>OW584238.1:37164539-39664539 GCA_939192795.1 Bombylius discolor | reverse complement strand
CAATTGATAAACGTGCCTGTTCAATCTTCGCCATAATCTTGTCAATTTCAGATCCTTGTGTGGTAGATGTTGCTGTACCAGGAGCCCATGTTACTGTTGAGCTACCTGATGTTTGATTTCCACTAAGATTTATTGTTGCAAATCTGCCAGCAGATGAACGCGATTTAATTACTGTTGCTAATTCCAATTGTAATTCCTCACATCGTACTGTTTCCAGTGCAGCCTAATTACATACATATTTATTTATATATACACATAAATATGGTATTATATTTAATTTTTATATAACACTTACGCACAAAACATTTAAGATAATATCATAAATTAACCATGATAAAATAAACATTTAATACGAAGAAAAATTATATATGAAATTATTTTTTCAAAGCTTTCATTCTGGATTCAATTTAGAATATTGGTTCTCTGGACAAAGCCACAACCGTTTATCGAAAAAGCTTTGCCCAAACTTCTATTGAAACCTTTTAAAAAGTAATTTTTTAATTCAGAAATTCGAATTCTATCATTGAATTTTGTCAATTTGTTTGTTCGAATAAAAAAGCTTTATGTTTGTTATTACATATACTTACAGATACTTTGTTTATCTGCTACTGGTTTATTTATGATAATATCAATTAAACATTAATTAACTATATGGAAAATATATTCAATTGCAAAGCAACATATTACGATATGAAAATACGAGGAAAGATAAACATTCAATAAGCCATAGTATCTATACTTTTATAATTCTCACATGATTTTAACTAAACATTTTTAAAATAAAAATTACGAAAATTAAAATAAAAATTAATTTTTGACGTGTTCCACATTACTCGTAAACAAGCTTTTTTTTTTTTTTGATTATTTAAAAATTTTAAGTACATTTGCTATAAAACATTCTGGATGTAAAGTGTTAGATTTAATACAGAAAGACTTATGTTTATATTGTCCCTTAAAGATATTTCAAAAAATGAAGAAATTAAAATCAATCAGTCTTGAATATTGTCAAGAAAATCATTCTGATTTGAAAAACTCCACACATATTTAAATCAACATTTATGATAACCATAATAATGCTAACGAAAAAAAAGTTCGTATAAATCAAAATTTATATACATAGTAATTTTATACTTTTCTTTAAGTGTATGCATAATATCTAATTTAAAAAATATTAAATTATAATTAGAATGAAAGTTTTTTGGCTTCTTTTCTTCTACTTAATTATCTCATACGAGTACAAGTTCAGTTCATTTTCATTTAAAAGATTTAAATCTTTTATCTACCAATTATTATTATTATTATTATAAAAAACCATTCAAAAACTCCTTAATGACAATATATTTTATCACAAAAAAGATTTTACAACCAAAATGTCACTATTTTTTTCTCTATTTTTTTTTTCGTTCTTTATATAAGAGAGTTCATTAGAATATAATGACAATAATTAAGATTGAATGTGGGTGATATGAAAGTTACAAAACCAATTTATTTTTTGGCATATTTTCACTTCCACAAATATCTACTATTCCTTTTTTTTTTTTTTTTTTTAAATAAATTAAATGCATCTTTTGTAATATAATATGGAAATAAATTTATTACAAGACTTTCTTTTTCTATTTTTTGTTTGAGTGGTTGGTTTTTCTTTTCTTTGTTTGTTTATAGATATATCTTTTATAATATTCGACATTATTGTTTGTGTGATGATGACCCATATAAAATTTATATGAAAAAGAAAAATAGGAAAATGAAAAATTAATCATTTTTGTTTTTTATTTGTAATTTAATATCATCCTTATTACAATATTTTTTGTCTGCTTTTGTTAAAATTGATGATTATAATAAAATTCACAGTATATTCCAGACATTATTATAATTTCAAATAAAAAATTTTAAAATAATAATACACATATATATACACACAAGTGAAAATAATAGTAAAAAAAAAAAAAATGAAATCAAGACTAAATTATAATCACTGTCAAAATTCATTATCATCATTATTGTCATTATAAACCCCAACAATAGTAATTAATTCTGTTATATAAATGTATCTGTACACATACATACATACATATATGTATGTGTGTACATGTTTCATTCATTCAGATTTTTAACAGATTGTCTAAAGCATGACAATATAATTTTTATTCATTTTTAATATCGAAAATGATAAAAATATGTGTATATTCTTTGGTAATATACGACAAAAATAGAACAGTGCTTTCTTTTGCTGTTGTGATATCTAAGATAAAATTTTTTCTCTCCTTTGTATTTCTTTCTACCCATTATTTTCTTATATTATGTATATTTTCTTCTTTATTTTATTTTTTCTCATCTGATGCTTTACTATTTCTTTTGTATAAAATTTATCGATTCGTCATCTGGGTCAATGTCGTACAAAAATAAATTTTAAGATGGATGAAAATCGTTTCATTTCAGCTAAAAATTATTTTCTAATAGAACAAAATACGATCCTTTACCGTCCTACCCCCCTCCCCCCCATCACATTATAACGTAAACAGTCGTTAGCGTCACCACCATAATCATTACCATCAGACTACCACCCCACCATCAACCACTAAAAACTGATGTTTGTTTTGCAACTGCTGTTTCCAAACTTTTTTTCTATCATTCACATAGTATGTGTAGATACATACTTATACGTATATATATATATAGAATAACACAGTTATCATCCCCCTACAACCCTAATATTTGCTTTTAGTATCCTTTTTTTACTCTTACTTGTTTTTTTTTCTTTTCCGCTTCATATGCTTATTCTTAATGTCACTTATATTCTTTTATTTTTTCTTGTTTTTTGTTTTTGTTATGTTACTTACATATATTATCGTCATTTATACATTTTTTTTATTGCTTATAGCTTGATTTTTATTTTATACATAATTGTTTTTTCCTTCTTTAACTTTTGTGTATGCAAAATTTGAAGAAAATAAAGAAAAAACACAACAATATGAAAATATATGTATAACTATGAAACACACACATACATACATACAAATCAAGAAAAAGAACTTGTTAGTAGAAAATTTGAAATGAAGGATATGTGAGTTAAAAATGATAAAGAGTTTTAAAAAATATAAAAATAATAAAAATAAAGAACAATTGAAAAAACAAAAAACGACGAAAAGAAACGAAAAAACTTGTAGTGAATAATAAAAATAGTTATATCCTTTTATATGCATATATTTATGTATATATTTTAAGGATAAGCAAATGATTAAATAAATTTAGTAAATACATGGTAAATTGTAAATATATCATCAAATTTAAATACGAAAAAATAATATATAGAAAAAAATTAAATAAAAACTATTTTGTAAAATAAAAGTAAAAAAAAAAAAAGAGAGAACAAAAAAAAAAAAAAAAAAGGAAATGATTGTTGTAAATTGTAGAACAAGTATGGTAAATTGAATAATATATAATTTTGTTTTATGTACACTATTTCTCAAGTACATCATGTAATTTAGAATTTATTTAAATCTACAAGAATAAAAATTGTAATTTTTTGTAAACTTGTATGTTGAAATATACGACTTGTGAAAATGTTGAAGAAAAACAAACATTTTAAATCATCTTAATTGTTTCAAATTATATTTATTTTTTGAATAATTGTTGGAATTTTTATGCTTGAAAAAAAATCAAAAATTATTTTATTGTAATTTAAAAAAAAAAATGATGTTAATTTTATTTAGGCAATGCATTTGTTTTAAATTTAATATTAAAACCTCATCATGATTTTTACAAATTTAACCAATTTTGATTTTATTTAAATTTTACATTCAATTGCTGGTATAACCTATTTATTATGGCTATCTCGTAATACACTAACAACAATAAATTCGAATTAACTATTTCGAAGAATTAAGAAGCAACTACTTCTTTTGACTGAAATGTGTACTAATATGTAGCATTCAACCCTAAATGAGGTCCATCTTTGAACATAATTTCGAATAAATTTTGTGATGGATGTTTTTCATAGAATATGTATATAATCAGTACTCTACAGTGTAATTTTAAATTTTTGACATTTCCAAAAAGAAGCGGTACAGAAGTGTACAGGTACCATCCGTATCGAAAGGATTGAAACAACAAAATATTTTAATTATTTTAAGAAAAAACATTAATATTGATCATATGAAATAAAAGAAGTGATTAATCTGTTTTGGATTTATATGTATGTATGCTATCAAGAACGAAAAAATTAATGAATATATTTTGAAGGTTGAGTAAATTACAGTATCTAAATGTACTTAACAATTATTTTGTTTAAACGTAATAATATATGTATGGTATATATTTTTATAAAATAAAAAAAAAAAATTATCACATTTATGTACACAACGTAAAATATTGAAAAAAAAAAAAATTTCATACACATTTAATACAAATTAATTAATTTATGAATTTTCCTAAAAAATAAAACTAAAAAATATTTATTTACCCTTTTCATTTGAATATACAAAAAAAAAAAAAAAAAAAAAATTAAATTAAATTAAATTTTCATCGTGTCAAAAATTAATATAAAATTACAAACACATATATTTAAAGCAAATTAAATATGATTTGATATTAATTTACACATTTAAATAAATATATATAAAAAAAAAAAACAATTATAAATAAATGAAAAAAAAAAAACAAACAAACAAACACATAAAAATATTGCAATTTAATCAACAAATAATAAAACACAAAAATTTACGATTTTGTAGCGAATATTAAAAACACACCAATGAGAATTGATAAATTTAAAAAAAAACTATTTATTTATTAAGTCTTTTTTTCAAAATAAATTAAAATTATTTATTTATTTTGAGAATACATGATTTAAATGTTCTTTTTTTTTTAAATTTCACTAGAAAAGCATTATTTTGTTGATGAAAATCGCTTTAGAAAAAAATAATAGCCAAAAAAAAAGAGAAACATGACTCAAGAAAAATTTCTTAAAGTTTATAACACAATTTGCATATACCTACATATTACATATGAACATTAAAAAAAAAAATAATTTACATTATACATTTTTCTACACAAAACGAAGAGAATTCATAAAAGAACAATCTTGCGGTCCCCACCTTACAATTAACCAATATACAATTAACAAATATTTTCTCAAAAACAAAAAAAAGTAAAACCAAAATTTTTTTTCTACTTAAAATTAATATTTTGGCTTTTTTCACGAGTTTCAAGAAAAATAAAGTTAAAAAAAGCAGAATTTTTTTTTTTTTTTTTAATTCCTTGTAAGATAAAATACAGAGAGAAGAAGTTTTTGTTTAAAAATAGACAAACAAAACACACACCTTTTTTTCCAATTCACGTGCCCTTGATTGAAGGGTTTCAATTGGTTCTGAATTTGATGTTCCATCATTTGGTGATATTCCTCTAAGTTGAGCGAGAGCTTCCTGAAAAACATACCATGCCAGCCCTTTGTTTTTATCTCGTTTTTTAAAAAAAATATTGTACACTTATACCAAAAATTAACTTTTTATTTTTATTTTTGTTTTTTGTTTTTTAGTTTTATGTTTTATTTAATACATTTTATTTATTTTTTTTTTTGATAAACAAATGCTTTCTTAAAAATTTCTTATTACTAAATTTATTTAAAGGTTAAACTTTTTATTTAACAAAAAAAAAATCCTTCATATGATTTTGATAAAAATTTTATTATTTTATTATTTATTCAATACAAAAAAAGTTGTTATTAAAATATTATTTTTAATATTTTTTTTTTTTCGTGGTTTTACAAAACAACATTGATTTTAGAAAAAATTACATGAAATAATGAATTCAAAAGAGTGCTAAATTTAAATTCAAAATTCAAAAACACAAATAAAAATATGTAAAAAACAAGAAAAACAAAATTATATGAATGAATGTGAAATCTTTAACCCTTTAGCTACTTTGAAACAATCATTCACTAAATCATGGGAGCCACTTTAGTTCCGAAAAATAACATAGGAGGTTCCCATATTAGAAGCCCATAGTAGCTGAAAGGTTAATATTGAATGAATGTAAATCCTAAACTTAATTTTACATGTAAAAAAAAAAGCTGAATAAATTTCATGGTCATTTTTTAAAAATTCTTAAGAGCTGACAGATTAAACGCCAGCATTTATTGTCATTTAGCTTGTGAAAAAAATCGGTTTTAAAAAATTTTCATATAAGAATGCAGTATCCTCAAAATGTCTTTAAATTTTCATATTTCTTTTATTTTCTTAGTTTTTCTAAAAATTTTATTTAATTTTTTCTTTTCATTTTTGAAAAATTATTATCTAATGTGATGTGGGCAGTATGTACTTCAATGGATTGAATAACAAACACAAACACGAAAACAATTTGTGTTTATGCGTAAAATTTGTTTTTATAAAATTTAATTTATACATTAAAAAAAAAAATGAAAAAGAAAAATAAGCAAGTGTGGGATAACAAAGACTGAATAAACCCTAAAGGTATTTAATTTTTGTTGACGTCATGAATCTTTTGGTATTTATTCAAGTCATTCAAAAAAAAAAAAAATAATAAAAAATAAAAGAAATTTAGACAAAAAAATAAATAAATAAAAAAAAGCTAGAATAATGTATAAAACAAAGTAAAAAAAAATACATCATTTTTTATTGTTGGTTTATGTTATGATTCTTTCTTTTTCACTTTTGTTTTTGTTTTTTTTTTTTCTTACTATAGGACGTAGCTATATTCAGAAAATACGAAAATAGAAAAAACAAAAACATGATAAGTTGTGTAGATTCTTCATTTTTGCACTTAATTTGAAATATAATAGATTCAGTTAACACAATCGATGTACGTACTTCTTTTTCATTAAAAATAAATGGAAACAATAGAATGTTTTTTGTTGTTTTTTTGTTTTTTGAAAATATTGCTCAAATTTCAGTAAATTGCTTGAAATTATCAAAGTGTAGGAAAAAAAAGATGGAAAATGTAAGAAAGAAGTAAAAAAGAAACTAAAAGGTATTGGTCTCATTATTACATCATATCGTTAAATTTTCGTTTTATAAGATATCAATTTCATGGCAATAATAAGTATATAGATTCTATATACCACACCTAAACAATCATTCAATTTATGATACATGATGTTATCTTATGAATTTCCTCATTTTACATTTTTTTTTTGTTATTTGGAAAAAAATTGTGAAAGATAAAATAAATTTTTTTTTTTTTTTTACACGAATAATTGCACATTATCTAGAATTTTTTGTTCTTTTCAAATAGAAAATTTATCGTGAAAAATTCTATTAATTAAATTGTTCAATATAACCATCATTAAACCTTAAAAATTTTCGTTAAAGATGAGAATAATAATAATTTAACAGGGTTGTTTTTAGACATATACAAAGCTGGTCTTAGAGTTTATGCAGTCTTGGGGCGAAATTGTTTTTTATTTCCACTAAGAAAAATGAAAGGGCAATGCTAAGAAATAATTTAATATATTCTTCTTCAAGGAACAAGTCACATCACGCCATTATTGCATTGTATGCCCACCAGAAGTTCTAAGATTTGAATCTTCGCTATTGTGAATATGAGCGTTAATAAAGAACTTGCTCAGTCGATCGATTTAAACTTACACAGAATATAATTTCAATAAAAATAAAAAAGTATTGAAAAAATACTTCAAAAAATAATTGTATAAATTTATCGCTTGTCCTGAATTTTACGTCAAATACTGTAATTAAATACTTTTTTTTTGAATTGATAATTTTGTTGATTTGCGTTGAAATTTATTATTGTATTTTTTTTTCTTGTATAAAATTAATTGACAGATCCAGACACATTAAATTTAAATCGATCCAAAAGCTTAAAAGAAAAAAGAAAATAAAAAAAATGTAAGTATCTATAGATTTTTTGTTATCATCGTTCTCATTATTAACAACATTATTAACTTAGCTTCTAATTTTGAATACTACATTTCTACATACATATGTATATGTATATGTATGTACATACATAATTACAGTATATATGTACGTATCTACAGCTTGTAATATTCTTAGAAAATTAAATATTTGATAAATTATTAAAAATGACGTACGTACAAGGATAATGTGATAAGAAATAGAAGTGTGAAATATAATTGAAAGTATGCTTGTATGACAGTTAAATTTTCTTTAATTAAAAAAAAAATAATGAAAAATTTCATTGATAAAGGCTATTTTTCCTTTTATGTTTTGATAATTATTTATTAAATAATCCTTTTTTAAATCAATTTTTAATCATGGAAAAGTTTTTTTCATTTCTAAAAAAACCTTTTTAAGTAAATTAATTTATAGATAAAAAAGTGGTGGTGGTTTTTTTTTTCTATATTTGAAAACAACTATAACTGATTTTTTCTCTCCCATTTTACTAATTATGTTGATGATAAAAATTATATAATGTGAGATTATTTTTTACTGAAGAAAGAAAAAAAAAATACTTTCCGTTACCACATATGTATATAATTTTATTTTTCTGGTTACATTTTGAGGGTGGTAGTTGCATTAAAAATTTAAAAGCATGCTGTGATTTATATTATATTTCTTTTTAAATGCATTTTATTTTCATATATTTTTTGTCAGATAATGGAATCAACAATGAAAAAAAAAAAATGAAAAAGGATACCAAGAAAAATAAAATAAATAAATAATAAAAGATGATAAAAAAGGAAATTAAATAAAAAAAGGAAAGAAAAACCATGTTGGAGCAAACAAAGAAATAAAAAAAGAAAAAAATAAAATAAAATAAAAGAAAAGAAAACAACAATAAAAGAAAAACAGAAGAAATGAAAATAAAGAGGTCGCAACTTCTTAGAAAGACAAACATTATATTTATTAAAAAGGAAAATGAAATAAAATTCAAAAAAAAAATAGATGAAATAAGAAAAAGAAGAACATCTTATAAGACGAAAAACTAACTTTATTGTTGTTATATGGAAGATACATATATCATTTTGGCAAAATTTCAAAATGACAGCAAATTTCATTATGAATGTATGGAAGAAATTTTCCTTTAAGTATGTTATACATACAACATAAACATGTTATACACATAAAAGTAGATTTTATTTCGTATATGAATATCGATTAAATGGGGTTGACTAATAAAATCTTAAAAAGAAAATAAGAATTTTTTTGTTAGATAGAATTTTATCTTCTAATGAAATACATAGTTGAAAATTTGCTTATCATTTTTCTAGTTTTAAAAAAACAAAGACTTTAAAAATGTATGCACACAACATTGATGACATCCAGATAAATATGAAATGCTCATACTAATTTTGGAAGAAAAGTTAAAGAAGTGAAAAGGTTCTGGAAGTAAACTATCAATTGGCACAATCTTGTGGTTCTTCTTTCGGAAATTTCTAGTTTAAATAATCATAAGTCAAAGATTGTGAATAAAAATTAAAATATCGAAAAAAATACACATTGAAACAGGAAAAGAAAATATTAATTGAAAAAGAACTTATTTTTGATACATAAAAATCCTTACTTAGAATAAAAATTCAAAATGAATACATGTAAGAAATTTGAAAAAAAATTTTAATATCGGACTTTTGGACAACCCTATTATACATATTTTATGTATGTATTTAAAAGTTTTTATGATTTCTCATTTAAGATAAAAATTCGAGAAGTTTCAAGAAACAAAATATATCAAATGAAATTGCATTTATTTGAAATAAAAACAATTTTCATACACAGACATGTACCATATACAGACAGTTTTTTTTTTTATAAAGCTTTATACTCTCAGACTAGAATAAAATAAAAACTCTCAGTTATTGCGAAAAAAAAAGAAGACATATGTAGGTATTGGAAAAATTAAATAATAATATTTTATAATATTGAAAAAGATATGAAAATGAGAATAATAATCATTGCCAGAAAAAATAATAAAAGAGTGAAAGAATATGACTTTATTTGGTTACATACGACAACAAAAACATAAAAAATTATGAATTACCATAAATTTTTCCAAATTTTTGGTGTATATTTATTTGTTTTTTTTTTTTTTTTTTGATAAGATTCATATGCAGCATGAGGAGGAAAAACAAGCACTACATTATTTTTCTCAATGTATAAGAATAATGATAAAAAATTATTATTTATTCTAGGTCATGTTGAATTTAAATTTGGAGTATTAAAAAATTGAAAAAAAAAAAAAAAAAAAAAAAAAAAAATTAAAGAAAGTGGGACCGATGGTAGAACCTTGTGATACAAGAAAAAATGAAATAAATTTTCAAAGAAACTATATTCAATTATTTGAAATATTTTGCAATTTATAAATTTTCTTTTTATTATTCGAAAAAACAATTTATTATTATTAAAAAAAGATAATTTAGGTGGATTCCATTTATAAAATTCATTGAATAACTAACTAACTTGAAATAGAACTTTAAAAACTACATAATTTTTTTATTATATATTTTTTTCATTCTTGGAATTATTTCAAAATAACTTCTTTATTATTAAATTTGCATTGAAAAAAAAAAAGAGAAAAATGTACCTAATAAAATTTTAACTTTTCAAATAAATAAAAAAAAAAATACAATGTAGGAGGAATATAAAAGGAAAATACTAAATAAAAATTAAAAACAATATGAATATTTGAGAAAATACGATTATAAATATTTTTCAACTATCCTTTTTGTTTTCAAGATTTTTTTTTTTTTTTGAAAAACTTTTCAAACAAAGTCACTTTTAGCTTGTTTTATTTTTTCATTTTTTTTTTTTTCAAATTTTTCTTTATTTCTTATGTTTTCTTTTTTTGAATTATATCAAGTATTTTTGCTGGATACTGCATTCTTTCTTTTCTTCTAAATTTAGAAAATTAAAAACAAATACTGTGAAGGACATATACCGTACTTTAGAAATGCTGAAAAATACTTTAAAAATACGTGAACGATATATGTACGTTCTTTTGACTTCAAAATTGTTCTAAAAAATACATGTGTTTCGTTTCGCCTACATTGAAAGGATGAAAAAATATTTGAAGTGAAAGAAAAATAATTTAACATGATTTCGTACATGTAAAAAACAAAAAAATAAGATAACACTACATATTTAAAAAAAAAAATTAACTAAAATTTCATGCCTACATCAAAAATGTATGAATTAGCAGAATAAAACAATGAAAAAAAAAAAAAATAAATAAAAATAATTACAATACATTCAATTTACATAATTTTATACAAAATTAAATTGTTTTTATATATTCACATTCCTGTTGTATCCTGTTAAATAATATTCGGAAAAAAACTACTTAATTTTTTATTAATTATGTAATTTTTTTTTGAAATTTTTTCAGTAGATCCCTTTAACAAATTTTTAATCTTAATTGTTATTAATTTTTCTTTAAATCACTTTTAGAATAATAAAAATTTTAATGTACTTACTTGATGTGCACGTTCAGCCTCAGCACGACGAACTTCAGCTTCACGTAATTGCATACTGAGTGAGTCCAACATGGCGTCAGACACTCCCAGAGCGTCGTATGACATCGTCTGTGGATATAAAAAAAAAAGTAAAAAATAAAAATATAAATAAAATAAAATAAGAGGAAAATTAAAACAAAAAAAAAAATAATGCATATATGAGAGAAACTAAAATACACATTTTTTTTTTCAATTATTATTATTAAATTTTGTTAATAATTAAGTGAAAATAAACAGAGAGGTATATAAATCAATTCCCTTTGTAATTACATTAGTTTGTATGATATTAAAATACACATTTAATTAAATTTTATGTAACATGAAGTTTTTTTTTCCATTTTTATTATCAAAATAGGAAAATCAGTTTACAAGAGAATTAATTTTATCATTTTAACGTAATTAATGTCTCAAAGGTCCTTTGGATGGTTGAATTTTACAATATTATGTTTGTATCTGCCACTCAATTCAATTTTAATGACCTGAAATTGATTGTAAGAAGAATTTTTTATATTAAAAAAGTAATTTTAACCCTATATTTTACAGATTATTTTGTTTTCAATGATAAACAAATTTAGAACTGTCTAAATTTAAAGAAAAAAACTCGAAAGTATTATAAAGCTTAACAAAAAAGTGACAGAAAGTCAAAACTTGGTGGTATACAATTGAAAATTGATTTAAGGAAATCTAGCTTGAAAAATCGAACATTAAGAGAATCTATCTCAAAAGAATTTGGCATTTTTTCAAGCTTTGAAGAACGAAATTTGTTCACATGGTATAGGATAAGACGACTGAGCACTGATATTTGTTTAGTTGGTTTTTCTTTTTGCTAACGCTCAATAAGAAGAGCTAATAACTACTTCAGTGTTACCCCTTACACCCAATTCAATTAAATTAGTACTCATTCAAAGCTGAATGGATTTGAACTGATTCCAGTTTCAAAAACCAGAACTCTACACTTCGGCTTCTGATTACCTATTTCAAAGTCTAACGTACTCTTAAAAAAAAAACACCTGTTGAAAAAAAATCAATGATGGAGTGTTATTTCCTTTATGGTTACATTTTTTATAAAGATTCTAAGGAATAACATAATTTGAGCAGAGATAACCTAAATATATATATATATAATTCTTAGATTACATATGTTTTGAGTATCTAGTCTAGTATCTTTGATGATTCCTGAATCTATGATTATTATTATAACATTAAAAATGAATAATTATAAAAGATTTTTACGGTTTACAAAATTTAATATTTAATGATTTTAATAATTTTCTTAATCACAAATGATATGTGGTTTTTCATTATAGGAAACAACTTTTTAATGAATGTTTACGTTTATAGAATAAATTTCTATTTTAATTTAATACTTGAGTAAATTTAATTAAATATTAAAATATGAATAAACAAAAAAAATTATGTTGTGAAGCTTCTTCATAATTTGTATTTGTAAAAAGTTTGTTATTTTCATGTTTTGTTTTTCTCCATATTTTGTTTATTCGAATTGTTTTTTTATTCGTGTATTAATTTGCAATATTATTATAAATACTATTGTTATAAAATAGCTACTAGTTATTACCATCATATAATAACAATTTTCGTATATTTTGAGCCAATTAAAAAGTAATTTCCCTGTCAACCGGAATCAGGAAACCACTTTCTTTTTTTTCATTTTTTTTTTTTTTTTGGCAGTTAATGTTGGATAAAATTCACAAAAATAATATAACAGAATAAGTGCGTGAAAGAAATAGAAAAATAAAAAGAATATGAAGCAGAGAAAAAGAAAACATTTACAAAATGAAAAAAAAAACTTTAATATATTTATATACTTATGTATATAATATTAAAAGCAAATTGTGCAAATAAGATTTTGTTGTTTGTACAATAATTGAGGATTTGACATACTTAAATGGCATATTAAATATTTTCACGACCGCATAAAATCAACCCTAAATCTATTTCTCACACCACATAATGACGTAATATAACATTAAGTGATTGTATAAATGATTTTTTGGGAAAAAGAGAGGGGATGATGTTGTTTTAACTATTATGCTATATAAGGGATGATTGACTGATTGACTTAATTTTTACTACCCTTTAGCTACTTTAGTTTAGTTGAATTTAGTTCAATTTAGTCCACAATTACTAAATAATGTGTGTATGTGTAATTTTTTAGCACTTTTTTCACATTAAATTTTATCATTAAACATGATATCATTTATCAAACTGGAAAAAACCAACAATTCCTAATGAAAAAAAAGGAAATAAAAAGATAATTTCTATAATATAATTTTTATAATTCATACAACACATATTTCCTATATTTTCATGTGTATGTACCTATATGAAAAATATGTTTTTTTTTTCTTCTAAAATAACAGACTAAAAATTTTATTTATTGACACCTTCCACACTCGCCCTTTCTAACACACATATGTACATTTTCACAATCCTTATAGCTACATATATCTTCTAGAAAATTTCTTTGTTCATTTTTTTCTATCCACCACAGAGGTTCATGTTGATATTATTAAAAAAAGCAGCAACAAAAAAAAAAAAAGATTTTTTTTTCCAACGAAATCAACATTAGCAAAAAGTTATAGGTGAGTGGTTATAGTACAGACGTCATGAGAGTTGAAGAGATGGTATGCGAAAACGAAATTGTTGTTAGAAATACATATATATATCAAATAGGGTGGTAGTTCTGATGGGTGGTTAATGGCGGTCGTCATGTGTATTATGTGTACAAAGAAAAATTGTTCTATGAACACAATACGATTATGAAAAAAAGGAGATATGTATATGTAAGTAATGTCTGTGATTGTGTCGATGTAATCGATAATCAAGGCATATTTTGAGTTTTTCAACACGCTAAAAGCGATTCCTGGAATTTCGCTATTTCTTTCTTCTTTTTTTTTTTATACACTGTATGAATGCGTAATCGCCTTATCTTCGTATCACATACATACATTGTTTTAAGCATTTTATTATATTATTTATTAAATAATAAAATACTTTGAATAACATGTATAAACTGCAAAAAATATTTTATGAATAAAATGTGAAATAATGTTTTTCCAGAAAAAAATTAAGTTTAAAAATATTAATGAGTTCGTTTATTTTGAATATTTTTAAATTGAAAATATTTATGCAAGTCTTATGTAAAAGTTAAAAAATTATCAAATTCAATATCAATTGAATAAAAAACAACAACAAAATTTCAAAATTCAATTTTATTTTTATAAAGATTTATTTCTTAAAAGAAGGTTACATCTTTTCGTTGTTTTTTTTTTCTCTCAAAATCATAGTTTTGTATAAAACTCATTTAGAAATATTTTTTTCTAAAATTTAAAAAAAATTATTTAAGACTTTGTTTGTACAGAAAATTTCTATCTAAAAAAAAACAGGAAAAAACAATTGAATTACAGTTGAGTTGAACCCCAGTCGAAGTTGAGAAGTTTTAGCAAAAATTTTCTCCTACACTTTTTAGACAGTATTCGTGACTTTTTCAAGGCTAGCAGACTTTTTTTTTCAATAAGAGTATGTACATATGTCCTTTATGTTGAATTTCAATTACGAAAATCAGTAATTTTTAGAAAAACAAAGAAAATGTTCGATGGCCATAAAAATGTATAAAATCCACGTTTTTATTCTAATTCTTCATTTCATTCTTTTCTTTATTTTTTTTTTTTTTCTTTTTTTCAGGCTTTTAAAAAATCTAGACCACGAAATATTGAAGCAGATTTTTTGGTATCACAATCAAAATGTATTTTATCTGTTTTATGTATTACTTTCTTGAAAAGAAGAAAAAAAAACGTAATACCAGTAAGAACGTCATACCCCGTTATATTTCAAATATAACTGTTGATTTAATTATTACCTAATCTTTATTATTATGTAATCATAAATTGTAATCAAATTATAAAATTTCATGTTTAATGCAAACAAACAAAATTATATAAATTATAAATTTTAAAAAATTTATACACTTACACACACAAAATATATATGTACATACATACATATGTACATATATACAATTTTCAAATAAATCACAAAAAAGAACGAAAGAAAAAAACGAAAAGGAAACAACAAATAAAATTAAAAAGTTATTAAAAATGGGAAAAACAAAAACCTGTTAGAAACAAAAATGAAAATTACATAGAAATTTTGTGAAAAAAAAAAAATCTAAATTTTATTCAGTGCATGCATGTTTTCAAACAAAATACATACGGTCATCTGTCATAATTTACACGAAATCTACTTAATAGCAATGAACTGTAAAAAAACAAATGAACATAAAAACAAAGCAAGAAAATGAGGTGAAATAAAGCAAAAAAAAAAAAAAAAAGAAAATTTTCCTGATATTAGTAAATAATAATGAAAAATATATGAATTGACTACAATTACGAAAGCTATTTATCGTCACGTTATGAATAATTATGACTAACAGGTCATTTTATCAAGGATACAATATACTACATTGTGAAAAATTTCATAAAATTTTTGCTCTAAAACACACAGAGAACATAAGGAGAAAATCATACATGTACATATATACAAACATGTTGATAGTGAATATTATAGGCATAAAAATATAAAATTAAATTTAATTCTCTAAAAAAAAAACCAAACATTTCCTTTTATTTTTCCTTTGTGTTTTTGTTTTTTTATGAAACAAAATTAAATGTTCTCTTTTGCTGGAAAAAATACAGTTTGTTTAATAATATATTAAAGAATTAATTTGAAAAAAAATATATGTATCTACTCTTTTTAATATGATGTTGGTTTTTGTATTTATTTTGTATAAGAATGCAATTTTTTTTTGGATTTTGTAAAATTTCTATAAAATTTAATTTTGAGTATTTAAAAATGCGATAGAAAGAGAACCAAAATAAAAGAGAAAATTTTAATTAAATTTATTGTTTAATGAAATCGTTTATGATGCAAAATTCGATATGAATTTTCCAAAATATGAAATTATAATATGTACATACATATGTATGTGACGGAAGGTATTAAAATTTTATTTTAATTTACTTTTAATAGATAGACTCCTTTAATATGACGTTAACTACATTGTTATTTTATTTATGTATGTACATAAAACAACGTAATTAAATTTAAAAAAAGAAAGAAAGAAATTTGCTTCAACATAACGGTTTATTATATACACATACATACATATATCTATTAAATGCTAATTTTATTAAAATCTGAACTTAGAGTTTTTAAAAGATATAAAAATTACATGAACTTCTTAAAATACATTCATACATATGTAGTTTTAAATTAAAATTTCGGCTAAAAATGTGTCCAAAATGTTTTTGCAAATTGTTTTTTAAAAAATTAAATAGAATTATGTGATTGATTTTGAAAAAAAAAAAACTCGCATATTCAAATTTTAAGATCTCAGCGGCCTAATTCAAAATTTAATAATATGACATCTATGGAAAAAAAAAAAACAAATAATCAAAGGACCAAATTGTAACCATATTTTCTTGCTAACAAAAGAAAAAATAATGAAGTCAAAATATATCGGAAATAAATATATTTTTTTTGTTATTCTTGTTATTCATGGTAAAAAAAAATGTGTATAATAAAAAAGTGTTCTTGATTGTAGATATAGTTAGTATACACATTGAATGTTTAAAAAAATTCGTTATTTTCCTTACTTTGGTTTTGTTTCTATTTTATCCTCCAGCCAGGAGCTTGAAAATAAAAAATAAAAAGAAGAAAACTAAAAAGAAAACTTTCCCTCTTTTCAAACTATTCCTCTTTTTTTTATCCAAAGTTTATTATTTTCTCGTTTCGCACCAAATCCTGGACAAATAAATTTTCATAGTATTTTAAATATAAGGAAAAAAATACAAAGCAAAAGGGAAACAAATGAAGGACAAACATAACAAAGTCACAAGAAAAAACTTATACATGTAAAAACGAATAACAAACGCAAAAAATAAAAGGAATAATATTTTTTTCTTTATTTGTGTGTAAATGAAAATACCCTTATAGAAAAAAAAATGAACTTTTTCATTTATCATATGAAAAACTAGGAAATGACCTTCAAAATCTCATACTTTATCTCGCAAAATAACTTTTTTTTTTGTTTCTAGTATTGTTGTAATTTTTGTTGTTTATTTATTATTCGTCCTTTCTAAAATTTTTGATAAATCGAAAACCCTGAATTTATTCATTATAAATGTTTAAATGTTTACCACAAAATAAAAAAAAATCCATATTTTTTTCCTTTTATGGTGTAAAAATCTACATAATATATAACAATGAAAATATGATGATAACAAAAATTATGTACAATTGCATAATGTGTAATTTAAATATACAAATACAAAAATAACAGCAACAAAAATCATATTCATGAAAGAAAGGAAAATAAGAATGCAAAACATTTTGTTCTGTACGACAGCAGCAACAATAAAACATACACCTATTAGAATGTTTCTTTGACAAGGACAATTCTTTTTTGTTTTTGTTATTAATTTTTATTTTATTGTAAACTCCGCCAGAAACTATCATCATCATCATTTTGGTGTTCTTGAAAACTTTTTGCCTGTCTACCATTATATCGAATTTAATATGAGAAAATGTTTTAATTGAATTTCCATGTGGTTTCCATTAATTGACGTGAAAAAATACATATTTTCCTCTCATTTTTTTTTTTTCAATTTCGTAGACAATTAGTAAAAATCAATTGCCATTTTTTTTTTTTAGTTTTTTTTTCATATTGTAGTTGGTTCGGAAAATGATGAAAAAGGAAATTAAAAAAATTGTTGATAATATCTACTTTTAATTTGAAATAATCAAATTTTTTGTTGTTGTCAAAAAAAAAAAATAGGATCTCAAGAGTGCTTTTAATTTTCATTTATTATCTTTTCACTTGATTAATTTATTTGTATTTTATTTTTTTAAATTGTATTTCTGAAGAGACATAAAATATAATTAATGTCAAGAGATTTTAGGGAAAATAAAAAATTTTAAGGTAGAATTAAAAAATTGATTAATTATTGTTTTTTTTTCTGTTTTATACTAAAGTTCTTTCTGAAAATCAATTTTCGTTAACGTATTTGAGAGTTATTAATCAGTCAATTTTTTAAGATGATTACAGATTAAGTTTTTTTTTTTTACAATGTAATCATTGTAAAAAAAAGATCTACAAAAAATTCACCATGCTTACGAATGTCATTTTGAATTTTCTATAAAAATATGCAAAGATAAATTAAAAAAAAAAAAAAATTATAACAAAAATTAAACTCAAGAAAAGAAAATTCTATTTTAATACGCATAATTTCAGAAAATATACTTAGTCCTCGCTGACTATCAGAAACGATATATGTACGTACATATTATGTACATACATATGTACATATAGTGTATTTTGAAAATTATTTATTATACAAAATAGCGAAGATTCTAATAAAAAATAATCTACTTAATTTACAATAATTTTAGTTTTTATTATAAGTAAATAATTAATTAGATTTTTTTCGTAAGCAAAAAATTATAAGTAAAATATTTTATTAAAATTATTTTACTATGATTTTCCTTTTTTAATAATTTTATATTTTCAGAAAATTAACTTATTATTTTTTTTTCTTCTTTCAATTTTTTACGCTAATGATTTCAATTTGCTAAAATATACATTAAATATAATCCAGAATGTAAGTATGTACTCACAGTTATGTTTTCCTGCAATTGCAACTCAAAAAAAAAAAAAAAAAATTACAACAACATTTTATTAAAAAATGCATAAAAATTATTATCATTTTAGTATTCGTTTTCATTAAAACAATTTATTATGGATAAAATATTTAGGTCACGGTAAGTTAATAAAACCACCTGCTGTGTATATTCATCTATATTCTGTATAATATAATGTATGTATGTGTGTAGACAACTGCCTGTATCATATTTTGTATATTCTATAAGTGAATTTTAGTCATTATGGATCTATATATATAAAATATACATACATAGATTTTACCTACAGTACAAGTTAGTGTGTGTAAGATGCTCATACACATAGATTTCCTTATGCAATACGATGATGAATATAAGAGGATAATGTAGAAAATTGTATATTATCCCAGGAAAAGTTTGTATACATACATATATACTCGTACAAGAGAAGACTTTATTGATGATGACTCTCTAGAACATGATGAAGATAATGATAATAATATCAAATGGGAAATAAAAGAGGAAAAGATCTATTTTTATTCTGACAACATTATAACATGTATATTTTAAAGGATATATGTACTCGTATATTATTTTTTTTTAAATTTATAGAAAATGCACGTAAAATATAAGATATTTACCTTTGAACATAAAACTGTTTTGTTCTGTCAACTTTGCTTACAAATAATAGATACATATATACATATGTACATAGTGTAATCAAAACTATATATGTTTATATTTGTATCTATGATGATAAAGGTATTATAATGTAAACATATGCATTTATATTTCTAGAATTTTAACATCATCAGAGAATATATGTACTACATATATGTATGTTTAACCTACATATTACCCTCCCACTAACAAACACCTGTTCTAATATACATTTTATATCAAATTTACTTTATTTAAACACAAATACTGAACCACAAAAACACTATATATGTATACGAGTATGTACATACAATAAATTTTACAAAATTAAAAGGATTTTAAATTTCCTTTCCTTATTTCTTTTCTATTCCTGCTCTATATATGTATGTATATCACATTTTATTCTATTACCGCACTTTTTAGATTGATTTTACCTCAAAATGTATGATAACTTAAAAAAAATCAATACTCGAAGTGTGTTCAATTGATTTTACATATAAGATACATATGTACATTATGAAGAAGATAAATGTCTATTATCTACATATACATATATATATACACTCATGTAATAATATTTTTCTTTTTGTCGGCATTTTACTATATTGAAATACAAAAATTGTTCAATTTATACGTAAATTATTATCAAAATTAAGTTTTTAGTTTTTTGAAAAATGTCATATATCTTGACTATATTATATTATGTACAAATAATCAACAATTTTCAAATGATTGATACATCCTCATCTATCGTCCTTTTATATGTTTGTTCGATTTATTTTACCTTGTGTGTACCTGTTACCAAATGAAATTTATTCTTATATTGGTTACTAAGAGTTCGTTATTTATTTATTTTTTTTTTTGTTCTCTATTTTTTTTTATATATATATAACATATTTACATATATCTATATATATGGTATATTTGTTGGTTTCTGTCTATAGTGTTCATATGTGTATATAGTACATATAGAAAACCCTAAAAATAAACATACATATATAATGATATAAATTTGTGATTTTAAACAAAATATCATATATGTACACCATATAGTATATATATGTATTTATATTCTCACATAGGTATGTATGAAGTATTATCACTATCAAGTTCATTTTTATATTATTATCTACATAACTGCTAATATGAGTGAACAGTGTTATATATGAAAGAAACAAAATAAAATAAATCAATTTTGAATAAACATTATGCCGTTTTTTAAGTACACATCATAAAATATGTACATACATATTACATACATATTGTGTATATACATATTATTTGTTTATTGATAAGAAAATTATTAGAAGGGAGATTAATAAAGTATATATACGTGTGTATGTACTTCAAATAAATTTTATTTTTTCAAGTAGAATAATATGATTTTAAGTTTTTTTTTTTTTTTGAAAAAAATTACAAATTGTATGTCACGCTAGAATGATTTAAAAATAAAAATAGGTAAAAAAAAATAAAAAAGTTTAAAGGGAATTGAGTTTAAAAAAAGAAAAAAATTTTGATCCTTTGTCTAGTTTATTCAATTTAATATGAGTTTTAAAAAACCGTTGTTAATATAAACTATCAAGGAAATTTTTTACTGGGAAAAATGACAAAATATAAAGTAAAAAAAAAAAAACAGTTTTTGAGAAACTCAAAGATAAAGAAAAAGATATGTACATATATTTAAGGTGACTAATGAGAATAATACTTTATTGTTGTAGAATGATATGGATTACTGAAATGTGCTTTATAGAATGTAGATTTCAAAAAGACACTTAGATTAAGCCTTAACAGACGGCAGCTTAAGCCTTAACAGACGACAGCTTAATCCAATTGAGCTCTCATTGTTTTCAACTATAAATTGTATCAAGGCTCATCGATCAAGATTGTAGAGATATACAAACAACAATTTGAAAATATCCTAAAAATATTTGGGAGGCCTTTAAACTTGAAGATTGCACAAAAAAAAAATTTGATTTTAAGGGTGACTATAGATAATAACCTGATTTTTCCGGAAAGTCGATGAAAAATAATACATAATAGCATTTTTTTCTAAAAAAAATTTTTTAAAGAATTTTTTAAAATTAAACTAAAAGATAAAAACAATGAATTATTATTATATATGTATGTATTTCTGAAGTTTCTCTAAGGTACTCTTTTTCTTTAAAAAAATGTAAATTGTAATAATGATAGTCATCTAATAAAATGAATATTCTCTGTGAATTATATACCCAGAAAATCCTGTAAATGAAATATGACTTTTTTTTTCACAAAACAAACGAAAAAAAATATGTGCACACATAATAATTAATGCAGATTAAAATGTTTATGTAAGTGTATTATTTTTATAATACAAACATACAGACATTTTATACTATAATCCTTTTCATATATTTAAAATTTTTATCCGTTCACATTTTTATTTCTATTTTTCTCAACAAAAATAATTTATTCTAATATAAAATGCATTTGCACACATAAAATATGCAAAATTTACATGATTTTTGCTTAAAATCACAATTTTTCTTGGTTAAAAAAAATTATCTTTTCTTTGTTATATTTCTCTATAATAAATGCACAAAGGACATTATTCTTATTAATATGCGTGTAAAATATATATATATATATATATATATGGTAAAAATAATATATACAAGGACTCAGTATAATGTGTGTGTATAACATAAAAAAGTTTATACACATCATTATCATTAATACGTATAATTTTTTGCCGCAAAATTATACTTAAAAAAATATGTACATATAGTTATGTGTACATATACGAACAGGATTCAAAAAGCTACTTTTATAACAAGAACAACAACAACAACAACAACAACATAAATAGAAGATGAACAAACAACATATTACATATTCAGGACAATTCATAAACATATTATAATCTACAAAATATCTTCACACTCAGCAGAAACACAAAAAAAAAATATGAACAAAAAAAAAGAAAAGAAATAAAATTAAATAAAAATTTTTATAAAACCGCCGACATTCATTTATGACATTTTTCTCATTTTTTTCTCACATCCTTTACATCGCTTTATCGTTTCACATGCCATACACGAATTTTATCATTTTTTTTCTTCTTCTTCTGTATTTTCATTTTCATTTCATTTCATTTTATTTTGTTTTGTTTTTCATCATATTCATTTTGCTTTGTAGTTTTGCTAAATTTACAATGGGTCGATCATCAGTCAGTATTGTGGTATGTATATTATATAGTATATACATATGTACATACGTTGTTCATGTCCTTTTTTTTATCGTGTGTCCTTTTTAACATTTCTTCCAATTACGTCGATGAAATTTTTGTATATGTGTGTTGGCGAAAAAAAAAAAATTGTACTCCTAAAAAGTTTATTCTATATATAAATTATACACAAATGCACATACATACATATGTATATGAACATATTCGTTTGTAAAAAAAAAATTGGTTTGTTTCCAAAAGCTTTTTCAGTGAATTTTATGAAAAAGTTAAGCTAGCAGAATACATAACGTGAAAAAGGATATGTAGCCAAAATGTATACACATAATATATGATGAAATATTTGTTGTCTGTAACATAGTAGCTACATCACAGTATAAATGATTTAATATTGTTTTTTTTTTCTTTTGTCTTTGGATTTTTTCTTTCTTTTTTTTGTTAAGCTTTTATTTTTAGCCAAAAAAAAAAAAAACGAATAATATACAAAGTCCTGTTTATACGTTATTCATCTTGTCCTCATAAAATTCTTTTATTGTATTTGATGCTGATGGTAGTTAGAAAAAAAAAAAATTCTTTTCGGAAAAAATAAAATTTTTTTAAAAATATTTTTCTGTTGTCTGATTCCAATAATTTTTTTTTTTTAAACACATAAGGATTTATTTTTTTTCATGTTTTTTATATTGTAGAAAATACTAGAAAGATATTATCAGAAAAATATTATTGTACAACTTACTGAAAGGATAACACATAAAATATATTTTAGTATGTTAGTATATTCAAAAAAAATTTTTAAAAGATTTTTAGTAAATGATATAAGCAGTTAAATATTTTCTAACATTGCTGTAAGTGAATATTGTGCCAAAAAAAAAGAGAGAAAATATTAAACCGGCTGTTTTTTTTTTTTTTTTTTTTTTTTTTTTTTTTTTTTTTTTTTTTTTTTTTTTTTTTTTTGTGAAGAAATTTTTTCATTATAAAATTTACACTCATTTACCACATTTCGTTTTTAGTTCATTTAATTAAAGGATTTCTTTTATTTTTGTCTGTATTTAAAATTTTTTTCGATATAGACAAGTAAAAATTTCATTTTCTCCGTGTGATATCACTTCGTATTTGATGTTAGTTGAATTTATAAAATTGGTTACTTGATGTTGTAACACGTAAATGTGTATGTACAACAATGTAATACATTATTTGTACATTTTTGTTTTCTGAACTTTTTTTAAAATCACATGCTAAATGTTTAATATGCACATCATAAAAAAGGACATCAAAATAAAAGTGATTTTTTAAGTCAAAAAACTCATAAAAATACATAACATTGAATATAATATTGGGTTGATCCTGTGTGAATATGTCAACCACATGCATAAAATTTTTTTGTATACTTGTATTGTGTTCAATAGATTTTTTTTTTTCAATGAAAAATTGCGAAAAAAGAAAATAAATTGCAAAATGTCATATTTTGTGATTGAATCATTGAAAAAAAAAAAGTAAAATAAAGGATTTTATTGCGAACAATAGAGAAAGTATAAATTTAAATTTTGATTAAATGACATTGAAAAATATTTTATTTTTTTTATGTTAACTGATTGGCTGTAAAATAAGTGTTAGTATTTTTAGATCTTAAAATTATCCTCCCACTTTGCTCTACGTTTCACTTTGTTTGGAATCCTTGTCGATTTACATTTATTGGTTTTTTTCATTTTATTTTTTATTTTTTCTTCAAAAACTTTATTTATGAAATTTTCAAGACTTTATTCCAGCTTTTTATGTCTAGAAAAAAAATTTTTTGTTATACGAATATAAAATGCTTTACCACTTTTCCCACATTTTGTATTAAATTTATGGTATTTTTTTATTTTTTAAATTTATTATTTAAATTATACCTGACTCACAAGAAAAAAAAAAAAAAAGAAAAAAATTGAGAAATTTCTAAATTTACAAATTAATAAAAAGCCCTAAAAAAATATTTTACTTATGTAATTTAATAACGAACTTAAAAAAATGAAAATTAATCACGCAATAATTTCACAAAGAAATTGTATATTATTTCATTTTCAGTATTTAAAAATAAAATATCACGAAAATGTTTATGTAAAATGAAAATTTAATGTAGCAACAGTGTTATAAAAATAAAAAAATAAAAATAAAAAGTGAATAAAATATCAAAATACTTTTACGGACATTTTCTTTTGTATTACAACAAATTTAATTATTCGCTTACATAGAAAAAAATCATAATTAAAATAAAATTTGAATACAATTAATTTGTATGTTTTTTTATTGACCATAATTTTACGGTAAAATTTTATTTATTAAAAAGATATTTTGTAACGTTATTCCGTTTTTTTTTTCAGATAAAATTTTTATTTATTTTTTTATTTAAAGAAAGTACTTGAGAAAGGTCACATGAGTTATTATGTTTTTTTTTTATATTTTGTTTCTTCAAAATTTAAATTAAAAACATACAAAAATAAAAAAAAGTTAATAAATTAATTTTTGAAGCTATAATCAGACGCCATACATTTTTTTTTGCATTCTACAAATCTAAAATATTTTTTCATAAAATTGAAAATTCGATTTTTTATTTATTTTCCTTTTTTTTCTTCAATCAATTAAAGTGTTTCAGTTTGTACGGATAATGTTAATGTGACTTTGTTTTTATTTTGTTTCTTGATTATTTTTAGGTAATTTTCCATAAAATCCATATCACCTTTAAAAAATTCATTATTTTTATAATTAAAAAAAAAATCTAATAAATAATCGATAATATACTTCGTTAAGCTTGTTTATCTGTATCATTGACATTTAAATGACATATTAAATATCCTTATAAATATACCTTTCATTACTGAAACATTTACTTCCGATTTACATACTATATAGCAATAGTGCTTTTATTTTTCATCCCCCACACATAATTCAATTTTTAAGTTTACGTTTACTTGGACATTGTAAATTTGTTGAAAGAAAAGGTTTTATGTTACTTTTTCTCTCTGGGCATCAATGTTTTTTTGCTTTATTTTATTTTTTGCCTTTCCAAGCTTTTTTATATGCTAAGGTGATATGATATGTTTAGAAAGATGTTCAAATGAACGTGGGTGTAAAAAAAAATGATAGTAGGAAAATACATTTACGAGTACTAATAAAAGTTAATACATACATATATACATACAATATATAAATTCCTGTCTATATCTGAATGTACGTTGTAGATATACATATTTAACAGGTATACCATGTAATTGAGAGAGAAGTCCTTTGTGGGTAGGTGAAATTAATGTCCTTAGTTATAACAGACGCTTTTTTTCTTTTTTTTTTCTTTTTTCGTTTTTTTAAATATTTTGTATATGTTCGATCTTTATCAGCTCCTACTCATGTTTTCATTCTTATAAATTATTACTGTCATAAAAATCTCTACTTTTTTTTTTATTTCTCCTGGTTGACATACTAAATTTGGATAAATTTTTTCTTTGTGACTTTAAGACGAGAAATTTTGTTGTCTTAATTCAGTTACCACACTACTCAATTCATTATTTACTTTTTGATCTATTTTATGCCATCTATTTTTTTTTTTTTTATAATATGAATGAAAAATCATAACATTCTGTTTTCATTATTCAAAATAACTAAATTACAGAGAGAAAAGAAAATAACACAAAAAAAGATTCAAAGTTTCAAAGTAGATCAAGAAAGTTTTTAATTTTAATGAGTTTTAGAGTAAAAGAAAAAAAAAACTAATACAGTCAAAAACTTTCTTTTATTTGAACTTTTTTTTCTTAGATAAGAATGTCATTTTTTTAAAGTAAAAAAAAAATTGTATAGAAAAAAAGCAAACATATACAATTCATATATGTACTTGTACATTTATAAGAATTTATAAAAAAAATAGGGTGACAAGAATGTATGTCAGCGTGAAATTAATTAATGTGGTATTATTTTGGATTTTGCGTGAAAAAAACCAAAATTTTTTTCGATCTTTAAATGTTGTTTAGGGGGTGCAGTAGTTCATGTTCAGTGTCTGAATTCATGAAAACCATAACAGCCGCTAACAACTAATAATTACATTTAAAGTTTAGTTAGGCTTTAGGTTGATAAGAAAAGTTAGCGAAATCAATAAAATTTTTTCAGGAGAAAATAATTAGTATTTGAGAAACTGGAAGTATGTGGTTTAACATAATTATAAAATTATGTTAAGAATTTAAAATTTTCACTTTTAAGAAATAGGAAATTGAATTAAGTAGCTTTTAACATTTACAATTATCTTTTAATTACTTAATAATCGAACTCTTGAACTGCAGGCTAGGTAGGTAGGAAATAAAAGGCTTCTTATTCATTTGTTTTCTTCCTCTTATAATATATGGAAGTTCACAGTATTTATAGCATAATTCTTATCCAGTAAAATATCAACACTAAATATCTTATTTCTTCATGTTGTGGCAGTAAAGGAATATATTTAGAGAAAAAAAATTTTGTTGGCAGCTTAGTAAAGTTTTTTCCGACTACCCTATTATTTCATAACATGTGTTTTTATCTTTACTCCTGACATATACTTTATTCCTCATACATCATATTTCTACAGAGAAGTCATTTTTTTTTTATAAGTATGTACATATTTGTTATTATGTGTACATATGTGAACTAACCCACAAAATTATCTAGGAAATTTGAGAAGAAAAAAAAAAAAAACTAAGAAGAAGTGCTCAAAGAAATACATATATTTTAATATTGTCACACAAATACATATACGTTACGTATGTACATATAATTAAGGAAGTTTTCTCAAAGGAATGCCTAATTATGGAAATAGCATACAAAAACCATCAACCGGAGAGAAATGTTGAATAAAAGTGTCAGTTAAATTGTGGAAAAAAAGAAGAAAATTTAAGGAAACAAAAAAATAAAAATATGAAACAGAAAAAAAAAAACAACATCTAAGTAAAGTCGAATATTATAAGAATTTGAAAACACATATACGAATACACAGTTTGTTTTTGTGGTTGACAAAATGTCAGAATTTTCAAAATTATTTTTATTTTCTAATGTTTTACTTTTTGTTTAAGTCCAAAAATATAAGAGTACATAAAATTTTCTTTTTATAATGTTTTTGTTTTCATATTTTCTCTTATCATTTCATATCAAATCATTCATCATAATATATCAAAAAAATAAACAAAATAAAAAAAAATAAAAAAAATAAAAAAAAATAAAAAAAAAACAAAAATAAATAAATAAATAAAAAGTACATAAAAACAAAAAATCAACAACAAATTGAGGTTTGTTGGATGATAAAATGAAAAAAAAAATGTCTCAAATAATTTGTATACATACATAGTTTTTGAGGTTATATTTTAGAGTTTGTTTTTAATTTTTCTTTTTTTTTTCTTTTTTAATTTTTAAATAGTCAAGTTATTTATTTCTTTGCTTATTTTCATTTCTTTTTCTGATTTAGTTTTATTTTATTTATTTGTTGTTGTTGTTGTTTTTAAAATTATTTTCTAACTTGAAAATAAAAAGAATTTAAAAAGAAAAAAAAAACATCAAAATAATAATAAAAAAAAGAACTAATTTTTTATTTTAAAGTATCTCTATATGTACATATGTATTATATATATATCTTTGTATGTGTTTGTATATACTTATGTGTTTACTATTTTTTCTATCTCAATTTTAAACATATAATTTATTATGAACATTTGAAGAAAAGAAAACAACAAGAAAAAAAGAAGAAAATAAGGACTCATTACCCTAAATTGTGGTTAAATATACAATTCACTTAAAAGAGTACTTTTAGTATTTACTTTTTATTTATGATTTAAAAAAAAAAAAACCATAAAAATAAAAAATAAAGACAAAAATCTAGAAAACAAATCAAAATAAGTTAAACAAGTAAATTATTTAAATTATATTTAAAAGCCAGAAAGAATACATGTACAAAATTTTCAATATTATTTTTTATTTAAACAAAAAGAATAAAATAAGTATAAAAGCAACCCTTTCTTTTTACTTGTAAAGTTAAAATTTTCAAATGAGTGAAATTTTTAAAAACAAATTAAAAACTATTTATTCACATAAAAAGAAAATTAATTAGTCCTCCTTTAACTATACTTGAAAGAATGTAAATGTATATAATGAAATATTCGATTTTTTTACTTTTCAAATTTATTTTATTTCATTTAAATCTTTTATGTTTGAAATTTTTGTAATAAGGGGATTCATTTCAAAAGTTCACGAAACATTCATTAACATTATTATCACGTCAACGTTAACAGAGAAGTATTTATGAGATTTCGCACGAGAAATTTGTATACACGAACCCATCGTTTACAATTGTAACAGTATTTCGACTCTTGGCATTATTTTGAATATGATCTTATCGAGTTATGTCTTCAAAATTTAATCAAGTCCTCTCTTTACGCAACCACCCTTTTCACCAAAGTCTTAAAACCCGTAATACTTATTTATTTACATTATTTATTTACTCTTGCATTAGTTGGAGCTCAGAGCCGAAAAGTGTGAGCCAAGAAAGTTTATTCTATGTACTTTTGAAAAGGACCGAACAGATTTTTCTTACTCCTCATTTTCATAGCTATGAAGGGACACAGTAATCGTAGAAAAGGAGTTTGAAACTCTTTTTATAAAAACTTATACCTAGTGAAAACCCACAGCCACAAATACCCATAAAAGAATAGAATATAGAATACTTGATCATGTGCCTTTTTCCTTACCTTCTTCAGAATCTTGTATGAATTTAAATGTTCAAATGAATCCCCCTAATAACGTTGATATATTATTTGAATCGAATAAACAAAAAAGTTCTCTAAATATACAAAAGAAATTTCTGTAAAAGCTATATCATTTTTAAAATAATTGAAGTAATATTTTCTCTTTTCATAATTACTTTTTTTTATATTTATTTATTTTCAAAACAAATAATACAATCATATTTTCTTAATTAATAATTTTAAAAAAAAATTGTTTGAACTTTGATAGTTAACTTGTAAATTATTAAATGTTTTTTTTTTCTATATCTTCTTAACATACGTTTTTGACATTTTAATCAGTTTTTTTTAAAGTATCTTTCATATATTTTTACATTAAATTAAAATATTTTTGAAAATAAAAATTATCAAAGTATGAAATTAAATTAATTAATGATAGAAGTTGATATTCTATCTGTTTTACTTTATTTAAATTATAGAATTTTCGAATAAAATAAAATGATGGATGAATGATAATAAGATAAACTATAAGAACATTTTATTTAGGTTGTATTATTTATTCAAAGAATTTAAAAAAAAAATATTCATTCATCTGAAACTAAAATTTTTAAGATAAAAATTTTTTTGTACAATTTTGCCTTTTATTTCTTGTTAGAAATTCTTAAAATTTAATGTTTATTTCAAATTTTCGCTTGAAGATATTTTCTTCTTTTGAATTTTTTTATTTATAAGCTAAATAGCCGTAGTATATATTTTTTGTGTTTTTTAGGACTTTTTTTTCTTTTCAAGTGTTAGTTAAACAGAACTTAATAGCAGAAAATTTATTATTTTTTTAAAAATTTACTAATGCAAAGAAAATATTTGTGTTTATTTATTTAATAGTTAATGAAAAATTATTTATACATCTCAAGCAATATAGTCAATTTGAAAAAAAAAAATAAATAGAAAATTAATTTAAAGTGAAAAAAACTGGAAATAAAAAAGCCGACGAACTTGTCACGAAAAGTCGTAGCACAAAGTCAGGTCGAATCTTCGCTCAACATGGCAAAAACGATAGGCCTATAAGTTATGATTTATCAGAGAATTGGGTTGGTTTTCAGGATAGACCATATTCTTTTCACAAGTCATCGAAGGACATTCACCACAATGAGCTTCTAGGTCTTCGAGTGGACTTATGTTCTCAGTTAACAGGCCTAGTTCTCTGTTCTATACCAGTGTAAGTTTTGATGATTTGTATGATTTAAGAAAAATAAAGTAATTTTGTAAAATTATATGTAGTATTTAAGAATGAAATAATAAACTTCGATATCAATAACAATTTGAGGGTATTATAGCAGGATAATTTTACAGTTTTTAGTTATGTTTCATTCTTGCCTACAACTTCCAAAAGTTTAATTTAAATTAAGAAAGCCTACAGTAATGGCAGGCTGAACAATTTAAATTAAAATACACATATGTACATATGTATATGTATGTAAAAATTGATTTTTAGTTTTTAAATTTTTATTGAATTTGTAAGAAATTTAAAAAAATTTTTTGAGTTAAGCAAATTTATTTTAAAGTACAAAAAGCATATTATGTATGTTTATGAATATGACTTTTCTTTTTTTTTCAAAGATATTTTTTATAACTTACCTTAATTTAATTTACACAATGCTTCACAACAATATGATAAAAATTTGTTACATTAATTATTGACGTACATTTAAAAAACAAAATCCTTTTATTATTTACTGTCTGTTTTTTTTTGTTTTCTGTATTAAATTTTTTTATCTACAATTTTTTAAAGCTTAAAAATATGAAATAAAAAAAAGAACATAAAACTGAAGAGGAAGATAAAGCGGTGGTGGTGTTAAAACACACGACATTTGAAATACAATATATTACAGAAGAACGTTAATAGTAGCAATTATTACAATATATAGTAGAAAGTTATAGTACACAAATAAAATACATCACCCACACACACACACACATTTAGATATTAAAAATTATTATTAAGTATTTTTCTTTTATTAAAATAAAGTACATATGTATATTACTAAGCCAAAAAAAAATATATATATATATATATGTATATACTTATGTATAACATTTAAGCTCATTCATATCATTTTCATATTTTATATTTATATACATTTAACAAAAAAACAGATTAAATTTAAAAAAAAAATAATTTAAAAAAAAAAAAACAAAAAAAAATATTTTAAAATAAAAATACAGACAGGTTAATAATTAAAATTTTCACTTTTTTATCTCAGAAAAAAAAAAATAAATGATTAAACATCAAAGAAATTTATTTAAAATCATTTTTGTTCTTTTTTAACCCGGTTTTTTTTATATTTTTTATTTTTTAATTTTTCACTACAATTTCGATTAAAAATAAAATATTCTTAAAAAAGTTTATAGTTTTTATTTTACTTTTATTTTTAGTCATGTTTATTTTAATAATTTTTTATTTTATTTTAATCCTTTTTTTTTTGTTTGTTTGTTTAATTCTAAACGGTAAAAAAATAAAAATAATAAATCATGATTACTAAATTATTAATTTAAAATTGTTGATTACATAATTATACTGTTGATTGTTACAAGTACAAAAAAAAAAAAAAATAATAATAATAATAAAGGTTTTCCGTTTTTTTTTTTTATTTACACGAACACTTTAATTGAGTTTTTCTTATTATTGTTTTTCTTAATATCCTTTTTTTGGACACTTTTTAGGCACATTTTTTATTTTAGGACAAGAAAAAAACTTATTCTTTTAATTTATTTGATTTATTTTTTTTTCTATTTATTTATAATTTTATTATCGTAATATTTAAAAGATTATAGCACAGTTTAATCATTATGATAGTTTAATTTTTTTCTATTATATTATATTTTTAATGGAATCAAAAATGAATAGTAATTTAGAACACCTTTCACAATAATTAATTATTTTTATTCAATTATCTATAATTAAAATTTAAATCACAAAAACTGTAAGGTATAAAAAATATATTTTAAAAATTTTTTATTTGAAAATTAAGTAAAATTCATTCAAATAAAACTATTGTTCGAATTACTTTATAAAAAAAAAAAAAAAAAAGAAATAAAATATAATTATTTTACAACTATAACAATTAAGATATTTGATTTTTCTTAAAATTCTTGATTGAACTTTTCAATTTTTCCTTCTTATTTTTTTCTTTATTTTTTATTTATTTAATATGTGATATCGCAATTGACATGTCATAATATTACGAATAAAGACGATTTTTATAACTGCAAAAAAAATAAACATTAGATAAAAAAGAAGGCAACAAAAACGAAAAAAAAAAAATCTAAAAAAGAGTACAATTTTAATACGTAAGAAAATGAGTTTGAAAAATAAAGCAAAAACAACAAAACAAGTGCAAAAAAACTTACGTTTGTACGTATACATACATATTTCTTTACACACTAACGCATTTATTTTTTTTTTGTACTTTTTAAAAAAAGCGAGACACATGAGCATAAATGAAAAGTAGGTAATGTATTTTTTTTTAAATAATGTTAGATAAGAAATAAAATGATAAAAAAAAAAAAAAAATTGGGTAAAAAATAATTATTTAAAAACCTTCTAATTTTTCTTCAAAATAAAGAAAATATTTAATTGTAAAAAATACTTAGAAATTTTTTGGGGAATTTTTATACACTATATTGGAATTTGAAACAAACACGAGGTGACAAAAATTAAAATTTTTTGAAAACATTCAAGGACATTAAAATTATTTAAAATAAAAAAATTAAGAAAAATTATACCATAAAGAAAAGCCACCACATTTACAAAAACAAAAAAAGGGGTGACCATAGACGATTTCTCAAGGGAATTTTAAAAATCTTGTACATAATATGTTTTTACAGTAAAGTAGATAGGTATACACATACTCGTATTTATATATTTTTAATACAAAAACATGCATTACTTGTTTTTTTTTTTTTTGTATTACTATTTAAATTTTTAGGAAAATGGTCTTAAAAAGATTAAAAATTGTACATACTCGTATATGCATTTATTCTCAAATTATTTTTTTTGTTGATTTTTCTCTCCTCAAAATTTTAATCAAAATTCTAAATTTTTAAATCACAATTAATACGCTTTCTTTCTGTTTTTATCCGTAAGAAAATAGAAATTCTTTTCATGAATTCTTCTTAAGTTTACCCGTTTTAAAAATACTACAACAATAGCTACTTTTTTTAAATCACCTTTTTTTTTTTTTTTTTATTGAAAATTATTTAAACGTTTTCATACCAAAAAAAAAAAAAAACAAATAAAACGTTAATTTTTTTCTTTTTTTGTGTGTAAAATAAATTAAAAAGTTAATTTTTTACTTTTTTAAATATAAAAATTTTATAATAAAATTTTTAAAATTAAAATAAAAATAAAAGACTTTTTTTTTGCAACGAGAACTAACCTCAAACTGAATGAATTTCGTGAAAATTTTTTGCTCTTAGCCTCTTACAGCATCCCAGTAATGGCGGACATATTCCAGGATTCCAGTCTCATTTTTTTTTTCTTTTTAATTATAAACTTACAGTTTATTTCAATGTAGTGATGATATTTTAAATGTATAAGTTACAGTTAATGTTTTTTTTTTTAATTTCAAAAGAAACTTATTATCAGATTTTGTTTTTTGTACATGTATGAATTTATGTTTGTAGTAAAGATTGAATGATGTGAATGTACTTAAAATGTTAGTTCTAAATTTCTAATTTAAAATAAATTGCATAGCTTTTTATTGAATTCTATTTTTTTTTCTATTAATTTATTGCTTTTTCATTTAAGTTATTATCTATTTAAAAAAAAAGGAAAAATAATTATTTCGATTGAGAAGATCCCTTATTAAATCAAAAAGTAATATCCTTTTGGTAATATAATTAAAATAAATAAATGATAATAAAAATGATGAATGAATGAAAATTTAAAGTTTTTTTTTTAAAAATATTTACAAGATTTTAATTTCTAGAAAAAATTCATTATCCTTGAAGTTTCATAAATTTGTTTTTAAAAGACACTTTTTTGTGTTGAAGCATTTACATAAGATTCAATTTTATCCATAGGATTTATTTTTATAGCATAAATTTGATTGAATTGGAAAAATGTGACAATTTTGTTTTTTAAATACAGGATTTAATTTTTATAAAACTTTTAAAATTTTTTTTCAGAATACAATCAACATACAAAAAAAAACTTTTTCTAGAAACTTCATCCCTAAAAAAACAACCGTCATTGAAACTTTATTTTTTTGCTTAAAAAATTTATTTTCAATAAAATTTTAGAAATTCTTTAATTGTATCAGGATTAGATGCATTTGAATATATCCTAGAATGATTTATAAAAGAAAATTAGGACACCTACATGAATGAACTTCAATTAATGAGAACATACCCACTTACATATATCTAGTTTGTAGATTTATCTACATTGAAAATAATTTGTTATAATCTTACATAAACTTGAATTTAAAGGGAAAAATAATAATAGAAAAAATTTATTAATACATATAATCATATATGCGAATTTAGTATGTAAATATGTGAGTGGATAAAAATAAAGGTTTTAACATAAAATACTACTACAATTTTATTTTTAAATATTCATTAAATCATTTGCATGGAAATAAACTTGAAAAAAAAAAAAATCACAAATGTGTGAAAAGATAATTCCAGAGAGAGAAAGAGAAATATTTTCCAAAGAATAAGGGAATTGAAAAAACTAACACACATACACATAAAGGAAAAATTATTCCATTTTGAAAAAGCTTTTAATAAAGCTTTTTAAATTTTCTTCTTCACCACTTTTCATGAATTTTTTTCTTATTTTCAAATTTTTTTTTATGATTTTCTTTTAGAAAAAATAATTGCTTGTTGGCCACAAAAAAATAATTATTTTCTCATTTTTTCAATGAAAAAGTTTTTTATTGGAAAACAAAAATCAAAAAATGCAAAAAATCAAACAAGTTGAAACGAAATTTTCAATTTTGGTAAAACCATGATTATTTTTTGTTGTTCATTTTTAGCCTAATAAGAAAAAGTTTTTGTGAAAAAAAAAAAATGTTTCACACTAATCAATTTCGACGTTTTTGCTTATTAGAAAACACTGTTACTATTTTTTTATGTTTTTTTGGCATAATTTTTTCCGTATTTTTTTTTTAAGAATGAATTTTATTCACTTACTTTTCAGATATGTAAAATCTAAATTTTTTTTAACAATTTCATAAATTTATTTTTTTTTTAGCTTACTATGCAAAATACAATTAAAAAACCCAAAAAAAGACCAAGCTTTTTCAGGTTTATTTTTTTTTTATTATTTTTTTTTAATATGAAATTTTTAATGTACAGAAAATTTTTTATTATTTGCTTTTAAATTTTAAAAATGATTTAATTTTTTTTTGGTTTTCGTAATTCACAATTTTCTTCGCTCTATTCTTTTTTTTTTCACCTTGAAACACGCAAAAAAAAACCAAACTTGTTAGAATTTTTGACGAGAAAAAACAAATTTTGTTTTTATTCCAAATTTTCGTCCTTTTTTTTTTATAATAAATTAAACTTTTCTTAAAAAACAAAAAGGCCCGTCACAAAAAAAATAAATAAATTCTTTTTTGCCCTTTTTTTGTATATATGTGTGAAAAAAAAATTGAAATTAAATAAAATAAAAATTGGGTCACTATCCGTTGCCGTTACGGAATACTATTTTCTTTCTTGTATATGGCGACGACGGCTTAACAATGATTGCTGCGAGAACATCGATTTTATAATGGTACCTATAATAACTACAAACATAAAATAATTTTTGCTCATGATATTGGATTTTTTTCTTTCGTACGTCTTTCTGTTTTTTTTTTTAGACAAGTACTCGTATATAGAACTTTTGTTGTTGTTATGTTGTAGAATAGGGATTTTTTTCAGTAGGAAACGAAAAGGGGGTAAAAATGAAGAGAAAATAATATATAGGTAACGATGAACGGGTAGAATAAAAAAAAAATAAATAGACAAAATGAGAGAAGAAAAATAAAATACAAATAATGAGAAAAATCATGCGATAAAACATTTTATAGCTAATTTTTTTCTGATTTTTTTTTCCAAATATGCATTAATAATACAAGAAATCTAAATTTGAGTATGCGGATGAAATTACATTAGTAATTATACATACATATATAAGATATATGTACGGTAACTATGTTTATAACACACATTTGCGAAAAAAAAAGTATTTGTTCGTATTTTGAAATCCTTATACGTACGAAATATATTTATGTATATACATGAGAGTAATAGAGCACATTAGTTTTTCTTCTTTTTTTCTGATATCATCAAAGGAAAATTCTTAAAATGTATTCAAATATTTTGTAATATTTTTAAATACATAATTATATTTTTTCACTTTTCTCACAAATACCTACATAATTCAGTTTAGATTTTTGCAATTTTATATTAAAAAAGCTTTCTCTCTAAAATGAGTTTTTTTTAAATTTTTTTTTCATATTTTTAGTTTTTTACTTCTTCGTTTTCCTTACTCAAATTTCATTGACATTTGAGAAAAAGTTAAATTAATTTACTCTGACGTTTTTCAATTTAGTTTTCTCATTCTAAAAATCTTCATTGAAATGCAAAACAAAAAATAAAACATTAAAGCACTACGCATGACTTAATGGAAAATAATTTTCACATGTTAGATTTTTGTTAAAAATATTTTTTTTTTTTAGATTTTAAATAGAGACTACGTAAACTTTTGAAAAATACACATAAAAGCTTCAGGTGAAAAAAAAATTAAAAAAAATAAAAACCGTACAACTTTTTGATTATTGAAGGGTTGTATTAAGAAGCTTTGCTTTGGAAAGAAATACACACACGATGTTTGTGAATTTGATAAAAAAAAATATGAAAATAACACATTTTATTGGAATATGTGCTTATAGTAAAAAAGGACATGCGTATTCCTGTATATCATTGAATACATGCACAATATGTGTATTAAGTTTTTTTTTTCTTATAAAAATTCTGCATGTGTGTACAAATGCGTACAACACAGTATTGTTTTTTTTTTACAATATAGAAAATTTCCCACAGAAAATTGTCTAACATACGTGTAAGAATTATAAAGAAAAAAATACAAAAAAAAAAAATTAGTCATGTTATACAGATCACATGAATCTAGTGCGACAATAATGTATCCTACACAATAAACCTGCTTTGACTGTATATGCATTGATTATTCTAGTACAATTTTTTGAATAACAATAAAGTATTGTAAGCATAAAATTGTTTTTTTTTTTTTTTTTTTGTAAATATACTTAAACTAAATGTGTGTGCTCTCATGAATGAGAAATTTAAATAATGTGTAAATGCATCATGCATTACGCATAATATGCAATATGAACAAAGTTGAAACAATTGTTATGAAATATCTATCTTAAAGTTATTTGAGGAAGTGTAAAATTTGTAATACATTTGAAAAAGGAAAAAAAAAGAAAACATAAAAACAAAACAAATGAAAATTCATTGAATTTAAATAGAAAAATTCTGTTATGAAGTTTAAATTTGAATTTAAATTTTTTGAAATGTAAAATATAATTTTGCGTTTTAATTAGCAAAGAAAGTTTTTAAGTGAAAGAAGAAGTTTTTTGTTTTCTTTTGTTTTATTTTTCTTTTAAATTTAAAATTATTTTTAATAATAGAAAATAAAGTAAGAATTTAAAAAAAAAAAATTACGTTAGGAATAATTATAAAAAGCTGCATTGAAGCGATCAGTACTAACAGAGAATATTCATGTGTATTAAAAAGATTCTATCATACATAAAAAAAAACACCCACAGGAAAGTTTAAAAATGAATGCTGAAATAATTACATTTCAGGAACGACAGGCACTAAAGAAGAAAGTTCAAAGCTATTATTTATGATCTAAAGATCATAGAGAATCAAAATTTCTCGAAAGGTTTTTATTTTTCTATATAAAGTTCTGAAAAAGTTTAGGACCTTCACTATAATTTTGAATATTTTTCCGTCGTACAACTCTTACATTATTTCTATTTTATGATGTGATTTTCTCCCATATTATTTTCAATTTAAAAAAATATATATATAAACTTTTAAAATTAATTTTAAAAAATTTTAAAGCTGAAAAATACCAAAAATAATACATACATGTAAAATTAGTTTCCTTTTTAGTATGTACTTGATTCTTCTAATTCTAAAATAGCACAAAAATTAAACATTTCCACTTAAAGTTCAAGTACCTCTCCATACTCAATTACGTCATTATTTTTGTATTATATAAAATATATTTAAACACGTCATAACTGAAGCATTTTACAATTTTCTTTCTTAGTACATAGAAGTACTTTATTATTCAATTCACTTCATAAAAGTAGGTACTTTTTTTTATTTTTGAAATAAAATTCATTTAAAATGTGTAAAAATGAAAAATCTTTGTTTTAGTTTTTTCTGTGTATTTTCATTTTTTTTTTTAAAGCAACAAATTAACTTCTGCATGACATTTTGATATTTTACTATTACACATTACCACCCACCAGTAAAATTATATAATAACACCTACATAAAATTGTGGAAAGCTTTAAATGTTGTTGTATTGTAAAATTATGTGGAAATTTTATTTTTTTTTGAATATTCCACAAAATAACGTAAATGTAAACATATTCTAGGGAAAGTATTTAATGTGAAATAATCATCGAACTAATATGAAAAAAGAAAAAAACAACAAATACTCGTATAATACTTAAACCACCGTCTGCCACCTACAATTTGGTTATTTAGTGTTTAATTTTATTGAATCATTTTAATTTCGAAAATTTAAATTTTCCCAATTTCAAGGATTTATATGTACACACATATCATGTCATATGTAATTGAAAAAAAAAAAAAAAAGTAGAGATTGTTTAACAAATGTTTAAAATAAATTTCAATAAATTACGAAAATACACGTATGTACATATACATATAAGTACATACATACATATGTATATATACGTGAGTATGATAAGAGAATTATAAATGTAAATAAATTACATAAAGCGTATTCATTATGCTTTAGGTCATTTAGGTGTAATTAATTTATTTATATGATCGATGATTTTTAAACTTTATCAAATTTAATATACTCTTTCCATTTGAATTGTTCTAAATTTTTTGAAAAAAATGATACTTTTAATGCCTCCATTTTATATAAAAACAAAATTTATTCTTTTGAAATGGTTTGAAAAATTTTTAATTGGATTTTTCAATTATTGCTTTTGAGTGGAATTGATAGCCAATTCAAATTAAAATAACAAATTTAAAATTTAATTGAAAAAGTATACTAGAAATAGAAAGTAGGCGTTTTTGACACATTTCTGATGGAAAATTTGGAATGTTTCAGTTTCTTTTACTGTCGTTACATTAGGATGTTAAATTTTTCCCATTAAAATTATACCAATTCTAAGATCAATAAAAATTCATGAAACACATTCAAAATTGATGTTATTTTTTTGAGGGTTCGAGATAAAAAATGATTCGGTTTTCTTAGAGTATTTATAAATTTGTTTACTTGTGTAATATTTTATTTGTAATATATTTGGATAAAAAACGTTTAAATTTTTCTATTCCATTATCTTTTGTCGTATGACCTTTGACACACATATGACCTTTCGAAATTTAGTTATCTAAAAGATCTTTTTAAAATGCACCATTACTTCTAATTATTATGTTTTAAGAATATAGAAGAAACTCTTTAATTTTCAAGTTAAAGTTATTCCTTGAATTAAAATTTTTTGTTTGTGCAATTTTTGGCATGAATATAAATTAAAAGCTTATAACTATGAAGAATTGCATTCTTCATTAAAAAGTTCTTAAACTATTCTAAAGATGGATTTCGTAGATTTTCTCAATATAAAACTTTTAAACAAAATTAATTGAAACAAAAAACCTTTGCGTTCTATATTTTAAAAATAAAAATTACAAAAAAAGTTTTAATTTCATATTAAAATTTTGTAAATGATGCTACAATTTAATTTTAAAAAAGATACAAAACAAAAATCGAAAATTATCTAAAAGAAAAATTTTTATTTTAAATTTATTATGTATTTTCTTCTTGAAAAATGAAAATAAAACCTTTCATCATTTATGAAACACAAAAAAAAAAAAAAACTTCAAATCAAAAATAAATTTAATTTAAAAAAAAATTAAACAAAAGGAAAACAAAACATGAAATGATTTATGATATAATTGATTTGATAATTGATTGATTTATTTTTTTTTTTTTTAAATAAATACAATTCAATATTCAATTATAAATTTAATTTTTAAAACAATTCCTAATAGAAGAGAAATAAAGGATCTTTCAATTTATTGATAAACTGCTATTCTAAAACAATTAATAAAAAAAATACAATCAAAGAGTCGAAAAAAGTATTTTATTTTATTTATTTGTGTTGCATTGATTTTTATTATTATTTTATTTTTATTATCCATATTTTTGTGTTCATCATTCATTTTATTTTTTCCTTCTCATCAATACCTGAAATTTATGTATGAATTTATCTTAAAATAAAACTAAGCGAATCTATAACAATCAGTTGAATAGTTTATTTATAGAAAAGTTCATCGGAAAAGCATCTATATTTAACTGAAAATCTAATAAATTTGAATCTATTTGTATGTTTATTAATATGTATATGATATTTAACAATATGTATATTGAAAGTGTGTGTATATTTTTGAATAATACATATAACAGATATTTATTAAAGTGCAATATTTATAGTTAGTATGATGAGATTTGAAAGATAAATATGCAACCAATAATTAAAATCCTCTATTCACATACATTTAAATCTCCATTAAATATGTAAGTATGTACACTATACATAGTTGTACAGTATGTGTATGTATATTATGCAAAATATTGTTGTATACAAAATATAAAATGAATTGATGTACGTATGATGCAATGGATATACCATACCTACGATAAAATAACATAATAAATCTCAGTAGAAAAGTTAGTTATAAAAGCACATCAGAGCCAGCATCCTTATTTTTACATTTTTTTTTAATTTAAGTATTACGTGTGTATAAGTATAACGTATTTCTGTATACGTTTTTACGTATAGGATAAAAATATAACAAATATAATAAAATGTACATATATGTACTACATAGTAGAGGATTCTATTTCGGTTTATTGTAGGCGATAGAAAAAAATCCTAGATAAAATGTGAAATAAATAGATAGTTAGATCTATGTACGCGAATATCTTCTATCTATTTTGTATTTAACATAAATGTATATGTATGTTTAAAGTTTTCTATATATCTACATACATATTTATGTATATGTAGGTACTAGATAAAATTCAAAACATGAAGTGGTGGAGAGTAAATGTGTACTTTTCGTATTTATGGAAAATGTCATGGTTAATTTGAATATACATAAGTGGGTTGTTATAATATACATCCGTGGATATATATTTATATGTATATTAATGCATCTGTATATAGTAAGTATAAAGAAAAAACATATGCTAGGTACATTGAATTTATATTAGACACGATATGATGTCTAATTTACACAAATATATTTACATATATATACACATTAAGATATGTATATATTTACCATGCAGAATATTAATATTTAAAAAAATATATGTATATGTATATTTATTATGTATACCTACCTGTTTGTTTATATAGAATTTAAAAGTATCTTTTATGTAAAACAACAACAACAACAAAAATTGCGGTAAAAAACATTATTTGTGAATAATAATTATACATTTTATTTTCAATTCTATTGTTTAGATTGTGTGTAATTTATAGACAGTTGATAATTGTATTATTTTGTAAAGATAATTTACAAAGGTGTTAATTGTAATCTTTATGAAATTATATAAAAAATCATTATACTCTTGGATCATTTAAAATTTTTAAAATACATCGATAAAAAAAAAAATATTCAAAAATATGTATATCTTATTTTCTAAAACTTTTTTTTTTTAAAACCATCCAATAAAGTAAAAATAAATAAAAAACATATAAAAATTTCATTCTCTTGCTAATGCTTAAAAAAATAAAATAATGAAACAAAATCAGTGCGAAATGCATATAAAGTTTACAAGTTTGTTGGTAAAAAAAAAACTAAAAATTATAAAAAAAAGTATATTTTTATTATAAGTAAATCCGATTTTATTTTACAGTACACGTACGAGTGTATATAAAATGCAATGCAATAAAAAAATAAAACATTTAAAATATAGAGAAAAAGTATAAAAATAATATTTTAAATCTAAAATGACTTTTTAACGATTATCACTTCCTTCTTGTTAAAATGTCCATTTTCTCAAGTAGGTATAGTAGTAACTATTAAAGTTGTTTTTGCTTATGGTTTTTTTTTTCTTTTCTTTTTTATTTGATTTGTTGAATTTTTAAAGGCTAGTAAAATTACATGAAAATTGTAATAAAAAAAAATGAATATGAGCATTTAAACATATGTTTTGTATAATAATATCCTTGTAAATTGAATTATTTAAAATATATACCTAGTGTATTTTAGGAAAATGTACATAGTGCATTGAAAATTATATTTTATGATGTGAATTTTGAATATGGAAAAATTTATTGTATAATAAAATCCATTCATATGTCAGAAGAAATGAACATTCATATTTTTAACATTACAATTATCGTTTCAAATCATATCTTTTTATTTTTGCGTAGTTTTTTTTGCAATAACTAGATACATATTTGTTTTTCTAAATAAATGTTTCAAAACATAGCTCTTAAACTTTATAATTTTTGTAAAAAAAATAATGAAGAAATTGACAAAATTCAATAGAAGATTTAAATTTTCTGAATTAAAATACATATACATAAACTAAGCTTTCGGAGCTTTTAATAATGGTTGGGCGAACCTCTTTGCCGGAGGCAGCTTCTACGGAGAAATTCAAATGGTGCTTTTGCAGAAAACTTTTGTGAAAGCTTTCGATAATAATTTGGAAATTTAATTTTTTTCGAAAATTAGGAATTATTATTTCCTTCGAAAATTCGAAAAAATTTTCTACAATAATTTTGAAAAAAAGTTCAAAGAAAAACGTAATAAACAAATCTTTTACTTATTTTTTTTATTTCTTTCAAAAAACTTTTTATAACTTCTTAATCAACTCAAATTTTCTTTCCGAGATGTTAATGAAAATTTTAAAGAAAGTTTAGCCATTTAGAAAGTAATTTCATTATTTCCTGCAAAATAAAATTAACATTAATAAAAAAAAAAGGAATTATTGGGTATTTATTTCGAATATTTCAATATATTTTTTTTTTCAAATTAGAAAAAAATGGATAAGAAAGTAATTTTTTATGCTCTAAATTTTTCTCTTTTCATTCATTTTCACTTTTTTTTATACTGTCAATGTGCTAATTTTAACGTATACATATGATATGACCACTATTATTTTTCACAGCCAAAAGTTTACTATTTAAAAATTTTCAAGAAATTTATTACTCCAATGATCGCGTAAATTTTTAGCATAATACATCCAGTAGCATAATAAACCAATTTTTAATTAAATTTTGAGAATAGTTATACATGAAAAAGTGTACCCATAAAACAAACAAGACTAAAAAAAACTGAGTAGTGAAAAAAAAAGGTTTGTTGAACAAATTTAGAAAAAAAAAAACCATTTTAAAATTACTTTACTGTTTTTTTTTTTTTTTTTGGTTAAAACTCTTCAACAAAACGTTACAATGAATCAGTTACCTGTTGCTCGTTGTTAAGTGTTGACTTCAGGTATTATAAAATAAAATCATAAAGTTAATTTAAAAATTTTGAAATACTACTTTTAATTATGATTTATATATTGTTTACATTTTTTTTTTTAATTGAGAAAAAGGTGCGCAATAACAATAAAATTATTTAACAAAAAGTATTACTAATAAATTTTAAATATTCTGAAGAAAATTAAAATTAAAAAAAAAAATATTTTGATTTTAATCAAAGGTTTTTTCTTTTGTAAGATTCAAAAGATGAAAAATTAAGTAGAAAAAAAATTTTAAAATATATTTCCCATATTAATGATAGTTTTGTAATTTTTATTCATGTTTTTGTTTTTCTCAACTTGAATGACTTTATAATCAACATAAAATAAAATATAGTGGATTAAAGTGAAATAAAAACAACAAAACAACAACAATATTTCATTATTTCAAGTTTTTCATTTTAAAGGGAAAAAACTTAATCGTACATAATTTTATTTTCATTACACATTTATAATAATAGTATTCAGTTATCTATTGAATCGTAACTGTAAAACATAATTAGTTTCAGCTTCTGATATAAATCTAATAACCGGACATAGAAAAACAACATTATTTCAAAAAATAAAAAAAAATAAAAGAAACTGTTTTAAATTTTCCAAAGTAACGTATAAAATTTAATATACAAAAAAAAAATTAATTAAAATTTTTATATCTCAAAATTCCGTAGAATTAATCAGATACATTTTTGTTTTTTGTTTTATTTGAAAAATAAGAAAAAAAATCAGATAAATATTTTTAAAAAATTTACATTTTTGAATAACAAAAACATTACAATTTTAAAATTTGAATTTATGCTTACTTTTTTTTTTTTTTGAATTTTTATTTAAAATTTATTTTTAATTACAACAGACGTGTGATCAATTTTTACTGAAGCACTGTTTAATCAAGGTAAAAGAATAATTTTTTTTATCTTTTTGTTTTGTTTTTGTTAATAATTTTTTGCTTAATATTCTCTTGTATCGTGTAAGTGTTGTGTTATTTTAAAGAAGACATTAATCATAAAAATTATAAATTTTTGCTGTACAATTAATTAATTAAATAAATTGTTATCTAACTTTTTTTTTTTTGTAATTTTAATTTTTTTCATCATCAAAATATTTTAAATAAATATTTGATTTTCTTTAATGTGTTATATAGCGTGTTAGCGTGTGTATATATATATATTTTTTTTGTGTTTAAAGTTACATAATTTAATACTCAAAAGGTATAATATTTATTATAAGTATGCTGGAATTTGAAAAATAAAAATATTTAAAAAAAAAAACCAATAACAGAAAAACCAAATAAAAATATAAAAGAAAATAATTGAAAATTGCAACAATCATGCTATATGATTTTTGTTGTTGTTGTTGTTTTGTGTACCTACAAGTTTTGCTTTTTGATGTTTTGTTTTGAAGTTTAATGGAAAAAATATGATTTCATAATTGTCTTTTATTTGAAAGTATTTTTATTCGTTTTTTTTATCATTGTTGTTTTCATGATTTGAGAGAATATTTTTTTTTGTATGGTATAAGGATAGATTTATTAGGTTTTGATTATAAAAATTTGAAATACCTTTTTTATTTTTAAAATGATCATTTTTCACGAATCACTCATGCATGTAAAATTTTTGAAAGAGAAGTAAATCACATAAATAGTTAAGAGAAAATGAATTTGGAATGATCAATCTGTAAAAGAAACTGGTAAAACTCACATAATAATTTAAATTTTTCTTATTGAAATTTCAAGAATTTTTCAAATTTCATACCCCAAAAAAAAATGATGTTTTTGATGGTCTTTTTGGGGAAATTCTGTTTGGGTAATTTTGATAAAGAAGAGCGTGAAAAAAACAGTAAAAATATATCTTAAAATTTGTTATTTTATAACTTTAATTGAAACCGAAGCGATAATAAAAATTTTTAATAAAAAATATTTTAATTTATTAATTTTTAAATCAGAACAAACTTGCAGCCGTTGAGCCGTTAAGCGCATGGAAACTGGTGACCCATTATTACACTCTGGTTTTAAAGACAAATTGAACTACAAACAGAAGTCTATCAGGCATTTTTTATATGCTTAAAAATTTTACCATAAAATAAAAAAAAGTTATCCATGCTGTCGTGCATGTTAAAACTTATTAGGATTTGGCTGTGTAAAAATTCATATTTTCAAAATTTATATTTTCTTCCACTTTTTAACAAAATGAATTTGAAAATTGAAAAAAAAAAAATAAAAATAAACTTGAAGCTTATTTTTAAATTGAATTTAAATATATTTTCAATTTTCTTATAAATGAAAATTTTATCATACATATTTTTCTTGTATGATTATATTATGCACATTTTTTGTACATATATACGTATGTCGTAACCACAAATTTTATTATTTCATTATATTTAAATGTCATACATATCGTTGATAAGTCAAAGTGCATAAAAGTTACGACACAATGAAGATGATGATGAATTTTTTGTTTGTTTGTATTTTCTACAAGAAAAAAAAACCAACATTCAGGAAATTGTTTGCAGGTATATATGCCCTACAATATATGTATGTAACGATATAACATACAGTTTATGTATACAATGTATTGCAATAAAAATTCGATTCTCATGTTAACATAAAATGTGACAATTTAAAAAAAAAATTTTCTAAAAAATATTTCTAGAGAAAAACTTTATAAAAAAATTCATTTATTTTCTCATTTTTCTATTTTTTATTATTTTTTTTTTTCAAATTTCTATTGAATTAAATTTTAAAGTTTCGTAACACTCCCACAAGAAGAAAAAATGTTTATAATTTTTTTTTTTTAAACAAAATGTTCAATAACAAAAAAGTAATCAACTTTTTTTTCCTTGTTAGTTAAACTGGAACATGCGGATAAATTTCAAGCGAAAAAGAACATCATAAAGTTTTTTTGTTTTTGTGTTTTTTCTCGATATTCTGAAAATAAGGACATTTTAAACGGTAAAAAAATATATATATATAAATAAAATTAAATAAATCAATTGACTTTTTGTGTTTATATCGATTTTTTTTTCTGATATTTGTTTTTTTTTCGTAATAAATAAATTCAATTTTATAACTTTTTTTTCTCCATTTTAAAGAAAAAGTTTAACGAATAACAAGTGTTAAATGTATGACATGTTTAATGAACTTTACACTCTAAGTTCGTACAATGACACATTTATTATAAATTTTCTTTGAAATTCGTTAGAGTTTTTCTTCTCAAGAAATATGTTGAACAAGAAATTTAACAAACACAAAAAAAAAAAATTATTAAGTTGACAAAAAAGTATCCTAAACATCAAGTAACAGATGATTTTTTGAACGTGTTTTAATAACCGATGTTGCTAAAGCTTTTGTCTACAAAATTAAAAAGGTTTTCAACGTGACATGTTTTTTTTTTTTTGAATTATTTTTAAACTTTCAAGTTTAGATGGTCACTTGAAAAAATCCTACAAAACATATACATATGAAAATTATTTACCTGTATATGATCCCTTCATCTTATTTTGTTTGATATTTTGTCTTGAGCGTTGTAAATATGTAATTTACGTTATTCTGTAGGTTTATATCTTCACATTATATTATCTTGAAATTTGAGAGACAAATTAATGTAATTTGAGTTGCGAAGGTAATGTAGTTTGATCGATAAGAAAGAACGACTATTTCAGTTCAAGGCTAACTTCAATATTCTTTTACTTTTCAAATAACTAGTTTAAGATTCAGGATTATTTTTTAATGGATCGAAGATATTTTTCCATTTGAATTCTTACTTTTGCAGAATTTTTATTTGAAATTTGAAAGCACAAGTTCTTACCGGTTATGTCAAGCAATAATATTATATACATGATATTACGGATACAAGTAAAGGAAAATATCTTAATCTTGTCTGAAAAAAAATTAATAATTCTAAAACTAGTTTAAATGCAAAACTTGAATTTGAAGTTGATAAAAAGAGTGTTTTTGATGATAGTTTGTACCCATTTCGACAGAATTATACGTTATTTAAAAATAAGAAAAAAAAAATAATTATAAATAATAATTATTTGCAATTCAATTAAGTAATCGTTTGTAAACAACAATTTAAATTTTCTACATAACAAGCCCAAAGATAGGATTGGAATATAACTGGTAAATATTAAAAAGTTCCATTTAAAATAAAAAAAATATTTTCAAAACTTTTTAAAAAAAAGTTTAGCTTAGAATTAGCTGATAAATTTAAATGGTTTTTTGGGAAACGGTTATCAACCTGAAAAACTTATAATTATAACACGTTGTTAATTGCGGTCAAACTTTGTTTAAACCAATGTCTTTTGTATTTTTTTAACGCTTAAAATAAATCTTATAAACATGAAATCAAATTTCCACAATGTTTCTCAATAATTTTTTTGTTGTTGTCTCATTTTGTTGTTTATTTTATTCGTTAAAAAAAAAAATCTTTTTTGTAAATTTTCAAAATAATTAAATGGTTTTTCAGACTATATTTATTACAAAATCATAAACGGATAACTGAAAATTTCAACACCACTTTTTTTTTATTTTAACGTTTTTGTAAAATTATAAAACACATGCTATTTTTTTTTTTTAAATATAAAAATAAAAACATAATTAGGCTCATTAAAAATTTAACTAATTTTACAAATTACACTGGTGAATGGCATCACCAGAAGCACCTTACATATAAAATGAAATAAAAATAAGCATTTAATTCAAAAGATGACTTTAGTATTCAATGTAAAAAGGCTGGTGTTATAGTAAAAAAAGCTTTTTTCATTTTTTGTTTTTGTGAATAATTTTTAAATAAGAAAATTTTATTTAAAAAAATATTTTTAAACATAAATCAACAAATTTTTAGTGTTTTATTTTAAACAAAAGACGTATGAGTATGTTTATCGTATTTTATTAGTTTTTTTTTTTTTTTTTTTTGAACTTTTAAGGTGTACGTTTGTTTATAAATTTGTGATTAACACGTTGACTCTCAGTTTTTAATTATTGATGGAAAACAAAAGCACTTTATTTCTATATATGTACATATATTTTTTTAATTTGTTAGTTTTTAAGGATTTCAATCAATATTTCATATTCACAGAATCAGATTATTTTATTTTTCTCGATAATTGTCTAAGAATGGTAGACAGCTATACTGAGCTTTCATTTACGTCAACCTGTTAAAAAAGATAAAATAAACTACAGGGAAAAAGCAAATTTTTAAATTTAAATAAATAAATAAATTTTATTTTGTCTTCTTTCCTTGGAGTACAAAATTTTTATAGAATTAATATATCTTTGTTTGTTTTTAAGAATCAAGGAATGTTTCAATTATCTTATAATCCTTCACCTCTTAGAATTTTCGTTCATAAAATCTTCAACAAAAGAAATTAAAAAATTTTAAGTTTAATATTTAAATTTTTTAAAATATTTTTAACTGTTTTTGTAACATTTCTTAAGAGGTTAAAGTGGTCGATGATCACATAAAAAAAATGGAAATGGAAATAAGACCTTAAAAAATTGATATTTTCCTAATTTCTCAAGTTTTTAATTTCAAAAATATTTCGTACTTTAGACTCATCTGCTATATCACATTACATTACATATTTAATTTTGCTTATTTTATTGATTTTATTTTTTTGTATTTTTATATTTTCGAAAACTCGTCTGTTCAATTGACACTTCCAAGGTTACCAACTTATGCTAGAATTTAATATAAAATTTTAAAAAACCATACTAAAAATGTGATTTAAATTATGAATTTGGATTTTGAAAAAAAAAAAATAAATAAAATTCCGCTAAATTGTTTGTCTTTTTAGATTTTTTTCATTACTTAGCAATATTACTCAATTTCCTTCAATTTTTTTTTGTATTTTTCTTCTTATTCTTACTTATTTTTATTTAAAAATTTTCATTATTTTAACAAATGATTACCTAGTTTTTCTTGAAATTCAACCTTTTCTTTAGAAAAAAAAATAACAAAACGAACTATTTTTTTTTTTAAAGAAGAATAATGAATAACGTCTGCAAAATTTATGAATTCATAATAATAAGCAAAAAAAAAAAAAAAACAAATAGGTATATACATATATATATTCAATATTCTTTAATTTTTTTAATTTATGTACTTGTTTTTTATTCAACCGGTTAATCAACTCTGTTTTGATTATGTTCATAATTTTTTATTATAATAATGGAAAAAAAAAATTTGTTTTGCTTTTCTTCTTCTCGTCATATTTTGAAATTAAAACGAAATTTCAGGAAACAACAAAATTTTTCAAGTAATATTCGTAATACATTTTTTGTTTTCGTTAAATATATAAATTAACCCTTCTTATCTAAAACAATAAATTGATTAAAATTCAAAAATCGTCACGTGAACCAAGAAATTGATCATGGGTTAAAAATCACATACACAGTAAGAGGGTTAAAATTACTATTAAGTTTTTTTTTTTGTATTCACATTGAAAAATTTATAATATGTGAAATGTTGTTGAATTATTACACACAATATACGTTCTTTTTAATTGAATGATATTTTTTTTTTTTTTCATTATATTCATTATATCATAAATTTACTTAATGAGAGAAACACACGTAGCCTAATTAAATAAGAGAAAGAAAAAACAAAAACAAAGTTGAAAAAAAAAAAGCATGTGAAACAATGAAATAATCAGCATATAAGTTTAACACTTTATGTCAATAACATTTTTTTTTTTTTTTTCAAATAAAAAATTCAAGCAATAATTAGATAATTTTTGTTTTTAAATTTATTCTATTATTATTTTGTGAATTTTGGTCAATTGAAATAAAAAATATCGATAAATTATCATATTTAAGTATAATTTGATTGCAAACACAGGAAAAACATTTATTTTTGTTTGCTTAAAGAAAAACAAAAGTCATGATTTAAGAGATTAAAGGTCAAACAGGTAACGAAAGTGCAAGAAATTGTTATTCTCATTTTATATACAAAATTCAAATTTTAAACTTAAAATTTTATTTTAATTTTAAAGAAAACTAAAAAAAACATTAGTTTTGTTTTCAAAAAATATATTGGCCTAACTTAGAAACTTAGCAAGTCTGATTTTGAAAATTTTTTAAGAATGTGTATTAAGAATTTTAAATAGTTTTAAGAATATTCAAAAATTTAATTTAATTTAAGTGTATGTCATTTAAAAACGTTGTCAAGAAGTCAACCTTAAATTTACAAGGTTTTCAAGTTAGGTTGATGACATCGAGATACGAATTTTTTTTGTATTATTGTAAAAGTTTACAGTTTACCCAGATTTTTTTCGATAAATTAAACCTAGGAACTGAGCTATAAGATGTTGAAAAATTCAAAAGAATATATTCTATAGTTAGAAAAACTCAAAAAGCTATGCCAAAAACCTATAATCGTGGAACTTTAATAATTTCAAAAAATTTTTCATTTATATATACATATTTTCAATTTTAATTCTATCTTTTTTCTTCATTTCAAAAATAATAAATAATTCTTACTCATTCATTAAATTTTTCTCTTTTGTTCAAAAATATATTTTTTTTTAATTATTTTTACATATGTACATATATGTATATAAATTACTGAAAAACTTGATTTATCAGCGTATTTACCCGTTCAAACAACATTATGATTAATTTGATATTTTGTACATGAAATATAACACAGAAATCGAAAGTGGAAAGACCGCAGAAGATTATATTATATGATAATTAAAAAAGTATACACTGTACATATATTTATGTTCATATAAGTACATGTATACAATATATACATTACATATATGTATATAAACATGTATAATGTTTAATTTGCAATTGCAAAAAAACCTAAATACATTACACTACGTTTTATTTTGTACTATTTATTGTGATGCTAAAAAGATGAAAATACAGGTACAAATGATTATTATTAAAAGTGAAAAAAGAGAAGAAAACAAAAACAAAACAAATCTTCCATTTACATGACCTTAAAATAGCTTTGAATGTAACAGATACATAGGTAATAAAAAATTTAACAACAAAATCTATTCAAGAGAAACAAAATATTAGGTAGCAAAATAAAAAAAAAAAAAAGATCTTTATTGCAACTGAACAGCTCTTTTCGTTTTGTTTAACATCAATTCTTGTAATATAAAGTAGCTAGTTTAAGTTTTCTTGTACAGGTGAAGTTGTCAAGTCACGTTATTTAATGAATATCTTATAACAATTTACATATATGTATGTAATGCAAAAAAACATACAATTCATATGTCTGTATTTGTATCTTAAATAACAACAAAAAACGATAAAAAATGAAACTGATTTTTTTTCTTCAATTTAAATGATGGTATATTATTACATTTTTGTAAATTAAAAATGTTTATATACATACATATATACTCATATATTTACATGTGTGTATTTTATTTACAATAACGTAACTATGATTACTGAATCTGTAATAGAGATAAAGAAAGTACGGAAGAGAAAATGATAAACCAGTTTGAAGATGTACTGTCCATTAGATATGTGTTGTTGTTATTAAATTACAACAAAATGTATTATGTATCTTTTTTTTTTATAACTTTATTATTGAAAAATAAAATGTTCATCATCATCGTCATGATCATGATGGTCTTCACCTGAAACGATATCATTATTATCATACCTATGCTTTTATTGATTCAAATTTACTTTTTTCGTTTTTTTGTTTTCTTTTTTGCACTTTTGCTTTTGATACTTCGAAATATAACCAAAGTCATTAAGTAAATGCATAACCAAACTAAATGAATATTTAAATCATCACCCAATGAATTTCTAGCAAGTTTTTCAGTTTGCTTTATCTACCTGAACTTTATTTTCTTAAGTTCCGCCACTTTGGTAAATTTTAGCAAATATTATCTGAAATTTGTATGTCCTTCCTTTGACATTTAATACATACTAAAAAATCAATAACAAGTTAGAAAGTTACAACAACTATCTCATTGCATAATTTTCTGTTCAACTTACTACTTTCAACTCCTATCTTACATTGATGTTTATCCAAATTTTATAGTAGCCGGTTATTAGTTCCACAAGTCAATTCAGATATACTTTCTAATACATAATTTTCCGATACAAGTTTCAATTTCACTTGAAAATGTTGTTTTGTGTTTTTTGGTCATCTTTTCAAATACATGTAAGGCAAAAACTACAAGATTACAAAAAGAGCAGCAAAAAAATAAACTCAATTTTCAGATTCATTCATGTGTACAAGTACATTCGTTCACTTCAATTTTTCATATAATTTTTTTTTGTTTTGTTATATTTTCTAAATTTATTTATTTATTTTTTTTTCAATTTTTATTTTTAGATGTGATTTTCGTTGTTTTCTTTTTTTTCGCACGTGGACTACAATAAATGTAAAAACTACACCTCAACAATTTTTTATTCATAGAAACAAAAAAAAAATAGAAAAGGAGCAGAGAAAATAAAGAAGAAAAAAAAAACATCTTATACAAACTAACGATCAAAATAACAATGAAATTTTAATAAAATCGACTATCTATTAAAATAACGATAACAACAGCAACAACATTTCATCCTTCGTAATCGATGTTCAGCATCTGAAAGTTTAACTCTACCCAGTCAATTTTAGATAATTTTATATAAAAGGACATTGAAAGGATAATACTATATCTACAACTACTATACTACGACTACAACTAGTGCATAGATACTATTATATATTACAATATTATAATATTATATACATACTGATTTTTCTCTATATACATTTGTATGTATGTATATTAAAATTGACCACATTTTCATACTATAAGTCGATTTTCTACTTGACCGTATTTTAATCTGAAACAACTTTAAAATATATAAAGAAGGATATATTTATGTATGTATTTATTAATTTTATCTCTTCTACATATAATATACGTATACGTTTTGTCTGATCCATAAATTTACTGTTCAAGGATATTTTTTGTGTTTTTTTTTTCCTCTTTTAAACTTTACAACAACAAATTATTTTATGTACATAATTAATTAAGAAAAGCATTGCATCCATACATACATAAATACATACAAAGCTAAGGAGTACAACATATATGCATATATGTGATATTAACTCATATGTGTGTCGCAAAATATGTAATTTTCAAGGATTATATTAATATATCCCTTACTGTTACACAAATTAAATAGTTTTTATATAATTTAAAGAAAAAACGTTTCTACATAATTTCATCATACAGAAATAAAGGATACTAATTATCAAGAAAAATATACGTACATACTGTATTATATATACACCATATACGTATGATATAATATGTAAATAACAGTTTTTATACACATCTACATAAAAGTGTTTGTTCAATAAAAGAAGATTAATGAACTTTTTTACTATTACTGTATATTTTATGCGTTAACATAATCTGTGTATAATAATATTCAATTCATTTGTTATATATCCCAGGATTAATATTCTGCAGAATTTAACTAAGAGAAGAAAAAAAATAAAACTTGGAAAGAAAAATAGAAGTAAAATCATAAAAAAGCTAAGAAAAAAAAACAATAAAATATTCTAAAATCGATTATATATTTTTTATCTCTGTGTAGCTTTTTTTTTCTTCAAAGCTTATTTTTAAACACAAAAAATAAAAATCCTTATTTCAGTGATAATATTCAGATATATGTATGTATAAAAAAAAGGATACAAGAAAATAAGAAAGAACAAATTTTATAAAAAGAAACAATATATGTAATTTTTAAATAAGGATCATATGCAATTGCATTTTCTTATAAAATAAAAACGAAGTACACATATTATTACAGAAAAAAAAAAAAGGAAACGAAAAATATATGGGAAGAAAATTGAAAATTTAATAACAACAAACAACTTTTTTCTGAAGAAAACAAAAAACATCTTTTAAATTTAAAAAAAAAAAAAATACTAACAAAAGTAACAACAATAAAATAGTACGAAAATGTTATCTTTATCACATCCTTTTATCGATCATCCTGAACCAATTGATATTCCAGATGAGGTAAAACCATTAGTTGAAGAACTCTACAAATGGTAAGTGTCTTTTTATTTTAAATTATTTTCAAAATGCACTCATTGCTAATCTTAAAGAAATGCAAAAAAAAAATGTAAAACTATAAAATAGTGAATTTGTTTTTTTTTTTTTTAAATTTACTCATAAATATTTTTTCTCCTTCAACTCTATAGATGAATACCAGAGCTTTTAAATAGAAAAAAAAAAATCAAACACTTACATAACGTCAATAATAAGGATTCAATTTCAAAAGCACATACACAAAATTTTGTTTTAATTTTCATTTATTTGTTTTGTTTACTCTGAGTCTTAAAAGCATAATGTCACAATGTATAAAGATTCTTTTTTCTTGTATTTTTGTGTTCTTTTATTTCAAATGTTTTTATTTTTCTATACACATACATCCTAGGTGTGAAAACACGAAATGAAAGAAAAATACAATTCACTTTAACAAATACCTGAACTCTACAGTCTATACATAATAAAGGTAATCACAGTGTAATAAAGATAAAAAGCAGGTGTTTATGAAGAGATTTTCAAAAGAAATTTATTCAGTTTAAATTCAGAAAATTCAATACGATTGTCACGTTTTTGTTAATAAAATTTACAGAAACAAAGAGAAAATTTAAAATAAAAAAAAAATATTGATATTTTTAAGAAATAAAAATTTATTAAAAAATATAGTACTGTTATGTAATTTCTGTTAAAGTATAACAAATAATACACATACTGTTTGAAAACATAAAAAAAACGAATAAAAAACAATTTTTTTTTAAACAAAGTTGTGTTCGAGTGTCAAAGCTCACCTTGACCCCTGCTTAAATGTATTTTTCCGTTTATACCGTTTGTATTCTCCAAAAACTTTATAAAAGAATGTGAAAAAAAAAGAAGAAAAAAACAAATATAATAAAATTTGAAAGGAAATTTTCCTTTTATTCTAAAGTTATTTAAAACTTACAAACAAACAAAAATAAAAATACAAAAAGCTAAAATAAAGCTAATTCTATTATCTCATTAACCTTAACATTTTTTTTTGTACATTATACTCGTAACACTCAACTTACATTTTTCAAATATTTATGATTATTATATTTTTTTTTTCTTGAAAAAAAAAATTTGTTTACATACAATTTACTTAGAAAAGGGTACTTATTTTTGGAATTATCCATAAAAACATACAATTTATAAGTTCTGTTTTTTCTTCTTTTTTTAAATAATTTTATAAAAGTTTATGTTTCTATTTTGTAAGAACTATCACACTTAAAACACTCACTTGCTTCATCAAAGTCAAGAAATTTCTTGTACATAATAAAAAAAAAAACATCATACTTACAAAATTTTTGAAGTGTAACATAAAATGTTATTATTTTTTTATTTTTATTTATTTTTTGTTTAAATTTGTAAAGAAAAAAAAAATTATGATTATATAATCAAACATAAAAATAAAAAAAATAATATATAAAAAAGCAATATTCTTAAATTTAAAGTAGTCAATTTTACATATCTTTTTTCAAATTAAATAGAAAGAATTTATGAAGTAAGTACGTTTGTAATAAAAGATGAATTCAAAAAGACAAAATGAAAAATAATCAATTAATAAACAACAAAAATAAAAAAAAAATTAATAAAATTCCATTTTATTTTATGTAAGGTGTGTATGTGCATTTTATATCCTGTTTAAATGAAATTACCGATTTATAATTCTGGATTTTACTATATCTATATCTAATCGTATGCTCGTTCATATATGTATGTATTTACAGACGAACAACTTTTAATTGATTCATAATTTTCATTCTTGCACACATGTTCAATTAAAAACAGAGACTATATGAAATTCATGTTTTTCAAAGTAAATAATAGAAATCTTATATATGTATATGTATTTTTTATAAGTTTATTCATTCACATGTAAAAGATAAAAATATTTTAAATTTTTCTTTTTAAATGCACATATGCACTTGTGTACATATGACAAGAAGAGAATATGCAATATAGGAATTCTTTTGAATTAGTTTTTCTTATCACATATAAAATTTAATTTCATATCCTCAAGGATATTTAAGTTTTTTAACTAGAAAATAATTAAATAAATTGTTTTTTTATTTTTTCTTTTCTTCAAAGATGTTGGATAAATTTAACAAAATAAAAAAATATTTTTAATAGTTTTAAAATCTTCGAAAGAATATTTCTTTTCTTTGTTATAAAAATATCTTTAAATTGTTTTCAAGTAAATTATTTTATGCATGAAAATTATTTAAAATACAAATTATTCCTGAAAAAGGATATTAATAGTTGTTTGGTGAGAACAGATGGTGAGATTATTTCAAACATCTTCTAGATCATCCTAGATTTTCAAGAAATACTAGACGTTCCGAAAAAACCCAATTAATTTTATAAGAAGCCACTTTATAAGACCACCTTGAAATATAAGGTCAATTTTTTGCTCACAGTTTCTTAAATTGTGGAAGGCTATTACATCTTATATGTTAACACACACCCTCCTTCTTATTTCACATTACAAAAGTGAAGTAAAGAGATACATTGTGATTCAATTAAACATAATCCTTAAACGCCTAAACTAAATCTTTTTCTTTCTTCTTCTAGCTTTAACAATATTCAATTTTTATCACAAAATATAATGAAATTCCTATATGTCTACTTACGTCATCATTTATTTAATTTATTGATATTATATAATATTTTTCCTTTTATTTCTATTTCAGGATACAATCAAATCCTCAATTTCCAAATTATTCAAAAAATCATGCATATCTCTTCCTACATGCATGCTATAATAATATATCACATGCAAAAAGAGCACTCCTACGTTATTTGCAAATACGTACAACAGCACCAGATCTATTTGATAATCGTGATGTGAAGCTTGAAGAAATTCAATTTGTCTTTGATATGACGTAAGTGGTGAATCACTGTATCACATATTAAATATATTGTATTTTTAGCTTTTTATTATTTGTTAATAATTTATAAAATTATTGTACAACAATGATGATGTTTTTATTATTATTTTATTTTTTTTACAGACATATGGTTGCTTTACCACATAAAACCCCCGAAGGATATAACATACTTGTATATAGGCTATCAGATTCAGATCCATCAAAAATGCATTTCGGCAATGCTATAAAAGCTTTTTGTATGTTTAACGATGTTCGAATAAGTGAAGATAGTGAGTATATGCAAAAAAAAAACAACACATAGCTATTATTTTTTTTTTAAACTGTTTTCTATGTCATGTACATATGTATATGTATGTATGTGGGCATATAATAATAAAGTTGGAGTTTTTTTCCTTTTTTTTTCATTCGATTAGAGCAAATTTTTTTTTTTTTTTGCCAAAGCATTATCATTTTAAATTTATCTTTTTCATGTATACAAAATTAAAAAAATACAAAGAAAATAAAACGAAAGCAAAAAAAAAAGGAAGAAATTAGTTTTTTCCAATTTTCATTTTTTCATTTCGTCTTTTTTTTTGTGTTTGTTGGTATATCGATTTTAAATTTTTTTTTTTTTTTAGTTTTAACTGAAGGATATGTTGTTGTATTTGACATGAAAGGATTACGTCTCGGACATTTAGCTAGAGTTCAATTGGGTCCACTTAGAACATTTATGTCATATATACAAGAAGCACATCCAGTACGTTTAAAACGTATTTATGTTGTTCATACATCGTTTTTCATTGGTCAAATAATGGCATTAGTTAAGCCATTAATTAAAAGTAATCTATTGTCATTGTTAAAATTTACTTCAGTTGGACCATCTGATGTGTTGCCTCTTGAACTTTTACCAGTGGTAAGTTTTTTTTCTTGTTTTAAAAAAGGAGAAAGTAATTAAATTTGAAAAAAAGAAAAGAAAAGAAAAAAAAAATTTAGAAACAAAGGACATTCACTTTTTTATATTTCAATACAGAAAATGCCGATTTTTTTCTGTGAATCGTGAATAACAAAAGTACTTAGTAAAAGAACTTTAGTGCAAGATTATTCTACCATTCTATACCAGATACAGAACAATATTTAATATGTATGTAATTAATTTCTTTTCAATATTTTCTTAATTAAAAAAAAATTACCAGGAAAACAATATTTTCAAGCACACTGAGGGGGAATTTGTAAATTTAAATAAAATATCTGCAAACCCTTTCTATGTCGTGCCTAGAAAAAAATTAACTTTCAAATTTATATGTTTCCTCTTACTAAAAACTTCTTTTCAATCCTTTTTAAACCTCCTGGATATCATAATAAACAAGTTTTTACTTTTTCAATTTTCTGTAATGAAAAAAAAAAAAGTCAGAAAACAAAACGATTCAAGATTCAAGATAAGAATTCATTTAATTTTCCGTATGATATTTATTTAAAACTTAATTTCCTGAACAAGTACAAAGTTGTCCTTACATTTTCTTAAATTTTATTCGTTTTTTTTTTTTTTTTTTGATTATCGAACTAACATATGTATGTGTGTCCTAACTTTATAAACAACCCATATTTAATTGCATATTTTATTCGAAAAACATGTAGATACCTCATAGATAAATTTAAATTTTTCCTGTTTCATTTCCAAGTGAATTTTTATAAAATTTGTTTTTTTTTCAAATTTATTTTCTTTTTTCTTAGGCTTAGTGAGAATTTATAATAATTTTTTTTCCATATTAGAAAATACCTAAATAATCAAAAAGCACGAATTTAAATTTCCGCAATGCTAGCTAAAAATAAAAATTCCAGTATGTATCTTGTTTTTTTATATTCCTTATATGTATTTTTATAAATTTAATGTGTACAAAGTTTATTTTAATTTTAATATATCTACACCCCACTATCATTATATACCTAAATTTTTACGTATGTACATATGTATGTATGTACATGCTTTGCCATACAAGCAGAAAACGAAATTGCAAGTAGGTATAGTTAGATACATCAGAGGTTTGTTTTTTTTTTTTACAGATATGTATACGATATATAAATTGTCTTCTCTACATACAACTTTTTCATTATAATTTGAAGTCAATGTCCTAGTACACCTGATGTAGTATATGATGTTGTACAAATATCTATATACAAAGTCTAATATAAGTATGTATGCTTACTCTGCTGGGAATGTGCAATGTGCATAGCACACAATTTTCATCTTTTATATAAAAATTTTGTATACTTTTCTAGACCTATTTTATTTTGTTTTATTTTATTTTTTTTTTTTTACTTCTATTTCATAGGCCAAAAGTGCATATAACATATAAGTATGTATGTATACGTATATATATTTTATAAAAACAGCTTTTAAACAGTAGTTTTTCCTAAATTTTATTATTTTTTTTTCTTGGTTTTTGGAAAAAAAAGTGGGTAGATGATCCAGAAAAGTTTTGTGAGAGATACTATATTTTCATGTAAAAGAAAAATGTTTACATTTTTTTTGTTTTTTGTTTCTTTGTTTCTCTCCATTTTTTCATTTTATTTTTAATGTTATCCATTTTACCTTTTCATCAGTTTTACGATTGTTAGTGAAAAATTCTTTTTGTTTTTATTTTTTTCTGTTTTTTTTTTAATACATTGTACAATCGTTCCATCTAGATTATAACAGTTTTTCTTCATTTATTGTATATACATACAAGTATATTACAGATAATAGATATACATACATACATAGTTACAACATGTATTATATATTCACCACATTTTCATCACTATCGTACATTTTAAATGTGAAAAACCATTGACCCCATTTTCATTTTGATATAGTGTGTTGTATTTGTAGAATCGAATTTATTTATATATATATTTTTATATTATGGTAATGATGATGTCTAGGACAATAAAAGTAATACAACAATAATAACAACAACAAAAGAAAGAAAAGAAAAGAGAAAAAGGTGATGTGATAATGTATATCTTGAATCCTGCTGCTGGTATTGATGCTATTTTCGCATATACTCGAAATTTAATCAATTTCATAGAAAATCCTTTCCTTCCAATTATTTTTTTTATCATTTATTATTTTGAAAAATCTTTAATTATTTTGTTAATGGGAGAGTAACAACACGTTTTCATAATAAAAAATGAAATGAAATGTTTTATGTTGAAATTATTTACACTTTTTTATAGTGAATCCTCAAAATTTCAATTGTACATTCTTTGTGGTCTTGTCAACCCCTACGTTTGATATATTTATATCATGTATGAATTATACTTGAATCTACATATAATTAGTACTTTTTCTATAGTTCTTATATATGTTAATGTTAAAGTAGGTACTAGGAATGAAAAAAAAAAAGAACTGAGAGTAAAAACACAACAACATGACAAACCAAACCACAATTAAACATATTCTAAAGAATTCAGTGAAATGTACTCTATGACATCTTATAAAAATCTTCTTTTTTAATCCTTTTTTTCTACTTGCGTTATTTCTTTTTATATTTTAATTGTCTTTTTTTGTATTTATAACAATCTAAAATCTTTTATTTTTCATGTGTGTTTTATATGTGTGGTTAAAAATAAACGAGAAGAAAAATAAGAAACAAAAGTCACATTGTTAATGTAAATTATACTGTTAAACATCCAGGATACCGATTCTCTTTGTTAAAAACGATACTATATATCCTTTTTTGTTTTTCTTCTACAATAGGTTGTTTTTTATTTTAACTTTTTCAACACATTTTAACATTTATTCATTTTTTTTTTGTTGTTGTTAAGAAAACCACATTTAACGGATTATTGGATGAAACTGAAAAATTTTTAAAAAAAAAAGATAAATGGGGAAATAAAAAAATAATAAACTATGTAAAAGTACAAGAAAACACACACACACACATATATATTAAAAACGATAAAGACAAACGATAGTTGAATTCAATTGAAATATAAAAAAAAAAAAAAACAGAGGAAAAAAATTATATCCTGTACGAGGATTATACAGCTTAATTAAAGAAATTCTTTGAAAAGTTGTCACTTCATTCTGTCAGACACATAACAATTGAGAAGGTATTAAAAGTTATTAAAGGGGAGGTAAATTAATGAAAGGGTAAAATGAATTTTTTCTTCTCTTGTAATCCTTTTGTAGTTTAATGGATTTAATTTTTTTTTTAAGTAGATAATTGAAAACTTTTAAGCTTTAACGTTATTTATATAAGTATACTGTATAAAAATCCAAAGAAAAAAAAAGCATCGCAGTTATAAATTCTTTATGTCCTAAATCTCTCGTTAAGTAACAAAATTTCCTATTTTATATTATAAAAAACTTTTAAAATAAATTTATGTAACAATTTTAGAGCCATTTTGTCTATTGTTCTTCTCAATATTTTCAAAATCGTTGAAAATTTTCGATCAAGTAGGTTAGTTCAATTTCAATTATTCTTCCGATACTTTACGATTATACTTTACTCCAATTACCTCAATTATTTGTAAAACTGACAGGGTTATTTGTAATTATTTTTTTAATGATATAACACTTTTTTTTTTTTTGAATTTTTTTACTCCAAAAAAAAAAAAAAACTTTAAAAGTAATAAAATTTTCAAATTTCTCTTTTATTATATTTTTTTACAGGATTATGGTGGTCCACTTGAACGTTTAGAAAAACTTTATAAACAACAAAGAAGAATTATTGAAACAAAATATTGTAATTGGTTAATTGATTCTAATAATTTAAAAGAAATACCAAAAGATAAACAAAATAAAATTATAAATAAGGAAATTGATGATATAAAAGATACAGAAAATAATTTGGTAAAAAATTGTCAAAGTAAATTTAATGATTTACAAATTGATTGATTATTGTACTTATTTTTTTAATGAAGTTTTTATTTTAATGATAATGATATATTTGTATATTAATAATTTTTTATGTAAATACACATGATTAATAAAAACATATAGCGTAATAATTACTAAGTGATTTATAATAATATAATAATAATAATAAAATAATAAAATACGAAACATACAATGAAAAATGTATCGTCTGGGTGGTGTGCAATTTTTTTAAATGTATGAATATATGATTTTATTTCTTTTTATGATTTTCAACAATGAAACATTTTAAAAATTTCGAAATTTAAGAAAAAAAATAAAACAAAAAATAAAATTATCAAATATTACTAATTGTATTAAAAATTCAATCGGAACAATTTAATTTAATATTTGTACCATGTTTTCGAAAAGTGAAAAAAAAAAAAGATAATTTCCGGTTTTTTTTTTTTTGTTTTTACTTTTGATTTATTTTGAAGAAAAAAAAAATTTTGTCAATTTTGTTAATTTTTTTTTGTTAAAAAAGTAAAAATTTTATAAATAAAAAAAACTTTATGATTTTGTGTATATGTATAATCAATGTTGTTTATTTTTATTGAAGGTTTACGGCGTAATATTTGGGTAAATAAAAAAATCAAAATGCCTTCAATTCTTTTTCGACTTTTATCTTAAAAATATTAGTGAGAACACTTCATTGTGTTAAAATATAATTTTTTTTATGATCTTACATTTTAAAAAAAAAAATTTCACCTTGAATAAAAAGTATGACCAATGGAAATGATCAGGATATGAAAATATGAGTTCAAATCGTGACCAAAATGGTATTTTTAAAGACAAAAGCATTCACTATGAACCTCCAAACCTACGAGAGGATTTTTTTTTTTCTGTTAGAAAACAGTCCAAGCCACCTAGCCTAACCTGACTTAAGATAATCTTTATTTTTGATTTTTCAAAATTCGAGAAAAAATTATCTGATGATCAATTAATTTATTTATTTTATACCTAAATAAAATAAATAAATTTAAATGAATTTCAAAAAATAAAACGAAGCAACTTTTCAACAAGCTTCGTACTGCGATCTTTTTGGTTTTCTTTAAGATACTTTCTTTGTATATGAATTTATTTAAATTCATATCACAAAGATACTTCTCAGTTTTCAATAAAAATTTTATATAAAAATATACGATTTACAGTAGATAAAAATTTCAATTTACATTTAATTTAAATCTATGGTAAAAGCTGTAAAAGCTTTTTCAAAACACCATCTATAAAAAATAATTAAAGACTTAAAATTTTTAATTTCTTTATTAATTTTGAATATCTATTTTATTTATTCAAATTATGCAAAATTTTAGATACATTTTTTCATTGCTTGTATAGTTTGTTGTGTTGATTATTTTGCCCCATAATATGTAATTAAAGTGAAAGTTTTTTTTTATCACTTTTTTACTAAAAGTATGTACTTGCTAATGTTACTTCTAATAAAAATTAAAAATTAAAAAAAACAAAGAAAAAAATTAATGATATAAGAATGATAATGAACGTATGGTGAATTACTTGAATTGCTGCAAACTAAAAATATTATGATAACGTGCTTCTTTTAAGCTTACAATGAAAATTGTTGTAAATTACTTTGTTTTTTTGGAAAGAAAGAAATTTTTCCAAAAGTTTATTAGGTTTATTCATGTTCATGCACATATCGAATTTCATTATAGAAAGAATTTTTTTTTTTTATATTTTTATAGCTACTTCTATTTTTTTCTTTCTTTTATAAAATTGTGAAAATTAGTTTTTAGTTTATTTTAGGAATCACACATGCTTGTGAACAAAAATCTATAAATTAGGTTTTTAATTATTTTTCTGTTGAATTCAAATAAAGTAGAATAATCTTTCTAATTGATAACTTTTTTTTAACGAGGGCTTCCGCTCTGATTTATGAGATTATGTAAGAAGTGTTATTCTTCTAAGCATGATTTATTTCATTGTTGACCTAAAAATTGGACATTTATATGAATTTTAGAACCTTCAGAAAGTTGAAATAATATTTTCTGCCTTTTAAGAAAAATCAATTTGCATGAGAAGACAAAAACTTAAATTCATTGTTTCTCAAATATACTAAAAACAAAACATTTGCGCAAACAATTTTACAGTATGATATCTTTTAATATTTGAAATCAGGAGGTCCCAAGAAATTCAACAGAAACAACGGTTATTATTAAGATCACCCATTGGAATAAAAGCTTTTAAAAATTCAAAAAGTTTTTGAGTTTTAAAAAAAAAAAGTCTCCCAAGAGTGATTTTTTTGGTCAATTTTCAAAAAAAAAACCAAAATTATTATAATAATTTTTCAAATAAAAAACAACTAACAACAAAAATATGTACTCTATTTAAAAAATCATACACTAAAAACAAAAAGCACTCATTGAGTACGTTAAATATCAAACTTTTCTTTTACTTCACGTGATGATCAATATCCCCCACATACAATTTACTTTGTTGTAAAAATTCAACAATATCGAGTAGTAGAGTCAAGAGTGGCAGTAGTCTGTATATTTTAATTTGTCTCATTGTCAGTTTTGTGTGAGCAATCGATCAATTTATACGAATTCAACGGCTAAAACAAATTTCTTTAAATAATAGAAAGAAAAAAAACTATTTTTGGAAACAACAAATCAAATTGGCGCAAATTTGTGTAATTAGCCTCGCCGTAGTAATGAAAACGGCTTTTTACCTTGAAAAAATATTTGTTTTATTGAATAGATGAAAATTTTGTATTCATACTGAAATATAATTTTAGAAAAAAAAAAAAAATTGTTTTCAAGTGCAATTGTCCTAAATTTGAATATAGTGTGTTTTTGTTTTATGTTTATTTTTTGTTCAATTACATGAAAATTTATTAGTAAACTTTGAAAAAATAAAAATAAACAAATAAAATTACATAAAAAAGACTTTTTTTTTAGAAAATTTAAAAATTAAAAATAAACAAAACGTGTATAATTTAAAACAAATTATTTGTATTTACAATAAAAAAACAAGTAAAAACAAATCTTTAACAAATTACGAAAAAACTTTCACTTTATCGTGATTAAAAATCTCGTTTTTTTTTTTTTTTACTTTTTAAAACGATCAATCATTTCACCAGCTTGAAAAACTTTATATTTATTTCTTCACAAATTATTTGTAAAATTGTTGCTGAAAGTACAAAAATATAAAAATAAAAAAAAAACAATAGTGTAACAAACTATCAAAAAGTAAGTATATACTCTCATTGAAACTACAAAATTTAATAAGCGGAAAATGTGTCAAAAAAAGAAAAAAAAAAAAAAAAAAAAAAAAAACTTTTTCTTTAAAAATAAGAAATCATGTAACAGAACCGCAATTTTCTGTTACAATGTAATTATAATGTATATGTGTGTATGTGTGTTAAATTATATATACTATACTATATATACATATAATTTAACTTTTGTATATTGTAATATCAAAATAGCGTGCATTTATGCCATTAATAATGAAATTTTTGTTAAAAACAAAATTTTTCTTAAAATGCAACATAATGCATTTTACTCAATTTAAAAAAAGAAAAAAAATACTTCTACATTTTTTCTCATATAATTTTTTTAATGAGTTAACGTGCAAAGAAAGGAATACACCTTAAATAAAATAAAAATCACAAAAAAAAATAATAACCATTAACCAATAAAACAAATTATGAAATTATTCGACAACATTTAACCTTGCAGTTTTTGTTTTTGTTGTTTTGTTAGTTTTATAGTAAATGTTATTAGTTTTTATTTTTTGCATGGTACAATTGTTGCAATAAGAAAAAAAAATGTAGAGTGACTTTTAATTTGCATTTTAAATACATACATTATAGTATACAATTTCATAATTTAATTATAAAACAAAAAAAAAGAAGGATGATGTATAATAAATTATTGGTTAATAAATATGCAATTACCTAGTTGAATGAATATAAAAATTTTAAAAAATCAAAGTTCAAACCTTCAAAAAAAAAAAAAAAAAAAAAAAAATTAAAATACACGATGAGAATTAAAAATGCAATAAAATTTTGACGCAATCAAAACAATTGCAATTACCATTTTCACCGACTTATTATTATTATTACTTTTTTTTTTTTTTTTTTTGAAGAAGTTCAAAAGTTCAAATGGCATAGACTAAACGAAATTCATTGATTTGAAGAGAAAATAAATAAAAAATTGTCAATAATTATCCTTCAAATTCAGAATCTCTTGTGGAAATAAAAAATAATAAAGGTGAAAAAATACAAATTTTTTAGAACTTTTTTTTTTCCAATGAATTTACAATGTGATAGATTTTTTTTTTAAAACTTAATTTTCCACTTTGAATAAATTTAAAAAAAAAATTAGAAAAGCAGAATTGAATTATAAATAAAAAAAACTAAACAACACGTTTTTAGTAGAGTTAATTATGTGTTAATTATTTTCGTTTTAGTAAAAATCTTATCAAGGATGTGAGAAATGGTTATAACAAAAAAAAAAAAAAATTAATTTTCTTTATTTCAAAGATGATTTTTTCTTTCATTTTATAGTAAGCCGATACTAAAAGTCACTTAAAACAATCTTATAATACAATTCAAGGTTTGAAACATAAATTTCAATATTTTTTTAAGTCAAGTTAATTTTACTTTAAAAAAAAAAAGAAATTAAGTACAAAATTTTTACATCTTTCCAGCATAATGCTGCCCTTAAAATGGGCTTTTTATATTACCATGATTTAATTCCAAAATAATGCAATTTAAGGCGGTCATATCGGAATTTTCAAAGTGGATAGAAAATTATTAAATGCAATGGCTGGTTAAAAATTAAACAATTAAAAAATAATTATAATTAATAAAAAATTCTAAAAACTAACTCCTTGAAATTCTGAGAAAAGATTTTAAAAATATATTCATGTCCTAAGAGATTAAAAAGTTAAATAAAAAAGAAAAATAAAATGTTTTTATTGCCTAATAAAAAATTTTCTTGTCAAAATTAGCGTGAAAAAATCAAATTGGAAAATAAAAAAAAAATATCAATTTAAAACATCAAAACAAAAACAACAAAAAAAAGAAATTACTTTTTAAGACCGTTTCTAATTTACCATATGTAAGTTTTTAGTTTTAATTTAATTATGATTATCTTACGATAACTGAGAGGTTTTTTTTCATAAAATTATCATGCAACGAAAAACGTGAAATATCAAATTTCATATTTAATTTGACCCTAATTTGAAGTATTTGATTAAATCACATTATCTAACTAATAATTAAGTTTAATTCTAAATTAAAACACTTGTTTTCAAGAGCTTATAAAAAATTTTATCAATATTTATGTGATTAAATTATAATTTTCTAGAACATAAACTAGATTAATAACAGATCCGGGGCATTGACGAATATTCTAAATTACAAATTAATGTCTTCCATTGTGTAAAATAATAAATAAAAATATCCGCATTTTATGAAATTATAAAAAAAAAAAAAAAAAACAAAAAAAAATATTCAAAATTTAGCATATGAACTCGTTGAACTTTTATAAATTTAAGTTTTTTTTTAAAGGTTTATTGACTCATTTTTGTAATACATATTTTTGATTTTACTTTTAAAATTGTTTTATTTAAAAATTTATTTTCGATTTAAAGATTACGTGACCGTTGCCTTATTTGGAAAAATATACTCATAATACAATAAAACGACAGTTGACTATTTTGTTTTTTTTTTTTTTTTTTTTTTTGAATTATTTTAGAAACAAAAGTACAATTATTAACGAATACTTTAGCTGCTTGTGTGTTTAATGATAACAATCGAATAATTATTTCGATTTTTGTTTTAAATTTTTTTAAACTTTTATTATTTTTTTTATTTTTCAATTTTTTATTTTAATTTTTTTTTTTGCCATTATTCACATGAAGCTTACAGTCAGACGAATAGTTTTCTCTTGTATAACTATCACAAAAAATCTCTGTCAAGGTTTGTAAATCTTGTATACTAAAAAAAAAAAAACCTGAAATACACAAAACTGAAAACGAATTGTTAAAAGCGACATTGACACTCCAAACTAAGTCTTTCTATAGCATTGACGCATATATATAGGAAGCTATACCTCAACCATGTGAGTGCAGCTTAATACGATATTTATAATTATTAAACATGCCTGATTTTCCTACTTTTTAATTTAATTATTGATAACATTAAATCAAAGATCTTTGTGTATTTTTTTTTTTTTTTTGTTCTAATAATTTAATTTAGAAAAATAAATGAATATAAGGAAATAATGCTCGTAATTTTAATTTTTTAATTAATTCTGTAAAAATAATTACAGCGACTGGAAAAACAACGTTGAAAGGCTTTATTCATAATAAATAAAATTCAAAATAAATTTTAATGCAAAATTATTTTTTCATTTACATTTTATTCAGGTAGCTGTATCTAATTTATTATACATACGTCACACTGTTAACTGAAAAATGTAAATACGTACGTAATATACATATGTACTACTATTTATGTATATAAAATGAATGGTCATGATTGATTACATAAATAAGTGCAAGATTGTTAATCGTAATTTCTGTGTTTTTTTTTTTTTTCCTCTTCTTTTGATTATGATTTTTATATTATAAGACTATGATTTTTTACTTCAGTTTTAATAGTCTTTCCACTTTCATTTTACAAAAGATACAAAAAATATGTACATATGTACATATGTATGTACATGTTTTGTAGGTACATTTTACGTGCATATACGTATACATACTCTGTGTGGTAATATAAAGTCTAGTTTTTTTTTTTAGCACAATATGTTACAGCATTAAAATTTACAGAAATTTACATATCTACATATATAAAGATGTACTTTTTTAAATATGATATTTTGCATTAATTTACATATTACTGGTATTTGTACGTGAATATGCTTTTTATATATCCATTTTATTTTTGTGATAACATAAAATTTATGTATGTATGCGTTTATTTCTTTTTGATTTACTTTTCTTGATTTTTATCTTACACTTTCAACCATATGTTTTTTATCTAAGAAGGAAAAAAAAAAACACTAAATAAAATTATCTTCATTTCTTTGAAAATCTTTTAGTTTTTCCGTAAAGTTTCAGAAATTATTTCAGTTAAAGCTGAATGACAAAAAAAAAAAATAAAGTGAAATTTTATTTTTATTTTTAATTTTTATTAACCGGTCTTAATTAAAAATTGCATACTTCTTTTTTAAATTCATTTTGTACACTTACAAGTTTTATCTTTTACTTGGACCATTGAATTTAAAAAAATATGTTTTAAAAAAAAAAAACAGTTGCGGTTAGTGGATTGCATAATATTTATTTATGATTTTGAATTCAATGAGGTTTGTACCTACTAGTTAAGTAATATGTAGATATTTCATAAATTTTGTTTTTTTAAATGCTTTTTTTCTCTGTGATTTTTTTTTTCTTTAATGAATAAAATTATGATAGTATGAGACTTGGACCAATGATTGCTTGAAGTTGAAAAAATATTCAATTAACCGATAAAATAATTATCTTTATAATTGTTTCTTTATGTAAAATTTTTATTATATTGATGATAAAAAGTACAAAAAAAAAAATAATAAAATAAATAGGTAGGATTATTTTCAACCACAAAATAAAATTTACTTGAAAATTTTAATTAGATAAATAATTTTTACATAGAAAAAGATAATAATCGAAAAATACAGGATGTTTCAAGACAAAGTTTTTATTTTAATTTGTTATAAACATATGTGCTAAGTTTCAAGAACATTTTGATGCTGAATAGAGATATGAAGAAAAAGGATAAGAAAAACAATAGAAGACAAAAAAATTAGTGCATTTTTTTTTTCTCAAAATTTTCTTGAACACATAAGATAAGGATACTTGTTCAGTATTTTGGCATTGCTCGTTCAGAAAAGTTTTCTATAATCATTACATTTAACAGAGATAAAAATTTACTTTTTCTTTTTTTTTTTTTGAAAATTAATGTAATAATTCAAACGTTAATGTAAAATCCTCAAAAACTTTTTAATCACATTCTTCATGAATTTAATCTTTTCAAACATTGCCAATATTAATTCCCCTATAATACCACAAACTTTACAGATAATCCTTAGACTTAGGTGAAATATCTACATATACTTCGAACTGGTATGATCCATAAAGTTTTCTTCCAATTTTTTTGTTAATCAAGCCATAAAGATATTCACTAATTTTTTTTCCATAGGTACTTTTAAAGTTTTCTATCTTTTTAAAAAAATACAATAATCAAAATCACCCTATTTTAACAAATATTTTATGAAAAAAAATTTTTTCAATAAAAATACCACAAAAAAGCAATTTTATTATCTGCTTATTTTTAATAAAATATTTATTTTTATTTCAATTGTAAACAATAAAGCATAGACAATAAAAAAATGTCATTACTTGAAATATGAAAAAAAAAAAAAAAAACCTAAAATAAAAATATTTATTTATTTCATTTAATTTTCAGAATGGATTTAAATCATGATTTGGGATATAATCTTAATGAAGCACTTGAACGTACTAAATACACAATAAATGATTTAAATTTAATGAGAAACAAATTACCAGATAATGCACCAAGTGATATGACTGATAAACAGGTATGTATGTTGAAATGCATTAGATTGAAAACTACCAATTTAAAAAAAAACAAAAAAAAATGAAACTACATTTCACAATAACAATTACTATACATCTATTATTAATTATTGATTTATTAGTTGCATGTTTATATGTAGTTAGGTGTTCTTTTATTATTATTTTTTTTTTCATTTTGTTATCATCCATAAAAAAATTTAATTATTTTAAACTGTTTTGAATAATTAATTTTTTGGTTTTTACTATTTTTCAGTTACTGTTATTTTTAAATGCTTGTGGTAGTATCGATGATGCTTTAAATGTTATAAAGGTTTATTATGATTGTAAAAAAAATGCACCAGAACATTTTAATAAACGTGATCCAAAAAGTGATATTATCAAACAGTGTTTAAATAATCAGTAAGAAATTATTATAAATTATTAAATTACAATATAATTTTGATTTTTAAATTTTATTTTTTTTTTTTCTAAATTTATTTTCAGATATTATTTTGTAATACCACCCTCTGAGAAAGAAGGTTGCCCTTATGTTTATCATAAAATTGCTAATTCACGAGCATCAAATTATATTTTTGATAATGCTGTTAAAACTTATATAATGTCAGCAGGTGTGAATTAAATTAATTTTCTTATTATTGTTATTATTATTATTATTATTATTTTTTTCGTTAAAAAAATTATTTTTATTTTAATTTTTTTTTTTTTTTTTTTTTTCGGTGTTTTAGATGTTGCATCGTACAAATATGGACCATCACCTGGAGTTATATTTTTACATGATATGGAACATGTCGGTTTTTTACATATTTTACGTGCTAGTCTATCAAGTATAAGAAAATTTTTATATTATGTTCAATATGGAATGCCAGCTAAAATTCGAAGAATACATATTTTTAATGTGACACCATTATTTAATAAAATTTTAGCCGTTGTTAGACCATTCGTTAAAAAAGAATTAATTGAATTGGTAAGAAAATTATATACTAGAAAATTTTAAATTAAATCAGAATGTACCTACTGTAGAATGATAATAAATTACTTAATTTTCTTACTTTCATTTTCAGATTCATACACATCCATCAAATGCTGATTATAATGAAATATTTGAAAAATGGGTACCAAAATCTCATTTACCATCCAATTATGGTGGTGATTTAAAAAGTGTTCAAGAATTACATGATGAATTTTGTGAAGAAATTATGGAATTAAGAGAATATTTTTTAAATGAAGAAGAACAAAGACAACGGATAACAAAAGAATCATAAATTTGAGATAAAATTAAGGTTAATTTCAGTATTATAGTACAAGGATTCACTTAATTACATCAAAAATTGCTTTTTTATTTTTAAATACATATTAATTTTGATATATCGATCAAACAATGTTGGGGATTTTTGAGGAAAACTTTCTTGTAGGCAAATAAATAGTTTTTAAGGGTAAAAGGCAGTGCCGTTTTTGATGGGTTTCTTTATGTATTTTTTATACTTTTGATAAATGAATTTTTTGTTATTAATTACATATTAGAATAATTTGTAAACTAAAGATGAATTCAAATGTTAATTCGTTAATTAGTAAATGTGATTTATAATTTTTGTGTCGATTTTTAATTTAAAATATAAATAAAAATCATTTTGAAAATTTACTAAATATGGTTTTTTTAAATCATAAAGTTTTCTAATCCAATATATTTTGTGTGAGTTAAATAAAATTATATGTCGTTTTAAATTAAATATTTTTCGTGTTTATAGGTCTCTAGCAGTAAAAGATATTTAGGAGTCACAATTGAAGACACCAGTGCAAAAACAATATAACTTAATTTTTTTCAATATAAGTTTTTTTAACATGAAAATTAATTTCAAAATATTTTCCATCGTTCTGTGCAATAAGGCAGGTATATGTGCGTTTAATTATTAGATGAGTTATTATAGTATTGGAGTTATCATCTTATTTTATGCGGAGCAAAAACAAGACAATTGCTGGAGTTTTTTTCATTTTTCCAACAACATATAAAAGTGGAGTTATCTTGTTGTTGCACTGGTGTGTTCAATTTACATTAATCTTATTGGAAAACATTTCTTAGTATTTGAAATCGATAATAAACTTTGGCTGGAGGTTGAAAAAACCTTGAATTTCTGTGAAATAAATTTTTCTAAAATTTGTTTTTTAAAATTTAGTTTTATTTTTTCTAAATATAATAAATCTTGAGGTATCCTTGTTAAATAAAAAAATCAAAAAATGCTGACTTCAAAATAGATTTTTTTTTTTTTCAAAAATTTCAAATGTTATTTTCAAACTTTCAATTTCAAAAATAGAAACGGAAAACTGAAAGTCATTCTATTGACAGTAGCGCCATAAAGCGCCAAATGAAAAACAAATTAGCTATGAAATTGCTAAAAATAAACAAAAACGTAATGTCAAAAGTGTTTTTTTTTTTTTGTTAGTCAAAAGAACGTCATTTTTTTTGTCATTTTATTTATCTTTTCAAATGTTGATTTGGATTTCGTGATTTTATTTAAAGATAAAAATCAAGAATAGTGTATTTTTTCCGTAAATATTTAGATTTTTTGTATTGGTTTTTTAAATTTTAATTGAAGATACAATGTATCAGCAATATATTACTCAGGCACAATCATCTGTAGCACATTTATCCTCAGACGATTTAAAGGAATTATTAAACGATGACGAGAAACTTGAAGAAAGAGTTAATGAAGCAGTGAGTATCAATTAACTAAATTGAATCATTTTTCGAAAAGCACAAATTTTTTTCTTTGTTTTAAATTTAAGTTTCACTTTACATTGAATTGTTAAGTTTTTTTTTAAATTTTTTCAACACTTCTTTTGTTTTTCAAAAATAGCTGTTAAGCTTAGAATGTGAAAAAGATGATATACTCAATGATAATCGTAAAAATGCAGAAGATAATTTGAATAAAGAACCACAAATGATTGATTTACGTGGTAGAATAAATGAATTATTCACAGAAGGCAAAACATTATGTGAAACTGTTCAAGAGAAATTATCACAAATTAGTAAGTATCTTTTTCAAATTTCAGAAACAAAAGAAAAAGTACTGAGTCATAGACATAACTTTTGTAATGTTTTTTTTTTCTTCTTTTCCTTTTGTTTTTGTGTTTTTTGTTTTAAAGAAACAAAATCAGGTGATATGAATCCAGAAACTGCCTTAGCTTTATTACAAGCTGCTGCTGCTGAAAGTGAAGAAGAATCCGATAAATTAGTTAAACAATTCATGGATAAAGAAATTGAATTAGAAACATTTTTAGAACAATTTTTAAAATCACGTAAAACAATGCATTTACGTAGAATAAAATCAGAAAAAATGTCAGAATTAATACGAAGACCATCAACACAAAATCGTAATTCATCATATGTACCATCAAGTGGATTTTATCCAATGAGTGGAATTAATACTGGTGGTGTACCATATCCAACTACAACATCTGTGCCTTATCCATTAGGCCCAATGCCTATGCCAATGCCAGGTATGCCGAGACCATATTAAAATGAACGTAAAAATAACATAATGAACGAAGATGTAATTTGTGAGATTTTATATAAAATACCATCGTAAAAATTGTAATGTAAAAAAATTTTTTTTTTATAGAATTGTCCTTGTTAAAAATATCTTGTTTGTGTATTCCATTAGGATAATACACGTTTGAAAGAAAAAAACTTTATAAAAATAATATACAAAAGAAACAGTGTTTCATGGAAGTGTTTATTAATTTTAACACTTTCTAAGCCTAAGAACAATATTTTTTTTAATTTTTAAAATAATTCTGATGTAGGTATTTAGTTAAAAAATTATTGTCTTTATTTTGCATTTTTGCAATAATTTATGATAATTTAATTTAATTTTCCATTTTACTCAACTTAAAAAAAAATTCATAACAAATTGGAAAATAGAATTAAAATTATTTTGAAAAAAAACATTTTTTTTTATTATAAAATGTGGAAAATTAAAAATACCCACTTTGGAAAATTATAAGCAGGTACCTACATACAAACAGCAAAACAAAAATGGAAAATAATTAGTATGTGTAATTATAATCAAAACATTATTATAATGTATAAAAAATTAGTAATTATAATAATTAAATAAAACAAAAAATTCAAATAAATAGTGTTAAATTATAATTCATTTAAAATTAAAATAATTAAAAAGAAAGTATTTTTAATTTCGATTTTATTCCTATAAATAAAAAATAATTGTAAAGAGTTCTTTTTGTTATAATAAAGAATAAAGTAATGGATAATAAAATAACCTTTTTTTTAAAAAAAGTTCTGAATCTTTACTTCCAATTTTTTTTTAGTTTCTAAAACACTCCTAATCTACTGCTAAAAGTGCTACACTAGAAACATTGAGGATTAGAAAGAGAAAAGGGAAAGAATAATACTTATTAAGAATCCCATTTTATTATTTCGATAGTTTCTGAAAGCAGAAGGCTGCAGCACCATAGAAAATGAAATCTCTTAATTATACTATACTTTGTCAACAGAAGGAGGCAGTGTCTCGATTTGAATTTATAAGTCATAGAAGTTTACTTTATCAACGACAACAACACAGTTAGAATAGTTAATTTAAAAAGGAATCTTTTTTAAAAAACAAAGAGTTTCAGTATCATTTCTTAAATATTCGTTGAAAATTTTATTTCTTTCCTTGCTTATTTTCTTATTATACATTCTCCATTTAAACAGGGAGACAAATTAAGTCTTATCTACATTAATTTTATTATCTTCTGTTTCATTAGATACTAGTTCATTCCCTTTAAGTAATTTATTTAATCTTCTACCTATTAATTTTGGATATTGTTTATTTTTTATAAGAAATTCTTTCGATTGATGTTCAACAGCACCATTTTGTAATTGATATTGACATAGAACATGTAATGGTTTGATTAATTCATTACGATATATATCATTATTTTCAAGTATTGATAATGTTTCAGCAGCTGTTTCTAATGTACTTAAACATCCTTCAGTCGGTTGTGTACGTATTATATAATTACTAATTCCACATGATATTAATTTAACTTGTTTTAATTGATGTAACATTGTACTACTTGCATATATAGATTTTGCTTGAGGCCATGTACCATCTATTAAAACTAAATTGAATGGTCCATTTGATTTATCAATTTGTTCAATTGGTACAGATTTTTTACTCGGATATAATAATAATGTTTGTGTAGATTGTAAATATTCTTCCAATTCTTTTGAATGTTTTGGTAATGGAAATTTTTTACCTTTATAAACAAGACATTTTCCAGATTCTAAACCTAATTGTAACATTAAAGCTGTACGTAAACAACGTTTCTCTTCGGCTGGATGTTGTAATATAATAATTCTTGATTTTGGGCATAAACGAGGATTTGGTAAAGCTGAACACCAACATACTACTTTAGGTCGTCTAAAATATCATAGAAATATAAATACTATTATGATCAGAATTTTAAATAAGATTAAGGAAATTAATATCAGAAACTCACTGGCAGTCTTCACATTTTGCTCTTTGATCTGGTGGTTCGGCTGGTACATTTGCTAAATCCTCCCAAACGTCTGCATTTGCTTGAGAACAAGCTTCATTCATTGTCATGTGAATATTATCTAGATATCTTACATTTAATTATTTTAACTTAATACAATTAAATTGTTAAATTCGTTTAAAATGTTTTAATTAAAAATCGGTGTATAATACTTTAGGTTGTCTTGTTAAGGAATGTACACAGACATTCAAAATTGAGGTTACGAATGATACGGAATTTGTCTACTGTCAGTTTGATAGTCGGTCGGACAGCTGATTTCAACTGGGTGGTATTTTTCTGTGAGTTTGTGTTACCGTTCCTAAAAAAACAGGCACACCAAAGAAGAAATTGAAGTCAGTAAAATGTAGTATTTTGTCAAAATTTTACTTTTTCAATATTCTACATAAATTTTAGAAATTTTACCTCATTAATATTCGGACTTTTAAATAAATTGAATTTAAAAATTCAGTAAGAAATTAAATCGATTAATGTCGTTTTTATGAAATTTAATATTTATACTCGATATTTTTTGTTGCATACTTATTGGTGGTATAAATAATGTCATTTTTAGATAACTTTTTTTAAAAAATTTAAACAGGTTCAAATTATCTGTTTTTATAAAAAAGCAGATTCCATAATTAAAAGCCACTAAATTTCGAATTAACGTATAATAATTTTCTTTTCTTTTTAAGTCAAAGTTTTACTTTATTTCAGCCGTTTCTAAAGTCCATTGTGATTAAATAAAAGTGGGAGAAAATCGATCAAATTGTAAAAACTTGTGTGTTCTTATGCAGCAGCATTAAAACATTTTTTCTTATTATTTCCAAAATTTTTCGATCAAACTGTAACATTTGGCTCACTTTCGAAAGAATTTCCTCTGGACTTTTGATTCGAGAAGCTTTAGGCTTAATTGTTTAGGTCTGCTAAAGATCCTAGACTTCTTCTTCTAGTCTATATTGGGTTATAAATATCGAAGTCAGTACAGGCAAAATAGGCATACTTTTCTATATTCTTTTAAATTGCGTTTGTATAAATCTGTCTCTTGTTTGGGGTGATCAGAGATCTCAATTTCAATTTATAATTTATCAAAAACATTTTTATTTCAAGTTATCAAAAGACTAATCGGGTACTATCTCCATAAGCACAATCTTTTGTGTATTTTTTCCTTTCCCCTTATTGTTTTAAGACATTCTATGATAGAATATAATGTTTCTAAGATTATAAAAAGATTTAAAAACGTAAAATTAAAACATGTAAAAACAGCGTTTTTTTATCCATTATTTTATGCTTTATTACAACAAAGAAATTTCTTTACAATTTTCATTTTTTATTTATAGGAATAAAATTAAAACTAAAAATACTTGTTTTTTTTTTTCTATTTTAATTTTAAATGAATTATAATTTAACACTATTATTTATTATTCATTATTTATTTGAATTTTTCTTTTATTTAATTATTATAATTACTAAATTTTATGTATTATAATATAATTATAATTACACATACATAATATACTAGAAAATTTACTTCAATTGTTTTTTGTTTGTTTTTGCTGTTTTTTTTTTTTTTTTTTTGTAATATTTTTAAAGAAATTTTTTATAAATATCCTATCTAGAAAAAAGTATGTACTAATAATTTTTAAAGTAGATTTTTTTCCTTTTTTTTCTTGTTTTCTGTTAAAATGTAAATTTTTACATTTATCTTATGAAAAATGAATTTTCAAAAAAAAAAAAATTTTTATTTATTTTATTTGAAAAATTAAATGTATTAATTTTTTTAAAAAAATTTTTATTTTCTTAAATTTTATCATCATTATTGAAATCTTATTATTTATAGATTTTCTTAATTTCTCTAGAAAAAAAAAAAATAATGAATTATTATTAAACATTTCGATTTTAAATCGAAATGAAGAGTTTTTTATTTTTATTTTAATTTTATTTATGTATTTATTATAATTTTTACAAACATACATTATACAATTTAAGAATTTAAAAGACAATTATTTAATTTAGTTTTATTTTACCTTAGTTTTTTTGTTTAAAGACATTTTATTTTATTAAAAAAAAAAAAAACCTTATTAAATAAACATAAAAATTCTTTTATAAACTAATTCAATTCTTTTTTTATATTCTAAAAAACGAATGATAAGAAATTAAAAGAAAAAAAAAATAGATTAATCAAAAAAAAAATAAAATAAGAATTTAAAATCTAATCAAATTAAATTTTTCATCTTGACATAAATTATTTATGCATTATACATACACATATATACCATATTATATTCAATATATTTTATCACAAAATAACTTTTTTTATTTCTTTTTCAAAAGTATCAATTAAATAATGTTTTTATTTTTAAATTTCCGTTAAATTACCAAATTATAGATGATTATTTTTATTTTCTAAGTTAAACATTCAAATTACCAAGAAAAATTTTTTTTTTTTCAGAATTTTGTTTTTTTTTTTTAAATTAATTAATTATTTTTTTTTAATTATTTTTTTACATTAAAATTACTATTTTACATTATAGAATAAATTATTCTTAATTACTTTTAATTTTTTTAATTAAAATTAAATTTATGATTTAGTTGCTTTTTTTTTATTTATTTATAAATTTAAGAGATTTTTTTTTTGTTTGATTTTTGATTTTTTAATAATTATATTTTCTATTAAGAATTTTTAATATGTTTTTTTTTTTCTTTTATCTCAATTTAATTTTTTATTATTAATTTTTAATTTAAAATTAAAGATTATTTGTATGAATGTATTTACATATTTTATTATGGTGTAAATGTATTATGTAAGTAGTATTTTTTCATGTTCGAAAAATAAAAATTTTAAAAACAACACGTATTTTGAAAATTTTCAGGAATGTTTTTGGTGTTGTATGTGTTGTAAATTCGGTAAATTTCTAAGATCCTTCATCAGATATCTAATGTTTATTTTTTAAAATAATGTTCAATTTGCGTTTTCTTATAGTAAAAAAAAAAATTGTGTTATTCTCAAATAATTGATCCGATGTGTTTATAATAAGTTTTGACTTTAGAAAATAAAATAAAAAAGTAATTCAATAAAATAATTATTAATTAATTATTTTATTTTATTTTCTTTTGTATTCAAGATCTTTAATAATTGGATTAAAAGATTTTTTGTTTTTAGTTTTGTATGTTGTATGTTTTTTCTTCTTTCAATTATATCACAGTTTATATTTCATGTTATCTTGTGTTTTTTATTTTTCTTCAGTAGAAATTATGTATTTTTTGTTAATTGAAAAAAATTCTGAAAATCTTAATTTTTTTAAAAAAAACTTTTGTGGCGAATAATAAATTTCTAGAACATATTTGATTTTATGATAAATTATTGCTTACAATGACGAATTTTACATAAATTAAAAATTTTTTTATATTGGTCAAATATGTTTTTTTTTTTTTTTTCATGAACTTGGGAGTTTTTTTGAGACCGGTTTACTCTTTTGCACTCGATAAGGGAGACTTTCAATCGTCTAAATAAGTTATTGCTGTAATTTGAGTTACTAATGAGAATATCACTCAGAATCGATTTATAGATATTTCATATTCTTGCACTTTAAATTGCAAAACAGCCGGTAATATAAAATTCAGAGAAAACGTATAGAAAAATATCAAAGTGCAGTTCCAGAAGTTTATTCTATTTGTATTTTTCATGTCTAAAAAAGCCTTTGAGGAGTACAAAGGAAAATTTTTTTAATTTACCTTGTTGTACGAATAAAAGCTAATCATTTTGATTTCATATACAATAAATGCTTTGCGCTTTAAACTTTTTATTATAGATATTCGAATACGACATAAGGAAAAATATAGCGTTTTTAGAAAAAAAATTTATTCATATCAAAAAATTAATTTTTCTAAAAGAAAAATCATACGGAATGTAAGTAACATAATGTTTTACACACTATTGAAAGGAATTGAATCTTTGTAGGTATACCAGGATAACAATTCATGATGTAGGGTCGAATTGTCAAAATTCGCCAAAGGCTTTCACATTTAATTTGAATAAGATTCCTTTTGGATTTTATTTTTCAATATAATTTTTCCCTAGGATATGGGAAAATTCATAAAAAATTAATTTCGTGTAAAAAATTGTTCTACATGAATTTTGCATTTTAAAACTAAGGATCATATAGAATTTATAAGAATGAATTTACCACGTAATTATGGAAAAAAAAAATTTTAATTAAAAAAAAAGTAATGAAATAAAATTTCTTATAAAAAAAAAACAAAACAAAACAATAAGACAAATTATACATGTACATAAATATTACTGGACGGTGTTTTACGTGTTATAAATGTATTTTTATTTTTCATTGTTTGTTTTTAAAAATTATTTTCTTGTATTCGTTAAAAAAAATTCACATTTTTATTTTATTAAATTTTTTTTTTTTTTTTTTTTTTTTTTTTGTATAAAAAAAAGTCATTAAAATTGATTGAACTATTTTTACAATTATTGAAAATATTTTTGTCTATTTTTACTTTTTTTCTTTCATTCTTTTTTTTTTTTTCTAATAATTTTTCTTGTTAAATATTTTCAACTTATTTTATATTTTTGTCTGTTTTACATTTTTTTTTTCACAAAAAATATCTGCAAAAAGTTTAATAATTCATTTTTTTTTTAATACATTTCGTCATAAAAAAAAAAGAAGAAAAAGAAAAAGGAAATGCAAACAAATACATGAATTTTCTGGGGGTGAAAAAAAAAATTGTTTTTTGTTGTTGTATCATTTGTGATTTGAATATTATTACTCTTATTAAATTTTGTTGTTGTTGTTTTTGTTTAAAAAAAAAAAATTGTGAAAAAATTACGCATGTCCTTTATTTATGTAGAAAAATCAGATGAAATACAGTGCGATATAAATTTATTTTTATTTTTATGTTTATTATAATTTTTTTTTTTTTTTTAAATATTTTTTATTTTATTCCCTCGAAGTGTATGAATGTGATGGAATGAGAGGGTAGTAGTAATAGTAGTTTATATTATATATTATAAATTTTATAGTTATTATTATTATTATTATTTTTAAAAGTATAGTTATCCTTTATCTTTACCAGCACCAACACTAACACCTAATAAATGTTCACCAGCCATCAGACCAGCTGGTTGATGGGCGTAATTTCGTATTTGGTGAAGTGATATCAATTGATTTGGAAATGAATTTGCTGTATTCTGATTGACATTCTTATTTTGAAAACTGATTGCATCGTATAAATATGGACGTTGTGCCATAGGATGATGTCCCAAAGAATTTAAATGTGGTGTCATTGAATTGATTGGAGTAAATGCTGAATTACTTGTTGTTTTTGCTATGCTAGCTGTATCATATGGTCCTCCAGTTGGTGTTGAAGCTGACAAAAAATATATTAGAGAAGAAAAAACAAATTTTTTTTTTAAGAAAAAGGAAGATAAAATTTAATTTTAATTAGAAAATATATGTAAAAATATTCTATCATAGAATTTCTTTAAAGCAAGAAATCATAAAAAAAATTCTAACTAACTGTCAGACCTCATGAGTATTGAACATTTTGAAGAAAAAGAATTTTCATTATGGCAGTACTATTTCACATTTTATAAATTTTCAGCCTTTTTTTGAATTACTTGTGTGTGAGTAAAGTTTTACTGTGCTGTGCTTTTTTTTCGAGGTCACAAAGTTTAACAGTTACACCTCTAGTATTTGCTTATAAAAATAAAAATTAGCTATATCATACACATACCGACATCTTCTCTATGATTTTCTAACATCCTGTGATGTGATTGTAGATCACCGGTTGCATTATGACCATTATTTTGATGTTGAGAATTGATCGGTGGGAAATCATGATGATTTTGTGGTGTTTGTTGTTGTTGCGGTTGTTGTTGTTGTTGCTGCTGTTGATGTTGTTGCTGTTGTTGTTGCTGCTGCTGCTGTTGTTGTTGTTGCTGTTGTTGTTGTTGTTGTTGCTGATGCATTACTTCTGTTAAACTTGCTGCTGAATCAGGACTAACTTTTGGCCAATATGGATGTTCTCCTGGTACCGGTGGTAATGTTGTATTTAAACCTAAATTACGATTTAAATTTATACCAAGACCACCAGATGATGTTGTAATTGGAGGTCTTTTATCAGTTCGTTCAGCATGTTTTTGCATATGTTTTGTCAGATATGTTTCTTGTGTATATGATTTACCACAATACTGACAAATATGAGTTTTCAAATGTTTCGATTCCTTATGCTTTGGTATATGTTCAAGCAAGGATGGTTCATCTGAGAAACATTTATAACATGAATTACATTTATATGGTTTGTCAGTCTGGTGGCAGCGTGAATGTGACTGCAAATTAGATAATTGTGAAAATGCTTTTTGACATCCAGGATGCCGACATTTATATGGTTTATCACCGGTATGTGTTCGAATATGTTGTTGTAGGTGGGAAAGCTGAGTAAATTTACGTTGGCATATTTCACAACGATATGGTTTTATACCTAAATGTATTCTTGTATGTTGTGATAAATAACTTGAATTTGCAAATGCTTTTGAACATTGTGAACATTTATATGGTTTCGCTTCGCGCATATGAATTTGAGTGTGAAGTTGAAGATCTGCTTTTGAGGTAAAGATCTGAAAGAATTAAAAAAAAAATTGTAGGTATATACTCGTATGAAATAAGATAACTAAAATTCATAAACGTTCTAATGGCAAAGGCAAAAGTTTTTAAAGAATACACGTTTATTCCAAGAATCTTAAATTGAATATCAAGAACATGATGAATCAATGAAATTGGTTTATTGAAATAATTACATTTTTTCTTTACGAATTATTCATTCTTACAGAAAATTCAAACATCAATCACACAATCGAAAAAACATGAAATTTTATCAATCTCACACAATCTTTATTTATTTGTTTACTTTTTTTTTTCTCTCTAAATATACATTCTCATGTATACAAGTATGTATTTGTAAACTAAATTTATATACCTTAAAATTTTTTGATTATAAACATGATTCCTTGATTGACATGATCTATTTATTTTTTCGGTTCAATAAAATTTCAAATGTAATAATCATTTGAAATGTGTCATTTTAAATTTTTCGTTGTTTAAGAATAGCTTAAAAAATTTTTATGACAAGATTTTAACAACAAAACAAGTGAATGAACCACCGTCATCATGGCATCTAAATAAAAAAAAAAAAATGAAATAATAAAATCAAATTTAAAAGGTCTAGGTATAGTTTTTTGCTTTTTTAATTGAAAAACTGATTAAAAGTTTTGATCTTATGAATCACTACACATGTAAATTACTTCAAAATAACTCCCAGAAAATTTAAGAAAGAAAAAAAAATGTATCTACATATAAATTAATTGAGAAAAATCTATGAGAAAAAAAAAAAAAATATATGTGACATGCCAATGATACAAATTGTTCATGTGGTTAATTTTTTAAAATACCTATCTAAAAAGGTTTAAGACAAACAAAAAAATTAGTTATGTGGCTACATACATATTAAATATGTTAGATTTTGTGTCGTAGTAGGTGGGCTACTGAATGTTTTTGATAAAAACATTGTGTCTAAAATGTGAAGATTTGTATCGCGATAATCATATGTAAATATTAAATTTCAATATTTTAATTTTAACGTTAAATAAAAAAAAAAATTAATTAAATTAATTTCAAATTTACTATGTTTTCTTATAACGTTAATTAAATGGAAGAAAATTAATACAGAGCTTTTTAGACTGAGAAAATAACTATTTAAAAAGTTAGATTCATGAAAAAAAGTGAAATTTAGATAAAAACAGTTATGAATTTTTAAATTAGTCTTGATAAAAACTCATTTTGTAAAAAATAAGGGGTTAAAATAAGGATTTGAAATGTGAAATATGGTAAATGCCATCGGCGATTTACAGTAAAAAAATTTACTTATTCAAATTATTTTTTAATGATACAATACCAATCTAAAAATCAAAAAGAAACATTATCTGTCCTTCTCTTCTTTCCTGGCCTATTGAAGCTAGCACTTTAAAATTTCGGCCACTGACCGCTTAGTTCCAAAGGATATAAGGTACCAGAATAAACTTGAAATTTTATTTGTTTGTTTCAAATGAGTGTTTTTTATGCTGTATTTCATGTTCGTCCTAGCTTTCATAATCCAAAAAAATATTTTAATTTAAAAAAAAAAAAGAAAAATTAAAATTAAAGAGTCTAACAAATTCAAATTTTAGCAAAAATGCTGAGTGTCAAATTTCATTTCATTGAAGTTTTAGAATTATACTTGAAATTTTTATTTTTTCAATAGTTGAAATAAAAGATAAGTGCTTCATAAAACTTTATAAGGATATAATTAAAAGATACGTAATAACTTTTTCAAATATTAGGAACAAGAAAACATTTTTGTATTAAAAAAAATATGCATTATCCTTTGTAAAAAAAAGATAGTTGAATGTAGAAAAATACAATTTTTAAAAATTTCTTCAATAGAAGAAAAAAAAATTAAAAGGAAGGATACTATGAAATACTCGTATATATGTATGTATAAATTTTTGCAAATTAAACATAATATAGTAGATACATTCAAAACATGAATAAATTTTAATAATATTTCATCTTATTAATTTTTCTGTCATTAACGCGATGAGCAAAACTTTCTTCTTTTTGTTGTTTTTGTTTATTTCTTTTTTTCTCTTGTTTTTAAAAATAACGATAATCATCGTCATCATCATTTCTTGAAGTAACAATTCATTTCAAAAAAAAAAAAAAAAAATGAATACAATGAAAGATGGAAAAAAAAATTATGTGTATCCTTTTACAGCATTAAAATTTCCCTTGTCATTTTTTTTTCTATAGTTGGAAGAGTGTCAAAGGATTTAAGCACACTTATTTTTATTTATAATTTTTTTTTTCGCTGTCTTTTATTTCATTGACTTAAGCTAAGAACTTTTCTCATTTATGTTCTTGTTTATCATTTAAATGCTAAGAAAAAACAAAGTGTAATAAGTTAAGACAAGGTTAAAAAAAAAAAATGTGTTCAACTTTATAGTAGATGCTTCGAACAAGAAATAAGAAATTTATAAATTAAAAAAAAAAAAAAAAAAGGAGTGTGAGTGGAGTATGAGAGATACCGAACCCCTGATTAATATTTTATCCTTATTTCTTTTTTTTCAGGAAAAAAAATTCGTTTATCTTTATCGATTTTTAATTATGATTGTTGTTTACATTGCTATTTTGATAAGAAATGTCCTTAATTTCTGAATAATAAGATTTTTTTTTCGGACTTACATGCGACAGTAAATGCGATTGTATATATGTTTTAAGGCTAAAACAAGAAGAAAAAAAAGTTATACGTATAATAATTTTTATATAATTTTGAAGGACTTAATTTCGTGAGTTTTTTCTTTTTTAAAAAGTATTCATTTTATTTTTATCCTTTCATAACTGACACTTTTTTTTCCTTTTTTTTTTTCTTTTATTTTCGCTGATTTTGCTTTTAAAAAAAATTTTTTTTTCGTAGAAGAAAAAAAAAAGGATTATGAAAGAATTTACATAGATAAGTTTTCGATAAATTACATTACATTTTTGTTATACTAAAAAGTTTGAGTACAGAACAGAGTTGAAGAAAAAAAAAATGGAAGACAAATAGAAAGGAGGAAAAAATTATGAATTTTTTTTTCTTCATTATTTCTTGTTTCTTGATGATTTGTTGTATTTGTGTTGTGATTTTTTTTTTAAAGTTTGTATATTGCATAAATTAAAAAAAAAAGAGTTCATACAATTTTTTTCCCTTTTCTTAGTTTTGCCAGTTGTGTTGCTTTGTTGAAAGACTAAAATTTTTAATTAGAAAAATTTTTCACTTCTTTTCTTTTTTTTTTTTTGTCTTGATAAATTGCTTTGTATTGAATTATGAAACTAATTTAAAAAAGGCTTGATTAAAATGTTATATAAATGTTGAAAATTTTTAAAAGTTTGCCTTTAAGATAGAATATTTTTTGTTGTTGTTGCTTAGGAAGGGTATTTCAACTTTTATAACTAAGTAATAATTAAACATAAAATTTTTGTATAAAGGAAAAATTTAAATTTTCCATTTGAAATATAATATTTATCAATTTTTTTTTTTAAATCCTCTAAAATAAAATTTAACTTTAAGTCATATTCTAATTTAAAAAGAAAAAAAAAACTAAAAACAGAATACATTATCCCAGAATCACGAACAAGTTTAGAGCAACAAACAACATGAACAAAAAGAAAATAAACAATGAAAGAGTTCAAAACCCATCTGAATATCCTTGTATTGATCATTTATAGCCTTTCAAAGTATTATACATAGGTACATACATACATATGTACTAGTGTATACCCTCTTTAAAATTTTACTTTCGTTTGTTAACTGAAGAATCCTTTTATTTATCATCATCATACCTTAGTATCCTTCATATGGCAATCAGAATTGTCCTGTAACTCTGGTGATGCTGTTGTCGGAGCAACACCAGAAAGTGTTGATGATGATGGTGATGTTGAGTGCTGTTGTCCATTCGTGCTACCATTTACATTCCCGTTAACATTACTTGAAGTATTATTATTACTCGGATGATGATGGTGGTGATGCTGAGAATGATGATGACTATTACTGTTATTATTATATGTTGTTCGAGATTTACGATGATGACTATGATGACTATGATGATGATGATGATGATGATGATGCCTTTCATTTCCGTCAATTGCTGTTGGATCATTATGACGATTATCACTTGTTGTTGTGGTGGTATTATTTCCAATTACAATTCCTCCAACATTTGATGATGTTGTTGGATTTATAACAGAACTATTACCATTAACATTAACACCATTTACACCATTACCATCTAATGTATCAGTACCATTGATACCATTTGCATTTCCTGTTGCTGTATTATTATTATTTGAAATGAGTCCTTTTGAATTATTATCAATTAAACAAACATTTTTAATATCTGATGCTAAATTATTATCATTTATTGTTGATGAATTATAATGATGCATTCGTTCATCATTATTTAAACAAGGATTCGGATGTAAATTATTACTATTATATGCAAGTACAGAATTTCTTAAATCTGTACTTGAAAATACACTTAATGGACCTAATGCAACACGTTCATTTAAACTATTTCGTAATTGATCAATTGATCTATGTACAACATGACTATATTCACCATTTGGTATTTCACCAATTAAAGGAGAATTATGATGATAATCTAAACCGCCACCAATTGGACGATATTCAAGAATTCGACTTTCCATTTTTATTTATTTAATTTTTTTATTAACAACACACACTCTTCTTTGTTCGAAAATGCAAATAGTTTTTTTTTTCTATTTTAGAACTCTAAAAAATGTTTAAAAAAAAAACCAAACACTTCCTTTTAATTTTTTTCAAATTCCAAATTCTTATAATTTTTCAAATTCTCACAAGGAAAGGACAATAAAAAACTTAAACACGAAATATTATTGTTTTTATAATCGATCACATTCATAAAACTCCAAGTTAAGAATTTGTAAATAAAACACCACACTTCACATTTTATTTAATATGTGTTTGTGTGCACTTGACTTTTATTATGTATTATTATTTTTTTTTTTTCATTTCTTTTCCATTTTTTTGTTTAATTCGTATTGTTTTTGTTTTCGTTCTATTTGTTTTTTTTTTCTTTTTCTTTTTACTTTACAATTACTCACTGTAGCATAAAAGTTTAAAAAAAACACAAAAAAACATCAAAAGAAAAACAAACAAAAATAATCATAAGAAAAGAAAAAAAAACAACAACAGATAAACGAAAGGGAAATGAAAGGAAATCGAAAAGATAAGAAAATGAATTTTCTTTTTACGGTGCACTTATTCTTCCGTTGGGTGTAATAGTGGGTGGTTCAGCTACTATTTGTTGTTATAATATAGTCTCAAGTAGTGACACTTTTAATCCAAAAAATAATATTACATATATACGTATGTGTGTATACATGTATATGCACTGAATTTCCTGATTGTAAGTATTAAATTTTAGAATTAAGTAAAATTTCAATTATTGTGATAATTTTTTTTTTTAGTTTCTTATAACACTTTTTTTTTTATTTTTCTCTAAAAGAAAATTTTCTCTATTTCATAAAGTTTTTTAAAACCCGAAAATTTTATAAAATTATTTCAAAATTATATTTTATTTTTTATTTTTTAAAAATTAATAATTTTTTTCTTATGTAATAAATTTTTTATTGTTTTCAATTATTATCGACAACCGATGTGTGTTTTAATTATGATCACTTTTTAACGACTATCCAAAAAATTAATTTTGATCAAATATGAGGACTCTGATTAAAATTCTTTTTTTTTTTTTTTCGTCTATATAATATATACTCTACATCATACGAATCCGACAACGACAAAGAGATTGTGTCTTTAAAGATTCGCTCATTCTTGTTCTCATTATCGTCTCCTCATAATCATCATCTTTCGATCTTCTTTACTGTTTAGCATATAGTACATACACACAAAGAAAACAAAAAAAAAAAAAACGAAGAAGAATTATAGTGAAAAAAAAAAAAAAGAAAGCAAAGAAAAGACTTTTTTTATATTCTCAAATTAATAACGACTGACACCCATTCGTATATGATTATAATGCGTACACGTACAGGTGATAGACAGGTAGCAAAGCACTTTTTATACATGAATCTATGCTGTATTAATGATGCGATTGTGTGTGCACATTTCACATAAAAAAAAAAGAAAACAAATGTGTAAAGATAAAGAAGAAGAAGAAAGGCGCTTAAACCGGCGGGGCTGTCTTTAAAGTACGATCCATCACCAATGTAAAAACTCGACTAAAGTAAGAAAAAATCTGAAACAATATATTTGGCCCCTTTAATACTGCCCGTGTATACGCCGCCAGGGTTAGGCCATATCACATCACTCACATTACCATCCCAGCCACAGCCACCACAGCATCAGTACCATTTACCATAGGGCCACCATAATGTTCATCCTAACTCTTTCTTCTATCAGTCGCCTCTTTTAGTCGTCGTTTTTCTTCATCGTCGTCTTCTTTTTACAATTTTTTTTTTTCTGAATATTCCATTCAATGGTTGTTGTTGGAATATAATGAAGCAAGAGCTCCCCTTACACTTAATGCTTTTCCTCTTTTATATTATGATGATTCTATACCATCAACATCATCATCATCATCATCGTAATAGTTGTTGTTGTTATCAATATATACCTATGACCTATTATATAGGTATATCTAACCTGGAAGCAGCATAAACTGTCAGAGAACCAGAGCACCATACCAAAAAAACGAAGCCTGATGCCTGTTATGCCTTAATGGTCGTTGAATCCTGTTGCTGCTACTTGCTGCTTGTCGACCAGTGGGATGATGATTCCTTTTTCTCCTTTTTTTTAATACGAAAAATTTTTTTTATGCCCCATCCTGATGATGAATATATTTGCTAGTATATTCCATGTCGATAAAGATATGCACAATATAATATACTATATAACGTAAGTTTAGCATTAAGCACCCGCACAAATAGCAACAACAGCAGTAGCAGTTGTAGTACACAAAAATATTATCAATGAGGAATATTCTGGCGTGCGCTGAGCTTTTTGTAGAAACGCGTTGAGCATAGATACTTGGCCCTTAAACAGTACATATGTACAGACACTTATTAAAACGAAGAATAAATGTGATAACGTATATAGAACAACAATATAAGCAGCATTAGCATCAAAGCGGTACACACAGCCAAAACACACCAAAATAACTAAAATCCAAAAATATCCTCCACATTTTTTTCGTATTCATCTAAATACACCATTGCAACAACCACTGCTATATCCTCATCAAATAACCTCTAAAATTCCAAAACCCTCCAATTTTTTTTCATTTTTTCATCTTTTGCTTTTTAAAAAACTCTTAACAATTTTTACTTTCTCCCCAAACCGCTCAACATTTTTAAGTTGTTGGTATCGTTGGCGCGCATTTTTTCTCATTTAAAATATTATTTTCTACACAATAGCATCATCATCATCATATCATGAAAAGGGGTGGTAGTTGGTTGTCTCTCTTTTTTAAAAATCAAAAAAAGAAAAATTTTTTTTCTACACCAATTCTACTTCCTAAAAGCTTTTTTTCCATTATTCAGAAAAAATAAGCTAAGAAAAAAAATTCGCATTTTTTCTACACACAAAAAAATTTTTTTCAATAAAACCTACACCACCACCACCACCAAACCTCCCACTCATTCGAAAAAAAGCTCTATTTTCCATAAATGGGGCTTAAAAAATTTTTTTTTCGGTACTTGTTATGTTATGTGTGTGCACAAGTTGAATGTATGAAAAAAATCCCATTCTTACTCTAAATATATTTTTGATGTTGTATACATTATACAGACAACGACGAAAGGATATCAGATCGGTGAGTGAATTATCCAATGAGTATGCCATAACTATAAAAAAGAATAAATAAAAGAAGAGAAGAAATTGCTTGGTTTGGTCCTTCGTTTTTATTTTTTATATGTACAACAAAAATCTTTATTTATATTTTTTTCAGTGGTAATAATTTAACCTCCTACAACTTACTTAGTGGTATGCTGATGGGAAAATTTAATGGTGATGAGACAGGATATTTTATTCTTTTCAAATATTGTGCAATAAATTTGTTTTTTTTTTTCCTTATTCTATAAAAACGAAAAATGCTTAAAGGTTAAACAGTTAAAATATTTTTGTAGTAGAAAATTTTGGGTAAGAAAAAATTAATAAAAAATCATATGAATTTAAAAAAAAAAATTGAAGAAAAATCTTTGAACAATAGAACAATTAGAAAAGAATTTCTTACGTCAATAGAAAAAAAATGTAAAATTTTTTTTAAGGTTTTTTTTTTATGATTTAAATTTGTAATAATTTTTTATTTTTTTCTTCCTAAAGATTTAACTCCATGTTTAATAATCAAATATGTATAAAGATTGTTGACCTCTGGTCAAAACATTATAAAGATAAACTGACTCATGACCACAAAGAATATCCTTTTTTATCTAATGAATAAAATAAAAATTATTTTTCAATAATCTTCCAGCTTGAAAGAAAAAAAATTAATTATTTTTTTCTAACATTCCTTTTTCCTATTTGCAATTTTTAATTTTCTTGTGCCTCTCACCAATACAATTAATCATTTTCTCATTTTGACTTTAATTTTAATTTTTTTCAAATTCTAATGAATTGTCCTGGCAAACCCATCAATATATCTTTTGATGTACTTAAAATTTGCTTCTTCTCTCAAACCCTTTAACTTTATTATTTTTCTTCCTTGGTGTATAATCCTTGTTTAAGTCAAATAATGTGTATGGAGATACAAATAAATTAAATAAAAAAAAAAAAATACTAAATCGCTTTCATTTTTTATGTTTCTTTTGTTTCTATAACCCTTTTCTGTTGGCAAATGCAAAAACAAAAACAAACGAAAATGTGTAAATAGCATTTTAAGAGTTGCTTTCATATGCAACTGTTTTGTGTGTGGAAACAAAAAAAATTACATTAGTATGCTTTATATTTAGATATATTTTCAATTAATTGATTTTAGGGTTATCAGATGAATGTCATTGAGAAGTTGCAAAAATAAATTTTAAATATTTGTTTTTTTGAAAAACGTTGTATATGTGTTAGGGAAATAAATATAAAATTTTACTGAAAATTTGAAATTCAATCGTTACGTCGAAAAGAAAAAAGGACTAATAAAAATAATTCAATTGAATTTTCATATCATTATGTAAATAACACTGGTAAGTCTAATTTTAATCTTTTGCAGAAAAAAAAAAAAGATACAAGCATTATAAAACACTTTTGATGGAGATACATCAGGGTGGGAAAAAAAATTCCGGAAAAAATTTACAACTATAAGGAAAAAAGACAAAATCTTTTCCTTTTAAACAGTGACGATTACTGAAAATGCATGCGCCCCAATTGAAGGAGAATGTAAAAAAAATATATATTTTTTTCCACTTTTTCAAAACAGAAAAAATCACAATTCATTTTATCTATTAGTTGAAAAGAGATAGTATACTACACAAAAAAAATTGTTGAAAAAAATAAATATAGAAGAAAAAAATTTGTACAGAATTTTTTTTCATAGTCTAACAACCCAATTCTGTTCAAAAGCAAAAAGAAGAAAGAAAAAAAAATCAAAAAAATTTTTTTTTAAAGTAAGGACAACAGACTTTTCCATATAGAATTTTTTATATTTTAAGGGATGGAAGTTTGAGGTTTATAGTGGAGGTAAATATGTATACATAAAGTGAGTATAAACGAAATATAAGGTATGATGATGAGGGTGATAATGTAGAGGATGAGATGAGAATTATATTATATGAAAAAATTCTATGCTGAATGATTTGTATGTATTGAAAAAAAATTTTTCATTTGTATCATCACCACATCATCATCATCATCATACTGAAAATTAGACTCTTTTTTATTTTCTCATTTTTTTTCTCTTCTTTTTTATTTCCGTTTCCTTTGAACTGATCATAAGCATTTTCCTTTGTAATTCGAATACCTTTCCTTTTCCCTTCGGATAAGTCTATTTTTAAAATGCAAGTCTAAGGATATTCATTGAAAAGAAAAAAAATCCATAAAGAAACTCGTTTTTTTTTACAACTCTATCAAGGCACGCTTCTTCTTTTTTTACTTGTTTCGTTAAATAGGTGGTAAATGCCTACTCTTGACATTTTCAAGAATTGTGCACAAATAATGTACAAAAAATAGCTGTTAAAAAACTGAAAAGCAATGATAAAGATGAAAATATATTGGGAAAAAAAGCACAAAGTTCAAACACACTTTTTTCACGTTTTTTCTTTATTATTATTATTATTTTTTTTTTTCAATTTGAAAAACGTTTGCTTCGAAGAATAGTAACATAAGAGGAAAAATGAAAAAAAAAAAAATGTGAGAAAAACAAATAGGAAGAAAAACGTTTTATATCCAGAATGGCACCTGTAGAATATTTTCATTTAACAAAAATAAAAAGGACATTTTTCCTGCGTTATATTGGTTATATGTAGATATTTCGGTCAAGGATTCTTTTTTATCTTTGTTCATCTTGTGATTTTTATTGTCTGTGAATTTGTTGAGAGAGTATAGGCATTTTGATTTTTTGGGAAATTGAAAATCATTTTAAATTAAAGGATATATAATTTATATGTGGAGAAATTTTTTTTTTATTCAACACAAAAAAAAAAAAATAAAACTAATAAGGAAATAGAAAAGACGGCGCGACAATATATGATTAAAGGATGTCAGAAAAAAAAATTTTCCCCTAAATTGAATATTTTTTTTCCAATGAAAAATTTAAAATTTTTTCGTCGTTTTTGTGAATAACGAAATGTGTGAATATGTTAATATGTAATTAAATTTTCATAAATTATTCTAAATAATAAATTTTTTTTTTTTTTTTTTAATTTTAAGATAACTTAAGTAATAGCCAATAAAGTATAGTAAGTAGTAGTAAAATTAACTATAATTTATTTATTTATTTCTTTTTTCACTTCGAATGAATGTTGAAAATTTCTCAATTAAAATTAAAAAGCATAATTTTTTATTATCAAAAAAAAAAAAAAAAAACAAGCAATAAACATTAAAAAAAAAAGTCAAAAAATATTGTAGAAAATAAAGTTTTATAACTATTTAGTAAAGTTTAAAATTTATTTTTATGCACTCTAGCTCATAAGAAAAAAAAAAGGAGCATAACGATTATTATCGACCGTTGTTTCCGTTTTTATTATGAATTCATTTTTTATACTATATTTTTTTCTCAGACTGGAATGTGTTTTTATTCAACATTTTCTTTGTTGACGTGTTCTCGTAATGACGTAGAAAATTACAAATACAACTAAAATTTTTATTAATCCTTCGCTTATATCCTGAAATTATATTATAGTTCTTATATTGTATTTCGTTTGTAAGGAATAATTAAGTCGAGGAAGTAGAAAATAATATTTTAATTAATTTTGAAAAATAATTATGAAAATCATCTTGGAAGTTTGGTGTTTAAAACTAATTATTCGAAGGGTGTACTAAATCAAGAAAATAATTTATGCCAATTCGTTGAAAAATTTTCACCAAATATTCAAAATTCTTCAAAATGTTCTACTTCAAAATAGAAATTTTGTGGTAAAAATTTAAACAAAATCCACCCTTGTATACATTTTTAGCAATATCGTTTTTATTTATTTATTTATGAATTTTTTTTTTTTCAATGAAAAGACCAATTTCAAAATTTGAAGTAAAAAAAGCGTTCAGAAATGTGTCGAAAACTTTACAATTTTTCTATATAATCCTGTAGATTTTTGTTGTTGTTTGTTTTTTTTATGTCTATGTAGTTTTTTTTTTGTATTGCACATTTTCAATGCATTGTATTGGTGTCGTTTTAGAATTTAGGAACCGTGAAAGTTTTTGTTTTTTTTTTAAATTTTTTTCAGACTTTTTGTTACCATGAAAGTTGTCAAAAAGTTTTGAAAAGTCTGCATTATTTTCACTTATCCGATACTTGAATAATATATTATATATTGTCCTGTGTTCCTGTCCTCCCTCTTAAATTTTCTTTTTCTGTTTGTGTCTTCTTGATATGTAAGTTGTTTCATTGCCAAATAAATTTTTGTTATTATTTCTTTTTATTATATGTTTTTAGTGTAATAATTTTCTCTGTATAGAAAAAAAAAGAGGAAAAAAAGAAGTAGAACATGTCAAGATTCACATACCCGATAAAAGTTATACGTGCGAGTATCAAACTAAATAACAAAATTCTAAACTTTACAAGTTACTAAACAATAACAAGAAATTTTTTTTTTTTTTCATGGATGCATTGTATGTACATGCTATGTTTACACTATTGAGGGTGTGTTTTTAGGTCGTATACTTATAATCCTATTGACCTTGTTTTGATTATGATTGTTGTGTGTTTGCTTGTTTTTGTTTTTTTATTTATTCCTTGTTTTTTACGAGTATGTATCATAGATAGATATTTCTATCGAACGGTTTTTTGTGGCTTCGAGAATTTTTTTCTTTTGTGAAAATGCTTTTGAAATTCACGTTTTAATTACTGCAATGTGTTTTTTATTAATAAAAATTCGAATATTTTCAAAAAATTTGAATGTCAGGAAAAGTGAAAGGTTAGGCTAATTTTTATTCATTTTTTAAAATCAAATCAAAATAAAAGAAAATTTTATTAAACAGACATACAACATCAAAGCAATAGCCTTGTAATCGCAAAAAAGAGTATTGTTTTGTTCTAAAAAACAAATCTTTTTTGTTCACTTTTTTTTTTTTCTCAAAACAACACACATCTGGAATAAATTTATAATTTAAGCTTGTAAATGAACAAAAACATTATCTCAGGACTATTAAAATCCAATCAAAAACATAAAATTTATAACAGTAATTTTTTAATTAAGAAAAATGACACCTCTACCTCGTGGGAGGTCTGTTAAATCATTTAATATCATCATTATGGAATTTTACAAAAAATTTTTGTCATCTCGTTTAACTTATTATCTAGAATAATATTTTTAACCACAAACTTTATTGTAAAGGAGACACATGAGATTATCACCTTCTTTCTCTTCATTTACACATTGAAGGATTTTCATAAATATTAATATTTTTTTCCCTCTATTTTTTTCAAGGTAATCCATCTGATACTTTAAAGTATGAATAAATGATTCTTATACGATTAACTTGAGATGATGATGATGATGATGATGATGATGATGAAAATGTGATCTAAAAGACACCTGTGCTTAAAAGCGTATTATCCACATTGGTTGATCTGTGACCGTACGAATTTTATGTGTGATTTTTCTATATTACAAGTATGTATACATATGTAAATATGTTAAAAATAATTAATAATATTTTGTATAATGTATGTATGTATGTTCGTATACACATCAAAGAATCACATTAAATGATTATACTTAACGGTATAGATTATAAATATATACATGTGTATATACATATGTTAAGCAATACCACATTGGTATTGTTTTATATAATTATCATCATCATTTAATATGTGAAATAAAGGTATACAAAAATCTGAAATACCTAATTATCTATGTATGTACAATATGTGTATCTGAACCGCAAATATTAATTCAGATAAATTAAATTGTTTTTGTTGTTTTATTTTTTTATTTTTACATTTTTTTTTAAACATTTTTAATATATTATATACATACATGGCATATTATAATATGGTGCGTGGGAAAGTATTGGCACATTCTAAGTGATTTATCGCTTCATTGTTCGATGAATAAAATTTTCGATGAAAATGTTAATTTGATACTTTGAACTGGTTTTTTATACATACTGATTAACATTATACCAACATGCGGTAAAAGCACAAAATAAATAAAAAAAAGGGCATAAAAAAAGGGCAAAACAAGTTACAATATTTTTTATGATGATGAGATATTGTTTTTTCTTTTAATTTTCCCATATATTCTGATTGAGTTTATTCTTACATATTTTAAAATGTTTCAAATTAATAATTTGACCCTTTAAATTAATTATCAATTTATGTATAAGGATTCAAAATGATATTTAATATTTAAAAAAAAAAAATTTCACCTGATTATTATTTTTGGGTTTTTTTTTTCTCTCGAAAGAAAAAAGTAATAAATTTAAAAAAACTATATTTTCATCACCTTTTTGGTGAATGATTTTTTTTTTCACATTTGAAAATTAAACTAAAAAGTTGGAAATTGAAAAAGAAATAAAATAAATTACAAAAGAAATTATATGGTGTTGAAAATATCTATATTTATGTTGTTTTCAATTTGTAGGTGTATGTAGGCCTAACATACATAATATTATGTATAATAGATATCGAGAAATAAGGTTGCTTAAATTGTTAAATTATAATTACACTATAATATATTTTCTCGTTTTTCTGAAATTGTTTTGTAATTTTACCTTTTCATAATTTCATATTAATTTTATATCTATCAATGTATTTAAATAATATATTCTGATATGGCACATAAAATCATAATAAACATAATAAGATTAATTGAGAAATCATTTAAAATACAATAAATATTCAAATTATGCCTAAGACGATGAGAAAAATCATAAAACATAAATTTTATATCATTCAATATGTTTTTCATATTACAAATCTGTTTTAAAAGAACAAAAAAAAAAAAATTCTACACATTTTTTTTTTTCTAATAAATTATTATTTAAAATAGGTATTCTCGATTATTGCGTTGTTATTGTTGTTGTTTTTCTTATTTTAAACATTGTATACATTTAAAAAAAAACACCAAAACAAGAATCCTCTTTTTCAACACAGCAGGTTACGAGATATGATCGATAGTTGGTCATTTTCATGGGGTCAGCAACTGAATTAATTTGAATTAATCGCTTATCAATTTAATATAACGGAATCAATTTTAAATAATTTTAATATCATAGATAATTTTAAAAAATTATTCTTGTATTTGTATTCAAAACATTTATGTATTAAAGATTCAAAAATTTAAATTCAAATTGTTAATACAAAATTTAGAGATAAAAGAACATAAAATGAACTCAACACAATTGGAGTATAATTTGTAATTTACGCCATCGCAGCTATAAATTATTGTTTTTTTTTTTTTAATTTTATAATCAGAATAAAAAACACTTTTTACCGAAACATAAATGCAATAATACATTATTAATGACCTTAACCTCACTTTTTTTTAATCATCTAAAAAATAAAATTTGGCTAATATAATGGGAGTGTTTTATCTCAAATTCATTTAAAATATATTTCCAACATCTCTACATAAATAATTATGACACGAGACTCTAATCATTGAAAAACAAAAATCCTAAAGAGCAAAAAAAAAAAACAATTCAAATAGAAAATTTTAGAGGTCTTGCAGGGTTGAATATTCTGCATGTTGTTTTAACTTTGAGTTTATTAAGACGTTTTAAAAGGAAGAATATAAAAACAGTTGGAAATTTGTTACTTACTATCTAAAAAAAGTTTTTAAAAACACCTGTTTTTGACTTAGAAAGCAACATTTATTTAAAAATTGGAAAATTTTTTTTCTTATGTTATACTTTGTTGTTGTAAAAAAAATATTTTCAAATTTTTAAGGTCAAAATTAGGTGTTTTTTTTTTTTTTAAATGAAATTATTTTAAAATAATTAAATAAGAACGATATTTTGACATACTTTCCTTACCTGTGGGCACATTTTGCACTGATATTTTCGGCCTGTTGTTGTTCCGTTTGTTAAACTTGTACCAATTTTTGTTGCATTTATTGGTTGTGGTACAACTAAAAGTGCTGCAGATGCTGATGTACCATGATGTGGATGTCCACCACCTGGAGAACTACTACTTGATGAACCAGAACGTAATGCACCAGTTGCACCATAAATTGCCATTTGACCACTTTGTGCAGAAGGATGATGATCTAAACGACCATCATCAAGTATATGACCTAAAATGATATTTTAAAGTTGTTGGTTTTGTTTTTTGAAATCTTTGATTACATTTTAAATTTCAGTTTTCAATTTAAATCTGAAAGTACTTATATCTTAAAAGAGAAGGTGGTTGTTTTTTATATGTCACATAATATGAGGAAAATATTTTCTCAAGGGAGAAAAATTTTAATTAAGATCATCACAAGGTAATTACACATTCCTTAAATGATAATTTAAAATTAACACAATGCCTTATCGTTTTCAATAATCATTTTTTCCTTATGGATCCTTTGAAATATTTGAAAATCTAGATACTCATCTTCTGAGATATTTTTGTGTGTATACATACTTGATTTACTTTCACAAGCAATGATGTTCTAAAAATATTGTATACATTTTCCTGATTTTTGTTGCGTTAAAAATGTGCATACAATGTCGTATAAATGTACATTTTACATGTACGTACTTTTTCTTAAATGTAATTTTTAAATTGATCCCGTAATCATGTTGTAAACATTTTCTCTTTCTTTTGTCTTTTTTTTTTCTCTCTTAAAGATTCTTTTGTAGATATCACCAATCTGCAAATGATCTTTCAAAGAAACAAAAAAAAATATATATATATAGGTGATGATAGTGATCTCTAATCGAAATTTTTTACATGGCGCTAACATAGAATTAACACACAACATCAACTTGTTGACTTTTACAAAAGTTTAAGAAGCTGTTTATATTCTGTATTACAGGTATGTTGTATAGATTATTGTACAACAACATAGAATTTCATGTTGATCACAATGAAAATGATGCTCCAATGTTATGTTAAAATGTTGTTACTTATTTCTTTAGATTTATTTCTTTCAAATGTTGTTAAGATGTTATTTAGTTTGTATAAAAGTTAAATTTTGTTCACCTTGTTGTATAAATTCAAGTTCTTCATTATATTTTAAATTGAATTTTTGTTCTTTTAATACTTTTAAAAATTATCCTGAATTACATATACATACATACATATTACAATATATAGAAGATAAAATGGGTAGGAGGAGGTAAAACTATATAGTTTATAGAGTAAGTTAGATAAAGATTCTTTTGTATAAATATGTATAGAAAACCATGATCTAGAGATTTTTACATGAAAATAAATACCATGTCTTCTTCACGGGACTTGTACAAAATTGTTATACAAGACCAAAAATTTATTTCGGTATCTTTCTCTATGGTTATCCGATAGTAATTCATGTTTTGTTTCGTTTTTTTTTTCATTTTGTATTTTTATTTTCAAAGATGTTAGTTTACATTTATGTTGTACATGAAAAAAAACTTAATGTAATTATTTAGAGAATTAGTGTAAAAATTTTGTATAACTTCTGGGTGGTATATATTTTATTAAGCGGTTAAATGAAATTTTACAATAATTAGATTATGTGCAGATTAATAATTGATTAAAAATAAAAATTAATGCAAAGTGTCTGATTATTACCTAAATTGTATTTTTTTTTTTAGATATTATGAAATTGATAACATTTGGAGCCAAATAGATTTTTACTACAAGTACATTTTAAGAAAAATGAAAAGATCTTCTGGAATTTTGTTATCTTTTTTTTTTTAAATCATGATAAATTTTTTTTCTTAAAATTTTTAATTATTATTTTCTTAGACATTCTTGAAAATTTTCTAAAAATTCTTTAAACTTGATTTTATACTTGATTTCACCATTTTTATTTCCTTATTCTTTTACAAAACAAGAATATATGAAAAACTAAGATCACTATCACAGAAATAATTCAAAAAAAAAAAAAAAAAATGAAAGCAATTATATCAATTCTCATTAAATTATAACACAAATTTTCCCATAAATTATTTCAATTCTTGAAAACTTCAACATTTATAAATTCTTTTGGGTTTGCTTTTGTTTTTTTAATTTTTTTAATTATTCTTTTATGATTGATAAGTAGGGTGTATAATGTACAAAAATTTCAATTTATTAAGTTTGGAATACGTAATGTTTTTATAATCAATGAATTCTATGACCAAAAAAGGATAAAAGTACACAATTAGGCTACATTTAATCCGTATAATTAGAATCAGCTAATGCATTATAAAATTGATAAGGGTGACAAAAAAAAAAAAACATAAATACTGTTTAATTTCTCCAAAATAACTGACCCCACATTTAAACTTCAAAGAATTTTTTTATTACCAATATGAAAAAAAAAAAATGTAGGTACATATGTATCTATGTATGTATAGTATGTACATATGACATTTTTAAATATTGAATTTAAGGATTTTATCTGTTGTAGATGAACTCATTCATACACTTTTTTTACAAAAATAACAGCAATTAGCATGAATTATTTATTTTTAATATTAATAAAGAACACCCTACATAAAAAAAAAAATTGTGGTTAATCATCTGATAAATGTTGATTTTGTTGCAATATATAATTTTCTTTAAAATTAAATTCATTTCACGAACGAATGAAAATCCTTACTTTGTGATGGATCGATTTCATCATAATTTACACTGAGCGCCAGCATTCACTGTGTGTAGATTTAAAAATAAGGAAAAAAAATCACATTCTATGTATGTACGATAAAAAAAAAAGTTGTATGTTAAGAAAAAAGTGCAGGTTTGAGGAAAAATGATGAAAAAAAAAAAAAAACATTAAATATACACAACATACCAGCACACTATTATTATATGCTACTGGAAAATTAATAAGTGCAGTTTAGTAAACTGTACTGACAAAAAACAATGAGAAAAAATCAAGTATTTTTTTGTTTGTAATGAAGAAAAAGGGAAAAAAAAAATCTCTTCATATGCTTGTTGTTTATTTACTTTTTTTTTTATTTTTTCATTTTTTGTAAATCAAGTATCTTTATAAAACATGCATGTTATATGTACAAGAATAGTTGTTTGACTTTGTCGCATGCGCTTTTTAAACTATACGCGCAGCGCATAAACCATACTTTTCTTATTGAATGATTTTCGACCGCAAACATATTTAATACATACTATATAATAATATCTATAGTGTGTAACAGGTATAACATTTATATCTAGATATTGATATGAGTATATATTGTCGGCATTATGTTGAATGTTTGATCGTAATCATCATAGCATTATAGGTATACCTTCTTATTACATTTTTATTTATATATGTAGCTTATACGATTAGACGCGATCATAATCGAGCGCACCTTAACAGAAAAGTTTTTTTTAGATAAAGAAAAATTTGCTGTATAACTTTGTCTATATATGTATAAAAAAGATATTATATTCTTCTACATATAATAAAAGAATATCACAGTATATAAAAGTCTGATAAAAATTTCTTATAATCCTCATATGATATGAAATTGTTTTTTTATTATTCTTGTTTGTTTTGCTTTTTATAACCACCACCGCATTTAAATACTCGGATATACATATGAAGTGTGTGTATATGTATACATATGTACATACACATATGTAATATATCTTGAATCTTTCGCAATTTACTGATAGCCAATATAATATTAGGCCTAAAAAAGCCAATAGATATTATATTGGATAAACTTGGCGCATTATCATCACCAATATAGCAGCAATAACAGTTTTTTTCCATCAAAAGATGACGAACTTGATTCGTTTTTTATTTATTATTATTATTATTAATTTATTTTTTATTTTTTTGTTTTGTTTTAATCTTAAATCCTCAAATGGTATGATGGCGCAGACAATATGATAACGTGAATAACTTTAAATGGTCAATAATATATAAAATATCTAATGATAAGCACGAGTTCTTGGAAGACAATCTAACTTATTTTTCTTGAAGTTTTAATTAATTGCTTTTGAGATGTGTTCATAGTTTATTGTGTACATATTATGTATTTTCTACTTTTTTCTAAAAAACAAAAAAAAAAAAATTTTCTTCTTCTAAGCTCAAATAACTGAATCAAGTATCTGTCATAACATAATCGCTTTTGTGTATGTTGGAATTACATGTAAGAGAAAAAAAAATCTAATGAAGTTAATCACGAACCACCAAAGATTTTGATGACAAACACGAGCGGGTAAAACTGTTTTTTTTCCCTATATTGAGGAATCTTTTAAAAAGTATTGTACAACAGGTACATATAAGCACGAGTAATAAGTCTTTTGAATAGCAGGAAGTCCAGTATTTGGAAATTAATTTTTTTTGGTTTTTGTCAGATGTTGTTGGATTGTGGCATCCCCGGGGGAATATTTGTATGTATGTATGTATGTATCCAAAAATTATATACAAACGACATTCTCAGATTTTCCCACATTTTCAATTTAAAATGATTGATTTTCATATACATAAGTACATAAGTACTTGCTTTAGGAGTATATACATACATACATACATATATGTATATGAAGTTGAAGTATGTAGACCATCTGTGCATAGAGTTGTTTAGAAAATAATAACTATAAATTATGAATGAAAATATGAAAGAAATTTTTTATATCTAACTGTGACTGTATATTCTTGTACTGAACTTTTAACTATTGTTTTTGTTTTTGTACAATTTTTCTAATAATTGTTGAACATTTTTTTGTGACTGAAAGTATAAAACCGTGAGAGTTCCTATTTAATGTGTGATTAATTAGCGATGCAGAATAATAATAAATCACAAATGAAATTGAATTATTAATTTGAAAACTTAATATGAAGAATTAGTTGGCTTTACATAATGGAATTCGATGGGATGTACAATTCGGTAAGGAAATTTCCTCTAAAGTGTACAAAATATTTGAAAACTGATAGAAACAAGGCTCTGAATAAAAATTCGATGTTTTAATTTCTGAAAATTTTCTAAAGTAACATACATAACTGTTTTTTCCTTCTTTTTCTCCAACTAAGTTTAGTTACAAATTTTGCAATAGTTTTTTGTTTTCAGTTTTCTTACCTTTTTGAAGATTGTTATGATGATCGTTCATTTTTGCCTGTAAGAAATGGTAAAATAAAACAAGAATTATTAATCTTATAAATCATCTACTAAAGTTTAAGTTATATAAAAGCACTCAAATGTAACAAAAAATTAAAAATAAAAATATACATAACTCAAAACTATCAGGACAAAATATTAAATTTTGATTTTAAAAGCATGCTCTTTTTTTTCTTATTTTCAAAGCGGAAAACAAAACCATAATTGAGATCAATTGCATTTGAAAAATAAAAAATATATCTAAGCAAAACTGATTAAAGTGAAAATAAAATTATGAATAATTTTTGAATATTAGCAAAAAAGAAAAGAAAAATTTTCTGGCCAAAATTCAAGTGTACCTCATATCCTTGTTTCATGGACATGTGGTTTCTTGGTGCCGGCCAACCACTGTAGTCGATGTCTTTTGAATGTTGACCACATTGCTATAAAATATAATTGAATAAATTTGAAGAATGAATTTTTTGTTTTTTTTTTTTGTTTTTTATTATTATTATAATGTTTATTATTATTATTTTTTGTTAGAAAAGAAATAAAATATTTCTAATTAAATTGTTGTAAATAAAAAATGAACAAGAAAAAAAAGCACAGTTGAACAAATATTCTAAAGATACATTTTAAAAATAATTATAAAGTTCATTATTTGTTTTGTAGTGAAATAAGAAAAATAAAAAAGATCAAATTGAAAATTTTCAAAGAAGAGAATTAAGATAAATTCAAAGATTTAAGAAAAATTCAATTTAAAAGATATGTATCACACATCACATAATGAACATATTATTAGAATTACTTATTGTTGGAATTTAAATGACGTTGCTTAATTTTTTTTTTTTTTTTCATTTCAAATATATCTAACCAATAAGTGTTAACATAAATGAATATAAGTATTTATTATTATTATATACATAGTTGTTTTTGTTTTTTTTTGTAATGAATTTTATTTTTATTATTTTATAGAAAAAAATAAAAATAAAAGGAAATAGTTGAAAATAAAATTTAAAAAAAAAAAATTGCTATTACAATTTTGATCGTCATCTACTGATGGCGCCACCATAAAACTTTATGCATCAAAATTGTATAAGGAGATTATGTATACAATACATACATAGGTACATTCGTACATGTATATATTTATAATATTACCTTTTTTCGCGTATTATACCAAAAATATAAAAGTAGTATGTACATATATACATAATAAACAAAAATGATCTCAATAAAAGATATTTTCTATTTGTATAATATTATACTCGTGTATTATATACGTTTTTCTTCATTTTAATTTTTTTTTACATGTATGTATGTACATATGATATTATAATATGTACATACATGAATTTATACAACTTTTTGTCGTTTCAAATTTCAAATAACATCATATAAAGCATAATAAAAAAATTAACAAAAGAAGAAAAAAAAAATAGTAAAGTAACAAGGTACAGGCGGCAATATTATCTCACATACACATATCACACACATAAACAGGAAAAGCATAAAAGAAAATGCAAGCAATAAAAAAAAAGTTAACATAAAAATGTGAAGGAAAAAAATAAAGAGTTTTACTGAAAAAAAAAAATGTGGAAAAGTAGAACAAAAAATACATAAGTTGAAGAAAATAAAAACATTAAAAAAATAATCTCATTTTAAAAACCAGAAAAAAAAACAAACTAAAAGAAAAATTAATAAATAAAAAGTGAGAAAGCTTCATTTCGTCCAAAAATAACAAAGAAAAATAAAAACCCTTCTTTTTGGGAAAAAATGTAAAAAAAAAAAACTTAAAAAAAGAAAAACAGTTGAGAATGCACATTTTCGCTGACTATGTTATACCATAAACGTCACCCATACGCCCATCCATATCTAACTTCTCAATTATTTATCTTCACTCTCATACTCATCACATTATATTCCTTGTATCCTTTACCCTCATCCCTATTTATGTTTATATTGTTCCTTTGTCCTATTACTCTATACACAACCAGGCGAAAAAAGCATTCATCGTAGCTTTTATGAAGCACTCAGTTTAAATACCATTGAGGTGTTATTATGTTCTTTGACTGTTATATTTTCTATACATACATATGTATGTACATATATTACATATACATATGTATGTAGTCATATGTATATTGAGATTTGGGTTTGACGATAATGGGAAAAAAGGTGGTAGCAATATAATGGTTGTGAAAAAAAAAGTTCCTGAAAATAAGAAATAAAAAATTGTTTTGGATTTTTAAAAATCAAATTGGAAGGGTAGAAACCATCATACTCTGTTGTCCTTTTTAACAACAACAATAACAGTAAAAGTACATTTTAACAACCCAAAAACTGTAAAAAAATATTGCACTATTCAAATAAATGCATCAATGCAATGCCATGATAAAAAAAAGCATAGTATATTTTCCCGCGCGCAATATAAGAAGAAAAAATAAAAATTTGGAAAAAAATACATTTTTTTCAGTATTTTCTTTTACTTTTTTTTCTACATTAGTTTATATGTAAGTATTATTGTTTAAACAACCCCCCCCCCCCCCATTTTTCTTATTTTTTCTTTCTTTTTTAAGGATATAAAAAAAAAATAAAGAAAATACAGAGAAAAAATTTTGTGGAGAAAAAAATTCGCTCAAAAAATATTTTATTTCTGTAAAAAATAATGTTCCTCTCTTTCTCTCACTGAACATGCATGGTTTGATTATTTAGGATTTTTTTTAGTTTTTAAATATTGGAAAACATATAAAGAAAGATCCTTCATACTCCTGCCACTATATTGATTTTTTCAATCAACCGCGTAAATTCTCTCCCACTTTTTTTTAAAGCTTTGATGTGCTTGTTTTTTTTTCTATTTTTTTTTTTTAAGGATCATAAAATATAGTTTGCTATATATTTAGGAGGATACAGAAAAAATTTAATATATAGGTACACGTGAATGTGTGTGCGAAAAAGTGGAAATTTTTTTTTGTTTTTATATATGCTATAGATAAAAGAGAGAAGCCTAACACGCATAGTTTGAGAGATAATTTGTTTACGTGTATAAAATTTTTTAACAAAAAAAAAAGAAGAAAAATATAAAAATTTTATAAAAAAAATAATAAAAATGCATACATACACACAAAGTATAAGAAAACGTGACTGTATATAAAATTTTTATATGTTTTTTCCTGTAAAGAAAATTTGGTGTGAGAATGAAGAATTCCTTTTTCATTTATGTTCTTTTTTTCTTCTTTTTGTTTGAATGATTTTTGAAAAGAACTTCTTTTATTTTGTTTTTTTTTTCCTTTTTACATTTTTTATTTTTATTTTATTTCATTTCAACATTTTTTTCCCGAATAATAAATATAACCCTTCTTAAAGACAGTGTTACCAGAAGTTTTGTAGAGTTCTTTTAAAAAAAATGTTCAGAACAAAGGTTACAATTACATTTAAAATTGGAAAAACGGATTTAAAAAAGGTATCAGGAATGTGACTTTAATTTTTTGCTTTCTGTAATAAATTATTTTTGTTTTTTATTGTCATGATTTTCAACAAACAATTTCTAATTCAATTATGTATGTATTAATGTTTTGGGTTGTTTATGTTTTTTAATATTAAACGGATATTCTATTTAGAACTTATAAAATAATTGAAAGCTTTTTCTTTTATTTTTTTCAAACGCTTTTAAAGCTTTAAAAGAAAAAAACTTGAAGATAAATTGAAATCAAGTTTTGTTTTCTTTTGATATATACATACATAGGTACCTACTTAAAGTTAGCAAAAAGGACATTAGAAATAAAAAGCTTCAAATGAAAGTGTTATTTCTTCTGTTTTTGTTTTGTCACCCAATTTATAATACAAAATTTTATAATGTAATTACGCGAAATATTTTTGAAAAAATCAAATTAAAGGATAATCACATTCATTCTATTTTTTTTTTTTCAAGATTTATGTACAAAACAAAACTTTTGAATTCTAAAATAATTGTGTTAAAATACTTATGTACCAAAGTATGTCATATATGTATCTATATATTATTAAATTATCATTCATGTGTGATCAACTCAATAAATTCTGTGGGGTGTATGAGACAATTTCTTTCTTCTTTCAATGTTTACATACGAGTATTACAAACAAAAAAACATACATACATACATTACAACAGCCATACTGCCCTAGTATGTTTAAATATAAAGAGATGGGTGCGTGATAATGGGGACAATAAAATTGTATGTTGATATTATCATACATATCTACCTCGTGTGTACGTAACACAATAAAAAAAAAAATAATAAAAGCAGAAGACAATATTCCTGACCCACCACACTAGCCGGCCCATTGAGGTCCTGATAGCTGTGTGTGAATGGGAAATTGTTTTTCTTATTATTATTATTTGTTTTTTTTCTTTCTTTACTTTGGTTTTGTTTGTTTTTCTTTGTTCATTTCGTTTATTGTTTTTTTTTATTATATGGTTTTTCCGTTTTCTTCTTTGCTATTTTTTTTCTCTATGCAATAATGTCTGTCCGTTTGTTTGTCTTTAGTTTTTTTTTTTATTCACTAAGAACAAGTTATGGGGAATTTTTAGATAATGCTTTTTCTTTGGTTTTTGTTTTATTTTTTATTTTCGAAGGAGGACGTATAATAAAGAGCTAAAATATAATAAGAAAAAAAATTAAGGAAGATGAGGAAAAACATTAGGTGACAAGATATAGCTGATGAGATTTTCAATGAAGGTTTTTCTTTATTTGTAATTTTTCTAAGAAATTTAAAAGGTATGAGATGTAAGTAAATTGGTAATTTAAAGTCACAAAAAAGCTGAGAAAAGCAAAAAAGAGCATTAGAAGAGTTGCATAGGAGATAGGGAAGGATAATAATATTATCTATTATGGTTGAGCAAGATTGGAAACATTATGCATATATAATTCTTATATATTGCGTATTTAAGAAGTTTTTATGTTACTATAATAAAGGATTAATGTTAACAGTAGATGATGGAAAATTCAATTAAGGTAAGTTTCATCTCTTTTTAATCAAAATGAAATGTACTCGTATTTTATGTTTTTTTTTTTCATATTTGTCTCTTTTGTTATATTTGATTTTTTTGCTGTTTTTGCTCATTATTTTTACCTTATCCAATTAATGAACTCAAAAAATTAATTAATTATTTACACAAAATATATGCATATACTCACATCAACGCCTCCATTCCACATATAATGCATTCCAACGGTAGGATCATGATGTGTATTTCCAGTCATATGTTCAGCCATAACAGCACTCATCCAATGGACCAACCCTTGTGTTGGGTTTTGTCCCTGTACTCCACCTACTGGCATTGCACTATTTGAACTAAGTCCTGGCGGTGAACTGATTGTTGTTACTGGTGATACTCCTGGTACTGGGGTTCCTGATGTTGATGATTGGTTATTATTATTATTGTTATTATTGTTGCTGCTATTACTATTATTATTGTTGTTGTTATTATTATTATTACTATTACTTGTTGTAGTATTATTATTATTGCTTGTTGTATTATTATTATTAGTATTTGTTGTATTATTATTATTATGAATTGAACTTAGATTTGTTGATGTCACTGTACCATCATTACTCCATACAAATGCAGCAGCTTTCTAGAAATTAAATAGAAAGATTAATAGGTTTATGACAATGTGATAAGGTACAGAGTGGAATTAAATCAAATGAAATATAAATTATAAGTTTTCATATTAATCTAACGTAATGTTTAGAAATTAGTAATTCTCAGAAATTGGTGGGGGCGGATTCAAAATTGTACCAAAAAAAAAAGAAATAAAAAAAAAAAAAAAAAAAAAAATTTGTCAAGTTAATTGAAACAAAAATATAAATCTATTCTCGATACTAAATAGTAAAAAAACATACCAGGTCCTAGAGGTAGTTTTTTGATAAGATATATGCAAACATTGGAAGCACAGTTCCTCAAAGTACTGCTACAATCTAACAATAAGTCAATAGCTGATATTCATCAGTCATTTTGTATTTCACGAAAATTAAAAAAAATTAAAATGAAAAACATCAAATTATACTATATGTTAATTGTTGTTTCCAACCTAAGAAAGTGTTCAAATGTTTTCAAATTATTTCATTGAGTGAAAAATAAAAAACATTTTTTAGAAAAAAATTGTTTATGCTGTATATAAGTTTTCCCTAGATTATTTTTTAAATTATAGTTTTATTACAAGTAATTGTATATATTTTCTAATAAATAATTATAACATAATTAGTGTCAGAAATAAAAAAAAAATAAAAAATAAAAGTAAATAACTTATAGCTGTAATTTAAAATCTTGGGAAAAAAAATTTTATTAGCAAATATGATAAATCTGTTTTTTTTTAAAAAAAATATTTTATTGGTTTTTTTTTTTTCAATCACACTTTTAAATTTCTTCACAAAAAAAATATAATTTATAAAATTAATAGCAGAAAAAAAAATTCAATTAAATCGTTGCAAAAAAAAAAGAGATTACAATAAAACAATTCATTAATGCAGTGACATGCCAAGAATAATAATTATGGGAAGAAAAAAAAACAACAACAAAAAATTATAATGTGTCAATTATTGATTTATTGAATTACTTTTTTTTCGCCTTTTTTATCTTTAGAAGAAAAAAATTTATTATTCTTTTTTTTTCTTCGAAATAATTTATTAATAATTTAATAATTCAAAAAAAAAAAAAAACAACAACAACAACAACAACAGCGGAAAAAGCATACTAACATGATTAGTTCTTTCATCAGCATCACTATCTGAATTTTGTGAATATTTTTCATTACATGAAAATAATAAATTTCTTGGGAATGGGGGTGGTGGTGATGATAATTTATCCGAAAAATTTGTTGTTGTAGCACTAACAGCAACAGCAGCTGCAGCAGCGGCAGCAGCAACAGAAGTAATATTTGTATTATTATTATTATTACCACTGATACTATTACTGTTATTTGTACCATATGAAAAATTTGTAGGTGATGTATGTTGTTTTTGTTGTAACATTGCACTAGCAAAAAGACTTTTATAAATTTCAGCAGGTAATAAAAATGGTGTTTTACTAGTATTTTGATGAATATTAGGTGCATGTGCTGGATGATAACCATGAAATGCAGTTGATAAACTACCATGATGTGGAATTGATAAACCACCCATTGTACTATAATTACTATTATTATTATAATTAAAATTTGTATCACCAATTATATTACCAACAGTATTAATTGTATTATTTGTTAAAATTTTATTATTATTACTATTTAAATTTGGTTTAACATCACTATCTGTATCTAAAATTTCATCTTCATGTGTCATTGATGATGAATTTTCACTATTATCAATTATATGAATATCACCAATTATATTGTTATTTCTAACACAAATATCATCATTTTTAACACCATTAACTGTGATATTCTTTGATGTGGATGTTGATGTTACTGTTGTCACTGATGGTGATGATGATGGTAATTTATCATTTTGTACATGTGATTTATCAATATTATTAGTTTGTCTATCATTTGAATGATCATTCAAAACTAATGATGCTCCAACATCATCTGATTTTTCATGACGATGATGATGATGATGATGATTGTGAGATTCACTCAAATTTGAATTATTCAATTCGATCGACATTACATTTTATGTATTTTCTCAAGACTTATTATTATTATTTTTTTTTTTAAAACAACAACAAAACTGAATGTAAAATTTAATTTAATTTAAAGAAAAACAATTAATTAACATTACGAATTTTCACAAGTTCAAGGTGAGAAAAAAAAATCAAATTCTGTTTATTTATATGTTAAACAGGTGTAAAAAGTGAAAAAATATTTAAATGAGTCTATATTTATATTTTTTACCGTTTTGCATAATTAAACCAGAAACAAAAAAAACAAAAAAACAAAGTTTTTGTTATACACACTTTTACTTTCATAGAGAAACTTTGAACTAAATTTCAAAAGAATGTCTGTATAACAGTATTATAGCTTAAATTTAATGAGCTATACAGCATATAATATACATTTTATTACAATTTATTTCATTCTGTTCTTAGTCGTTCAGAAGTTTAGCAATTCAATTGTAAATTACTCTCTAATGAATTAATTTAAATAAGAATTTTATTTCTATTTTTTTTTTTGTTTTTAAAAATTTTGTTTTTTACTCTAAAACATTTTAATTATTTACAATTCATTTTTTTCTTTCTTTTTTTAAAGAACAAAATAAATTTTTTAAATTTAATTCTTTATTACGTTACTTATCTGATATTACCTTTTTTTAAGAATTATATATTTTTTTTTTTTTTGTTGTATAAATATCATAAATATGTATTTTTGTTTTCTATAATTTTATCTTAAAATATAAATTTTTTATTCTAAAAAAAAAAAGACATTTTTTGTTTTCTTAAATATTGCACACGAATAGGAACTTTCGTTAATATTTTTGTTGTTATACTTAAAAACTATCACTAAATTTTATTTTGAAAAATTATTAATAATTTTTCTTTTATTTTTTTTTAGAATTTACATTTTTTTTTTTTTTTGTATTTGTATTAATTAGGAACTTTAAAATTTCAAATATACTATTTTTTTCATTTCAAGATTTTTTTGTTGTTTTGTTTTTCGAAAAGACGAACTCTAATATTCACTTTCGATGCATATTCGCGACTAAAAAAAAAATATTTTTTTCTTCTTATACCATCATTTCTTTACTATGAAATTGCAAAATATATATATTCACTATTCTTGCATCATAACCACATACATACATATATAGATATATAATAAACGTATATTAGGATTTTATTTCGTATTCCTTGTAAGGAAGAAGAAAATAATATAATATATACTCGTATTTATTTTTTATTTTCGTATTCATTTAAAAAGAAAAATCGTAATAAGAAAATACACAAGTAAATTTATTTATTTAACTAATTTTTTTTGTATGTGTTATGTAGAAAATGAATTTTATTTTTTTTTTTATATAAAAGAAATAATAAAAAAAACATAAAGAAAATAGAAAGAAAAAAACTTATTATTATGAAGCTGAATAAAAAAGTCTATTTGAGCAGCGAATATCTAGAACACACCGTCTTAACGCTCGTCATGAACTCAACTTCTGATGATATGATTTTTTTCTTATAATAGTGAATGTCTCAGAATATATCTATGTACATATATGTATATCCGTATATACATATATGTATATATAATATACATATGAAATTTAGTGTATAGTCATAACAGAAAAAAAGGATAAAATGCAATGATATTACTTCTATACATGCTTAAAGGATACATGCACTTTTCTGTTGAAAATACCACTATACTCCTACATACATATGTACATATATACCATATAAAGCTTCGTAAACGTATGTACATATAATATAAAAAAACACAATTCATCGTATTGTACTATCAAGACTAAAATTGAAAAAAAAAAAAATCTAAAAAAAGGAGTTTACAGAGTATAGGACTACTGTACGTCTTTTTTTTTTATATGTACACAATTTCATATCACATATATACAAACCTACAACTAACATTATGTTTCCATAGCAAAAAAAAAAAAAAAGAAATTGTGATGTGAGGTTAGAGGACACGGAATAGATGGTTCTATGATCAAAATATTTTTTTTCCATTTTTTTGCTTTTTTTTTTCCTTATTTTTTTTTATAGCATGTGAAAAGAAAAATATACTACTACTTCTCATCGTGCACTTTTACATATACAGGACAATTCTTGTTCAAAAACCATCTATATTCGCTTTTATTAGAATCCTTGTTTATTTAATTTTTTTTCCAAGTTATGTTTTTGTTTTTCTTTTATTTTTTTTTTTTGTTTGTCGTTTTTATTATTATTATTTTTTTATTCTATGTAATTTCCCGCTCTCATTCCGTTTTTTTTTATACACTCTATATCCTTGTCACATTTCACATTATTTGAGGAGAAATGAAAAAAATGAAAAAAAAAAAACAAACAAAATATATGAAAATACAAAAAACAAAACAAAAAATATCCTTTCAATTCGAATTCGTATAAAAGCTAACATAAAGCGAAAACATCGCATATTAAAACACCCGCGCGTTCTCTTTTCCTTAAAAAATTCATCTCTGATCCATCTATAACGTACCGTACCACTTTCAATTCTGCAATTTCTAACATTCTATAAAAGATGTTTTCTCTTCTTCATCTTCAATACAATTTTTTTTTTTTTTTTCAATTTCGTTATAAATATGTACCATGGTGATATTTTTATCTATAATAGTACATATATGTACATATATATTCATGCATACATACATACATATAATGTATGAACCCCATAATACATGTTCCTATATGTCTAGTTTTCAGAAATACAAACCTACATTTTCATTTGTTTTTATCTATATCCTACAACTACTAAATTTTGTTGTTGTTTTCTATCATCTATATCCTTGTTTGGTTATATTCAAGTTGCATTCGAGGAAAAAATAAAATAGTAAAATCGAAAAAAGGAAAAAATTTTTTTTTATATACTATTCACTTTATTTTTTTTTCTTCTATTATTATTATTCAGTTGTTATTATTATTGTTGTTGCTATATTTTCTACATCCCTCGAGGTAAGAAGTTATTTCTATCTCTCTATAAAAAAAAAAATAATATCCTAAAAAACCATGTACCTATATTCAGTTACACTTATATACATACATATATGAATATATAGTATATATATTATAGTACTGCACTTTGTGAAAAGTGCACAATTTTCTTTTCTTTTATTTAACTTTTTTTGTGTGCTTTCTTTTTTCACATACGTTTTATTCCATGCACATACAACATACAAATACACCATAAAATTTTAGTTCGTTTCTTTTTTTGTTGTTGTTTTGTTTTGTTTTTATTCATTTCATATATTGATACGACACACGTTGTGTGCACAATATTTCTCAATAATATACAGTTATATTATATTTATCCTTTTATATCGTGTAAGTATGTATTGTATGTGCAACGGTTCCATCCTGTCGAATGTTTTTTTTTTCCTACTTTAATATACAAACCCACCCACCCATCCAAATAAAAACGATGACGATAGGAAAAGAAATAAAATAAAAAAACAAAAAAATCAGCAATAACAACATAAGAAAACAACAATAAAATGTAAAGCATAAGAAAAACACGATAAAAAAAAAGAAAATATAAAATCAAGAAAACATGAAAAACTTTAACAAAACCTAACTGACTGAACCTCAAACCGATGCGATGATGAGTACAAGAACGACAACACAACGTCTTATATATTGAATATATCCTTTATATACAGAGTAATATCGCCCATTTATTATTTTTTTTATTTTTTATTTTTTTTTATTCTGTGTATATCCTTAACTTAAGAAAGTAAGTACAGTTGTGTAGTCATACACCACATATTCACTCATCTATGCTGGAAAAATATATACATAGTTTTTTTTTTCATAACAATTTTCTATATGTTTTTTTTTTTTCATATAGAATGAGAATTATTTTCGCAGAAAATGCATCCTGTTTTTATTTTTATTTTTTTTTAATGTAAGGATTTCTTTTGGCGCGGTAGATTGAGTTTTTATATATTTTATTTTTTTTACATTATTTTTTTGTTTGTTTGTTTTTTTATTTCAATTTTATTTTTTCTTAACGGAACATATCAACCTACCGATATACTCCTATGTAGGTAGGTATAGTTACAATTTTAGATAAGATGTAAAAACCGGCAAAATTAAAGTTTGAGGTAGATTCACAAGAAAAATCACTTTTTGTTGTTGTTCCTTTCATTGTACTTTATTTTCTTTCTTATGTGTTCCTTTCTTCATATTCCTCTTTTTTTTATTTTCTTAACTATTTTTTTTTATATTTCTTTTTTTATGGATAACAAAAAAGTATTTATTTATTTTTTTTCCTTTTTCAGTTTTTCATTGCTTTAATATTTTCATTTTACGTACAACGAAGTGGTTTTTCTTTATATTATCCTTGGAAACGTGCACTACTGTACTCAGTCACTCAGCTAGAATGTTAGATTTTTTTTTCCCATTATTATTTTCAGTAAAATACACGTTCGTCGTCGGTTTCAATTCAAGTTATTTTTTTATTTCCTTATAGTTTTTCGTTTTTCTTATTTACTGCTATTGAGATGCTTTTCTTACTTTTTACCTTTTATGTTTAGAAGTAGGTTGTTTTTTTAACTTTTTTTCTCCTTTTTCTTATGTATTTTGATATGCAACGATGAATAAATAGATGTGAAAAAAAAAACAAGACTAAAATTGAAAAAAGAAAATCTTTTACTATATTTTTTGTTTGTATTTTTTTGAAGAATCATTTGTGTTCTAGGATAATATAGGTACATAACATACGAATATATTCACTATATATAAAAAACAATAATCGTACCTATAGATGCTTAAGAAAGAGTATAAAAATTAAATGTGAAAATTTTCACTATATTTTCACTCAATAAAAATTTTTCATTTTCTGCACTGTTTTCAAAACAAAAAAAAAGAAAATCTCTGTTTTGAAATTTATACTTTTTATTAATGAATTCTTAGTACGTACGTACATCCTTTGGTTAACACAACGAACCTAATATTTTAAGAATTTTATATATGTATTTTTTATACATATATAACTAAGTTTTTCTCTTAGAATAACTTTTTTTTGCCTTTTTTTTTATTATTTCATTTGTGTACTTTTTATTCTTCACATTCGCCCTTACCACATCATATTGAAGAATTGAAACTGATGTGAGGCATGTTAACGTTTACCGAAAACATAAAATTTACATGATTAAAAATTAAGTACCAATAATCTTATGCACAGAATATTGAAATTGAATTTTAAAAATGATCAAAAAAATTTGTAGATTCCAAATTTTATTGAAATGAAAACAGTTCATATGAGATTTTATGACAGAGTCCAGAGATCTTTATTTTTAATAACTTTGTTATTTCAGAATAACATCTTCCCAAAAGAGGTCCTCATAATTTAAATTTATTTAAAAAAAAACCCCCCTATTTTGTTAGCATTTAATTAAACTATATATACTCCATCGGAATACATATTTTTTAATATTAAAATTTTTCATATTATCAAACTTTTTCAAACAGGAAATTTTCATTAAATAAAGAAAGAAAAAAAAAATTCATCCAAAAAGCAATAAAGACTTTTCTTAAATATTTGTGTTTTTTTCCTTGTTTTTATTATCTTTCCATTTACACTTTCTCACATTATATTTTTCTCAATTTGTCATGTTCCTTTTTTCCTTTTATTTTTTTTTTACTATGATCATACAAATTTTAAAACTTTTATTTTCGTTGAAATTTACTTTAATAATAACTTAAAAAAAACTTTTCTATTCATATATATACATATAACATTAGCATTATCTTTAAATAGCACACATCAAATAGATGTTATAGAAAATGAAAGTGAAAGAAAATTTTTACATATAGATCTACGAGTATCTATATATATATCTACAAAACTATAATATATACAATGTGGGTTATTTTATATGTGTGTATGTACGTACATCCTTTTTATGTATTATATTTTATATATGAAATTGTGCTGTGCAGAATAAACTTTTCTATAACTTCATTAGCAAACTTACAACTTGAAAGAATCATATCATATCATATAGATACATACATACATATCTATTTGTATAGGTATGTGAGTATATATGTATGTATGTATATTTAGTGTAGTCGTTATATATTCAACTTAAAATAAAAACTTATTTTTTAAGTTAAACATTTTTCATGCGAATAAACATCATCTTGTATAATAGAAAAAAACATAATATACAAAATAATATCTTAATATATGTAATATGTACATAATAAAGATACAAAAAAAAAAAAAAAATTACATATACATTTTTCTTTTTGCAAAAGAGACAATTTTAAAAGTCAACCAAAACCAATGAATGTATGTTAAACTAGATGGAAATTTGTATATAAAATGTATAATTTTTATATGATGATAATAATAGTATACGATATATACATATACATATAGTTTATGCACATACTATATATATTTTTTGTTGTTGTATAATTTTAGATATACATATATAAAATGATAAACAGGATGTTGGTAATGGGATTTTATGAAAACTTATAGAGACGACACGAAATTAAATAAAAGTAGAATATAAACGAGTTTTAAAAACAAACGAAAAAAAAAAAAAAATTATTAAATTTTTGTTGGCAAATTGGAATTATATTGTAGAACCACAAACCCAATAATGGTATGATGATATACTTATACAGTTTGTTGATGTGCAACAAGTTTATAAAGTGTTAAGCAAAATAATTCACGTACTAAAAAAAAAAAAAAACTTTTAAATTACACTGAATTATTAAAATAAAATTTAAAAAAAAATAGAATATAGTTCTGATTACTGGTATTTTAATTAATTTGAATTTCAACACAATGTTTTTGTATGACTCTCTTGACTTCAAAAGAAAAAAAAGAAATAAAATAATACAGAATTTAAAAAAAAAATAATAATATTGATTATTTTTCTGCTATTCTTTGCTTTATTTTTCCTGAAAAATATGAATTCAAATAAAAAGTTTTCACAAAATAAAAAACTTAAAGGAAAAAAAGTGAAAAAAAAAAAAAAAACTATTTGAGTGAATAGGTACAACTTGAAAATAATTTTTTTTGCCAAAAGAAAGTTTTGAGTAAAATTATAGTTGTCTGGCATGTTTTGTAAGTTTTTTTTATTTAGTTTTTTGTTTTCCATCAAAATTTCCTTGAAAAAGTTATCTACTGATAAAAGGATACAACATATTATCCTTGTGATTTGGTTGGTATCGGCTGTATTCACATTAAAAATTGTCTTTTTTTAAATTTTTTTTATTTTTTTTTTTTATAAGAAAATGTAAACTTATAGAAAGAAAGTTTGGAGAAATTCAGACGCCATTTCAATGTATTCAAAAGTATAATAATAATATAAAAAAAAAACGATGTAACATTTTCTTTATAAAAACACTTTTTTTGTTTCGTGCATCAAAACATTTTAAATGCCATGATTTGAAAATTGAACTAAAAAAATAAAATTGGTTTATAATCAAAAGACCTTTAGGTTTTGTTTTTTTTTTTTTTTGGTTTTCTAATTTTGAGAAAAGAAGGACTGAAACAATAAATAGGGTTTTTAAAAACTTCTTTAAGAATGTTTCAGAAATGAGAAAAACTGAATTTTGTTCCTTACAACAAAATGTCCTTTAGAATGAATTAAAACTGCTAAAAATAAAAAAACACCAGACGTTTATTGTATTATTCATGAAGAGATCGTAGATAAAAGCCTAGAAATTGTAATTAAAAAAAAAGAAAAACTAAAAAAGAATTCGATTATCCTTTTTATTTAAAAAAAAACAGGTTATTCAAAATTCTTCTTCACAACGATATTCAACTTACAGTTTATACCACAGTTTAGATTTCAACCCAGATTTTATCGCAATCCATCTTTTAATGAAATTATTTTTATTTATTTTTGGTAAGAATCTCAACTAAAAAGTTCTTGTAGTCGAGTCACAAAAAACAAGTTCCACATTATTTTTTCTGTTTGTCTGTCGACTGAAGAAAGAATTTTAAGAAATAAAAAACTTGAAAATTCATTTTAAAATCCTTTTCTTGTTTTTAAAAAAAAAAAAAGTTTTGAAAAGCTTTTAGAAAGGAAAAGGATATTTATATGTAGCTTAAAAAAACTTTGATTAAATTGAAGGCGTTTCTATTGATATTTTATTTAGTGGGGGAATTAACGAAAAAGACCGCCTTTAAAAGCTATCAAAGAACAAAAAGTAATAACAAAAAAATTGTTTAAATAATTTTTCGCTTGTTATTAACTTTAATAATATGTATAACTTGTTTCTTTTTGTTTTAATAAAAACAAATTGAAAAATTAGGGATCTAATTAAAAAACAAAGTTTAACATTTAAAATTTTTGTTTGTTATTTTGATGGGAAAAGGATGTAATAAGATATTAAAATTACACTTTTTTTTTCTTGTTCTTAGAAAGACAATTATTATTTTACCAATTCTATTTGAAAAAAAAAAAAAAAAAACATATTTAATGTTTTTCGTTGCAAAATTCCTATTTATTTACAATAAAAAAAAAATTTTTCAACACAATGTTGATATTTAAAATAACTAGAAAATAAACCTTGAAACATCAATTAGGCTATTAGAGATATAATAAAATTATATTTTATCTTTTATATGACTATCTATAAATTGCTTTATATAGTAGAATCCAAATCACTTAGTAGACAAGACAGGTCATCATATAGATTACACTATATGACGAGTTTTAAGAAGATGAATGAAACTTGACAGATAATTATTGTTCCATGAGATTGCAATAAACTATCATCATTTACAACAAAATAGTCATAAACAAGTTTAAATGTAATTGTACCTTTAATTAAAAAAAAAAAATAAATAAAAAGGAAAAAAATAAAAATAAAATTATAATAATTATTATTATTATTACTTTACATAAATTTGCGCAGTAGTACCAGTTATTATACCACATAGCAGAAGCAATAATAATGAAATGTAACGTGACATCACTTTAAAAAATTTTTCAACAATCAATTCAGGTGTGCTTCAGGTGATTTTATTAATTCAATGATGTGAAAAGAAAACATTTTTCTGTAGATGTATACATTTTTAGCCAATACATATGTACATATATGTGTAATGTGAGTATATTAGTTAAGATTTAGTGATTGTATTATAGATAAGTTCATTAAACAATATTATTAAGTTTTTCGAAATTTGTCTGATGATAATTTCCGTTTTAATGTTATTACCTATTCAGCAACATCAAAAAAAAAAAAAAAAAAAATGAAATTGTTAGATTAATTCTTTGAAAAATTATTAAAGGTAAATTAAATTCTCATTGGTTATACATGTGTATGTGTATAGTGATGAAAATAATAATGATGATATACGTAAGTATATATATGCCATGCCATTAAAATTAAATTGAAGTATGTTTGTCCAAAATTGGAAAATTTTAATGAAAGATCATTAAGATAAAACTTGGAAAATTAAAGATTATAGGATATCAAGATTGTTGTTGTTTGTTTATTTATTATTTTGGTAATAAAATTGCATTAAATCAAATCAAAGTCAAAACAACAACTTTTTAAAAATTAGTTTTCAGTTAATTTGTTATGTTTTTTTTTTAAATTTTTTTTTTTTTTAAGTTAATTATTTTCACATTAAATATTGGTAATCCCGTATTAATTTTTATTTTTTCTAAATATTTAATTTAAATTTGCTTATGTAATCCAATATTATTGATGCTGTAATTTAAGTAAGACCATCAATTTTTTTTTTTTGATGCAAGATTAACGTAAATCACAATTATTAATTTTGGATATTTTTTATTTCTTCTATTTTTCCACTTCAATGTTATTTAATTTTTTTTTTTCTTTAAGGAATTTCAAGGAAGCTATATATCCGAATTGTTTTCTTTCATGGTTTTCATATAAGCTGTAACAAAATTTCTATATATATTGATAATAATTTTTCACTAATAAGGAAGCTTGCACAAAATTAAATTCAGAATGCGTTTCAAGTGACAAATAGTCGTCGTTAAGAAAATGAAAAAAACAAGAAGGAAAAAACTCAATTTAATAGCCATATTCGATTAAAATTCTCCATGAACTTGAAATATAATATGTTCATTTTGTATGTTGTTTATTTTTATCGTATCATCATAGTATTAAGTTTTAATCCAAATTTGGAAAAAAAAAAAATAGTTTATTCCTTTTTTAAAAGTTTTACAATGTCTAAATCATTAAGATGCTCGATGCTCTATAATGAATTTGAAATTAATTGAAGACTTTTATATAAGGAGTTTTATTACAATTATTTTTAATATTATTTTTGTGATTAGGAGTATATTTTTTGAATTGTTTTTTAAATTCTAATTTAAAAAGAATTTTTTAATAATGAAATACGTATGTAGTTTGAATTTGTAAAATTATTTTTCAATATAAATTTAGTGAAAATTGCTTTTTAATAATTTTTGTGATAATTTAACACAGTAATCAAAATTTATCAAAATTGTTGAAAAAAAAATTAAACTACGAAAAAAAACTACTCTTAATCAGCAAAAAATGTTTAAAAATTACTGAAAAAAATTGATTTTGTATTGATTTTCACTCATTTGAAATAAAATCTGCTACATAAGTATACAAATACATATAATGCATCCATCTGGGTGAAAAATAGACCAAAAATCTAGGAGTGATTGATAATTCTAGCCTTAAACAATGTTAGAAAATTTTCTTTTAAATTTCATAACGAATAAAAGTTTAAAAACGTTTTCCATTGCATTTGTCTATTCTAAAATTCTTCAATTCACGTGCATTGAAAATATTATAGAAGATTTCAATTTTGTTTAAATTCCAATTCTCGAAAAAAAAAGAACGAAAACTGTCCTATACTTTTTTTTTTTGTCGAACGAGAAATGAAAAAAAAACCGGAATTTTGTTTCAAAATATTCCAGAATATTAACAATTCAATTAAATATTCAAATTTTTATTTGTAAATAAAGTCATAGTACATAATAATTATAGTGTGGAATGATATAGTGGAATAATGATAGCATATGAGGTGTTATCATACAAATAATTTTTCATACAAGTAGGGTAGTTAAAATAATAGTAATTAAGTTTATGACCTCAAACTAAAATGTATGTACATATGTACATAGTTAACTAAGAATTTCTTTTTTCTTTCGTTTTTCTTTCTCTTTTTTTTTTTTTTTTCTTGTATAAAATAAGGAAATTACTTTCATATAATTTCGTGACTTTATTTTATTACATTATATAAAACGTGTTTTGCTACCATAACATTTAATAAATATTTTCTTTCTCGAGTAATTTTTTTTTTTAAAATTTTAATTGCTTTTATTTTTTTGCAACAAAAACAAATTATACACCATAAATCTATTTTGTTTCAAGTTCATCCTTATAATAATATGTTTACATACATATATTAGAAGAGTGTTACATATAACGTAAACTTTTTAATAAATAAATTTTTTGCAACAGTTGCTTATATTTCCCATATAAATTCATAAAAAGATTTTCTTTTTATTTTTTCATTTCAATTTTTTAATTTTTTTTTTCTTTCATTATAATTCGAACTATTTTTTTTTTTTTTTTTTAGAATTTTACCACATTTTATTTAAATAATATGTATATGTAGATATGTACATATGTATCATGTATGTATATACATATGTAATTTAATAGTATTTATACGTGATGTAGTTAATTTTGATTGACACAATAAAGAAAAATACATAAAAAAAAAGAAATTGTTTCATGTATTTTTAATTACAAAATATTCATTTACTTAGAATATAGATATTTTTTTCTTCAAATCCTTCACTTTTTCTTTTAATGTGTTGTTTATTTTTTTTTCTTTATGTTTTTTATGCTGTGTGTGTGTGTGTTTTTTTTTTTTCAATCTTGAATTTTTAATGATGTTTTTAATCACTGCATGTTTATTATTTAAAAGAATGTATTTTATAATGGTAAATTTTTATAGATACTCATAAGAAAATAAAATTTACATTATTTTGCTATTACAAGACCAAAAAAAAAAAAAAAAAAAAAAAGAACAAGAAGATATTATGTATGATGTTCTAATGTTTAAAAATCATATAAAATAGAATATGGACACAGTATGTAATAGAGTAAAAGTGTAATTTTGTATTGCAATAATATCTGATGATGATTGTAGGAATATATCTATGCAATAACGGTCAACAATAATTATTTATTTAAGAAGAAGTTTTTTATTTTATAATTTAAAGTAGAATATATAAGAATGATTGAATACTGACACTAAGACAAATTTGTTAAACGAATAGTCCATTTGTTTTACGCAAATTACTTTTTATACTCCTACCAAGTAATTTCATGTAATTATTAGCTAGTATCAGATTTTTTACTTCTTCAGTTTTTCAATTTTTCTTACTAATTACTTGAACTAGATAAGATTTTTTAATTAATGTTTTTATTATGAAGTTATAAGTTTTATTATTATTTTTTTTTTTTATGTTTTTTTGCAAAAATAGAGCTTGTATAATAAAAATGAATTATTTATTTTGAATGAAAAATAGAAACTGTGATTTTAATGACAATTGTACATACAGCTTTACTTTATATTTATTTGGAATTTTATAGTATTTCATTTAAATTTTAAACGTAAAAGATTTATAACCTGTTTTTTGAAAATTAAAAGTACAAAAAATGATATTCTTCTTTTCATAGTTTTATTTTAATACAGTCATAAATTTTTCAAATTAAAGGATTTAGAAGATTGACCAACTAAATCTAAATTTATTTATTTCAAAATTATTTGGTAAAAAAAATCGATTAATTGATTAAAATTTTTCGATCTAAATTTAACAGTACTAGCGTTAAAATATTTAAATAATATTCTTAGAGCAAAAATGTAATGGTAAAATTATAAAATCCACGAAAATGAACTTAAAAACACTCAAAATGTAAATATTTTCTTATAGGACTAAATCAGAAAATAATATAACACCAATTTACGTCTAAGAAAAAAATAACAGTTCAGAAAACACGTCAAATACTAATTGAATTAATCAGCTCCTAATAAAACAATTAATCAGAACTAATTTACATATTCAAAAATTTGAATTAAGGATGCAATTATCCTTGTAAGTACATTTAAAAAAATTTCTTAAAAATATCTTTTTCCAAATTTATTCTCCTTATAAAATCCAAATAAAAAGATATATGTATATATATAGTATACTTTCTTATAGAAGTCAGCATTTTCACTACATATTTTTAGATTTGAAAAAGAAAAACGAAAAAAAATTACATTGTACACTCCATAGACATAGAATTGCATAGTTGCGATTTACAATAACGATTTAATAAATACATATGAACGTAAAGTATAAAATAATCTCATAAATCCCTTGGGGGTGCTTCCATACAATGATAATGATTGCAATGATGATGATGATGATAATTCTTTCTATCTTCAATTTTTTTAATCCTTTTTTATTTCGAATCATTTTTACTTTATACACAATTTTTTTTTCTTTAAAATTTTTTACTTATTCAGCAGAAGAAAATTCATAAGACAAAGTGTTTTTACGTTGTTGTTTTTTTTCCCCTTTAAGTGCGGTTTTCTTCTCACATAAAAATACGATCACAATGATGGATCTTCTTTTTTGTTTTTTATTTTATTTTGTTTTTTATCTTTTTTACTTTATATTTTTATTAAATAATTTTTACTTAAACTTCAATATATATTATTTTGTTGTTTTTTTCGCTGTTATATGTATGTTTTTTTTTTCAATTCTTTATTTTCTCGGTGGTTTATGATTTTATAATGAGATAAGTGACAGATCAACAACAAGCTCCAACTTCTCACCGTTTTTTTTTTTTATTAATTTTTTATTTTTCATTTATATGATAAATATGGACATGTGATTTTATGCTGTGTTGTAATGTCTCGTCAGTTCGACGTACCAGACTAAAATACTATCTTTTCAATAGTTAATGTTCTTTTTTTTGTTTTGTTTTATTATTTTTTTTTTTGTCTTTTAATTTGTATTTCATTTCTTGTCTTTGTTTTGCTTTTTTTTTTCTTTTCGTTTAATTTTTTATTCTTTCTTTAACATTTTTTTTTTTAAATTTATAATTTTGTCATTTTTACTTTTATGGATTTTTTTTTCTTCTGTTTTTTTGTGCGAATGATTTGTTTTTTTGTTTTTGTTTTTATACATACCTATTTTAAGACCTTTTTTTAATTTAACGTATCTTTTTTCTAAATAATTAATTTTAAGATTACGTATAAAAAACTACCTATATTTTTTTTTTACTGTTTATTTGTTTATTTCTTCGATTTTTTTTTATTTGTATAAAAAATGTTTACGTTTTTTTTTTTTTTTGAATAAGAACTGTTCAAGAAAATGTTTTGATTTATTAAATTTTTTTTTTTTTCATTTACACACTGTTTGTTTTTGTTCTTCTCAAGAGACAGGTAATCAAAAAAAAAATTTTCAATTTTCAAATGTTATTGATGTAAATTGACATTTGAATTTAGTTTCAATATAATTATTATATTTAAGCTTACATTTCTAGATTAATAAGTATGATGTTTCTGGTTTTCTTGATTTTTCTTATTCTTCTTCTTCTTCTTTTTTTATTAAATCAGATGAAAATTACTATTTTGATCACGTTTCATTTTTATATAATTAATAATTTACCAAACTACTTTAACTACATTGTTTTAATATATGTATGTGTGTAGGTAGGTATGTAAATATAAATGTATGTAGATAATTTTTTAATAATAACAAGTCAATCAACATTAAAATATTTTTAATAATACGAAATAAACACAAACTTATAAACATACCTATGTACATATTTTAATATGTGTATTATTTGTGTGCATTTAATGACGTAAGTAATTAAAGTATATGTATATGTATACAAATTATATTGATGTTAAAGGTATAAATTATGAATACATAGATGCCATATAAAGAGAAAAAGATAGTTAAGATCATTCAAAATGATATGCATATCAGTCATATGTGTAATATACGATGGTAACAAATCAGCAGCACTGTACATACTTTAATGCTCATAGCTATAGCAAAAGGTAGCAACAGAAAGTACTTATATTTTTACAATTATATCAGAAAACATGAAATGGTATTTATATGTATTTAAATAAAATGTATAATAAAATAATACAGGTTATACAAAAGTCAAATATTATGTGTGTTTTAGTATACGAGTATATGTATGTAAAAAAAAAAAAATTTTAAATAAAACTATGTACATATATGTATGCTCGATCTTATTGCAAAAATGTAATCCAAATAATTACCTTGTATATGACTTCAATTTGTTTGAATATAGCCTAATAACATTCACTTATAGGCGCAAACTATTGATTATCTACTCATGCTAGCGTTGTCCATGCATTAACTACACATACGTTTTAAACTTATAATTTTTGCATACTCTTTTTCTATAATTAAAAAATAATAAAAATAATAATAATTCTTGATGGAATTATGACAAGTAAAAAAATACTTGTGTGTAAATGAACAAATGAATGTATATAAAGTTACAGTAGCTGTTATTCTGATCTAAAATATTCTAAGTGCTATGAAATATTGTGATAAATTACATATATAGAATCCATTTATCCTTTTTGAAATGGTAATTATTGGGTTGAAGAAATACCCAATTATTATATGATGAGAAATATGAAGGTCGTTTCTATATTAAGTTTAATAATCTAGGCGAAAAAAAAATTACTTTTTGATAGAATATGTATATGTTATAGCTACCTAACTTGTTGAAATTCTAATGTGTATTTTTAGTTAATTGATCATTCGAAAGCATTTCAGAATACAATTTTGGATAAAATCAAGTTGGTAAATTTTCATGATTCTCCAGTAATTCAATTACTTTTTGTTAGATTTAAAAAAAAAAAAAAATTAAAAAAAGGGCAGGAAGCAAAACAAGATTTGAGGGTGTCATTAATAATTTTTTTTTTTTTAAATTGTAAGATTTTCGCATTGCATTTCAGGATCATAAGATTTTCGTTTAAGGTGTAGAGAACTTATTATCCTTTCTGACAAACTTCCTTTCTGAGAAACATAGAAAATAGATGTTTGAAAAAAAAAACCTTGTTTCATTTAAAATCTTTTCAGAAGTTGATCCGAATGATAAAAAAAAGAAAAATAGTATCCAAGATAAATCTAAAAATTTTCCATTTCATTAAAACTCTTGTTTTTTTTATTTTTTTCTCAAAAAAATTAATTCAACAAGTTTAGAATGAAATATATTTTACCATCATTTTTTAATAAAAAACATGAAGATTTTTAATTTGATTTAAATGTGTTGCATATATCAACATAAATAATATACAATTTAATAATAAGGAATATCTATGTAATTTTCCAAACTCTATATTATATATTTTATCTAAAACTGGTTTATATAAAAAAATATGTTATTTAAAAAAATAAAAAAATAAAAACGTTAAAGAAAAATAGAATTCAAGTAGTGTGTTTTGTCATACACATATATCAAATTATAACAGCATCAATGCAATGAATAACGATCATAATAGTTATCTGACCTGTCTTTTATGTATATTTTAAGGTAAGTATATATAAATATAATAGTAATATTTTATGTATTTAAAATGTTCATCTATATATATTTATAACTAAAATATATTGTGTACCTTTGCCACAACTTCATAAAAAATTCATGTCTAACTTGTATGATACGCACTATGTGATTTATAAAAATTTTTGATATGAAAGTATTGATTTTTAAGATATACATTAATTGATGGATAAATAGACACCTGATGACAGACTATGAATTTTAAAAAAATATATATATCACTTGGAATATATAAAATATAAAGAAGAAAAACTTCCTTTTAAATTGGAACTTTAGTTTAAAAGAAAAAAAAACACACAAATGAGAAAAAAAAAATATTATTTTATCGATTGTAATTATATTGAAAGTTGTAAATGATATTTAAAAAATTAAATAATAATTTCATATAACCTCATTTTTGAAATTGTATTCAATGAAATTGTTGTTTATTTTTTGATATTTTTTTTTGTTTGTTTAAGAAAAAATTTTTTTTCTCTACTATTTTACAAAACTACTTAGGAATTTGATGTTATTAAAACATGTTGTAAAATAATTAATTTACTAGGTAGTTTTTGAACTAGTTTTTTTTGAAATATTTTGCAGTGAAACCATTAATTTCTAATTATTTTATTGATTCTTTGAAAAGTAGAGAGATCATTCGTTTAGTACTTTGAACGAAAAATTAAAATTCAAAAGGACTTTTGATAATTGGTTGCAATGTTTGCTTGACCACATTTCACCGTACTTTTGAAAAACTCTTCAAGCCAAAATTACAGAGTTTTGAAGAATTTATATAACTTTGGAAAGGAATAGTTTTGAGACAAACGGAAGCTTCTACTTAAGAGAACTAAAGATCTGACATTCCTGCATTGCACTTTTTTAGTAAAGTGAAAGATATATTAAAAAGAATTCTAAAGCAAGAGGAAAGGGTTAAATTGCATAAAGAATAAATTAAACAAAACCTTCACTAATCTCATTTATAATCATTAAAAAAAAGTTTTTAATTCATATGAAATTTTCTCTTTTATTAAAAAAATTTTAAATTTTAAATTAACAATCAAAAATTCTCACTAGATTTGTAATACTTATTAACATGATTTATTCGAAATTTTTCCGATACGTAGAACTATTTTCTAAATATTTTATTGTCATAATTTAAGGAATTTTAAATTCTTTAAATTTACTTTACTTTACTTTACTCAAATCTTAAGCAAAATATCTAAATTTTTAAAGATTTTTCATAAATATTTATTTTTCTGTTAACTTATGGATCCTTCTGTTATAAATAATCACATCCACTCCTTAAGACATGAACAATTTTTCACCGTCAACATAAAGTTTATCCTTCGTATATATATTATACATATCTATTCGTATATTTTCTATTCTTTCCTTCGTGGTATTCGCATCCCTATAAGCAAAAAAAAAAAAAAAACAACAAACACAAAAAAAAAAAACAAATTGTGATAGCCGGTCATAATCCTCATGTGCATCATTACAGGACATATCGTCGCAATATATTATCTTGTCCACGTTATAATTTTTCAAACAATTTATAATATTTTAACAAGAGTAGTGGATAATTCATCCTCAATCGTCCTTATTAACTGGGTGTTAAAGCCAAAATCATAGTATCGTATTCAGTCCAGACTTTTGGGTTGTGATAAAATAAAAAATTAATATTTGTCGGCAGGAATAATATTTGACCAGGTTATTTTTCATATATGTATGTTTGTCTGTTTGGTTTTTAACATATGATATATAGTTTTATATGTGTGTATGTGATATGTAATATTTTAAATGCACCTTTGTTTTAACACAAAGAAGAAGGAAAAAAAAACTTATATTTTTTGTAATACTCTCAGAAATTTAATGTATGAAAAATTGTATATTTTGAGTGGAAAAATTAGAGGTCAAAATTGATACAAAATATTAAAATTTAAAATATTATTAAAAATTGAAGTACCTTACATACATTTTTTTAAAAATGTTTTTTTTTTTTTCATTATTAATGTTAGTTAGTATTTAAGAAAATTCAAGGCCATATCGTCATTAAAAATTTGAATTCATATTCCGATAGGTCATAAAAAAATCTTGTTTTCATTATATTGTTGTTAAAATGTGTTATTTATATATTTATATGACATGTACATATGTATGTATGTATAGGTATATTAAGGAATCACATGATATACGTTAATGTTTAATAAACTTTAGAAAGAAAAAAAAATGAATATTTCATCAAAAGATACATTATATACGTACGTACGTATATACATACATATGTATATATTTTAAAATGAATAGTTTAATAATAATAATAATATGAAATAATATTTCTAGATTGGATATTTACTGGAAAATGACAATCTACCGCAGTAATAAATCAATTTGGTCAGGCTTCGATGTATGATCATAAAATTAGGTTTAAGTCTCTAACTCTATCTTATTTTTATAATTTATAAATATGTCATTAAATATTTAATCTATGGTATATTGTAGTCAATTACTAGTATACAAAATTAAAAATTAAAAATAAAAAAAAAATTCAAATAAGAAAATTTATATTAGTTACTAAATGTGAATTTTGTTCATTATACTGTGTATAGGGATAGGAATTAATGTACAAAGAATATTACAAATATACATACATATACATACATATAATGTATATTACATTTATTTATAGATAATAATAAAATGATAATTCATATTTTTATAAAGTCATCAAATACATGAATATGACATCATCTTTGTTAGAATAAGATTCACATATGTTATACAAAACGTAATCCAATATACCACAATTATTTTAATATCAGACATAACATGTAAGACAAATAGCTATTTTTTTTTAATTCGTGGTTTTCATTTTGACTTCAATAGTTTTTCATCAATACATTTGATTTAGTAGATATAATGAAATAATATAGTTTCATAGTTTAGGGTATTACAAGGTGGCACAATATACCTATACTTTTAAAATATGCTTTCAATTTTCTTTTCAGTTTGATTTTTGATTAGTATCTTTCAAGGTTTTGTCAGAATAATCAAAGAATACGATTTTATTTTTTTTTTTTGGAACGAATGTGTAAAAAACTGTAGTAAATCTATTCAAGATTTTATTCTGAAACTATATACTTACACATGATTTTGATTTACTTTATTTAAGAAGATTTTATTTTGCTTTCATTCTTGAAACATCTCAAGATATGTATGTACATATGTACATTAAAAATAAAAATAAAATAACAAACTATTTTATGAACTACCCTATAGAATACAATATCAATGAAACATGAAAATAATATTAAAAAAAAAAAAAAATGCTTGTATGCTCATATCTGAATATGATCTGAACCGCAAACCGTCGCTTAATTACGTATATGAATGTCATTTTTGTAATATTTATACAAGAGTTTCTGTATGCAATAAATACAGAATAATGGTTATAATGATACATCTGTTAAATATATAAACTAGATATAAACTTAATATGGTATAATCTTCCTCTATTTTAATGGTGCGAAAAGACATGCTTTTATCGACCACATTAATTAAAATAAGCAAGATCAATGGTAAGTACATTTCATATAAAATATTACATTTACTTATTTTAAAATACAAAAATAAAAAAAATAAAAAAAACAGTACATTACTCGTATATGTATGTCATAAAACATACACAATACTTAAAAAAAAAAAAACATTTTTAAGAGTATGTCTATACACACAACAGATTAAGAAATTTTCGCGTATAAAAATAAATTCCCACAAGATTAAACACATATTTTCAAGTGATCCATTCACGACATTTGTTGTATGTTATAAAACATAAGGATCACAAATCATTCAATTTTTCATTGAAATTAATGAAAATTTAAATATGATATGTATGTCGTATTTCAGTTTAATACTTTAATTGAATGTGTCTGAATGATATTTAAATATTTGTCGACCTAATTTCAAAATCAGCTGTAATTTCCGGATTGTGTCTAGTTTCTGCGACTTGTTTCGGAAGAATAAATTAAAAATTTTCATCGAATGATGTATTTGTTCGGAATTTATATTGTTTTTGAAGTTTTTCGTTTCAAGGGTCAAATATAAATTTACTATTTTTGAATTTTCATAGTTTTCTTGAAGTTTGAGTTAATTTTTCTGATAATTTCTTAACCTGTTCTTTAATCTCTTCATTATTTGCTATTTACGAGTTCGAAGTTTAAATTTGGAGTTTGTTTTTTATCGACTTTGAAAATCATATATACACAAATCATAAATCGAATATACATACATATGTACATATATGTACTATATAGTCGCATTTGGTGTCATTGTTGTCTTTGAAACATTTCAAGCCCATTAGGTTTTTTCCATGATTTAATTAAATATTTTTGCATTTTTTAAAACTTTTCTTGATTATTAGGTGCCTTAAATGTTTTTTATTTTTAATCAAGATTTTTTTTTATATTTGATGAAAATATTCAATATCGTCCTAAGACTTACAAGTTTATTCTTTCTAATTTTTTTTAACTGGATTTTAAACAGGAAAGTTCTAAAACACATCTATACTGCTATTTTCAATCAGAAATATTCAAGCTAATTAATATTTCTTAATAATTTATTTTAAAATATAACTCCCACATCAACTGCATTGAAAAAAAAAAGACAATAAAAAAATAAAAAAGCAATTTTTCTAAATTTAAACACGATTATTTTATTTCTTATTTTTTTTTTCCCATTATTTTGTAAATCAGATACAAATATTTTACACGTACTTCTTATAACTTAAATTGGGCATAATTAAGTGTATAATGTAAATCATTACAAATATGTATATGTATGATCCATGAATGGTTATATCGTGTGTAACCATGATACTATCTTTTATTAATATCTTTTATTAACCATTTTTGGAAGACATTTAATTCAATTAGATCAAAGATTTTTTTGTTTTTTTTTTTTTTTTCAAAAATTAAAAATAAAAACTAATGACTTATTTTTCTGCATAAAAAAAAAGAAGTTTAAAATGAAAATTATTAAAATTCCAATACAAAAAAGGGTGTGTACTCTTATAGTGTATCACAAAAATTATATTGGGTGTTATTTATAAATTGCAAATAGATATTGCATACATATTTTCATAAATTAGCTATGTAGAGTTTTCAGGAGCTATTTATTTTTATTAATTAATGAGTATAATTTAATAAGTATTTATTCTTTTTAATTTTTAGGCTTAATTTGACATTATTTACAATTTATTTTCTCTTTTAATTTTAATTACAAGCATAAATAAATTCTTAAAATAACAAAAATATATTTAAAGGAAGGATTAAATTGACAGAATTTTATAAGACCACTTTTTTAAAATGAGATGTTAAGAAATATATTCAATTTATAATTTATTTTAGTTTAATAAAAATCATAATCAGTATCAAAGAATATGAAAAAAAAAAGGTGGTAGAATTTTAATTTCTTTTAAAAAATTAAAACAAAAACTTCAAACAAATCTCACCTTACTTTGTGCAGCGTAATCAAGTGCTAGCATACAATCGTTATATCCAGTTTCACTTTTAATTGCAGCAGCAGCAGCAGCTGTCATAGGATTACAAAATTGTCCAACACCAAGTTGACTGTCTCTGTACCAAGGATACATAATTTTTCAAACACTCACACAGAATTTTTTTTTTTTTTTAAATCTTTTTTTTTTTCAATTCTTTTTTTTTATATTAATTGCACATTGATTTCCTTCTTCAACACTTTGATAAAATTTAATCAAAAAAAAAAATTATCCTATATAAAAAAATTTGAAAATGGAAAAAAAAAATTCACTATAGAATTTTTTATTAGGTTTTTTATTTATATTTTATCACTACACATGTAATTACACACTAATTTACGTTAATTAAACGTTAAATTAATGAAAATTGAAATTTTTCACTTTAAATTGTAATATAAAATTTAATTTATAAATTTTCTTATATTTATTTTTTTCTTCGAAAATTTACCTTATTTCTGTTCACGCAAAGTAATAAAATTGTAATTTTTCGATTTTTATTATACAAAATTTTTAATTATTGATTTAATTAATTTTATTTTATTTATTTAATTATTTTTTGTTGTTGTTTTGAAATAAATTTAAATGCACACTTCACTACTTGAAATTCTTGACCTGTATAAGGTCCTTGAACCTTGAATTATAAATTTTCTACACAAAAACATTTTGTCATCACTTTATCATGAAGTAAAAAAAGTAAAACAATTTTTTTTTATCTTTTTCGTTTTACAAACACTAAACACCTTTTTTTTTTTTTCTTAATCAAAACGACTAACACTGAAAAAGTATGCAAATTATCCTCTTCAAAGGTCACAGGATATCATATAATAATTGAATATAAATATAAAATTAGCAAAAAACAAATAATGTTGTCATTATTTTTGTTCACTTTTAGGGATAGTAAGTTCAATATCACAAAAAAAGAAAAAAAACCCAAAAGAAAAGCAAAAAATAAAAATTCATTAATAAAAAAATTTCATTGACATCGTATATAAATACGCGTTCCTTAATACACAAAAAATTTCTACCCCGGAAAAAAATTATCCTAAAAAGACAAGTATATAAAAAAAACTTAGGGGATGAAACGCGGGTGTATATATTTTGACGTAGGATTTTTTATTTTTGTTTCTTCTGTTCATACAAAAATTTTCGACTGATTAGAGAGTATTAAATTTAAGAACCGGACGATTATTCGACTAAGATATTCTTTAGTCACCTTGTTGTCCTTAAAGGATCTTATTCACAAATTACAACGTTGTCTTCAAGAAGTTTGCGTCCGTTTCGTTCTAGATGTTCTTCTGGGTTGTTGTTGAAAAATGTCTTTTTTTTTGTGTCGGAAAAAAAATTTGTAAAGACAAAAATGACACAGTGAATTTAGAAAAAAACAACAACAATAATAAAATATTTACCAAAATAAATAAGGTAAGGTAAAAAAAACTTGTACACTACACGCCCGTTTAAACAGCAGGAGGAGAAAAATTCCACCGCCACTTAATAATGAACAGAGCTGCCGCTAAACTACCTTGAAGAACTTAGACTCGATAAAGAAATATGTATGTTTTGTGTTTTGTGTGGTAGCCCTCCTGAGGATGGACACAAAAAAACAAAACACTAAAAACAAAAACAAAAAAAGAAAAGCAAAAAGCACTCAAAGAACTTGCTTTCGATGAACAAGAAATAGAAGAAGTTGTTGATAATAATAAAGAAGAAGAAGAAGATGATGAAAAAGTGGAAACAACAGCAATAGCACCAGATAAGCAAGTCCAGAAAAGACCACGCAATCTAACTTCAGCATCTTACCATCATCCACATTAGTTTTTCAAGAAGTATTATAGTTTCAAAATATCCTACACAATCGAAATGAAATTGTTATATTTTATATATTAAATACACTTTTGTTTAAAAAGTTAATTGTATATATATACAAGATACTTTTTTTTTTGTTTAGTAGCACAATATAGTATGTCGTTAGTCTTCAGTATACAAATACCGAATGAAAAAAAAGACGCATGCTATAAGTACCACACTCTTTTTAATAATGGATTGGAATAAAAACGAAATTGCGCGAAGGTTTCTTATTTTGTTGGTGTTTTATAAGTATAATATATGTATTTTATTTGTATTTGTGTTGCACTTGTTACAAAAGAGGACAAAACAACAAGAAAAAAAAAACAATTTGATTAAACACAATACAAATAAAATATCTATAAAAGGACTATAAAATACACAGAATAAATGCTTATATATAGATATAAGTATATATGTATGTATATACATATGTATGTATAAATCAAGAACTTTTACGGGGCCGACTCTGTGTGTATACAGAAAAATCATGTAGTATTTAACTATAAAAGATATCTGGTTCAGGCTGGGTCAAAAGATAAATTCAATTCATTAGAGAACTTGGGGGGCTTTGGGGATTTTAGATACAAAAGTGTGCATACACATGAATTTAATATGTAAATGTGAAGAAAGCTTATCATTCAGTATTACAGTTAGAGTTTTTTTTTTTTACAAATTTTAAAGCTTTTTGATTTTTTGTTTTTAAATACAAAGATACTTTGTGATGAATCTGATGATTGAACATAAACAAAAATTTAAAAAATTTTAATTTTATTAGAAAAAAAAAAAAAAAAACTAAAGAAAAATGGCATCAAAGTTTAATTTTTTTGTTTTATTTTGTTTTGAATTTCTAACAATCATCTAGGAATTTGACGTTTAAAGTTAAAATTATTTATTTTAAAAGGGGAATTAGCTGAAAAAATAATCATTCAAAGGTCAAATACCTAAAATTAAGTACGTTAAAATATTGAAAAAAAAAAAAAAATAGAACATTAAATTTTCGTAAAATAACAAAAAAATATACAATTTTACCTTTTATTTGAAAGACACTGAAATAAAAAACTACATTCCATTTCATAAGAAATGTAAACAAAAATCTTTTTATGCCATTTTGTTTTGTTAGTCTAGCAAAAAGCCAGTCACGCGAAAATTGAGCAGATATGAAAAACAGACACAAAACACGAAAAAATTATTATTATTATGATAATGCTATAAAGGAAGACCTTTGTCGTACATATGTTTTTACACATTTTATTAATAAAAAAAAAAAAATGTTGTTGGCTAACCACATAATTTATATAATAAATTATAAGTGTAATATGTAATTGCAAATGTAGTCCAAAATGTAAAATTTTAGTTCTTAAGCGGCTTCCTTTTTGACTTTATACATATACATATATTGTACTATATGTACACACATCAGTTAAATCAGCAGCAGGATTTTTTTTTTGTTCTTGTTGTATTAAGGATGGAATTTAAAAAAAATTACCATTTTGTTTCTGTAACAAAAAAAAAATTTATAATATAAAATAAAGAGTTTATTTTGAAAAATTTATCACTTCATGTAAATTAGGCAGACAATGTTTAAAAATTTCAATTCTTTTTTTTTTAAATGGTTTTTATTTTATGTACATGATGAAAATTGTTGATGATGACGATTGTTTCATTGGAAAAATCACACATATTTATAAAAAATATAGTGACGTACTACATATGTACATAATAATATGACAATGATATATGTTCATAATGAAGAGATTCTCTATTTAAAGTACATTTTTATTAATGAAAAAACAAAAGAAAAATAAAAACGAGATCAAAAACAAATATTATTACGATGGGAAATTATTTTGTTGTATCTGTAACATATATTATGATGATGAATAAAATAAGACAGTATATGTATGTATATTTAATTTTATATATAGGATTAAATTTGCAGTCTATATCATCATATCTAAGATTTTTTTTATTTTATTTTTCTACACATTCATAATGTGTAAAATGAATATATGTTTATGACGACATAATGGAATTCATGGGAGTCTGAATCTTAAAAAAATAAAAATACAAAAAATAAAATAAAAATAAAATAAAAATAAAATGAAAACTATCTCATGTCAGTAATATAAAAGTAAAGTAATATTATACAAGAAATTGGATGCATGTCGACCGAGACAGAAATGAATAATTACTGTTAAATGATGGGATGGGAAGAATTATTATATTTTTTCTAAAAATGGCGAATATTATTACATATAGGATTCAAAAAAAAAAAAAAAATTATAATAGTATGTAGTTTATTACTACTTAATTTATTGGTCACAGTTCAAAAAATTTAAGACGATTCAGAAAAATACAATATGTATAAATCTTTTGATATTATTCTATACAGATACAAACTATCTACCTTTGACTTGAAATTAAATAAATTTTGTGAATTTGAAAAGTATAATTAAAATTTAAATTTCTAAAAATAAAAATTTCTAAGTTGTGAAATAAAATTTTCTATGAGTAAATGCTTAAAGGACATCAGTGAGTTGTTACTTTTAAAAAAAAAAAAAAAAAATATTTTCGAATTTTTGAATTTCACATAGAAAGTGTAATAGTTCATGAGTTGACTTTTAAAAGACAAAAAACATAAATGATAACATTTAATTTTTCTATGATGTTTTTTTAAAATAATTAAAAAACAAAACAGTTTAGGATAGAATATGGCCATAAACGTTCAATGCTTGTTTTCTTGATTTCTTGAATCTAATTTTTAAGGTAAAAATAAATATTTAAATTCGTTCTGTCTGAATTTTAAATTAACTTTATCAGGATAATTTAGAACATGTGGTTTCTTTTTTCTTGAAAAAATTGAAGCTTATATCACTGAGCGTTTACAATTGTCAAATATTTGAAAAAAAAAAAAAAAAACTCAGGTAATTCTGTGAGGGGTAATAAGTAAAAAAATGCAGGAAAATTCCTTTCAAATTAGCAATTTTTGCGGAATAAATATTAAATGGAAATTCGATGGTAATCATTTATTCATTTTTTAAAACAGAAATCAGTTGAAATTATTAATAATTTTCCTTGCAAATGCCATAAATTTCTATTTTAAAAAAAAAAAAAACTAAAATCCTTTTTTCGTCTCATAATAATGTTCGATTTGACAAAACAATCACAAATAAAGTCATTATTACTTAAAATATCTCACACTTTATTAATTTTTGTTTCCAGACAGCCATGATATTCATCTTTTCGAATAATATTTAAATTCATAAATTAAATGACTGCCAACATAACAATTACAGAGACATTTAAATAAAACGATAAAACCTTATAATCAAAATTTAATTTATACATATATTATGTACAAACATATCCTGATGTAGATATTTTTACTGCCATTTCATGTAAATATAATTATATATTTGTTTTTTTTTGTTGTTGTCATTTTTGTAATTTATATTTGCACTTGTTTATAATTAAAATCAAATTAAATATGTGTTTTGTTTGTCAAATACCGAACATATTGAGTATTTAAAAGAATTTTTTCGATTGAATGCAATACATTTTTTACATAAAATTATGAAATGACAAAAAAACTGGGATATTATTTGAAAAAAAGAAATTAATATCAATGTTCATAAAATAAACTTTCACTTAAATCAATTAAATGCACGTAAAACTTATTTCTTTTCATTAATCTACTATATATTCTTTTCTTGTTTGATGACCATGATTCCTAGTTGAATGTGTGAAATGTTAAAGTCTAGAATTTATGTGAAAAAAATATAATATAAAAGTAATTTTTTTTTTCCAAAAGTGTTATGTTTTATAGGTATGTATACATATAACACATTATAATACTTACTTAAAACGTTTAAAAAAAAAATTTTTTTTTCATTAAAAGTTTTTCCATTTCACCTATAAAATTTTCACAAAAAAAAAATGTATTTAGAACCTTTTAATAAATGAAAAAAAAGAAACAAAAAATAATAAATAAATACAATGAAATTATAACCAATAAGAAATCATAATCAAAACGCGAACTAATTTTTGAAAAAAAAAATTAGAACTTTCATTAAGAATGTGTAGCGAATTAAAGTAGTAGCAATATTTAAAATTAAAAAATAAAATAGCTATAAATTTTGTATTGAGCTTTTAATAGATAAAAGCTTTCCAATTACACTAGGTATATTTATAAAATAGATACTCAACATTTCTTTCTATATAAAACAATTTACGAAAAGGGTGGATTCAAATTGTCTCCTCATTATACGTACCTCTCTAACTCTAATTTATAAAATTCAACCTAAAAAAAAGCTACTAGCCGAATACAAAAACTGTTAAAATCATATTGAAGTTGTGATATTTACGCGCAACCGCTTCATTGTAACCGCCTCTTGCCAATTAAAAGACGCAAATTGTCATCGAATCGTCCTCCCATTGGTTCATCATATAAAATGTTTGGCTACCCAGTACAAAAGACTTTTAAAAAAAAAGTGATAAAAATAAAATAAAAATGTACCTATGTTCTACAGGTGCTTTGATTGCATATATGTACATATACAAAGATAAAGCAATAATATAACAACCTGTTCGAATAATTCAACCGAAAACATATAATATTGGGTTTCTGGGTGTTAAGTTAGAGGTCGATGTAAAGAAGTTTTGAGCACGCGTTCAACTGGTTCCAAAGTTTATGTAGGTATGTATATAAACTATATTTTAATAATACATATATATGATATTTGCGGTATAGCTAGTTGATTTCGTTCATGGACGAAATTGTTAGATACTTTATAATATTGTATACACTACCATCATCTACCATGAAAGTAAAATTCATGAGCTCTTATTGTTAGAAAAGAGCAAGAGTTGGAATTTATACGGAACCCTTTCAAAAACAAAAACAAAAAAAAAAATAAATAAATAAACAAGAATAAAAGAGCAACAATTCAAGTTTAGCAAAGTGTGTGTAGGATAAGCTTTTATAAATTTTATATTAGCCTGGAATATCATGAGTATTGAAAGTAAAGTTTAAATTTTTGTGCATTAGTATACGTTTTGAGTGAGATTAATTCGTTTTGAGTGAAAAATGAGTGGAAGAATGTACATGAAAAATTTTCAATGTGCTATTTTTGATTAAAAATGTTTGCAAATTTGCAAAATTACTTCTATTTTTTTTTGTATTTATAATTAAGTTATGAATATGAATATAATTTGAATTGGTAATTTGTAAGGAGCAAAAAAAAAAAAAAAATAAAATTATAATAAAAATTATAATCAAGGATATTAATTGTACAAAATTTAATAAAATGTTTAATTTACAGCTTTTTTTTCTTTATTTTCTTTTTTGTATAAATTTTTTGTGCAATTAAATTATCAATTCCGTTAAAAATTTATTAAATGTAATTAATTTGTAATTACCTGAAATTTTTGTTTTTTCCCAAATATGTATATATGTATATTTTTTGTAAAATTTGACCTTGTTTTTTGCTTTAATTTCAAAAGTTTAAGAAGAATTTGCAAAAATAATATGTACAAGAAAATTTATGAACTTTTTTTCTATTTTAATTACTTTTTTTTAAAAAAAAAAATTACCACTTGATAATTAAATTTTAAAATTAAAATTTAATTTTTTTTATAATTCGACTTCGAATCATCAACGAAATAGTTGTACTTTATTTTTTGTTATGTTATTTTATCAGAATTTTCGTTCAATCTGAGAAGAAAATGATAAAAATTCATTTTATGCTTTCATACTCTGTTTCAAACAGAAAGTGTTGATCCTTGTATTGTTTTTAATTTTTAGGAAAGTTTTTTGTTGTGCTATATATGTAAATAAATCAGACAAATAATAGAAAATTTTATTGGAAATAAATATAAAAATTGCAGTTTTATTTAGAAATTATGAACAACATTCAATTATATAATTCTAAAAACTCACAATTCATAAAAATTAAGGAAACCTAATTATAATTAAATAGAAAAAAGTAAGAAAACATCCTTATAATTTTGTAATTTTGTAATATTTTTAGGTTAAATAAATTTATTGATTTTTTGATTATCGATGTCTAAATTTATCCTGTGAACGTACAATAGGTTTTGCACAGTCCTCTTTCACTTTAAATTTAAAATTGTGAGATCCTAATGATCCTAATAATTAGACAAATGTAAAAATTCTCTTATATCTTTTTTCCTTTATGGCTTCAATTTGAATGGTTTTTTCGATGAATAATAATAAACGTCTTCACTTTAAAGAAACAATCTGATGTACTTTTACTTATTCACATTCGCTATAATTTCTCATTTTTCATTAATTATCTTTTTTTTTTTTATATAAATTTTTATAATTTGAAATTCTCGAATATTTTTCTATATTTATTCATAAAAATTTGAAAATTAACAAAAAGATGAAAAATATTATAAAATAATAAAAGAAAAAAAAAAAACGTTAATGATCATGCAATTGACCTTATTTTTCACAAATTATCTCAAAAATAATTTAAGTTAATCACCATCCTACATGATTTGTATCTGTTCTATATAAATATACATACATATACATATAATAATTAATCTATAAGAATTATAGTCATGTATACATTGAAACAAAATACCGGAAAATCTAATGTTAAACTAGGCTATATAATAATTTAATAGCACAACAACAACTATTATTTAAATTGTCCACTACAGCATGATCACCTGTTCTTTACCTGTGTATTATATAAGATTTATTAGATTGGATAGATGATTAGATAGATTTAGTCAGAGTTTTATAATTTTTCCTTAGTATGTAATACATTGACTATAACACGAAAAAATATCCAGTCAAATACATGAATTTTGTTTACCATTAACATCATGTCAATAAAATAAAACATATATGTTCTTCTGCAAAGTATGAAAATATATGTTAAAACTGTTTAGTTCCGGTTGTTTGGTAATAAAAATAATACATTTACAAGTAATTTTGATGATTTTCTGTAATGTAAAGTTATTATGAATTTTGTTCATGAACTATCTATTTTTCAAAATGAATTTCGTTTTATTTGAATTGAAAAATATCAAAAAATTCCATATAGAGTAAATGAAGGTGCGAAAATATACCTGTACTAAAAACAAAAAAAACACTAAAAAAATGTTCATAATATATCCATAAATTCATAGTTATGATCTGAAATAATCATCAATACCATGTCATATGTGTGTGAAATTATAGTGCAATAACGTGTCGTGGTAATTGCTAATAGTTCAGGGTTCTCAACAAAACTGTGTGGAAAATTGACATTCAACAAAAAAATCATCATCATCATCATCATCTGATGCGTTACGAGTTTTTAATGTGACAATAACTTGAATATTGTTTTTGTTTTTTATTATTATTTTTTTTTTTGCTGACCAATCGGTCTATAATAGATACACATAGGTTGGATATAGATACATATAAGAGCTAGTTTGTTGGGCATAATGTAAATATATTGTATGTATGTAAGGTAAAAGATTAAAGAGAATGTATAATATGAAAGTCATAATAAATGTGAAATGAAGCAGCTACTGCAACAAATAGCAGCGGTAAAACCAAATAGAATGTGAGAGTTTGAAATAGTGTCAGATGGAAGTGCGATTAAAAATCGATTAATCGTTAAGTGTTCGGCTACTTTGGAAGTAATAGTCATTAAAGGAAGCGGAACACTTTAATTACCACATAAGAATTCTTTCTAAATATGTAGTTTTTTTAATTTTTTCTTTATTGTTTTTGGACTTTTTTTTTCTTTGTATCTGACCGTTGTTGCACTTATTTATAAATTTTTTGTTAATTTGTATGCTAGAAAAGATAGTCCATTTTTTTATAATTAAATTTTAATAATTTTAGAAATATATGATATACTAGAACAATTTTGAGAGCGAAATGTTGCTATAAGAAACTCGACGGTTTCATTTACTTTGAAACTTCGTTAAAAAAAAAGATACATTTTTTTTCAAAAAATAACCTATTTAAATTTTTATTCTCAAGAGTTTTTTTCTACAAAAAAAAAAAAAAAAAAACAATTACGATTAATCTACTCGTATGCTTGACTTATATAGAACATAAAGGAATTTAACATATCTCATCGTTTTTATACATGAGAAATTTTTATTCTATATAACCAAAATTTGATTTAAATATAAAAAACAAAAACAAAATAAGGATTTTTATTAAACACCTCAATTAAATTGTTTACGCACACGTTTCTCAAAATTCTAAAACGTTTTTGTTTCATTTTCATAAATGTTTACTTGTCTCTAAATTCACCAATTATACAAAAGTTAACTTGTATATATATAAAAGGACTCATTTCATTTTTGTTTGTTTTTTTTTTTTTTTTTTCATTAATTTTAAATTTGAAATCAAATACTCATGAATTGTATAACTTCTTCATTTTAACTTCATTGTTAAAAGGGAAAATTCGTAAATTAAATAATTGGCAAGAGAATTTTAAAAATTTAACTTTATCCTTTACAACAATTTCACGATGTGAGAAATGAATTTTTTTTTTCTTTTAGTTTTTGTTTTTCAATCAATTTGATTGTGTATTCAATTTAATTTCATCATACAAATCACATATATTATACTGCAGTTATATATGTACATATATACATAAATTTATTATGTATCTTATGTAGATATAGAAAGATATTCGGTTTCGAAAAAAAATTTTTTTTTATAACAAAAAACAGGCAAATATCCAAGCACTTAACATTCGCAATTTTCAGTTATATTTGTTTTTTTTTGTAGTGCATTTAAAAACAATATAGATACAGATACAACATGTGTATGTACATATGTACACATATATGTTCTACATAAATGCAAAATTTCATTGCATTTGAAAACCAAAAAAAAAATAAAAGTAAAAAAAATAAATAATATAAATAAATAAAACTATTTAAGGACGTATGTATGTATTGCCTACCATAAATCATCATGAGAACAAAATCTAAAAGAACTTTTGCAATATAATGGCTCCGATAAGATGATGTATCCCCAAAAATGGGATGACAGCGCAATAAAGCATCATCAAAACATAATATAGATAAAGTTAAAGGATACATATATGTATATATTTACAATACGTATACATATAATCAATGTTATATGTATACATAAAAATAAAATACACAAAATTTAACGTGACATTATACCTATGGTATTTGTCAATGTCACAAAAGTTTGTTCATATTATTATTATTATTATTATTATTATATTTGAAAATGTCTTTAGGCTGTGGGCGTATATTTGTGTCGTTATCATCTATGTATGTCGTGCATCAAGGATTGTTCATATTTTGGCGCAACTCCTTGCAAAAATATTGCATTGCATTGCTTTATCGTTTATGTTGAATGAGTATATTGATAAATGCACATTTTAAAACCACGCCCTTAACCAATCGATTGAATATAAAAGCGACATTATATATAAAAAAATGCCTTTTTTATTTATTTATTTATTTTTTTTTTTTTATAAAAAAAGAAAACGCATAAACTCACAATGTGATGCAGCACATCATCAGAATTATATACAAAATATATTTGTTCATCCAGAAAAGATATACTACTATAGGTACGATATGTACTAACAACAACAACAACAACAGAAACTCTCTGGAGCTCTTTTGATTATAAAATAAAAATTGAAATAAAAAGAAAAAATAAAAAGAAGAAATAAAAGAAAATTATTTTTGGACTTAACCAAAGATGATGATGATGATGACGATGAAGAATGAAAAATTTTTGTTAATTTTATTTAGTTGGGTGTTGCATTAGTGGTGTTTCCTTTTATGGTGATAACATGAATTTTGTTCACTATATGCATTTGGAGAGATAATCAGAGGTAGAATATAATCGAAATAAAAATCTGTCAACAGAATGTGGTTTCAATGTGATTTTTTAAATGGCTTCCTGCTGCAGTTTAAAATATATAATTCAATGTCCATCAAGGATATATAAAATTGTGTAGAGCAAACTTAAAGAATATACATACTTATATACGAATAAGAGTCATTTTAGCTGGCTAATACATCAGACATTTAGACTTGGATCGTTATCTATATTTATAAACATTTTTGATGATGATGCATGTATCTGTATATTTTTATTTAATTTTATAACAACAATATCTTAAAGTGAAGATGCCACATAAAATGGAATTTTCAATTTTCATCTGATGAATATATATGTAACTGCAATAAATATAAGATATTCAGGTAAAATTGCATTTATTTTCAATGTTTTGGAATTTTTCACCCAATGGAACCTTTTTAATTTGGAATTGTAATTGGACACATCACAGAGAGAGATAATAGTACCTTCAGAGATATGAATATACTTACATATATATTTTGTATAAATACATTGTAATGGAGTATTTGTCTTGAATATTCAATGGGGCAATTTTATACCACACTGATTTATGAATCGATATTCTCATAACACATTCATTATATTATATTATTTTGATGATACCTAAAATTGGTTTTAATTTCACAAAAATGAAGTTTTAAATTGTGATCTTGAAGTTTTAGTATCAACAATTTTAAAGATGATATCTTTAAATGGTACGATAAGCAATATATGATTTTTGGAATCAACTTCGGTTTTAAAAGATAAAAACAAAACGCTTAATTAATTTAATTTTAATTAAGAAAATGATATACAATAAACTTTTATAACATATTTCTTCAAATTAAACTCAATAATTTAAAAGATACTTTATTTTTATCATATATAAATACATATATATGTACATACATGAATTCTTTCGTAAAATCAACAAATAAAATAATTAAAGATTTCTTTCATAAAATTTGTTACACTTGATTTCAAATGAAATTTATTAAAGCGTGCAATTGTATATTAAGATTTTTTTTTTTATGCTTTAAGAAGTACATTCGGTAATGGCATCATATGTACATACCTGTGGTGTTTGATTTTCTGGTTTTCAATATTGTTTTTTTTTTTTTTTTTGGATCTATAAAAAATTATACGATTGAATCGAAATAAAAAGTTAATACAAATTTTCTTGCAAAGAATAGAAGATCAACCAAGCAAAGAATAATATAGTCATGTTGAAGTATGGTTTATAGCACCAGTGTAGAACAATATTTTAGAGTGTGGTTGCAGTCAAAAAATAAATTAAACCATAGCAACAACAATTGACCAATGTCTCAACAAAGAAATGAATTTATCTTTTTGGGTGCTTTTGATTTGTTATTTTCAATTATTTGAATTATTTGTATTTGTTTAAATGATAAATAAGATAATAGATAAATAAATTATAAGCATGAGCTCTATTCTGGTCATTGACAGTAGCACGTAAGCAATCAATTGTGACGAGATGCAATGATGACAAATCAAATGTTCACTTATGTAAATTCTCTTGAAAAATTTAAAGTTAAAGAAATTAATTTTTTTTTGGAGTGATTGAAGTATTTGTACGTCTTTTAATTATGAACTTTAATTTTGACGGAATTTTCGATTCTCGCCTTAGAAAAGGAAAAAAAAATGTTATGAAATAATAAATATTGTGCCTTAAGGTTTAGATTTTGTCTTTTTTTTTTTCACAGTAGTGATTCTGCTTATCTATTCTGTTTTATCGAAAAAATGAGAATGAGAAATTTCCAAAATTTCCAAAAATGTCCTTTCACATTGCAATAAAAAGTTTAAATATTGCCTGAGTCTACAAAAAAAATTAGAAGTAAAAAACGCAGTCCATTAAAATTGATAGGAAAATTTCAAGAAATAATAAGAAGGATTTTTCTTATTAACTTACAAAAATCCTTTCAATAATATGATGATGGATAAAAATCGCTGATAAAAGCTACGTTATTTATGAATTTTCAGTTTAATACTATATTTCAGATTTTTTATCAATTTCTTTTTTCACTATTTTTTAATTTTTACTTTTCTTCTAGAAAAAAAAAAAAAAAAACAAAACAAAACAAAAAATTCATTTCATTTTTTATGATATTTTTCATAGTAGTCCTTAAATCACCATACAAATCACGTATATGACATAGCTCCTGATGTACAATATTCAAACTTTTATATGAGTATGGAAGACATTGTATTTTGTACATATGCGGCTACTAATATGAATTTATTCTTCTTTTTAATATTTAATATTTTCGGACATTATATCATATGAGTAACAAATAAGATTATACGTTTATAAGAAAAATCAGTTTATATAAGGGTAACACATGTATTTCACACCATGAAAATTATATATTCGTACTACAAAAATATAATAATAAAACTTTTGTATTCTCATACATAAAATGATGGCATCAACTTGAATTTGATTTATGATGTGTCCTAAACAGCATTTATGGAATGTTTTTTTTTTTTTTTTTTTAAATTTTCGTGTTTATACACTATCCTGATTTTACTTATTTTCTAATATTTTATTATTTTTTTTACTTTCTTATAGAAAAAAAATATACCAAAAGATGAAATAATAAACGGAGAAAGATCATATAATGGTTGATAAAAATGGTCTATTTCTTCTGTTGAACAAGAAAAAAAAAATCCGTAAGCTTTTTAAATACTTATACATATATGATTTTTTTTTTTGGTTACATGACACATGTAAGTGTAAAAATATTATAAAGCCAAAAAATACTCATGGTCACGTTTGATAAGGTAATAATTCATAATCATATTTTACATCATCTGGATATATAAGAAAGAAAAAAAAATATACCCAAGGGCAAATTTATTATAAATGGTCGTTCAAAAGGTGCTTGCTTATATTGTTGTACGTTTTGTTGTCATGAACAACAAAATTATATGTAAGTACCTACTCTTTGTAAATTTAATGTTTTACATGATTTTTATTTTTTTTTTTTTCATTTGATAAAAATTTAAAATTTAAAAAAGGATAATTTTCTAAAATTGTTTTCTTAATTTAGTTTTTCTTTAAAATATATATTTTCCAGTTAAATTGAGATATGTATCTTTAATTTCAAATTCATTTCAGTTAATATTCAATCCATCTTATTGGATGTTCAGTCTCTGACAATGAAATGATATCATTTATCTACCATCATGTAATTACACATATATAGTATATATCTTTCTCTGTATTTATTACATTTTAGGATCATTTAAGACATTTAAATACAATCTAACACAGACAGATTGTTTCATCAGATGATTGCAGAGAATCTTTAACAATTACTTTTGCAATTGTTTCCCAACATATATAGAAGATTTTTATTCTTTTGTTGTTTTTTCTCCTTTATTTTTTATTTTATTTTTATTTTTTTTTTTTTTTTTGAGGAAAAAAAATATTATCATCAGCAAAGAGAAAGGGCCGATTAGAGTTTACAAATCGTCAATTATTCATCAATCACCGAAAATGACAAACAGTTCACACCATTTCCTTGTTTTGAATCATTTGTCTTTAAGCATTTATACAGTATATTTTAAGTACGTTTTTCAGCTGTCAAGAAAATGTCTTAAACCTTTCCCAGAAAAATTTTCATTTTTATTTTGTATTTTTTTTTTTTTTTTTTTTTTGATTTTGTTCAATTTAGAAATAACGCTAGTAGTTAATGCTGTTGTTATATTTACGCGAAATGGTATATTATTATTTTCTAAAATTCGCATTAGCGAATATCCTCACACACACATTAGAAAAGAATCCTCTTGAAACCCTTACTAAAACTGACAGTCAGTCTTAATTTTATTTTCGCTATTGTATAAATCATTTTTGGACAAAACTTTAACATGGTAATATTTGGTTTTTTTTCTTCTTCTTTTTTTTTTTTTCAAAAAACTTTCTCTCTTTTGCTCATGAATCACAAGAATACAGTATCCTGTACCATCATCATCATTACATTTCGTCATCTCATCATCATCATCATTATTATCGTTCTAGAAGCTGTCTTGTTGTAAGTTTTATGAGGGATCTCTGATGGATTTTTATTTCTTTAAGACAATTGTCTTAAAAATGAATAAGAATAATATCCTGGCTTTAATATTGCCACTGACTGTCACAATTTGTTGTTTTACTATACTCATAATGTATTTAAGTGTATATACTTATATCCTGTGTGATAATATAATGACCAAATTTGAACAATCAGTTTGTATCTACACAAACATAAAGTATTTGGAAAACATTTGGATAATGATAAAATTTTGTAACGATATTAATACTGGAATTCAAAAATTACATAAGGATTTTAATAAATGGATTTCATGATGTTAATAATGATGATGATGATGACGATGATTTAAGATAATACATAGTGTAGTGTATGATAATAATTATGGGTGCAGAACTTTTATTCTTTTCAAAGTCATACATACATAGTCACATATAGTATATCTTCCTTAAATTGTTAGTAGATATTATATTCTTCTTACTTATATATTTGCGGTTTATTCAGCAGTGGCAATTGTCAAATGACATTTTAATGATATTAAAAAGGAGAAATTTAGTAAACACAATTATTTTATTCTCTTTTATACATATGTATACATATGTACATTGAATACATACTGCTTAAACATTAAATGATACATAATAATCATAATTGAGATGGAAATTTTGTGATATCAAATTATGTGTCATAAAGAGATACACATACTATAATATAACACACTCATTGTGTATTGTGTGTTGTGTTTCATTAATTATATCAAAAAAGAAGAAAAAAAAAAGTAAGTATAAGAATAATAATAATTAGACCTTTACCACACTCATAATTCGTTTATTTTAAATTGGCAAATATTTATACACATGTTATTGACCTTTTGAATTTTCTTAATTTTTCAAATTTATACTTTTATAGCTAACCAGACCCAGAAGTCAGACAGTCAGATATTTTACATTTTATTATTATTTATAATTCACTTTCAACTTCTGTAGTAATTTTTCATTCCTTAGTTGTTTTTTTTTTCCCAATGTTTTGTTGTTTTTTTTTAAATTTTTTTTCTCCTCTTCTTCTTGATCAGTTCTTTATTTTAGCTAAGCAAAACTTAATGAAGATCTCAATATTATTTTGAAAAAGAAACAAAAAACCAAAAATCATAAAATCCATCAATTGTTCATTTGTTTTGTAAATTATTTCGTAAACGATACATACAAGCGTACACATGCATTTTTATGGTATTATGTATTTAAAATGCGTATATGCACTTTGCTTGCATGTTGTCAATCATAAATTTCAAAATATTATTCAAAATGTTAATTTTTGACGTTTGTTTCTGATTTTCGTTTTTTTTTTTTTTTTTTTTTTTTGGTATTACCTACACAATTTTCACGAATAGATCCTGTGTATTATAATAATGAACGCGAAGAAAATCAAAACAGCCACTCATTTTACTCAATAATCATAATTATCATCATAACTCTAAAAAAAAAAAAAAATAATAATACGAAAGTGCTGATTGGAGCTGTCTAATAAAATTTCAAAATTACGACAAGTAAAAGGTATAAAATGGGCGCCCTTTCATTATTCAGAGTATAGATACACATATATGTACATATTTTTGTAGGCTTTTATATTACGGTTTTTATGATTATAATAATTTTTATTTTATTTTATTTTTTAAACTTTTTGTTAAACAAAACAAAAAAAAAGATACATACATTCACCTACCATTTAGTCAATCAGACTTTTGAAAAATTAAATTTAAAAAAAAAAATATTGAACAAAAATATTATTTATTAAATCTCTAGAAAAAGATCCTTTACACTTAAAAACATTATAAGTCAACATAGGTCAGTACATTGTTGGTGGTAGCTGATATATGTACATACTTTTACTTATATATGTATGTATGTATGTATCTATCATCATAAATGTATCTTATTTTTACCTTAGATATACATATATTATACTTTTGAGTTCTACATACTCATCAAGTCAGAGAACAAATATTCATTAGATTCATTATGAATTCTACATCATATCCTCACATATAACTGAATTGTAATTAGAGAAAATGTATACAATGAATGAATGGTGAATACCAAGTCAAATCAACCTGTAACAAAAACAAAAACAACAAGAAAATTATAAAAAAAAAATAAACTCCCAAACCAATTCTGTCTAATTAGTGAACATAAATATTTAAAATCGTAAAAACTCATCTTCAAAAAAACAAAAAAAAAAAACGAAAAAAAAAGGTAAATAGCTTAACAAAGTATAAAAAGATCAACTTAGATTCTAAAAACAAAAAGCAAAAAAAAAAAAAAAGAATCTTTGTAATTTTTGTGCAAATGTTTGTTGTTATGTTGATATTCTTATTGCTTTACACTCATATAATAATGAAAACTCAATTTTTGTTGATGATCATAATGATGATTATTATATACAACGTACAACGTACTCTAATGGTATTAGACAAGATTTAGATACGAAAAATTTAGAATTTTCTTTCTTCACAATAAATTTTCATATTTATATGTATGTACATACATACATATATCCTTTCTGAGATAGGTACAAAAAACGTATGGAAAATATTAAGGTAAAAAATATAACAAACGAAAAAATAAGACATAGAAAATAAAAAAGATACATATTATGTTTTATATTTCAGAACAGGATTTAAAATTGTGGTATTTTACATATTATGTGACTTCTGTTTTCTGTTATACGTTAAATTAGTTAAATAAAAAATTTAAAAAAAAAAACAAAAAGTAAAACATCAATAACAAATGACAAAAAAAAAAAAAACAAAAATTATTTTATGAATCTTTAAAAGTAATAATAATTACCCAGTAGCTTAATCGTCTTGTATTAAGTACACAACAAAAGTAAAAAATAAAAATAATAATAAAATCCTTTACTTACTAATCTATTTCATGTAAATATTTTTCTGTATATCTTATGGGAAAAAAAAATCTACATACACTACAGCTTCATACGTGTTGTCTATATGTACATATATCACATATTATGTACATATATTATATAAAACATAGATTCATTAATATTGGCCGTTCTATTTCATGGATTTCATCTGAAACGAGAGTAAGACCTTGTAGGCGAAGCATTAAAAATGAAATTTACTCCACCTGGGGAGTTCTACAATTTATCTCTGACATTATTGTTGCTGCTGTTTGTATTTTTTTTGTTTTTTTTTTTTTTTCTTTGTTTTTTGTTTTTGTTCTTCATAAATTGTTCACCTTTTTTTTCCTTGAAAAAGAAAAAAAAAGCCAAAACACATCAGTTTTCTTTTATGGCCTTATAGTATTTATTATTATTACATATTCATTTATATTTTCATAAGATGATGATGATGATGATTCTGAAACAAAGATGAATTTGAAGTTTCCATATATTTTTTACTGATTTTATACACGTGTGTTATATACCTGTATACACATATGTACATATGGATATATATTATGTACATAGTGGCCTCCACCTGAGATGAATTTTGTTTTGCTTGGAAAATTATTTGTTACCCCCATTCATCGTTACTTTTATGTTATATTGTAAATAAGTATCTGTTGCTTCTTTTGTTTTTATTTTTTTCAATATATTTTTATTTTTCTCTAAATACCATGCAACATAATATGAATAACAAACGTCAATTTCAAAGCTACTTTACGGTAGCTCATATTTGTGATGTTGATGATTCTCAATGATGATGAAGATCTGATGATGCTGAACTGTAATAGCATCACAGCTACCTTAAAAGCCTTTAGCAATGATTGTAAAAGGGTAATTAACAGAAGCTGAAAAAGGATTTTAATATTATATTAAAAAATATAAAATGAAAAAATGAAAAAAAAAAAATATATACATATGTATATATTTTTACTGACTGAGATTTGACTAATTCTTTGTCATTTGTATCTGACGAAGTCAAAAAGATTAATATGTTTGATGTGGTGTATGATTTTTGTGTCATATTATGTATAGGCAAGTGTTCATCATCAAAGTGCAAAATATTAGCTAACGACTTTTTTTTTTCACAGTTGTTTTTATTAGTTGTGTTTTTTTTTTCTTTATTTTTTTATAGAATGTTACTTGAAAGGTGCAATATTTGCTTGTTTATGAGATTATGATGATGATGATGATGATCTTTGGAGCCTGGTGCTGGTATTGTGTGGTAAAGGGTAATTGAGATGTAAGTGTAATGTTATGTTGTTTTTTTTTTTTTTTGCTTTTTTTAAGCATAGATAATTTTACAATGTTATTAAATGAAATTGTTATGAGAGAAACGGCGGTAAATTGTAAAACGATTATTTGTATGACCTTGTCAAAATGATTTTCCATGAAGAAAAATGTAATCATTTGGTTCATTTTAATTTTTCTATGAAGTAATTTATTTTTATATTTGAACAAAAATTCTGAATAAATATACTTTTCGACTTTTAGATGTAAATTTTTTTGTTTGTTCTATTTTTTCATCTATCATTTTCTCTATTGTTTCATAAAATTAACGAAAAATAAATAATTTATTAAGCACATATTCTTCTTAATCCCACACAAAATAAGAAAAAAAAAACTACTTGTATGTACATTCGATTTTTTTCACCTGAAATATTCAAACAATCCGAATACACAGTTTATTTGTAAATTTTTGTTTTTCTTTTTGTGTGTATTTTTTGTTTTAAATATTTCACCTATACTGTCATTTTATTCTCACTCTACATGTCATCATATAAAATAAGAAAATATACATACATACTTGTTTTAATATTTTCTAAAAGTACATAGAATTTCCTTTTAAAATGTGACTCCAATTATTTATTGGTCGCCGTAGTACAATCAAGTTAGTATGTACATACATAATACAGAAGAGACATCAACAATACGTATGTACATTCAACTTCGAAATGGAAGTTACTTCGTCTGATTCACACGAAAATAAAAGTAAAAAAATTAAACAAAAAACAAAACAAAGAAAAAAACCAAATACCTGTAAAGAAAAATAAATAAATAAATGGTAAATTGTCCATTATATACACTAAACCACCTCTTTATCATTGTCATCATATTAAAGTATAAAAGTAGATATAACATGCAAATTTTGAAATTCATTTTCTACTTACATTTATTTTATTATTGCATATTTTATGCAAAAAAAAAAAAAAAAAAAATACTACCATTCATATAAACACCGTCACCACCATCACTATCACACCACCTCCACCATCATCATCTTCACACTTATATGTCAAAGGCACGAAAGGTGTGCTTTTTCTATACAGGTATACTCTTACATATGTGCATATATTATGCATATTGGATAAAATTCTTCCATAATTTTAATATTTGCATTTAAAAACAACATGGTTTCAATGCTGCTACATATGTATATAATGTATCTTTAAAAATATTTGCATGACAGTGATAAATTTTGGATGCAGAATAAATTACAACTAATACAGGAATTATAATTTTTATGTAAATGATATTCTTTTTTTTTTTTTTTTCTTTCAAAAATTATTGTAAACTAGAAAATTGTAGAATTTGAGACCCTGTATTAATTATAAAAAACATTTTTTTTTTATCTTCACCTTTCATTGAAGTAAAAATAAATATAGAAGATTCATCTAATATTCATCGTCTATTCAAAAAGATAATGTGTAACTTATAAGCATTAAATTGATGTCAATTATTTTCTACTATTTTACGGATTGTATGTTTTTTTATGCTTCTTTTTGTTTTGTTTTATTTTTATTTTTTTTTTTTTTTTTGTGTTTTTGTTATCATTTTCAGAGATTTTAATTGATCTGGCAATTCTCGTTTTCCCACTTTATTTTTTAATAATATTTTCTTTTTAGAAAAGATCAAAAGATATTTACCGCATCAAATATCAAATATATGTATGTTATGATGATTGCATGTATATAGTATGTATGTATTAAATTAAATATATAATAATATCATCCAATCTTTGTTACTAATATTATGTGTATACCTGTCGGCACTCTATCTTTTGTCATCAAATTCATCACTTAAAAATGGTTTTCATCGTATGTCATCGCACATATATATTATGAACATAGTTATAATGTGAATGAAGGGCAGATGATTTGGAGATAAATGTCTTTGATTAGAGGATTCATAATGTTAGATAATTCAAGGATACAATTTTAAAATTATCAATTTTAGAATAAATTACTATATTGCGATTTATTTAATGAAAAAAACATTTATAAGCTTGTCTCTTTGCTGATGAGAATTTCAATCCAGAAAATTGATAGATAAATTTTCATGAAGAAAAGCCAAGTGGGATTGATTTTATTTATTGTACTAAAAATTATAAAATAATTAAATAATGAATTTGAAGCAGTCTCATCTCACATAAAACTGTTGATGGATATTTGACAGTAGAAAAAATGTTTTAGTAAACTTGAAATAATTTAAGTAGATCCTGGCTTGATTTGCGTTTCAAAAGAAAGATGATTTTATTATTTTTCAAAAAAGAATTAATAGGTAGCAAAAATTCTACCTCAGCTCAATATTTTTAAAATTTTCGTACATTTCCATTATTTGTTTTTTAACCGGTCGTAAATTTTACATGAAATGCATACAAAACGGACGTTTATTTTTCTTTTTAAATTGCTAAACATTACATGATTTCGTAATTTTAGATAATGAACCTCTGATAATGTCAAAAACTACAAAGTAGTTACTTGGAAATAAATAAATGACCATCAAGAGTAAAGTCTTTGGTATGTACATCTACCGAGTGGATGTAAAAAATATGTGTAACGCTTATGGTAATAAAATAGAAAAAACTTGTACTTATATGAAACAGCATTATTTAATTTTAATCTATGATAAAATAGTTAATTTATTTTCTAAGTACTAAAATTTATTCTTTTTAAAAAAATTAAAAAAAGAGGGTGGTAATTGATCAACGTTATATTGATATCACGTTATATTTACAATATAAAAGATTCAAATCAACAGATAAAATTTGTACAATTCGATCATGACATAAAAAATTATCACTTTACTTTTAAAACGTGCTACTATTTGGCTTGCATAGTACAATGGTAGTATTGTTTAAAAAATTTCATACTATGAAAGATATTATTGAATATTGCTAATAATACATATTGAAGGTTAAACCATATAAAGTCAATAAATTTATGTTAAAGATTATAGATAGGCGTATCGTATATCAAATATTTGCATCAAAATTCATTTTAATGTAAATTTAAAATAAAAAAACAAAACGAATGAAAAACAAATGCAATTACAACGCTGGTTTTTTTTTTTGCAATTCACTTAATATCTTTTTAATAATGAAAAAAAAAAAAAAGAATTAACACATTTTAAAAGAAACTACATATACACCATAAAAAGAAACTTAAATTCCAAAATTACATATTTTAAATTAAATTTAAGACAAGACAAAAAACAAAAACAAACAACATAAACCGACAAAAAAAAAAGTATGTGGCACATTAGTCTTGCCACTTTAAAACTGGCAAAACTTTTGTTTAGTACAGTCTTCTTGTGCATGTTTCTTGCTTTTTTCAATTTTTTTTTTCAAAAATTTTTCTTTAAAAGTTAAAAATTAAAAAAATAAACGTTACCAAAAAACAATTAAAGCAGAACCCTAAACAAAATTCTTGAAATTCCATAGCAAACTAAAATTTCTTTTTAATGCACAAAAAAAAAAAAGTAAAATTAAAGAAAAACGTTGTTTCATTATTTTTGTTTTTTTTTTTTCCTTTTTTCTTCAATTCTTCATATATTTATTGCAATATTGAAGTTCAACAAAAAAATAACAGACGTCTAAAAGATACTCTCATACATAAGAAAACTCAAAGAAATTCTCTTGGGGTCTTCTGATCTAGAAGATGTATTTTTTTTTTTGCTGATTACCCTTTTTTTTTGTCAAACATCATATGAAAACCAGTCATCAAAACTTCAATAAAACTAAAACAAAAAGCAAAAGTGATACGATTGAAAAAGAAGAAGAAGAAGTAGTATAAGAAATAAAGAAAAACGCGTAAAGAGTATCAAAAATATGTCAAAAATCTGGCAAAAGATATCCTGTAGGAGTTTTAATATTAAAAATTCTCCTGGTTATAATGATGTGCAGCACCTCATCATCATCATTATAATCATCATCTTCTCATTTATTTATTTTTTATTTTTTTCTTTCTTAAATTTAATTTCTATTCCTTGATGTTCTACAATAATAATACGCACTTTTAAAGAGACACAATAACATTCTCTCGCCGGTGGTACATTTACTATGGTCATCAAACTTTTATTGTTACTTTGGTACATATCTACTGCAATGAAGCTCTAGAATGGACATATTTTTGAGTTTATGTAGTTTTAGTTTTGATAAATATTTTTTTGTTTGTTTCATTTTACTTTTTTTTTTAATTTGCAATACACCATAAGCAAAAGTGCGGCTTAAGATCAAAAAAATCAATTTCTATGGTCGGCTAACTTTGAAATTTCATCACTTGGGACACAAAAATTGATGAATGATTTAATAGACGCTTCTTTAGCCCTTTAAAATCCAAAAATTTTTCACAATACATACTAAGTTCAGATATATTAAATGTTTTGTTATTATTATTACTTTTGTTATTTTTTTTTTCCAAATTTTAAACTTCAAAAAATATATATTCTTTTTGTTTTGTTTTAAAAATGCATTTTTTTGGTATACACAAACTAAAAAAAAGAAAAACAAAAATGAATTAAAAATCCAGAAAATAAAAAATAAATAAATATATATTTCAGACCTCAAACTTTGATAGATTTTATAAGAAAAAAAAATGTCCTTCTACTGTTTTCTGTATATAAAAATATCAAACACTCTACATACATACATCATTTCTTCATACATGTAACAAAAAAAAAAAAAAAGACAAGATGAAATAAAAAGATATAAAAAAAAAATCAAACAAGATACAAAGTATAAAACTTATAAAAATTTATAAGAAGTCACAAAAATTGTTATTTATCCGCTTGCCAAGAATTGGATTTTTAAACGCAAGGTGTATGATGGCAATGGTAAAAACATGAAAAAAAAAGTGAAAAAAAAACAGAAGGAAAAGTAGCAATTTTTTTTGTTTTAATATTTTTGTTGTTGGTACTACGTTTTTTTTTTTAGTACTAATGGATATTGGAGACATTGAATAAAAATCTTCACATAAAATCATCTTAAAAGAATCATTAAAAACAAGGACTTTCAGTTTACTTTTATTTTTTTATTTTTTTCCGTTCCCTCTCTGTGTTTTTAGTCCAGACAAATAATTTCAAAATTTTAAGTTTTTGAATTTTATTTTATATTTTATTTTTATTTTTCACATATTTAATGTGATATTGAATTGGGCCAAAAGATGAACAGAATACGTTTCTAGAATTATTAATTAGAAAAATTTATATGTTATCATTGTGAAGAATATATAATATAAGAATGGGGGAGAATTTTATATGAAAATAATATAAATTAAATTTTGTCTCGATTTAAAAAAATATATTATCCTGATTTAAGAATATATTAAATTGTAGAGCTATAAATCACAAAATAAAATGATGATTTACAAAAATGATAAAATTTATAAATTTGTTATTTAAGCATGTAATGAGATTATAACAAATACAGAGCCAAAAAATTACAAAGAACAAAAAAAAAAAAAATAATAAAAAACATTAACTACAAAAAGACAAAAATATCATAAGAGCAAAAATAAGGACATCTCACTAATATAAATTAAAATTCAAATCATTGAAAACTCTTCTGTTTCAAAAATTTTCAATTTATTTGTAAAATGCGTTTATTTAATTTACGTACCAACCAAAAAAACAGTTATTATTTATAATTAAAACGAAAATAAATTGTTTATCTGCCTTAAGTGGACACATAAATATTATATACTAAAAATTTATCACATACAAGTATGTATCATATATTTTATAATAGTACGTATTTGTGGACATACAAAAACTATAAAAGAAATTTTTAATCACATTCTCTGTTGCATACAAAAACTATTAAATGATCCGCCTCAAACTATTTTCCTTTTAATTTTCTTATATCCTTGTACTGTTATGTTGTTTGTATGTGTATATATTTATTTAAATTTACTAAATACATTACAGATTATTAGTGTTTATCGTATCACCATATAAAATATCCCTTTTATGTTGGGTCAGTATGAATCAATTTTTTAACCCTTTCTTCGATATATTTTATTTCTATGTATGTTTTTTTTTATATATACATATATTAAAAACAAGACAAAAACAAAAGATGGAAAGGGATGTTTTCAAACTGATTATATTTTATTTTTGAGATTGTCATAAATTACAAATTTACTTTAAATGTGTTAAATTTATTTCACTACATTTATTCTTATACTCATTTTACTAATTTTATGTTCTCTGCTGGTATACGTATTTTATAAAATATTATTATTTTTTTTGGGTTTTTTTTTTTCAACTACCACATCGTTTTTAGATACATAAAAGTTAAATAATATTGTAAAATGTTGTTTTACCAAATGTTATGTTGTTGTTGGTTTATTTGTGTGTTTCTTTCTTCTTCTTGTTTTTTATTTTTTTTTTTTCATGTAGGAAATTTTTGAATTTTATGCAAATAAATCTTCGAGAAATGTGTCTTGACCACAAAATTAATTTCATTTCCACCTTATCAGTGCAGATATATGTACATAGAGTGACTAACAAAAAAAAAAAAAATAGAAACTAAATAAATGACCAACAGTATTTCTTGTTAATAATTTGTTAAATGGATATTTTGGTTTACAAACAACAACAACAAAAACAAAAGTATATGCATCTTCTATAATTTGTATATCCGTTGTCATTGTTACAATACTGAGGGTACATATATAGATACATTTTAGAATTAGCCAGAAATTAAGATTTAAATTGACCAACAAATCTGAAAATTTCTGGTCATTAGATTCATAAATTTAAATCGTAAAAAAAACAAAAAAAGAAAAGATATATAATTTAAAATTCCTCAAGGGACATTGTAATTAAGATAAGAATTATTTTAGAATAAATATGAAGTGTCAAGGATAAAAATGATGATGACATCGATCAAAATGTATTAAAAGTGAAAAGAAGGCATTCCGTTTAAATTAGAAGGATTTCTAAAGTTGTTATACTATGAGAAAAAAAAAAGTTTAAATTTTCTATTAAGGGAAATACAATTTTTTAAATTGTTTACTCAATTTTTTTTTCCTTTTTAAAAATTTGTTTTTAAAAAAAATTGTTTTAAGAAACTGATACCTAATTTCGAATTTAAAAGTGTAACTAGGTGAAGTACATATGTATGTACGTACATATTTTTTTTTTGTTTTTTCAAACATTAACGAACCACTGAAGGATATTTTCGACTACATTTGGTTCATTGTATTCAGACAAAAAAGTTTCCTGTCTTTTGAAAAATCTAATTACATATATAAGTCATATAAATATCGTACCCTATAGCGCTTCTTGATTAATAGCATTGATATTCATGATATCCTTAAAATAAATTATTTTCATATAATTTGTTTTAATTCAAAATATTTTTCTAAAAAAGTCCTTTCAACATATGCAATCTAACCCATAATAATCATTAAAGAATTACGCGTTAATTTAAACAAAATTCACTTTCTCAACTTCCTTTAAAATTTATTTTCTGGGAAACTCTAAACACAGTAAAATCATCATAAAAAAACGGGGGAAATTTTTTTTTTTTCTCAAATCATCAACCGACTAATAAATAATAAAACATGAACAAAAAAAAATTTTCATCATCAAATAATTTTTTTATATATAAAAAAAAAACCCACAAACACATCATACTCTCTAATTAAATTGAAATTTCACTTTTGATAAACCGCATTAAAAATTTTTGCAAAGTTATGTATGGCCTTGATGACATTTTAATTGATTCACAAATATTTTGACAGTTTGTCAAATTGTTATCATCATCATCATCATCAACATCGTCATCATCATGATTGTCATCGTCAATTTTATATTTGTGCCGTCATCATCATCAGCAAACATTGTTCTTTTTGCAAAATTATCAAAAATTTGATAAAAAAAAAATTTTAAACAGAAAGAGAAAGAGAGTTTTAAAACATTTCAAATTAATATTACATTTTCTTGTGAGTTTTTGTTGAATTTTTCTTAAAAAATTCAAAAATAGGACTCTAAATATTGTGTAAAAAAGACAGATGTTGTTTGATGCGTTAAATAATTTGCATAATTATGTATATTTTGCATCATCTGTCATAACAAAAACTCATTTACCCGACGTACATACAACATTCACATATAAACATGTACATACGTATATGTATATAAAAGTTAAAATATATGTGTGCTTTATGATGTACAATAACCTAACCAAGTCCACCATAAAATTGGTTCTATTTTTACTTTGAATTTTTCTCTTAGAATTTAGATTTTAATACGTCTATTGTAATTATTATTTTCATCGTCATATTTATCTATGATGAAATTTTCATTTTTATATCATTAAATCGTACTTAATTTTTGTCATTGTTGCGGTTAACCCTATATAGAACATTTAATTAAAAGCCTGATGATTTTTTTTTTATCTATTATAATTCATCGTACCTAGAATTCATTTGCAAGTGAAAATTAGAAGAAAAAAAAAACGAAATTATTATAGAAAATTATTAAAATTGAAAACATGAAGGTGTTATTATTATTAAAACATGCAAACACAATCAATTTGAATGATGTCGACCATATCATCACAATGTTTGTTCACATATTATACAGAATCATTCGCATATTACAAAAAAAAAAAAAAAAACAGTCATCAAAATTGTGATTGTGATTATGTGACAACTTATTTTATTATACATCGTTCACTGCTTTTCAATTTCAATTCAAAATTGTTAATTTCACTTTTCATAACGGGTTTCATTATGATTTTATTGATTATTATCGGTCATTTTATAATATTATCATTGATTGTGCTATTTTTTTTTTTTTACTATTTTCCATAAAAAAAAAAAAAATTATAAATACACACCGGAAGTAGAACTACAACAAATTACCATGTAAGTTCTTTTTTTTTTCTCTCAATTTTTTTTTTAACATATAGAAGATGAAATTTTTAATAAACGTGTTTGTTTTGTCACTGAATTATAAAACTATATAATGCCTTTAGGCCACATTTTAATAAACATTGAAGCATATTATATATATAAATGAAAACATAAGGAATAACTTCACATACTCATAGAATAGGTAACAGCTAGCTATGTACATTATAAAGGAAATGATATAATTTTTTTTAAACTTTTTTTTTAGTTGTAATTTTCATTTCACAATTGAAATCACATATATAGAGAAAATTTTAATCAGCCTTTTATGGTAGATAGATACATCATACTAACGTTTATATCTCTCATGAAATTTTACTTTTTTCACAAATATTTTAAAATGAAATTAAAATTAATTGAAAATAAAGTTAATTTTTTATCCTTTTCATCTTGAAGATTATTATAGCGAAATTTTGAAATTCATTATACAATATTATCTAAATTCCCAAAGATATCAACCTTCTTATACTTAGAATAAAATATGGCAATGATTTAGTTAATTTTAAATTTTTGGAATTTATTGATGTAATTTTCTATCGTCATTGTTTTATTTTGTTGTCGTTGTTGTTGTTATTATTAGTACAATATGTATCCTTCGCGATGTATCTGATTTGTAGATAAGAACTTGAACATCACCCACATCCAATATACTGAAATGTAAATAAGTTTAAAGATGCCGCTGTTGCTTCTTTTTTTTTCATTTTTGTTTTTTTTTTGTTTTTTGAAAATCATCATCTCACCAAACGCGACATTAGATAAAGTACGAGTAGTATCATGAACCCTTTCTACTTGTTTTGTTTTTGTTTTGAAAAGCCGCAAGATATACAATTTGATGATGTACAACATGAATATCGTGACTTCTGGTTCTGTTGTTGATATTCTTCCTCTTTTTCTTCTTCTTCTTTTATTTATTTTTAAGAATTCATTAAATCTTATTCAATGTAACTTGTAGTTGAGTAAATTTAAAGTAAAATAAGTAAAATTATAGACAGACACTACACGTGTATATACATAAAAGATAATTTAGAAAATATGAATGAAACTTTTACTTTGTTACAGTTGAATGAGCTCCCCCAAAAAATTCTTTTAAAACAGAAGGAATAAAAAAAAAAATCATGATGATGAACCACAAAACAAAAAAAAAACAAAACCATCAATATCAAGTTAATTCATATTATGTACTTAAATTACTTTACAATTGCTTGAAATAGAACCACATTAACTCTTTCTTCAAGCAATTTGACACGCGATTTATATTTGTTTTTCGTTTATGTAAAAAAAAAAACACATTTTTTGGCGCGTAAGTTACGTGAATGAATGAATAAATGAATGAATTAATTGAAAAAAAAGAGTGATGATTATATAAAATTTAAAAGAAAGTAAAAATTACCAAATCCTTCAAGTATTTTAAGATTCCATGAAAATGCTAAAAATTAAGAAGAAAATTTCTTTTCAAGCAATTTAAAAAATTTCTAAAAATTTAAAAGCAATGTCCTTGCAAAAAACAAACGAATAGAACAAAGAAAAAAGAAAAAATAAATTCTTTTTCATAAATTTTATAATTTAAAAGGTTTCATGTATATATCATCGTTTCTCATTTGTTTCTTTCGCTTCGTAAATCTTTCTTTTTGACCACATTAACAAAATGACTGTCCATTTATAAAATGAGCGCCCCCATTTGCCTACAGGCGAGACGATTATTTATGATATAATGAAGAAAAGAATCTCCCCTTACCAACTAATTCACTATACTATTTTAGTATAAAAATTCAGAACAGATCCCTTCACAGTATTATCATTCTTATATTCTTTTGTTGATTTTTTTTTCTTCTTTTTATTTTTGTATGTCAGCTTTACAGAAAAAATTATTTTATTCTCCATCTACACCATTGGAACATAAGAGTCAGTTTCTATATACATACATACATATATTTTTTTTTATATCCTTTTAAATATACAGAGATGGAATTTTTGTCACACAATAAATATGTTTTCAATGTAAATAATTTTTTTTCTACTAACACTACCACAGAATTTTTATATTCCATGAAAATTTTTAATTTTTTATTTTCTTTTCGTTGAATCTCCTATAAGAAAAAAAAATTCTAATCCGTTAATAAAAAAGTATCCAAAAACCGATGTACAAATAGTTGACCACAACCTAAATAAACATGGAAAAAAAAAACAGTTAAAAAAAGGGGAAAAAAATTCTAAAATGATGATGCATTCAAATAAAATGTAAAATAAAACTGAAAAAACAAAAATGAAATAAAAGTGAAATAAGGTCGAATTAAATAACAATAAAAAAAAAAAAGGATACAGTCGCTCATGATACATATGATGTTCATGCAAAGGAAAAAACTAAATTTTGGCAATTTAATCAATTTGTAAAATTAATTTTGAATGTTATAAAAAATTTTTTTCCATTTTGTCAATTTTGATAATTTATTTTTTTTTTTAGTTTTAAGGCAAGAGGACAGTAAACAACTGATTTGTTGCCTCACATGGGTTATTTATTTATTTATTTATTTATTTTTTTTTTTTTTCTTCATTTTCGAAAAATCCTTTATTTCATTTAATTTATTTATAGTCACCCTTTCCTAAGGAAGAAAAAAATAATGATTACAATCGTTCTATAAAATCAACAAAAAAAAAAATCATCATCTGATAATACAAATTATTTTAAGTGATAATTGAAGTTCAAAACGATTCACCTTATACAATGAATGATCCTTGTTTAAGTCCAATTATTGAGTGATCATCATCATCATCATAATTTTGTGGTTTTGATTCTTTATGATTTGTAAATTGATTTCAATTTCCTTCTTTGTAATTTTTTTTTTTTCATTTATTTTTATTTTATTGTTGTTATTTTTTGCTGATTTAAAAAAAAATGACTTGATACAAAAAAAAAAGATACGTATTTTTATAAGTAAGTACGGTAAACAAGAAATTGAATTGACCAATCGATTAAGGAATTTTGACATCGAATGTCAAAATATAAAGCACTATAAAAGATTTTAAGATTTTTTGGAGCTTATTTTATGGCAGGTTTTTTTTTTCTTTGTTTTTTTGAAAAAATGTCTTGAACACCCTAATTACTGGCTGAATATGAATGATCATAACTTATCAACCAGCAAAATCAAAATCATACAAAATCTCTACCTTATACTCGTACATACTTGTTTTATTGTATACATAGTTTAGATACCAGATACTTTGAAAAAATTACTTAAAAGAATTGAAAAACATGATTTGTGATCGCAGTATGTATTAGTTAACATACAACATTAGTCATATTAGAATTACTTTGAAGGAAATCAAAATCAAAAGTTGATCTTGGTCTTGTTTAACTGGTCAACAGGAACAACAACAGCATCATCATCAGTAACAATAATACAAAGAAAAGAAGAAAAAAAAAGTCAAAGTCGTCAAAAGTATAGTGATGATTGTTGGTCATCATTATATCTTTTCAGTAGTCACGTATGATTGTGGCAATCATAAGGGATTTAGTTATACAAAATACATTTATAGATACTTAAGTTATACACCATCATCATAATACTAAACAAACAAGTTCTTTTCCTGTTGATTGTGGTCAGTTACAAAGAATCAAAAGAACATAACATATTAAAATTGAATTCATATGTTGAATAAGTGAAATGAATCTGTACTTCATCTGCAATTCAAAATTTATGATAAAAAATAAAAGAAAAAAACAAACAAACAAAAACAAAAAAAGTGAAATGTAAAAATGAAAAAGATGAAATTGTATCATCACAAGATAATTTTATATCCATCATAAGATACACACACACACAGTTCATTTTAATCATTTTTCCTCATTCAGAAAAATAAAAGAAAAAATATAAAAATTTTTAATAGAATATAAAACAATCGATCACGAATTATTTTCTGAACCACAAAAATTAAATAAGATCAATTTCTCGCTGCACCATTACGTTCTTTGGTGTTTTTTTTTTTTTTTTTTTTAAATGTTGTTTGTTTAATGCAATTGATTTGATTTTTATGAAAAATTGAATATCATGTTCGTTTGTTTGTTTGATTTATTGAGCGTTATTGCGTGATTGAAACGGAAATTAAAATTTTTGTTGTAAAAATAAATTTTTTTTTTCTTTCTTTTTTTAAATGAATCAAACCACAAGGAAAATTGTATTATTTTTCTGCTTATAAATTTTACAAGTAATTTTTGATCATGAAAATTAAAAACTCAAGTAAAGTTAAAAAAAATACAGATTAATTTTAATTTTGGGTGTTTTTGAAAAATCTCTTTTGAAATTTTAATTCAAAACTTCAGATTCTGACACGAAGCAATTTTTAAATCAGCAAATTACAGAAGTGAGACAAAAAGAAAAAAGTGAAAGAAGAAAGATACATAGTGTTGATGAATATTTTTTCTAATTTTCCTAAATAACAATAAGTACCATGAACCTTGTATTTTGTAAAAAAAAAAAAAAAAAAAACCCCATCAAAATAATTTTATTATTGAGTTTCAAATGATATTCAGCATGGTAGTTTAAGTCCAATGCGGTTATATGACTCATTTTTAAAAAAATGATTGTAAAAAGGTAGAATTAGAGCATCTCTTTTTAAAACTAATCAGAATTTACTTAATTTTCTACTAAAATGAAAAAAAAAAAACTGCTAAACATCAATCATTAAATGCTACAGGTTCAATTTCCCCAATAACGGTCAAAAATTCGTATGTTATTCATTCTATTATTTAATTTTCAACAATTTAATATTCTCAATAATTTATTCTACGACTGATTGGAAATTAACTTCTTTTTTGTTCAACAGATCTTTTTGTATCTATATATATACTCATTTGAGTAAATATAAGTTTAAAAGTTATCATTAAGGACACGCAAAAACATAACCAAAGAATGTCTTTCTAACTGCTTCTGGAATTAGATATTTCTCCTCTTTCAATTTAACAATGACCATTAGCATCATCAGCAATCAACTCATTTAATTTGTTATTTATAAAACAAAAGAAAGGTATTATTTATCTTTGATATATCTGGTACCAAAAAAAAAACAAAAAAAAAAAACCATAAAGAAAAAAAAAATCTCAAATGGTAAAAAATTTAAAGAAGAAAAAAAAATTTTAGGAAAAAAAATAATGCACTAGAGCGCACTCATCAAAGTTATTGGTTGGCCATCATTATCATCATCATCATCATCGAAGATCTTCTAGATCTTTGCACAGAAAGACTAAAAAAATAGATACAATGCCAACAACCGTTACCAGAGCTACTGGAATTTAACCTTTTTTTTTATATATTTTTCTTCTTTTTATTGCCTACTACATTTTTTTGGGATATGTATATGTATTTCTTTAAATGTTTTCTTTTTTTGATTTTTAAAGGTCGAAATCGGAATAACTTTGCAAAATATGAAAAACAAAAAAATAAATTTCTATTTTGTGATCATTTCGTTTAACGATGACGATGATGATGTCGGAACGACAATAATTATTATAAGATGAAATTTCTTGTTTTTTTTTTTTTACTATTCTTGTTCTAAAGATCCTTCATATACATATATATGAAGATCATTGCCATAAGTTGTTTTTTTTTTCTTTTCGTTTTCTCAAAGATGATGCCAAAGAATCAAACTGATTAATGAGTTTTTAAACTTACGCCACCACCACCACTATCATCATAATACCATCATCATCATATATTTTATTTATCTTCAACGATCCTCTGACATTAGAGTTTTTAAAGGTGCACAATGATTAAGCTCATATTTAGATTTAACGGGGAATACTCACAAAAAACAAAGCCATGAATAGAACAAACATAAGTAGATATTTTCAAATGAAATTAAAGCAAGACAAAAAAAATACAACAAAACAAAAGTCAATCGTTTTAACCCTTTTTTTTTTATTGTTTTGTGTAAAACGCCAACATAATATGAAGATTAAGATGATGATGATGATGATGATGGTCAGAATATATCCAATAGACATATTAAGACGTCGTCAAGACTTATGACCCCTAATGAGGAGTTTTTGTAGTAGGTTAAATTGTTTTTTGTTTTTGTTCAGATTTGTTTCTACAATAAATTCTTTGCATATTATCATCATTAGTTATTATTTGTTTTACATGATTTTACATTGTTTTTTGTTTGTTTGATGCCACAAGTTAAACTGATTGAAGTAGACCTCCTTCTACTATATCACGATTTTTTTTTTTTACAACTTAATTACAAATTGACAGTTTGTTTTGACAATTGTATAATTATATAGAATGAATTTACCATAATGTGTATAAAAAATTCTAAATAAATATTTTGGAAAACGAAAAAATAATTTTCTTTTTGTAATTTTCGAATTTTTATTAAAAATTTATGTGTACATACATATTTGTGTGGTATCTACATATACATACATATATAGATACATTTAAAGTATCTGTTGTGTTTTTAGACTTTTGATTAGTCAACTAACTAGCAAAACTAAAATATATTCTGATCGTGAAATTCATTCATTTATTTATTTATTTATTTATTTAGTTTACGCAATGTTAGTTTGTTTTATATCATAAGAAATTGTGTAGAAATATACGTACATGTATATGTACATATGTATATGTATATATAGATACTCAATTACATTTTGAAAAACAATAAATCAACGTCAAGTACACCTCTTAAAAAGCCCACCCTCAGGAGAATAAAAATTTTTGCAATGCTAAAATGTTTTGTTTCTCATGAATATTACAAATTTAATGAAATTCCAATTTAAAAAAAAAAAAACTTTTTTGTTGTTTTTTTTCTTAAGTTTTTTGAAACGACCACAAAAGACGATCAAGTTGAAATTATACTAACTAGACATTAAAGACGTGATGTTAAATTGAAATCTATATAATATACTTATGTATAAGTTATGTTATATTATACAATGCGAATATGGAAATTTTTTAATTCTTAACTCTTTAAAAGTCCTTTTTTTGAATATAATATACAGACACACACATGCATATATCTACTATATATGGAGTAAATTTAAAATTATATACATATATACTATGTATATTTATATTTGTATATGTAGATTTTCAGTTTCTTTTACACATTGATTGACATTGGTTTGTTTTGGCCCCGATATTTCAATTTGATTGCCTCCTTCTTTACATCTCTTATTCTCATCATCATCATCATCATCATCATCATCATACACAATTTTATTTTAACAACCCACACGCTTATTTCATTGAATAATTTAAATTGAGGACGAATAATATTCTTGAATAAATATATTATGTTGGTTACTTGCAAATATACCTACATACATATTTTAATGTATACATACTACCTGTATATTATGAAACGATTTCTTGTTATATGACATAATGTAACCACCTGCCAAAATTGACAGCTTTGCCATGTTTCTTAAAGGTAAGTAAAAAAAAAAAAATGTGCATTTAGTACACAGATATGTTCATATAAAAATGCATCAGGTCAATTCAAATATGTATTAACTGTAAGTACAAAGTATAAAATAATTTTATTTTATTTTACGTGAAAAAAATAAAACCATCATCTATTTCATTCTTTTTATAGAATCAATTGTGATGTAGGCCATATAATCTATAAATTTATTCTTGTATTACCACATTCTGTATAACTGTAGCCTATATACATACATACATACATATATGTATATTGTTTTAGATATGGATACATTCATGAGACGCAATCGAATAGCATAAATTTAAATTTTAATTTACTACTTACTCTTCAAAAGTTTTATTTACTCTTGAAAAAGGCAAAATAATTGAATATATACATATTTTAAAACAGGGCAAGCATCTTGATACCCCTTGGTACCCTTTTTACTTGTTCTTGTTTCTGCGCTTATAGGAAAAAAAAAGAAGAAGAAGAAAAAAAGAAAACGATTTTTATATCGTATCATCATCAGCATCTTTGTTGTTATTTTTATTTTTCTAAAATCAACCTGAGGTATCATTGTGAAAAAAGGTGATGTCTGTGTTTCCTTAATTTGTTGAATTTTGATTACAATCTGTCTCTTGAAGTTCTGTGTTGTGATGGCTTTCCTGTTGTATAGTAATCATTGAATCCTTTTTTTTATATTATTATTATCTTTTTTTTAAAATTTTTTGTTTGTTTGTTATATACTCACATGAATGTGCCTAATATCATGTACGCCAAATGAAATTAAACTGATGTTTTTACATTAGGATTCACTTACATTTAGGTTTTATTTTAACTAAATTTTTTTATTTATTTATTTACTTTTTTTTTTAATAAATAAAAGGATTCGATTTAATCCAATTTGGTTTAGCACTGATCTGAATGCCTGATCATTAAAATAGATATAGTCACTCACATGTATCTTTCTGATATACACAATAAGATACTTATTTTTTTCTTCTTTTTATTTGTATGTACATATAGTGCTTGTAAAGATATCGATGCGATGGGAAAAGAAAAATGTGATCGTGTGACAATTTTGTCAGAGAAAAATAAGAAAATTTGTATAAATTTATCGAAAATTTAGTTTTAATTTGAAAATACTGGATAATAAACCCATTATGAATTAAAAATTGGAAGATATACTTAAGGATTTTTTTTTAAAAAAATTATTGAATTCAATTTATTTGGCTTGTTTCCACATTTGTAACAATCGAGTTACAGAAATTAAAGATTTTAACTATTTAAATTTTCAATTTTCCTGAAATAAACAAACAAAATGCCAAGGATAATTTTGGAAGGTCACTGATATTTTGAAGGTAAAAGTAAAATTATCGATGTTTTCGTCTCTTAACTATAAAATTTCGAAATGTGAATAAAATCAAAAATCAATCAAAAAATAAATTAACAATGGAAACTGAAAAATTATGCAAATATCAACATATGAAAATGTAAGTTAAGTTAGAATTTTATAAAAACTATAAGAAGTTGTTAGTATTGGCTTTAAGGATATTCTGAATTAAGTTAAATAATTATGAGCAATTTTTTATAATTTGAAAAAAATTGACGTTGATTATTTAAATTTTGATCTTATCAGACGCATTTAATTTATCTCTTAAAAAAAAAAATGTAAGAAAAAAATTATAATAATAACGTTTACCGTTATCTTTAATTTAATAATCATCATATTATCATGAAACACATAATTCGCTTCCATGCAAATAATTTGCATGTTTCCAATCAATTGCCTTTTATTTTTTCTAAATTTTTTTCATAGCCTGTTTTTTTTTTTAAATTTTGAGTTTTCGTTCAGATACAATCGGTAGCTAGGTAAATGCCTATCACCTTAGAATACAGTTTTTTTTTCTTCATAATTTTGTTCTTTTAAGCTTAATTCTCACTAATCCATCATTCTCTTATAATAAGAAGTTAAATTGAAGTTGATAGTGATCGCGTGACGAAAACTATCGTTTATATTCACTGAATCATTTTTTTTTTAAATAAATGTAATTTAAAAAAGATTTTTTTTTCTTTACTTAAAAAAAAAAATTCAAAATAAAATTGCAGAAGTTTATAACCAAAAGGCGTTACGCAGACACATTTCCTTAGGCTTAAGAAAAAATTATTACTCAACTAATTCAACAAATTTTGTATTTTAAAGAAATTACACACAAAACAAAAAAAAAAAAAAGAAGAAAAAAAAGGATATTTTATTTTTCTGTTAAATCATCCTAAATTCAAATCATGCATGCAATCAATCATTCACAGTTTTTTTTCTTTCTTTCATTCCATATAATCGCAAATTCTTAAATTAAAAATCTTAAATCTTTTCACATATATTTTTTTTGTTTCTGTTCGTTTACTGTTTCATTAATACAAAATGATGATCTTTATGAGTTTTGTAAAAGTTTCATTTTATGGATGAATACTTAGAATAGATAGATACATATCCTTCTTATGGTTGGTTGATTATTGTATTTTATTTTATTTTTTTTTTTTTTTTGAGAAATTAAATATATAGATACATTGGGAAAAAAAATTTCTAAACTTGAATTGTAATTATGGTAATTTCGAATAATAATCAACAAGAATATAATAAGACTTTTGAGTGTGGTTTTGTGCATAATATAATCAGTCATATGTAACTTCCTTTCTTAAAATTTTCTATACTTATACATATGCATATTTGTATTTCTTTATTATATTTTTCATTTTATAAAGATCTCATGCATTTAAAACACGCATAGAAAATATTTTATGATATTATTCTAAGAAAATTAAAAATTCCACATCATTTGATAATATAGATTCTGGATTCTGTATTGTATGTTTGTGTGTATCGTATTTTACTATATTTACGCAAAAAGCAAGAAGATAAAAAAATAAAAGTAAAATAAAGCAAAATAAATTTAGAAAAAAAAAAAAAAACTATGAAAACTATATGGCAAGATGTAGTGTGCACATATCAGAATTTTTACTTACTTATAATGATAATTCTTCACGCTAACCTTGAACCTGATCTTGTCCTTATATTTATTTTTTCTTCATTTTCGCCTTCTTATAGTTATTCATGTTTTTTTTTTTTTTCATTTTCCATTTTGTTGTTGTCGTTGTTTTTAAAAAAGCGTCAATTAATTTTCTGTATTAAGGTGATGCTACTAACCAAATTTAGAAAACAACTTTTTCATTTTTTTTTTTTTACTTTATACATATTACATATTACATGAAATTGAATTTTTCAATTCAAATTGTATCTCAATAATCCACAAACAAACACACATACACATACACACACACACACGAACACTAGAAATCAATATATAGTGAAATTAAATTGCATTTATTGCACATTCAACCCAGGTATAATACATATACATAATATGTACATCAAGTAAATGTTTGCAATAGAAATTTCCTACAATTCACGCTATCATCATCATCGAAGAAGTGGAACTATACTTTTATGCTTTTTTAAAATGTAACTAGCCTAAACTTTATGATCAGATACACCAGTTACCCTTAAATATGCTATTTAGCGTAAAGAGAGAGCCATAATGAAAAATGCAATTTTTTTTTTCTTCTTTTCTTCTTATTATTTTTAACTTACATACTTTCTGTCATATTCCATATATCAAATCAACATTATTATATGGTCATCGTAATATCAACGACAATTGTATAATTCGAATATTGTAAAAATTAAAATATGTACGTACATGTAATATTTGTTGTTTAGAAAAGGAAGAAAATGAAGAAAAAATGTAAACACACGCCTTTTTTAATTTTATATCATGTGTAATACAACAAATTCAAGAAAAAATTAAAAAGAATGAGAAAAAACAAAAAACAAAAAAAAAACAGGATTTCCTCTTAACGTAGTATAAAATGTATGGAGTAGTTGACCATCAGGTATAAGTTTTTTCTTTTTTTTTTTTAATAAAAAAGAAAAATTTTATTTAAAAAAAATATATAGAGCCCAATAATTTTTCCCTTTGTACGCGATTCCTCTTTAATTGCTGGCTGGTGCTGAATTAATTAAAAAAGTCTACACGGTGGACGTTACGGTTTACGTTTATACATACATACATATGTATGTAGAATATTATCAACAACATGGGTACCACATTCGACCCACCAATGAAAGGAATGTGATATAATGTTGTTAATTTTTTTTTTCTTTTCTGTTTTTTTTTTCTTCTACATTTCAACTAAAAAGAAAAAAAAAATGTTCTGTTTTGGCATTAGAGTGTAAATAAAAGTTTTATTTGTTGTACACTGTTTCATTATGGAATTTTATCGAAATTTTATGCAATCTCAAAATGGCCATATATAAATAAAAAAGAGGACAAAAATGAAAATGGTAATGAAAAAACAAAAAAAAAAAACAAAAAAAAAATATGGTGGAATGAAATTTTTAAGAACATTTTTTTTTTTCGTTTAATTTTTTTTTTTTTTTGTTTTTCACTGCTCAATTTCAATTTAATTTGAAATATTTTGAGGTTGAATTTATTGTGAATGTGTAAGTAAAAAGTGAAAGTGAAATTTCATGAGATTTGCTCTGATTTTCAATTTTCTTTTTTCTTTTAAGTTTTTAATGAAAAGAATGGAAAGTAGCTTTGTTAAACATTTTTGTCAATTACAACCTATTATGTGTCCTTTGAAGAATTCTAATGAAAAGCATTGTAGCATATATGCTAATTATAATTAAGATTACTTTTCTTCCAAATGTAATAAAAAGCTGCTACACATTATTGAACCAAAAATCTCCAAGTTCAGGTTCAGTAGTTTTATCTAAGTTTCTTGAAACAGTAGTTAAAATATAGAAAGAAGCTTAGATCTTTTCAAGATTCAAAGATTTTGTCAAATCACTGATTGCTTCAAATATTCCGGAAAATTTTTCATTTAAAAAACTTTAAAAAAATTCTAGATTTATAATTACAACACAAAGCAATTTCAATAAATAAAAACAAAAAAATTAAAAATTGCACTTATATTTTGTTTAATTACCTTGAAAAAGTTTATTTACTTTTTTTTTCATTCTATATACATGCATCCTAAAAAAATGATCTACATGAATCTCAGTAATTTTCATTACGGCAAAATATTTTTTTAAGATTATTAAAAAAAAAAAGGAACAAAATAAAAAAAACATTAACATTTAACACGGATATGCAGAATGATTATTTAACCTTCACTTAACGTGCTCATAGTATAGTGAACATATAAATTATGATTTTTGCTTAATTAAGTGAAACAGGTAATTAAGCTACCAACCAGTAATTACCAATAAAAATTAAGCACGAGAAGGATATATAGGTTTTTGCAATAAGTCAAAAATTTTTCCTTGTAATTAGTTTCTTCTTCTTCTTCTTATTCTTATTCTTAACAACACAAGAACGTAGAACATATGTACCATATGTATCTTTGTTGCACAATTTTTATAATAGCAGATACACATATTTAGAGTGCCGTGCAGAAAATTATAAGCAAAGTGACGACGGTAACAGTAAAAGCGACGGCACGGTAGCATCATTTTTTAACAAAATATACAGGTAAACATTTTCACATTATCTTCATTGATGATTTTGTGATGACTTTTGGTCAGTTCTGTTGGTGTCTCTTTGATGTGCTATTCTACTTGTTTCAATGTAAAGATTTTGTTTTTTTAATGAAAATGCATTTAATGTATTTAAGAAGAAGCAAAAGGAAATTTTATGTGCTCATAATGCATTACAGTTAATGTTGTATCGGATTACATTGATGATTTTGTAGACGAAGAAACAAATAATGATGATGGTCATCATCATCATCATCATTTTGAAAATTCGTTTGTCTGCAATTGTGACGAGACCATGAATCCTCCTATCCTTTTTTAACAGTCTTCGTCGTCTTCATCATCATCATCATCATTTATTTGTTTGTTTCTCTGTGCGTAATTTCAAGATGATGAGAACTTTATTTAATTGCATATCGTCGATGCATTCGAAATTGGTTTAAACTTCTTTGAATCTAAATGATGTTGGCAGATGTTCTTCGTTAAAAATGATTGCAGCAATAATAAAATATTATGAAGAATAAATAGAATATGTTTACATTTATTATATCATGAAAAATTTTTAAGAAAAAAAAAACAACGTAAGTATTTTAAAAAATTTTTTTAAATTAGATTTTATGATCAATGAAAGTGAATTTGAATCAACTAATATATGCGAAATGGTCTTGTAGTCATTTCAGAGAATTTAATATTCAAAACACAAATGACATTTAGATTGCAGGTTTCTTATACAAAAATTTCATAAAAATGATAAATTAAATTAGAAGAAAAAAAAAAAACATCTCCAAAAAGGACAAACACCTCCACTAATTTGTTTTTAAAAGCATCAGTAGGGTATTAAAATGCTTTATATCCCTATTTATAAAATTTGGAAAGAAAAAAAAATTGACTTATTTTCATATCAACCAACCCTTTAACACAAGGAAAATCTGGTATCGGTCAACACACAAATTCTATTTACGTAAACGATTTATGATTATTTTTTATGAATCCACATTATATTTCTCTTTAATATTAGCTGAAAAAAAAAAATCCTTTTCCATTCTTTAAAACTTCACTTCATAAATGATAATCAAAAAAGCAGAAGCAAAAAGAAAAAAAAAACAACACAAAACCAAGAACGAACGATTTCAACAAGCTTTAACCACAACGCCGCAAAAAGAAGAAAAAAAAAAAATTCTGAAAGACAAACTGTTCAGGGCTTCTGATGGGAATTTACTTTGTTTTTTGTTTTTTTTTCTTTGAAAGTTCGTTACATTTTTCCTATTTTATTTGTTCTTTTTTTTTTGGATTTATTTTTTATTCTTGCTTCTTATATTACATTCACGTTCTTTTTTCTTGTTATTTCATTTGTGGGGGATGTTTTATTTGTCTACTGATGTTTTTATGAGCATGAGAAAATATTTTTTATGAGCTTTGAATGAAAAACAGACTTGTACAGAAGGAAGAAAAAAAAAACAAATGACCAATTCACATTTTATTAGTATGAAAGAAGGGACACAAAAAAATATACCATATGAAAAAAAAAACAGTATGAATGAGCAGAAAAAGATATAGAGGAATTGCTCCAATTAAGGTGTATTTTGTTTTTGTTAAATTTTTAGTAATTAAAAGATTTTTGATTAAAAAAATTAACTTGACAAAAAAAATTTTTTTTGAAATAAATAGGATTTTTTTTTTTTTTGAAATTTTAGTAGATAGATGATTAAACTAGTTGAGCATAATAAAATTCACTTTCAAACTTTAATTACACATAAAAGGAATAGTTGTTCGAATTATTTTTTCTCGAAAACTTTTACAAGTTATATTTAATTATTTTGATGTAAATAATAAAATAATTTTATATAATATTCAGGTAAATGGTAACAAGATTGAAAATTTCATCTTTTATTGATTTAATATCCTGCATGATTAAATTAATCAAGTTTTCAGCTGCTAAACTAATAATAATATTTACCACCCATTTTCACACATTTTTATTATGTCTTATACATATAACATGAAATGTTAAATTTATCTCTACTGACTCTATTAGAGCATCGACACAGTTATCTAATAGATTTAATAAACGGTGTCAATATTTATTGTGGGATCATTTTCATTATTTTTTTGATTTTTCATCATTTACCTACATTATGTTTTTTTTTTTTACGTAATATCATATAACATCCGGTAGTCAATTAAAAGACATTTTATTACGACTCTCCTAATATCATTTTAAATTAAAGTATATGGTATTAATAATTTGTAACTGTTTTAACTGTCATTTTATAGGCGTAAAAAATTCAAATATATTTAAAGAAACTTGTTTTCAATATGTGTACACATCCATATGCATGCATTTAAATTACATATTGAAAATATACAACAATTATTGGCGCTATATAATCATATAATTTTTATATCAAAAGGATATGATCACATGATCGTTACTTTTACTACCCATTACTTGAATTTTATCGTCAGTTCAATTGATTTATATTGGATTCAAATATAAGATTTACATGTATCTTAATATGTATACCATTTGAGGGATTTCATATCAAATAATCATTTCACCTGATCAAAAATGATCATATGGATATTAAATGGATACCTGATAATTTTCCCAGTACTCCCAATCATTGGAATGTCGTTAATAATATATAAAACTTACTTACTGAAACTGTTTCGTTGTTAGTAAACACACATATGTATGTATGTTATATGACGAAACCATTCATCATGTGATGAATTCATTTTCTGATATGATCATTATAATCTGATCTCATTGATCAAAGATGCACATTTTTATTTAAATAATCATTTATCATTAATAATATAAATAAAAAAAAACACACACAGAACTTTTCGTGTAAAGTGAATGAATATTTAATACCATTTATTTTCATCATCATTATCATTATCATTTATCGATGATCTCGATGAACGGTAGCACAAATTTCATTTCATCATCAGCATGACTGTGTTATGTACATATACAAAAAAAAAGTAATGAGAACATACAGGCACACGCATTCTGTTAAACTGATTATATCACTGTAAAACAACGAAAAAAAAAAAAAAAACATCAAAAAATGTATCTTTAGAGTTTACTTTGCGACTAATTAATTAATTTTTTTTGTTTTATGATCTCAAAAAAAACCAAAAAAAATTCCAATGTCAAATTAAGTCTTGTTTTTATTTCTTCCCTTTTTTTAAGTTCTTTTTTTTTCCCAATTTTCTTTTTTTGTTTTGGGTTTGTTTATGTTGTCAAGAGAAAAAAAAGTAGAAAGTATGTATGTATCATCTTCGAAAACGACCAATGTTTTTAAAATAAATTTTGTTCATTTTTTTTAGGCATAGGAAAAATTTTTATCATTTTTTTTTATCAACTTGAGAGTAAGTTCTTGTTTTTAATTATCATCATCGATTTGAAAAAAAAATTCTTGAATATTGAAGCTTAGAAAATATACTTTTTATTCTTAGTTTTTTTTTTTCAACTCTTTTTACGTTATTTTTTAACAATAAAAGTCGTTAAACAATCGTGCTTCTTTTTATTGAAGAAACTAGAAAAAAAAAAGGAATTTCATTGAAAGTCACTTTAACGTTTACCCTTTGATTGATGCAATGAACAGGTTTCCTTTGAATTTTTCTAGAATACAATTATACATATACATACATACATATGTAATATATATATATGATCTGGAAATAAAGGTTAAACGGGTCTGTTCCTGTTTTCAGATAATTGAAAATTTTTCTAAATGAATCAATTTTTTTTTTCATTAATTATTTTCTTTAAAAATTAACTTTTGTTTAAAACTTGAATGAAAATCTAACTAAAAAAACCAAAAAAAAAAAAAGAGAGAAGCAAAACTCATTACTTGGAAAAATTTAAACAATTTGAACAAAAATACATATGTACATAATACAGTGAAAAAGTTAGAAATTGAATATAATTTGTCCACCAACGAAAAAGTAGTTGTTGTTCGCTGTAATTCTGTTTCTAACCTAAAAATTTTTTCAACCAAATATCGAAATTAGAAACAAAATCTAAAGAAAAACACATTAACAAATTGGAATTTTCTTCGTAATTTTTAAATTATCCTTTTCCTGCAAAAGTATTTTAGGAAAAGTCTTTTACTTATCTAAACAAAGGATTTGTATTCTTATAAAGATTCATTTGTCGTTTTAATTTTTTCAAACATGTTAATTTAACATTCTCAATTCAAAATAAAAGATTTTTATCAAACTTTAATTTAAATGGCACAACAAAATTTATCTCAAAACTCATTATTTACCACATAAAATCTTCTTAAAAGCTTTATTTGAACCACAAAAATCTTCTTATATGCATTTACATATACTCGTATATATTCCTTCATCTGTTTATTGTTATAATCCTTTTTCTTCTTCGAAGATCTTATGTTTATATGAGATATGTCGTTATCATATAAGGTGACCATTTTTTATGTATATTTTATATACATATATTATCTTACATCCTCTTAAATTTTAAAAGACATAAACTTAAATATTTGTATAAAATATGAGAGACAAACACATAAAGGTGTCCTTTAAAAAAAAAAAACAAAAAAACAAAAAAGAGAAAAGAAAAAAAAATTAAGTCATAAATCTGACAAAATCAGATTTTTGGCATACATTATTTTCTTTGCTGTATTTTTGGGTACTTACAAGTTTAATATATGATTTTCTTTATGTATTTAACCTTCAGAAAGTTTATAAAATACATTGATTTTTAATATTATGGTCAAGAATTGTGGTGTAACAAATATTAAGATACTTTTGTGTATCTTGTATATTATTTAACATGAAATAAATACTTAGATAAAAATTTAATTTATATTTTCATCTAGATTTTTCCTTTTTTTGTTCTTATTTTTTCCTTTTTTATTTTTCAAATACATGATTAGATTAAATTTTACAGAAATTAACTTTTAATATGCTTAACTCATTCTCAATAAACTTCTCATATGTGTGTATGTACATATGTATTATGTATATGCTTGTGCATAAACTACTTAAACATTCTATTCAAGATGTAACTTTAGTTCATATAAAATTTTATATATGTACAAAATATGATTTTATCTCTCATGGGATATTCTTATACATTTTACATGTGTGAGGTTTTATCAGTGGTTTTTTTTTTAGAGAATATTGAAAATGTATAACCAAGAATGAGTAATGATTGAAACAATATGAACTCTCGCATTAATATCATTCATATTCTGTACTCATATGTGTACCTATAAGAAAGAAAAAAAACATATATCATGTATGAAATCTTTTTTGAAAAATTTAAACGTGACACATCATGAATTCATTTCATTTCTTAGATTATCACACGGAAAATTTGATAAGAAGGATATCAAATTACTTTTATGTCCTTTTATAAGGATATAATATTTATGAAAATGTTTTCTTATTAAATTTTAGATAAAATTTTCGTAAATTGATTGTTTTATTTGTTCATACACAAACAGTTTAGCAATTAATTAAATTTATAAAAGTGACATTACGTTTTATAAGTATATATTTCTAACGGTATATTTTACTTTACATTCAGGAAAGATAAGTATTCAATTTCATGAAAATTTTGGTATGCAAATCGGATGTTTGCAAATAAAGTTTTCAATATAAGAAAAAAAAAAAGACGAAAACAAAATCAACAAATTTATTTAAAATTCAAGAAAAGTTTACGAAATGAAAAATAAAACGTAAACCAAGAAAATACACAAAACTAAAACTAGGAAATTTTTTTTCTTTTTTATGTCATTTTTGTTTTGTAAAGGATATCTTGATATAATATGTTTTAAATTATATACATTTTATGCCAAGTTTGTTAGTTGATTTAGAGGAATTCTTGTGGGTGCTGCATAGTAATGTGTTTACTAAGAAATGAAAAAAAAAACAATGCACAAATTTTTCACTCCTTCTTCCTTTTCAAAATACTCTTTCCATATATTGTTCGCATACATATTTCACATACTTATTCAAATTTTCCATAATATCTAACATGTTACTTTATTATAACGATCTAGCTTAGCTACCTCAAAATATTTTCGTTAAAAGAAAATTTTCAATGAATTCATTTTATGAATTTTCTTTTAAGAACAACAACAAATAGATATTCTTTCTATTCTGTCTTCAAAATATGTTGGTTTATTAAAAAAAGAACAGTATTTTCTTTTGTACGTTAATATACTATACTACAAGTTAAGAAGAGAATAATTGTTATAAGGTAATAGTTGTTGTTGTTTGTATTATATATTACATACGTACATATGTCGTATATGTTTATATAATAAGAAATTACAAAACTAAAGTTTCAGTCGCATTGTTCCGTTGCAAATGTATGTTCCTTTGGGGTCATATATCAAATGGAGGCCGCGTATGTACATAAACAACATTCTTGCGGATAATTTAGTGTCGCATACGAAATAAGTTTATCTGGCGGAAATACATTTCCAGTTGAAAAGACGGGTTAGCTATTATAAAACTACCAAAACCAAATGTGATTGTTGGTTTTAAAGTTGTTTTATAGATGAAGAAAAATATATAAGAAATTGTTTTTTTCTTGATTTTACAAATAAAAATGACTTAAAAATGTAAAAATATGTACATGATACGTTTGTAATATAATATATGTATTTACATTCTACACATACTCATATATTTATCGTATTTTTGATTATAATAGGTACGTTATTTAAAAGAATATATTTATACCTTATACAATTTAAGTTATCACACATTACGAACAAATAATAAAGGAATAACAGATTAAGTTAAACAAAGAAATAAAGTAAAATAAAAATTAAATTATTACATATATGTACATATGTACATACATATGTAGTTAACTTATTTCAAGTATTGAAAATTTGTAAACTTTACGCAATTTCTGATGTAATTTTTGTTCAAAGAAAATGGTGATTTTAAATAAAAATTTTATATAAAATAATAAAATGAATTCATGAATGAATGAAAAATGAATGATAATGTTTTATTTAATGAACGAATAATTTAATTTAATGTTCCAAAATAAAATTTAACAGAATTTAATTGAAACAATGAGTTATATAATGGTCCGTGAAAAAATCCTGGGAATTTTCATTCATTCATTTTCATTTATAATTCGACTCACAATTATAAAATATGTTTTTTGAAGCAGAACGTTCGACATATTTGGAATTAGTCATTATTTGTTTTAGTATTAATTTTGTTTTCTAATTTATTCCAAGATAATTGGAAGATGCTTTATCGTGTATATGTATCACATTTTCCACGGGTCTTATCTACCTTTGTGTTCTCAATTTTTTTTTTTTTTTTTTTTTTTTTTTTTCAAGAGAAATTTATTTTTTTCTCGTAGGTGTGTCTAGATTAAAATTGGTATTTCATATATTGTATCTTGCAGAACTGGCAAATTTCTAAATACTACAAGAATTCACAGGTAGAATTAGGTTTACAATTTTCTAAAAATTTAATATAAAAGTACAAAAAGTTTGCTATTAATCTCTTTTCTAAATTTCAAGAAAGTAATCAATTTTTAAATACGAATATTTAACATTAATTATTTATCATACAAAGCGTGTAAAATATTAAATACTTTCAGTTTGAATTCAACCTTTCGCCACCACCTCTTCTTGTTTTGAAAAGGACCTCCTATCGTTTTAGTTTGAAGAATTTCCAAATTTCATTTCTTTTTTTCATTAATAAACTACCCACTTTCTAAAGTTTTAAATAAAAGTAAATATACAAAACAACAAAAATAAAAGCTAATTGTTTTTTTTTCATTGACCGAAATCAAGTATGTATATATTTGCTATCTGTGTCTTATCCATTGTCCAGAAATAAAAAACAACCAATTTATAAAAATATTTAATTTTTACAACAAATAAAATTGTCCTTTTACATCCTTTACATACTATTTTCACAGTATTAACATGTCTGTCGAGTATATGTTATCCCTAATTTAACTAACATACATACATGTACATATAATAACTTAACCGTAAAAGGATAATCACATGACATATCATGTTCACTTTGTATTAAAACCCTCTCTTAATTTTTACCTATGTAAACAACTCATTTTTTCGGACAATTCAACTTATCACAACATAATAATATAATATTTGTATGTATGTATATAAAACGCATGAAATAAATACAAAATCCACCGGTGTGTAATCTAATTTGACCATCTTTATCCTTGGGATTACTCTCAAACATATGGGTCATTTAACATCTCAACACAAGCGAATTTTTACATGATGATATGATGAAGATGATCATGATGATGATGAGCGCGTACATACTCGTATAATTTTTCCTTGTACCTTTAATTTATTGAGAATTTGTTTTTTTTTTTTTTTTTTTTTTTTTTTTTTTTTTTTTTTTTTTTTTTACTTCTTTCTCTCCCTACTTAAACTAAACTTTTTTTAACGTATTTGTAATTTAGGTAAAACGTCAAAAAGGCCATAGAGAAAAAGTATCTAATTCTTTATGTTTTTACGAGAAATATAAGCTTCAGAGAAAGGATATCTATATGTAGGTATTGTACATGGGAAAAAATAATGAATTTTACCATTGTTAATATAAAAAAAAAGCTATGGAAAAAACAGAATTTTTGAAGAGATGGAAATAAATTTTGTTAAATGACCAGGAAGTCATATCATTTCAAATATGTACGTATGTACGTATTTATATATAGGTATATGTGTATCTTTTATATTTTTGTTATAAAAATGAGGAAATGTAACAAAATAAAAAATATTAGAAGAAAAGGAAAAGTGATATGAGACAGGGTTTTATTTTTTGATGAATTGAATAATTAAAATTAAAGGTAAAGTTTTAAGGTTATACGCATGATAAAAATTAATATGAGAATCCCAAAAAAATTCAACATTAAATTGAAAAATTTAATTTTCCATAAAAATAAAAATGTAGGAAAATTTTGATTTTTAATTACTCAAATTGTATTAACAAAATCCAATAGAAGAAACGCTTGGACATCTTGTTATTCACAAACAAATATCTTTCCAAAAACCTTTCGGAATCTTAAAATTTTTTTTTTTTTTTAAATGAGAACAAATTCATTTTAATCTTTTTAAAATTCATTTAAATTGAATGTGGTTAAGACAAAATAATTATGTTAAATGCCACAACACAATTATATTAAATTTCTAACTTACGTCAGTTACTGAATGGTAAGTGTTTTGTAGCTGTTTTATGTATGTCACAAATTCTATGTGACTAAAATATAAATGTAATTTAATTCAATGTATCTTTATGATGATGATATCCAGAGTAATTTGTCATTTTTTTGAATGCGTTTCATTATTATTAAACTTGTACATATCTTAAATAGCGTAATATACTTGACTCATTGTAACTATATGGAGTATGTGTATACATAGTTGAATATAGAACGTATATTTTCAATATTCCTGTCAAATGTATTACATTATGTGTCATATAATATGACATCTTACTGTTGTTTTTCAACAAAAATATATCAGCTTAAATGAGAATAAAATTAAATAAACGATATGGTTTTTCTCATTATCACAAAAAAAGAAAAATTAAAACAAATAAATTGAAAATACTTGTCGGTGGTGGTGACTGAATTGTCTGATAAAATAATTAATTAATTAATTAATTAAAGTATCATAAAAGAAAAGATAGAAGGCATAAATGTTACAAAAAACTCTTTATTTTAAAGTAGATGTTTATGAAGAAAGAAAATGTGTATTTAGAACGTCCTCACGTCATTTTGTTTTTTAAATGGAAGGATCTCTTTTTTCCATCCATGTAATATGATTCTTGAGAAAAGGACATGTAATCTATATTTTTAAAAATCATGCAAAATATTATATTTATGCGAAAGCTCTTCTGAACGCTTCCGATGGATTCTAAAAATCAATAATGAGAATTATAAGAATCAGTTTTTTTTCTTAACCATAAAAGTTCTGAACTCTTGGGAAAAATCTTATTTTTTATTATTTTTTCATGAAATTCTTCTAAATAACTACTCCTTAATATACCTTAGTTATTTTTTTTGTGTGTACTTGAAAGCGGCAATTATTTTCACACCTTAAGGCGTGACGACGGTTAATGTGATCATTAAAATCGAATCAACATACAACCTTTAATTTCATTTTTTTAAAAAAATATATGAAATAAAAAAAAGTCGTAATCGAACATATTGAGATGCTTCTGTTTCTTAATCTTGTTCTGATGTGTAAACACAAAAATAAAGAATAAAAAACAACAAAATTCTTAATATATGATGAGAGGGTTTAAAATCGAAGGTGTGAATTAATTTCACATAATTTAAAGGGATAAAACAGGAAATATCACCCTTAATTTTTCTTACATTAAGAAAGGATATTTAAAAAATCATTTTATGTTGTTTTAAATATGTGCTAGGAAGAAGGATATAATTGAAGACTAAAGTTCAAAACACAGATGTTCAAGACATATCTTAAAGAAAATCCTTGCTTATTACTTGCATTTTCCAATTCTTATTTTCCTGTCTCCTGAATCGGCAATATATTTTATCATAATGACATTTTATAGTGTGAGGTTTATTTTGTTTTATTATTTTTCGAAATTAAAAATAAATGTATGTACCTAAACGTCCTTTAAACATATATGTATATACATATATTCGAAAAAATATGAGGTTTTTATAGTCATTCAGGGAGGTAAAAAAAAAGAAATACATATAAAAATTGACAATTTTCTTATTTATGAACTTCCATAGAACACACCTCTAAAAGACATACATTAAATTGCATATAATAAAGAAATGCACAAATAACATATGCCAAAAGGATATACATAGTATATAAATGTGTAGCAATTTTTATAAAGATCAGATCATTATCGCATTCACGTTTGCCAATAAGATAGTTTCCTTGTTCTTGTGTATTCTATACAAACTATCCGATGATTTTGTGATTCTTGTTTATGTCGTCATTGTGTGGATACAAATTCAATCACAGCGTGTGGTCTTCTTATCTAATCTACTATTTAATCAGATACTTATTTATATACATGAAATTATTGTGGAAAAAAAAGATTTGAAAACAACAAAAAAATAAATAAAAAATTGCTGATCTCTGTAAAAGTGTATGGGATTTTTTTTTCAAGGATGCTAAAAAGTGTTCGATTGTCTTTGAATAGCAGAACTCACACAAAAACAAAAAAGAATTGTTTTTGTTCGGTAAAATATAATAAAGAAATTTTTAAAATTCCTTATTCTACTTTAAGAATTTTTTAAAAATTCAGTTTGATTCATAAATTGTTGTCTTTAGAATTTTGCCAGTGATTTAGAAGCTCTTTTTTGTCAAAAACGTTTATTTAAAAATTCTTATCGACTAATTACCATATTCAAATAATTAAAATATGACACTCATATGTACAACATGAAAAAAATAATTAAAAATCAATCACATTAACTCCGTTGTGTTTGTATTCGTTTATATACATACATATATTTGCTAATAGTTAAATTGAAATCCTTTCGTAATCAATTATAATTGATTTTTTTTTTCATTTCATTATTATTTGTAAAACGGTATATTACGCTTTACCTCCTGAATGAATTTATGTTGTTTTGTTTTTTTTTCCAAAGATTTACGAATCAAGTAAATCGCCACAAATGGCACCGAAGAAGTGAAAAGGTGAGGCACAGTTTGACTGCTTAATTAGATCTGCGGCAAAAGATATTACAATGAACAAAAATAGGAAAACTAAAAAACTAAAAACAACAAGAAAAAGTTGAATAAATCAATGAATTTTCATAGAAAAAAAAAATTAATGCGATACAAAAAAAAGTTGTTACAAGCGGAATATAAAAAAAAAAATTGAAATAAGATTTAATAAAACGAGTAAAAAAAAAAGTACATTTTATCAAACGATAAAAAAGTTATAAGTAATATCATAGAAGGCGGAGATGTAAAAATGATGATGATGATGATGATGACGAAAAAAAAAAAGTAATACCTGATGCTGGATGTATTTTTATAAACCGACAAGACTCAAACGTAACAACAATAACACCAGAAAATTTTCATCCGACAACTTCACGCTTCTGTTTTCAAAACTTATTTTGTGAGATGGAGAAGTTTTTGTTCCAATAATGACGGACAGACAATGTTATTTTACCGGTACATATTGTGTATATAGGCGGGTTATACGGGTGTTGGATTCTGAGCAATTTTTTCTTTTATTTCCTCAATATTACCACATTTATACCAAACACCAGCGAAAGAAATAAGAAACAATTTAAAAAAAAAAAAAAACACTTTGAAAATGATGTTTTTTCTTTTCTTGTTTTTTTATTTTTTTTTATTCACCTGTGACTATTGTTTTATTATTGAATCTCGATCATCACCTTTTGCTTGAAATTATTGATTTGATTTGGTGTCAATTGAGTTTATAGACATTAACTTCAACTAAAAATGGTATTAGATTATTTATATATATATATGTATATATATTTTTTGTTTGTTTTGTTTTTTTATTTATTTATTTATTTATTCTCTGTTCAAGCGCCCTTAGTGGTAAGCCACAAACATCGTTTTTTATTTTTGTTTTTTCATTTATTCAATCAATGAATGTTTTTCATGGATTGTGCAAAAGTAATCAATTCCATTGACATCGATGTTGCGTCTGACTGAATTGGTTTATCGGAAAATAATTATTACGAGATATTTTCACACAATTTTAGATTTTTTGTTGTTTTCTTCATGTGAGTGAATACAGTTTAAAATTAGACGAGAGAGAAAAAATATATTTCCTAAAAATTCAGAATATTGAAGTACCTTATAAGTTCAAAATGTGTTCTAACTTTATTCAAAACTTTTAAATGTTTTTACGTTGAAAATGTCCTCTTGTTTACTTTACGTAATTCTTGTCTTTTTATGTTTGTGTTTTTTTTTTTTTTTTCAAAATGATTCAAGTTATCCGACTAAGCTATTGACTTTTTTTATCATTCAGTCATATCACATAATCTCTTCTTTTTTTATTGTCCTGTTTCCTGTGGCAAAACAACACTTTATAAACCTACTAAAGAACTTTGAATCCCATAAGTATCGAAATGGGATAATTCAATGGGAAAAATATACTAAAAAGCCAATCAAATAGGGCAACCATCATCATCATCATCGTCATAGACGACATCGAACAGTTTTATAACTTTTTCCATTTTAATTTTCTTTTGTAAACTTTGTTTACTCGTACAAATACAATCAATATTCAACAGTTTGCCAATTTACAACTTGAAAATTTATGACCGTTAAAGGACATAAGAGGCAATACAAAAAAAAAATCAAAGAAGAAAACGAATTGACAAAAAAAAAAACAAGAACGAGACGAATAACAAAAACTTCAAAAGGATAATTTAACAATTTAAGGACGAAAAACGTTTATTATTTTATTCATTTTGAAATTTAATGTTTTTTTGTTTTATTTTTATTTTCAAATAATGAGTAAATGTGAAAGAAGTCAATTAGGTTTAATTGAAATTTACACATTAAAATAATTTAAGAATCTATTTCGACATTTATGATTCTGTTATAGTGTACTTATGTATGTATATGTACATAATTTGTAAGAAGGGGGGATTTATTTATTTATTTATTTTTTTTTTTTCAAATTTTCTTGTTACTTTAAATTTTGCATGAAAAAATGAAATAACAATAAAATTTAAACAAATATTGAATAATAGGGATAAAAAGGATCTGAAATTTAAGCAAAATGAATTTATTTTCATCAAAAAATTGAGAATAATAAGGGTGACAAGTAGGACATAGTTAAGGATAATAAATCATTCGTCTATTTTAGCTTTATTTTTATATAAAAAGGACTCTCTGTTTGTGAATTGAGTCACCGCCTTTTTTGTTTGTTCATTTGCTTGCGTTTTTATTTTTTCAAGTGAGTTGATGGTAGCGTATCATTATAGTATCATCATACCATCAGCTTAAATATAGATAAGAAGATCCTTTCCGCTGTTGTTGCGCGTTTATATATTTTCTTATATCACACAATCACACAATATCTTTATTTTGCTTTATAATTTTTACTGAACTGTCTCTAGGCCACCATTATATTATAGCTAATCAAATCCTGTATATTTATCCTGTTTGTCATTGATGTTGCTGTACAAAAATACAATAGTCTCATGAAAATGACAAAAACATTAGTTTACTGATAAAAATGACAGGCAATTTTTTTTTCTCTCTTACATTCATTCTCCTAAGTTTTCTGAATAAATAGAAAATCTTCTTGACATTTCTTCTAGTTACATTTTTCTCATACCAATTCCACCCACTAGTTCTAAGAATGACAACATTCTGAGAATGTGAGGGTTCACTAAACTTCACAAAACCCATAAAATGTATATATGTACATATACAACAAATTATGTTTTTTTTTTTTTTTTTTTTTTCTCTTGTGATGATTATTACTGTTGTAATTTAGGACAAACAAAAAACAAGCTAACCTTGAAGAGATAATATCGATATCTTAATGTGGATGACTTAAAAAATTTATTATGTCTTCTTCTTTTTATTTTGTAGAAGAAATTAAAACTGTAACAGTGAAATAATTTTGTATCTTTTCTTTTTTTTTTTGGTTAATTTATATTAAATTTTGAAGTAATTGCCTTTCGTAAGAGTCCAATAAATGAAAATTTCTGGTATAATTGTCAATTTCACATGGAGATACAAAAACAGTAGGTTTATATTAAAGATTTCGAATTTTTTGCTTCTAATGTTTTTTTTGTTTTTTTTTTTTGTTTCTTTGCGTTGTGTGTAATGCAACAATTTTCTGAATGAAGTTCATTGATTGAGAAGAAATTGACCTATCTTTAAGGTGCTCTAAGGTGTTCGGATGTATTTCTTTTTATTTTAATTTTTTTGTCTATATTCACATTTTCTGTAACGAATTGAAACTTCATTCATCAATTCAATTCTTCGGTATATTCATTGATGATGGAGTTCATTCAATAGGAACGTTACAATGAAAAATTTTCTCTAAAATTTGACGATTATAAGAAAATTAAGAAATCATTTCATTAAAAAAAAAAAGAATTCAAAATTGTTTTAAAAAAAAAGTAGTCGAAAAGAAGAAAAAAATAAAATTGGGATTGCCTACGATATATCAACCTGATGGCAATTTACTGAAACATCAGGCTTTATAATAAAATTGTTAATTGCTTTTTTAGTACCCTAATCTAATCAAAATTATTTCCGTACGAAAAACAGATTGTGAAGAAAAGTGAAATAGTACATTGAAGTCTAAAAATAATAAACCAAAATTTATTGTTTTGAAAAATTTCATTCGAAAAATGATTAGCAGTTAACAGAACTTTTTGAGTTATATTTAATAGTTGAGAGATTCAATAAAATTCCTTATTTCAAATCACTTTAAATCTTCCAAGCAACAATTGACGAGTATAGTATTTTTAATCTTTAGTGTAGATTTTTTACAATTTCATCATTATTAAGTAATCAATAAATAAATTATCGAAATTGTAACACAATTTGAAAATTTTCAGTAAAAAAGAAATTTAAAAAAACATGTGCATGAAAAAATAACGGAAATTCTTTGTTTTTTTTTTTTTAAATGATTAGTAAAAATATGTAAACAGATTTTCAATTCTTTCACATTTTTCTTCTCCAAGTAAAAATATTTTATTTGAAAAAAAAAAAAAAAAAAAATTAAGAAACAATTACAAGAAAAATGCGTTCCTTTATATCATTATATCTCTATATACACACATACATACATATAAATTTACTATTCATATTCTTTACATTACATTAAATGGTCATTTGACTAGTCATCTTCAGGATATCTGCAATAATATTGTTTATTTCATTATTACAAATTTTTCCTGCTATAATTTGCTTGCTTGCTACTACCGCATCTATTACTGAATACACATAGATACACACATACATTCATATACTTATAATTTATTTGTAATTAATGTAATCATCATCAAGTAAAAATTAAATAAACAACATATTAGGAACATATAAATTTCACATTCCTTTCATTTATTTCACATTTATTTTGAACAACAGTAAATTTATAGCATGACTAATAAAAATTTCAAAACTATACAATTATGGAGTAAAATTTTGCACTTTTCAAAGAATATGCTATGTTTTAATGAGTGACATGACAGAAAACATTTTCATCATCATCATCATCATCAACAACTACACCATCAACATCAAAATCAAAATCAAAATCATCTTAGTAATGTCGCATTCGAGTACCTTTAATTTAACTAAAAATCAAAAAATAAGCTTCAATGAATTTTCCAAGAAAAATATTAAATTTAACGTAAAACCTTGAATGTGCAAGTGAAATGTATGAATTTTTGTTTTGAATATCAATTGTTGAAAGAGTTTTCTAATTAAATAAAAAATTATATGGAATGAGGTAACATATACATATGTATGTCCATCAAACCACCACCATCATCGGCATGTCCCCCAAAAATACTTAGATTTTATTTAACCCTTTTCTTTTGAATCTATTGTGCTATGTTACGGAATATATCTAATCGGTATTATGACTTGTGACTTTTTCCTTTTGATTTAACTTCCGACAAGCTTTTTGATATTCGATTATTGTTGTTGTTGTTGTTATTATTATACGAATATCCTGTAAGCCTATTGTATTTTATTCACTTAACAACAATGTGAATTTAACATTTAAAACACAGTATAAATATATTACAGAAATTTCATATTAGAAATCAGCAACCCCACCACAAACATTTGTAATATAATATTTTATATTAAATACAGTTATATTTTACCTAGGGTAATTGTTACTATATCTGGCTTTACAAAGTGTAGGAAAATCATTTAAAATCTAAAAATTGAAGGAAAACACTTGAGTAGTTGGCCTCTTATAAGTTATCGTATCTCTAAAGAATTATTTTTTTACGATAAGTTTCTAGGTTCTGCTTTCTATTCCGTGTATGACAAATAAAACATTCGGAATTGCTATCCGACTAAGTAGGAGAGCGAAGACTCGAATATTCAGGCTTAGAATATGAAATCTATACCGACAACCAGCCATCCTGCTAGTCCAATGCCCAAGCTTTTTACTTCTTACTGTTCGTTGAACTCGTTACAGATATTTGAAATTAAAATAATTTATTGTTAGATTGATTGTCATATTAATGCGAGTATTCAATGGGGCTGTCTGCCCTAGGTGACATTATTTTATGATACTTTTATTTATTTGCTATTTTTCTAAGATTTAGCAAGTAACTGAAAGGACATATTTATATGTGTATAATTCAAAAAAGGATATGAATGAGAAATTAATATATGATATATGTATATATGTTGAATAAAGAGTACATAAGTAGATTTTACATACAGCACATAGCTATAAATATTTTCATATATCACAACAAAATTTGATTTATTGAAAGAATGTTTTCTCATACAACATATAAGTTTTCTTTACCAGCAGCAGCTGCTAAGCTGATACATTTTTAAATGTTGTTGTAAGCAGTGTCAAATGGTAAAGTAATGAATCTTAAAAATAATTTATGAGATAAAATTTTTCGGTTTTCTTTTGTTTTTATTTTATTTTCTAATTCACAATATTAAATACTTTTCTTTTAATATAATTTATGTGAAATGGAACAAGTTGTATATATGACTTATGAAAATACATACATACATAAAACCAAATTGAAAAAACAAAAAAAAAGAAAAAGCAAAATAGCAAAAACGAAACAAAAAAGTACATACTTGTATTTTTTTAAACAGACAAATTTTCGTTTAAATTAAAAGTATCTTAATTGTGGTCTTGAAATGGTTTTTTTTTTCACTAAAGCTTTTTGAAATTATCAAAAATTAAAAAAATAATGTAGGCGGACAAATTAAGTATCTAAAACGACAAAAAAAAAAAATCACCTTACTTCAAATTTCAAATTTCATCTACATAAGTATACAGTATTCATTTTTGTAGTTCAACAAATTAAAGGTTTACGAACTTAAAATCTTTTTTAATTCCATGTAATTCTTCATTATTTAAAAGATATCAATCTCATCTACCTGCTTATTTTCAATGAGCGTAAATAGTACTTAGAAAAAAAAAAATAAAGATAAATTTTTAAAGCAAAAGCTTTCACTTGTTCTAATTGATAGTTGATTAGCTACTACTAATATTTATTGGCTACACTTATCAATTTCCGTGTCAATAATACATCAAACGGTAGCCACTCATCCTTCAATCATATAAAAAAAAAAAAAAAAAAAACCAAAAACAACAAAATAATGCTTCAAAATTGTTATAAATGAAATAATGAATCTCTCACATTAATATCTATAAAAGTTTTGGGTATATGATTATTATGTTGTGATATAATATTTCATCTTTTAATCTGATAAAAAAAAAAAACAACGATTTCTTTTGAAAAAAAAAAAATTAAAAATGCAAAGTCATTCCATAAATGATTGATCCATTTCAAAAAAGTACAACTAAATACATACTATATATATATGTACATATATAAATTTTAATATAATAAAATTAAGGTCATAATATTTTAGGAGAATTGAATTTGAAGGGTGGAACTGATTAAAATAGCGATATAAACTTCATCTTTAGCATAAATAAAATGTTAATAAAAATTTTATGATTTAATTATTTTGTTTTATTTTTCTTCTTGTAATTATTGATTTCTATATTCAATTGAAATTTTATAGAAAATTTTCAAGATTACAAATAAGATCTTAATTAGATAGTTTGATGGTAATTAGGCTTTCAAATGAACGGATTTTTTTTTTGTGATTTGAAAATTTTGTAATTTGATAGTTAAACTGAATAAAACGAGAAAATCTGATGAAAATTTACTCTTAAAAGAGATCAATTTGTCATCAGGATCAGGAAAAGAAGTATTGGAAAATTTATATATTTTTTTTCTTCTTGTTTTTCTTGTAATTTACTATCGGAATCTCAATATAAGTGTAAAAAAAATATACTTAATATCATTTGAACACCTCCAATGGGAACATTATCAGATTGTGGCCTTATGAGAAAAAGTTTTATATTGAGTAACTTTTATTTGACCAGAAAAAGTTTACCAATAAAAATTTTCTTTATTTGAACTAAATAAAGTTTTAAGTTAAATACCATCTTGTTAAATTGAAGATTATGTCAAGAGAATAGTAAAAGAATTTTATACGATTTTTTTTTTATTTCTTAGAAAAAACTTATATGTATGTAAAGATTTAAAAGATATTTTCTTTTCTAGATAGTTGTACGAAATTCAAATACTTCTTTTGGTTTGAGAAAAAAACACCCAGAAGTATATTTTGATTGTGTGTTTTTTATTTTTAATTTTTATTTTCAAATAGAAAAATCGGAATTTTCGAGACTTAGCTTAGACTAATGACAATAAGTTTTCTTTTTTTGAACTTTAAAATTTTTTTAAATTTATTTATTTTTTTTTTTTTTGAACTTTTCATAGAGGATATAATTTACATGGTTAAAATTTGAAATCGATCAAAAGTTTTGAGATTTTTCAGCTACTATAAAGTTATAAGGATAATAATCAGGATATTTGATAAGAATCGATCACATTATTACATTTTTCATACTTTTTTTAATCTTATTTCAGTATTTACTAACGTAAATCACGTTCAAATGAACAAAAAAAAAAAATGCATTTGTATCATCGTCATTGGTATTTAAATTATAAAATTTTATTCAAAAATTACTTTAAAAAATTTATCTAGCAGTTTATTAAGTTTAATCATTACAATCATCTGTAAGTATCTAAAATAATTTATTTTATTCGCATTCTCATATTGAAAAGAAAAAAAAAATTAATACGTGTTCGTTATGTGATATTGCACATAAAAATTCCTTTACATACATACATTAGCCATATAAAGAAACATTATAAATGAAAAAAATATATATATATTTTCAATGAGACTGCATTTTTTTAATTACACATTATGAACACATTATTACTATTAACTAACTAACATTGCAAACGACTGTTCAGACCATTCATCACATATCACATCATTTATCGCGTTCTAATGTGGCACCCGCAATTCTACACACAATTTATCAAATTCCCACACAAATATTCAAACAAAAATAATTATTATTATTCAACTTTATTGAAATTATTAAAAACATTAGAGATATTTAGATACTATGCAACAAAAAAAACAGCACATGATATTTAACATATTGCATATATAATTTTATTTTTGTTTTTAAGTAAATTAAAATTGTTGCATTTTGATGGTCCGTTCATATATATGAATACACAACTATACGTTGATATGGTAATTAATTTAAAATTATTGTACACACGAACATTTTATAATGACAAATGAACGATAATTAACTGACCATCAAATATATTTGTGAATAAAATCATAATGTGAACAAAAAACAAAAAAACAAAAAACAAAATCATAAATATTTACAATGTATATGACAATTAAATTGTATCTATATTTTGAGTGAATATCATTCACAATTTTATAAAATAAAAATAAATTACGTTACGATATAAAAATATCTGTGTGTGTTTGATGTAGTACTTTGATGCTGTAACGAAAATTTTCATTATTAATTTACGCATTCGAATTATGATTATTATTGGCATTTTATCGCTACTGTTACAACATCTATAAAATGCACAAAAAAATGTACGTGATAGATATTATTTTTGTTCATAAAAAAAAAAAAATGAATTTTACGAGATGTATTTGCAATTAAAAAATATTTATATGGAGATTTTTTTTTTCTTTTTATAAATATGCTGTATTCTGTGTTACATTAATATCACGTAAAGATATACATAAAACGATTAAAATTTCATATGTGAAACAAATGTGTGCTAATAAGTCAAATATCATTTATTTATTTTTTATTCATGTTTTTTTTTTTACTCTCTCTCTTTTTAAATCAGTAATCATCATATAGAGACCGTGAAGTAATTTTATGACGATTCGACTTGTTGTACAAGATTAGAAAACAACAATATTAAACTAAAACTACTGTGAAGGAAAAATGCAATTCAATGAAATAAGTATGTATGTTTAGTAATGTAGAATGAAGGCGGACGGCTTTAACTCTTAATTTTTCATTTCTACATTTTTTTCAACAAAAAAAAAAAAAAAAGTAATTTATAATTATTTTTAATATGATGTAAATTATATTAAATCCATAAAGAGAAAGGTAAAATAATTATAATTATTGTTGTTGTTTGTTTTTATTTTCTAAATTTTAATAAGAAATTTGCAAATTTTTTCCTTCAACACTTTTTTCCTTCTTTTCTAATTTTAAACTGTAAAAAATCATATACATATGTAGATCGAAAAAATTTCATAAGCTATCTAAATATTAGTTTGCAATCACTCTAAAATTCCATCAGTAAATTTCAAAAAAAGAAAAAAAAAAGTGATTGATTGCTTTATGAATTTTTAAAAAGTACCTGAAAAAAATTGTTTGAGAAAAACAAAAGAAAAAAAAAAATTAAAATGATCTAATTTACAAATTTTTATAAAAAGAATTTTTATTACTTTTTTCTTAAAATTTCCAAACTTTAATTAACTAATTCCCTAATATGCAAAAAAAAGAAAAAAACGACAAAAAAAAGATACCAAAACTATAACGGTATCACCCCTCTTTCTTCTTCTTTTTTTTGAAATTACTTTCCTTTTCATTTAGTTTTATTTCAATTCATTTTTCTCATCGTTATTGAATCGATATTTGTGCGACGGTTTTGAATTTATCCCCGCAGACAAATTGACGCACATCCGGATAATGATGGACGACAGGACGATTTGTCTTAATGTGATGTGTGTTATGAAAAACAAAAAAAAAAAAAAGAACAGAAACAAAAGTGAAAATTCCTTACCCTTGATATGTCGAGTACTCATCTTAATGTTATGTTATGTTCATTGCCATCGTCCTTTACTTCTTCCTTCTCCATTCAAATTTTTTAATACAAATCATAGAATTCAGAACAGCATCAATTTATTTAATTCTCATTTATGTATATGTCTGGCAGACAAAAACGTATACATATGTATGTACATACATTTCTGATTATCGTGGTAATTCAGAAGTAAGAACATGAATATAACTTATAAGCATCATAATAACATTGGTTAGTTCTAACTGTATCACTTACAGAGAATTTTGTTCTGTTTTTCAAATCATGCAGAAATATTAAAACTTATATGTAAAAGGAAAATTAAAGAAAAACAAAAAAAAATGTATTCATTCCATTCTGTTGTGACTTTCATTCATAACTCATTTTCATAGATTTTCGCATTATTGAGAAAATCGAAATTGTCAGTTTGTCTACTATCTACCATACTTCTGTATAATTCTCATTCTTTAATTTCCGGATAAATCAAAACCGAAAAGAATATGAAAAAAATTATGAAGAAAAACTATTTTTTTTTCTCGTTCTTTTCCTTTTTTTTTTTTGTCCCCTTTCCTTAAAGATAATCCGTGAAATATTCTTTTGCTGTCACAAGTGCACAGGATTAAAGAAATTTTCATTATAATATTATATGTGAATGATATTATTTGTCCTTTTTAGCAAGGACTGTTGTTACAAATTTCTGTGTGAAATAATGAAAATCTATATAAAAAAGGACATTTATACAAGTATATAGTAGTGAGGGTTGATGATAATGATAATATTTCTGGTTTGCTTTTCATTTATTATTTTGTGTAGTATGAATACTTCGCGTTAAATCTATATTTCGTATATGATATATAGAGGATAAAATGAATACAAATATAGAAAATATTCATTTACCAAAAATATTCTGAATTGAATACAATTTGTATTTCTTTATGCTTTTCAATATTAACGTATACCAAAAATATGTACACGTACTGCTTTTTAGAATGAAATAAATCGAAAATTTGTCATTGTCGAAATAGTCGACATCAAGTCGCCAGCCTGTTTCCGACGTGAACAAAATTTGTTGTTGTTTTATTAAAATCACTTTTCATATCATCAAAATGATAATATTTCACTCGTTTCTATATAAGAATTTTATAATACAAAGGACTAATATTCAAAAAAAAAAAAAAAAAAAAAATGAAATAAAATAAATAAATAAAAATATTATCTTGAAAATTTGCTTTTATAACAGAATTTCTTTTATTGAAACGAAAAAAAAAAAAAAAAAACATGAAAAGATGAAAGTTTCCCTTATTCAAAATTTGATTTGAATTGTGTAAAAGTAAATCTTAAAAAATGGTACTCAACTATTTTCTCGTCAATCCCTAAGGAACAATAACAAATTTTCAACTTCAATAACTATAAGAATGTGAATTTGATAACTTTTTAAATGGTTTTACAGCCTCACTTATGCGTTTCTTTTTTTTTTTTTTTCTTTGGTTTTTTCATACGTTTAATAGCGTGAAATGACGTCAATTACAATTTCCAATTTTTTTTTTTTTATTTAAATTTATTTTTCTCATGTCCTTCAAAATTCACATTTTCTTTCTCTTTCTTCATCCTTTTGTTATCTGTAAAATATCATGTATAAAAATGATTACTTATGTAGTGTATTTTACAGTACGTGCAGATATGTTTCTTATTATTTTCTCTTTTTTTTTTTTTTTTTCTCTAGGACTTTATATATTCTTTATTCAACATGACAACAACAATATTTTTGTGATCTAATAAATCTTGACTTGCTGCCGACGAAAATTGTACTTTAAAAGCGACAAAAACAGGTCGCAATTAACATAACAAATCGTTGTATGAATTTAATATAAACAGTATATACAACAGAATATGTATGTTTTAGAGAAGGATACCAAATAAGAGAAATTAAATCCAAAACGGACGATAAACATATTGTAAGGATGTGAAGAACTTACAAGGGAAAAACAACAAACAACAAACAACTTGATTTTATGTTGTTCTGTTCTATGTATATTGTTTTTCCACAACTAGCAGTTTTATTCTTTCCTTGTATCCGCTTGTATCTTGCTGCAGTATTAAATGTCTAAAATCATTGTCCTTTTTGAAATAGAAAACACAGAATATGCTTGTACACAAGGACGATTTCTTCATGTCTCTCTTGCAAAATTTGTAAAGAAAACATACATATGTACATATATAGAGATCCATGTAACTCATGTTCTTACTTTTCTTTTCGTCAGATAAAAAGGACATCATACTCCATATAAGAAATATTTTTTTAAGGATTCTTTTTTTTTTAATCTATGTTAATGCTTGGCACGCAGTGACTTATTTGAAAACATTAACAGTTATCTTAATAAACATTTTATGGAAATTTTGTTGAAACACAAACACACCCCTTATTATATATTTTTAGTCCTCGTCTTACGTTTTGGTTTTATACTATGTTATCATTATGTATAGTTATGGTGCAGTGATTAGTTTTCTTTAAATAAATGCTGTCTAATATACGTATTAAATGTATTTCCTGGCGAAAATTGTTAAAACATAGATTTTTTTAAAAAAGATTTTTATTATATTAAATTTTAGTAGCTAATAAACTTGGAAATTTTACAAAAAAAAAAAAAAAAAAGGATGGCAAAAACAAAACAATAAAACAAGTAAAATGATTATGAAATTATGAGGCAATACATTATTAGCTTGGTTCTTTTGCTATTGATATGAAAATTCACTACAAAAATCAATTATTACTTTGAAACATAACCGAATTCTTGGAAATATATTTCCTGAGCAAAAACTGTTGGAAAATCTATGATGGAATACAAAACAAATATGATACAACCTTCTTCTTTTGTGGCGTCAATATTTGAAAAATTTTTATGAAAATCTCCAAGAGCGGAATTAAAGCAAAGTTACTGAAAATCATAGATCTGCTATGTACAAAAAAGGTCGTTTTTATTAATTGGATTTTAAAAAGGAAAGAAACTACATTTTGTCAAGAGATCACCTTGAATTATGGACCTAAAGATAACCGAAATTTTTTCAAGGACCTTGCCATATGATATAGGTACATATTTGAAGATTCTTAAAAGGATAACTACATAATAGGAGAAGAATAAGTTAAAAGTTTCCCTGGGAAATAAATGTACATACGTTTTAGAATTTTTACTATGTTTCGTTAAAAATATCAGAATGAAGCTTCACTGTATTTAACTTTCAAGTTAAACAACAGTTTTCTGATTTAAAAAAATTTTGAACACGATAAAAAGTTCAAATGAAATTTAAAATGTTTTTTATAATTTTTTTTTTTTTTTTTTTTTTTTTTTTCAAAAAAGTTTTCTCTTTATTTATTCAACTAACTTGGTCATGTTTCCAAGAACTGAAATTTAAATTTTTACTTCCACTTGAAATATTAATACAAACATCAAAAATGAGTAATAAAAATCTTAGTAAACTGCTTTGAAATGGACCACAAATTGTACGCAAATTAAAGTTCATTGCTGATGATGATGCATATATAAGATGTTAATAAACATTCATACATACATACATCATTTACGTTTATGTTATATTACATACATAAAATATGTATATATTCTATACGATGAGTAAATCGTCATGGCATAATTTTATCTTGTGTTACCGGTCATTTGGTAAATGACCACTGGAACCCATTAAGGATTGCTGTTATTAACTTTAACTATACATTCACTATACACAAATCAGCCAGTACATCATCAGTTCAAAATATTATAAGTATTAGCTTAAATTGAGTATCAGAAGAATAACAAGAAAAAGAAGGAAAAAGTGAACAAAAAAAAATAAAAATAATAATAAGTAAAAATAAAATGTGTTTACGTACTTAAACACATTGATTGCGTTTTATATAAATGTAGCGGTAGTTACAAAATTATGTATTATAACTTCCCAATAATCATTTGATGATCAAGTCATTCTCTATACACAATACGTACATATACATATACATATATGTATAGTGTTATTTAATAAGTATTTATATGTAAGTATGTTTACACATGTTTTTTTTTTTTTGTTTTAATATCTAAAATGTTGTGTATCTACAATTTTTATACCAGGTGAATGATGCCTTAATTGAGTAAAACTTTTAAAAAAAATATACATACGTATATGTATATACCCAGTGCGGGGCTAATTGTTTATTTGCCTTTTAAGTTCATTAGACCGCCCTAATCACTTTGATAATTAAACCCTACGGTCTTTGGTATCTTTTCAATTTTTTTTTGTTTTGTTTTGTTTTTCTTTTTAATTCATTTTTTTGATTTTTTACATATAAAAATTACTTTAAGGTTAACCCCTTAAGCATTGTCTCTGATGTAAAAAATAAGATTTTATGTCTTTTTTTGCCGTATATGCGTAACAATTCATTATTTTACGTATTCATCAAAATAATTTTTTATATTAATTTTTTAAATCTGATTGATACTTTTAAGTTTTCATGTTCTTACAATGAAGAACAGAGGAAAAAAATTTTTCATAAAGAATAACTTTAGGCAGTATTTACGTATATGAACAAAAAAAAAAAAAAAAACAACGTAAACCCTTGAATAGTATTTTCAAGTAACGAAAAACATCACTTTTTATACAAATACGAGTATGTACAGAAGTGATTTGTATAAATTCACTATAAGTGTAATTATGTCATTTGACTCTGTTAATTGAGTTATAACCCATAATTTTTTTGCTTTAATTTTATTTTTTTCTGTTGTTCTCGCACATACATACAGCACATTTAAAATTCGTGATTTTGTTACAAAAAAGCATCTAAAATTTAAAAAAAAAAAAAAAAAAACTGATAAATCAAAGACAAAAAAAACGCCTTTTTTTTGTTCTCATGAAATTGCAACAATCCGAGATATTTTATTTTGACTATTAAAGAGTACAATCACTTGATTTCTTTTTATTTTTCTTAAATTTTTCTATCTTTTAATTCATACAGTCTGATGTGGTATATATCTTTTTAATCTATCTATCGTTCATGTTAAGAATATCTGTCATTAGCATTGATTAATTTGTTAGATATTTACATACAAAAACAATCAATCACTACTACAATTCCCTTTTTAAATATAACAAAAATAGAAATACGTAATGGATAAAGATTAAAAACCTGGTGGTAAAAGGAATAAAAATGAACAATTTACACACGTACATTAAAGATATACAAATAAGACGACAATGTGATGAAACGTGTATAAAACTCTATTGAAACATAAGACCGACCCATCATCATCATAATCATTATCAAAAGGAATCCCCAAAAAGAAAATTATCATTGAAAAAGAAAAACAAAAACAAAAGTAAAAAAAAAAATATAAAAAAACAATCAACTTATAGAGAAAATAGAAAATTAGGGAAAAGGATATAATTAAGGCCATCATCGTTAAGTACCCGGAAAACTAATGATATACAAGACAAGAGTACAACAATTGAATTTGAAGAATTACTTCTGAATGCAATTTTCTTGACATTTTATCTCTCTTTTTCCCTTTCCCTTGTAACCTTCTCCAGGACTTCAACAGTTTCAAAATGTTCACATAGTACATTTACAATTTTTCTTTGAAAGAAAATTGAAAAAAAGAAGAAAAAGAAAACAAACAATTTGTAAATCAAATAGAATTTTTTTCAATTATCGTATCATTTTTCCCTTTCCCTTCTCCTCGTTTCTCCTATCCTTTTAATATATAATAATACAAAAATATAAAAACGACTTTTCTATCAAAAGACATGAATCTCAAAATTATACCAGTCACCCAATTTTTTTTTTTTTACTACCAACTTAATGATATTTGTGTATCCTCCCAGGATCTCATGTTTCCTTTTTTTTTCTTTTTTTTTTTTCAAAATAGAAAAATAACATCATACATACATACATATGTACATATGTATATTTTTTACATATACTTTAGAAATAAGATTATTTTGATGAATTGCTGTTATCCGACAATACAACCCATTATAATAGTCACTTTAAATTCTGGCAATTTAAATTCGAATTTTTCAAGGATTTATTTAGAGAAAATATATAAGAGGGACAAAACGTAATTGTGTTGGTGCAGTCCCACATTTAAAAAAAAAAAAAAAACGCGATTTCGATCGCATTAATATTTATGAAGGAGTTTTGTATTTAAGGATATGAAAAACACATAAAATGTTTTGGCAACAATTTTTCTTCTTCGTTGTATTATAACGGCTGCATCATTTCTACTTATAAGGACTTCTGAATACTTTCAGTTATAATAAATAATATAATATTTATCATAAAAAATTAAAAAGAGGAAAAAGAGAAAGAAAAATAAAATAATGATAATAATTGAATTGATAATTTATTTAATTGAAACATCACAGAATGTCCATTCGTTTTCATTTTATATTCATCATTCATTGTTTGTTTATTTAAGAAATACACCTGCAAAAATATTTTACTACTGCGAGAAATTATAATGATATAATATTAAATTGAAATTCATATATACATATGTATGTATGTATATAAAATGGTATGTATTGTCTATCTTGTTGAATTTATTGTTTATTCAATTACTTACGCTATTTTTTGTTATTTTTTGAAATTATTTTAAATTAAAATAAATTTAAGACTTTTTTTTTATTTAAATTTTTGTTATTTTTTATAGCTTGTAAAAATGTTTTCAAGAGGATCCTTTTTTTTTTTTTTTGTTAATGTACCTATATTGTGTTTAATTTATCAATGTGATTCACATTTTTGCTTTTATGAAGCAATTAAATAATCTTTAGTCCTTAAAACATTTTGAAATTTAAACGTTATACGAATACTTTTACGAATAATTAATTTTTTTTGATTACACAAATCATTTTGTTTTTTAAATATGTACATATTTTCTATTTTCTCCCCTCGCTAAATTTAATTTTTAGTACTCCTTTTATAGTATTTCGCAGATCCAAATATCCTTTCCAGCACAAAATTTAAAAAAAACGCTACACAATTTGAAAAGCTTTTAAAAGTTTGGAACTCATTTTAGAAATTTTATGTACTATAGTATGCCTAAAAGTATGCAATATATATTTATTTCTTCATTTTTTTTCTTGTAGTTCTGGATTGAGTATTGAATATGAAGTCAATACACAAACTTTTCGAAAGTGGAACAACGGAATTTCTTTATCATTTTTATTTGAAAATTCAAAATGTTGAAAAATTATACCCAATCAATTTTTCACTAGAAAATTTTTTTTGGATTAAAAAATTCAGGAAAAATTTGAAAGATATAATCAAACATCTGTTTTTTTTGTATTTTCAATTTTGTGATTGAATCATTTGATGTTTTATTTTATTCTACGTAGAAAAACTCTCACTAAAAATAGTCGCTTAATTGACGTTTTTTATACTCGGTTTTTACCTAAAAGAAAAGAAAAGAAGTCAGTATTGTGCTTATGGAGGTAGTACCCGATTAGTTTTTTGATAACTTAAAATATAAATGTTTTTGATAAATTATAAATTGAAATTGAGATTTGATCACCCCACACAACAGACAGATTTATACAAACGCAATGTAAAAGAATATAGAAAAGTATACCTGTGTTGCCAGTACTAACTTCGATTTATAAACTGAGTATAATCACTAAAAATATTATTTTCTCAAAGCCTGAATTCAGAGTGAATTTTTAAATTCTATAAAATCTCTGTGGTAAAGAAAAGAATAGAACATTTTTGTAGTAAGCTTAGTAAAGTATATAAATTGACGTCAAATTAAAAGGAAACTGTTGAAAATTTTTTCTCAATATTTGCTTGTATGTATTTTGTTTCCTACTTACCAGTTTTATTTTGAAAATTGGCACTGAATTACAGTGAACTCAGTAAAAAATTATAAAATCCCAAAAATTGCAATTTTTTACTTTCCATGAAGAACATTGTAAAGAATTTTTTTGCCTTAAAAAAATAATTTTCAGATTCAATAAATCAAATGTGAAGAGTAACACTAAAACTTTCCCTTGAATAATTTAAATTTAAGCAATTCGTAACGAAAAAAGGCGCCGTTTAAAATAAAATACAAAATAATATTTTATTATTCCAAGTCAAATCAATCATTACAAAATTCTTTTCTTCTAGATCATTTTTATATGCGATCTTCCTTTCAGGCTAATCACATGTTAATGTTGACAAATGATCTTACTTATTACTTTTCATGTCATTTTCTCATTCAGAAAAAAAAAAAAAGAATTCTAATTTTAAACCTGCATAATATACAAAATAGAATAATAATAATATCTTATCTTCTCGTATTGTATTTTCATTTCAAATAACATTGTCTGTATAGATTATTATAGGATGCATCATCATCATCATCATCAGTTGCATCATTCATAGAATATTATCCTTGTTTGTATCTTCACAGAGAAGACAAATAAAATACATATTATGAATTACACCGGAAAACCTTGAGGCGATTCCGGTGTTTCTTTATTGAAAAAATAAAATTTCAAAGATTTCTGATTTAATATTTTATGGGAAATGAATTTTGATGTGCATGTGCAGTAAATATACAAAAATAAATATTTCGTTTTCTACACAATATTATCCTTAAGACTATCAATGATTTTATTTTAAATCTTTATATTCGAAATTTTTTTTAAATTCATTTTAAATTTTCAAAAAAAGAAATTTTATTATCAAGTCACGTAAATTTCAAAAGAAAAGAAAATAATATTATACTTTCACATCACAACGGTAAAATATCACACGATACGATATACCGTCATAAAAAATCCGCTAATCCTTTAACATGATTTAATATCACATAGGTACATCATTTCAACTGTAAAATTTTCTCTCTATATATTTTTTTTTCTTCACTAATGAGCATGCATATACATTCCAAATATGTTCTGATATTTATTCTAAAAAATTTAATGTAAGATATGCAAATGAATTCAATGTTGATCCTTTCTTATTTTGGATCCTTTTATAATGATGTCGAAATTTTTATTGTTTCCTTCCCAAAAGGTTTATCTTTCACACCACCACAACTATAATGTGTAAGACAAAAATTTAAAAAAAAAAAAAAGAAAAAGAAAAAGGATACAATATAAGGAAAAAGTTTTAAGGTATTCGATATACGATGTACTTGAAATTTATGCAGATGATGGGACATTTTTCATTTTCCTTTTATATTCTATCTATCCTTTCACTTTGAGATTTGATACATACATATGACGACGATGATGATGATGATATATGCAAAGTACCTATTTAATATCTGTGTGTATGTGAATGTGTATATGTATCACATTATAGTTATCATCACGCGACTTTTATTTCAAAGAATTGTAATCGTTCCGCGATTATTATTGTTCTTTGCTATTCAATCTGGTTTCTTGTTTGTTGATTATTTTGTATGCAAGACAACAGAATATAAAGGAAAAAGAATATAAAAAACAAAAAAAAAAAGAAAAGGGTGAAAATACGAGCATGTAATTTACAAACTGAAAGAAAAAAAAATCATTTTTTTTTTTTTATTATCCTAATAATGAAAACTGTGAGAAAAAATTCTTACAGTGATAGTCAGAGTGACAATGTTGATTCATTATCCTTATCTTGTCGTTTTTTTTCTTCTTTTTTGTGTGTGTGCCTAGGTCAGGTTTTGATAATGAAATGCTTGAATAAAAAAAAAATAGGATGAATAAAAGAAGTTCTGCAGACCATGAGATTGTTTTTTGTTTTGTTCAAAGGATTATTTAAAATACTTAAAAAGAAAAAATTTCTATATTCTAGTCTAACGATTTTTTATGCCTTTTAGAAGGATTTAAGTATAGAACGCATCTCATTTGCATATTCTGTAACGTTTTGAGAGAAAAAAACGTGTCCTCAGAAAATCTGAAACGTTTTTAATAAAAACTGGATGCTTTCTACGTTTTTATTTTCATGAGAAAAAAAAAGAAGCTGAGTTATGTTGTAAGGACACAACTAACATGAATCCTGTTATGATGCTTTTGTTTGATAGTAAAATCAAGTAATTGTGGACTTGTGAACCTTCAGCTTGTCTCTTGTGTAATTTAGTTAATATAGGTCGAAGCTAAGGCAAAAATTTAAAAAAAAATTCTGGGTGACTCTAAAGTTAACGGAAAAGCATACTAAATCGATATAGTCTTTAGAGAATATTACCCAAGTAGTTAAGGAGTTTTCAGTGGGTCTATGAGATGTCCTAGGTCCTGGCCAGTTTTAGATTTTTTTAAAATTCTTTATAAAATTTTAAAAATCCATAGTAATTTTCGTTGAAAAAGAAAGCTCTATAACAAAAGCGAAATCTTGATCTTGTCGGTATTTATATTAAAGGAAGATTTTAATAATATTCGAAAAAATTAAGACTTCGATCCTACAGGAGGTAGAAGCTAATTATAATTTTCGTTGGAAATGATTTTATCTTTAACTTTCTCTAGTTTATTTAATTTCCATCGTACTTTTCCTTAACAATCAAAAACTCCTTGAAAATTAAATTCAAGATAAGAAATTTCGATAAAATCAAAAGAAACAATAATTTTTTAATTTACTTTTCTCCACACAAAAATATTAAATACATATTCCAAAACATTCAAACTGACGCATTAAAAACCAACCCTTTTTACAGCTAATCGGTTTAATTTGCATACAGCGTTTGTGTCATGCATCATATGTATACTTGAAAAATTAAATATATTTCCAAAAATTATTTAAAAGGGTTCACAAAATACTTTATGACTGAGGTTATATAATTTCTTTTTTTTTTTGTTGTTGTTATTTTTACTACAACAATTTCTTTTTATGTAGTGAACCAATTTCTTGATAACCGCCGCACCTTTCTATTATTTCTTATAATATACCTATCATATAAAATTTCTGTTTGTTTATCTTTCTCACATATAATTTGAATAAGAATTTGATAATTGATCGATTGATTTGCATATTATCCAGGAAAATATGCATAAACGCGTTGAAATAATATTTTAAAGAGAATTTCTACAATTACAAAAAGGACATGGTATGGCATGATGGCATCTGTACGCTAATACACATTTTTATTTCTTTTTCTTTTTGAAAAAAAAAAAGGAGAAAAGGTATTGAATAAACAATCTATAGTTCAAAAGTGTCATATTGAGATCATTTGTCTTTTGTTAAAGGAACAATATTAAAAAAATAGAATAATAAATACGTATTAGAATTTTTTTAAATTTTTTTTTTGAAGTGAAATTATTATTCTTTTTAATATTTTGATTTATGAAAAAATTATGCATTTTTAAATTATTTTAAATATGAAATTTTTAAATTATTTGTTTTTTTCATTTCATCCTTTGAATTTCTGGTTTATAACGGTTTACCACTTTGATTAATTATTTTAAATATTTTTGAATAATTTTCTGAATTTTAAAAGGATTCTGATTTGACGATTTCAAGTCGCAGTTTTTAATGGTGTGAGTCTTCAAAGTGAAAATCTCTAGAATTTTGCTCATTTTTTAGTTTTGAAGGAGCATGCTATTTTGAGGACTATTTTTTCATTTTTAAAATACTTTAAAATTTTCAATTGAAAAATTTTTTAAAAATTTGTTGTCCTTTCCGAATAAATTGAATCTCAGTTTCGAATGTCGTAGTAAAAATTTGAATTTTCTATGACAAAAAAAAAAAATAATTTTGAAAATTTTTGAAGTCATGAAGTCTTCTTAATTGACTTTCAAATTTAACAACTTTTTTAATGCTCAATGACAGTAAACAACAGTTACAAAATATTTCCACATACAAATTTTCCTTTTAATTTTCAAACAAAAATTTTCCATTTAAAAATTACGCTTGTGGGCGTTTAAAAAAAAAAAAAACATCAAGAAAATTTCAATATAAACGATTTCAAAATTTTAGATAAACAAAACATTTTAAATTTAAAATTCAAATAGTAATTTCCTTTATTTAACGAGTTTTAATGATGAGGTAGCTTAATTTAAATTCTAATTATTATTTCATTCCATAATGATAACAGGAAGTAGAAAATTTCATGGACCTCTATTTTTTATAATTAAATTAAATTTAAATTTAACAAGACAAGAATAATGTTATGTCTATAATTATCACCACATTTTTTTTTTTTTTTTTTTTTTTTTTTTTTTCTAAATAAAAAGTAAATAAAATTTTAATAAATATTGATTTTTCTACACTTATTTTCTGTTGAATTAATTAATGATCGAAAATTCAATTAAAACAGATTTTTTTCTCTTTCAAATGTGCGTTTCTACGTCAAAAAGTAACATTTATTAAAAAAAAAAAAAAACACACACTTAACAATACAAAACAATAGGAAAAAAAAAACCAAATACAACAGCCTACAACATATAATAAAATTTATGTATAACATGAGTTTTTATTTCCTTTAACATGATTGCGTTATAATAAGCATTTTTTTTACAAGATAATTTTTTTTTTTTTTTTTTTTTTCAAATGTCTATCAAATAATATGAATCTAGTATGAGTTCACGTTAAACGATAATGGTGACCTTTTATCAAAAAAATAATACAATATACATAATTTTTTTGTGGTTATAGAAGGTGTACGCATACCTTTTTTTTTTTAAATTTTAAATGTGAATTGTATCTAGCATGATATCTTTTATACGTATTTTTTGGTGTTTAACATCACCTTAAACATTGATTTTTAAGTTATTAAATTATTTTTTTCAAGACATAAAATAGAGCTATGTTTTTTTTTTTTTTTTCTTTTTTTTTTTTTAGTTCACATTCTGTAAGTATAGTTTAGGAATCTAGACTATGGACCATACCAACGACATAATAAATTTTATTAATTCATACAAGTCATTTATTTTGTTAATTAAGAACTAATCTTAAAAATCTAAGAATTCTTAATTGACAGTTCAGGGTCCCTAAACATTTTTTGAAGTTTTTTCTTTAAAATCTTTTTTTTTTTTCAGTGTTGTTTTATATTCCTTTTTTGTTTTTGTTGTTGTTAAAAGAATATGCGTGGCCTAACATTTATGTAGTTAAATAAAAACGTGACAAAATATTAGAAAAAAAAAATGAAATTTAAGAAAAAATACAAGTTAATAAATTTTCTATTTAAAGTTAATAAATTCAAATTTGCGTCAAAAGATTTAAAAAAATCCATTTTATTCAAAAATTTTAATAAACACACACGAGATAAATTAGAAGGGAAAAAAAAAAAACAAAAGATTTTTATATCTAGACTTTCTTTTCCTTTTTTGTTTTCTTTTTTATTTTTTCTCAACATTTTTATTGTTTCTTAAAAAGACTTTTTCATACAAAATGATTTTTGTTTTTAAACAAATTTATTAATATTGTCACATTTATTTGAAAAGATATTTTATCTAAAGTAATTAATCACGAATATTTAAAAAAGTTTAAATAATAAACAAACAAAAAACACACACACTTCTCTTTTTTTTTTATTCACAAATAAAATACACGTAGGAGTAGGATTAGAATTATCTAAATCGATATCTATTTTCTACTGTATTTTAGTAAATTACTTGTGAAAAGATGTTTTTTTTTTATTCTTATTTTATTGTTGCCGTATTTTTAATTGATAGATACAATATGTATGAAAAGACCAAAATTGTTGAATTAAAGTATATTACATAAATATTTATTAATTCTGTTTTTTTTCTTTTTTTTTTTTTTTTTTTCAAATTTAATCTATAAATTGAGATAAATCGTTTGAAGCAAAAGATTGAGAATTTTAAGATTTTATCGAATAATTTCCGGTATAAATATTTCGTTGACCATTTTTAAAATAAAAAAACAACAAAAAATGCATAGAAATTGTGCTTTCTTAAGCAGATATTTTCAATTCTCATTATATTCTGCATCTGGTTTTCTTGTTCTTTTGAAATTTTCTATCTTATACGTCGTCTTCATATCGACCAACACAATTTAAAGTTTATAATCCGTACATAAAATGTATGTATGTCATACTAAAAATACAAAAATACTTCAATAACAAAATTTATGAGAATTATTTTTTTTAAAATTTTTTTTTTAAGAACTTCAAATGCATTGCACCAATAATATCTTCAAAATCAAATTGAATTAAAATCAAAGTATTGAATTTACGATAATCGAAATCCCTTTATTTACAAAATCCAAATTTAAAGCATAGTACTCGTATGTTATGTGTATAATATGTACATATGTATGTACATATGTATGTACATATGTATAAGATTTTAATCCACCGGAAATATCTCAATTCACAAAAGTTAACAAACATCTGCTTAATATATTGATGCTACTGAGATGATGATGATAATCTTCTTTACTTTAATAAAAGTTTATATGTAATTTTTGGACCTTAACATATAAGTACATAACAGTTTAAATATTATCAGGTACACACAATATAACAATATTAAGATTACTTTGGTACGAGTATCTACAAAATAAAAAATCATTGTTTGAAAACAAGTTATATTGTTTTAGAACGCGCATATCATCATCATCATCATTATCGTTTATTGAGAAGAAATAAGATCAAAATCTCTGAATAATCAAGGCCTTTAAGCTCCAGAAATTGACAATCGTATCAAATTTTGAAATCAATGACATTGCCCGCTTGATTAGTTTATGATGATGGTATATATGAATAGATTTTGTATCTACTATTTTTCAGGTATTGCATGAGTATGCCAAAATTAGTATCAATATTACAACAAATACCACCATTACTATACATCATCATCATCACCAGATATTTTGACCAGTCCAGACTATTAATTGAATAATATTTCTTTTGTACAAGACTTCTTATTGAGTTATTTAGTTTCTGCTTTTAAAAAAGTTATGGTATTTTGGTAATTTTATCTGAAGTTTGAAATTTATGTAATCCATAAAAAAAGTGTGGTCAATACAAAGTTTTTGCTTTTATTTTTTTAATCTAATTTTATTTTTATGGTACGCAATTTTTGGTAAAAAAAATTTCTTTCCAATAAACTCACAGACTAATTTGTACACACAATCTATGACGATTCGATTATGAATTTTTTATACATTTTCGCAACTTCAACAACTTTTTTTTTTCTAATCAAGGTCAATTGTAGTGTTAATCGTATCAGTAACGCAAAAAAGAAACATAAACACACTAATTTTTATACCTGTATAATACCTGTGTCATAATTTAAATATTTTACAGGGTGTTCTAGTACTAAATTTTTATATACCTACTAAGAAAAATTAAAAAAAAAAAAATGAAATCCACAAAATCATGGCTTATTGAAAAATTTACAATTTCGTTAAATTCCAAATTTATTTGACGTAGAAACATCTGCCGAATAATAGTTAAATTCAAAATTTATTTGACATAAAAAAACCTTCTGAATAAATTTGCAAAAAAAAAATTTCGAAAAGTATTTGAAGATTAAATATTAATATTCTACTACACCTTGCATTACATTATTCAACAAATCCATTTTTTTTTAATAGATTGATTGATTTTTGTTTTATGCGTCGACAGATACAAGATACACACATTATATACAACCAATAATAAATTTTATATTCATTTCAAAGTTTATTTCTAGTTTTTGTTCTGAAGTAATTTTGTTTTCATTTTTTTTTTTTTCAAATAATCAATGGACCGCGAAAAAAGATGATTAAGCACGAAATAGCACAATAAAGACAACTTAACAAAAAAAAAAAAATTACTGAAAAGAAGGTAAATTGATTTATGTATGTATTGATTTGTTGTATATCAATTGTTGCAAATAAAAAAAAAAACAACCAGAGAAAAAGAACAAAGACACATGGTTATCGAGAAAAAAAAAAAGTACAAAAAACGTTATTATTAGAAAAATTTTCACATGCATTTCATTTATAGATTTTATACATTATAAGAATAAAATTTAATATCATCATCATATAAACGAGCATCCTTGATCCTAATTACCATTAAAAGATCTAAACAATTTTTCATAATAAAAAACTATTTGATATGAAGGATGAATGAATATCAATGAATGAGATGGTATAATATCATTAGCATCTTCATTATAATCATCATTTTTACAAGAGAAAAAAAAAAAAAACAATAATAATAAAATAAAAACAAAACAAAACAGTATTCATTGAATTTTTGAAAAAGTACTAATTACATGGTTCGTTAATGAATTGATGAAACAATGACAGGTATAAAATGGCATTAAATAAAGAGAAAAATTACGTTTGATTAATTCTTATATAGACAATTTGAATTTGAATATAATATTCATAAATTGATAGCTAATTAATAGTACTTGTTTTAAGTTTACTCTTAGTTGAAAATAAATGAAAAATTTAAGTTTTTTTTATTTGAATGATTTAGAGAACCAGTAATATATTTTTCTCACGAAAAAAAAAAAAAAGGACATTGAGTGAAATAAAATATGCAGGAAAAGATATAATTGGGAAAAATAAAATAACAGGATAATTTTTTTACATTCTTTTAACAGTTATTAAACTGTTAAGCAATAATCCGGAAATTTTTGTGGTCATCCATGCAGGGTAAAAATAAACAGCCTGAAAATTTTTGTCATCAAGCTTAAACATCAGAACAAAAAGTCAAAGAAATGTTGGACAAGGAAAAAACACAATTTATAAAAGTTCATCATAAAGGATTTTAAAAAAGTTTTTAGAAAATCCTAATTAAATCTAATTTAATTAAATTTCTAAATCTAATTTATACCCGATTTGTATCTGATTCAAAAAATTGTAACTTTCTTTCTGTTTGTTTTTTTTATTTTTTAATTTTTTTTTTTTTATTTGATAAAAATTTTCCTTTAAAACAACTATGATAATCTCATACCATGAATACTTTTACATTTAAGAAAAATTAATTAAAATTAGAAAAAAAAAAAATAGAAATTAATATTTCCTAGAAATTTTTGACCGTTATCAAATTACTCATATTTATTTATTTTTTTATCTTTTCAAATTTAAGATGTTTTTCTTATCTCTTTTACAATAATAATTTTTCTTTATTTAAAAATTTCAAAAAGTAAGAAAACAAAAACACACAAAAACCGAGAAAATTAAAACTTCTCTTTTGTGAAATTAAGAAAAAAATATTTTAAATCAACATGTACGAGTATGTTGATAGCTAGTATTAATTTATAAATAAAATAAACAAAAAAAAAAATCCTATAAGAAAAAAAATTCACCTTCAAATAATAACCGTTTAAAGATGACTATTTTATTTCAATTAATCATATTTAATAATTTTTCAAGGGAAAATATCATATTTCATGAAAAATTCGTTCCTTTTGTACATTTTTGAAATTTTTTCTTGAAAAAAAAAAAAAAATCTTTTTGTGTGAAAAACACAATATGGTGTTGATATCAATTTATTTGATGTCATTGCTACCTTATCAGTAGATTCGATTTTAGAGAATTAATCAAAATATTCATATTCATATCTTTTATATTTCTTTTCAATAATAATAAAAAAAAAATATGGCGATTATAATAAAAAGATATGATTTGAAATTAAAAACCATCTTTTTTTTTTTTTAATCAAAAAATTATAAAATTTATCTAAAGGTGTTGAATACATTTTTGTTTTCATTTTAAGATAAAAATCTATGATATGTCACTTTTGCTTTTTTTTTTTTGTTTTCTGAAGGGCTTTGTTCTTTTGAATAATGTGAAAAAAGTAGCAAAACAACAATTGATAACTCAAATAACCAATCATTATTAAACAAAATACTTATCACACATGTGACAAATAAAAAAGTTACCGAAAACTACAAAAACTACAAAACTTTCAAAAAACTTTCATCATAATTGTATTTTTATGAAATCAATATGGCTCTTTTCAAATTTTTTGGAGGATGGTCAAATTTATTATTTTTTTTCTAAAAAAAAAAACGCTCTTTTTCATCACAAAGAGGCAGTTCCAAAACGAACAAGAAAAACCGTATAACTTTTAAATTATTCTCATTTTTTGTTTTATATATATTTTTTTTAAATTTTAAATCTTATTGCAAGAGAGATAAATCGTCACTGATAACACCAATAGATTAGATATGATCCATTGAATACATAAGAAAATAATCAAAATTTTCATTACCGTACAAAATATCTGCTTTTTTTTATATAGATTTTTATATGAAATTTATCTAAAATAGTTTATCTGATGGATATTTTTGTTCATTTTCACAATATCCACATCATATACAAAATGCATTTATTATCATCAACACTATAAAGTTAATGATAATAAACTATCATCAATGATATCCATTCATTTTGTATGTTGGATTTGCATATAAAATGTATCTTCAAAGATATTGATCATATGATCTTTTTATTTCATTTATTATTATTTATTTTTTTTTTCGTTTGAAAAGAAACATGTAATCAATATGAAACTCCTGCCATATTCATGATGTGATATGTATCATGTATTATCAATTTTTTATTATTATTTTTTTTTTTGTTCTTCTTATATTTTCATCACGACCATCATCGTCATTGATTTTATTCAAAAGTTTTTAAAGTCAGGTGGCAGTGGGCTTTCAACTTTAAAAATTGATAAAGATCTTTATGTTGTTACACTTAAGATATGCATTTTACATTGAATATACATATATTTTGTATTTAATATATAATATCATATTAAAATGAAAGATTGTTACGTTTGATAAAACTGCAATATAATTGTGATAAAACAAAATTTTATTTCAAAAGGTATGTGCCATCATCAAAATGATGATGCACAATTTTATCTTAAAGAGAATGAATATGTGTTTTTTTTTCTTCTTTAAATCTTTTTTTTTTTTTGTCCTCTTCATCACCATCATCATCAACTGTATCATTTTGATTAAGAAATTTTTTAAAAAAAAAAAAAAGATGTTATCATAGTGAGATAAAATATTTATACTTTTTTTTATTCTCAAATATAGAAAATCTGTATTTATATGTTAATACAGAGGATATAAAAAATCAGTGACCAAAAAAAGGTACAGAGAATAAAAAACAAATAATTTTTTTTTTATTCTTCTTGGATGACATTCATAAGCAATTTTTATAGAGATCATAAAAAAATTTAGATACTTTTTATTAAAAAATAAAAAACATAAATTGAACAAAAAATTTAAAAAAAAATAATTTCAAATTCAAATGTAAATTTTATTTAATTAGGAATTAAAGGAATGATGTTCAAATGAGATAAGCAAAAAAACATATTATAACACTATGTGTGATTTCGTGACATTAGAGCAAAAAATGTTGATTGCTGCACGTTAAACGGGGTGATAAATAAAAAAAACAAAATCAACCTGATGAAATGAAAGCTTTTTTTTTTTGCCTTAATAATTTGCGTTTTATTTAATTAATTATAGCTATAATTCGGTAAAATACTTCCGGAATTTGGAAATGATACAAAAAAAGTCAATTTTTTTTCTTAATCAAAACAAAACCGTATTATTTCAATTTAGAAAGAAAAAAAAATAAATACAAACAACTCAAACAGAATATCAATTACAGGATATTTTTAGTTCTCTTCATAAATAATGCAATTTATTCACAATTACCTTAGCCATTTCACTTTCAATGGAAAAATAATGATCACAAAAGAAGAAGACAAAAAAAAAAAATTTTTCAATTTGTAAACAAGGGTGACTTTCAACCTTTCACACATTATTGTAGGATGGTGTCGAAAGTGCAAAATTCAATATAAAAAAAGAAAGCGCATATTATATACAATTTTACAATATTGTTGTGGTAATTGTAATAAAATGTCTTAAAGAATAGCAAAAAAAAAAATCTGCACAACAACAAGGGGTGATGATAACAAGAAAAGCAAAAAAAAGGGTTCAATTTTGCATTTAAATTTTGATTGGCATTTTTCTTAGCAAGCATTTTTTTTTTTGTGCATCAAAATTTCTTTTTTACCTTTTGCATTGTTCTTTTGTGCATCGCAGTTTTTTAAAAACAAATTTTAAAACCACAAAAAAAAAGTGTGAATTAAAATTTTTTTAAATGAGGCGTAATCTTCGAATTCAATCTTTTCTCTTATTGATTATGTTTTTTTTTACTCCCTTTCCTTTTGAAGATAGCGAACTAATGATAACCTATCACACAACTTAACAAAAAAAAAAATACTGAAAGGATATAATCACTTTGGAAAGCAGTAGAAAAAGTGTAATGTACCACACTATTTACATTGCGTGTTTGTGCATAAAGAATATCCACAAAGGAGAAACAAAATAATATTTGTATATTGCTTCCTCAATCTGAGAAAATATCCTCTTATTTCCAGTAGCAAGTTCATCGTCCTTAATTCCATATGTTAAAAGTCATCAGTTTTTTTTTTTTTTTTCTCTTTTTTGGTTCTATTCAACCAAATGTGTGTGATACACCCTCATGAGCAATTTTGTTGTTTTCTGTAGTTTTTTTTTTTTTTTTCTTTTAAGACACCTTGTAAAGAAATTAATTTATCGTCTGTTCACATTTGTTTTGAATGAATTCCTAACATTTTCTTGTAGATTATGTCTCGACGGTGTATTATGAAGGAAATAATGATTTACGTTCAACAGCAGGCTTTCCTCACGTCTTTCTTGAGGTCTATTTCCACATAATATACTTTTACATCGTACACTTTAGTATTAATTTGGAACATGTAACAGTTTTATGCGTGGGAAAGATTTTTTTTTTTTTTTTTGGCATTATAAATTAAGGATGTCGTGTACACGTATTCTTTCCTCTCTTGAAATATTTTGTAAGAGATTATTTCAGACAGATGTTTCATGTATGATGAAAAATTTTCAAAAATATTTTTATTTTATTAATTTTTTTAAATTGCGGTCTTAGAAAAAAAAATTACTACTCCTCTAGATTTTTTTTTTAATTAAACACTTGAAATATCGCGTTTCCTTTTTTTTTTCAAATTTTAATTTGAGCTCAATGAAATTATTAAAGATTTCATGAATACTCACTATAATTTCCGTTTTGTTTGGAAACCTATACATTATCTTTCATTATAAGTCCTTAAATTCATTTGTTCAAATACATATTTACTTTTCACTTTATTATATGTTTTAACTAAAAAGATAATTTAACTATAATCCACAAGTGGTTGATTATATTCTTTCACCCAATATAAACCCTTTTACCAAAAAACTTTCTTTTCTTTCTTTAAACTTTTTAACCAAACGACAACTAAATATTAGGTTAGCAAAAATTTTTGTGTGTAATTCAAATAGATCAACAACATAAAAAGGGTATACATTCATACAAAATAAAAGTACATACACATTAACATGAGTTTATTATTAGTCAAAGAATATAATGTTAAAGGGTTAAATATGATATTTTAAATACCGTTAGCAGAAAGAAGAAAAGTATGAAATTCAATGTAATCCTTGTAATTTTTTTTTTTTTTTTGCGGCAACATCATCAATTTGCATTATTTATTTTGCAATTCAAATTAAGATCTCTCAATTATTGTAAAGAAATAAAGGGTTGCAAAAATGATAAAAAAAAAAAAAAACCTAATATATATTTTTTTGCTTATTCTGAATGCTTTCTATTTTAAATGCTATCTCTTGTTCTTTTGACCTAAAGATAATTTTGAAAAAGGTTCCCATACTTTGTAACTATCTTTGTATTATCATTATTAAAGTCTCCAGCAGTTATGATCGCATAATTTACATTTCCTTGGCTTATATACTTTATTAGCCCTCTTAATGTTTGCATACACAAATATAAATTTTGATTCTATCTTTTCTTATTCACATTGTTTTTTTTTTTTTTTCTTTATTTTTCTAAACAACGATCTAATGATGATGATCTGTGATTAAACGATTTGACATGCTTGATTAAGTACTCTGATTCGTAATTCGATTGATTGATAAATTGATATCACAGCTGTGGTAAATACATGTTATAATAATTTCTTCTTATTTATTTTTTTTTTTCTCAGAAGAAAGGGCAAAATTATACATTAAGAATAATAAATAAGAAATTAAACAAAAATATTTTTAAGTTAAAATAGAAAGAAAATATTACAATAATAATAATCTGACATTCTAATTGTCTTTGAAAAATATGAAAAAATCAATCATTTCATACAGGCAAGAATATATATGTATACGAACGAGTACATCAACAGTAACAACTAATAATATCTTAATCTATGATATTCAAGAAATTCACTGAAGAAAAAAGATTTTTATGTAAGTATTGTTGTATACGAAGGAAAGAAATATTTATAAATTTTATTTTTATTTCTGAGAAAAGAAAATGAGATATTTAACAACATTTTGTTTTTGTTTTTGTTTTTTTATTATTATTATAATGAACATAGATTATTAATTGATCGGTCTATCTGGAAGTTGACTGCTGTGTTTGATTTAGTTATTCTTATGATATAAGATACTGAATCTTTGTCGTATGGTCACTTTTTTTTTTTCAATAATTTTGACGCCACTTAAAATGATTTTATCGTCACACTGTTTTTTGTTTTTTTGTTTTTCGTTTAATGTAGCCTAACAAATTTTTAAACATTTTAATTTTTATTTTAATTATTTTCTATTATTATAATGAATTTCTGAATATCAAGATGATTTCAGTGAATTTCTAAATGTTTTTTAAAAACTTGAAGATTTTTGAAATTTTTAATAAAAAAAATATAAAATTTCCATTAAAATTCTAAAAAAAAAAAACCACCAAGAATTATACCAAAAAAACATTTATTTTACACGGCCTGTTTGATAAATCTAAATTATAAAATACAAAGAAAATAAAAATAACTCTGCCTCAAATAAACTATATCTAGTAGTTTCTACAGCTACACATTTTGATTTCAGATTTAAACTAAATAATTTCCATACCGAAAATATTCTTTATTTAAAAATAAAACCTTTTATTAGGCTCAATTTGAAAAAAAAAAAAAAGTGGTTCATAAGCAAAAAGGATATCATTTTTTTACGCGTAATAAATAAATTAAATACTTTTTTAAAAAAAAAAAAAAAGCAGTGAATAAAAAACGGACGTTTTTTTCATGACTACCCAGATGTTTATATTTTTTATACAATTTTTTTTTTCAACTTACTTTTACTCTTTTTTTTCTAACTCTTTACAAAAAAAAAAAAAAAAAATCTCTCAGCAAGAAAAGCAAAAAAACAAAATTACAATATTATTCATTATACAGTAAGAAAGAAAAAAATTCATCTGCATTTTATTTAATCAAAATGAACAAATAATATTTGAAAAAAAAAATCATTATCCTTATTTTTTTTTCTCTCTATGCAAGTTACCTAAATCAAATTTTTTTATAATAATTCTTGTTTTTTATTTCAAATATCATTTTTTCTATGACAAAACAAAAAAAAATCGTGATATTTTCAAACTCTTTTAAATGCTCTAAAATTAAACACGGAACTTTTTTTACATTATCATGATCATGTCGTGTTATATTAGAACATACCAGCAGCAAAAAAAAAAATTCTTTTATATACAAATTTTGTATCCTGTGTGTGTTACATCATACAGGAAAAAGGGGAAGTGTGTGACCTTTAATTAAATATTCAACAATGTTTATTAATCCAACCAATAAGGAAGTAACGAAATGAAAGGGTTTTTCTTTTGTGAAGTTACATGTATATTTCAGGACACATTTTTTTTTTTAGCTGACGCAGTTGAAAATTTCTTGGTGGGGTTGAAGAATATATATCCTATAAGATACTAGTTTTTTTTTGTTTTTCTTTATATTCGTCATGAACGCTGTAGTTTTTGTCAGTTATAAAAGTAATTTTCAAGTCTAGTTTTTAACCCATAGAAAAATTTTTGAAACTTTATTATGTAAAGGATAATAATTTCTTATTTTTCCACTTCCTTATTGTTGTTATACCCTTTTTATAGATTTAATTTTACATTGACGTAATTTATTTAGTTAATTTGATCTTTTTATAAATTAATTCGCTATATTAATTTTTATTACCAAAGATTTTTTCGATTTTTGAACCTCAATAGTTTTCCAATTTTTAAGTCTCTCTTACGTAACTAATCCGTAATTTATTCAATCTTCGAAAACTACTTATAAAAATACTTCAAACTACTTACATGAATTTATCCTTTATAAAATGATCTTTCCACTTCAGTTTATTCATTATGACCATCACTAATCCCTTCGATTGGATAGAAAAATAAGCTCCAAATAAATTTCCAATGGATGCCTATTTTTTTTTACAAATAAATTAAAATTATTATTATACTGCTAATATTTATTTTATATTTAAAATCTTAATGAAAAGTATCTTCTAAAAATTACAACTAAATTTTAACTCCACAATATTCGAATCTTAGAAAAAAAAAATACATAATGAAGAATAATTCTTTGTTGTATCTCCAAACTAATCTTCTTTTACAAATAAAAATCTAGACTTCTGGTCTTTAAATTTTTAATATTTTGGTTTTATTCTATTTTAGAAAAAAACTAATAACGTTAAAGTCCAACAACAACAAAAATTGAGTTCTTTTTTTTAATCTAAAACTCCTTAAATACATAAAATACCAGAAGCTAGCTAATCATCAGTAAAAATTGTTTTCTTTTCTGATATTTTTCTATAGATAATAAAGTTTTTAAATTGTCATAATTTACAGCAAAAATTAATTAAAATAAAATTAAAATCTTAATTTATATCACTCTTTATATTAATTTATAATATGAGGATAATGATGCCGAAGAAAAGAATTTCTATCTGTTAAAAATATCGGTCCTTAATTTTTATTGAAAAAAAAAATTTCGGCAATATCTAAACAGAAAATTATATAGGAGTACCTAATAATGACTTATCAGTCATCTTTGTCTGTGATTGAAAAAAAAAAAAAAACAATTAGTAAAAGATAAAGAAGCTACAATAATAGTCGTACTATCTTTTTGAAAAATCTCAAAATTAATTGATAAATAATTTTAGGTAAGATAAAAATTCCCAAACAAAAATTTATTAAAATTTGCATCAATAACTGTTCTTTATTTTTTTGTTTGCGTTATTGCTAGAAAAATAAATTTCTTATTAAGTCATTATGATTTGACACATTTTACATTATAAAAAAACTATGTTCGCTTTTTAGTAACTACAAATCTTGAAAACGAAAAAAAAAAATAATAAAATGTAAAAAAAACTTTGATTTTAGATCGATTAGAATATATAGTTTCAGAGTATCTCTTATAAATTTTTTCAAATTTGAACGATAAAATCACAGTTTTAGAGTGATAGCATAGCAGATACTTTAAAAATATATTTTTATTATAATTTTTGCTTGGCAAACAATAAAAAATGATATTCTCATGAGAATTAAAAATCAATTAAGACAAAAATCAAATGATCAACAAAAAACGTTATTTATTTTTATCCATTTTGATATAAAACAAAATTAATTTAAAATTTCATCTAATTAGAAAATATAAATTAAATTAATTTATGTGCTTTAAATGAAAAAGAACCACACATACATAATTTACATATACATATTATATTACTGATGGTGATAATATTGCAAAAATGAAATTTTCTAAATGTTTATGAATTAAAAATAAAGAAATATATAATAAAAATAAAAAAAACTTCTAATTGCCAATTTTTGTGATAATTTATTATTCGATTATTTTTCGATTTATCGTTGTCTTTGGGTTTTTTGTTTTCCTCTTTCTTACTTTCAACTTTAATTTTATCCATTAATTTGTCTATTATTTAAATACATATTTTTTTAATAGGCTCATTTTAATAAATTATTTGAAAAAAAAAAAAAAATAAATAAATAGAAAGGAGAAAAAAAAAATTTGCATTAATAGCAAAAATTTGTTTTATTAAACAACAGGTGTCATTTTTCACCGATCAATGTTTTTTGAAAGAAAAAAAAAAATTACATATATATGTTTTATTGTTGATGAAAAGAAAAATTTCTTGTTTTATTTATTTTTAAATTACTTTTTAGGTCACATATCCTACGGTGAACATAATCAATTGTTAATGTACTCACATTTACTATAGATGAAATTTGATATTATGCTATTTTTTTTTTCTTTCGACTTTTATTTTAATTACTAATTACAAAAATTTTCTATATACGGAAAAAAATGATTTTTTTTTTATTTTTTTTTGAAGTCTTAAATAAAATCTATGAAAAAATTGAATGATACTTAATGCAGAATGATATGTTTTTTCTACAACAACTATGATGACAGTTTAATTTCAGAAGTTGCATTTCGTGTTGTGCGATATAACAAAGTGAAAGGTAAATATAAATTGAGAACTAATTAATCACTCTGTTTGTGGTTCAATATTCAAAAAAAAAAAAAAAAAACAAATTAACAAAATAAGAAAAAGAAAAAAATAAAACGTTAAAAATCAAATTAACCAGAATGGAACAAAAAAAAAAAAAAAAATACAAGAAATTAAGAGAATATGCCATTTCGAATTAAATTCGCTATTTAACATTTTTTTTAAGTTTATACTTTTATAAAGAAAAATAAATCGACAAACACTTACACACACAAAAATTGTAATTAAATGAAATTAATAATAAAAAAAAAAAAGTTCTAAAGTACCTATAACCGTCAAACCGTAAATTATTATATTTTCATGTTGAATTCAGGTTGCAATAAATTTACTATAAATCCGTTATTATTTATGCTTTCTAAACGGAAATATGTATTACAGTATATGAATATATGTAGTATAGTAAAAAAATGACCCACAAAAGGAGTTTTGTACAACAGAGCAAAAAATACTTTTAAATAAAATGCAAATTAGTATCTTAAACTTTTCTTCTTTTTTTTTAATTTGGGTGCGTTTATATCACAAAATCGAGTAGAAAAAAAAATTGTTGAAAAAAAAAACCGAAAATATAAAGTGGTTGTACACCCCAGGATAACGAAAAGAAAAGGATTAGACTTAAAATTGAATTTTTCAAACAAAGGAAAAATTACATACACAAAGAAAAATTGATTTTAATTTTATATTTTCACGTATGCTGCTATTGCTAGATACATTTTTTTTTCTCACATAGATTTCTTCAGGATGTTTACAATAGAATTTTCCAAAAAAAATTTATCACTTAAGATAGAACAAAAAAAACTATAATTTCTAATATGTATACAAAAAAAAAATATTCTCTTTCCAGAACAATAGTAGAGGAATATACAAAAAAGAGGATAGTATAAATAAAAAATATTTTTCATTTTGTACAACAGCATTTTATCATTTCAAGGAAGACAAAAACCAAAAGGGGTAATGCTCATTTACATATTTGATTTTTCTTCTACCTTTATCCTTGCTAAAGATAAGACAAAAAAAAAACTAAAAGGTAAAACAGTGAAAAATTTCAATTTTATAACGAATAATTTTTTTTAAATTTTTTGTTTTTTTGTTTTTCAAACAACAAAATAATTTCTAATTATTATTTTCAACTGCCAATTTATTTCACTTTCAACAAACACATGCTTATATACAAATTCGAACATTCATAATATCGTAAATTTAACAACTTCCTTATAACAATTCTCATAGGATACATACCATTAATTAACCACAAACATCTGTTGTAATCTTATATTGTGTACGAATGTAGGACGAATCAATATTATTTTCCTTTTTCTTTCCAACATGAACATCTAAAAATTTGTAGGTCAAATTCCAACACCTTCTTGATAAAAAAAAAAAAAAAGAAAAACATCAGACGGAAGAAACAAAGTGTTTTTACAACTTGTATGTTTTATTAGTCTTTTGGTTTGAAAGGACATTCAACTTTGGTAGCTACAAAAAAAAAAAACTAAAGACTTTTTTATAGTCACAGATGATTTTTAATGCACCACTCAGGATGTGAAACAATTTTTTTGTGGGAATAGAAAAAAATGAAATTTTAAGCATCATTTATAAATTTAATTGTGTGCATTCACATTTTCATCTTGAATTTAAAAAAAAAGCATATTTTTGAATTTTAGATGATTGTATGTCATTTTGAGGTTTGAAAAAAAAAATTAACATTTGGCTATTAAATCTGGGGTATAGAAAGGAAGAAATAGGATGCTTTTTTCTGAAAAAATAATTTAAAGTTATAAATTTATAGGCAATAATAAAAACAAACATATTTAAGATTTTCACGCTTCTGGCTAAGAATGATGGCAACTTGATTGTTCTTTGTCTTCAACATTTGAGCTACGGAGAAAAAAATTTAGATATTTTTTTTTTTAAAACGTATCATTGATATACTGAGAGGGAAGTATGTGTTTTCAATGCTAAAAAATCATGAAACTGAGGTGAATAGTTACATGGTTTAGTCACGTTATCAGAACACACAAAGATACTTATTAATTTTAATGTGGAGATGAAAGTTGATTTGGTATACCTAAATAGGAAAAATAAGGATCACTACATGGTCCAATGGACTAATTACAAAAACCATAAGATGGAAAATATTGAATTTGTCCTCTAATCCCCAAACGATTCATAATATATTTTCTAAAGTAAATTCTTCTCATTTTTCACATAGTTAATTTCCATTTACCCTATAAACTCCATTTAATCTGAAATTATATTCCCTATAAAACATCATCTAATTCTTTAATCCAAATATCTTTCACATTATTATAATCACATAAAACTCTTATCTTTTCAAAAATTATGACATCCTTATTTCATTTCATCTTTAAAATCGTTCAATATTACATTTTTCATGCAATTGTTAATTATATTAGCAAAATTTCAATAACAAAACGCATTATCATGTTCCAACAAAAAAAAAGGGTTAATATAATGCAAAAATAAAGAAAAAGGGTTCCTTACAATTGGCAAAAATCACACACATGATTATCGCATCGTCTTCAATATGTGATATTGTGTCATCGATTTATTGTTAAAACACGATCGATAAGGGATAAATTTTGAAATCAACAAAACCGATTACAAAATACAAAAACACACACTTTTCTTGTTCAATATTTAATAATAAGGTATGTATGTAAGTATTGTTTGCATTATAGTAAAAAAAAAATTCTTTTCTTCGCCTTTTTTATTATTTGATAAAAGCAAAGAAATATAAAGCAGAAAAAAGGATACAAAAGGACTTTTATTTCTACAAATAATGTAGGATTGTTGTATATTATTGCTTTTTAACTTGAGTTTTGTATCGAAAAATTGATTTATATACTTTTTTTTTTCAAGATAGACATTTTTTTCATCTTATTGAATTTGAGGGTTTATCGAACGTAGATTGTTTATAATGATAATAGGAAATAATAATTGGACAGATCGTGTGCCAATTGTTGTTTATTGAGATCACAAAATATATTTTCATTTTGAATTGATGAAAAAAGACATTCAATATCTTATGATACCTGTGACATATATTCAATCTGCAAACATAAAAATAAAATAAAAACAGTTTTCGTTAACTGTTTCTGTTTTCTTTTATAGGATAAAATTTCAAAAAAAAAATCAAAAAAAAAAAAAAAAACACAAAAATACATCTTATAGATCATTTTTGTTTACAAAGAAAATTTCAACAAAAAAAAAAAAAAAAAAAAAAAAAACTGCACAGCATGAAAACATTAAAATTTAACGCATAGATCAAATATAATGTGTTGGTGGAAAAATCAGATAAAATTTCATTTTTGTATATATTTTTCTTTTCAAAATACTGTCAAATCATAAAATATTTAATTACAATTAGAGACACTTTAAAATTCACTAATATTCTCTGTGGTCGTCTGTTCATCATTTTATTTTTTTTAGTATTTTTTATTATGATTAATGACACATTTGAAATTTTGACTTAAATAATAATAAAAATGAAAAATATTGATAGTTTTTTTTTTTTTATTTTATTCTTTTGTAATTTGAAAATTTATATTTTATAGTTTCTAATTTATTGATTATAAACATTTAAATTCATATATCATAAAAATCATGTAATTTATTAAAGAAAATTAGTTCATACAAACCACGCACAATTTTTAAGATATTTTTTTTTTTTTGTCTAAAATAACCCTTTATCATTTTTTTTAAAAATATATATCATAATTATGATAAAATATATGTTTCAACTTTTCAATATACATAAACATTTTTCATTGAAACATTAGAGATTAAATGATTTTATTGTGAAGGTGTGAGTGGGTCGACAAGAAATAGTTTTATAAATTTAATATGGAACACCCATTGTTTAAAAGACAAAAAAAAAAGGTAATTTTTTAACAGAAATCAAAATATAAAAATTAATAAAATTATCATTTTCTATAATTAATTTCACTGACTTATCATAAAAAACAAAAATATTTTCTTAGGAAAATAAGTGAAATGAAAACAATAACAAAAATATTTCAACATATTTCTTTTTTGATTTACAGTCTTGCAGATAAGTTTAAGTCTACTTAAAGCTTAGATGAGAATACTACGGTTTTTTTCTCGATTTTAAAATTCTCATAATTGACAAAACACCAGTAAAACAAAATGTTGACGGTAATATTTCAAAGTTTTCGTGTATACAAAATTTGGTATTCATTTAGTTCGAAACTTGAAAACTACTTATTTCAGAATTGATAATTTCAATTTCAAAGTGGTCTTCAATTTTTTTTGCAAGACTGTAAATTAAAAAGAAAATCTGTTAAAAATCTGTGTTTGCATTGTATTCAAAAATTTTAAAAATATCTTAAAACAAAAACAATCTTCATTTTCGTTTTTAATGAGAGTGATAACAATAAAATGTGGGTGTAATTTTTTTTTTTTTTTTCAATTTTATTTAAAACATAAAAAATTTGTGTAATTTTATGATATAGCTTTACTTTTTAGCTAGATTGTCAATAAAATAATCCATAGTAGCTGTTTATTTTTTTAAAGGAAAAAAAAATGAAATAATTTTATGAAAATAAACGAAAAATAGCATTCACACAGAATAACTAATTTAAATTATGCCGAAAAGTTGAAGATTTTCGATTCATATTCGAAGTTGATATTTTTTTATTTTAGTTAGTAGCCAAACAACACACACATGTTAGCACATACACATTGTATTATTGATTAATTATTAATGAAAAATCAAGCCTACATTTAACATATTATTAAAATGACAATAAATTTATTAAATGAAATGCTAACCGGAACAGTAGAAAATATACAATTTATTTTCGTGTTTTAGTAATTCATTTATTATGTTAAAATTTTCCTACCAAATTTTATTACTTTTTTTTTCTTTGATTTTTATTTTGTAATTTTGATGAAAAAAAAAAAATTGACGCCATAAAATGCTAATTGAAAAATTAGTTTTTAAATAACAACATGAAAGAGAAATTAATTTTAAAATAAGAAAACGAAGAAAAATTAACTAAAATTGTAAATATTAAAATTTTGAAATAATCAAAGGGTTTTTCATTTGTTTTTTTTTTTTCCTTAACTGGTTTACTGTTTTTTCAAAATGTACATTTTATAAGTAGACCGATATACGTTAATAATAATTATAATAATTATAGGAGGCAGATACATATTCTAATAAATTTTCGAAAGAAAAAGAGGAGGAATATTTAATTTTTCTAATTTTTCAACAAATTTTTTTTAATTTAGTAAGTGTGTTTTTTTAATCTAATTACAATATATTTTTCACTCCCATATAGGTATGTATATTCGTTAAAATCTACAGAAAATGCCGCGCTCATTTATTAATTTTATTTGAATTTCTTTCTGATGATCTGACAACTTAAAAGTGATTACAAAAAATAACAAAAAAAATTAATATAAATAAAATACAATGTTATGCAGTTTTACAAGGCCTTGAATTGTCATTATTTCCACATAGATTAAAAATATATATGTTTGAAATGTACAGGGTGACTTCAAGAAAAAAAAAAAAAGTTAAAACAAAGTGGTTTAAAATTTCAATTGCCCTTGTAACAGATCTCGACTTTTTTGGTCTGTTTTTAAACCTTTGATGTCACTTGTTATTTCGAGCATTTGTTTGAAGGTTGCCTGCTTCATATCTTCCCGGCATATCCGTTATGTCCTGTGATTTCTTCAAGACACAATCTACATGTCTTTAAGAGTTCTCAATCTCTTCAGACAATAGTCTAAACCACCATTTCCTGTAACCATGCTCAATAACTTTCTGTTATTAGATTTGCTCCATAGCTCAAGCGCAGCATTGGTTTATTTGCATTCGGTCTTTGTTGTCTGTTTTTTATATGTTCTTAATTTTTTTTTTTTTTTGGAAATTTCTTTTTTTGAAAAGTTGCCTCCTAAAAGTCTGAAATATTGTTTTTCTTTTAAGTTTCTAAAAAGTATTCATAAATTTAAAATATTTTGAATTTAATACCCTGTAACAATTAAAGATGATTGTTGCATAGTATTTTTCATATATGTACCTACATACATTAATGTCTAATCTCTATGTACAAAATAAAATACTGTTAAAATTCTATGAATTTTTATTTGAAAAAAAAAAAAAAATGATAATAAAAATAAAATAATATTAAAATGTCTTTTTACAATTTTAAGATTTTCACGACGTAAAATACATAAAATGTTGTATATTTATTACAATATTTTATTATTATCCAACATAACAGGTATATTACTTTGAAAAAAAAAAACTGTATGTACAATATAAGATATATACAGGTGAACGTTAATGATGTATTAATCCGTTAAGAATATTTCAAGTTCATTAAGACACAGACACGATTTTTTTATAAGGTTTTATGAATTTTTTTTTTTTTTAATGTTTGTTCATGTTTTTCAATTATAATTTAACATATTCATTTTTTTTTCTCCATTTTGTAAACTTTTACATTTCAATGAATACAAGTACACAAATATCTTATTCAATTGTAAGAGATGTATGTATATTATTATGTTGAATGTCCTTGAACTCTGCTTTGAATTTTGTAAGTATAAGACTTCAAAAGTAACACAAACAAATATACGATTGAATTCACAATCTAATATTAGATGAACAAGTGATGTTTTAATGACAATTATGACAATGATGACTTTCGAAAATTTTATTGTATAAGAGAAAAAAAAATGAATTTTCTAAAATTTATATTTACAAAAAATTAACAATTTGTATCTAACAATGTTCATAATGTGTACTCGTGTGATCAAATTATTATTCAAATTTTTCATTAAAATTTTACTAATGATGATTTGTTGTACTATAAAAAATAAAATAAATTAGTTTTGATTTTGTGATACAAATTAACCAAAATTATTGATTTATCTCTTAATTTGTGATTGGCACGTGTTTCTTTTATGTTTGATCTGAATTCAATCATTATTTTGAATAAAATAGAAATTTATACCTGAGAAAATTACAAAAGCATAACGTTTAAAACTAAATTACATATTATACATAATGTATTGCGAAACACATATATGTATGTAGGTGCTGAATATTTTCTTTTTTTAGATAAATGGGTTTTGTAGACCCTCTAAATTCGAAAATTATTCAACTTAATAGTAAAAATGTGATGAAGAATTACATTACATAATCAAATTGAGAATTCCCAAGAAAAATATAGAACACAAGAACTACAAAAAAAAAAAAATTTCAAAAAAGATAGTGAATCTTTCCACGAAAAAAAACGATGTTTTAAAACACAACTAAAATCCAGCAAAACTATTTTAAAAGAACAAATGATCTTTAGAAAATAATATTTAAAATCGAATCGATAAAAATTAATTCAATTAACTGCTTTTAGAAAAGTAAACCTGCTAAACAAAACCAATACATTGAAATCATGAATCAAATTAATGTTCACCATCAACACCATGAGAAAAAAAAAATCACTTTCTACATAAATAAATTATTTTCACATTCAATGCAAAACTGTAACAAACAAATTTCCAAAAAAATCTTCTGTCCAAATAAAAACATCTAACGATTTCTTAAGTTTCTAAATAAAAAAATACAAGACAGTAATCAAAATGCAATTATAACATGTCTCATACAACAGATAAACCAACTTATATTATTTTTTTTTAAGAGAAATATTGAAAATTGACTAACTATACATTTATTTAAGTTATAATAATTTCATTTCAAATTAAATTTTCCTATATTAATTATTAAATAATGATTTTCAATGTAATAATAATTTTAAATTAGTTACAGTTCAAAATTTTAATATGAATTTTTTTTCTCTTTGATTATTAGTTTTTTTAATCATCAAATTCAATCAAATTGTTCTGATGAAGATCATTTAGTAATGATAAATTGAATGCATAATATTTTTAGTTTCATATTATTTTTTACATTAATTTACTATTGGATATTGTAAGTTATCTTATTTAGAATTTTCTTCCTCAATCTCAGAATCAATTAGTAAAGGTTTTTTATCTTGATATTGTTTTTTCTTTTCTTTTTTCATTCTAAATCGAATGAATCTTCATGCAGTGGTAGCATAAAATCGATTATTTTTGATGACCAACTGAAAATCTATTAATAAAAAATATTAAAAAAATCAAAAATGATGAATGAAAGAACATAAACGAACCGATGTTATTTATTTGTTGATCATCATGAAGATTGTACAAGAAAAGAAAAAAAGAAAAAACGTTTTTCAACCAAAATATAATGTCAAAAATTTTTTTTATCTTTAATCAAACATTAATGAATGATTTTTTACTTTAAACTTTCACTTGCTTTAGGGTGGTATTTTGAAATAAACATGAATTTTAATAAATTTTATGCAAAACTTAAAAAAAAAATTTCAGGTTGAATAAAGTCCAACGGTATAATGTAACTTTCAAGATTTGAAAAAACAAAAACACTTCAGGATATGAATTTTGAAGAAAAAAAATTAAAACTGTAAAATTTAACATGAACCTCAAAATATTTTTTTCCTGTTATATAACCTAAGCAGATTTTTTTCTCATCCTTAAAATTTTCTCGGTCATACAAAATTAAACATACCACTACCATTCATTCAAAGGGTGAATATTTCATCTTCAAAATTTAATTACCTTGTGTATGCCTTCTTAGAGTAACTATACCTCAAATTTTGTACCCTTTTGTAGAACTAACACAACGATGAAAAAACAATATCAAATAGCATGTATGAAAAAAACTTGAAAAAAAAAAAGATGACCTGATCATCATGCATACAATAAGACTATGATGATGATGATGCTTGCTAAATAAAAGAAAAAATTCTCAGGACTCACAAATGAGATGAGATACATCATTTTTGAAAAAAAGAAAAAAAAAATGTAATGCAAGATCAAATATGCAAATGAGGAATCCTTGATCCTGAAGATGTTCATATAAGTTTTAAATGAGACCCTTCATACATCATAATATATATGTATGTATATCCTTTTACTATTTGCCCATTTCTATAGTGTATGTTCTATGTTTGACACGAAAGTTGTTTTTCATTCTGTGTTATATGTATGAAAAATAAAAAAAAAAATCATTTTTTATTGTTCTTATGTGAGGATCCTTTTTTATTCTTGAATTAATTTTTTTTGTTCTACCTTATTGTTAAAATTCTCTGTGTCTATAAGGAAGAAAATAGAATAAAACAACAACATGATGTGCTTTCCACTGTAAAGCAACAAATGTTATATAAAATTATTTAAAAACGGTGAGAAAAAAATTTTTAAATATAAAAAAAGCATCTTTGTATTGTTTTTTTTTTCGCTATTTGATAATATGATGAACAGATGCACAGGAATTTTTTACTTAAAGTTTTTTTTATTTAATTCTAAGTTGTATTTTTTTAAGGGTTGCAAAGATACAAAAAAAAAATCTTGTTTAAAAAAAAAAATAAAACCAGTTGCGTTTTATTATTACACGCACATTTGCATATTATTCGTAAATTTTACTCACTTCATAAAAAATGATGATAATTGTAATTTTTGTTTTTCTATAGGTATTAAATTTTATTCTTATATAGGGTCATTTTTTTTTATCATTTGTTTTTTCTCTTTTATTTCAAAACTAAAAGAACATTTTGACATAATGTGTACCTTACAAGGAAGAAAAAGTCGTATTGAAGAAATATATCTCAAATCTAATTTATAACAATAAAAAAAAAGTAAAAGTAGTAAAACTGGAAAAACATATATTTAGAAGAAAACAATAAATTATGTGAAAGATTTGCTTCCGTGTATTTATTTTTTTTTAGTTTTTTTTTTTTGGTGACGTTAAATACTTATACGCGTATTAACTGAAAAAAGGGTTAAAGTCATCTAAAATTCTGACTAAAAAACTCGAATTTTATTTATTTAGTGATAAATTTTCGAATTTTAAATTTTATTAGATTTACTTATAAAATTTACTAGGTATTTTCAGGTTTCTTAACTTAAGAAAACCAATTTTAAATATACCTGTTTCTTAAATCTAAAATGATAGATATATTGTAATTATAAAGTCAATAACAAATTAACAACAATTTACTATAAAGTTGTTTAACCCACTACCACAAAATATTTTTAACATAATTTTGAGAATAAAATGAAAAATTGTAAACTCGAATAATTAGTCAGAGATTAGAAACTACAAAAAAAATTCTTGTCTATTAAGATATTTTGAAAAAGAAAAAAAATCTACCAACATATCTTACTATCGTTATTTTATTTATTTTTTTTTTTTTTCTTAGATACGTTTTAATGCCGCAGCATGAAGTGTTTTAATTTATCTTTTTGGTAATTTTTCTTATTTAATTTTTTATTTTATTTCCCTTTGCCTTCTACTTCCTTTATTGCTATTATTACATTTTTTTTTCTTTCGATTTAACCATAAGACAAGATACTGTGAGAATTTTGTTTAAAAGATGAAAAAATAAACGTCATTCGAATCTATATGCTAATTTATGCGCATTTTTGTTAATTATACATCGAATGTATCTCTCACAACCTATAATGCCTCTGATTTTTCAATCGACTTCTATAAAACCCAAAAGAAAAAAAAAATTATTATATTTATTTATTTTTCATTTTTCTTCCAGCATCCTATAACATCCAAAATGTATCTAAATTGAACATATATTCATAATATTGCCTTCATAAGATATTGAGTGTGTGTGGTTTATAATATTCTTCTGTATGTCACACATATCTGTTGTGTGCCGACTCCCTTATGATTTGTTGTACTTTAACTTTATATTTTCACATTAACTTAAAGTCAAAGCTATCAAGCTAATAACAATTTTTAATGTTAGTTAATAATAACTTTTTTTTATAACCACATTTACAACTTATAGTTGACCCATGTGTGACACAACGTAGATCTTATTTTACATGTTTGATAACACACATATAAGGAAAATTAACTTTAAAACTAAAATGCAGTGCGACAACAACCGATCACAGCAAGTAATCAAAATTTAATTTGCTGTCACTGTGTAGTTTGTGCTGCTGTACTATATGTACTTGGAGGCTTGGGGCTGGCTAGAAGACTAGAAGATTATTATGATGATGGTGCTGTCGCCACCGCCTATGATAACAGGTTATTTTCTCTTAAGTTTGTAAGGTATTCCAAAAAAAAAGAAAACAAAACCCTAAAAAAACGAAGTCCGAAATACGTCCAAAAAAATTTGGAACTCATGAAATTTTAGTAATTTTTTATTTTTTTCGAAAAAATACACTCCACAGAATAAGTTCAACCACTTTTCACTTGGAAATATTCTGAAATTTTTCCCAACAACATACCATTCCTAATATTTCCCAATGGAAAACAATTCGTTTTGGTGGAAGAACTTTCAAAACTGCTATACTAATGTTAAATATCTTTATGCTGAAGAAGATTGTAAGAAGTTGATTCTCCAAAAAAAAACAAGCATTAGCAACTATATTCTGTTTAAAATGTCGATTCTACAGTCCTTTTGATATCACAAAGTTCAGCTTAAATTAAAAAAATAGTTCATCCGCTCTAATAAAACTTCAAAAAACGTCTCTTTTGTGATTAAAAATTTTCCTAAAGAAAAAAAAAATTACACTTCAAATTTTTAACACCCTGTTAATTGAAAATTATACATTCTCTATATCAAAATAATTTTTATTACGTGATGTTGTTTTATAATTTTTTAACAAATTTTTATACCAGAAAATTGTTAGTTAACCGATGTTTTAATTACTCTTAACTGAGAAATAATATACAATGTGAAATTGATCATTTTTTTTATTTATTTTTTTTTTATTTGAACAGGTATGACAAAGAATATCAGAAATTTTGAATGTAACTTCATCATCATCATCATCATCATCATCCATAATAATAATCAATGTTACTTATTACAATATTTTAAATTCTTCAAGTGATAAGTAAAAAATTACATAGTATACGTTAAATTAAAAATAATAATAATAAATAAAAAAGAAACTGTTGATGGGCAAAATTATATTGTTATTAACCACAAGCACGATTTATATCTGATGAAAAAAAAATGCAGGTGTTTTGAGTATATCTTGTCACTTTATGTATACATATAATACTCGTATAATAAAAATTTTCATGTATATTTCACATTATTTCATACGTCTACAATTTATCAACAACAGCGCCATATATAAAATATTTTATTTTTTTGAATGTGCTGTATTTTTGTCTGATGTCTGATGTAGGTAAACATCAAAATAACATATAAAAAATGTTGTCTTGTTTCTTTTTTTTAATATCATTTGAGAAAGAAAAAAATGTGAATTTATGTTTTGTTATCATAACATTTACTAAAAATTTTAATAAAAATGTAAAACAATAAATAAGAAGAAAAAAAAAAACAAAAATATATACTTAAAATTTTCTGCCTGTAAGATATATCGGTGAGAATTCAACAAATTTTCAAGAAAGTTGTATTTTATAAAAAATTGAAATCAAAACAAGAAACAAAAAACATTCATGAGAATGTGATAAATTTTAGAATATTAGGCACATGAAAATAATGTAACTGAAAATTAGTTAGATACATTTTAGAGTTGAGTGAAAATTCTTGTTTTTTATTTTTATTTATTTATTTTTGTTGTTGTTGTCAAAATTCAATTATGTTGCTCAACTATACGATGATAATTTTATTAGATTGACATTTTATTTTGTACAAAATATCACAGTGTTTTTGTTCTTTTTTTTTTTTTTTGTGAACTAAATTTCAATTTAAAATAATATTTAATGTGCCTCTCTACATTCCTTGTATCTATTTAGTCCTCCAATTGAGAATTTAAGGCAGATCATATATGAAATTAAAATTTTTTAATCAGAAAAAAAATCCTGAAATTAATTTATTTTTAATTATTTAGATTTAAAAATCATTTAAAAAATTATAAATTAATTTCATAACTGAGAACAAAACATAAATAAAAAAAAATTAATTTTTTCAAAATGTCAGAAGTGTAAAAAAAAGGGGAAAAAATTAAAATAAAGAATAAATCGAATAATTTGAAAAGAAAAAAAAACTCTTTAACAGGAATTTCGTGCTTGGTGAGTGATTAATTTTTATTTTATTTCATTTTTTTTTTTTTTTTTTTTTTTTGATAAACCACTAGAAGAGACCAATCTAACCAACCAAAATGTTTAATAGGTAAAATTTAGCTAGATTGACGGTTGATTAAGCCGACACCGCACGGATCGCATATTTGAAAAGTGTGTCTAATATGATCGAATCAGTCATCCGTCAATCCGGTGCGGTAATGGTTATAAACATTAAAAATGTTGTCCAAGAATAATCTAAAAAGTCAAAACTTTTAAAGTGCGCGCATTATATACACCACAAATGAACATTTTATAATACATATAATCAAATCCATGATCCAGCTATATTTTAATTCGATTTTTTCTTTTCATTTTTATTATTTTTTTTTTTTTCGAAATTTTTAAATCCAGATTCCATTCGTTCATCCATCCATCTAATTTAATAGAAATGTAGATTTTTCCTACTGTAATTTACCAGATAAGTAATATTATAATATGCTGATGTGTTTTACTACGATATACCTGGTCTGCATAAATGATTGCTATCGATGCTCGCACATGATTATTGCGATTATAACCATCCCATTTATATTACTACAGAAAGCTTAAATATAAATTTTATTCGAAATTATTTTGTTATACAAGTAATTTAAAGGTTGCCTATATCATTAAACTTTAGTAGTTATTAGTATATATTTTTTTTTATAGTACAGACTACAGAGTAGCTAAGTTACCGCCAATGTTTCATCAACTTATTAACGAACCGTATAATTAGTAATCGCGTGTGGAATACAAGAAGGAGGTCGCGATTACATTAGCAATACTGCGCTGATGATTGGTATTAGGTGTAGATATGTTAGAGAAAAAATTTTGTTGATAAATAAAAGCTACTCAGAATAACTTCGAAAAAACAACACAACTACCATCTAGAATATTTTTGTATCTCAAAATTCTGATGAAAAAAATTTGGTTAAAAATTTTATCTTAGAAAAATTTTGGTCCATCATTAAAATTCCTACGTAGTTTCAGTATCTTTTTACCATTTATCATTGTTTTTTTTTTTTTAGCTAAGTTACTAAAAATTGGAAAAGTTAATTACGTTATGCGTCACAGAAAGGAAGTAAGAAGAGAGCCTCAACCTATTCGATAGTTTATTTTTTTAATTAAAAATTAAATTTTTACTCTAAATTATGCATTTTTTTTTTTTTTTTTTTTGGCAACAAAAAACTACTGTCAAATTTATAACTGGTTTTCTATTCTTTGTTAGTCCTGAAAGTTGTATTCAGGTAAAATTTTCTCCTATTAATTATATTCTTCAATACTTTCTGTGTCCATTTCCTTCAAACTAAGGAAAGCACAAATAAATACAACGCACAAGAAATCTAATACTTGATTATGTCCTGCTGTAAGTTATATGTACGTATGTATGTACAGTATTTCAAAAAAGAAATCCACTAAAGTAATTATGACGTAATACTAACACTCTGGTAACATAAAGAAAAATATATAAAAAAGAACTATAATTTATAAGGATTATAATTACACACACAACGTATGGGTTACAATAGAATTAAATTTTTAAATTAAAAAAAAAAAAAATTGAAAATGAATACTTTAATTTTTAGTGTAAAGAAAAAAGGTGAAAAGAAAAGTTTTGAAAACAATAATAAACTGTTATAAATAATATAATATGTATATACGTAAAGGATATGAATTAAGAAAGGGTTGAAAAATTTATTTGGTATGAAAATAATGAAAATACTATACAATTTTATTTTAAAGTTTTTTTTTTTCTTCATATTTCTGTTTAAAATGAAAAAAATTAAAGGGTTTAAACACTTTTGCGTTCTATATTTAAAAGTCGATGTTGTACAACAAGTTGTAGAACGAGGTAAATAATTATATAATACAGTTACATATACGTAATTAGAAAATTAAAAGTAGTAATCAAATCTTCATCTTATTGTCATTTTTTTTTTTTAAATTAGTAATTAATGTTTGAAATAGCATGAAAAGAATTTTGTGGCAAAGAAAACAATATACATTCTATGTTTTGAAAAATATTTCAACATAAATTCAAAACACACACACAAAAAAAGGGTTGTTCTGTATAGGGTTAAGGTTCAATAAATTATTGGCTTTGGGTTTCATATTTTGCTCTTTTTGAACTAAATTGTTTTTTGTTAATTCTATTTTGACTATGTATATTGTTTTTGAAGAACACTGTGGAAAAATTTTATGTAAAATTTATCTAATTTTGTGTTTTCTCCAAGGATTAGTACAAAATAAATTCAGACTATTCTTTGATAAAAAAAAAAAAATCGGGTTTTTAAGACAAAAATAATTTTTATACTCACTTTTAACAAAACTTCGGTTCTTAATAGCTCAAAATATCTTGTTTACTTGAAACTTTTGTAGCTCTTGATGACTCCAAAGAATAGATTTGACACAAGAATCAAAATCTTCATAATTTTTGCTTCAACTTATTTCTTTCTATGACCATCAGAAACCTAAAATTAAAATACACCAGAATAAAAAAAATGCAAAAAAAAAAATATATAAGAAAGATAAAAATATAAAACAATAAGAAAAAAATCAAGTAGAACAACCAATAAATAACAAAATGTAAATATCAGCACGAGTTATGTTATAAAGTATCTAAAAGCTCATAAATAAACGTAGTAAATTTAATACGTCTACTTTCTGTTAAAAAGTTTGTGGTAAATTGATTTTTTATTAGATTTATAAAACATTTAGATGAAATCACCTATAAATATTTTTTTATTATTATTTTTACACTTAAATTTTCATTCTTAAGAAAATAAACCACAAGTAGAAAAGTTAGAATCTTTAAACTCGAAATTTCAACCAAAAAAAAAAAATGTTTTTGATTTTCATGTTTTCACCGGAACTAACATATAAATTTTGAACACTAAATCAAATCATAAATTTTCAAAATTCATTTTTAATATCATTTAAAATACAATTATGAAAATTTATGTTATGATTACATGACAGATCAAGCAAATACAATAAAATCTTAAATAATATCTTTTTCAAATTTACTGCTAATTCGACATTTTTTAAATAATTTTATTAGTCTTCATAATAATAATAATAATAATCAAAAATCATACATGTAAAAAAGAAAAGTCAAATAAAATTTGTCTTCAAATTTCATTTATTCCTCAATCAATGATAAAATCAATTTTTTTGATATTTTTAGGCACCATGATCAATATATTTTTTTTTCTCTCTATGTTCAATGAAAAATTGGGTGTGCCTTTAAGCATCATATATACTAAAAAACAATAATATTGTAATATACGAGTATGTCCATGAACTCACATTATACATATAATACATTTTTGTTAGTCAATTTTCAACAAAATTATCTTAATTGCAATGTAATTTGAATCTGTCATGTGTATTTTACTCACATAAATTACCAATTTTTCGTCTATTACTTAATCATTGGGTGGTCAATCTAATAAACTCAATATATGTATAAAGTGAGAATTATTATTATTTTTTTTTTAACTATACAATAAATTCAATGTTATTTTACAGAGCGACAGCTTAACAACAAATGATTTCAAATTTTTTTTTTTCACATGTTTTTTATCGAGCTTGAATTAAATTAAACTTATGAATATGTATTATAAAACACATTTCTAAAAAGGAACGATTTATTTTTCTTTCTTTGTCATCTATTAATTGACTTTTTAGGATAAAAACTAAAAACAGAGAACATATCACATATGAGTTTAGTTAGTAATATAACAACAACAACAACAAAATAAACTGGAATATTAAATTAAAATGCGAAACTTTCTTATCTGTACTCATCTGTGTATCTTAAGCAAGTTTTATTGTATGTCTCATTAAAAAAACAGAAAATTAACAAAACTTACAACTTTTCAGATACACAGGAAAAATTTCAGAAAAAAAAAAGAGTAATAAAACACATATGCCTGATGTGTATGTAGCATATACATATGTATATTTTAATCAAAGATGTCAAAGTTGATTGGATGCTAATATTATTTTGAAAAAAAAAAAAAAAAGTCATTTAGGAAATGAAAATAATTGATAGCTAAAAATGTTCATCGATTTTTTGTTTCTTTTTCTCATCTAATGTTAATTAATCGATGTAAATTAGTATACAACAAGATTTAGCTTTTCAAAAATTCAAATTACTTCAAAATGAAGCAAAACAAAAAATAAAATAAGAAAAGAAAAAGAAAAAAAAACAAGAATAATTCAGTTTTTGAAATTTATTATTGGTATACAAAATAAATTGTGTGTAAATGAAAATTTTATTTTATAATACTTTTCCGGTATTAATAAAATTTTTAAATTGTGTATCTTCAATAAAAATGAATCTGATTTATAATAAGAAAGTTTAATAAAAATAAATAAAAAAAAATAAAAAAAAACAACAAATTCAACAACAAATTATAGCAATCTTTGAATACAAAAAAAAAAAAGGAATTTTCCATTATTATGCAAACAAAGTATTATCATCAACATTTTTTTTTTCGTTTGTACGAAAACTATAAAATTTACAAATTAAGTACACAAATTAACTAAATTTGTTAAATTAGTTAATTATAAATAGAAATTTGTTACTTCCTACTTTAATTTGAATAAATTTAAAATAATAAATAAGATACTTATTGAGATTTTTGTAATTTTAGAGTTAATTTTGCCTGTGTATTGGCTTCAGTTTTGAAGTGTTATTTTTTTTATTGCAATAAAATTAAACTTATAAGGGGCTACATTCAAAAGTTCCACAAAAATCGCTACAGAAATTTAAACATAAAAGTGTTCTTGTGATAATTATGATTTTGTAAACCAAACTGACTTAATCTTTAGGCTTGTAAAAGAGTTCAAGAGCGTTCTAAAAGCTAAGGACTTGGAGTCAGTGAGAAAGCGAAAACCGTGTCTAAATGTTTTAGTTCTCTGAGTGCAATTGCCTCACAGTATCACAGTGGTGAAGAACGATTTTTATCGTTTCCTTCTATGGTGAGCAGAAATGGAGATAAAAATGGACTTCTTTATTTTTTTTAATTATTTATTTTGTCTCAAAGTTTAAGAACTCATCTCATCTCTGAGTGTTTCTATCATTCTTGCATTGAAATGTGACTCCAGTTTAAATTTATCCCACTGAGAATCAAATGTTAAGACTTCTTTTAATTTTGCTGCGATTCTTATGGATTTTTCCCTCTAACATTTTAAATTTTTTATCTTGAAAAATTGCAATTCATATTTTTTCTTGTCAGAAACTGAGTTTCAATCTACTGTTAATGTAAGCCTATTACGCAACCAACAAAAGATTAAATTCTAGTCAAAATTTAGGTAAACCTCTTCTGACTTTTATAAATCATATTTTTACGTTATATAATTTGACTTTTTTTGTGGTTTTTATTTTTTAATAAATGAGTTTCTACATTAGTCTGAAGAACATGGATTTTAAAATTTAACCAAGAAATCAACATGTAGAACATATCCGGTGTCAAATATCTAATTATTCATTATATTCAAACACTGAAAAATCCTATTATACGTATTTATGTATTTCTCCCAAATTATTTGCAACTATGTATTTTTTTTTTTTTTTTTTTTTTTTTTTGAAAGTCTTAATTCCTCTTTAATTTATGAAGTCAATAAAAATTCTCATATTAAGTAATTTGTTATTTCGGCTTTTAAGAAAAACAAATGTCTTATTGGTGCAATGGCTTAAAAAAAATAGAAACAAGTAAATTGTGGAAAACCCTAAGAAGTAGTAATCCCTTTAAATTCCACTTCAAGTAAATTAAGACAAAGAACATAAGAAGATTATGAAGGTGTTCAAAAAATTCATAGATACAAAAAAGAAGAAAAAAAAAAAACACTTTTTTGTTTTTTCATTTCCTTTCAAATAGCAATTGATTGATGATTTAAATTTAGAGAATAATTTCTCATTTAAAAAATAATCACAGAACTCTAGAGAGTGCTTATGGCATTTAAAGACAATTTTATCACAGATTATAGCGGATCCAATGAATTCAAAAAACAAAGAATTATAATGTAGTAGTTCAATATCAAGACACAATTATTAACCGGAGATTCAGCACAAACCTTTGTTTAGAAGTTCAACATACTTATCAAATGCAATATATTCCAGTATAACCGTTTAACATTTAAAATAAGAGACAAAATGTGACATTAATTACAAGTTTTTTACCCTCCTCTCTTCTCTCCTCTTCTCTTAAAAATGACAGTACATATTTTAAAAAAAAACAAAACCTTACAATTTTTATCGATAAATCGTTAATTTAAAAAAAAAACATTTACAGGCTTACATTGTCGTTATTTAAAGATATTTATCATTATTTCTTGTATGTATGTTCCGTTTTATAAATTCTCACGGAATTAGAATGATTATCATTCACATTCAAATGATACGTGATTATTATTATTCGATTATTATACTCAAATTATGGCACGATTGTTAATGAATCATAATATTTGAATTTATTATAATAGGTGGTTTAAATTACAAAAATTAAAATTAAACCACCATGAATTTACATTACGACCATTGCCATCGCCATGATCACGATTCATAAAAAAAAAAAAAAAATACAAAAACTAAAAAAAAAAATTGTAATTCACTTTGATTTCATTATAAATCGTCGACTATTTTAGATTTTCTGACACTAAGAACATTTTTTATTGATCGATTTCATTGTCGAAAAAAAAAAAAAACACTAAATTTCATTTTCAGTTCCATTATTATTATCATTATCATTATTTAGTATTATTACCTGTATTTTTCATACATTTAAATGTGAATCTATGTACATATGTGTTTTTTTATTCACCTGTAAATTGCATTCTCTGGCATCAATAATAATTTATTAATTATTATTATTATTATTGAAATTTATTATATTGTACAATATAGATGTATCTATGTAGCTTATAGTCTATTTGTAAATACATACGTATTTGTACTATACCTATATACATATGTATATACTATATGTATAAAAAAATCTAAAATCTTAAAATTTATATTAATGCGTATACAATAAGACATACATATCTATGTACCTACAAATGTTTTTTTTTTTTTTTTCATACTCGTAAATAAAAAATTTATACATTTTTTGATGAATTGAACCTTGAAAATATGTATATATTTTTTTTTTCGTATATAAATTAAGCGAAAAAGATTAAATTTATAATAATATATCTAATCAAAAATCATTACAAAGAATTAGATAAAAAAAATAAAATACATATGCCCGATACTTAGAATATAATAATTTTTTTCAAAAGAAAAATAAAATATAATTTTTTTTAACAAAAATAATAATAATAATTGTGATGGTGTAGCAATGATCAATTATGCCGGTAAAATCACAGCATGTTGTATATTCTCTTTAAAAAGTAATGACATCGTGTTATAAACCTCAGGGGCGCCTAGCTGTGATTCTGTGACTGTGACTGGCTATAAGGTAATCTACCTGTTCCTTCTGAGATTACAATATTTTTATTTTATTTTTTATTTTTTTTTTTTATTTTCAGATATATAAAATAATATATATTTTATATAATACATAAGTATCTATATGTATAAAAATTTATACAGAAAAAGATTATAAGTAATAAGTAATAATAAACAATAATAATAATAATGATAATAATTGACGATAATTCATCTTGAAATTAAGAAACAACAACCAGACTGGAAAAAAAATATATAAAGTTTGAAAAATTTGTAATGGTTTCATTTATTATTATAAAACTTATAAGTATCTACTATCTATCTATCTATCTATATGTATCTATTCTATGTACTGAAAAGTTTTTTAAAGCGAAAAATAAACAAGAAGAAGAAGATAATGAAATATGAAAAACTGGTTATTGTCAAAAATTTAACAAAAATTTTAACTTTAACACTTCATAGACCTAACATACATATATAGTATGTATATGTATGTATGTATGTATGTATATTTAAGCTTTTTTGAATTTCCAAGATACATTTTAGAATTGGAAAAATTATTTCTTAATACCTCATTCTGACCTTCAAATATTTTCAGTATATTATTTTCATAATGGGAGATGTGGTATTTTTTTCAAATTATACATATGTACAATTATAATTATGTATTAAAATATGTATTCAAATTGGCTATCAAAAATTTATAATAGAGTGCTTTAAGGAGCGTTTAATAAATCTTTTTCGATTTGGTCTTGAACTTAACAAAAATTGCGAGTATTTTTATTTTTTTATTTTTTTTTCTTCTAGATTCTTAATTAACATTAAATAAATGCGTATAAAATACGGAAAATTAATTATTGTTATTATTATTATTAATTTCATTGTATTCAAATTGTAACATTTTTCAAACATATAATATTCAAGGATACAATAAAAATTTGTTTATGATTTGTTCAATTCTTAATTTTTTTAATATTTTCAGTTAAATGATTAAAAATTTATCAGGATTATCCAAAAAAAATTCTCATTTAAATCTTTCAACTTAAATATATATAAACACATAATTAAACATCTTTTACAATCCAATTAAAAAAATATTTATCATACGAATAAAATTTTTAAATATTTTTTAAAAATCGAATTAAATGATTAAATTGCGGATTAAAATTAATAAAAATTCAATTCTGATGCTCATATGCATATTTTGGAAAGAAAATATATATTTCATATGAATTTAAAAGGCTGTAAAAAAACACAAATATATACACTGAAAATAAAAAGGAAAATTATTAAGATCTAAATCTGTACACAGTTATATTAGCTAACTAATAATAAAATTGATAGCCACTGAAGTAGTGTGATAAGTGACTAGACAGATATATTTTTTAAGGCCGGAATTTACAAAAATCTTAAAAGTTTAAATTTTTTTCAAATTTTATTATTATTTTCTTTTTTTTTTTTTTCTTCAAATTTGAGAACAAACAATATTGATTAAATATAGAATAAAAAAAAAAAATTAACGAAAATAAAATATTAACACAGGAAAATCATAAAAATGCGACATCTGGATTATATTACATTCATGTGGAGACATCGATATTATTTTTTCTTTTTGAAAAAAAAAAAGGGAATCAATGGGAAACTAATAAAAAAATACTCAAAAATTGTATACTAATAAGAATATTATTATATTGTTACCATATATATACTTAATAATAAAAAAGAAAAGAAAATGAAAATAATAATAAAATTATGTATACACAAAATTAAATTCGGCGACAGATATAACAAATATTTTTATGGTTATATGATTACAAAAAAAAAAATTGAACAAGAAAAAATACACATGTATAAAAAAAATTTTATATCTTTTGATATAAAGCGAATGTTCGATTCTACAACAATCTTGTTTGTTAAAGTTTGCATTTCAATAAAAAATGATTTTTTCAATTTTTTTTTATTTTAGTGTTTTTAATAGTTATCAGAAAATTTTTAAAAAAACAGCATAATATACTTTGGTATATCTACTTTGTACATTGGTCATAAAAATCTTAATTTTAGAGATTTATTTTTTTTTTGTTTTTTTTTTTTTTTTTTTTTTTTGTTACCTCCCTGATTAGTTTATAATTATATACGTGACATAATAATCTTAACAATAATAATGATGTCTCATCAATGTGCATGTTATAAAATGCTTTAAAAATTTCTTTTCATCTCTCTCTCTCTCTTTTTAAATTTTATTCTATTTTATACTGTCATTCTGGAATAATAAAATCGGCAATCTTTATTGAGAAAAAAAAAATTAAAAATATCTCTTAATATATATATTTTTCACGATACTGAAGAAAAATCTTACATTAAAATTCTAAAATTTTTAATACCTCAGAATCAGCATTACTTGAACTTTGAGATGTAAATATGTATGTATTTTGATTTTTAAATCTTGAGTCTAAAATTTGGATTTTGCCTTTAGAGTTAAATTAGAGTGATTATTTATTAATCATCAATATTGGAGAAAAATTATCAACCTGGTCTTTAAAAACAAATAAAATAAACTAACGGTTTTTTAAAAAAGTATACGAACATTAATAAAGTGATTGAATAACAAAAAATATTGAAAATTAAAAGATCATCAGATTTGCAAATTTTTTCAAAATTTAACATTTAAAAAAACATAACCAAAAAATATAACAAAAAAATATATATATATTGTAAAATTAAAATTCCATTATCAAAATGTTAAATTAATATCTAATTTTACTTTAATTTTCGAACATAATAAATTAAAATACTCGTATATTTCACATCTTCACCTTTTCAAATTTATTGCATTTTTATAGATCCAGAAAATAACGAAACAAAAAAATATCAAAATACCAGTACGCATATTTAAAAACAAAAACATCAATAAAAGGATACAATAAAGCTAAGGTTTTTTTTTTCTTTTTCTTAATTTGAAAAATAGCTGTAGAATTACGCCCACATTCGAAAAATTTAATTTTATATATGACATATAGGAATTTTATATTCTTGTTGAAAGAAATTTAAATTTCTAATTTATTTATCAAACTAACAAGAAAAAAAAATAATAATAAAACCCGAAAATTAACCTAATATTTTATCATAATATTGAAAAATAATTATTTTTCAACAACTTCACTAATTGATCAACCCACATGCTAATTTTCAATAAAAACTATAATCACTATGAAAACTTAGAAAGACAAAAAAAAAAAAAAAAGAAAGATAACAAAAAAATGTTTTATTTTGCGAAATAATTAATGATTTACGATAACAAAATCCATAAATTTGTTTTGTTTTTTAAGAAACATGTTTTTGAAAAAAACAAAAAACAAAACAAAACAAAACAAAAGTAACAATTATCATTATGGATTTTGTTAAAATTTTAAAAGAAAAAAAAATATCTTAAAAATAGAAAATTGATGGACATTAATTTTGGAAAAAAAAAAACTTTTATTTGTTTTCGTCCAATATGATACATGGTGATACACATTTTAATTTAACTTTTTATACCTTTTTTTTTTTTTTGCTAAGAAAAGAAAAGTAGATGCTCTGCAAAAGTTGAAAAAAAAAATGATTTATGACACGTGAGCGATGTATGTACGATATTTGTGTGCATTCATATTATTTCACTTTTTTTCTTCAATTTTTTATGTTTCATTTTTAGAAAGTTTTGTAAATATTATTTACGAGCAAAATATTCAAGTAACATTTTTTTGTGTTATAAATTTGATCCATATGAAATTATGATTGGAGAAACTTTTCTTGAAAATTAATTTTTTTATACATATATAAAATCGTAAAATATTTGTTTAATGAATAATAATTATGTGAACTTTAAAATTTCCATTTTAAAGTAAATGTTATTTTGAAAAAATGAATGACATTATTAATAAAAGAGTAAATTTAGAATAAAAAAAAATATTATTTTCTATGCTAAAAAGTAAAAATTTAAAACAATTACATACCGAAATTTTCTGTGTGGTCTCAGAAAATCGCATTTGAAATAAAATAAATTTTATAAAATAAAAATCTTCTTTTTCAAGAAAAAAACTTTATATTTTATATAACGAATATTATAAGTATATATTTTAAGTGGGCCCAAGTTTTTCTTCCGCAGTATTATCACCATCATCCAATCATCATCTATAGCACAACCGTCCATATAGGACTTTGACATGACTTCCGCAGTGTTATTATTTCAATAGTATGGTATGGTATGAGAAGCATTGTAAGTGTCCTTCGATTTGTCAGCGGAAATAAACTTAGCCTATCCTGAAAACCATGCCGATTTTTGAATGAAGCTTTTCAGGTTATTCAGTGTTATCTCAACTACATACATACATATATGTATGTCTTCTAGACCATGAAAGATCTTTGCTACTAAACAAGCAAAATAAAACCCACTTTTGGGCCACACTATGTTACTTATTTTTGGTCACAATTCTTTTCTACTAATATTTTGGTATTCTATGCTTATTTTTCCCCTTTTCATCACATTCCTTTTATTTATTTCAACACTGTGAGACTTATTCTTCTACTTGATTTTTAAAATCTTGAAGACATTGCACTTAAAATTTATTATTTCTAATAAATACTTTGGTGTTTTTGTTTGCATACATTTCGATTAAAATTCATGAAAAAAAAAAGAAAGAAAACAAACCTAAACAAGCATTAAATTATAATAAATCATTTTGAAATGTACCCGCCTCTTAATTTTTTTTTTTTGTCTTAAAAATTTCTTCTAATATTATAAACTATTCGCCTCGTATGGTATATTTTTATTTAAAAAGTTGATAACCTTTTCATTCGTTGAATTCATCGATTTTTATATTCAATTTGAATCTTAAATTTTTTAAAAAATAATAAATTCGAATAGAACACATACATCTGATGTAAAATACATGTTAGACCTAGCAACTAGCAAAATATGTCAAATTATAAAATTAACATATACAGTTAACATATTAGTTAATGTTTCATTTGAATATATTTTATTTTTATTTTTCATGATTTGAAAAACATAAAAAATTGAAAAAAAATAAAAAACACAAATAGTAAATGAAAACAAGTGCAGCCCCATTATTTTATGATTTTAAATTATCAACCAATCACCAATGCCGCTTGTTCACTATTCGTAAAATACTTTTTCTTTGGAAAAAAAAAAAAAAAATATATGTATATTAACACATAAATATGTGGCTATAAATGATTAAATTAAGCTAAAAAAAAATTTTATTTGAAGGTTGTACCAAAATTTATATACATACACGAAATTTTATATATTGGACAAAAAAAATAAAAACCTTTCAAAATATAAAATAAATTTTTCCAAAAAGTACTAAATTTCATATTATGTTAATTTTTGACGACATCTTGTTTTCACAATGGTTTTTATTTCTGTTTTTGTTCATTTTATTTTCTTGTCCAAATGAAAAAAAAAAAATAATATTTGCATTTGAATACAGTCATTGATTCGTTTTCAAATTTTTCATATGCATCATGAAAAAAAAAAGTAAATTAAATACAATAAAAATTTTTATATAAAAACAAACTTTGATCCCGCCTTACTATCATCGTCTTGTGCTGTTTTTATTGTGATCAATTAAAAAAAAAATGTTTGTTTTTTGTTTTTATTAAACAATAAAATGATGAAAATAGATAGTTTAGGCTAAAATACTATAATAAACCGTATGGAAAATTTTGCATTAAAAAACATAATAAAAGAAAGAAAATATGTACTCACGAGGATTATTAATTTCTCTTTTTATCATCATTTACATTTACTAGTAAAAAATTTTTTTGTTTTTCTTTTTTAATTGATAATAACAATTTTCATACTCATAAATTTTACTTAAAAGATGAGATATGTTTTGTAATTATGTACCTTGTTTAATATGATAAAGTTTTTTTTTTGTTCTGGATTTTCTCTTTTTAAAAATGTAAGTATGATAATACTCGTACAAGCGTATAATTTTACGATTTATTTTTTATATTATATTTTCCTTAATTTTATTATAATTCTTTATCCTTGATTGACAAATTACAAGTATTATCAGTTATTTAATTTTAATTCAATAGAAATCAGTTATCTTTAAGGAACAAAAAAAAATAATAATAATCATTCATAGTTTCTTCACAAAAACAAAAGATTTAGACACGAAACTTGAAAATTTGAACAAAAAAATTCAATGAAAAATCGAAAAACCAAAATGAAAATAAATTTGTATATTTTTTTCTTTTCTTATTAATTTATGAGGATTAAATTTCTTTTACGTAAGTATATTATATTTTTCTATATCGGTTTTTTTTTATTGTTTTTGTTTTGTTTTACTAAATTAAGAGACTATGTTAATTTTCAGTTGTTAAACAAAGATTTTTAGAAACTAAATGAAATGTTATTCACACTTTCAACGCTCCAAAGTATTTTTTTTTTTTGTTTTTTTCAATATTTTAAATAAATTTTTTCGATTAATTAAGAAGCATTTTAAGTAAATCTTAAAAAACCGAAAAAATAAAACAAAACAAAAAAAATCGTCATTGTATATTAATGTATAGAATCTAAAATAACCTAATTTGATATTGATTACTTTTACCTGTTAACCGCACATTAAAATATAAATTGGGTCAAAATAAAATGAAATACTAAACCGATATATAACAAGGAAATCCAATATCATAATATGTACCTATGTGTATGCATATATTTTGTATATACTCGTATTTTTATTTATTTATTTTTCAGTTATCATTGTGGAAAATTTAATGTTCTGCTGAAATAATATTCAAATGAGATGATCAATAATTGAATTCTTATTCAAATTGAACGTGAGAAAGGTAAATAACAAAAAAAAAAAAACTTACATTTTTTAACTAGTATCGTAGAATATTATGCATATTATCAATTATGGCTATTAAAATAAACGTCAAAGTAAATTTAAAAAAAAAATGATTAAGAGCATTTTTTTAAATGAGAGACAACAACAAAATTGGATACAAAATTACATTAATGGTACAAATATTTTAAAATATTTTTACATTTATTAATTTTTAATTTAAATTATGTCATTCGTTTTAAATAAAAGCATTTTTCGTTTGTCACCTTCTTTTTGTATTCAATAGTGTTTTGGTTTAGGTTAGGTTTTTTTTTCTTTAAGATTTATGTGAGAGATTCTGCTAAATAGAACCAATTCATAGCATTAACTAAGTAAAGAAGAAAAAAAGAAAGGAACTGTTTAATTAGAATTTTTAAATTTTTTTCTAATTTACATACTGGATTTCTAGGAAAGTTTATTACATTTTACAGACATTGTATTTTTTCTTTTAATGCTTTGAAAAGTGGTGTATTGAAGGTATTTTCATGAAATTTTATAGTAAAATTTACAAGATACAGTTTACTTTGTGTACTTGTAGAAGGTCTAATAATTATCAGAGAGTGATCCAGTTTCTTGTTTCAATCTGAATAAATCAGTGAGATCTTAAATTTTCTAGTGGATTGACTCTCTGTATCAAACATTTGTTTCTATTAATACTAACTTTGAAAAAAATTGACAACCACATCATGACATTAGCCTAAAATAAAAATTCAAGTTATATATGTAATTGACAAATATCGCTTTTTAAATTAAAAATAATAATTTAAATAATTTGTATCTTTTTAATTCCTAATTTGTTTTAGTTCATCAACATAATCTTTTAAATTTTCAATTAATTGTACCGATTACAGTTCATTCACATGATATTCAATTTTCTAGCCTACATATAATCACAAATTCCCAATTTATAGGTATACCTTATACATTATAACAAACAAGAGTATTTATCATTTATATTTATCTGCATTTCTATTAATTAGTTGTACACTTTTCTAAATTAATTTCCTTTTAAAATTCTTTTGGAAATTGAATGATTCGATTAATATAAATTAGACACCAGACAAGAAATTTAAAAATCACGACCAATAGAGAAAAAACCTGTACAACAAAAATAAAATAGAGAAAGAAAAAAAAAAGCAATGAGGCATGTCAAATGTTAAAAGAAAAAAAGAATCTTTTTGAATGACAAACGTTTATTATGTGACCGGATATGGCTAATCGAAAATTTTAGTTAAATTAAAAACTTTAGCACACACTATCATTACAATAACAAAAATATCCCAAAAAATACTATATACATACTACAAAAAAAAAAAAAAAAAAGAAGATTTAAACATGAATAGCATGTAACTTATTTATATTTTAGCTCTATATCTATCTATTTAAATTTTAGTTAATACATATAAAATAATCTACCATACTAAATGACTTCTAATAATAATAATGTGTGGTATGATTTAGCATCTAAAAGTAGGAGAGAAAAAAAACAACCATTTTATAATATCTTTGTTTTAAGATATGTTAAAATTCATGAATAGAAAAATATTAATTTTATTTTATTATTTTATTTTTTTTTTTCTATTTTGTTTTTGTTGCATTTTTAATTTTTCCATAATGAATTTATGAACGACAAACAAACAAATATGTTTGAATGGGCGCATAATATCATGAACACAGTTAATATGTTCTCTTGTATTTGTTGTTTGTTTCTGACAAAGTAATATAAATAGTCCCATGAGAGTGATTTTATTAATGAAATGCAAATTGAATGAAAATTATCGAAAAAAAAAAAAATAAAGATTAGAAAAAAAAAATAACAACACAACAAAAATGGAATCTGTGAGAATTTGCTAAAAATTTAAATTCAACCTTAAAAATTTCGATAGCTTTTTCTAGTTTGGCTTTGTTTTTGTGAAAAGTAATTAAAAACTGTTTTCTTTTTAAATACAATAAATTTTTCAAATCAAAAAATTAATAGCTTTCTGATTTTTCTGATTTATTCAGAAATTTTGCATAATACTGAACTGATGTTTTCTCTGTGAAAAAAAAATTTTTTTTTTTAACAGTAAACATAAATCGCTATTAATCATTTAAAATCTATTTTCAAATTTTAATTGGCAAAATTTAAAAATTAGAAAATAAATTCCGAATTTCAACATAATTAAACACAGGTGTTCTCACGGTATTCTGCTCCAAATTTAAAATATATTTCATAAATATTGAATTTTTGCATCTCATTTTTTTATATTGAGAAAAAAAAAATAATGAAACTAATCAAAATATTGAAAGATCATTAAACTCTTGTGAAAGTAAATTAAAATTTGTTTTCGAAAATAAAGACTAATTTCGAAATTAACATTTTCAAATCTATAGAAATATTTTTGTTTACTTTCAAAGATATATTTTCTTTATTACAAAAAAAAAATAAAAAAAAAATGGAGGCTTTATTTATAAACTAAAAAATTGTTTCGAAAAACCATTAAAATCATCAACGTCATCAAAAATTAGAATCTTTACGATTCAATGAACTAACAATTAAAATAATATTCTATCAGCTCCCATCCTTTTAATTTAAATTCATAAAATTTAATTAACTAATTCTACTCATATTTTATTCAATTCAATTTTAATTTGAACTCCTGTTGTCTTTTTTAATTTTTTTACTCCCATTTATCTCACCCACCTATCTTCGATTATTTCAATAAAATTATATTGAAATGTTTTTTTTTTTTTTGCCTTCTAATTATTTTATTTTTTTATCTTCAGTAAGAAAAAAACTAAGATACGTCGCTGTGTGAGAAATGAAAAAAAAAAAAAAAAACTTTCAAATAACGTCAAATTAGATTCCACCTTCAGTATAATTTTAAGAAAATTAAATACAAATTTTTATTTTAAATAACAAGAAAATTTTGATTAATTCTCAAAATATGACTTAATTTCGAACTGTGATAATGCATACAAATTTTAAATATTATTTTTTCTTTTGGTTCATTTTTTTCTCATAAACAAAAAAGTAATAAAATTTATTCACTGGTTTTTTTTAATACGTACTCAGCGTCCAATATTTAAATTTTTATTATTAATTTACTTTTTTTTCTTTTCTAAAAGTTTTTTTTTTTTTTTTGTTGTTAAAGAATGGAAATTTGTAAAAAAAAAAGCCTATGAACTATCAACATCATCATCAATTTAAAATGTTACAAACAAATTTTTTTCTAATTAATTTTGGCATATCACCATTACACAAACAAACAAAAAATATACAAAAATAGGAAAAAAAAAAGAAAAAAAAAAAAAAAAAGAAACTCACTATGAGAATGGCACCCACTAAAATAAACTTTTAATATTCGATTTTTTAAATAAATTTAAAATATGAGAATCTCCTGCTGTTTCACATACATATTTATTAACATTTATATTATATGTAGAGTGAGTATCATATATTATTACATACTATATATTATGAATTTTTATTATTAATTTAATATTTTTTCAATATAGTCGCGGTACAAATTAAGAAAAATAAAATTAAAGTAAAAATAAAATATTTCCAAGAAAAAAAAAATGTTTTTTGTTTTTTTTTTTTTTTTTTTTTGTTTTCCTTCATTACTAAATTAATTGGTGACAAGGCTACTTTTTTTTTTTTCTTTTAACTGTAATTTTTTGACTGCTTGTTTATCTGTTGTTTATCATCTATAGATACAATATTTAATTATTATTTGTTGATTTTTTCAATTTGTTTTGAATAATATCATTTGAATTTATAAAATTCTATTTCTGTTTTTTTTTTTATTATTATTTTCAGAGAAATATTTAGTCAGATTTTTATAAAAATGTTGTGAAATATATAAAAAAAACAAATAAAAAACAAAATAGAAAAATTTTCTAAATTAAAGGAAAAAACATCAATGAAAAGCTCTAAACTAAATATTTCTTACCTTTATGACCTCTTTCTCACTTTTTTTAGTCCCCAGATTGAGTGTTATCTTCATTTCTTTTTCGTCTTACCTATCAAAGAAAATAAAATTTCAAAAAAGACATAAAACAAAAGGTCAAAATTTCAATCAAATTCAAGTAAGTAACCTTTAACCGTGTACCGTGCCTGCAATTTCTACTTTAAGATTTTCAACACTTTTTGTCAATAGAAGCAGTTGAACTGAAAACAATTGATGGGTCATAGTTTGTTTGCAAGATTCTTACTCCACGTTGAAAACAAGTTTTATCTGAGAATGAAATTTTATTATTGTTTTTTTTTTTTTATTTTTCTTTTTATTTCAATTTTTATTTTTATTCTTATTATTATTTTTATTTTTTTATTTTTTTTATTCTTATTTTTATTTTTGTTAATTATTTTTATTTTTTTATATTTCTATTTTAGTTTTTTTATTTTTATTTTATTTAAATTTAAATTTTTATTTTAATTAAAAATAAAATAAAATAAATATAAAAAACCTAAAATAAAAAAAAAACTAAAATAAAAATAAAAAAGAAACTAAAATAAAAATTAAAAAAATAAAAATATAAATATACATATATACATGTATACGTACATACAATATATTCTACTGTACATTCATACATATGAGTATGTATTTAAAAAAAGTAAAAAAATGCATAGATACATATGTAACAATTTTTTATTAACTTAAAAAAAATTACATTCTTTTCAACTTTTAATTGAAAGTTAATACAATAAAAATATTCGGGTTCAAAGAGCTTATAATAAATTAAATGAACATATTGATCCTTGATCCTTTTCTCATTTCTTTTTTTATTTAAATGTTTAAATTTGTTTTTACTAACCCTCCTATCATGATTTTTTTTTTGTTGGCATTTTTTTGTTACATTTTTTCATTGGATACGTTAGATACTTATTATAAATATTACATAGTATTAGAAAGGCGGTGAATGTATGATTTTGATTTCAACTCAACCCATTTTTTTTTCTTTTTGTATTTGTAAAAAAAAAAGGATGGTTTGTTTTTTTCCTATTTGTGTTTGATTATAAAATTTCCCTCTACACAGACAATCAAAGTAATGTGATTCGATATCAATTCAAATGTAACTAATAAAATATTTTTTATTTAAATTTTTTTTTTTAGCTATTTTTCCCTTACTCTCATTTATGATGATACTAACATTTTTTATGACAAAAAAAAAACGAATTCACCACCTGGGAAACAAGGGGTAACACTATGTTTTTATTTTATTTTAAATTTTGATCGTGCTTTTTTTTTTCAATTTAAAATTCTACAAATCAAATAATTGCTATGAAACATAAATTTAAGTTTTTTTTTTCTTGTTGTAAATTAAATAAACACTTAATGCATTAATGGAATACGACGTACTTTATTGTTCTTTTGCAGCCATGATTTGCCATAAATAACATTTACAAAAAAAAAAAAATAAATAAAAAATTGATAAAAAAAATTAAAAAACAAAATTTATTTTTTTGTTTGTGTAATTGATACGAGTACGTGGGTACGTCTTTATGAAAATGATTTTTAAATTAGGAAGGGTGGTATTGTTTTGATAATATTGAGGGTTGGTGTTAATATTATTACACAGGATTAAAAGTAATAAAAAGTTGTTTTTTTTTGTGCTATTTTGTTAGTTACACTCAAAAAAAAAGAAAGAACATAGATACTTTCTAGATAACAGTTAATTTATTACAGAATTACAATAAAGAAAATAATACTCGTATAATCAACAAGAGGTCTCATATTTCAAGTTCTAAAGTTTTACAATATAAATTCTTATCATATCATCATAAAATCAGAAACAAAAAAGAATCTAATTCAAAAAATCTTTAACATTTTTGGCTACATCATTGCTTCAATAATTCCGGAAACATTAATTCAGTAGAACATTTTTTTAAAGAAATGTGTTTTTTTTTCGGCAGTACATAATGAACAGTTTCAAGCTTTGATTTTCTTGTGTAGCTGCAGTAAAAGATTATAGTTTTACTTTTAAAATTATGTGTCAGTAACAAATCAACTTGAAAAAATTTAAATAACGAAAAATTTAACAGAACTGTATACATGAAGAGTTATTATTTTGATCGATTTCGGTATTCTTTACTACAACATTCTTTAATCTTGTACAATTGATTTCTATGAATATTCTACATTTATCATTATCTTGATAAGACCGCAATATATACAATACATACATGCAGTTGTACAATATTCTTCAAAAATACTAATGATTCTGACATGAATTTTCAAAATCAATTAGAACATTCATGATGAATTGCCTTGTACTGTTTTAATGGCAGGAAATCGATTAACTTCATTGTTCTTGATGAGATGAAAAAAAAAAAAAAACAACAAAAACAAAAAATCAATTCAGATCAAAAACACACAAATAGTATTTTTGTGCTCCATATATCCAAAAATTGTTCAAAAAACATCTCCAAAAAAAAAAAATTTATGTATCTATTCTTTCTAAAATACTCATTAAAACTGAAATAGAAGCAGTTAACTAATTTTTCGTTATTTTTTTTTTCCTTGTATTCTTTTATTAATCTTTTTGTTTCTTATTAAATCACACAAGAAAAGATCATTAACTTTCTCTTCTAGAAGGGAAAAATAAGATTTTATTTCTTATGATGATTGCATCAGTCCATACATTTTTTTAACAATATTAGTATATTCACTTAACAGTATATTTAGATACAAAAATATCTTATTGTAGGTATCTTTCAAGAAAATACAGCTATGGGCAGTTAAGTTTTAGAAAAATAAAAATAAAATATGTACCTACATATGTATGAATGTATGTATATATAAAAATTTATTACAGAATCATGTGTGGAAATAGATTTAAAAATAAAAAATAATTTTTAATGAAAAAAAAAAAAAAAAATGTTATATGTATATGATTTTTGTTTCATTAAAAAATTTAGTGTGGACCAACAGAGAAAAACAATTAAAATGTCGTTTTGTTACAACATATATTGAAGTATTAACCTGTTCCAAACACCTGACTGTTTTACTTTTATATTATATTTTAGTTTGTAGTTTACACTCTACAATATTTTTTTATTATCCCTTTCTATTCAATATCATCATTTTAATAATAATAATAATCACCAACATCATCATCATCATCATCATCATTACACTATCACCAGTGAACAGCAGCAGTATAAAGCAGCTAACTAACAAACAAGTATACCATTTTAATCTCATCAAAGATACTAGAAAAACAGTGGTTAAACCTGCGGGTAGCCATTAACTGAAAACTTTAAAACTTTTAAAGAAAAAAAAAACTGTTTTTGAAAAAGGTAAATCGTTGTGGACATGCTATCATTTCATAGAGGAAGTTGTTCATTAAGATTATATGACCGTTGTTGTTGTTGCTGCTGCTGTTAAGGTCATCATAATCACAAAGTTCATGTAACACAGATGATGTTACTCTATAACCACATTTTTGTATGCATTCATATATCTCATCTAACATGAAATTTCGAAATTTTGATAGAAGCAAAAAAAAAAAATAGATAAAAAATTAGAATAATGTTTCACTTAGTTAGCCAGTATGTGCTGTCATACTGTCACAAATTGCTATTATTTTTTTCTTTTGATTTTTTTCATTAAAAATGCACAGAAAAAACTAATTTGTACATAACCCATATGAGTTTTTATGACTGATTATTATTATTGTACATTTTTGTCAGGTATGTATATAAAAATGTAAAACTCTAAGCTTAATTTTAATTTCAACTCTTTTTTTTTTTTTTTAAATCCAAACAGGACCCCTGCTGGTAACTCTTCTTTTTTTGTTTTCTTTTTCTAAGCATATAAAGCAATCAAACTGAAAAAAAAAACTCTCATCTTCATATTATTATTAAATCACTTTATTGCGATCTACTAAAACAGAATATATTCGTATGTACGATATTACTTTGTATTTTGTCAGATAATTTTCATTTACCTTAGGGTCTTAAAATATCGCATATATAACATGTACAACATATATTTTATATTTCTTTCACATTTTCTTTTCAAGATAAACTTTATAAAATTAAAATAACTATAATACCAAAAATTTTATTATACAAAAATATCTTTAAGATACATTTTCCAAAAAAAAAAATTTTAATTTTTAATCCTTTTAGGCGATGGCTCAATGAATTTCATAAAACTCATCGACCATGACAAAAAATATTTTAAAAGAAAAAAAAAACACATTACCAACATTCTTTTTTTTCTTCTTAAATCTTTGCCTAAGGAGAAAGAATATGTAAAAAAGTACCTATATGATAAGTACTAAAAAAAAAAAAATTAAAGAATTTATTTCCCAAACTCTCGAAGAATGAAAATTAGTTTCTTAAATAAAAAAAGGGTTCAAGTAACAAAAATAAATTTCTTAAAAAATGCAAATGTTTTTTTTTCTATATTCTATCTTTGTCATCATTAAAAATCACAAAATCCTATACTCTGCACAAATGTACATGCATCTTGTGTGTATTATATATGAAAGGGATCGAATTTGAATTATGTGTAAAAAAAAAATTGTTCGTGACAAAAATATATGCGATATGGAAATTATTAACTGTTTTTCTACGATGAGAAAATTCATAAAGAAAATACACACTTTTTATTTTAAATTACATGCTTTTTTTTTCTTTTGGAAAGAGACAATCATTAATCAATTTGTTAATAGTTTTTCATTTTTCATTTTTCTAAAATATTTGCTGTATTAACGTGATTTGGAAAAATAAGAACCCTTTTTTTTTTTTTTAAATATTCAGATTGGAAATTTTTTTGACTGATGACACTTTCAATCATGAAAAAAGTGGCGGAACGTAAATGCATTTGACAAATGATTTTCTATTTACAATTGTCTTTTTAAGAATAAGAAAAGAATTGTCATTTTATTTGCATTTAATTTTAATATCTATATTCTTATGGATAACAGATAAAACGGAACAAATATCTCAATGATGAGCATATTAAGGATTTTCTAGAATAAAAAGGACAAAATGGAAATAAATTTGACTGAGTACTTTCACAATATCTAAATAATTCTAAACGCTTTAGTTTACATTTTCCCCAAATTCTCTTTTTTTACTAAGCATAACGTTAACAAATATACATACATTGAAAATTAGATTAGAGATGGTTATGCGGGGGAGAAGAGAAAAATACATTTTTGGATGAGATTTTTTTTTTTTGTTTCAAAAGAAATGTAAAATTGATTCCTTTCTACGCCTTGTACACATATAATTTCTATTTTCTTCATAAAAGAATCATCAGTAGAATTTTTTTCCAATATTGTGCGTTTACTGCAAATAAAAAGCTTAAACAAATTTTTGTAAAAATTCAAAAATTCTCTTCAATTCAATCTACCACCTGTCCGATATTTAAAAAACTTCAAAAATTCTCATGACTTCTTATTTAATGTTTGTCGTTTCTCTTCATTGAAAAAAAAATTAATAAAATCCTTAACAGATGCTATAAATAGACTCAAATACGTGTGTATATCTTAAAATGTAAATCTAGTCATTAATATCTTCCTTCAATGAATTATTATAATTATTATTAAAAGGGTTAGAACTTGAAAGTTATATGATATTATATAACATATCACATATGTTCAAATGATGATAAAACATTCTACATGAACTCCTACACTATAAAATACTTGAGATGAGTTTGAAACCCTAACATACCTTTACTTCTCTTCTTTCAAGAAATTTACTTTTTTTTCTCTGCATATAGAACGACAATGGTGGTAGTAATGATTATGATGAGGGTGTATGATATTATATGTAAGTTTAAGTATGAATATTGTGGGAAAATTTTTAGTTTTAGTTTTTTTTTTTTTAAATATATATCATGGTTCCTGTTTAGTTTATGGTTTCTCTGTTTCATTCACTTCTTCTCCATCCTTTCCTCCTTCTTCGCCCTTTGTTGTGAACATAAAAATCACTTTCAATTTTGTTGATTTTTTTTTTTTTTTTTGCTCCAGACAGGTTACTACAGCAGCTGCTGTTCTCTTGTCTAAAGGACGTCTATCAGATCATGAGAGTGTCATAAAATAGTATGTACATATGTACATATTACAAAAACTATCTCTTCTATGGCAAAACGCAAACAAGTAATATTGAGGACATATTTTCTTGAAGTTTAAAGGATTTATAAAAAAGATATAAATACACACAATGAATATGTTACGCTTTTAAAATTTCACTTTTATCTTAAATATAAGGAAATTCTTCATTGTGACACAAAAAATTATGTGAAGCAGATAATATATCTATAGTATCGCAATTTTAGCAACAACAAAAAATCAAGCCAATTTTTTTAATGAAATTGCATAGAAAGTCGGTATAAATTGAGAAATATAATTCTCATGACATCATCAAATTTATGTGACAATAATTTGATTGTGGACGGAATTTATTCTTAAATCATCAAATTTTAGTAAATTTTTATTGGATGGTACGACACAATAAGAATTCAATCAAATTTTTGGATAAAAAAAATACACACTATTTAAATTTGCATAAACGTTTTGTTGTGTCATAATCGTTAAGCAATCAGAATGAAAATTATTTCAATAAGTACAAGGTGTTTCGAAGAGGATTATTTTTTAAATTTAACAACGATTTTGTGTAGTTTTAATTTTCAACCTGTTTTTGCTATATTTCCTGTTTACTCTACTGCTTCAACACTACAACATGAGCTCATTAGAACTTTTACTATATATCGAATCAGAAAAAAAACTTTCAAAACATCCTATATTAAATGTATGGAGGAGTTTAAATAATATAGTGACACACCTTTTACAAAAATAAAATTTAAAAAAAATATATAATATGTGCATTTTTGATTGACGCGAAAATTTCACAAAATATAATTCAAATAATATATTCAGGTAAAAATTTGTATATAAATTGTTTTCAGAATCAATAAATTGTCATCATAATCTTAAAAACATTGATTTAAATTTGAAAATAAACATTTTATTTGCAATTTATTTCATTTAATATTTTAGAAAATCCAAAATTTTAACATTCATACGTGCACTTTTAATATTTTTCGTCCAATAAAATCGAATTAAATTTTTAGTTCCGTTTAACTTTTTTTTTTTTTTCTTGAATTTTATAAACCAATTTCTTCTTATGAGTCAACACCAAAACAAAAACAAAAAAAAAACAAATTTTTTTTCTTCTACATCTGAGATTTAATTTTTGCATCCCCACTGAATACACAAGTAAGATAATAATCTTAAATTTTATTATCAATATCACAAAACCATTAAATATTTTTTTTTTTTTTTTCAAAAAAAAAAAAAGTTTAAAAAAGAAATTGAAAACGATTTTTTAATTGTGCAGAAAAAAAACATGAAAATGGAAAATAAAAATTCAATCGATAAATAATAAAAATAAGACCAAAACAAAAAGAAAACATACTATTGCTCAATAATATTTTGTTGACAATTTATTACAATCAATAATTTTGTATTTAAGACGACATAATAATTTCAACAAAGTATTATCGCGGTACAAGTATAATACATTGCCATTTTATATTTGTTTTATTTATTTATTTATTTATTTTTTTTTCATTTTTCTTTTTGCAAAATTTTTTTACGAAAAACAATTCTACTAAAAATGACTCTCAGCCACGACACTATTTTTTTTTTTCTCCACATTTTTATATACATTTTCTTGTTGAAATGATATCAAGGCTCATCGATCGTCGTATTTAAAATAAATTGCAACGATAAAATGTAATTTAACATTAATAACTGCATAATATTATTATTATCCTTCGGATCATTAAAATTTTCTTTATTTTTTTTTTGTCGTTTTTTCTTTCTTTTTTTGTACGATAATTTAAAGGTTTATGTTTTCTCTTCTGTACATGAATGTGAATTTTCTTGTTTTAGACGACACTTTTGGCTTAAGATGATGATGATGATGATGATGATAATGACGATACGATATTAATCGATGCAATATAATCATTTTTTTTTTAATGATATTTTCGACAATCATCATCATTGGATATCATCTCTCTTTTTTTTTTTCTTCTTTATAGTTCATCAGGTTGTAGATTATTAAAAAATTAAATAAGTAATAAAAATTGTATCTTTTCATGCATTAAAAAAAAAAAAAAAGAGAGAATTTTTCACATGATAACCGCAATTGCATCATCATCATGATATCAATATCAATAAAATAAAAAATAAAAATATATTTCCACACAGACATACAAACACACACATTAAATTATAAATAAACAGAAGTTTTAATGATTTTTTAATTAAATAAAAATACCTACAATTTTAAGATATCATATCTCTTTTTCATTTATTCGTTATTTATGAATCGATATCTTTTATTTTTTAATTTATATCTGATGCATCTGTATAAATTATTCGTGTTATTATTGTTGTTGTTGTGGTTTTTTTATTTTAAATTTTCAAAGTGCAACGATGATTATTGTAATAATACCTAATAATGTCACAATTTATCTTATTTGATTGATTTTACTGAACGAGTAAGTATGGCTACTTTTTTTTTTTTCTTTTTTCATAGAAATTTTTATTTTCAGTGTTTTTTTTTTTAAAAATTATCGTGACTTTTGGATTAATTTTCTATTTTGTGATTAATTGAGTAGAATGATACTGGTTTAAATAAATTTTTTATGAATCAATCAATAATGAAAATCTTCTGGAATTGAAGGAAATCTAATAAAAATAAGATTTAAGTTACAAATTTGAAAATGTTTTGGTGTTTCTTTACTCTCTCTTCTTCTTATAAAATTTTATTATATAAGATATTGATTACTGATTTTTTAAGGTTAATCCTTTGCTTTTTATTTGTAATTTCAGTAGGTTCATAAATATTTTGATTGAAAAAATAAAAATTAAAAATCAATAAATAAATAAAATATAATTTAAAACAAAAGTAGCTTTTTCTTAAATAATTTAAATTTGATTATATCATGAATTTTATTTTTATTATTTCTTTCAATCACCTGAATTTTGATGATCATCTTATTTTCTCAAATTTCATAACAAGACAAAAATACACATGGCACACGATCTATTTTCAATGTACATACATTCAAATTAAACCCCTTTTATTTTTTCCTTCCTAACTTTATTTTTTTATTGTTTTCACACGCAAAAAAAAAAAATCAATCATCAATAAATTCAAAAATTACACATTAAAAAGTAATAACAACATAACTTTTGTATTGCCAATATTTTTTTTTTCTCTTCACAATATTATCAAAAAGATTTAGATGACATGATGATGATATCCTTATTTACTTATCCTTTTCTTTTCTTTTTTTTTACATTGTCATTTCCTTTTGTAAAATAAAACACAAATAAATATCAACCAAAGTTCAAAGAATATTTGCCATATAAATCGATTTTTATTACAAGATCAATATCTTTGTGCTTATACTCTCAACCCTTTTCAAAAAAAAAAAAAAAAAAAACAAGAATATTTTGCAAAATAAAGGACCCTTTTTTTTAACATACTTTCAATTTTTTTTTTTTTTTTAATATATTGAATAAATAACACACACACACAATAATGCAATACACATATAAACAACATACACACTCGCTTATTTTGTGTCACATAACTCATAAAAATAGGCGAAAATTATACCAATGAAAAAGGGTCTCATAACTTTTCTAAATGGGACATTTATGCGATTATGATTAAATTTCATGTTTTCATTATTTCTTCTTTTTATTTCTTTTCTATTCTTCATCATTTATCTCATTTTATTTTTCTCTATTATTTCTATGTAAAGATATCAAAGAGTTGTTTTCTTCTATTGTTGTGGGAAGTAATATTTTATTCGAGTATAAAAGATGAAAAAAAAAGGGTTTCTTATTGTTTTCTTGAATGTGTAAGGATATACAAAAAAAAAATGAATTGCATAAGAATTGAAAGTCAATCATGCGTATGGTGCATGGCTATTGTTTGAAATAATATAGAAGGATATAATTTTATCATAACATAAATCATCAAAATTTTAAAGGATCACGAATAGAAAAAAAAACTTAGTGATGACATGAAAGTAAAAGTCAGAGAAAATACAATGTGAAAGTGGTGAAGGCATATTTGTATTCGAAATTATGAAGGATACTTTTAACACTCAGCAAAAATTAGAACAATTGAAAATAATATAATTTAAAACAAGCATTCATTCTTGTAAGTTTTGTAAACAAAATCGAATATCTCTTCTGGATTCTGTAGTACGTTTTATTTGAAATTTGTGTCTAGGTCTCTTTTTATAATTTCGTATAATTCTTCTTTTTACATAGAAAAAATTCGCATAATAGGACATAAGTAACATGATTTAAGTAGAAATTTTAACAAATTATTCATAAAAAAAAATTTTTTTACCATGAAGAAATAATCTTGAAGTCAATAAACGCATTCGACATAAAATTTATTTTGAAACATAACAAATAAAATCCCATACTTGAAAAATAGCAATTAAATGGTATTAATAATATGTATTTCTATCGGATCAAATTTCTATTTTTAGCTCATGTGATATTTTATTCTCTTCAAATTAAATACTAATTTACTTATATATAAAATAAAAATGACAAAATTATCAATCTTTCACATAAAACAAATCGTAAAATCATCCTTTTGTATTTTTAAATTATTCTCGAAATAAAAACGACGAAAATAATAAACTTTAAATCCTAGAAAAATCTTCTAATAAAGAAATTTAATATTCTTAAAAAGTGCATGCGGTGAAATTTAATTCAAACTTCTTAAAAAAAGTATCTTTTTTTTTTTTTTGCTTCTTAGATTTTTGTTATCATGTTCTATCTTTTTTTAAATGTTGTTTCTGTCTAAGATGATAATTTATTAAGTATTTACATCAACATTTAAATAATTCAAAATTTCGGGGCTTTTTTTTATTACTGTTAAAAGCTGATGTGAACTTTAGAAAGACAATAAAAATCAGAAGAAAAAAAAATTCCAAACAAAAGATATTTACTTAACGTTAAATTTAAAAAACAAAAAAACCAAGCATAAAAAATGATATTAAAAAAAAAATTTACATAGATTTTAATTTATATTCTTGCATTGAAATTATGATCTTTAAAATGAGCCAACGTCAATATTTCAATAGCAAAATAAAAGCACAAGAAGATATTCCATAAAAGAAAGAAAAATTGAAAAGAATAAAAAATTTTACAACGTCATATTAATTTTAATAGTTGAAATTCTTGAAAAAAAAAAATAGACGCAAAATTTACGATAAAATTTTACTTAATAAAATTTTTCGACACTTTTAAAACTTCAAATTTTGCACCTACATATTTCCACAGTAAAATAGAATGAAAGAAAGAGAGAGAGAGAGACACAGAGATCGTCTAGTTAAATTATCTTTTGTTTGTTTGGCGTTTTATTTTTTATTTTTTTTTTCTTCTCAAAATTTCAAAATGTTAACTGTGTCATAAAAATGTCTTCGCAAATAATTAAGAATATTATAAGTTATATATTTGCATTTCATTAAAAATACATATTTGCAAGCCAAAAAAAAAGTCAAAAATTAGACCATAATTTTTTGACATCTGATAAGATCAAATCACTTTTCTATATAAATTTTTTTCGCATATTTTTCTATTACTTTTATTCTATATGCTAATATTTTGCTTTTTTTTTTTGTTTGCTCAATATGATTTTGAATTCATTTGAATTTAATTTAATAAATAAAAGATAAAATGCATAAATTTTTTTCTAATGAGATATTAGCTGAATTTTAAATTTAAAGTGAAAATATGAAAAAAAAACAACAAAAAAAAATGGTGGTAAATATTATTTAAAATTAAAATTTATAAAAAAAGAGTCATTCAACTTGTTTTTGAATTCAAAATTCGATTAAAAATTTTGAAATGAAATGAAAGTAAATAAGTTTTCTATTTTGTTTTTCTTCTTTATTTATTTTTTTTTTTAAATTTGAAATTTTTTTATAAAATATTATCGTAGTTTCTTTATGCACATGATGTAAATTTTAAATAACGGAAATATTTTATTTAAAAAATACTAACAAAATGTGATGTGTTGAAATTCGATATTATTTTTAAGTTTCCATAAATTTATAATATGATGTGTGATAAGTTAAACAGATAACCAGAGGTGGTCAAAAATATTCTATACTAATAATTAAGAAATAAGAATTAATATATTTGCAATCATAACTGTGGATGTGCATAATAAATTTTACTCACAAAAAAAGCTTTATTACGGTTTTAAATGAAACTTTCATCAAGAACTTCTCTAAGAAGAATCATACAGCACATGAGAGACAAAAATTTAAAATCTAACAGAAAGTCCCAGAAGTTCAAATAATATCTAAAGTATCCCAAATATATACCACCAAATATTTTTTTATTCTTTTTTAAAAAAAAAAAAAAAAAAAAAAAAACTTGTTCCTGTAAGAGTATAAAGTTGAAATTTGGAAATAATATTTCTTGAAGAGTTGATATTCAATTATATTTGAATGGTAAAAATTCGTTTACTAGATCAAAATTTATAGGGTAAAATACACATCAATGTTGGGTTTCTTTAAGAGAAACTGATCTATTTTTTTTTCTCCTAAATCCTCTGAGTCACCCAAAATTGCACTTTATTTTCCTAACAAATGTAACTCGTCGTCGTCATTTTCGAATTAACGACTTGGACACAGTCCTAACGAGATTTAAATTCGTCATTTCAATAAAATAAGTTGTTATTCAATATTTTTTTGACTACATTATTTTGAAATTTCATTGTTTTGGAGCATCAAAATCTAACGACTTTCTTAACATTTTTTTTTGGTAACAAAAGAAGTATTTTTAAAAAACTATCATTCTCAAGAATCTTACACTCCTTGAATTTGAAATTTATTCAACTTTATAAAAAAAAACATATGTTTTAAGTTATTATTTGCGGTTCACTTAATGAGAACAATAACAAATATGACGAAGTTTGCATGTTATTAACTCTTTCTTTTATTCTTTTTCCTTTTTTTTAGTTAGAGAATCTAATTTTGATCACAGATCAAAAGTACCTATTATAAATTTTTTTTCTCCTATTTTTATTCCTTTCACCAAAACATCTTCAGAGACAAAAAAAAAAAACAAAATAATAAAAATGAAAAATAATTCAAATTTCGATAAAATCAATCTAAATATTTGATCGATTATACATTCGAAAAAAAAAATCGAAAAAAAAAGTAAAATTTAGAAAAAAAGGATGTTATATATCATGGATCCTATTACAATTCACTTTTAATTGAATTATACATAAATAAAATAAATTTACCTTTTTAACTTTTGTTTAACCCTTTTTTTTCCCTAAACCAAAAAAAAACCCGAGAGAAAAAATTAATTGTGGCTTACCCTTGAATTTTCAGTAGCTATTCTCTTTTTTTTTTTTTCTTTTTTTGTGAAACGTTTGTTGTTTTTTCTTCAACATACATAATTATGTGGCTTTTTTTCCACATGTTATGTGAAGCATTTCACCCTTTCATGTTTTTTTTCGTATACATAATTTTTACTTTCAATATGATGTAATTTTTTTATTCATTTTTTTTTAATGTGTGGGAAGATGTTTTTTCCCATTATCAGAATGCATACACAATATGTGTATACTTAACTTATCGTCATAACATCAAATATGTTGAGTTTCATGAATCCTTTGAATCATTTATAAAGAGAACATCTGTTGCACAGATTCAAAAATCAAAAGTATGACAATATGTGAATAAGGAGTAAAGAAAAAATGAATTTAATTTTAGTTTTTTTTTTTTTTTAATCTTTTACAGGTTCAACAAAATATAATAAAAGTAAAATTATGTAAAAAATATATATAAAAATTTTTGGGTAATTTAAAGCAAAAAAGTTCATCTTGAATTAACTTTGAATTCATGGAGTTTTTTAGGCACAGTGTAAGTATTTTTGTGTAGGAGTATTTTTTTTTTTTGTAATTTTAAAGTTAACAAGATAAAGAAAGTTCATATGAATCTGGAAAATCCCGAATTGGAACATTCAGATACTCTTCTACATAAGCATGTATAGTGGACACTGTCTGTTCCCAATTATATGTTAAATTTTGGTTTTGCATTTGAACAATCGAATTTAAACAAAATTTTAATTAAATATTTGTGTATGGTCATATCGGTTCTTCAAAAAAAGAAAAAATAATAAATTTATTTCAAATATGACATTTTATCTAAAATGAAAACTCAAAATGTATCTTCGAATACACTTCATTGAACATGATTAGCGCCAGGGAATCAATCTGTACAATCATTTAAAATATTCAATTTTATAAAAGATACAAGATATAATCTCAATCTTTCTTTAAATAAAACAACAACAAAAATCAGTAGTAAAATGAGAAAAAGAAAAAAATAAAACTCGACCTCCTGATGATATCAAATAACTAAGCTACTGCTACTTGAAATTGTTAAGTTTTTTGAATAAATCTTCTTAGTAATGCATTCAATTCAAAAAAAAAAAATAAATCTATATGTGTACATAGAGACTTTTACTTTATCACAGATTCATATGTAAAAAATCTTGTTAAATTGTAAGTACATATATTTTATCTAAAATATTCATGCAATTGAATAGTATGATTGTAGATATGATACAACATGTAAGTTTTCGTGTAACTCAGTGGTTATAAGATACCTACTTAATATAAAAGATGCCTCCGTGATCTGAAATGTCCACTTTGATTGATCTTTTGATAGATTTTTAAAAAGTAAGTAGATATTTGGACGCCAATCACCCAGGAAAAAAATTTACAGAAAAAAAAATGGAGAAAAAAAAATCAATGATTGAACAAGAAAACAAAAAAAAAATTAAATCAAAAAATACATGAACCCGTCCATAGTTTTGTATTAATGACAGCCTTCTCTATAATACAAAATAAGCTACAATTTTGATTGCTACTTTTTTTTTTTTAATGTTTCGTGTTTTTTTGCCTCCAGGATGCCTCTGGATTTTTAAACTCATTCGAATTAAACTGTATCTTTTACCTTAATGATTTTTTTTTTCGTTACAATTTTTGAAAAGAATTATGAATGAACCGTCAGTCAATAATAATTTTTTTTTTGTTGATCATTTGTAGCGTGTCAAATCAAAAACAAAAAACAAAGTTTATATATACATACTTTTTTGTTTGTGTATATGTGATATAATTTTTATGTGCATACATATGTGAAGCTTTCACTATATCACTAATACCATGAAAAAATTAAATAATTTTAATAAATTGAAGTCATTTTAGCTGCTGTGTTGCTGCTGCTGTTAGTGATGATGATCATCATCATCAACATCTTAGCTGATACAGATCTTTAAAATTTGATTGAACAAAAAAATAAAATGTACATTTCGAAGATTTAAGTTCATCATAACAATCATTAAAAAAAAATTATTTTCTTTATTTATTTTTTTTTTTTTGTATTTTAGAAAACAAAATACAAAATTAAAGGCTAAAGGTAGTTAAAAAGAATTAAGTATTGTGCCTAGAAGTCAGAAATTGATAAAAAAGTATTGATAAAAGTGTCGAAAAGATCATTGTCAAAATTTGAAAAAGAAAAAAAACAAAGAGAAAAAAAAACCGTTTATTTTTTTCCATTAGGTCCATTTCAAATACACGCAGCCTCATCTTCAAAGAAAGAAAAAATATATATAAAAAGTAATGCCAAACGTGTGCTCTCCATTTAATATATCAGGTAATTAATTTTCTAAAACGTGAGCTAAACGTGGACTCTTTCTAAATGGATAATACTTTTTATTAGTCAAAATTAAAAAAAAAAAAAAAGACACACACACACAAATTGTTAGCCGAAGATTAAGTTGATTTTTTTGTTTCTTTTATTAAGACTTTGCGTATTATAATTTATAATACATACGCGCATTATTAAATGAATTCGAATTCATTACGATTAAATAAATTGAAAGAGAACAAAAAAAAAGTTTTTAAAATACAGCAAAAAATGTCGTATTGTACGCGTGCGATCACATATGAAATTGATTTTTTTTTTTTTGTGTTTTTTGTTCTTCTGAAAGAAAAGAAAGCCATTATCATCAATTTTAATGTTTTTGTTGAGAAGAGAAATCAAAACATGAAAAATTGGGAAAAAAACAATCAATGAAATTTTAAATGTTTGAAACGTTTAACTGAAATTCAAGGAGGCTTCTTATCAACTGAGTAAGTTTTCGGCATCCAAAACTCTGATTTTTATCTGTAAATATTTAAGCTTGATTTAAACTAACATATTCCAAGCAGAATTTAAAAACAAAATGATGTCTTAATACTTATCTTAAGATTTGTTAATGTCGATGATATTTTTTTCTCGAATTATTGAAACGATTACAAGATTACTTTTCGATTCAAATTGTATACACTGTACTTCGTTTTGTATCGACTTCAAGAAAAAGAAGATTTGCATTAAAATAAGGGCTTCATTTTTTTATGTTTGTTTTTTTTAAATGTTGGAACATAGTTCGAAAAAATTAAAAATAAAAATAAATAAAAATGAAAGCTTAGAAAAGAAAAGGAAAAAAATTGATATTATTCTTTTAAAGGATTTTGATGAAAATGTACTAGAATGATTTAAATGATTTAAGCCCTAATATGTGAAAAATATTGGACAATATTTGCTTATTTATGAAAATTTTAAGTTGGCGACTTATAAATTTTTCAATGAATTTCAATTTTAAAAAAGAAATACATTGATGACTTTTCACATTAATTCATTGATTTTATAGCTGAATTTGAAACTTCATCTTATGTGATCCATAAAAAACAAAAAACAAAAAATACTTTAAATCGGACACATGATAAATAAGAAATTTATTGACCTTTCTTTCTTTTATTTTTTTTTTTTTATTTTTTAAGATCCGTCCTCCACCCAAAATGTTGTCATTAAAAAAATTTATATTATGTCTTATCAAATTGCATTAATCTTAAAATTCAATTTTGTAAAAATTTTTATGTAATTTCCAAAATTCACACAATAAAAACTTCAATTTAAAAGTACAATTTAATTTTCATTAAAAAAAAAAAAATAAAACACCCAAGGAACAAAAAACAAAAAAAAAACAATTTTTGAAATTTGATTCTGTATTCATGAAAGAAAAAAATAACTCAATATTCTTTCTTTCTTTCTTTACTTTCATAATTTTTTATTTTTTTATCATGGGAAAAAAAATATATATATTTTTTTTCTGGTGAAAATCGTCACACCTTTTTACATTTGTACATGAACTACTTTAATACTACTTTAATATGTTATACACATTTCATTTTTTTTTTTTAATGTTTTTTCTTTCTTTTATTTTTTTGATTAAGAAATTGAGACAAACCCGCAAGCAACTAAATATCGAATTTCAATTTAACAAAAATATAAAAATAAAAATAAAATTATTTAAGAAGTTCATTTTCTTGTTGTGTCGTGTGTGTGTGTGTGTGTGTATGTCTTTTCTTTTAAGGTATTTTCATAATTTTTTTTTTTGTTGTTGTTTGTGTTTTCTTTTTATTTCTTCCATTTCTTATTTAGATAAAAATTAATTCAATAATTTACCTTTATTTACCCATCAAAGATGACATTCTGTCTAACTTGTATCTTATAAACTTTACTTAGTCAATCTTTACGATATATTGATTATTTTCTAAATTTAAATTTCATTTTTCTTTTTTTTTTTTCTTTAAATAAAAATAAATTTTAAAATGCAAAACTATTCATTCGAACTCATTGAAAAATTATAAGATTCTATCTTTTTGTAACATATTTATGCAAATATTTTGTTTAAAAAATAAAAAATAAAAGGAAATACAAGATACAAAAAATATCACTCAAAAAATTTTTTAACTTTTTAAACTCATTTTCGTTGTTCTTCTTCTTGTTGGTTTTTTTTTTTTTTTTCATTTCTAAGTAAATTTTTGTAGATAAATTAATGCTTTCACATGTTAAATAAAAAAAAAATTTGCATATCACAACGATTTATTGAAAAAATAAAATACAACGAAGAATAAAGAACAAATAAAACTGATATTTTAAAATCTACCATTAATACTTTTGTAATACCGAATTTTTTTGAGGACAAAAAAAAATTTAATTTTATGATGAGGTAATTATTTAGAAATTTAGTTTGCATATATTTGTAAAAAAAAAAAAAATATTTTTTTTTTCCTTAATCGACATCAGTAGTCTTTAAAGCTGCCATTTAGTAGCAAGTGTATCTATTCAATTTTTAAAACTCAAACCACGAATATTTATTTATTTTTATTCAATAAATTTTCTAAGTAAGTAGTTAAAATTTATTCATAAAATGAATTATGTTTATTCGCTTAGATTTTTAATAGAATTATTTTCATAATGTTTACAAACATTTTTTTAAATAATTTTTTTTATTTTCCAAAAATTTCCATCAATAAATTTCAAAAATACGAAAAAAAAAAATATACATATATACTTTTTTTCTGTATGATTATGAAAATATACAAATTTTTCTAATTTCCATTCTAAATTAAGAAAAGAAGATTTTTTTCTTAAGAAATGCTGTAATGTCAGATTTAGATCAGATTTTTCTTTAAGAGCTTGAATAATATACTGAATTTATCTACATATAAGTACTTATACGCCATTCCAAAAATATGATAACAAATTTATTGCATATTAAAAGAAAAAAAATATCTCGGATTTTGTTTGCTTACTGTCATACATTATTTAGTTGATTTTTTTGGATATCAAAAAAAGAAGATTTATCAAGAAAATATTAAAAAATAAATACATATCTACTAAGTAAGAGAAAAAAAAAACCGTATTAAATATGATAAGGAAGGAGGAACTACGTATATAATAACAAGATACTTTTTGTTGATGGCACATATATTTAAAAAATTTTTTTTTTTTGTACATCTTGAAATTTCTCAAGATGATATATCAACTTTCAATATACCGATACAGCTATGTAATAAAATTTTTGTGGTTATTTTATCACAAAAAAAAAAATTACAATAATAAAAAAAACCACCAAAGTGGATCTATAAAAAATAAGCGGATCAAAAAATTTTCACCTGTGTATAAACAGATTTTTTTTTTTATTATTGAGATACCTATATATTCCTTACTTCTTTAAAAAAAAAATTCATCTTTCATGTAGATTTTTTTCTCACTTTTTGATAATTCTTCACCTTGTATAGTGCGTATATGTGCATCACAAATATCACATATTCGTATTATAAATTTAATTTTTGAGTTTTTGATTATTTTTTTTTTTTTTTTTCGAAAGATTTTTGTTATTTATTTTTTATGTAGCTTACTATATTTTGATATTTTCATATTATATGTATGTTTAGAGCTATACAACAACATTATCATAAATTTTAAAATGAAGAAAAAAAAAATTGTATTTCACGTACTCATTGTGTCAAATTAACTTGATATATAGGTGCGAATGAAATTTATATGTGTATAATCAATGTATTAAGGAACTGGAAAAAAAACAACAACAAACCTATAACAAAACTTTAAGAAAAATAAAATTTTGGATAAATTATTTGATGACATCCAGTGTGGGCGCAAAAACTATTTTTTACATCAATAAAAACGTGATTTTAAACATTAAAAAAAAAATCATACTTATTTCAAAATTAAAATCAAACAAAAATCTAGAACATATAAAAATCGCAAAATTATTTTGTTGTTGTTGTTGTTGTTGTTTACTTAAAACAAAAGTAATTTATTTGAAAATTTTGAATTGCAATTCACCATATTTGAGAAATTTTAACAGTTTTAAATTTTTGTTGATTTTTGTTTGTTTTTGAATTGTGTAGGTGTTGTCATTTGAAAAAAAAAAATAAAAGTAAAACAAAATCAAAATCTTCGTCTTTTGTTTTCGACATTAATGAAAAACGAATAAAATGGTAATTAAAAATTTATTTAATTTCGATAATACGAAAACTATTTTTACGATTCACCTTTTTTAGAAAAATTAAGTAATAAAATAATACTCGTACATTAATTGACCAAAACAACAAAAACAACTAAGAAATTAATGTTAAAACATCAAAAATTGATGAATTTTAAAATTATGTGTTATATACTTAATTTTTCAATGATGCATCATGCTCTACAAAATGTAAAATCAAATTTTGATGAATGGAAATTTTCATTAATTAATCGTAAAATTGATTTAAAACAGTCAGTGGGCGGAAAATCATTTGGAAAAAAAATATAAGTATATTTCAAAATTACTTTTTTTAGTATCGAAATCAGCTTCTGGTTTCGTTTTTTTTGTTTTTTTTTTTTTTTTTTTTTTTAATTTTATTCATTTTATTGAGTGTTCAAAAGGTTTGAATATATAAAAAATGTATAAAAAAAATTATGCGTAGTTCTAATTTGATTACCTATTCAAAATTCAAATAGCATTTGTAGCAGTAGCTGTAAGTAGGTGGCAAATCCGTATTTCTATCTAATTTTGAAAGAAAAATTGATTAGGGTTTTAAATATACAAAAAAAGTATTTACTATATACTCGTATGTATGTATATGTTACGATTGAGCGAATGTAAACCTTACAAATTTCATACACCGATTCCTTGCAATTATGCCTTTAATTTTCTTGATGTGCGTGCCTACATCGTGACATCAAGAAATTGAAAAAGAATAACGGTACTGTTGTGAGCTCAATTTAAAAACATTCCAAAATTCAAATTTAACTTCATCCCTACAAAAAATACTTAAAAGATAACCAGATGTTTTTAATTTTACTCTCACGGAAAAAAAAAACGAAATATTTTCTCACCGTTTATTATTTAAAAAAAAAAATAATAAAAATGCTACTTCACCGCCTTCATTAAGGATTCAAGTGGCATCATTCTTCCTTTTTTAAAAAAAGAAAAAGGAAAAATTAAAAAATGAAAAGAATTTATCCTTTTAGCGCCTAAAGACAATTTTTTTCATATTCTTATATGCATAAATGATCTCATTAAAATAATACCAATCAATCTTGGTCTCAAATCTATTTATCGCTAATGATGTCACTAAAAGTAAACATTCATATTTTTTTAAAACCATGTGTACAGTTATTTCAAAAAAAAAAAAAAAGGATCACGTTCCTTTTTTATTATTTGATTATGCAAGAAGTGTACTTTCTATTGAACTACTTTACATATCATTATTTGATTGAAAAACGATTCTTATTTATTTTTTTTTCCATTTTTTAAATTGAATTATTTAAATACAAGTAGAATCCTTACTTCGGTCTACCACCCCTTTTATAATTTTTCTATTTTTCTTTTTTATATTTTAATTCTTTCATCGATCATCATTATATTGATGTGATCCTTTTCTCCTTTCTTGGTTCATTTTTATCTTCATTTGTATAAATTTATAAATCTGTGGCATAATTTACATAATAAAAAAAAAGGAACTGTTTGCGAGATTTGCATTCAGTAAAAATCCCTTCTTGTTTTCAATTTTGATGGAATGTTGAACTTTCTCGTATAGAAATTTAATAAAAATTTAAAAAAATTACAGATTCCAACTTTCTTACTCCACAAAATTGTTTTACATGTTTTCAATTTAGAATCATCGATTTTTTTCCAACGACTAAGCTTTATTATGTGCTTTAAAGTTTAAAATAAAATTGAATAAAGAGATGGCAGTTGACGTGGCAATCTTCGGATTCTATACAAAAAGTTGAAATGTTTTATTTACTGTCCAAATTTTACTTCAATGTAACAAATAAGACTTGAACGCAAAATGATCAAATAAAAAGGACTCTGAAAATTTTTAAAACAAAACAAAATTATCTATAAATTCTAGGATCCGTCTAAATGAAATGAATTTAAGTAAAAACTTTTAAAAATTAGGCACGACAAAATGAAGTACTAGTAATTATAACTTCTTTTGAAGGTAGAGCACCACTGATGATTGAAAAAGATAACCCATAATTTAATATACACACAATATTTATCATTATAATGAACAAAGGTAAAAAAAAATTCCCACACAATCTTTGATTAATAATATGCAAAACAATTAGGATTATTTTAATGAAATTGTATATTATATTGAATTACTTAATTATAATTAGTTGTATTCATTCGAAAGATATTTTTTTAAAAGCAAATATACATATAGCTATATGTACCTATACATATATTATATATTTATCTTATCACATCCGATTACATAAATCGTTTCCCACACTTATTATCAAAAATATCTTTTATTTATAAATATACAAATACATACTCTGTATATTATGTTTTTTTTTTTTTTTTTTTTATTATTTATGCAGTATTAACAGGTTTTTCTTAATTTTTCAAAGTTATCATCATCATATCGTATTATCATTATACACTCGAATGCGGCATTAATATATTTTATCATTTCTGTTTGATATTTTTTTCTCTTGAAACAAAAACTTCGATTTCAATCATAAAAGCTTACTAATCATTATTTAGTTACCTTTTAGATTAAAAACTATCATACTATATAGATATTACTTATTTTTAGGCAACTACTATATATAAATTTTTAGTACCTTATTTATAATCTATTAATAAATTTCATCAGATGACAAATCAAACAGGTATCTCTTTTCATAAATGTTTTTTTTTTTTTGCTTTCGCATCTACACAATAACTAATATTTTGTGTGTTTAAAATTTAAATCAAAAATTATATGCTTAGATGATACACAGATATGTTTTTTAATGTCAACAACTTGTTATGTTGTGTACACACTATATACTAAAAATATTGTACTTATTATATTTATGTGAGGACGATGACAGTATCTAATCTAAATATCAACTAACTAAAAATATATTTATGCACTTTAATGTAGATGAAACAAAATACATACATACATATGTATCTGATTTTTCATAATGAAAATATAATTTAAATAATATGCCTAGGTACATCTAGTATCTATATCAAAAAGAAAGATAAAAAAAATATACATATTGTATTGTCAAGATCTTGTTTATGATTAACATTCAAGTTTAAAAATTATCATCATTTCCTTTTTTTTAAAAAAAAAAAGTAATTCTCTTTGGAAATACAATAATATATGTGATGATAGTTTTATAGTTTAAAACAGAAAGAATATAATCATTAACATGTGCTTCTCATTGAAAAAATATGTGTATATATAATATGCATATGTATTTTTTAATTTAATCAAGATACAGATAAAAGTTACATTCGGAATATATTTTTTTCTATGTTTTCATTCTGTTTAAGATAATATTTTTTGTACGAAAAGGAAGTGAATTTGATTTTTGGAGGTGTTAAATTCTAAAATATTTGTTGAAAATGTGATTATCATAGATTTTTGAAGAAGAAGAAGAAAATTATAAATAAGAAGACAAAATTTAAATTGTAGGTGGATGTAGGACAGAAAAATGGTCTCGATAACTCAAGGTAAGTTGGATATGCCCTGGCTCAATTCTAATTTTTGAATTTGTAGGTCCGACAATTGACCATGATACTAATTTTCAACTCTGAAGCTTCTGAAACATTTAATATGTACATACATACATACGTCGACAACACAAATTCAAGTTCTAAAATATTATGTCTTATTTTACGAAGCCAACATGTTTTTAAAATAACTTATTTAGGGGTTGTTACGCCACAACTTTTCAAATGTGTCAACCAAAAGCCTAAAATAAATTATATAAAAAAAACTAGAATGATTCAAGTTTCTGTAAATTTTATACTTTTTTCTTTTACACAACCTTCTCTAATATTACAAGAATAACTCTTAAAACCAAAAATTGACACATTCAAAAACTTTCTAGACAACATAGGGTAGAATAAGTCATCCCTTCTATTAAATATTCACGATTTATTTACCAGCTACTAATAAATCAATTAAAAGGATTATTTCATCACATCAAATTTTATTGTCATTTGGTAATTTCAATCATCCACCTAACTTTCTCTCTTCTATTTTCGTTTTCAATACCCATATCAATCTATTTGCTAATTTTACATAAAACCAAACAAACTCCTCTGACACTGACATACAAATCAATCAAAAATAAAAACAAATAAACAACAAACAAACAACTAAACTACAAATAATATCTAATGAAGGTTCATTCAGTTATGGTAATTAATTTTCATGTTTTACCTACATTTTATATTAAAATGAATTATTAAAAAATTATTATTATTTATTCATGTATTTTTTTCCTTCTTTTGCTTTTTGTTTTTGGTTTTTTTTAGCTTTTCGTGAGTACAAACGAAAATCAATCAATGAATTATAAAAATTGCATTGGCCTTCACACTTCAACAAAATTAGATTTTTTATTTTTATTGTTTAGGTTTTTTATTTTTTTATTTTTGCATTTCTTACAAAATTTTGTTTATGTAAAAATCTTCCGCCATTCAATTATTATGTCACAATAAAAATCGATAAGTTTGTACTGACAACAATAGAAGGAAAAAAAGCATTTGTTTTCAATTTGTAAAACTAAAAAAAAAAAAAAAAATTAAGCAATTATTTTATCGAGTTAAAAATCAAATGTTTTAGTTTGTATCTGTGTAATTACTGACTAGCTTAATTTTTTTTTTTATATTAATTCAATTTATTTTTGTTAAAATTAAAAGAAAAAAAATGTCTACACATTTTTTTTTTCTTTTTTTTTTTTTCGAATGTATACATATATCAGCTTGTTCCACATCATCAATTTTACTAGTTATGACTAAAAAAAAACGAGCTAATGTTTCTATAATTTCAGTAGTTTTTTTTTCTAATACTTTATTAGGAAACATTCGAAATAAGTTCATTTTTCAAGTGTATCAAAAATAAGTTAATACATATATTTCAAGAATTGGAAAGCGTTACAAATTCCAAACCGATTAGCATATTTTGATTTAAAAAAGAAAATTCCCTTAAATAATGTTTTTGTTATTAAATAAATAATACGTAGGATTTTTTTTTTTTTAAATTACTATTCTTGATTTTGCCACTGTCAAAAACTATAACATGCTTTTTTTCCTAAAATTTTGGATACTTAAGAAAAATTATTTGTACCAAAAAATGAATATTAAATTGCATATAAAAATACATCAGAACTATTAAAATTCTTTAATGCTGAGCATCTACATAAAAAGAAAAAAAAAAATACCTATTGAAAAAAAAGGTTATTAAACTGTCAAAATTATTATAAGCTTAAAGATGCTTAAAGGCTTTTTATTAAGAGTATTTTTTTTTTTCTCTAAAAATACTAAATTTTTTATAAGTAGCAACATCATTAGAATCTAATTTGCATTCAAAAAAAAAAAAAAAAAATTTTTTTAAATTTAATTGAAAATTCATAAAAAAAATAAATACCTATAATATCTTTTTTTTTTTACAAAGTAAAGTATCTCCAGTATTAATTTTGAATGTTAAATGAAAATAAATTAATCAAATTTTATCAATGTGAATTTTTAATCGAATTAAATTAAAATTCATGCAAAATTGATATAATTTATTTTTGTGACATTTATTTAATCACATCTGAATGCAGGGTGTTCTTATAACATTCTAATTTTTTTTTTTTTACAACAAATCAAGCACAATATTGGAATTGATATTATTTATACCTATACCGTCCTTCTGTACACCGGTCTGTGTGGAAAAAAGTCTAAAATTTTCAGATTCTTTTTGCTAAATTTTTTTCTACCTTACTGCTTATCGCTTGTGTGTTTCAGATTTTAAAAAAAGGACCAATCTGTTTAATTGCTTTAAACTTTGAATAAACTATGCCCATATCATTAGGCTTGAAAATGTTAAAGGATCGAAATCGAAAATCCTATTTTATATCTTGCTGCTTTTAAAAAAGCCTAAAAAATATACTATTAAATTTCTTATTAAAGTTTTTGCCTTTACAAAACACCCTATTTGCATATATTTATTTACACATTTATTTACATTATATTTGAATATTTATAAAAACAAAATGAAAATTTATTAATTCCTATAATCAATTTGATTAATGTAATGAGAACCTGTTTAAAAAAAAAAAAATAGTATATGTCTGTAGTTTGAATATTGTCGGAATTTTACAAATAGACTGAAATAATTTTGAAAAAAAAAAAAATATCTCAAAAATGTAATTCTCATTCTACTTCTATGTATCACATTGAACAAAAATATACTATTTGTATTATCTAGAATCAGAATATTTCTCATATACATATTCACAAACTGAAAAATTGATATCGATTAACGTTAAGTTAAACAAGATAATCGTTTCGCATAATTTTCCAATTTTAGTTTTGTTTTGTTTTATAAATTATATTTAGTTTCGTTGTCATGTTTTTTTCTTCCTCTTCTTCATCTTTAATCTTTTTTAATTTTATTTATTTCACATTCTAAGGTTATAATATAAGAACAGATTTTTTTTTTTTTTCCAAATTTACAGAAAAAAAATCATACAAAGAATATTTTTTAAGAAAATTTTCTAGATATTAAATAAAAATTTTGTTTTTCACTTTTTCCCTGTGACAAAAAGCGAAATAAACAAAATATCTTAAATGTATATTTATTACATTTATCAATTATAATGTTTTGTGTAGACATTGAAATTAATTAGATTGCTTTAATCAAAAATTCAATCTCTTATAGGATTAGGTATAACGTTTTTAATAAATACATTTTTCTATCTACATATATTTAATATATCTTATATTGGATATTTAATGCGTTTCATTTTTTAACACTTTTTTTTTTTTTTGTGAAGAAGATTAACTCTATTGTTATGGAATTTTTTTAAAAATGTTTAGCGGAAAATATAAAAAAAAGAGGAGAAAAAAATATAAAATAAAACATGATTTTCATATATGAAAAAAGAGTAAATAAACAAGAAAATATTCCATTTAAATTTGTAGCTTCTGTTTTTGGAAATTCTCATCGAATATTATGATTTTTTTCTCATAACTAATTAATTTCTATTTTTAATCTTTTCTGTATATTTAAATATATTTTTCAATATTACTTTAAGATTTTGTTTTAGTTTTTCGAAAAAAAAAACAGAATTCTGTTCCATCATCCTTTTTTTTTTTTTTTTTGTAATAATCATCATGATATTCGAATATATGAGAATTTTTTGATAATATACGAAACAAAAATTGAAATAAAATAAATACCATAGGTAAATGACAATTTTATTAAAAAAAAAAAATTGTTAAGCGCTAATGATAATGATGACTAACATTATGAATGTATGTATAGTAAGTATCTTACGCACGTGCATAAATTATATTTTGATTGAAATATGATGATGATGATAATAATGATGATGGTTTTCTGGTGATAATTATGACGGAAGTATGTTGTTGTTGTTGTTGTCATTTACTAAAAACGCATTCAACTGTACAACCTTCGAAAATCATTCTCATATATGTATTTATGTATTCGTATACTTATAATAACTTGTTAAAATTTTTCTATACACAAACGCATAAACGTTAAAACGCGTACATAAAATGATAATTGTAATGTCTATTTGTGTAAATATCAAAACAATATATTTCTTACTTGATGTATTATTATATGAAAATTATCATCAAGTTAAAAAAAAACCAAAACAACAAAGGTGTCGCGTCATCGCATAATTATTTCGTCTTTGTATTATAAGTATGTATACATATTTTCATTTTATGTACAATAGACCGAAATTCTGTAATTTCAACTAAAATTTTGTTGCATATACTTTTTACTTAAGAAAGACACAAACGATTAATGTGGAAATCATTTAGAACAGATTCAAGAATCCTTTTGTCTAGGATTTCTTTAGCTGATACCTTCCATATTATAATTGCATCACTGTATTTTTGAAAATGCCTATCCTTCATGCATTAAAAGGAAATTTTTAAAAACTTAAAACTCTTTTGCTATAATATTTTTCTCAAATTTTCCTGTTTTAATATAAGATTCAACCAGAGAGGCAAAATTTTAAAAATTCACATGAAAAACATGGTACATAATATGTAGAATTATGTCAACAATATTCGATCGTCTGTATTCTGCTTTATAATTTTCTAAACTTCTCATTATTATTTTTCAATTGAAAACAAAATTATCAAACTATTTTTACACGTTTTCAAACTCATAAGCCTGTAATTCTAACGAATCTAACTACATTAAAATTAGTGTTAAGAAGAATAAAAAATAAAATAGTAATTTTGTCTTTCACACAAAAAACAACATAATCATCACTTACCTTTTACAATGTTTTCGTAGATTCTCTTCATCTTTTTCTACAAAGTTTAGCACCACACACAGAACAAGAACTTTAAGAAGATAAGTAATTATTAAGCCTTCCACAAAATTCTTTTTTTTTTTTTTTTGTTTGTTAGCATTTGTATCTGTACTGTTGTAATAACGATATAAAATAATTTGACACTGGTTGTCCTTGAACTGAAACGACTTATAAACAACAAAAAAAGATTAGAATTGTATAGTCAAAAATAATATTCATATTATTCATACTTCAAAAATCTTTTTGAATAATTTTATAGACAAAATTCAAAGAATAAAAATTAAAGACAGAAAAAAAAAACAACTTACTAAACAATAACTTTAAAAATATTTTATCGCATGAAACATCACTCAATTACAAGAACGACATAATAATAATAATAAAAGCAACAACAACTAAATTCAAAGAAGAAAAAAAAAATATCAAAAATTATACACACCATCAAAATGAAAGGTTTGTTAAATTCTGTCAGTTTTAGTTAATGTCACTAATTATTACTATTGTTGTGTTGTGAAATGTTTTATTTCAAAATATCTGAGAAATTGTGGAGGAAAGAAATACATTTTTAGATCTTGAAGAAAAGATTTAACGTGAATGTATTAAAGTTGAGTATTTAAAAAGATATTCAGTAACGAAAAATTATATGTGATCTAACTATTGGGTGTAAAAATGAACGATAAATAATGAAATGCTGGTGGGCTTTTTTAAGGACGTGACACCTGTTAATTCCCTTCATATAAAAACACGCTTATGATCTACATATATGTGAGATAAACCTTGGATTATCTAAACACTTGTATAAAACTCATTCTGATCCATTGTTCAACGTAAACATGATTCTTTATCTGATGAAATGAGAAGTAGTAGAGAAGGATCAAAAATCATAAAAAGATATACATACATAAGAGCGAAATGTGTTATTAAAACCACGCTAAAGGCTTTTAATACGATCTTATAGTTTATTCAAGGATTTGTATTCTCTTTTACAATACAGGATGATTTTTAAACAACTAGTAAAAATATTACTCCTATGATTTTAATTAATTTTTGATTGCAAAATTATTATGTATTTCTTAAAAAGCCTACACCCAGAAAAATATCAACGTAAATTTAAGAATTTTCATTGGTAATAATAAGAATAAAAGTTATTATTTCGTGCTCAAGAACTTTTACTGTCATTATAATAGTTTCAAAGTTATTGTTTTCTTAAAACTGTTTGCAATGTTAATTTAAAAATGTTACACTTTTATTTGTTATTAAAATTGTTAAATTAAAAACGTGAAGGAGTTGGTTTAACAATTTTAATTTTTGTCACACACTGTCAAAATAACATTTTTTTGTTTAAATCAAAATATCGCATTTTTGAATTAAAATTTTACTCTTTTGTAAAGACAACGTAATATGTTTAAAATGAAGATACGTTACGGTTAAATTTAAAAGTTTTGTATTTAAAATAATAATGTACTTTTTTATTTTAAAAATGAAATACTTCTTAAATCAAGAAAATTTATATTTAAAATAAAAAGTTCCTTTATCAATTTAAAAATTTCAACTTTTTAAATTGACCCTGTAGCCTTCTAGATTTAATATGGAATTTCTTGTTAAAATAAAAAACAACAGTTTAGTTTTTATATACTGACATACATATTTTATTTTGATTTTATATTTAATATTACATTTACATATATTTTATTTATATATACATTAATATTCATCTACATTATGTATATACATTAATTCACTTATAGTAAATCTCAAAACTAATATCTAAAATAATTTCTTAATTTTTTTATGACTTTCTGTGAAAAATATTACATAGCTATATGTATATATACTTATAACATAAAAAATAGGAAAATATATTGGAAATATTCGAGAGTCTAACAAAATCAAAACCGTTTTTTCAAGCAAATAACTTTTTCTCCAGTGCATAACGTATAGAAATGAATTGGTAGACCATCAAATTCATCAGGATCTTTTTTTATATAATTTAATGATCTCCCTATTTTAAATTATTTAAAATCATCCAAATATTCTAAAACTTCCCATTCCAAGCATAATAGAATTAAATACTTTTTTGAAGGATGCAGCAAAATTTCAACAATCTCAAAAACGTCCGGAAATTTTACTTTATTTATTCTGTAAAAATATTTACTTTAAGTTAAAAATTCTAAGTTGAATACATAAAATAATTTTATGGCAATACTTAAGCGTTCGCGGAAATTATTAAATTTGTACCTTATTTTATCATTAAATAAGTAAATGTCTTGTATTTCTTCTTTTTCTGGTCCAACAACAATTATCCTTGGTTGAAGTTTTAAATTTTTCTTGGAATATTCTTCTCTTATATTGTTGAGTTTTGGCTCGATGTCATTCACTGTAAATACTTGAACAGCAAAGTCTTCCTGTCCATCAGAAATTGTAGGCTTGAAGTTTTTTGAAATGCGTTGCGGTTGAAGCACAGAATGGATAAGTTTTGAATTTATGTAATCTTTTGAATCTAAAAAATAAAACTATTAGTTCTAATTATAGTATATTCGAAATATATGTATACGAGGTGCTTCTCTGCTTGGTAAAATAATGAAACCTCAAGTCAGGGAAACACTCTGAGTAATATTATACCACAGAGCATATACATACATATAGAATTTATATTGACATTGATTATACTAAGTACTAAGTAGTAAGTATTTATATGTATAACATACTTTGAGATAAAGTTGGAGAATCCAGTTGTTTTTTTGCTTTTCTGGATATAAAAAGGAAAAGTCGATATCAACCTAAAAATATAAAAATCGTAATAAATAAAATGACTTTAAAAGTTTAAATGTAAAATGTTACCAATTTATATCCATTCCAATCATTATATCTGGGCCATGTTTTTATCAGGCTTATTTGATCTTCTTTTGAATTTTTAAAAGATCTGATGCGGTAATCTGCTGTTTTTTTCCAGTATTCACGAATTTTACCCCACTGTGATGCGTCGTTATTATTTGCAAGCCAAATAATAAAATTATCAATATCTTCTGTAAAATACAAACATACAGATAATTTTGGGTTTCCTTTGATAAGTCCAATTCTTTAAATAAGTCATTTATATTCTCACAATTGTCTTCGTTTGTACATGAAATATTTATCAATTCATCTGCATTCAACTCAATATGAGTTCCATCTGCATTTTGAATGAATAATTTTGTTATGTTGTCATTCTCCATTTCTAATTATATTTTTATTAATTATTTTAAATTTTTATTAAAAATAAAGAAATTCAACGTACCTTCAATTTTAGATACTTCTTTTTATTAAAATAAATTGAATGAGAAAAAAATACTTTATATTACTTTAAACACTTTAACCACTCAAAATTTATACGGATTATGCAACCTGTTTGTATAAAATCACAATACAAAATGGAACATTCGCTAAGAATTTCGATTTAGTAATAATAATCCCTATTAGACTAAAAGTAAAAAATTTTATTTTAACAATGAAAATTTTCAAATCAACAGTGTATTTATTACTTTGACAACGTTCATTGTTAAAACAAAAATTATTATTTTTAAAAAAAGTTGATAAGACATTTAAGTACCGTTATAACGGGATTATTGGTTTTATTTTGCTATGTACAATAATAATGTACGTTTTTATAGTAAAAGTGTACACTTTTAATTTCAAAAGAAAAAATGTTATTTCAATAGTGTAGATGACAATTGTTAATATAAGAACTTCAATTTTTTATTTTAACAATGCATCATTTAGAAACAAAATGTTTCCACTATTGATTATACATTTTTTTTGTTAATTCAACAAGAAAAGTTCTTAACTCAAAAAATGAAAGTTAACAATATTAACATTATTGAATTAATATTTCCACAATTTTGTAATAATTTGTTAAATTATTGAAAAAAATTTTTTTTTGATTAATTTAAGAAGATTTATGATCATTTTAACATTTTTTTCAACAATAACGTTAGTGGTTAATTTTACAATCATAAATTTTTCTGAGTGTACTCGTGCAATCTACCAACTTAAAGAACAATCCATACAGATCAGTTAAGTTTCAGTCACATGAGCTCATACAGATTCAGTCATTTTTTTCCCGTGTCAGTTCATTCATAGTTCAATTATGAATTTATTTCAAAAACACTTGCCCATGTAAATTGACCTTAAAATGTGCATAATCTCTCCTTTTTCCCGAGAATATCTGTACTGTAAAAACTTCATGAACATTCGTTTTTTTTCCCAAAAAATTTGGTTACTATGAATAACAATTGCAGAGTCACTATTCTCTATTAAAAGTAGAAAAAGATTTTTAAAAAAACTGTTATTGAGAATCATTTCAAACTTTCTATCAAAACTATTAATTTTAATCTAGGGAAAATAAAAAAAAAAAAAACCCTCAAGTCACCCTGTATTGAAAAAATTATTATCAAAACAAAACAAAAAATCTCATAAAACATTTGTGATTAATATTTTTTCCGTTACTTTGTATTTAAAGAATAGAAAAATGAATCCATAAATTTAGAATCTAATTATTGACCTTTTCAAAAAAAACTAATTTATTAATTTTATTAAATTTTCTTTGTTAATTTTTTTTTTTCAAAATTCTTGCAGAATTTCAGATTTTATTAAAAATTGTTTATAATCTTTTCAAACAAAAACAGACTATCTTTTGTTACATAATCAACTTTTCTATACAACATCGTCCATTCAACTTAAAAATCATATCAAACCATGAAGTGATTTAGCCAAATAGAAAAAAATTATCTATATAAAAAAAAGACAAATTTTAAACTATTTTCACATCATTTTCATTTTTTTATCCATGTTTTTTCTCCTCTAGTAATAATTATAAGTATCATTTCTTTTTTAATAATGGCAAAAATTTTTTCATTATACAACGCTAATTATGTACATATATGATGCCCAAAACTCTTGTCAAAATTCCTTGTAAGATTACAATAAATCTTCATAAAGAGAAAAAAAATAATAAAACAAAAATAAATACTCTATGAATTTTGAAAAATTGGCATAATAACGTATAACAGATGTCACCGATTATAACACTTTTTTTTTTATTTTTTCACATTATCTTCATCATCAACATTATATCCACTTGAAAAATTTAATATATTCGCATTAATTTTAACAAATAAAAATAAAAAAAAAATCAAAAACAAAGCCAGAAACAACAATTTGTTTCATTGTAAATCCTAAACAAATTAGAAATTAAATTAAATGTTATTTATTTTATGTTATCTTATCTTCTCGATTTATACCATTCTTTCATCATTTGTCAACAATAAAATTTTTTATCAAATTTTAAATAGTATCTCTTGTTCAAGAGGAATCAGTATTTTGTAGAGAATTTATGTTTGAGTCGTTTATTTCGAAAGTGGTATAAGTCAATTTTGTCGATAGAATTGAAATATTATTATATGAAGACTCCATAGACGCATATAGAAAGTGACAGGAAAAAAAACTTTGAAACGTATAAAATTGACTTATACCACTTTCAAAATAAAAGGCTTATTTTTTTAAAAAAATTGTGGTTTTTTTTGTAAAGCTTAAATTTATTTTCTTTTATTAAAAAATGATTAATTTTTCTAAATTTTATAAAATTTATCATTTAAAATATCTTTCCAAAAAATTCATAATTAAAAACAGAGAAAATTCATCAAAAACTACGACAGATTATTGTTATAATTTTAATTTATTGAAATTTTCGTATAGAAAATAAAAAAACAAAATGAATTTTTTAAATTGAAATTCTTTAATTTTATAAAAAAAAAAAATTAAAATAAAATTTTTGTTCATTGACACTTTTCGATTCTTTCAAAACAAAACAAAAAAAAAACAATGTATCAATTCATCGTTTTGTAACTAACTAAAATTTAACTACCTGTTGTCGTTAAATAATAATTTTCTAGTCGCTCACCTTAATTTAATTCTTCTAATACTTAAAACAGTTTTTGTAAATTTTTTTTCATAGGAAAACAGGTGCGCAAAACTATATATGTACCTACATACATATGTATGTAAAATCACCTCATTATCATAATAAAAGAAGCACAGACAAAACTTTTATAATGTGAACTGTTTGTTTCTTTTAAAAATTCTTCTTTTATTTTGTTATACCGAATAATTGATTGTGTGATTGGAATATTTTTAAAATAATCATCATGATCATTGTTAGAACCCAAAATCGACCAATATTAATATAAGAAGCAGAAAAAAAAGAAGTTTAATGTCACCATAAATGTAAATCAACAATATGATTGTGGTCTAATCAAAAATCGATAATAATTATTAATTATCCATCACTTTTTTTTTTCAATCAAATTATATCGATTGTAGTTAGATTTTAATTGTTTAAAAACTGACATCAAAATAGTTTTGGAAATTCATAAAAATTCTAATTAAAATCAATTTGATTCGTAATTGTTTTATCATTTTATCAAATTCATTTCTATAAAAAAAAATCATCCTAATAAACAAACAAAAAATTTATAATTAAATTAGCATATGAATCGTGATATTTATAATTTCATTTAACTTTTATCATTAGAAAAGATTAAAAAGTATGAACTCTCATATTTTTTTTGACATAATACCGAAAAGATATCAAACGAATTATGAAAGATCATAAATTTATTATCAATAAAAATTATAAAATTGATATTTGAATAGTTAAAGAATCAAAAGAAAACAAAAACAGAGAATAGAATAGAATCAATTGTATTATCAAGTGTATGATCTTTTTTTATAATGAAATTTATTGAATAGAAAAAGAATCTATAAAAAATTTAAAATGTAATTTTCGATAAAAGAAAAGATCTTTAGAACTTTTTTTTTTTAAATAAAATTTATTCGATTTCTTATTTTTTTTTTTCCTCAAATTTAAATATCAACAAATGATATTATTATATTGATTTTTGTCAGTTATTATATGTGTTTAAAAGGGTGCGATCAAACAATATTAATCCAAGTGTAAAAAGAAAATACAGAATATTGTGTTCAACCCTTTTTTATATTTTTTCTTTTAATTTGATCTTTATGGATTGATATCGGTTTATATGCCATATTATACAAAAAATGATCTAATTTGATCATATTCTTTATAATGCCAAAAAAATTTCGATAAAATACAAAAGGTTAATATTAATAATATCGAATATCGATCAATAGTGCGGCGTCATTATATTGTAAGGATACAGTTTATTAGCAATGTAGACTCGTGCGAAAGTAAAGTTTTTTTTTTTTTTTTTTCATGAGACAAAATTTTTCAATATAAATTCTTCAGTATATTTAAATTGGGGAAAAAAATCAAATCATTCAATCAATGTGTGTGGTAACATATGTAACATGTACAACAGGTTTTCATCCTTTTTTTTTTTTCTTCTTTATCTTTTTGGACCCTTTTTTGAAACCTCATAAATGCAAGCAGCACACAGGCAACAGATATTATTTGTGCCAAAATTTAAACAATTTCTCTGTATTCTTTTTTGACTTTTAGTTTAGACCCTTGAATTTTTTTTTTTTTTTTTTTTTTTGTCTTTTTAGTTGGACTTTTTGATAAAGTAATTTAATACTGCACACGACTAGAGTGATATCGGCAACACGACAGCAGGTGATGTTTTGTATATTATGGTCCCAAAAATTAATTTGAAAAAAAAGTAATAAAAAAAAAACAAAATTGTTGGTTACTGTTTTTTTTTTACTGGTTCAGGTCATAATTAGATGCATATTTTTTTTTCGAACTAATTAGGGCAATTTCAGTTACACAGAGTGTGATTTTTATTATTAAGAAAATTACTTAATGATTTTTAAGTCCTAACAGAAGTTTCACATAAAAAAGGGTAATCATTATTATTATTTTTTTTATGTTCTACATAAGAACAAGAAACTTAAAATGTGTCTCAGGATTTCGGTTACACAATAATCAAATTTCAAAATTAAAGAAAAAAAAATAATTCCTTAACAAGTAAGTATATGTTACCACAGAGCAGATACATAGAATTTATATTGTCATTGATGTTACTATGATGCGATCCAGTGCCAATCAACATTCTTTCTTTATAACAAACGTAAAGAAAATAAGAGTTATATGCTTGCCACGAGCATAATTTACTATATAAAATGTGTGACTATTAGCTAGATATAATATGATATCGGATATCTGGTCCTAAAAATAAATAAATTAAACGCATAAACATTTTCATAAAAAAAGATAAACAGCTGTCATAAAATAAATGAGAACAGAAATAAAAAAAAAAAATCTAAATTCTCCTATATGATGAAATTTTCCAATTGAGTAGTAAAATTTCTTTTACACATTTGAATTTTTTTTTTTTTTTATGTTACACTTTTGAAATATTTAAATAGAATTTAAAAATTTAATCTGTAAAATTTTTATTTCATTCTTAAATCAGATCATTTACGCATATCAAAAATACAAAGGCGGAAAAAATAACTTTTTAAAATTCTTTTTATAGAAATTCTTAACATCAAATCATAGTTAATAATGAACAATCAAAATTATCTGAATAAAGGATATCTGTCATTTTTATATCTAAAAGTTAAAAGACAAGCTATCAAATATCGTAGCTCTTACATCGCCTTTTTTTTTTTTAATTAAATATCAAAAAAATATATTTTTACGATGTGGTGGTAGATTGTGATGTGATATAGTAAGTATCCATTTTCATAATAATACCTCCAAGAAAATCATGCCACCTTAGAAACAGGATTTCTAGACACTGATCCCAAGAGAATTTGAATCTATCAAGAAGTAAACAATGATCAATTTTCAGATTGGTTCTTCATGCACGATCAATTTTCCTGTTTTCATCTTTTATATACTTTAAAATATTGTTTTTTTTTTTTTTTTTTTAATTTTTATAAGTAGTAAATGTATCATGTACCAACATAAGTGACTCCTTTGATCACATGCGCGTTAACCATTGTTGACACTTTTACCTTGAAATCTTTATAAGTTGATTATTATTTAGTTTGAAAAAAAAAAAATAGATGAAAGCAATTAAAGTGATCAAATTTTTAGGACAAATGTATAAAAAAAACAGAGTGTTTTATGAATTTGATTCACCCGTTGTGGAAGATATTTACTTAAGATATACGGATAACGTATATATAACGAGCTTTCAATTTGAGCTGCCGATCAACTCTCTAGCGCTGGTAATTTTAGCTGTGAAAATTTCATATAAAAAGTCCGCACAATAACAATTTTCCTCGATTTGTAATTGAGATCTGGTCACCCTACATAAGCGATAGATTTATACAAACACTATGTGAAAGCAATGACAATATAAATTCTTATATAAGTATCTGATCTGTGGTGAAAGAGCATGTAAAATGTAATGCCATCCAAAAGTGAAAATTGAACTGTGTAATTGAAAGTTTTACCAATTGAATCAAACACATTATAATTTTTAATTACTGAACAATGTTTTTATTTAATTATTTATTTTCTTTTTTCACAAGCTATTCGCTTCATTAAATATTTTCAAAAAATAATAAAATAATTTTTTTTTTTTTCTAATTTAAAGATTATTATCACGCATTTATGTGAATTGTTAATTAATAGAAAACAAAAATTATTAAATTCGATAACAAGATGTTTTTTTTTTCGTTTTTCAATAGATTTAATTTAAACAAAAACACAAACAAACACAATTATAAATTTAAACAAAAAAAAAAAAAAAAGGTAAACATGATTATTATCGTCTACTATAAAACATTTTAATTAAAAATTTAAAAAAAAAAAAAAAAAAAACAGAGTAGATACAAAAAAAAGGATGAGAAAAAATGTGTTTTTTTTTTATATGAGTTTTTGTACATCATAAACAAAATTGTTGTCATTGATTTAACACTTGAATGTGTTAGCAGAAATTAATTGATTAATTTTACAATATAATCACAAAAACAAAACACAAAAAAAAAAAATATGTAATCAAAAATAAAAAATTAGTTAACAAAAAAAAAAAATTGTAAAACATATCAATCACATTAAACTATTGTCATTAAAAATTGATTTTTATTGATTTATCTTTTTTTTTTTTCTATGCGATCACATAAAATTTTGTGTGATTTCTATGAAAAAATCGAAATTGGCGCCAAAATTAAATTAGACACTATATATTTTTTTTTTTGATTGTGATTTTTAATAATTAATTTCAAAATAGAAAATAATTATAAAATAACTCTATGTATATGTTTTTTTTTCTTGTTTAGATCCCATAAAAACCACAGTTGAATATCGAAAATTTTTATGATTATTTCGGAAGTAAACTATCGAATAAACAAAATTTGCCTTAAATAGAATAAAAACAAAAAAAAACAAAATTATAATAATAAAAATAATAATAAATTTGTCAATCTACTAATTAATGACCATAGAGTTCAATGGAATTATAAAAAGAACATAAAACGAATTATTATGTGAACCGAAAATTAACCAATTCTCAATAAAAATTCATAATAAAATTGGACAACGAAAAAAACAACAAACAAAAGAGATTTATACAATGGGAAAAATATTTCTTATTCTAAAATGCAACCAAAATTTTTAATGGTGAAAAGTAAAAGAATTTTATTAATTTTATTTTTCAGTTATTGATTAACTAAAATTTCTATTTTTAAATTTAATTATTTAAATGAATTTTTAATTGTAATGTGTGTGTGTTGTTTTTTTTTGTTGTTGTTTCAAAATTTATTTTTTTTGAAATGACATTTAAAAATTCATTAAATCAGCGATTGTTATGTTAAACATTGAAAATTTTGAAAACATTTCTGATGATTTCGAATAAAAGAAAAAATTATTTTTTAAGTTAAAATTTAAGGCTAAAAGGCCCAAATATGTAGATTCATATAGGCTCATATTTTATAAACCGTTTGAATAATAAACTTTCTCGTCTGACTACTGTTCCATACGCCAATACACTCATTTATTCTATCGCGTGGAAACACACTGATTCCACGAAATATTTTTTAGAATTTTTCATGGTCATTAACGTTGAAATAAATAAAAAATTTAAATAAAAATTAATTCAACAAAAGTTCTTCATAAGCTTAGTAAATTTGTTTCTATTGGATGCCGTGAAGTCCTTCGAGAAAAATGGATAATGATGGCATATTAGAAGAACATTTATATTTAGTTTATTTTATTATTTTTTTTTTTTAAAAGAACAAATTTAATTTTTAGGCTATAGAAATTGAAATTCATTATTAACGTCATTTTCTTGCCAAAAATTATTTTTACAACTCGACAATTTTGTTATCAACAATTCACATAATAATTATAAATATTAACCGAAAATTGGTTATGCAAGGTTAAAAAACGAAATCAGGAAAAAAAAACATACCTAATTGTCCTTAATTAAAAAATACACAAATTTTCTTGGTAGAAAAAAAAAAAAAAACCTTTCTTGGAAAACTGAAAGTGAAATTATCTTCTGTTGTGGTCGTACATAAATTATACATATGTTTATAAAAGTATTTTCTTTAGAATAGCAAAATATTAATATTTCTAACCCTTTTAGAAAGAATTTGTCCTTTACAGGATAATTAACACTTCAAGGTTAAAAATGTACATTAATAAAAGATAAGAAAAACATTTAAAAAAAAAAAAACAACCAAAAAGGATAAATGTACATATATGTACGAGTATGCCTTTTTAACCCTTTAAAATTCTTCATTAAATTGATGTTTACCACATTTCATTTTAAATCATTAAATTCAATTCAAAAACGATTTAAAATTTTATAACCTTAACATTTCATTATCCTTTTTTTTTCTTTTTTTTTTTTTTCGTTTTTTCTTTAAATTTCATTTTAAGAAATATCAGGTAAATGTTTTATACCTGATTCATAAAATGTAGGTAAGTACTTATTTTAATGTCTTAAATCTATACTCGTATATGATAGAGGAATTTAATAATTGAAATTAAAAATTTTTGTTGTTTTTTTATTTTGCAAACTTTACAATGATGAAGTTTTTTTTGTCTGCGGATTTGTTAAAAGTTTTAATTGAGTCTAAGCGAAAGCATGAATTTATTCGAAAATTTCAATGAAAAACATTCATGAAGTACTTTACTATATGTCTTCTTTTGTTTTGTTATGTTCTACAAAAAACAAAAAACAATTTTGCACATTCTATTCAACCTGATATATGTATATGTACTACATACATATAATGTCTGACAGGCGTATAAGGATAGCGAAAACACATGTTTTATTTTTTATTTTTGCTTTCATTTTTCAATCACGGAAATGCTTTATGTACAAGAAAATAAATGAAACAGGAAGGAACTGAATAGTGAAATATGAATTTAAAAGAAAAAAAAAATAAAAACTTTCGATTGTGTTTAAGAGGAACAGGAAGTCTGAAAATAAAATTATAATGACCGTACTAACATGTACGAATCATACAGGTGATTTTTATTTTAAAAAAATGAATAGAAATAAAATTAAAATGCAAGTGCATTTTATGAATAAAAATTGAAAGAAAGAAGAAAAAAACAGAAATTAAATTGAAAAATTTCAATTTTCTCACGAGAAAATTAAAACTTTTGAACAAAACACAAGAATTTTTTCAGAAATTTTGTTAAGAAGAAAAAAATTGGATAAAGATTATCCTTAAATTGCAAAAATCAGAACTGATAGTTTTAATATCCGTAAAGTAAGACTACCGATCAATAACAGATAAATTTCGTAACTGACAAAAAGAAATCCTTAGAAATCTGCATATGGATATAATATACCGCAAATTGTTCATGCTGTGCATTTTTTTCCATTTTGATTATTTCAATTGTTCACTGTGACATATCCTGATTTTTTTCTTTCCTGTTTTTGTTTGTTTAGCAGTCAAGAATTGGGCAAAATTATGGCTATCTGATATGCTAATATAATTCAATACGATGACATCTTTCGATTTGAATATCTTATAGGGTAAAACTTCATGTAACGAACCCGTTTTGTATAATAGAAAAAACTTTTGAAGAATCGTTCAAATAACGAACAAATTAAAATTATTCTTTCAAACTTATGGCTTTCAATTTTCAAAATACATTATACCTAGTTGAACATGTTAAGCTCATTAAAGCTGAAAAAATGATTGAAATTGAAAATAAAATACTCACTAATGTTCACTTTTCTGAATTAATATTTTCTGGACCCTCACTCGTATGATTTCAATATTTTTTTTCATTTATTATTTATTTTTTCTTTACTTTACGTAGTACATATTTGTCCAGTTTCAAGTTCATTGGGGTCAATTTATTTTTATAAAACTGTAAAAGACGTTACACCGAATGTAATATTTATATATTATTTATAAAATTTTATATTCTACTATAACAGAGCCAAGAGGTCATATAAAAATCTGTGTCGTTATTTAAAAGGATCTTATTTAATTTTACCTGAAAGAGAAATTTTTTATATAAAAAGACTGTGTGTGCACAGGTAAATTAAGAATTTTTAATAAAATATGTGAAACTTAAAAACAGATCACATATTCAATTTCTATATATACATATACCTAACAGCAGCAACAGTTTTACGCAATTCAATCATCCATGTTATAAAACTATATATTTCGATGATCGTTTTTAAGAAATCACATATTAACAACATACCGAGTAATATGAAGAAAACAAGTTTCTGAACGTGGGAAAATTTTTGATTTTAAAATGCAAGTTTTATATAAAAATTTTTATATTATTTTAACGTTTCTGCTATGCCACTGCTGTTGCATCTTATTGATCTCATAATCAAAAATATACAGATGCTCTCATGTATCTATGTATGTATGTATTTAATAGAAAGATAAATATACCTATACAAAATCATATAGGTATGTGCTAGTAATACGGAAGATACATTTATTAAAATATATTTCATTATGTTGTGTATCATTTCACTTATATTTTATCCTCGAACTATTGTATTTCTGGAGAATTTTACCGTCTATTTGAATACATTGGCACCATTAGAATGCACGAAAATACAAAATAGTTACTTAAAACAGGTAAACAATGATGATATCAGCAAAATAATAACGAAATAAAAATATAAATAAAAACAAGGAAGTATGCTAGAATTCGATTTAATCAAAGGACTTCCTTTTATACACAAGCGTTAACATACTGATGATTTAACAGTTTTCTTCAAAAGAAGGAATCAACATTAATTTATAATTTTGTATTTTTATTTAATACATATAAAAATTCGGATATTCCAATTGTCCGTTTTCTTGTTAATTTAATATCTCATACACGATAGTATTCATTTAAAAAAAAAAAAAAAAAAAAAAAAAAAAAAATCTAGCTATATACTTTTCTTGAAAAAATGAAGCATCTATACAAAATGTTACAGGTAACAGGTGTTTTTTTCCTTCAATTTTCTCGATTTATTTCAAAAGTCCAGTTCAGGCCTTATGGGAATCAAATCCATTCGCGATCTTAAAAGAATAAAAGAAAGCGAACTAATAAGAAGAATAAATATGTATGTAACCATCGACAGAAAATAAGGCAGGAAGGCATAAAAAAATCATGAAAAAGAATATAAGAGAATAAAAAGAATAAAGTAAATCGGATTTAAAATTAAAATAAAAGAAAAATATAATAAATTTCTTGGCACACAAAATTTGCGATTATATTACACCTGGGCTGCGTAAGGATGTGATAATATTTTTCTCTGTATTCTCAATTCTATGTACATACATATGTATATAGATTATTAATTCTCGTTTGCTGTTTGTTTGCATTATATTGCCTAAGGCTTAAAAGCAGGTGAACATTTATAAAAAGAAAATAAATAACGTTTTTGTATTGCAAATTTATGCTTTGAAAATGAAATTAAAACGATCTGTATCTTTTCTGAATCTGGTTCAAAAAAAAACAACAGAAAGTGTATAAATCAGAATCAATTTTTAAAATTGATAGAACCAATTGTACCTGCAGTATAGCTTATGTGATTTTTTTTTTTTTTTCCAATTTTGAGAAAAAAAAATTTGTTAATCATTTAAAAAATCAATGACATTTTAACCTATTCATGAACTTTTTTCTTTACTTTTCGTTTTTTGTCTCAGTACAATGCTCATAAGTAATTGCACAAAAAATAAAGATTTCATCTTTCTTCTTTTTACAGTAGATACAGAGAGCTACTTAATAAAATATGCCTACCACAGTGCATAACAAAAAAAATTATAAACAATGTCTTCCGAAAAAAAAAAAATACAAAATAACAAGAAAAAATGTTATCTTGAGGACGTCTGTCTGTAGGATTAGTTTTTTTATTTTTTTACTTTATAAAGATCATTTGTTCTTCATCGTCTTAATTCAATTTCATAAGAATATAACTGAACACATATGCTCTTCATCTGACATTAAAAAAAAAAAAAAACATTAATACAAATTTTTATTCACTTCAATACAAAAAAAAAATTTAAAAAAAAAAAAGATAAACAAACAAAACTCCACAACAAGTCAAGTTCGTTACCGAGTTTTTTGTATCTTTTTTTTTTTTTTTTTTTGTTTTTAAAATCATCATCATTGAAGTAGTTTTCATCAATGATTTTTTTTTCTTTCCCCTTAATATTCATCTAATTTCAAAAGTCACATCAGAAAAAAAAAACTGAGTAATTTGACAAAAAAAAATTTTGACGCACCCTTTTTTGTGAATTTTATAGGCCAGGCAACTTTTTTTCCTTTTGATTTTTTTTTAGAACTTCAAGATTTTGTTATTTTAGAAGAAAAAAAGATTTTTTTCTATATAACTTTAGCACCAGTTTTTTTTTTAACTTTGTGAAAAAAACAGTTTTTTATATTCTTTTCTTGTTTTTCTGTGCTTTTTTTTTTGTTTGTTTTATTGTTTGCAGGTTAGTATGTTTTTTTTTCATTTAACAGAAAAAAAGGTTTTAAATGGCGCTAACTTGGCTACAACAAATTAGGCTATAAAGTGTAGGTATATTATTTAGTGCAATGTTTTTTTTTATATGGAATTAAGAGTACATATGTATTTTATAATCAGCGACTTAATTAATGGTAATTTAAAAAAATCGATGCTTTTTGAAAGCCGTAAACCAACCACATCAATAGAATTGAGTTTGATCAAAGAGTTAAAAATTTTCGAAAAATAAATGTTCAAAGATGAAGGAGTCCTCGCATCATAGAAGATAAATACTTTTAAAATTTTGCCATCTTTCAAAGGATACTAAATCCAACCGAGAAAATATTTCTTTACAGGATCAATCAACTTCAGAACTATAAATTCTCAATTCATAGTTCACAGACTGCTTGTCGCTACAATACCAGTTTTATTTATTTATTTTTTTACTTTTTTTTTTTTTTGCTTGACTGTTTTATGATCGCAAACTCGCTTAAAAAAACAACTCAGTTTTTTCTTGAAAATAAGAAAAAAATAATAATTCAATTTATAATTCACAATTCAATTCATTCATTTTGATTCACATTAATTCAATATCAAGGTTAATTGCGTGGGAATACTCCCATGTCTTTCACATAAAAAATCTTTCATATATTATGATGATGTGTTATATTGTGCTTATAATAAATAAACTGACAAAACAAAATATATTTACATTTATACATACATACATTTTTACGTTGTGTAGGTGTTATAAAAGCAAATACATAAATCAATAAATGGAATGTGTAACAAAAAAAGAAAAAAAAAATCTATTTTTGTGCAACGTCACAATGGAACCTTTTAACAATTACAATTTTCAATTGATTTTTAAACACTTTTTTTTTCTTTTACACTTTTTTTTCTTCTCTCTTTTGTAAATTATACATACTAAATACATGCGGCAGTCACTGGTTGAGTGACTTTTTAATTTCCGTACAATGAATAGAAAAAAAAAAAAACATTTTGAAAAAAAGGCAAATTTTTTTCTCATAATTTAAATTATGATTGAAACACTAAATTTTTGTAGCTGGTAACTTTAAAAAGTCACTTACAATAACTCCACATATTTTTTTTGGTTTTTTTTTTTTTTTTAACTTTTAGTACATATTTGAATCAACAGAATATAATAAGCAAAACAATTAACATATAATGATACAAGTAGCACGAGCCAAAAAATTTTTTTATTTTTCGATTATTGTTTTTTTTTTTCATATTCACATACTATTTTATGAAAAAGATATTTTTTAATTTATGGATTTTTTATTGTATTCTACTACGTTTTTTAAACTTCTTTCAAATCTTTTTTTTTTTTAATTTTTTATTCAAGTTTGTGAGACGAGTAAATGAAAACAAAAACTTTTTTTTTAGTTTGTAATAAGTAATCGAGATACAAAGATAATTAAGGTGCTTCAAAAAATCTTTTCATGATTGACAATATAGGTAGTACGTTGAAAAAATAAGACAAAATAAAAATATCTTTAAATTAATTAAAGCCTATTCAATTTACAATTATAAAATGTAACAGCGTAACAGTAGTCTATCATTTGTTATACATTAGTAGGTATTTTCTTAGAACAGATTTGTAGCGAAAACCATTCTTTATTTGGAAAACATTGGTAGGAGTGTTTTAAATTTTAATTTATTTTCTTTAAGAAAAGATACACAACGCATCAAAAAAATAAATTCAAAATACATGGAAGCTAAATTTTCTAAATAATTTGCTGGAATTTTTCGACTTGAAAAAAATATAGGTAGATATAATCTTAGGACAGAGTCGGAAAAAAATCGTGACTTTCACATAATTATTTTAGCGAGCAGCCGAATGTAACACATTGAAAGTGTTAATAAGTTTTAATTGTTTTTCATATTTTCAATCCATAATTTTTAGTTTTTGTACACATGTATCATGTATCTTTGTTGTTCTATGTATATCGGTTCAATAAATTATAAATGATGTGAATATCGTTTTTTAAATAAAAAATGTAAAACTTATAATGATTTTTTTTTATATTAAAATGAATACATCTAATTTTTTAAATGATTCTTGACAAATAACATTTTTATTTTTACATACATGAGATGCATTCGATTCAATAAATCATAATAAATGCATATGACTGCGGGAGATCAAATCATTTAACTAATGAAGGGAACTATATGTGTATACAAAATATGTATTTGAAAATATTGTGTATAAAAAGAATATTAGATTCATAGATATTTTAGTATAAAAATATAAAAATAAATTTAAAACTGTAAACATAAATATTTCTAGAAAATACATACAAAAAAAAAAAAAATTATATTAAAGTGTAATATCTGTAGTAAAAATTTAGATTTTCCTAAAAGTTAAAATACAGAAAAAAGAAAAAAACTTTAAATTCAAATTCAAGTTGCTACACCTTTTTTATTTTTCTCATCTTTTAAAACTTTAATAAGTGAATTTTGAGGTTTTTTTTTTTTCTTTTTTCAAATGAAAATTTCTATTTCTATTTAGAAACATAATATCGAATTTTAATGATTAAATTTTCAAATTAGTCCTCATTCATCATCATTTTTCATATTATTCCGCCTTCTTATTCACACATTTGAATCTTCCGAAAACAAAAAGTCAATTTAAAAGGATCCGAAATTTTAGGTAACTCCCTAAAATTTTTTAATTTTCATATTAAGAATTAATTTTTCTTTTTAAATTAAACATTTTAAGTATCAAAACGATTGACAATTTTGTTGTTGTTTTACGAGTTAATTCTCTTAAAAATAAAGTAATCTTAGAAAAAAGTTTTTAACCCGCATTCCCTGATAACTTGATGATAGAGAATTTACTCTAAATTTTTCTAAAGTTTATTAAAATTAAAATGCTTACTTATAAGGTTAGTAGCCTTTTTTCAGTTATTTTAAAATGTTGTTTTAAATATTCAAAAAAGCCTTTAATGTATTATTTAAATGCTATTTACGTCAAATAATTAAAAATTTAATAATCTACCGAAAATAAATGATTTAATTGAGAAAAGACAAAGTTTTTTTTTTTTTTTTTGTTTAAAATCGCTTAATTATATATTCGTTTTGTGATTAAGATAAGGGTGTGAAGAGAATAAAATATACAAGATATTATTTGGCATAATTATTCTTTTTATTTTTAACATTTTTTGACATTTATTTGATGCAAATTGTTACATTACAATTTATGACAATATCATATATTCATATATCGCATCACTTGCATATTCTGACAAAAAAATATATCATGATTTTATGTTGTCAAAAACATTTATGCTTATCATATATAATCATGATTCTTTAATGATCCGAAATTCTATGCAATTAAGTCATCATGTCAAAAAAAAAAAAAAAAAAAATTTATTTTTCTTCAATTTTTTTATATTTAAAAAAAATATAAATGTGCTTAAAGCATTTTGAAAGTAACTCATTTTGATAAAAAAAAAAAAAAGATAAAGACAAAATATATTTATATACATATATCTATACCTAAATAAAATTGAAAAGGACAAGCGAAAAAAAATGAGAGTAAAGTTGAAATTTCGTATACAATTTTATTTTCCAACTTTTTTTTTTATTTTTTTTTTTAAAGAAATTATTTAGTACCTTAAGGTTATCGACGTCATTTAAATTTGATTTCTTTTTTTTTTTTTATATTTTTGATGGATTTTGACAGACAATAACAGGCGGTAATATGCAAAGAGGCGGAAAAAGAGTTTACCCACAAACAAAAAAATTGAGTGGTATACCAATAAGATGAAAAAAAAAAAAAATCAAAACCTAAGGGCCTCTGATATGAATCATAAATAAAAGAGGTGTAATATGTATAATACAGAAGTCAATGTCATGGTATAAATTTTCTAAAATTTTTTTATTTGAGTTTTTAATGGTCAAAAAATTGTTTCTTTTTAATTTTCAGTGCTTCAGTATTTTGTTGTAAAATGAATTGCACAAAAATATTAACTCTAGCCCTACGATCTAGTTAACCATGAATAAGAAAAAATTATAAGCTATCACATGTAAGGCTCACATTAAAAAACACCCTGGAACGCTATTATACAAAGATATTATTTCTTGAATCTCGACTGACTTAATTTATTTTTAAAATACATATCGTCAAGGAATAGAAACTACATATACTCGGTTTATAAATCGAAGTCAGTATTGTGCTTATGGAGGCAGTACTCGATTAGTTTCTGATAACTTTACATACAAATGTTTTTGATAAATAATAAATTGAAATTGAGATCTGACCACCCCACACAAGAGACAGATTTATACAAACGCAATGTAAAAGAATATAGAAAAGTATGCCTATGTTGCATATACTGACCGAGTATAGATATATGTAGATATAAATTTAAAATACGAGTAACAATTAACTACTGGGTAGCGTGCTTTTTAAAATAAGGCAACAAGGCATAGATTTCTTGTGGTCTGTAGATGACATTGAGCACCTCCAATGGCTCAAATAATTAGATAGGATGACCGACAAGACACTCGAAAGAAAATTTGAAAAACTCTTTTAAGTGAATACAAAAATAGTCTTCTTTTTATATGAAATTTTTCAATTGTGATTTGCAAAGTACCTATATATATGACCAAGACCAATATCAAAGAAGCCATTGCAAATGCAATAACCTCTTCCTTAACCGCCATTTTTTAGATATTTGACTAATTGCCAACTACAAAATGTAGGTACACAGCAAGATACCTACTAACTACTAAGTGCCTAAGTGATATTTCTGTTTCATATTTACAATATCTTAAATTATTCTCTAATTCTAGTTACCCAAAAATAGTTAAATTTTTAGTTTTCTTACCGGAACCGGATTAATTATTATAACCAACATGCACCTTTAAAAAAGTCGGCCATTAGTGCTGGAAATTTTATCATACATAGGTTCTAGATTCATTCTTTAGTAATACATATGGTCGTCGGTCGATGCAATTTAATTTTATTACACGAAATGTTTTTTTTTTTATTAAAAAAAAAATAATAAACAAACTAACGAAAAAAATATAAACACGGACTTTAAACTTTGAACAAAAAATAGAAACAAACTTTTTTGCTTTTTACCATTTTTTTTTTCCTCTTTCCACGAACACGTCATCATCAGAAGTGCGATCAAACATCATAATACATAAAAAAAAATCTACACAGAAAAAAAACTTAAAAGAAATTACCCCTCAATCATAATTTACATTATAATTTATAAAGTACACGATTTCTATTCAAACAATCAAAAATGAGATAAAAAAAAAATATCGAATTTTATGTTTCATTTTTTTTTTTATCTGATGTGAGCCAGAAAAGACATGATGCCATTATTGAAATGGAACAAAAAATAAAAATCAAATTTGAATACAACAGGTAGAAAAGAGAATGATAATGTTATTTACCCCTCAAAAACAAGATAAAAAAAAAGAACTGAAAAAAAATTAAATAACATGTACATCGAACATCAAACAAAAAATTGTTTTTATTATATAGCTATAACTTATAAGGAAACTAAAAATATATTTGTTCCAAAATTCTAGTACTGCGATTGTTGTTGCACGACATTATGGGATTTTGTTGAACGACGTATCTTGAATGCGTATGCGATACAACTTTCATAGATTTCCTTTTTATTTCTCATTATCTCCTCATGTTAACGTGAAGGAAGATAAAGCAGTTCGTATATCATACATGTTTTTAAAGTGAATCATACAATTTTTGTTGTCGTTAAATGGAAGGGGGGATAGTGGTTTTGTTTTTATAAGGAAACTACTTAGCCACCGGCCATCGCACAGCATTTCTTACATAAATTTTTCTTCATCGTTTTTTTCATATTTATTAAGGGTAAGGGACGTGTTCGTCATACAAAAGAAATATGTATGTATTAATAAATTGAATTATTAAATTTTGTATGGTGAAAAAAAGTGCTTATTGAAGGGGCATCAAAGCAATATAGTAATGTTGTATTGTGTATGTAGATCGTAGATTTGTATTGTAGCATAAAAATAAAAGATATACATAACTAAAGAAACTGTATACGAGATACGTGATATATACCCGTCACCGTCATTGTAAAAAAAACCAGTATGAAAAAAAAAGAGAAAGAATTTTTTTTTCTTGATTATTTAAATTGATTGAAAAAAAAAGTGGAGTTGGGTCAGGAAGTTTTTTTGTATAATTGTCACTAACCTAGTCGAGTTTTTGCTTCGAAATGGTAAACATCGGTTTGGTGTACGCTACTGGCATTGTGTTATTAATTTTTTCATTTGGTTCGGTGCAAATTGGAAAAAAAAATTTTGTTCTTATTGTTTAATTACAGAAGGTGTGATTACAATTAAGGAGGAAAAAAAAACGTTCATTAACTGAAAAAAAAAGAATAAACAATTTTTTTTTGTTGACTTTGCATTTTTTTAAAATATTTTGATTAGATTTTACAAGAAATAAAAAATATTCATTTTATTTTTTTTTACCTGCGTGCGAAATGAACATAAAAACGTGACAAAGAGGAAATAGCACGTGCATAATTATTTCAAAATAGAAATTTTTTTTTTTTTTTTGTAAATGAATTGATTGAATCGACGATAAACAGACATTACAAAAAAAAAAAAAAAACCAACATATAACCAGGAGTATATATCTTGTAACACACTGTATCCACTTCATTGTGTGTTTACGTTTAATTTTTATTTTTTGTATTTTACTTTCTACATACATAAATCGCTTGCAATTTCTGCCACCTACGCATAAAAAAGTATTTCCCGGCATTTTCACAATTGAAAATAAATTTTTTAAAAAAAGAAACACAAATAAAACAAAGCAAACAAAAAGAAATTAATTTGTGAAAAGAAAAAAAATTACATTTTTTTTATGGTGTCGTTGATTATTAACGATTTTCGTTCTTTTTATGTTTTTTCTTTTACACGGCTATTTTCGTTTTATTTTTTTATGTTGTATTTGTGAAAAATATTTTTAAAAAAGCGACAGAGAAAAAAAAAAGCACTTTTTGGTACACATATTTGCTAAAGAGGGTGTAAGTAGGACGAAAACGAATATAGAACACATAACATTACAAAAAAAAAAAGTGGAGAAGAAAAAAAAGAAAATTGTTTTTTTTTCGCGTGTTTGTATTTTATTGTGTGAGGAGGTTTGAGGAGGATTTCATATTATCAAAACATACAACCAACAACAACAACTCACAACACATCCGAACAGCATTTTAGTACACAAAGTACCAGCCAGCAATTTTTTTTCTGTTCTTTTTTTTTTCTGTGTTGTATATGACGATGATGATGAGTTGATTTGAATCCCCTTTATCAAAATAAGCAACAGCAGCGCGGAGCAATAAAAATGAATTTTATTTTTTTCGTTCGGTAGTCTTGCCATAAGTGCATTTTTGTGACATTTTTTTTATTGATTTTTTTTCCTTTGAATAAATTTTTTTCGTGAAAAAAAAAAGAAATTTTTTTTTCGTTTGTGTTTCCACCCTTTTATCCTTTTTTTTAGCTTGTATTGGAAAAAAAGTGTAAAGGAAGCATCATTAGAGTTCTAGAAAAAAAATTTATTAGATTTTTTTTTTTCATTGAAAATAAATTGAAAAATTCTAAAAATAGAAGTTAAAAAATTGTGTGTTCTCAGAAAATCTTTAATTACACCAAATAGGTACCTAAATTATAAAATTTCATAAAAAATTTTTTTTAAATTTAAATTGTAAAGTGGCCTTAAAAAGTAATAAAAAAATTTTTTCTGAAAATTGAAAAAAAAAGAAGAAGAGAAAGAAAAACAGTGCCTTTTCAGTGGATGAGTGGATTAATTTCAATTTTCTTTCTAATTTCCCAGATAATTCAAATAAAAAAAATTAATTAAATTTAAAAGTGCGTAAATAAAGTAAACTTTAACAAAACATTAAAATAAACACTTTGCAATCGATCTTTAATAAAAATTGATTTTGTGCAAAAAGAAAATTTTGTCGCTAATTTTATTTGAAAAAAAAAAAGAATTAATTAATATTTATTGTGAAATTATATCACCCTGGAGGGTCGTACTATTGAATACCGGCCTGGTGGTGGGCTGGACTATCATAATTCACCACTAATGGCTGAAATACCAGCTGGAGACTATTTACATCGTTCCATCGATCAATTGCGCTCAATGAATGAACGCGGAGTTTTAGGTACTTTAGGTCATTTAACGACCACCGATCTTCGGGCTGCTCATTTAGTCCAAGAATATAAACCATTTGATATTGCAAATCTTCGACAAAATATGGTAGATCGTTTAGATTATACAAAAAATGGTTTAGATAATTCATCACATCGTCAACAAAATGGTTCAGCAAGTGCTGGACAACAACAACAGCAACATAATAATCAAGATGCAGGACAAGGTACAGGTAATCATCATCAGCAGGCTGATGATGCAAGACATAATCAACAGCAACAACAAATGGGATCTGATATGAAACAATCTTATAGTGCTCCATCAACACCACCAACACCCCTATCGATAGCCGATGGACAAATGGGAGAATCAAAGGTAAACTATAACAAATGCCTATAATTGAAAACAAAAACATGAAGTTCTTTTAAGGTTGATTATATGAGTACCTACCTACTTAGTTAGAAAATGACACCCTTGTTTATGCTTCTAAAATGTATTTGAAGAACTTTCTTGATTACTTAAAATTATAATTTTGTATAAGTTGAAAGAGTTACAGACCTAAGTAATGTAAATGCTTACCCTTTTTGGTTAGTGAATTTCCGCCAGAAACAGTGGAATTTTATATTTTTAAGCATAAGTTTTACGTTTTCTAATATGTACTGTAGAAATTTTCGACAGTGGAAGGTTATTTATCGTCTTGACGAAAATTGATCAAAGCACATATACCTATAAGAAAAGTACCTACCAATGTATGTATGTATATTCAAATGAAAAAAATTCTACAATAGATTTTGGACCACTTGTTGAGTCAAATTCTTTGAAATTTGGTATGTATTTGTTTTTCCTATTAGTCTTCGGCAATAATTGAACGGAAATTTAAAAAAAAAAATGAATTCCTTCAAAATATCTTCCAGTACCTACTTTACAGCGTTTCAAGGCGTTTGATACCGAATGGCTTGAAAAATATTCTTTAATTGTAAGTTAAGTGCCTACTTCCCTTATTTTTGCCATTAATTTTTATTTTTAAATTGAAAATAAACGTAGTGTCTTAAAACGAAAATTCGGACTTTTTTTTTCTTTTATTTCAAATCTGGCTCATTTAATTTACATAATAAAGACATTATTTTTATCCTTTAAAAACATAAATAGCTATCTATACCTAATTCTAATAAATCCAATAATCATTATCAAAATCAAATAAAACTGGTTCCTCGTGCTAAAAAAATTCAAAAAGTTGCATTTTTAATTAAATTTATCACTTTAATGGAAATGCATACGAAATAATATGTATAGAAAATTTGAACCATAAAAATTATCACAAACCAGTTCAATTAAAATTTGGTTTTAATTTTTCCTAAAAAGACAATAAGATTCGTCTTGAAAAAAAAATCTTTAATTTTCATTTTTAATTTAATAACCTTGTTTTCAACACTTTGTTTGTTGCTTTCAACAAGAATTCCTTAGCGATGTTTATTTCAATAATTTTTTGTTTATTTATAAAATAGAATATTAAATTTTACTTAGAAACATCACCAAAATACCTACCTATCTTTTTCTTTTTTTACAAAAATATCTTGAACGATAAATAAACAATTAAAAAGGTTAAAAATTTTTATTTGACAGTTGTTTTGAAATTGCATAATTTAAATGAAGAAAGAAAAAAACAACACTGATTTAAAAATTTACATAAATTCATTTTAATTGTTTAATTTAATTCTGTTTTGTTGGTAACAGCAAAATACATTGCAACAAAGTAAAATTTAATTACACACACGAGAAAAGTATTTAAAAAAAAAAAAAGAAAACAGATCATGTTTTACAAAAACTCCAATTTAAATTCAATTTTTTAATGCAATATTTTAATTTTTTCACCGTGATACCTAAATTTTTTGAATGACTCTTTAAAAACATATTAAAAATTTACTTCTTGCTGTACCAACTAAAAAAAGGTGACTTTTTTTTTATTTTTTTTTTTAAAAAAATCCATGTTAATTAATTAATAAATTTCCTTTTGTGATCATTTATTTGAAATTAAATTTAACTTTATTTTTATTTAGTTATAGTTACCTTTACTTTTTTTTTTTTTTGTAATTGTAATTTATACATAAAAAATTTTTAAAAAAGAAAAAAAAATTCAAGCAAAATTTATTTTCATAAAAATTTATTAAAAAATCGTCGATCAAAATTTACAAGCACTTCATCATGTGTAACTTCCATTAAGTCTTTAAGTGTTGATCACATTTAAAAGTCACCTGTTTTTTTTTTTTTAAATATTTTTTTTATCTTCATCTTAATTTCAGAGAAAAAAATATAAAATATGAGAAAAGCAAAAAAAAAAATCAAGAAAAATTTATGTAAACTAAATTAAAATGAAGTTAAACTAAAAAATAATGAACACAAAAAAAAAATGAAAATAAGAACAGAAGAAAAAAAATGATTATAAAAGTCTTGCCGCCGACGGGAAATTTCATTCATAAAATCTCAACGCTCGTAGTTTTTTTTAAAATAATGTTTTTTTTTTTTTAACTGTTAAAATTAAAGCAAAAAATTGAACAACAAAAAACGTTATATTTTTTCTGAAAAGAAAAAAAAAATTAAAATAAAAAAACGCTTCTGATGTCAGATACTTTTTGTTTTTGTGTTTCGCTTTGAAATTAAAGAAAAAAAAAATTAAATGAAGGAAAAAAAAAATCTGAAATAGTAAGTATAAAAAATGCATTCGTTGTAAAATTGTAAAGGAAGCTCTTACTTTTCTTCAAAGTAATGCATCACGTTGTCGTTTTAAAAAATAAAATAAAAGAAAAAGAAAAACAAATTCAAAGTGCATGAATTGTGAGTTGCATCAACTTGATGACTGTTATGTGTTACAGTTGTTCAAGAAAAATCATTAAGAAAAACAACTAAAAAAAAATAAACTAAATCGCAAAAAACGGCAATCTGTTTTTTGCGATATAATCTGATCAGATCTTGCCATTTACCATCGAGAAGACTTCTTTTTCAAGATGATAAGAGAAAAAAAAAAGATTATTTTTTACAAATATAGAGATGGCGCCTTAATTTTCCTTTTTATTTTTCAGAAAGAAATCTCTTTTTTTTTGTCCTGATGTGTGCTTTTTCTTTTCAGAATTCTTGTTTGTTGTTACAATTTCTCTGTCCTGCATCGCATAATAATCAATTCTTTAAGCATATTTTTTATTTTCATTTTTTAATTATCGTAATTAAAGTACCTACATACTTGTTTAATATTTTTTTCTTCTCTGAATAAATATTAACTTGAATGTGATTTTTTAGGCCTCTTTATTGTCAATTAATTTTTTTTATTTTTGTACTATGTACCTAGTACGTTTTTTCTTTCGATTGCATTATCAAAATAAAGTGTTTCGTAAGCGAAAAGGGAGGAGTAGAAATTTTTATTAAATCTTTTTTTAAATTTCATTTTAGAAATTTAAATAATATGCTTTCATTGTCGCGTAATTATCAATGATTTTTTTATTCTTCTTAATTTCTTAAGGCTCTTCCAATAAATATATAGTGCAAACAAGAAAATTTAAAAATCATTCACAAGAAACATAATTATTATATCAAAGAAAGAAAATCAAAAAAAAAAAATCAGGGCTCATATATGTAATTTTTATGATGGATGAATTAACAACATTGGAAAAAAAATTTGCTTATAAGACAAAAAATTTTGAAAATAAAAAAAAAAACAGCCAAAAATTATAATAAAACATCACACATTATATATAATATTATAAATGCTGTGTTATTATTGAATTGCACAGTTTAGTTAACATTACAGTAATTCTCAATGACCCATATTTTAAAAATTTTTCGGTGATTATAAATATTAAATATCGTTACATATATGGATTTTTTTTTCTGCTATACACTTTTTTTTTGTCTCCTGTTTTTTAATTTATTTTTTTTTTCCTTGTCTTTTGCATGTTAAATTTCTTAATGATTAACAAATGATCGATTTTTGTAATTTTCCAATTTTGCACTGCATTTAAAAAAATTTATCACACATAACACAAAAAACAAAAAACTACAAAAAGAACAATGAACAATAAGGTGAAATCTACTTGCGCTTCCAAGAAATAAAGAAAAAAAAAAGTCGAGTACATAATAATAAAAAATACTTAATAAAAGACATTAATACCTGCTGCTACATTTAATTGGTGAAATTTTTTCCGATACGAAATATTTAAAAAAAAATAAATAAATAAATTTCTATAAAGGTAAAATGAGGTGCAAAGAAAAAAATCTTTTTATATAAATGAAATTTTTAACAAAAAACAAACAAAAAAAAAAAAAAAACAGGATTGAATTGAATTTAAAAATTTTCAGTAACTGTACCAAAAAAAAAAAAAAAGGATTCACTTTTTTTCCCCATTATATTGTATTGATGTTTGTTTGTTGTTTTTTTTTTATTTTCTGTTGGTAAATTTGATGCAATTTTACACACATATCACTTATAAGTAATTATTTTAATGATTAATATGCCAAGGTAATGATCTCATTCCTTGTTTTTTTATTTTTTCTTCAAAATTTTTTTTAATTTCATTTTTTTTTTTGTTTTATTTTCTTTTTTGGTTAATTTTCTTTCTTTAATAGGATGTTATTACTTATTATTCGAATAGTCGAGTTAATTTTTTAATGTCAAAAATTTAACTTTACTTACTTATTAAGTATTTTTTTTATGAAAATAAGAAAAAAAAACAAAAAACAAAGGAAAAGAAAAATTACAAGAATGTTTTTGTTCAATCGAATAAGTATGTCCTTAGTTATTTATTTTTTACTTAATTTTTTTTTCTTTCTTTTATTACATAATTTGTAAGTTTTAACTCAATTAAAATGTACAATTATTTATTTACTTTACTTACATAAGGCAAAAAATAAATTTCATTTTTAACGAAAAGAAAAATTGAACTTTATACGCCCTTTTTTGGTCATGATTAAGTTGTGAAAATATTCTACGTAACGTCTGATATATGGGATTTTTTTTTTTCTTCTTCTGAAAATAAATTAATTTTCTTGATCTGATTTTATACGTTTTGTACATGAGATTGGCTTTTTTTTTTTCTACATTTTTGTAACTTATTAAAAATTTTTATTACACCATACCACTTTAATTGTCTATAAATTTAACATATTTTCGGATTATTATTTTTTTTTTTCGTAGGACTTGTATATGCCGTATCCCGAAACATATATGTATATAGATAAATTTGTACACACTTTTTTTTTTCTTTTAGGAATTCATTAATTTTTAATGACTTATTTTTCACGTATCTATTTTTTCTATCTGTCTCAATTAGAAATATGAGATCCGTAACGTGAACATGATACTCAAAATGCAGAAAATATATTTAATTTTATTTAATGGTTTCATTAAAACTAAACTTATAAAATGGTTATTTTTATTCTTTTGTTATCAGTAACATAAACCTTGATATGTCATAAATCTCTGGAAAAAAAATAAATAAAATGAAAGCGGAAAAAACGTATTTATTTTTGAAGAGTGCATCTAACAGCGTCATTAGGCATCAACTAACCGATGTCGAAGATTTTTTAATGAAGATTTTAAATTTTTTTTTTTTATCTGAAAATTAAAATAAAAAAAGACACTTTTTTTTAAAAATCAGTGTATTCACAATTTTATTTTGTTTTAATTTTTTTTTCATGGTTTGTTTCAAAATAAAAATAGCCTTTATTTATTCCTTTATCACTTTGAAAAAAAAAATACAACTTGAAAAATTACAAATTGCCTATGTATGCTTTTTAGCTAATTTTTATTTGACATTTTAGACATTTTCATGATTTGAATAAATCGTTTTTTCAAATATTTATGAAAAAAAATAGAAATTTGTTAGTGAAAACTTATCTAATTTTTTACAAATATTGTAAAATGAAATATTATGTTTTAGTATTTTTTTTAATGTCAGAAATGTCATTTTATACAGAAATTAGATTTTTTTTAAATATATTAAATTTATGTATGCGTACACACATCGATACTATATATCTTTCTTGAGAATACATAATCAAAAGAAAGCGAAAAATATGAAAAAAATCAGATTTCTTCAGGTTTCGCAATTTTTTTTTTTCTGTTTTCAACAAATCAAGTATCAATTGATCATCTTTCTATTATGAATTTCTCTATTTCTTAAAAAAATACAAAAAAAAAATCTGTATTGAATGTGTTGAACAAATTTTCCTGTTTCTACTTTTACAAAAGAAGGCGACATCATTTCACTTAAAAAAAAAATCTTGTCTAGAAATCATGTATCCTGCATACTTTCAAGTTTCAACGCACTTGTATTCAATTTTTCAATACTAATTTTGAATACATATAGAGTCTTGAAGAAAACAAAAAATGATTTTGAAAACTCTGCAGGATATCAATAATTTTTGTTTTATTTTTTATTTTAAGGATATTGTCAGCAGGCATGTTGCCTTTCGTCCACTTAAAATCAAATATATTACAGTTATCAATGCTGGTACAACAATAATTTATTATTTTTTTTTTTTTTTTGAAATAATTTCTTTCCAAATTCCGCGAATTTCTTGTGTTTTTTTTTTCTGTATTGATTTTTGTTATTGTTTTTAACTTGTCAGCAGGATATTATATTTTATCTTTCCGTTATCTTTTCTATGATAATGTTAAAAGAAAAAAAACAATGTGTTTGTAGAGAATTTTTTAAAAAATTAAAATTTTTAAATGCAATAACATAACATTTTGTTGAAGAATTTTATTGTAATAATTAAGTGCATTGAACTGAATATAGAGATCACTTTTAGAATATTCCATTATAACTTCTCACGTCATTTCAATAACTTTTTTTTTTTCATATCTGTTTAGATAAGAATTTTTGGATAAATTTTTAGAATATTTGAAGGGAATTTAAACATATTGTCTCGAACCCATGAATTTTTCAATTTTATGTTCAAAACGGTGAGATTTTCATTTCATTGAAAAAAATTTTATTGAAAGATTTTATCGAACCCTAAAAGAAAATGCATTTAACTATCTTTTATTGTTGTTAATGTATCTTTTCTTTAAAAATATACATAAATGCATACAAATACTTTTAATAAATAATTTTTATACCTCGTAAAATATTTAAATTTTTGGATATAAATTTTTGCAAAAATGTATGAAAAATTTTATAGTTTTTTCGTCTTTTTCAAAGAAATTGATGGTAACCTTTAGATCACCTTTCTCAGATTTTTAACAATGTATAGCCACTGTTCTGTAACAAAGTTCTGCATAAATGAATGAATGAAAAAAAAAAAAAAAAGATAAGGTAAAACATCTGCAGAACATTGTCATTATCATCATCATAAAATTTTTTAAATAAGACATAAATACAACAGCAGAAGGACTTGATCGATGCTCGAATTCTTTTTTTATCAAATAACGATCTTACTTAATTTATGAGAGTATATATATAAGAAAGGTTTGAAGGAATATACATATGTACATGTATCTATATGCACTTTTCATTGTGATTATCATCATCGTCCTCTTGTATAAGAACAGAGAATAAAAACCTCTGATGTTTTGCGCGCTTAATCAGAATATAGGTAGCAGATGGACATTCAATTTACTTACCTTAATTTTGCATTTTCTTGAGGTCTCTCATTAAAATTTATTTAACTCATTTGTTTGTTTTATAAGAATTGCGAAAGAAATTTTGTTAATTTTAGATATGAGATTCTAATGAGCATTATTCACAATCTAATTTTTAGAGACGAAAAAAACCAAAAAAAAAAAAATCTTTTAAATTTTTATCTTCAACGTGTAATTATCATCGTGCATTGTGATACAATATAATTTTTTTTTATATATTTCATTTTCAAAAAAAAACAAAAACAACGAATCATCCTTATCAAACCTTATTCGTATCTGTTTTCTCATTTAGCGGCATTTTTTTTTTTTATTTTATTTATTATTATTATTTTTTTTTTTTTTTTTGGCCTACATTATATTTTTGTATTTATTAAGTGAGTTATGTTGCGTTTTGTTATCCGGTGTATTTCCAATTAAGTACACAAATGCTCCATCATACTACTTTTTTACTTTTTTTTTTTTTAAATCTGTGTAGGGCTTTGTTTATACATATCAATGCCACCACCTGTAACTATTGATTTGAAACATCATTGTTCGTTCATTCGTTTTTATCTTTTTTACTTTGAACATATGTGATACTTGGAAATTATTGTTTTGATCTGAAAAACAGAGTGAGTCAATTTTTCAATGTAACGAGATGATCCATCTTATTCACATAATCATGAACACAATAAGGGCGAAAGGCACAATATACATTTTTTTTTTTCGTTCAATAAAATAATAAATTCACTGAATTGACTGACGCAAATTTAAAACGAAATGAAAATTTTCTTTTGAATTTTGTACCTGTTGTACTCAGTACATCATACTCACTTTATTTACGTGGAATTTTTAGTGGGTCATCAAGAAAAAACAAAGTTAAAAAATTATCCTGATTTTTTTTTTTTTTTTTTTTTTTTTTTTTTTACAAGTGAAAATACATAATTTATAAAGGTGTTTGGATAGAACTTTTGAGTTTGATTTATGAATCATATCATTTTTGCAAAACTGATAAAAGCTGAGAAAAATTCAAAAATTTGTATCACCAACTGATTTGATTAACAAAACTGTGTCAGTCAGGTTGTTTATTTTCTTGTTCTTATATTAGCATGCTCGTTTCAAATTGCCGTCCTAATTTTCTCTTCACTTTTGTTTTTCTACATATTTATTTTGTATTTTTTCATAATTAACCTAAATTAAATTTTATTATTGAAAAATTTATTTCATTCCAAAAAAAAAAAAAAATTTGATTGCTTATTTTTGGTTTAAATAGAAAAAAAAACATCATTTGATTAGTTATTTCATTCATTTTAAAATTTCTTTTTTTTTTTTTTGTCGTTCAAGTAAATATTTACTCATTTATACATATATCATCTGTGAAAAATGATAAAAATAAATTACGAAAAAAAAAATTTTTTTTAAATCACAAAAAGTGGCAAAAAAAAGATTTTTTAAAAAAAATCATCCGTGAATTATCGCTTCAGAAAAAAAAATATTTCTTTCTATTTTTTTTTTTTTTTGGCCAGTTGTATGATGAAGAAAATTAAAAGAAAAAAAATTTCAATGGCACGTGGTTCTAAAATTAAACTGCCAAAAAAAAAAAATTTTTATAGAGAAAAAATTTAAAAAAAAAAGTATTGAGAAAAAACAACAATGTTTAAAAATAAACTACACAATATATAAACTGTATCAAGAATTTTAAAAAAATCCAGAAAAAAAAACAGAAAACACACTGAACAAAAATAAAGAATAAAAAAACGGATACAAGGAGGTAAGAAACATTTTTTTTTTTTTTTGGTTTGACTAAAGTAAAATTGAAATAAAGAAAAAATTTCTCAACTGATCTCTTCCGCTAACAAAATCGTATCATCATCTCACAAACCAAATGAGAAAAAAAAATTTTTTTTCTGTCAAATTTTTTTTTCATCATAATTTTTTCCTCGTGTTAAATCTTTTTATTTTCTTTATTTTTATATTTACTTTTCGATGAGGCTTATTATAAAATAAAAAAGACAAAAACCAAACAAAAAAAAAGATTAAAAGTGAAAAAGTTCTCACGGTAGAAATTTTTTGTTGTTGTGAATTACTTTCACTTTCATTTAGAACGTTTTTAAAAAAAGATTTTTTTAGTTGAAGTTTTTTTTCTTAAAATCAAAAAAAAGGAGTAGGTACAAGACACAAAAACTTATAAACGTGAAAAATTCGTAAGAATTTTTTTTTTGACAAAAAAAATATTGATGATTCTTGTAGTTTAGTTTACCGCAAGTTGAACGAGAAAAGAACATTGAAAAAAAGGCGTTTGTGAAACGATTAACACGGGGCCAAGAAAAGGGGAAAAAGGTAAAAATTTAAAAATAATTTTTTTTTGTCTGTTTTCGATAAAAATTAAAGCAAAAAAAAAAAAGTTAAAATAAAAAAAAAAATTGACACGCGTCAAAGTGAAGAAAAAAAACAATAAAAACATATTTTTTTGAATAAATTTTTTTTCTGTTTAATAGTTCTGGAGAAAAAACAAACTTGAGAAAAAAGTGATTTGGGCTTTTAGGGGTGTTTTTTTTTTACTTGTTCAAAAATTTTTTTTTTGTTGAATAAAAAAAGGAGAATAAATTTATTACGATCAGATTGAATGTTTTGACTAAAATTTGATATGAAAAAAAAAAAGCCTAACCTGTGAAACAGTGTAAAGAAAAATCTGATTATCAAAGAAAAAAAAATATATATATTCCATAAATTATGAAATATTATGAGGAGATATAGAGTGTTCATAATGATAACATTTTTTTTTTTTCTGTTTATTTGAAATTTATAAAATAAAGAAATAATAATTTGAGTATATTAATTGATTCTACTTTAATTAAATACTTACATATGATGTAAGGTGTGTGTATGTGTTTTTTTTTTAGTTTTTGTTTTTAATGAAAAAATAGGAGGTGAAACAAAAACAAAAAAAATAATAATAGTAGAGAGATTGTTTTTATTTTTTTTATTTATTTTTTTTTAACTCCAAACATAAATTATTGCAAAACTAAAAAATAAATCAATTAAATTTTGTTAACTGTCAAACTACAAGTTGAATTGTTGTTCAACAAAATGAACCTGTTTTTATTTTTTATTTTTATTTTTTTTAATAGGTAATTAAAAAATGATTTATTATTATTCATTGAATTTAATTATGAATAAAGTAATAATATCATTTGTTTTAATATTGTAGAAAAATAAACTAATAAACACAAAAAAATTTCAATTACAAATTTTTATTAAAAACAAAAAGGAAACAAAAAAAAAACAATTTTAATTTCAATTTAATTTAAAGTTTGTTTTATTTTTTTTTATTTGTATTTTTATTTAATTTTATTTTTACAATTCATTAATTTCGATTTTTGTAATTTTTATTGATGTTGACATTGTTTTATTGTAAAATTTTTTTTTTTTTTGCATGGTTTTTTTTTTGTATTTTCTTATATACATATATACCCACATATATAGCACACATACGAGTAAATACATACATATTAATTAGTTATTTTTCATAATAATTATCAATTTTTATACCTTTGAATAATTAACAAAATTTCAATAAGTTAATTTTCAAATATTAAATTAAAATTTAAGCATAATCGAATTTTTCAATAGTATGATCATAACAATCGAATAGATAAATTTTTATTTTTTACTTTTTTTAATGTGAACAAGTTTTTGTTATTTTTATTTTTCATGATTATTTTATCTGTACTATTGAATTTTTTTTTGTTGGTGCGAATACCTGTAATGAAATAGTTAATCTTTAAAATTAATCCTAAATTCTTCTGTCGATTAATATATATTTTTTTTAATTACAAAGGTTATACCGATTCATGTAAGGTACTAATTAAAAAAAAAAACAACAAAAATTAAATATAATTATTACAATTTGTTAAATTTAATGATAAATTTCAATTCGAAAACATCAAATTTGATAATTAAAAATTTTATAATTAATATATCAGATACTTTTTGAAGTTAGAATTTGACTAACTATCTAAAATTCAATTGTTTTAATTTTACTTTTTTTTTTTTTTTAATATTTGAACACGTCATCAAAATTCCAACACGCAATACATATGATTGAGTACATATGATAACTACCTTACATATATTTAATTTACTTACTTTGTATCTATTACAAATTTACTGTAATTTAGTGAAGAAAATAAATTATGTTTGAATTTTAAATTTGAAAATTTTGAACATGAAAATTTACAGATTAATAATTAAAATGTTTTTAAAAGTTTATATAGTATATGTATGTATGTGTGTATGTATGTATATACTATTTTTCAATAGAGTGAATTTAAATTAAAAAAACATCGAAGTCTGTAATTAATTTATTTATTTTCTATAATTAAAAATTAATTTAAAATAGATTCGAAAATTTCCATATTTTTAACACATCCAAATATTTTCTTTAGAATTAATATTTTTATTATTTTATCGTACATACATGTGATTAAAACTTGATTAAATTCTAATTATGTAATGGCTACATAATTAGGTACATATTTAGTAAATTTAAAGTACAAGGTGTTTTACAGAATATACGTATGTACGTATATATACATATTTAATAGAGATTTTTTGTGACAACTAAGACAGGAATTGGAACCACCACTTCGTTTCGTGGGTATTAGATGAGTGTAGGTATACTTTTTTCCATTCTACCGGAGTCTCCAGATACGCTACCATTAAATTAAAAGCTTTTCTAAAAGAGTTCTAATATTGCGAATACATATATACATACCATTTGAACACCCTACACTATTATAATCTTACAACTTGATAATTTTTCTGTGCGTCAATACAAGAAAACAAAAAAAAAAAAACTTAAAAAATCAAAAGAAACTGTATCTTTGAACTGATTGTCAATTAACCTCTTAAAATCTTTTAATGTTATCTTCAACCCCTGATGTTCTTCCGTTCGCGATCCGCCTTCTTATTCACGTAATCGATTTATAAAATTCGATTTCGTCAATAAATTTTTCAAAAATAAAATGAAAAGTTTCTGCTGAAGGAAAATATATGTGCTTAATTTTTTTTTTCTCTTGCACGTAATAAATAGGCGTAATAATCTTCGAATTAAAAAAAAAAAAATTTTTTTTTTGATGACTTCGTTTTTTTCTTTTTCACATACATATGAATAAAAAAAAAATTATTTATATTTTTTTAATAATAATAAAAATAATAAATTTATTTATTGTCAACAGCACTCCTTTAATGGAGACGCTTATCGCATGTCAATTTTTATAAAATGCTTACCACGTGTTTCAGAGAAATGTGGGGTATCATTTTCGAAAAAAAAAATTTTTTTTATTTATTTTTAAAATATTATTTTTTTAATACTTTATGCTCACATGAATATACACATTATTTATTATGATGTACGTATTAAAAAAAAATGTAAGCCCCTAGATACCGTATATTAGACTAAAAAACGTTTTGTTTTAACAAAAAAAAAAAAAAAAAAAAAAAAAAAAATTGAAAAGTCTGGAGAATAAGTATTTAGATAAAAAAAAAATTGTTATATTTTAGTATATCACCACGATATCTTTTTTTTTTTTTTGGTGTTGAATTTATAGTTTTATTAAAATTTACAATAGAAAAGAAATTTTTAACTGGCGCTTGTTTCCATTTTGATATTTGATTTTAAAAAATGAATAGTAAACATTAAAACTCAGAATAAAATAATTAAAAATGAAAAATCATATATGAAAATGTATATGTATGTATATGTATATCCATATGTACAAATAAACTACATACGTATACATATTTGTCTGAGGGTAGGTGTAACAACTTTCTCTGAGCATTCAAAAAACATAAAAAAGATTTTTTTTTTAAATATTATTTGTTGTGTTAAAAAAAAAAAAGATGTGTTGTTTTTATTCACAATGGTTTTATGCAAACTAATACAATCGAATCACATGTAAAATACACCTGTTGCTCACAGCTTTAATGGTTAAGTTTTTCCTATAAAATTTAAATAATTCGTGATTTTTTATTTGTTTTCTTAATACCAAACTATACTGTATGAAAACATATACATACATACAATATTACATATGTTCCTGATTATGCATTTTAAATTCATTTTTTTTTCGTCTAAAAATACGTACAATATGTTTTCTTTTTCTTTTTTTTTTTTTTAAATATATTTTCCTTCTCTGTTTCTTTTTCTCAATTTGAAATGTGAAATTCTAATTTTATTTTTATTTCAATTTTGCAATTCTGTTTTTGTAATACATTCGTATTTTTCTTTTCTATTATTACTCGTATTATTATTATTATTCAGATGCATTTTTTCTGTATATTGTACAATACATACTAAGTATGTATATTTATCTGAGCATTTACCTGAACGCTATTGTAAATATTTATCACTAAATAAAATCATTTTCATGAACCAAAAATATATTTTTTATTATTTTTTTTACTCATTTTCTCTATATTTTTCTTTTAAATTAACACATAAATATCCAGCTAGATACTTGAACATTGAATACACATTATTGCAAAAAAAAAAGTATGCGAAATAACTACGAATATATCTATGTATATGAATGTATTTTAAAATCATAATTTTTGTATGCTTTTTATCTATATTGCGGTTTTTACTTGAAAAAAAAAAAAAATAAGTAAAATAAAAAAATTAAAATGTAAAAATGGTTTGTAATGCATTCATCAATAAATAAATTATATTAGAAGAATATGTAGGTAGTATCTGTCTATATTAAAAGTTAGATTTTATAACCGTATAATTTTATAGGTAACTAACACTATAACTAAATAACTAACAATATCAACAAGAAAAAAAAAAAAAAGATTTTTAATATAAATAACGTGCATAATGGTTTACTATATGAATGGATTTTCCAGTTTATATTTTTCGAGTACATAATATAACATTAGATAAGCGAATTCATTGTTCAGTTATTATGGAAGTCGTGTGCTTTAAGATTTTGAATTTTTTTCTTTTTGTTTTTCAAATAAAATTCTACTTTTCCTTTAATATTTACATTCTCTTGTACAAAACACGTGCATTGTACTTTAAAAAAAAAAAGAAAGAATTAAACAGCTACCGCCTTTGATAACCAAATCAAGGTACTATATATAATTTTTTCGTATTTGTGTTATACATATAGTACACTAGTTGGTGGGGGTGGATAAAACTGTAAAATACTTAATACAAAAAATGTATATTTATTTAGATATATCTTATATACCTATTATAAAAATAAATGAAAATCCAGCATATGTAATATGTTTCCGATTTCGATTTTAATCATTTCATACGAAATTCGATTTATGAATGAAATAATGAATTCTTAGAGGTGTTTTTTGATTTATGTAGACATGTAAGATTATTGATTACAATATAAAACATGATATCGGTTGGTTGGTTGCCAAGTTCATTTTGTTACATTCATGTATTACATATAAAGTTATTTGGTTTGTACATACATACGAGTATGTACATACATAAGAGCTTAAAATAGCATACAAGAAAATATGTATCTACAACTTTATACACATGGTTAGAAAAATGTATAAAAATTCCATGTTTGTTATAGGTGATGATGATATCAGATATTGGATTATATCTACAACATAACTCTTCTTTTATACATAAGTATATACCTAGATATTTCTGTATATGAAAATGTTTGAAAAATTGCGGTATAAACTTATATGTACCTATCTACTGTGCGTATAAAATAACAATGCGGAATTTTTTTTTTTTCTTTGTCAGTATGTTCAATGTTGTCTAATACATATATATTTATATACATTTATATAATATTGGATTTAATCTGTTACTTTGCGAATAATAAAATAAAATAAAAGAAGAAAAAAAAAAGAGATACACAGAAAAATAATATTAGATTAATCCAATTGTGTTCAAGATTAAACCGTGAAAAATGAACTTATATTGTATGGAAGACACGTCATGTGCTCTGTGCAGATATATGTACTTACGTAGACAACATGTTTTTTGATGGATAAATAAAAAAGTAAAAAAAAAAACTATACAGAAATCAAGACTCCTTACTGTGTATAATAATTTTTTATATAATAATTTTTACTTGTTTTTTTTTTTTTATTCTAAAGTATTTGATTGAGCCATTCTAAATTTATATTAAATATTCATTGACCAGGTGTGCTCTCATCTTTGACCAAGTAATAATTTTTTTATAACATCTGCTCTTTAAAAACTATTGAGTAATAACTATATGTATATACATATATTCGAATTCATGTACTCGTATCAATTACAAAAATAAAATAATAAATACAAATACAAACATTTTTATTATACAAACAAAAATTCATGGTATTGATATTTATCGTAATTTATGAGAAGGGATTAGAAATTTACTAAACATAAATAAATAAAAACTAAAATTTATAATGTCCAGTTAAAGGATTAATTAAAATTTGAAAAGTACCTACTTTGGAATTAAGAAAATCAACAAATAAATCTTAGAAATCCTTTTATGTGTATTTTTTGAAAGAGTTGCTTGTTATTTACGTAATATCGTTTTAAAAACTGATAAAACTTTTCATAGACATTGAATTTTCGTTTTGTTTCTTTTTTAACCCTTCAATTAATATATACCTACCAAAGAGTAAATCACAAGAAATACACCGGCTTAAAAGCTTTACACAAACAAAGACTTGAAAGCGGCTTAATTTTTTTTTAAAATCCTACTGTAAAGATAGTAAATGCTTTTGGTTATTTGTAGTTGAAACCCCAAAGAAAAAGCATACCTTTCAGTTGCCTTGTGTTTACACACAACTCCCAATCTAACTCTACCACGTAAATTTGTCTCAGTCTTGTACACTTCTGTTCGAGGGTTTTTTATAGGGTTTCTCAGGTTACAATTAAAAATTTGATACAACCCGATGGCATATTTGTTTTTGGTTCTAAGAATTTATTCCTGGACAAAATTGAAAAATGCTTAAAATTCGGTTGTTAAGAGTTTGCGATCATCTATAAATTTTAGGGTTAAACTACTTGATTTCTTGTCTTTCAAATGATCTAATATTATATGTACATAATTTAGAACACAACACCGTCACTATTCTATCTATTATAAAAAATAAATAAATTTAATTTCCAAACCCATAACATGAATTAATTGCCTTTTAGGAAAAATCATTTAGGCGGATCCACTTTACATACATATGTATACATATACCATATATTCCAATACAGTTACCCAAAACTTAAATAAAATGTATAAACAGTATAAACTGATCGAAAACCTTCATTTATATTTACATTTATTTATTTGTTTGTTCGTGCTTTTTTTTTTTTTTTCCTTTTTTAATTTTGATAAAAAGCATATGAAACCCAGTATGTATAGTATATTCACATTAGATTGTAGCATGTTGGTTGTATTTCATTCTATAGTTACGCATTGTCGACAACAAATCAACATGTGCGTTTTTTTAAACATTAGAATTTGTAATAATAATGATTTAAATTATGGTTCATTTTTAGGCAGTATTTACTATGTATATTATTAACTAAGAAAACCAGATAAAAAGATATAATTTTTTAAACATGCTCGTTTTATTATTCATAATATGATAGTCAGTTATTACAGCGATATTTCAAATATTTTGTTGTCAGAAGAAAAAGACTTTCAAGGCTAAAAACGAAATATGTACATATGTACAAGACTTTTTTTAGAATATGTATAAAATGTATAAGATATTTCTTTTTAAAATAATATAACACAAAATTATTAGAAGAGTCTAGAATAGAGAAGCTACTAATGAACAGCGGGTGGTGTGGTGTAATAGTGTGGTAGACTTAGTGAGTATAATAAAACACAATTGTTACAGTTGAGTTCTTCTTATTAGGCAAACAGAAAAAAAAAATCTAATATTTATTATTTCTGTGAGAGTACAGAAAAACAAATACTTTCAATTGTTTATATCGAAATAAAATAAAAAGTACATAGGTACCTATATGTATTAAAATGAGATTATGTGTGTACGTAATACGTATACTCGAGTACATTCACATTGTGATACAAAAAAGGTGAATAAATTCTCATATAATAATATGCAACTAAATTCGTTTAATTACACTAAGATACAAATATGGTAAATTTTTTCTTATTTCTCAAGAAAAGAACATTTTTCAATTGTTTCCATGGCACAGCAAATGTAAATATTATATTTTATTGATTTTTTATTTTTCTTAATTAAATTAAATATGTACCATAAAATTATACAAAATTTAGAGTAAACATAAAAAATAAGAAGATTTTGCAGCTTTTGAAATATTTAACTGAAATATTTTTCAATAACACTAAGCAACAAAAGAATATGAATTTTATTTATTTATTTATTTTTTTTTTTGAGTATGCAAGTCCTTCAACTTTTTACATCGTCCACAAATAAAAAGAACTTGAAAAAAGGATATTTCGTTTAAAAACAAATTTCAAATAAATTTGAATAAATTAATTGAAATAACTGTAAACGACCAAAAAAATAAAGTTGGAAAGTTGCCAATATTAACAATTTAATTTGATAGCACTGAAGAAGCACAGAAATTCTGATAAAAGAAAAAGACACCTTAGTTGAAAAAACTAGGTCACTCGTTCAAGATGTCAGATAAATGAATCACCTTTAGGAACAGCAGTTGAGTTCATCGATCATCTTTCGTTTTTTTTTCTTATTTGCCGCTTCACGAGATATCCCGTATTTCGTACTTTGTTTAATATTATTCTTATTTCTGCAAAGTTCGTAGCAAGGTTATTCAAACTATTGTCATGATCGAAAAAGTTAGTATGTCAATGTTGTCCAAAAATTCTTTTCAAAGGAAAATGAAGTAAAAAAGAAACGCCATTGAACTTAATTTAACGATAAAAATTATGGGTATGTTCAAAAACGCATGACTGTATTGTTGATGCAGCATCACCATCGTCTTTAGTTCTTTTGAATTTTCTTTGATGCTACACACATTACGTCAGTGACTTAATCAGAAATTCAATTACACACCACTACGCCACCGGATGAATCAAAGTTAAGCAAATGTATTCAAAATTCAATTTTACTTCATGTGTGTACGAATTTGTTTTTTTTTTTTATTTATTTATCTAAAACTCCATCAGTTAATAAAAATTATTTAAAAGCATAAAAATGTTGCATTTCATACAGCAAATGTCATGAAACTGCAGTGATACCGCATCACAAAAATCAACAATGCGTTATGTTATACGCATTTTCATTGTATTGTATTTACAAATTTAAAAAAAAAAAAGAAAACTAATAGATATTTTCAAGATGCCAAAACGACAAAATGAACGTAATATGTCGAACACATGTGTTTCTAAAAATACATTCATATGACTTGCATTTGTCATCATTCTGAAAATCATTGTGTCTTTGGGAAAACAATTGAACAAAAAAACTTTTTGAAAAAATATATATTAATTACTAAAACAAAAATTATTCATCATATACTACTTAACTTCATATTAATTTTCATTTTTTTTTTTCTTGAAATATTTAAAAATAAAAAACAAAAAGATTGTGTGAAAATTATGACGTGTGAAAGTAAAATAGAAAAAAAAAAAAAAATTAAGAAGAAAAAAGTATTAAATTACTATTTTTAAATATTTTTTTTTTGTATAATAAATCAAATTGGTGTAGTAAAGATTTTTTTTTTTGATTAATAAATAAATTTTAATTGAAAAAAAATTATTTCGTCTTATTCCACCCCAAATTTTTTTTTTCCTTATTTTAAAACAAAAATTATAAAATTTGAGAGCAAAAAAAAAATGTTCTTGATAATGAAAAGTCCCAAAAATAAAATCTCATTTATTTACTTTGATATAAAATAAAATATGAATTTAATTTTATACACAAAAAAAAAAAAAATATTCGCGTAATAATTCTTGAATAAATATTTAATAAAAAATAATTCAAATAAAATAAAATTTGTACGTTGTAAGTATGAGATTTTTGATAAATTATTTTGTTATCATTTTAGCAAAAACAAACTTAAACAATTAACGAATTAAAAACAAAAACAAAACAAAAAAAAAAAATGGTGGAAATATGAATTAAAAATAATAATAAATTATGATATCTTTTTTGATGTACATACATACATATATTATAAAAGACGCAATATTTTTAGACGAAATTTTTATACTTATGTACATATGTACATATATATGAATTTTCCTATATATTGTGTCTGTGTTTATGTTTTTTTTAGGCATCATCTCTTTCATATTAAATAACTTTTTTTTTTTAAATCTATCAAAACATTGCTTATAATTATTGATTACATTCGAATTTAATAAATTGTACATCACAATTATAATTAAATATTTGATAATTATGACTATGTATGATTTATTTGTACATAACAATTTTTATTATTATTATTATTATTTTTGTTTTTTCTTGTTCTTGTAAAACATATTTTTGTTAAAATTTAAGTATTTTTGTGATTATACGTTTTAATAAACAATGTCAAGGTAATGGCGGTGATAAAGATTATCTTAGATGTCATCAAATTTTTTTTTTTAAGAAACAAAAAAAATGTGTACTTACAAAAACATAATACATATTTTATTTTGCAAAAAAAAATATATATATACATATATATGATTGATTTTTTGTTGTCCTGAAATTAATAAATTAATGAATGATCACGAATTTTTTTTTTACTGATAAATCATTAATTGTGTATTGATTTAGAAGAATTTTTATATTTTGAACATTAAAAAAAATAATAATAATAAACGATATTTTTTCAAATATAAACAAACACAAAAATATGTATGTATTTTATAATATTGCAAATTCATGATAAAAAAAAAGAAGAAAAAAAAAAAAGAATTAAATATTGATTATTTTTCATCGAAAAAATTTCATCATATTTAATTTTAAAAAGTTTGTTATTTTATAATTCTAATAATTTTTGTTTGTTTGTTTCTTTTCAGGTAAGATAAGAAGAATTTTTGTTTAGACTTTAAAATATGGTAAGATTGATGATGTCAGAAATTATTATTATTTTTTTTTATCATTTGAAATAGATATTTATTGAATTTTTTTTTTTTCAATATTCTTAGTTTTAATGGAAATTTTTTAATCAATGTATATTTTCCATTTCAATGTAATTTTTTTGGTGTGAGTTGTTTTATAAGATTGAAAACTTCTAACAATTTGACATCGTTAATTTGGTCCGACCGAATACGGTCGATAATTCCTATTAGAAATAATTAAAAATAAAACAGCTGTAATACCTTTTATCTTCTGACATTATCCTTTGACATTTGGACATTGTTCGCAAGCACCCTATTAATATAAAAACGATAATATTTTTAAAACTTATATGATTTCATCCAAAAAAATGGAGACCACTATTTACTGTACCTTCTTGAAAAATCTCAATTATTTTTTAGAATTCATTCATGCCATGCAAACTGAAGTGTATAACTACTTTTATTTCAACTTCAATCTAAAAAATCTTATTCAAAATTTTAAAATCAATTTTTGGGCTATCATGCAATAAAACAAATTCAAAGATTTTATCTCAGCATTTATTTCGAATTATTTAAAATGAATATGTATATATATGTAGATACTTTGACCACAAACAAGTAGTCAACCCCCAGTCAAATTTAAACATGTAATTGTGTTATTAAAATTAAAAAAAAAAATGTTACATAAATATTGTGTCAAAGTACCCCACGCTTATCGATTGTGACGGCAAAATTAAAATAACGAAAGGAAATGAGTAAGCTATTAAAATATACTTTTTTTCCTTAATTTTTATTTTTATTATTATTTTTTTTTTTTTGAAATATGAATGTGAATTTGTGTTCTTTATTTTTCACTTTTAATTTTTTTTCTCACATAATACTTAAATTCATTTGGCATGGCTCATTAACTTATACTCAAATAATTATTTTTTTCTTTTTTTAAAAATCTTTTAACTTTTTATAACTTAATTTCGATTTAATCATAACATAAAGTACAAAAATCAGAAAAAATTATAATGAAGAAAAAAAAAAATATAGGTAGATATATCTTGTTGTCTTCTAGTATCGATCTCTTGTGAAAATATACTTGGTTTTTTTTAAGAGAGAAAATTAATATTAAATAAGTATCCGGTTACAATTTTCATAAACAAATAATCTGCGATCATCTGATTAAAAAAAGAGACAAAGAAAATGTACCACAAAATAAAGTAGGATAAAATAAGATAGTACAATAAACTTCAGGACAAATTCTCTTATCAACAACATTAAACTAATAAAAAAAAAAAACGAAAATATTTTTATTTTTCCTGAATATTTATTTTATAGTTATATTATGCGATTTTTTTTTCCTTTTAACTTACATAAAATTAAAAAAGAAAAAACCAACAGGTAAACCTGTGAAACCAGTTCCTTACAGAAAAAAGTAGATTTTTTTTTTTTTTGAATTTTCTTGAAAGTCAAACACAGCAGAATATTCTTCTGTGGAATAACATTTAGTCTGTCTCTATAGTATCACCTTTATACGAGTATTATCGTAATATTGAAGAAAACAAAATTTTATAGTACCTACACGACTTTTGGTTTTTTGTTCTTGTTTTTAATTTTTTTTTTTTACCTGTGTTTTGATTTTATCAGAATTCAGAACTCCACTATTTCAATGTTCTTTTATTCCTTATATTATGGGTCTCAAGTTTTTCTTTTTATTTTTGGAGCGAATATATCGTGTAATGTACGCGGACAATGTACCATATATTTAAAAAAGATCAAAAAACGAAAACCGCATAAAAAATACCAGTTTTCGTTCCTTTTGGTTGAAAAAAAAAATACATAAATAAGTATATTTTACAGGAAGGGTCAAAGGAGTTGTTGTATTGTCAATGACGATGAAGATGATGATGATTATTATAAGATGGTGTGGTTTTGTAGTCTTTCTGGTATTTGGTCGGGTTATCATTTGTTATGTACTTTCTGTGCTACATTTTATTTTTAAACCATTAAACCAGATTTCTTGGACTAGAATCACAGACTACTTTCATGGAAAAAAAAAAAATAATGTGACGTCAATGATGTTACGTAATTACGATTTAATAGTAAATCTACTGACAGAAAAGAATGTTTTTTTTTATTACCTTTTTACTTCGAAATTACAAATTACAAAATTTTATAGTACACTTGCATCTGGAATTAGAGTACACATTATAGAAAAAAAATCTAAATGAATAACAAAAACGAATTCAGATACTATGTAAATATTTTTAAGAAGATTTTCTTCTCGGCTTTATTAATTCTTTCGTATTTGTTTTTTTTTTTCTCTTGTGAAAGAATTAGAATTCTTGACGAAAATTTTGTACATAATCACAAGGCGGCGGTTAATGGTGATGGTGATGGTAGTATATATGTATGTTGAAAGATGCTAATTGATAGGTAAATGATTTTTTCATTAATTATTGTGGTAAATATTGAAAATAGAAATGTTGAAAAATACATAGCTACATATAGATTTTAATGAATTGTGAATAATATCTAATTAGTCAGAGATCATACATATAAGCTTCACAGTGGTAATGAACGTAATTTTATTTTTTGTCTTATTATTTTTTTTTCGATTCAAATTTGACACGTGTATTTTTTTTTTCTTGGCCAAAATACAAACTTGCGTAGTCTAACAAAAATGAATGAATGAAAAATTGCGTATAGATTTTGTATGAAATTAATTTATTTTAAATTTTGCATAATTTCATTATTAAAATGAATTACCAAAAAAAATTTTAATGTCATGCCTTACTTGTCTTAAGGTTTGGTTTTTTTCCCTATATACATATGTATAATATATTAGCAAGAAGCTACCTGGTGAGATTTCATGTTGAATTATTACATAATAAATTTGTTCTGCTTAAAACATAACATTTAGACTTACAGAAGGTCATATTTGTTGTTATTATGTGAATGATTTCATCTATGTAACTTTACAAACTAATAAAATTTGTGTGGGGAACATGGAGTATAATTATCACTCATCATTATCTGTTTCATTACTTTTATTTTTCTTTACTTCCATTTTTATTTTATTTTTTTCCCAAGCAATTCATATAATTAATAATAATAATTTCATAGTTTTTTCTATATGAACAGGAAAAAAAATATACAATTTTCTTTTTTTTCTTTCCCACTACGTAGATTATTAATTACGATAATTTTCAAGAAGAATTGTGCAAAACCTTTAATTGTTGTTTCGATTTAATCGGGTTAATCTAGAAAAAAAAAATTGATAATTATCCGAAAAATTTTAGATATGTTAGAAAATTTCTAAACGTATGTACATATGTGTAATACATATGTATTTGTAAATATTTTTAACCTCAGTGTTTTTTTTTTAAATTTCTGTAATTTGTATTAAGAATGTGAATGGATTTTATTTTTTTTTTGCAATAACAAAAATCGCTTAATTTGGTCATCGATAAGTTTGAGCTTATTAAGAACAGAGAATTTGATATGATTTTTTTTTTTCAAATTGTTAATTAAAGTATATAAAAAAAATAAAGAAAGAAAGAAGAAATATGTATTTATTAGAAATTGTTTAAATAGTTGCAAAACATTCAGTTTTAAAAAACATCTGGAATGACATTCTTATGTTTCAGAAGCAATTCGGCTTCGATATGTGAGAAATTTTTAAAAGCTTTTTTTGTAATTCATGATAATTACTCATTAATGTTGTTTTACAAAAATACTCCTCTATAGTTAATTAACCAAAGGCACCCTGTGAACAAACATTTTCACTTTGTACTTTTTTTATCTTGCACAAATGCATTTTATTCCAAAACAAGGCAAAAATTACGATGATTTGTTTTAAGATATTTTATCAATGACCAGAAGTAATTTACAAAATAATACCCTATCGTATTTTTATTTCCTGGTGTTTACCATGTTAATTCTTTATCCTAGTACTTACGAGATTTGTTATGTGTTTTCGTTTTTTCCTTTCGAATACACACATTCAATAAAATAAAAGCCGCAAAAATTTGTTTTAATTCATAAAAATTAAGAAATTGAAATCTTTGCTTTAAATTATTGTAAAAGTTTTCTTTAGTATCTTTAAATTCGGATCTTAAAAAAATTCACGATATTTTTAAAATCCTTTCACTTTGAATTCTTTCTATCATTAAAAAAAAAAAAAGCACCAACATATTATTTTAAAAATTGAAGGTCTCATCAGACCTAAATTTATTAGCCTATCATAAAACAGCAGAAAAAAAAATTAAGATTGCAAATTAAAGTAAAAGGGTTAGAGAGAAAAATTATCATTTTTACAATCCAATAATAATAAAATTGGAAAGAAACCGTCATCATCATAAAACCAATTTTTAAAATAAAGTCTTCAAGCAATAAAATTCTACAGAAAAAATTGTATTTTAAAAAAAAAACAAAAACAAAAAAAAAACAAATTCGATAACAAAAAAAATAATAAATGATTTTATTTTAGTTTTAAATTGTATGTTTTCTCATACAATTTAAATTTTAAACAAGTAAATAATTAGTATTTCAAGATTTTAAAATTTGATTTAAAAAAAAATGAATTGGAAATTCAAGAGATAGATACAATTTTTTTGTTTTTTTGTTTTCTGAATTTTGAAAATTAATAACTTTTTCCACTGGAATATAATATAATTAAAAATATTTCAATTAATTAATTAATTTTTGTTTTTATTAACGGTGTATGTGTGTTAAAAATTTTGTTTCATAATTTATTTAATATTTATTTTGATTCTGATTTAACATTATTCATACTTATAGTATCTATAGATACATAATGTACATCCATACATACGAGTACATACATCTGTGTAATATTTTTTGGATTTAACATTATCTAAAAATATTTATTAAATATGTATATAAATTAATGCATATCACATCTAGGCATGTACAACATATATATATAGATTACTTGTATGTGAACAGCATGTGTATAGTAACAGTTAACAGCAGCAACATTCTCCTGCTGTTTCATGCATAATTATGCAGTTATCTGCTGTTCAAATTTTGGACTTTGTTTTTTTTTTCTTCTTATTTTCCAATTTTTTTTTTTTTTTATAAATAATTCTTTTTATTTTTTATTTTTTTTATTTTTAAACTTCATTTCCGTCATATATGAATATGTGTGTATACACATATTTATGTTATTTAGGCGTATTAGTACATATTTTTTTTTTTCTCATATGAATTTTTATTTGGTTTATTTTATAGTACTAATTAAATTTAAGATTTGTTGTTGTTTTTTTTATTTTTCTTATTTTTTTTTTAAATTTACATTTTGTGTCTCATTCGGTCGATTTTTGAATTTATGAATTTTTATGTTCTTAATGGATTTAAGAGCATATATGTATATATACACATACGTACTAATATATCAATTCACATAATATTTATTATCAAGTAGATTGCAGTAATCCATTATTAAGATCATTACACATGATATTTAATAAAAAAAAATATTAATAAAAATATAAAAAAAATTAATATAATTTTTTAAAAAAAAAACCATAAGGTAAAGTATAAGGTACATTACTTTTTGTTGACCCAATAAATCAATGAAAAAATTGAGAAACATTTTTAAGAAAATTTTAACATGCAAAAAAACACACATATGTATGTAGGGTAGTGGATCCATATACCGGACGGCTCTTATTACCGGACACTATGAAATAAAAACGAAAAATTTTACTACTTCTGTATTAACTGTTAGAAAGAAAAAAGGTCTATAATGTGGCCAAAATCCTCTACTTCATTTTGATGTATTCACCATTTATCTAGATTTTGTCATTTATGTTCTGCATGTTGAAGAATGAAGACGTTCCGTGTCATAGTCTAAATTCTTATTTTTTTCTTAAAAAACAGAGGTTTGGAAAATAAGCTTTGTAGTGTTTAAAAATAATGTGTTGAAGATATTTTTATTAAAACAGTGATTAAGTGCAATAATTTAAGCAGAAAATTTAAAAAATAACTCAAAAATTTTAATTTTTCCAATAATATTATGGTGTCTGGTAAAAGGAGCATTCTTTTGTGCAATTTCTTATTATCGGACACTGGTGTCCGGTATTAGGCTCCAGCAATTCATTTATCGGACACATTCTATTATCCTTATTTCTATGTTCGATTTTTGCCTATTTTTCAGAAAATTATATCTTTAATTTTAAAAATGGAAAGAAAAAAACAAAACTATACCGAAGCCGATTTACAAAAAGCTATTTTTGATGTAACATAGATAAAACTGAAAAAGTACTACAAGATATAGGATGCGATTCTTGTCCTCGCTGGTATCATTTAAAATGTACTCATTTCAAAACCTATTTTCAGGCATCTATAGAAGTAGTTTTAAGTGCTTAATTTACAAGAAACATTAAGACCTATATATATTTCATTTTTTATTAGTTTTATAATTAATATTATAGGTCCTTTTTTATTTTAGGAGTGAATCCTACTTTTTGTTAATTTAAATTTAAGGACTGTCGAAATTCAATCGAATCGAATGAATATTTACAATACATATTTAATGTCATTCTCAAACAAATGCTATAATATACGCTGTATGAATTTCATTTAAAAAATCTAGTGATCTATGATTTAAAATTTTTATTTAACAATTTCATTCGATCAGAAAGAAGATATCGAAATAATTTTCGGTAGCAATCGAATAAAACATTAAAAAGCATAGATTACTAGATATTTTAAATGAAATTTACATACCATTTATTCGATAAAGACACAAAATTTTGTGAATATTCATTCGATGCGATTGAAATTCGATCGAATTACACAATAGGACTCTTTGTCTTTTCAATTTAAGTTTTATAAAAATGTTTTTTTATTTTCGTTTTGTTGAATAAATCTATAATTTCTTATTGTTAACATTTTTCTATCTGTTTTCTTTCTGAATATTATTGATTTTCAAGTTTAAACACTTCATTTTAGTACTGTCCGGTATAAGGAACCATTTCGTCCGGCACTAGGCACCAACTGTCCGATAATAGGTGAAATGTGTATTTTTGACTTTAAGTATTGTTATCAAAAAAATAGGAATGTAATTTGAGAAAATATTAATTGAAATTGAAAATTCAAAGGCATTTCTATTGATTTGCAAAAGAAATTTTTCGAATACAGTAATATTTCTTTGTGTAATAAGGAATTCATTTTGCAAAGTCTCTTAAGTGTCCGGTATATGGGTCCGCTACCCTACCTAGTTACACAAAAAAAAAAAAAAAAAAAAAATACGTAAAGAAAATGAGCTTGTCAAATAGACGGAAAAAGAATATTTTAAAAGCGCAAGACATATTGTAATTGTTTTATTTTAAAGGTTCACAGTAATTAGCTGCCATATAAATTAAAATTGATTATAATTATTGCTGTAATTAATTTTTTTTTTCTTCTTTCTTTTCTTCATACGTTATTACTTTTTATTATATATGTAGGTATGTGGTGTGTACGTAGTACGTACATACCAATAAATTTTCATATAGGTACATATTAGAGAATATAGGTATAATTTATGTCGTATGGTGCTTTTACAAATTTTATACATATTGTAATTAATTATTTATACATGATTAAAATTTTTTTGTATTTGTGATTTAATTTTGTATATTTATATTAACATTTTATGTTTATCAATTTGCATAGAATTGAGTATCTTAAATTTGTTTGTTTGTGTGTGTGTGTGTAAAGATATACAGTAAATATAAAATTTGAATTTTATGAGACAAAAAATTCTTTCAAAATTCACTAATTTTTAACAATATTCTTTTCAATTTCTATTCAATTTTATTTATTTATTCAATTTTTCAATATGATAATTGAATTACAGAAGGAAAAATATTTTTAGATATTTAAAAAAAAAAAGAAGTAAAAGAAAATATTTAAATTTAATCATTAATAGCACACAAAAAGTAACTAAAATAGAAAATAATAATAAAAAAAAAGTTGAATATCGATCATTACAATAGAAGACAAGAAAAATATATACATATGTACTATCTAATATTCAGTTATACCTGTTTCTGTGAATGAATGGAATTTGATAAAGAAATAAAATTAAATTCTGTATTTTTTTTTCTTCTTTTTAATAACAAAAACTTTTTATAGTTAGTTGATTAAATTTAAAAATGTGATTAAATATCGCGTGGATATATAGGTACTCTTAAGATACAGATACATACATATATCTACTATACGTACATATGTATTAGTATGTGCTTTCAAGATTATATTTTTCGGTATCTGACAGACAGTATTTTTTATTTGGATTTTATCTTATGTTGACTGTTTTTTAATTTTAGTGTTATTATTATATATTTTTTTTCCCTCAAATATTTATTTGATAAAATTTGTGTACCTACGTAAAGGTGCGTCTAATTTAATATTATAGTTTTTTTATATATAGTATATTTTCTAATATATCAATAATTTCAAGGTTGTAATTTGTTACTTTATAACTTTTATTGTATTTGTAAAGGTAAAAAAAAAACGGCCTAGCTATGTACCTACATACATATATGTATATCTAATTTTGATTGAAAATGATTAAAATAACGTGTGTGTTGTGGCATATTATATGTGAGAATGATTGGTTTACGATATCGAAAAAATAATAATATGTAATAAAAAAATATAAAAAAAAACTACCTATTTGAGCCCATTATAAATTTATCTAATTTATGATAAATTTTATAAATTACTTAAGTATATCAAATTTAAATATATATAACAATAAGTGGTAATATTATATTTTTATATAATTAAAAAAAATTATCTTAGTATATTAAAAAATTGTAAAACAAGAAAAAAAAAATAATCAAATCGAAAAAATAAATTGTGTTCTGTAGGTGATAAATTAAAATAATTTGAAATAAATTTCTGTTCTTAATTTTTTTTTTTATTTATTAAATCAGGAAATAGTTAAATAAAAAAATAATAAAAATAATGAGTTTTAGGGTTTTAAATTAAATTTAAATGATAATAATATATCTTTTTTTTTTTTTTTTTAGTTTTTTTAAGGAAATTATTAAAAGTAGTTTATATTTTTGACTTAAAACACATTAATGGCATATTTTTTAAGTAAGATTTATGAGTTATTTCAGTGGAATTATGATTATAAATTTAAACATACATACATTTTTTTTCTGTCAAAAATATTTCGACCTCATTTTACATCCCAAATATATCACAGATAAGAAGAAAAAAAACCATCAAAAAGAAGAAAGATAATTTTTAGGTTTATGCTTTTTCAGTTGTTTTTTTTTTTCTTCGAAATTTTAATTTAGTGGAAGATATTAATTCAGATTATTTCGTTTTTGTAGGAATTTCTTGCAAAAATTTATTAGTCAGGTGTGTGTATTGTTTTTCTTTATTCAAAATTAACACATTATCAGCCGGTAAGGTAAAATTACGCTCTACCAAGAATTACACGTTTGTTAGTTGGATTGGCGTTAAGAGTTTTTGATAAACTCGGTTTTAAGAATCATGGATACTGAAATAAATGGGTATCATGTGTGGAAGGTGCAGCAAAACTTTGGACGGTTTTTGCTATCATATGATTTTTTATTTGTCCGTCATCTCACCATCTAGCATCTAGAAGAAAACAAATCTCATCAAAATTTGTTACTTTAGCTATGAGAAAACTAACAAAAATACTTTTTTTTTTCAATTAAAAATTTAAAAAGCCATACCTACATAAATTCAATATTTAAAAAAAAAAGCTTAAAAATAAGTAAAAAACAAAAAAAAAACAACAACATACTATACGTATTTCACAACAAATATCTTAAATTAGATTTTTAAGCCTCTTTAATTTTCACGGTTTTATTTTTAAAACAAACATTATCATTGATTTGATTATAAAAATGTAAAATACCTATACAAGACAATAATCATGAGTCTGTTTTTAATAATTTTCACATTTTTATTAAAATTACAATCAAAAAAAAATTTTTTTTTCGAATATAATTCAATGATCGTGACGAAATTGGATTCTATCATCTTATTATCAACGGTTCTATTTAATAATAATACAATAATAACAAGAAATCTTTAAAAATACATACTACATTTGTATTTCTATTGTTTTAAAACAAAAGCAAATAATAAGCAGCGATTATTCAAATCATTAATTAAAAAACAATTAAACATTCAACCAGTAAAAAACCCAAAAAAAAAAAAAATAATAATAATAATTAAATAAATAAATATGAATAAATATACTAAATTTGGTAAGTAATACATTTGTTATTAAATTTTATCTGAATTTTTTTTTATCGGTGTTTTTTTTTTCTCTCTAATATAAATTCAATATAACTTGTATATTATATAAAAAAAAATGTATTTGTATAGTATATTGCTGGTTGAATCAATATATAATATCATATCAGCTGCGCAACTATAAAAAAAAAAATGTCATACGTAATTTTTTATTATAATAAAAATAACATGAAAAACATAAAAGTGGCAGTGGTATCATGTTGCCGGTAAATCTATGAAGCAAAAAATAAAAATAAAACAGAAAAATAGAAAAAAATCACAACAAAAGATACTAAGTCGAATATTTTCTATTAGAATTATCGAAAAATAAAAATAATAATAATGTTGTGACGTTTTGTTTAATGTTTCTCTTTTTTGAATTGAAAAGATTAAAAGATGCTGATGCAGTCTATAATGATGTATCTTTTGTGTAAATTATCTACTTTTTTATGTGTTTTTATTTGAAAAATATAAAATTTTTTGAATACTTAAGATAAAAGATCCGAAATTGATTTTTTTTTTAAATTTAAAAAATTAAAATCATATTAAAATTATGAACTATTGTGCCATTAAAATATTTTGTATACATATCTATTGTATTTAAAAGCCGAAAATTTTCTTTTTATTTTTAATATGATGATGATAAAATGATAATCACACATCACGATCGTCATCCTCCTCCTCTTTATGTGTTTGTAATGAAGGTCATGACAACGTCTTTTGATTAAAAAGTTTTTTTTTTTTTTTAATTAAGAAAAGTGTTTGTTTTGACTCCTCTTTATTGGTATCTTTTTTTTTTTCTTTTAAATGAATTGAATTCTTCATCATTCAATTTTGTACGTTTTTTTTTATCACACAATGTATTTTTATCTTAAGAAAAAAAAAAACAAGACAAAGAAAGAAAATTCCAAACAGGTTGAGAAAATTTACAGGTGCATTAATAAATCTTTTTTAAATTTTGACTCGCATCACACATCATAATTTTTTTTTTTTGTTTATTATTAAATTTATTGATGATTTTTTTCCTTCTTTACTTATATATAAAATTTGTTTTTTCGTTTTCATGTTTTATGCGTATTTTTTAAGTGTTAGATATCGTCATTATCATCAGCAAGTGTAATCATTTCTTATTTATCTATTTTTTTTTTGTCTTTCAAAGAGGTTTTTAAATATTTTTAAAAAAATAAGATAGAAAAAAAAAATAGATAACAAACTAATTTATAACAATAAGTAGATTTTTTTAAAAAGTTTTTTTAATATCCATCTTAAATATTTTTCAGATATATTTATTGTGATCAGAAAGCTTATAAATTTTGGTAGTTTTATGGTATTATTGTTATTTTAATAATCATAAAAAATCATATATTAAATATTTTTTCTATTCAAATTTAAACACAAACATTCTTTAGATAAAAAAAAAAATGCAAAAATTTAAATATCTAGAAAAAAACTAAAACAATTTAAAAGAAAGAGTTAAAAAAAAAAATAAAACAATGTAGGTATATTCACTCCATGATTTCGATAAAAAAAAAAGAACGCATTTATATTTCTTTATTTGGCATAAAATATGATATGATTTTATTCAGATTTATCGATATTTTTGCATATTTTTTATTTTCACATTAAAATTCCTTTTGAATTAGAAAAATCTTTAGACATAAAAATTTACAAAAATAACAGGTAAATAAAAATCATATCTTTTCGAATAAAAAATTCAAATGATTAAATCAGTAATTAATATGAATAAAAAGAAGGTGTTCTTGATTTATTAATCAAAAATTGGAAAATCTATTTTTTTTATTCAAAATACATTTGGAAAATGAAAAGAGTATAAATTTTATAGGATTTCGAAAAATTCCTTAGCTGTTTATAAATCTTAGACATCACATCATCTCAATAATCAGAAATTTAATCACATACAGCTATCTTTCATAAGACATTTATTTTAAACAGAACACCCTATACAAAAAAAAATAAAAAATAATAAAATAAAATTTAAGTGGTTGAATAGTCGCATAACTGTCTAGTTCTGCAAAAATTTCATCTAAAAAATATAATCAGTTAGAGATTAATTTATTTTTATTTTAGATATTTCTTTTAATTTGAAATTCAAAGGAAATATTAAATAAATTTTGATTGTTTTTTAAATCTAAAACTAAATACAAAAAATAAATATATAAATTTTTTAAATTTTTTTTTTTCATTCAAAAACGTAAAAAAATCTTCATTCAATTATTTGTAAAAATTGAATTAAATATCTTTACGTACGTACATACACTTATATCGTACTTTGGATAGTAATAGATTCAGATAAGAAAAAATTTACATATCAAAAAGATATATTATCGAGATTTTTCTTCCAATTTGATTAACAAAAAAAAAATAAATAAAAAATTGGCATTAATTGCATTGAATATATGTAGATCGTACAAGCAAAAAATGTCTAAAAGCCTTTTTTTTTCTGGAGATGTGATTTTTCAAAACAAAATAAATATCTATTCATGTATGATACTTTTTTTAAAAAAATTAGAAGGTGTATTTTTATCATAGTAATCTTCAAATTTTTATATCGTTTGATATTCTTTGACTTTGACCAAAATTGTTGTTGTACAATAAATTGAAATCACTTTTAAAAATTACTTATTCAGTTTTTTTTTTTTAAAATCATTCATATAATAAATATATTCTCAATTTTATAATTTTATGATAATTTCATGTACATTTAGTATATATTATACTGGCACACACACAAGTTTGTTTTTAGATTATTAATTTTATCTAAAGTCAAATTTTAGTCACTCACTCTAAATATAATGTATATAAGTTTTGTTTGTGTTTTTTGATAATATTATTTTCATTGTAAATTAAAATCAACCGCTAATCAATATATGTATGTATGTAGCTATGTATATGTATATTCGATTATATTTTTGTTTGTTTTTTTTTTTTTTTTGTTAATATCAAATATCTGGATCAGTGATCTTTTAAAAAGATTATAATCATACTGAATTTTTGAAATAAATTTATCGTATTTTTTGTACAACAACAACAATAACAACAACAACAACAAAGGAAAAAAAATATTTGCTAAGTTTTAAGATCATGTTAAAAAGAAATTTATGTTATTTGATGGAATATAAGTAATTTTTCAAGTAAATAAATACATACATAATATGCTCGTATTTAATGCATTAATAAAAAAAAAAAAAAAAAAAAAAACAAGTTTAAAGATACATATAGTTTCTTAATAACATAATTTATTTGAAATACTACATATACATACATATGTGTATCTTTTTTCAATGAATAATACCAAAAATTATTTGATTTAAAAAAAATAAAAACAGATAGAAAATAAAAAATTGAAATGAGATGAGCACTTCTATATCATTAGATACAAATGTATCAGAAAATATATGTATTAATTAAAATAAAATTATACCTACACATCTACTTATCTACTTAAGTATAATATTACTTAATCTTTTTTCAATAGGAAAAAAATTCAAATGAAATTGTTTTAGCGTACGTTTTGTAATAATTTGAAAAGAAGAAGAAAAACAAACACGTTAGTGATACGTAAATTCTTAAAATGACAAGAAAAACCAAAAACCACAGCAAAAAAAAACTGTTTGAAGTAAAATTTTATTAATTTCATAAACAAGAAAACTGTGAATATGGATTAGAAGATCTGATTTTTTTTTTTTTTAATTAAAATGTGGCTGAAAGAATTTGTCTGTCTTCTTGAAATTTGAAAATGCACAGAAATACATACGCATATTAATTATTTGGCGGTTTATGAGATGCAGAAGAATATTCAATTTTCTTATATGTCTCTTCAACATATACTTACAAAGAAACAGGATAGATTTTTATTGAAATAATCAAGAAATAGATTATCTAATCGTGTCAAAATAAATTTTGTTTTTCAAGTAGTATGCTTTAACATTACGTAATATGTTTTCTTAGCCTTGAAATAACTTCTATCAAGAATATTTTTTTTTCTCTATAGTACACCTTATTATTTGTGTTTTTACTTGAAATAATAATCAATCTTCAAAATGTGTAACACCTCTTCACAACATGCGTAAGCCATGAACTTTATTATATAGGCGTGTAAATTCATGATAATAATGGCAATGAATTAGAGCAATGATACAACAATAGAATCTGAAGCAAAAACAATACACATTCGTATAGCATACTTATGTATATTTTCTTAGACCTCTATAAAAACGAACATGAGAATTTTGAAATAGTATCTATGACTAAGTATAAAGTGAATTAAATTAATGTTACTTCATTTTTTTTTTCTTCTTTTTTCAAATATCTTTTATCTGATTTTGCAAAAAGAACAAATTCCTAACAACGTCTGGAACTCTTGTCCGAAGCTTTTGTTATATATTTTTTTTTTAAAAGATCACCCACGATACATGATGTCTACATCATGAAAAGACCTTCATTAGATGGAATCATTAAAAAGAAGAGAAACAAATAATTTAATAATAAATTCAAGTAATACAGCATCTCTCAACAATCATCATCATCATCATGATCGTCATCATTACCATTAAGTGTTATGGTCATTATTGCGGTTTAATATTGGAATCATAGTACAACAGCACGACTAACATCCAGATTTTTTTTTTTGTCGATTCATTTTTTTTTACTTACTTTTCACTTTTTTTATTTATTTATATATATTTTTTTAAATTTTATTTTATTCAATAAATACGCAATCTTCTTATTGAATTAAGGTGATAATAGGTGAGCGCGCGAATCAACTTCATTCAACAACAAGTTACATTTTATTCATTAGTAATCAAAAGCTATTTAAAAGAAGAAAAAAAAACCATAATAATGTTTTTTCAATAGGAAGAAAAAAAAATGTTAAGAAAAAATTGATTGTGGTTTGAACTTGAAAAATAAATTAACAAAAAAAAAAAAAAAAAAAAGAGGAAAAAGAAGAAGAAAAAGAAGAAAAATTTAACATGTTGATTTTTCAACAAAAGAGTTAATTTTTTTCCCATTTTTTTTTTGTGATCTGAAAAGACAAGGGGCTCGTCGTCGATGTCTGATCTCAATCTAAGACTGGCTTTACTAGGCCGAGATCATAATATATAATAATAACTACAATATAATGGCACAGGGCAGCAATTGATGGAATCTGAGTGATCTAAGTTTAATGTGGTAATAGGAAAACTAACAATTTTTAATAATATTTAATCATTTGTTAGATGATTTAGATATGTATGTATGTATGTTTGTATGTATATATATATATATATAATAGCAGAGATCACCTGTCCGTTCATAGTTAAAGGTGTCTATTATCATAATGAAGCTGACAATTTAAAGTAGCTTATAATGATTGCTTATTATAGTACCTGTTGAAATTTATGTTATGATTGCATACTATGTATGTATGTTTTGCAATGAATTTTACTGTTGTTAGTACTTGTATGTTTTTGTTGTTGGTTATATAGTGAATAATTATTAGTTTTGGTCCCTATCCTATCTCATATAGTTAAATGTTAGTTACTTAGTTGTTTTTTTTTTTTTTAATTTCATAGAAGAGCCACCGGCAAGTATAATAAGCATGTTGTATTCGTGTCTAAAGCGATTTGATATGCCAAAGCTGATTAATAATTTAATTTGCAAAAATATTCAACAGTACTAAACTACATACATACATGCACATAATGTATATAACAATTTGTAATGCAATAGAGAGTAATGTAAATTGAGTAAGAAATTAAATATGAAATTGCATTTCGATTATATGTGTATTGCAGTATTTGCAACATATATTATTGCAATTCTATATTATTTTCTTAAAATCATGATGTACATTCATTCATAACAACAACGAAAATGTATACAAAACTATCATAGTTTTTGATTTTTCCTTCATACTCTAACTAACTATAGTTAAAATAAAATTATACTTTAAGAAAAGATAAGTGTTTGATTTTGGTATGCAATTTCTTGTGAAATTAATGGACAGTTGCATGCGCTAATTATCGCGTGATTAACTGATCGAACGAATAGATAGGATATATTTTTTATTTAAGACACATGATCAGTTTGAATTGAATTATTATGTATTATTGTACTAACGAATGTACTACAGATATAGGATGTTAAAAAAGAGTTAGATTACTTTTATACAATATTATATATATTGTTGACGATATGAGAAGATTAAAAAAAAAAAACAAGAAACAAAACTGCAAATATTTTTTGTAGGTTATTATTTTATGTATGTATGTAGGTAAACTTACAGTAGTACTTTTATTTCATTTTTTTTTTTTTTTTATAAATTGCATTCAAATAAATGATTTTTTTAAAATATATTATACATAATTTAAAATAATTTTATCAAAAAATTTACGATAAGACACTTAAGATATTTTTTTTTATATATTTATCATTTAAAATTTAAATTAAAAAAAAAATTTATTTAAGTGACTTTTTAAAAAGGCAAGTGCTGAAGTGTTACCTTAAAATAATTGTAATATTTTTTTTATTTTATGTGAAATTGAAAAAATAAAATAAAATAAGCCAAACCCACATAATAAATTTTTAAATTAAATTTCTTGATATAAATAAAAAATCTTTTTTGGAATGCCTAAAAGATTTTTAGTTTTTTTTTTGCGAAAGTAAAAATTTTTATTAAAAACATTAATTTTAACCCAAAATCAGTATTTTATTTTTTATGTACACAACCAATTATCAAAACTTTTTAAATAAAATCATCATCGTATAATTTTTACTATCTTTTTTTATTTTTTTAAATTGTAGAATATGATATGCAAAAAAAGTACAAAAAATTACATTGAAAGGTAATTTTAATTCGAATTGAATTGTGTCAAAATAAATGAAATCTTCACATATCATAGAAAGTTACATAAAATTACAGTTAATGACGCGGGCTAGTAACATTCACCACATGAAATTGCATTTAATATTACCTACAAAATACATCTGTAAATTAAATTTTGTATTATACCTAACTTTTCTTGTATGTATGTATGTATTCAATTCAATTTAAATCACACCTGTCTTCAATGAATTTTAAATGAATCAAGTATATGAAGAACGTGCATTATATGATGTATTTGACTGTTGTACACTTGTACCAATTGAAAAAAATGAAAATGAAATTACCTACATACTTTGTTCTGTGCTGCGTATGTTTGTTTCTATTTATTATACAAATGTGCGGTTTTATATCTTTCTTGAAATAAATATGAAATCTTTAAATGACAATAATTTTAAAGATACTAAAATCCACATCAGAGATATTTGTAATAATTCAACAAGAATGGTAATAAAATGCATTTACAATCTGGAGATGAAGATGACTTTATCTTCTTTTTACTTTTTCTGTTTGGTACAAAGATATACATATACGTTATGTATCTTTAAAGATATTATTTTAACAAAAACAAAAAATGAAAGGGAGATCCAAATGTAACACCGTTAACCACACAGTATGTGTATGTGATGGCTTGTTATCAAATGACCGCAACATTATTGAATTTTTGTTAAATCTGCAAATTATAATAAAAAAAAAATCTGTTTTGTTGTTGGTTTTTTACAAAAAAAAAAAAACAAGAAAAAACTTTCAAGCCACATATTGATTTTTTTTACATGTTTAAATTGAAAATTTTTTTCTGGATAAATGATGTGATATGTATGTAGAATGTTTGAAAAGTCGTTTTCCTCTATAAATCAGGTTCTTAAAATTTACAATTGACAGGTGATAGCATTTATTTCGAGAAAAAAAAAATGTATCTGTAAATGCTGTTCCATGTATTTATAAATATGAATATTTTTCATATTTTATGGTGATGGAATTATTTCTCATGAGGAGGTCTGTATTTATTTTCGAAATGACCTTTAGATTCATGTATCGTTGTCATTTTTATCTGAAATTATACTGATTTTAATTCGAACACAATTTTAAGATATTTAAGATATTTTAAGATATTGAAATTGAAAATTTTGATGTTAATTTCTTAAAATTTTTAATTGTGAAACCAAAAAAAAGTTGTAAATTATTTTTTTCTATTCTGTTGAAAAATATTCTACCAAAATATATTTTGGAAAAGATACGAAAGAGAAAAAAGTATGAAATCTGAAATACTTTTCTACTTCAATTCTGTGACACAAATTTTTCTTATTTTTCTAATTTATTTTCTTTACTAAACAGTAGATAAGGTTTTTTTCCCAAAACATCACATACACACGCAAAACAGACAAAAAAAATTTATGCATAAAATGCATGCTGAGTTATAAATAATATTTTGAAGAAAAGATCTAAAGAGGAGCCCATTAAAAAAAAGCTATCCTTAATTTGTCTTTTTCGCTGTATGATTTTTTTTTTAAAGCTATTAAATAATTTTTTTCTTGTTTTTTCTCACGCATAGTAAAGTCATTAATATGTATATATGTATATGTACGTACAAAATACCATACCCCGAAGACAAGACTAAAATGCACATCATATGTTTTTGTTAGATAATCATAAATTATAGATGTTATTTTTTCTTTGAAAATTTTATTTTAATTTTATTTTAGAAAATGGTAGCGTTTAACCATCCGTTTTTTGTTTTTTGTTGTGTGAGAACTTACATATTTTTTTTTTTTTTGTGATTTTTTGGAAATCTGTGAATTTTTTCCTCAAAAAAAAAAAAAAAAACATATCTACATACTTAATTTATGCATACATGATGGAAATTATTAAATTTATTAATTTGATTGCTCATTAAGATATGAAAAATAATAAAAGAAGAAAAAAAAAATAAAAGATGATTTTTCTTAAGAAAAACAAATCTTCAATCATCATCATCATTATCATCATCATCATTATTGTTGCATATAAATTACATATACCATATGTATAGTATGTATATGAAATTGTAACTTTTATGACAGAAAACAAAACATCTTTAATTCGGATTATGAGCTTATAGGCTTCATAGCTTAAATATGTACATATACATATAGGTATCTTACGTTAAATGCAATGAATCTGAATATTAAAAAAATGTCACAAAAGAAAAGAAGCCTAAAATAATGATCAAAAATGCGATGATGATACTGATAATGAAAATGAAAAAAAAAAAAAAAAACTTTGTAAAAAAGAAAAATCATAAAATATAGTATGTTATAGATCATGATGATTTTAGAGTCAGTGTAATGTATATTTACGTATAAAACAACAACAATTATACATATACATACGTATATCAATAGTGATGACGACAATTTTAATGATAATTATAATGAAGATGAATGTGTAACTGCGTGAATAATTTCAGAAAATATATTTTTTACTTTTTTTCCCTGCTTTTTTTTTAAATGTAATGAAAATATTATTTAATGTATAATTTTCTTTACATATACACCTGAAAAAAAAAACACATAATTTGTTCAATCATCATCATCATCATTAGAAAAAGAGTTCCGGGCATTCAAATTGAAAAATCACCTCCGTCAAGGTCGAGTGCTAAAGTATATAATATACATAAATATGTACATACATATATACATATGTAGTATACTTGTTAGTTAATATATGTACCTAGCAATTGAATACAACGTACGTATGAGAATATGTTAAGTATCTAGGTACATACATATTTTAATAAATAGACAAATTTAGAAAAAAAAAATAATAAAACTTCAGTACATCAAAATTTTAGTACAGATACAAATTTACCAAAGACCTCATATTACCTGAAACATTATATGTATGTACTGTATATAACTTCGAGTTATATCTATTTGTAGTATGTATATGAATACATAGGAAAGGAATATCGTTAAATCATCATAATCATTATCATGAAAGTGAAACTAGCTGCTATATACGTATCGTATCTAAATAATTTTAATGATTTTGTATACAATTTAAAAGTACAATATTTATATGTATAACACCAACAACAACCAACACCAGCAACATACATGAATAACATAAATATCATCATCTTTGATAGGTTTCTAGGTATCTAATCCAAATGAATGATTTCAAAAATAAGTAATAAATGAATACTTTAAGTAGTGTTTTTTCTATATTTTTTTTTGACTGTTGCGATGGAGCCATGACCAACAAGTTGTAGTTAGTCATTTGTCTGCTAGTTAGAGTCGTGTCTTTAGATAATAAGTTTGTTTTTTTTTTTTCGTTTTCCACGTACTTATATTACTAACTAATTCTTGTGGTCGCTAATTTCTTAATTCACGAGCTGTAATAACATTTCACACCGTTGCCAAAATTTTTTTTTTTTTAATATCTAAGAAGGAATTATACTTGCACATACGGTACATACATACATGTATGTACATATGTATAAACAAAATTATATGTGGGAAAAAGAAGGAAAGTTTGAAATTAATTTTTTTCAAAATTGCATATTCTAGACAGGGTGTCAGTTATAGATCTTTTTAGTTAAAGATCTTATAGGCAATTATTCTCTAAATTAATTGTGCAGCGGAAAAACGGAAAGAATCTTGTAAAAATTTCAAATGTAACAAAGGTTACACAGTTTTTCAATTTACTCTTAAATTCTCATCGAAATCACCCGGTAAATTTGATTCTCCTTAATTCTGACTAAATTTCGTTGGTTTTTTGTTTTCCTGTACTTTTCACGACACATGTAATTTACCTGTCAAAGTAAATGATTTTTTTTTGCCAGTCATATTTTTTTTTATAATTGAAAAACAATTTAATAATAAACTTGTTTTAAAAAATATTATTTTACCAATGGGAAATAGATAATCAAAAATTGTAATTTTTTCCGAAGAAAATTTGTTTTTTGCGTAATACATGATGTTTTGCATTAAAAAAAAAAAACCCACCAACCCATTTACTTATTTAAATTTAAGAATTCACATACTGTATATACTTTTAAAAAAACATCGATCTTAATCTAAATAATGTTTGTATTTATTTTTTTTGATTTTTTTTTTTTTCGAGAAATAAAAATAGGAGTACCTACATATGTATATATATTTTTTTAACATTGAAGATACTCATAAATAAAATATAAATATGTAGTTACATCAAAAATTTTTTATAAAATATTCAACTTCATTACCATGTTGAATAATGAGCCTCAATTTTGATTAAGACAAGATGACTAGAAAAAAAAAATCTTTTTTTATTTTTCTTTCTAAAATCATGCCATCCACTCCCCTTTTTTCCAATATCTCATCATCATTTATTAGCATTTTTTTGGTATTATTTTTCGTACATGTACTCCATAATATATACAATTTAAATATTCTAGAATTATATAAAATAAAATGTATTTATATTTTATTTCCCCCTTCGGATTTGATTGATTGATTTTCGATCATTTACTTCCTTCAAGGTCAGACAAACAACAAGAGTTAAGACATCTTACATTATTTTGTACAAAATATTCAAAAAAAAAAAAAAAAAACTTATTTTTTTTGTTGCCTACACGAAAAAAAAATATTAAAATTTCGTGAAACGAACTCACTCACACACATAAAAAAAAAAAACTATAAATCTCATACTGTGAACTGTGTTGAGGTGTTTTAGGTGATTTTTTTTTTAATTCTTTAAGCAATAATTTTAATTTAATTTATCTTAATAATTTTCATTTAATTTAATTTTTTAAATCTGAAAAAAAAGTGTATTTTTATTTACTTTATTTTCTAATTTTGTGGGTTATTTAAAAGAGACTTATGACTGGATTTTGTACCAGTTGTTCAATTCTTTTGATAGATGATCATCCGGTAATACTGGATATTTTACGAAAATTAATTAATCAAACTGCACTATGAAAGAAAAAAAATATTAAACAAGAAATGGAAAATTTTTATTTATTCTTGAAAATTTCATGACTAAAAACACAAAATCATAAATATACATTAGCTAGTTTAAAAAAAGGAAGAAGAAAAAGAAGTACTCAGGGTGTTTTTTTAAGAAATCATGGAATGATGTATGATTTTTAAGGAATCTTTTACAAAACTAAAAATTTAGATTCAGATATGAAGATATTTTTATTTTTTATTTTCGTGGATTTTGTAAGTTTTTGAACTCGATTCTCATTTGAAAAATTTAAAACTCGTTTAATAATTAACTGTTACAATTCCTTTCTAATTGCTAAATAATTTATATTTGAGTAAAAAAATAAAATTTCAATTATAATTTTGATTTTAATTTTTACTATGTATTTTTTTTTTCCTTTGAATATTTTTGGAGGGTTGGTTGATTTACTATAAGAAAGAGAAACTGAACATTTGTGTTCCAAAAATTCTTCCGTCTAAATCGAACCGGTTCATTAACGAACCGGAAATAAAATTAGTAACCGTCAATCAAAAATTTCTATTAAAAAAAAAAAATTTAAGTAAAAAAAATTAATCACATACATTATTTGTAGAAATTGCATGACCCTTCTTCTTAAAATTTTTTTTTCTTTCATTGAAATGATTGATGATAATATTAAACTATAGTTTACCTTTGTAGTGAAGGAAAAAAAATCTCAACTTGCATTTTTGGTCAATCAAACGATATATTTAGATAAATGATAGATATTTACTGATGCTTGCTATATATACTAGATACACAGTATAATATGAAATGACGACGACAACAACGAAAAAAAAACTACAGAAACGCCTATATTTTAGCTATGAAAAAAAAAATTAACCAAAAATCTAAAAAATCCAATCCAATGCTTTTAAAACTGTTTCACAGATGTCTAACATAAATTTTAAAATCATCAGAAGAAAAAAAATTTCATGTACATACATCCAAAACGAAAATTTATGATTACTAATAAAAATTCTTATGATTTTGATCGTCTTTGTAACATAAAATCAAGAAAATCATTCAATCGAACGTAATTGAGTGAATTATTATTATTTTTTTTTTCTAAAATTAAAAACTAGATCATTTGATGATCTATTTTATTGCTTAAAATTTATCAGATAGATGATAATCATGATGATACCATCACGATGCCATGGTGAAAATAAAGATAGGCGGTAGCTTTGCTTATATTTATAAAAATTTGTGCATAAATATAAAAGAATTAACTAAAAAGTAACATTTTTTAAAATAAAAATTTAAAAAAACTAGCTATGTAGCTAGTTGTTTTCTTTTTTTCTTTCGTTTTTTCATCATAATCATCATCATCATCATCATATAAAACATTAATTCAGCTTTAATGCTCTAAAAGTAGCCGCCTTCATGGCCATGAAATTAATTTTAATCGCTTCACCGATGAATTAAAAAAAAAATTGAAAAGCAAATATGTTCATATAAGTGTGCTTCATCTTGTCTTATTCTTAATTCATTTTCTGGCATGTAGAATGTAAAAGATATTTGACGAATATAATAATATTTAAAATTATTGCTTAGAAAAGAAAAAAAAAGAATTAAAGATTACACTTCAAAAAATTCACCTACAATACCACCCACCCCCCATTTATTTTCCAAATTGATTACATTATATTTTTTTTCTGAATCATCTACGCATTAAATTTTTGTGGATGAGCATATTTTTAATAATATACATTTATCGTACATGTATGTATGTATATACCGTAAAGTATGTACATACATATACATATAGTACACATACATATATACATATGTATCTTTTGAAGATTTTTTGGTTATTTAAACAGAAGAAAACTTATGATGATGATGTGATATCCAAGCTATATATACATATTATTATAATCTTTCTCTCTCATCTTATTTTCAATGATCTCTTGAATTAAATCAAATTTTTCAAAGATTACATTCAAAGCGGAGGTCCATATTAGTTATAGAGCTTCTTTTATTTGACATAATACACATACAGCGTCTAATGAACACCAAAAAATAAAAAAAAAATTGAAACTTCTTCAAAATAAATCCGTATAAGGTTGTATTAGAAAAATTTAAAATTTAAAGTGAGATTTTCGTGTCTCGAATGCGAGCATTAAATTAAGATTTTTTATTTATTTTTTTTTTTAAATCACAGTTTGCGTGCAAGAGCATCATGATAAAAGGTAATGCGGACATTTTTTTTAAACAACTGTGTTTTCCTTTTTTTTTTTTTTCGTTGAAATTTCATTTAACTACAGTAAGTGAGCATTATGCATGCACGTTTTCCAGTTTTATACTACTCAAGTATATATAACGCCTTTTTAAATTAAAACGAAAGTAAATTTGACATTAAGTCGAAGAAGTCAAAGTCAGAAAAAAAAAAAAAATGAAATTCAACAAACAAACAAAAAAAAATCCAATATATAATTAAAAAATTTGTTATGGTTATGGCGTTCCTAAAAGATCTTGGACTTGACCTTTCCAGGTGCCATAAATATAACATACGTTTGGAATAGTGTAGTACATATACTCTTATGTACTGTATAAGTTATAATCGCAGCTAAAGAATAAACACCATATTAAATTTTATAATAGACCAAAAATATCATAAAAATCGGTTTTATAATCAGACGTCATTTTAATTTTAAAGAAAAAAAAAAAAAATATAATAATAAGGGATTTCCTTTCAATTCAGCCATTTGTCGTTGAAATTGTATACAATATTTAATTTCTTGTAAAAGTAATAGGTACAATAATAGAAAAAAAAAAGCTGATGTATGAAATTTTCAAGTCACGATTAGAACACGTTTCATGGATGCTCTTTTTTTTTTCTTATTAGATTTTGACTGGTTTTTGTAGATACTTTTTTGTATTTTAATAACTATGGTTGTTCTTTTTTCTATAAAATAAGTAATATTAATTTTGCATTGTGTAAAAAGCGTGATGCTACTGTAACATCAAAATTCGTTATTTCATTGTTGATTTTTTTTTTTTTTTTTTTTGTAATTTAAGGAAATATTTTTTTCTTTCTTAAATTTTGAATAAAAGTGAATGACATACTGATACTGTAAGAAAAAAATTTAATTTTGATCTTTTATTTGTCTGAATTTCAGGTTATAATTATGAAAGTATATTTTCTTTTTCTTTTTAGAAATGAAACTAAAATGTCAATTTTGTGTTTTGTTTTGTAAAAAGAAATTAGAAACTATGTCATGTGCAAAAAATGTCATATCATCAAAAAAATTTTTATCAAAAATTGAATGAACAAACATAAAAACTGTCATTTATCAATAGATTCGTAAAGAAATTGTGTGAATTCCAAATTTTGAAATTTTTTTTTCAATTGAAACTAATTTTAGATTTTTTATTGATAAATTTTATATCATATAATTCATGTTAAGTGTCAATTTAAGTTTTACACACAATTAGGACCTCTGACAGGACCTCTTATGCCAAATAAGGATCTTGACAGTTGTTTTTCTTCCCTTTAAAAGGAAAAAAAAAAGCATATCCAATTTCAATTTCGCAAAATCACACACAACAAAATTTTTCTTACAAGGTTATAATTTAAATCGATAGGTGATTGACGTTGTAGAATACTGATTTCTGATACTAGTCTCTCGATAGTTTTATTCATACTGAGATCTGTTGTGTTTATTTTTTACTAAGGATCGAATTGTTCACCTTGTAGGTATCCTACAAGAAGTTCATTCTAAGAAACGTTACAATCTTTATAATTAGCTTTAAATTCGGAAAATTAAAAAAAAAATTAGATATTATTAACAGTATCTTTTGTTTCAAATTCAATAATTAATTTTTGTTATTTGAAAAAAAAAAAATAAAAAAGTTGTTCAATCAACAAAATAGTTCTGTTCTAGTTTATACTAGAATATTTTCAGGTACTATAAAATAAACTCACAATTATTAAGAAAAAAAAAAAACATGAAAAAAAAAAAATAAAGCAAGGTCAATATTTGATGACAGATAAGTATGCAAACGAACAATGAATAAATAGAGGAAAACAAAAAATACTTAAAATTCACTATTGAATCGAATATAAGTAAATTCTTATTATTTTTTTGTCGTTTTTAAATTTTAAATATATTATAGTATTTTACAAACGTTACTTTACTGTGTTTTTATATACCTGGCCTTGTTGTGTATACGTATTTTAAACAGACATAATAACTAACCGACAATGATAAAAGAATTTTAAAACAAAATATTAAAAAAAAAAAACATAAACTATACGCCAAAGTTTACCTGATGGGAAAATATGGTTATGAAAAAAAAAAACAACGAATTTTTTGGCACCTGTGTAAAACACCTGATGGAATATTAAATGTTTTTTTTGTCTTTAGTCTTTCTGATGTTTTTTCGTTAGTTTTTGTTTTTATTCTTTGAATTTGAACTTTTTTTTTTTTCAATTTCATGTTTTGTTAAATTTTTAAATAAAGAGAATGGTTTATATTTTTATTTCCGATGTTTGTTTTCAGTTTTTGGAAAGAAGAAAAAAAATATATAGTAAAAAAAAAGCGCGGTTTTAATGTTTTGTTTTGACTAATTTTTTCCCCCTTTTCTTCAATTGAATGTTTATATTGACAAAGAATTTCTGTTTCATAATTGACTTAGTATTCTTTAAAAAAAATATTGATTATTATTTTTTTTTTGTTTTTTTTTTTTATTTCATTTTTATTTTTATCGATTGTTAGTTTTCCAGTCGTGAAAAAAAAAACAATTGTATGTATTAAATTTTGGCCAAACTGGAAGGTGGTTAAAAAAACTGATAGAAATTCTTGAACATATAGGTACATATGTATATTTTTGGGAAATTTCTTGAACAAATCATCATAATTTTCTCAGAGAAGCTATTTAAATTCAGTATCCTTGAATTTGTGAAATTTAAGCCTTCAATCGTCATAGGGTTAAAAATAATTCAGAAGAAAAAAAATTTAAAAAATATCTTCAAATGAAAATTCATGTATGTATGCACTCACTTTTCCACATTAAAAATTATCTAGTAAGTAAATAATTGCACTATAAAAAAAACTACAAGGTTAATTATTACATTCATTTTCTAATTTTTTTTCTTTTGCTTTTTCTTATTTTAATAAAATTTATAATACCTTGACAGTTTATTACAATTTTATTTTTACCTACCTGTTAGTTAGTTCATATTAATGTACTTGAACTTATATTTATCTTTTCTTCTTAAGATATTTTTCATTAATTATTTTGTCCATCATTGTTACTTAATTTAACTATAAACATGTAAATTACAATAAAAATAAGAAATTAGTAAAGAAAATAAATATACACGTTCACTTTGTGTGTTAACTTACACTTGTTTTTAAAATGATGATGATGATCATAAAGTGCCAATTAAACAAATGATCACATCATCATTATCATCATCAGGTCCATAGCATAGTTCAACATTTTAGTTTTCTTTACTATTTTCTTATGTTTAGTTAGTTGCTATTACCATTATTCTTCTCATCTCAAATTCATTATCATTATTTGTTAACTATCTTCATCATTTTGAACTTGGTCAGTCGTTAGTGCGGTAAATAATCATTTTGACAAGTATGATAATGCTTTGAAAAGTATATAGGTATACATACATAGATACTAACTACATATAAATTGTATATATTGTAGAAACCGTGTATATGTTAGATACATTAGAAAATTAGTTATGAATATAAAAGATACTGTAAGCTAGACTTAGTCAGATAAAATTGACTTAGAAAGATACTGTAGTTATGTTTCAGTGTCAAAAGATAGATAGACATGATCAACATCGTCAAAAACAACGACAATACAACATCAAACATAAAAATAATGACCTAAGAGATCGTCACAAAAAAAAAAAAAAAAAAAAAAAAAAAACCCGACATAAAATGTTTCATTGCCAAAAACTAAAAAGCACTAACTCAATGTACTAAGTGATTAAGTGAGTCTGCTGTCAGAATAAAATTTAAACTTAGTTCATTTCTATTAGTTCTCAAATGCAGGATGATTCAAAATTGGAATTGAAACTAAAATCTCAATGGTATCTTGCAATATTTGAATATTGAAAATACTTAAATGAAATGCGTTTGGAAAAGTTTGGCGTTTTATCATTATCTCGCACATATTAAAGTTGATGCTACGCTTGAAGTGTTAGTTTTTTTTTAAAAACATAAAATTATTATACATTCACCCTGTACAATTAAAATGTGGTTAGTCTAATAGTCTTAGTCATTAGTTTTTTGTCACTCAAACAGAAAAACAAAATTGCTCTCAATTTCAACGGATAACCAAAATTAACATTTTGACCATTTAATGTTTTTTTTTTTTTCCTTTTTTAGTTAGAAAAATGATAGACGACAAAGATATAAAAAGAAGAAAAAAAAAAGGTTCGTTTGCTTGAAAGATTTACAGAAGTATAAAAAATGATATGCAGAAGATTGGTTGGGAATATTTTATTATTATTATAAATTTTTTTTTTTTTCGTCACTCTTTTATAAAAGTGTTAAGTTTTTTTTTTTTTAAATCAAGGTAAAAAAACTTTAAATTCGTAATGGAATTTTAGTTAATTTTCATCAAATACCGACTTTTTAGATCAAATTTAAAGATTGAGACAACACATAAAAATGTCCAGAAAAATAAAATAAGATGCGTCCATGAAGAAAAATTTTAAAAAAAAAGTTTTCACATGAAAAAATAAAAATTAACAACATTTTTATAACTTGAAAATATATAAAAAATATGGAAATGCAAATAAAAAGTAATACATACATACATACTTAGTATTTAAAAAAAAAAAAAAATTAAAAATAGTGAAAACTATGTTCAGAACGCCATTTTCTATGATGTTCAGTCACAACTCACAGCACAGCAATCTTTTGAAATATTAAATTTTGTTTTCTTTTTTTATTTGAAATCATAAATAAACCTCTAAAAATAAACAAAATACCCATAATTTTTAAATGTGTGTAATTTCTAATCACAAACATAAAGCCTTCTGGTTCGAAAAAACTTTTTCATACATCTTGAGTGGCTACGATTACTCGGATTGGTTTGATAAGTATTCTTGAAAAATAACGTGAAATACAGTTTCTAAAATTTATTTAGATTTGTCAAAAAAAGTTTAATAGTGGAATAAGAAAATTATAGAGCTTTTGAAAAGCTTCTGATAAAAGTAATCCTCTAGTACGAGCTTCATGTTAAGTACGTCTCATGGAGAACTTTAAATAAAATTTTTACTCGAAAATTCGAAAATAATTTCAAAACCAGTTATTTTCGGAAATAATTTCGAAAGCTTTGAAAAATGAGATTTTTATTTCATACATTACTTTTTTTCGTACTAAGTGTTTATCTTATAGTGAATTAATTTATGATAAAACTAAAATTAATATATCGTTAACACTCCAAAACAAAACAAATATGTACATACGTATTATAAAAACTATGATCGAATTTCGAAGAAAAATCGATTAAGATACAAAAATAATTTAATGTATAAATTGCACTTGTTGTAATTTTTTTGCTAACGCAAATATAAAAATTAAAAATGATCCATAAATAATAAAATAAAATAAAAATTTAAAAGAAGGCAAAAAATAAAAACAATAAAAAATCAAATAACCATTTACTTACAACCAATGTTAATAAAAAAATTAACAAAAGTACCTATTTAAAGAAAAAAAACACAATAATAATAAAATAAAAAGTATGTATTGCAAATCTTATGATTAAAAAGTTAAAAATGATATGTGTCGTTCGTAGATACATCTAGATGAAAAAACAAATGTATCTTTTTTGAGTATATATATACCTAGTCGTCTCATAAATATTGACACAAACCTTTTAAGATATAAAAATCAAACAACACATCATATATAAACAAAATTTTGAGAAAGCATTCATTATATACTAAAAAACATAAATTTAAAAAATTATTCAAAATGGTCGCCGTTTGCCCGTGCACAAGCTTTGAGTCGTCTAGGCCAATCATCGATTGCAGCACGGACCTCTTCAATCGGAAAATTGTTAACTGCACGAATAAGTGCGCGTTTGAGAGACTCGATATTTGAGTGCCTAGTAGAGCACGCAGTGCTTTCCAAAATAGACCATAACTTATAGTCCAACGGATTGAGATCTGGACTAGCAGATGGCCATTCTTCTGCTGATATGAAGCTTGGAACATTGTTGCGAAGCCAGGTTTGAGTAGTTCTGGCTTTATGTGCTGGTGCAGAATCTTGCTGGAAGGTCCATTGTTTATTCGCGAATAATAATTGATTAAGTGGCTTCACGACACCTTCTAAAACATCTGTCTGGTACACCTTCGCTGACGTTTTCACTCCTTTTTCACAAAAATGGAGCTCAGTGACGCCTTCATAGCTGACGCCCCACCAAACCATTACGGATGCTGGAAAATGACCTCTCTGGACTTTAGGAACGAGTTCTGAAGCTTCTTTTGATGACCGCGCGTACACTCGATCGTTTTGTTTATTAAAATATTCTTCTACTGTGAAAATCTTCTCGTCAGTAAACAAAATATCTCTGTGCCTATTTTCCGCGTACCGAGATAACAGTGCCTTTGATTTTTCTTTTCTTTTCCTCTTTAATTCGCACGTAAGAAGCTGACCAGTGTGTCTTTTATATGCACTTAATCCCAAGTCGTGTTTAATAATTCTTGACATCGATTTGTGAGATATTTTCATTTCACGTGCCAAGATCTTCTGCTTTCGTACCGGATTTCTTTGAATTCTAGCTTTCACTGCTTTAATTGTATTTGGAGTCCTAACTGTACGTGGCCTTCCAGATCTTTGACGGTCTTCGACGCCACCAGTATCCTCAAATAATTTAGCAGTACGATAAACAAAACTTCTGCTGATTCCTAATGGTTTTAGAGTCCTAAAAATGTCTCCTTTTTTCATATTGCACTTGTAAAGTCCAACTACAACAATCCTATTTTCTATATCACCCCATTCCATTTTTGCAAACAATTATACTTTACAACTTTTATGCACGATTGAACAGCGAATGTCAACTGTCATGCAGCTACATTTATAATATGGATGCGTTCGTTACTTTCTTTATAGCAAGTGTTACCAGTTTGTGTCAATATTTATGAGACGACTAGGTACATACATATATTGAAATGTAGGTACATATACCTATATATATATTTTTATTTTTGTATTTGTGTACGTAGTATATATTATTATATGAGTTTCATATAATTTTTTTATTTGTTTTCTTTTTGTTCATATGTAGATATGTGTAGAAAAAAATTAAAAATAAAAAGCTTTTTTTTTTTATTTGTTTTTTTTTAAATATAAAAATGATAAATGAAGTAAGTCAAGCGAAAGGATGATGAAAGTTAATGCAAAAAGACAAAAAAAAAATACAAACATATCTATATTTTTTTTTTATATAAAAATCAGGTGCAACAACAGTAAATAACAGCAACAAATTCATTTGATTACTTTATTTTACGTTGAAACAGTTAAAACATTTTGTTTTATTTAATTTTTCTTGTTTTTTTTTTATTAAATTTTATTTTACTTTTATTATTATTTTTTATTTTTTTTATTTTTCGTATTAAAGACAGGTAGCCAAAAAGTAAATTAATATAAAGTGTAGCAGTAAAATATATTTAAACGCGTACTTTCAGAATAAATTAAAGGGATATTTTCATTTTTTCATAGCTTCAGGTTTTTTTTTTTTTTTTTTTTTTTTGGAAATCTTTTTTTAATTTACTGTTGTCTTTTTTTTTCTTTCTCCTTGTCAATTCTTAAGAGAATAAATAAAAAGTTGTAATTTACGTTCACTGGGGGAAAAAAATATTCAAATGACGATAAAAGAAAGAGAGAAAGAGTAAGAGTAAGAAAAAAAAAACCAAAAATTATCAAAATCAATAAAAATAATCAAAAAACATTATAAAACTTCTTATACTTACCTTTAAGGTACATACACAAAAAAAAGTGATAAAAGAGAAAGAAAGAGAATAAAACCAAGAAAAAATTAAGAAAAACAGTTCAATTTTTGCAATGTATGGTATATCCGTATATAGGCAATGGTAAGCAAGATAATCTGGTTGATTGGTTTGTGCAATTTTTTGAGAGTTTTTGCTAAAAAAAATTCATTTTTTATCTTTTACATGAAAAAAAAACCTGGTTTTTACCAGCCCATAAATTAGAATTTTTGTGTTTTTTTTTTTGCTTTACGTTCATTTATTTACTTAATTGTTCTTCTGTATTTTCATTTAAATTATTATTTTGTTCTTTCACTAATTCACAATCAGTAAGTAATTTAATTTTTTTTTTCTAAATTTTTTTCTTTTCAGCTTTTTACACCAAAATCTGATATGCAACTACATAATCAACATCATATGCGTGAAGCAAAACCATATAAATGTTCGCAATGTACAAAAGCATTTGCAAATTCAAGTTATTTATCACAACATACAAGAATACATTTAGGTATAAAACCATATCGTTGTGAAATATGCCAACGTAAATTTACACAATTATCACATCTTCAACAACATATTCGAACACATACCGGTGATAAACCATATAAATGCCGGCATCCTGGTTGTCAGAAAGCATTTTCACAATTATCTAATTTACAATCACATTCACGTTGCCATCAAACTGATAAACCATATAAATGTAATTCATGTTATAAGTGCTTTTCAGATGAACAAGCTCTTCTTGAGCATATACCAAAGCACAAGGAATCAAAACATTTAAAAACACATATTTGTAATTTCTGTGGTAAATCATACACACAAGAGACATACTTACAGAAACATTTACAAAAACATGCTGAAAAAGCTGAAAAACAATCAAGGAATTCATCAAATAATTCTGGAAATGCAGGTGGTGGTGGAAGCGGTGCAAGTGGTGCATCGGGTATAACACCATCAGGTGTTGCTCTTGCTGCTGGTTTAGGTTTAAATTTGAACAGCAGAAATATTGCTATGAATGTTGCTGCTGCAGCCGCAGCAAATGGTGAACATTCATATTGGCCAAAAGTTAGTCCAGATTCAGCGGCAACTTTAGCTGAGGCAATGCAACAACAACAAAGTACATATGAATTTGCTTTGGCACAACAACAAAGTGAGCTTCAGAATCATCATCGAACATTATTAGAACATCACAGAACCTTAAATGGTAATGTTAATGGTAACAGTTCACAAAATTCAAATGAGGAAGGTGAAGATTTAGTTGTAAGTCGACAACAAAATTCCACTAATTTGGCACAACATTTAAGTAATCAACAACAAACTTCACCATCAGTTACTGGTAATAGTGTGGTTACATCGAATGGTAATTATGATACAAGCAGTATAACAAAAACTACAGCAAATTCAGCATTTACACCAATAAATACAATGACACCACATATCAATAGTTTAAGTCATCATCCAATGACACAAAGGCCATACCTTTATGATGCAATACAATTTCAAACGAAAAATGTCAATCAAAATACAACAAATGCATTCCCAAATCAATTGATATCATTGCATCAGATTCGTAATTATGCACATCAGCCGGGAGCAGCTGGCCTTATGGCTGGTGAACATTTATTAGGTATCGGTGTTGGCTCGGGTAAAGAGAAAGCACAATAGTTATTGTGGTCGTCATTGATATGATGAAAATAAAATGAATGATGATATGATACCACCATTTTTTGTTTTTTGTAGTGAAAAAGTAAAACTGTAGGGTTAAGCGCTCTCTAATCATTCAATCAATCGAATTACCTCTAAATATGTAAACCCCAGTACACATTAGATTTTAGGCACTTAAAGAATAGTTAAGGCAAGAGAAACAAATGAAAAAATTTAAAACAAAAACGATTTAAAAAAAAAAGAAGTAAGAAACATAATAATTTTGTCGAATTATTTGTAAAAATGATGAAAAAATGAATCCTGGCTGTGTCAGGTACTCAGGATACATTTATTAAAAATTTATCAAATTTAAAAAAAAAAAAAATTGAATCTCATCAGTCATATGTTTTTGTATTTTGTTTTCCAAATTCCTTCAAGATTCATGATCTCAATTTTTCAGTTAATATTTTTTCTTTTCGTTTTTTTTTTTTTTATTAAAAAATTTCATAACATTTTTTCATCAAACATTCTTGAACTTACAACAACAACAACAACAACAACAACAAATAAGGACATTTACATTGAAATGGAACCATCATGCATCGAACCCATTCATTCGAAATCCGTCAAAAATTTTAGTGTCCTTTTTTTTTCTCTTGAAAATTTCGAATAACTTTTTTTTTTGAAGAATATCTTTGAGAAATATTGCCAGTGGCTTAGTAGAAAATAAATAGGACATACATACATTAATTTTATAAAATTTATTAATTTTTGTTAGAATAATTGAAGAAGAAAAGAGGAAAAAAAATCATTTTTCGAAAATATTGGAATTATTACCATACGATTTTCGAAAACGGTTTTTTTTCTTCGAAAATATACATATATTTAAACACAGTGGTGCTGTAATATTTTAAATAATTTAAAAAAATAAAATAAAAAGAAGAAGTACACATAATGCTCATAAGTAGACAAAATAGAAAAAATAACAAAGACGAAAAATAATATTAAAACAAAATCTTCTAGAGAATCCTTAGAGTAGATTTTCGAATTTTCTTTACAATTGTTTATTTTTTCTGTTTAATATTATCATTTTTTTTTTTTAAGGAAGGGATTTGGCGTTACAATTTTCATTAATTGCATGTAATTTTTCTTTTCTTTAGCTTCTTTTTTTTATTATCTCCCGTTAAGAAATAGATTTAATAATAATTGAATAAAAAAAAAAATAAGATACCGAATTAGAATTATCGTACTTTTTAATCAAATTAAATTTTTAAATAGTAGAAAAAAAAAGATCAAAAGAAAAACTAATTAGTAAAATAAAAAAACGGTAGTAAGAACAAATTATAAAGCCTTGAGCTCCTTTTAGAAAAAATAAATAAATAAATAAATGTAAGCCTAAATTTGACTATTAAAAAAAAATAATAAAAAGATTTTAGAGGCTCACAAGGAGCTTATAAAACGTATTTAAGATCATTACGATTTTGATTGGACCTTAAGGTTGGTGGAGTTCAAGTTGTTTCGAAAAAAAACAATTTATTGAAACGAAAAAAAAAAAATAAGTCTCCTGAAATTCCCTTAGTATACCAGAAAACATGGGTCCAAAAAAAAAAAAAAAGAGACTGGACAACAACCAATTTTTAATGGTGTGTTAGAGGCTCTTTTATTTAAGAACAATAAAAAAAAATTAAACACATTTTTAATGAAAAAAAAAAAAAGTACAAATTTTAAAAATATCAATTAAATTTCGTGTAGTAAGCTGTAAAAAAATCGCTTATTTATAACTAATTGTTGCTTTCGATGACCCTAGGATTTTAGAAAATAGAAAAAGGTAAAATCTGTACTATATTTTGTTTTTAAATTGAAAAATGGACAAAGAAGAAGGGGTGAATACATTCTACGAAGATTAAAATATGTATGGTAAAAGTTGTGAAAATTGCATTCGTTTACAGATTAAAGCTCCTGAAATAGTGTATGTGGTTAGAATAGGGCTGCTTCTATGCTTTGTCAGCACTTTCGGGGTTTTTTTTAATACTATAGAATTTGAAATAACGGTTATTTATTGTCAAAAGAACATAACATAGCGTCTTAAAAGTGTAAAGTTTTTCGCTACTTCTAAATTCAATAAAGGTCCTTCGTTTCTCAAAACTTTTACGCAAATTGAAGTACACACACGAAATTTAAGAACAAAAAAAAAAAAAATTCACAATAATATCTTGTAAAATTTGTACAGAATTTGTTTAAAACAAAATTACAAAAAAAAAAAAAAACACAAACAAAAAAAAAAAAAAAAAAAAATTAAATAAATTTAATAAATATTTTTTTATTATATTCTTGGTCTAAGCAAATATTAATAATTGTGCATGTATCGTGAACATTAATTTTAAAAACAAAGTAAAAAAAAAAATTAGACGAAAAAAGAAAAATTAATTAATTAAAAATTTTTAAATTGTGAAATTACGTTTTTTTTTTTGAAAATTTAAAAATTTCTATGTATACTATCTTGTACTACATACTTAAAGGACATTTTTTTTTAGATTTTATTTTTTAATTTTTTTTTTTTTTTTGTTTTTATCATGAAACATAATTTTTTTTTCTTGTATATTTTGTATTTGATTGTACGAATATTTTAATATTATTATAAATAATTGCTTTTTTTTTATATATATATAATTTTAAATATTAAGTTAATTTTTAAGAAATTAAAAGTAAAAAAAAAAAATTAAAACAAAAAAAAATAAACTTTTTTTTTTCTATTTAAGAATGTTGTAAGTAAATTAAGGATTTAGATATAAAATTACTGATATAATGAAAATTTTATTGAAATTGAAAAAAATTAATAATATGAGGGTAATGAAAAAAGTTCTTGTTTTTTTTTCCTTGTCTTCTTTTAAGCATAGATTGTAAATTATGTAATTTTATTTTTCTCTTAAGTTTACTTTTTTTTTTGCATCCTTATTGCATAATTTTTTTTTTTTCATTTTTTTTTAAATGTATCCTTGTTCAATATACTTTTAAAAAAAAATAAAAATAATAACTTTAAGCTTGTTATTTTGTCATACATTAATTATAAATTTGAAAAAATAAAAGAAATTGATATTGATTGGTAAAATAAATTGTAAAATTATGATAAGAAAAAATAAAGGAAGAACAAAAAAAATGTTCTTTTTTAATTTTACGTATTTAAATTTTACAATTTTTAATAATAAATTTAAAAATAAATATTAATTAAATAATTTGAAACTAAAAATATTATAAATTTTACATTTATTACAATAATTATGATTGTGTATTTTTAAGGACATAAGAAAATCGAAGAATAAAAAAAGAAAAAGAAAATAAGTTTAAAAAATTAATTTTTGAAATGCGAAAGTAAAAAAACAAAAAACGAATATTTTTGTTTTTCCAAAAAAAAAATTTTTTTTTTTACATTGCTTTGTTGTGTTCTTGCTTTTTTTCTTCTTCATTTTTTTGTTGTTGTTATTAAATAATTCAATTGAAAATTTTATACTTAATTCATCAAATAAAGGAAATATTGTGCAGTTTATTTATAACCTAAAATATTTAAAAAAAAAAAAAGAACAATGAGAAAATAAAAAATTAAAACGAAAAAAAAAAAACATTAAAATTTTCTGTAGGTAAGACAATTAAGTAAGGCACCCAAACACATTATAAATTTTCATTGTTACTTTTCTTTTTTTTCTTCCAATTAATTAATTTAAAAAAAAAAAAAAAAACAAATCTAATTTCTTTTCTGTAAATAAAATTTAAATAAAAAATAAAATATATAAAATGTAAAATTTAGAAATATCTTATGTACTTTTATTTTATTTTTTTTTTCTTTAAAGGAAAAGAATAATTATTTTAAGTAAAACAAAATAAATATTGTTTAAAAAAAATAATTCTTTTTTTTTTTTAATTTTTATTTTTTATTGTATTACGATATAATTATTATAATTATAATTATTATTTTTTTTTTTTGGAAGAGAAAAATATAAAAATATTTCTAGAAAAAAAAATGTTAGTTGTTTTTTTGTTTTTACTTTTAGAAAAATTTTGTGTTAGGTGAAGGGTTTTTATCCACCAGAAAATGTAAAAAATTTTCAGCTTTGACTCCACCACATAAAATTCAAAAACAAAAAAAAAAGAAGTTAAAGGTTATTCAGCAAAAAACTTATCAGGTTGTCCATTACAGCTTCAACTCAACATTTTACGACTTAAATTGTTGGATAAGTACATAGCTTTTTATTTATGTATTTATTTATTTTTTTAAGAAAACATTCATTTTGAACTATGTCTCTTCTAAAATTGGGCCATTGACTGGCGTGGCAGACTATACTCGGTTTATAAATCGAAGTCAGTATTGTGCTTATGGAGGCAGTACCCGATTAGTTTCTGATAACTTGAAATATAAATGTTTTTGATAAACAATAAATTGAAATTGAGATCTGATTACCCCATACAAGAGACAGATTTATACAAACGCAATGTAAAAGAATATAGAAAAGTATGCCTATGTTGCCTGTACTGACTTCCATTTATAAACCCAGTTTAGAAGTTTGGTTAACTGCTATAGTAGTAGTACAGTAACCCAAACTCTCTCTCTTTCTATTTGACTACTACATAGTACATATATGGTATCAGGTATGGTATCGTGGGACGTGGCTTATGAGAAGCAAGTCCACTCGAATATCTAAAGAGCGAAGGCCCATTGTGACTGTGAGTGCCCTTCAATTTTTCAGTGGGAGTAAACTTGGCCTATACTGAAAATCATCTCAATTTGTGAAAGACTACTCTATGTAAGTTTAAATAAATGAAAGACCCTACATTTTTTTGAAAATTCCTGCGGTACCTTAAAAAAAGACTGCAAATTATTAGTACTTTAAAAAACAAAACAAAAAAATGAATTATGAAAATTAATAACGATTTCTTATTTTTTTGTTTTTATTTGACAAAAATTTTAATTTTATTTTTAAATAATTTAAATAAAAAAGCTTTAATCAAAAATACAATTAATACAAACATACATTGACACAATTTAATATTGCACTTGCATTTATTTGCGCTTACAAAAACTAAAAAACCATGTTTTTTTGTCGTAACAAAAGAACAAAACATTAAAAAAAAAAGTAAAAACTGAAGATTCATTAGTTATATCACCATTAAATTTAATATCATCATCAATCAATTTTAATTAAATTAAATAAAACATCAAAAATCAAAAGAAAAGAGAAGAAATAAAAAAACCAAAGAGAGTAGAAAAAAATCAAAACAAAAACATCATAGCGTACACTTAATCACTTATACTGTATACTCAAAATATATATTTTTAAAAATAAAACTAAATAATAAAAATTATTGTGTACAAAAAACAATTTTTTCTTTTCTTATTTTAATCTCTGCAATGTTTTGTCATACTTTCAACACGATAAACACTCGTTAAAATATCATTCATCAAAACTAATACTAGCCTCATATTTAATTTTTTATGTTGCCACATTCCAAAGAAATTAATTAATCCAGATCTTGTAGTTTCCGAACCGACAACACGTTTTAAATCATCAAAAACCAATGCGAATAGACACATTTGAGCTGCAACACGTGTTCTTAATTTTGTACTATCCTCTCGTGGTATAGAACGTTTTTGTTGTTTACCATGCGGCCAAATACTGTTTCTGTTGGAATATAATATGTAAGTGAAAAATTTTGATACATATTTTTTTCCTTATTCAAAAAATAAAAAAAAAAATGAAGAAAAACAATAAAAATCCTTACAGGATAGCACTTAAAACATGTTCAATTTTATCAATTTCAATTAATGATTTCGCTGCATGAATTATTTTCTTATTGGCAGTGTGACTAACCCATGGTGCTCCTAATACACGATTAATTAGACCACGTCTTAGCCATTGTGATCGTGCTTGTAAATCAAATATTTCATCGAGTAAATGAATAGCTGATGTTAAAGCTGGATATTCGGAGGATTGCTGAAATTTATTAAATTACAAAATTTAACAAATAAGCAAAAAAAAGTGGAGGAATTTTATTTTATTAGTCACTTACTTCTAAATTATTCACTTCCAAGAATGATGGTCCTTTAAGAGGTCCTTTCCCTAGTATTATTCTAGAGAATCCTCCAACTAGAGTATCTGGCATACTTCTAATCGTTCGCATACCAGTTTTCAAAGGATTCACAATGTGTTCAATCTGTAAATTTCATATTTTACATTAGTTTTTTTTATTTTTTCGAGATTTTTATTGAAGAAAAAAAAAAATAGTGCTTCTTTAAGAATAGAAGAATTTTTTTTTTACCGTTCGTATCACAGTTCCACCATGAATTTTTCTATCATCTGTATCGGGTTCTAAAAATGCACGTATCATTCTCATCATTTCTTCATTATCTTCAGCCCATGCACAAATGTGCCTTAAAAATTCATTTAATAAATCCATACGATGTTCAAGTACAGCACGTTGTGTATTTTGGAATGCTTTTTTAGCTGGAAATGGAATTTTCGAAACAGCTGGATATCTTTTTGTCAATAATTTTTTTAATTCTAAAAATTTTGAATATCTACGGTAGATATGCCAACTTTTCTCTTGATTATCTTCAATAACACGAACTTGTATTGCATAAACGGCATATTGTCCTTCACTTAATATTGCCGTATTTATAATTTTTGCTGTTAATTTTGGTTTTGATTCTAAACAAATCGTTGGTATTTCATTATTTAAAGACGATTTCATTGTTGGTATAGCATCTGGTATTGATGCTGATGTTGTTGTTGTTATTGATGTATGTCCACCCATTGATGCTGCTGTTGTTGATAAATCTGCAACAACAACCGCTAAAGCTGCAGCTCTTGCTGCAGTCACAATTGTACCTGATTTACTACTACTACTAGATGATGTACGTGATGGAGCACTATGTGATCTTTCCTGTGATTGACTATCACTAATCATAATATGATCAATTCTATCATCATAATCTGAATCTGAATAATTTTGTTCAATATCAGCTTTTAATAAATCTTTAGCTGTTAAATTTATTTCAGAATAACTTGGAATTATTCCGGTACAATCACTGTGTGAACGTGAATGTTTAAAACCTGTTATTTCTAATAAATCAGGTTTTGGAAATTGCATTTCAGGTTTTATTGTAATTGGTGTACCATCAGTAATATCATCATCAAAATTTATATCACCTGAATTTGTATCACTACTAGTCTCTGAATAATTTTGTAATGGATCAATATATGCTTCACTATGTTGTCCAACAACTTCAAGTTCTAATAGTAATTTTTTATAACCTGAACTTTGATAAAATTTCGGTAAAAATATTTCTTCATTCTAGAAAAAAAAATGACAGTAAAAACAAAATTTCAAAAGTTTCTAAACAAAGAAGAAGAAAAGGTAATTTTTTTTCTAATATACTTTTAACTTCTCATAGATGTATTTCATGATTGAATCAAACCATGAATAATCTGGATTCATATTTGTATTGCTAATTTTTAATGAGAGTGCTTCAATTAATCCTTGATCAACTTGTAAGTAGTTCTGCGATGCAGGGGTTAAGTACTGAAATTAAAAAAAAAAAAAATTAAATCACAAAATTGAATTGAAATTTTAACACTTTGTTTTTTTTTCAAGATCACTTACTTCTTTATAAATATTTTGCGCTTTATCACGTAAATTCCTTAGAATTTCATCTTTTGAACCTTTCAATTTATTTGTTTGTATATCTAGTAGTGCTTGATTCATTAAACATTTCCACTCTAGAGTGAAAAAAAAAATAGATTTTCAGCTATCGAAATCTTTTGTAAAAAAGGATAAGATTTTTTTTTTTTAAATTAAAAATTCTTACCATCGGCCGTTAAATAAAATATCACATATTTTTGTAAATTAAGAACACTTAGGTAATCTAAAAAATACGATCTAGCCAATTCTTTAAATAATAATTCATCTAATGATAATGTTGGAAGTTTAATTGATGAATTAATTTTATCTTTATCACTATGACCATGTGCATCTAAAAAATCTCTGGAATTTGTTAAATAACTAATACGCATATCAATTAATTTTTGAGCAAATTTTAAACTTGATAATTCAGCATTTCCAGCTAATACATTTCCAATTATTGTACCACTTCCAGATGCCTCATGGAATTTCTAAAAAAAAAAAAAAAAAATACAAAATATTTAAAAAAAATCATTTATATATTTTCAAATTTAATATTTAATTTGTGTTGTTCTCATACCGAACTCATTTCTTGTATAATTAGCTGACGACAAGCTCTTAATTCTGATAAATCATTACTTTGGCGTAAAGCTCTTAAAAAATATTCAACAGGCGGTGGGTCTTTGGCAAACTAAACAACAAAAAAGAAAACCAAAAAAAAAAAAAAATTAGTGTGCTTTTAAATCCCAAAATTTGATGATAGCTATTCATTTTCCATCGGAATTAATTTGTTGTTTTCATTTAGCTTAATTTTAATTCCGATCAAAATTTCGAATCGAACTTAGCACAATGGAAAAAGCATACCAATTTGGCTACTTGGAGATTTATAAAATCTGGATCAGACAGCAATTCAAGAAGTGGCTTAAAAACAACATTTGCCAAAAGTGTACTTAAAAATGTACGAAGTGGTATACATGCAAAATCTTCTTCTGGTAATGTGAAATATAAAATCGTCTCTACAACGTGTGTTAAATAGTCTACAAAAACACAAAATCAAAGAAAAAAAAATGGATGAATAAAGCTTTATTGTTTCTGTTGTGTTTTTTATATGAAATAAATGTGCAAAAATTTTGCAATTTCTATACTTTTAAATTACCTTCTAATTCACGTTCATTCGTACATTCATTTTTGAACATTTCATTTTGACTGAAAAATGCATTTAAAAGGGCAGCTTCAGGATCATTTATTATTGTTGGATCATCTTTAGTTTCAGTATAAAATCTTGAATTTGCCACAGTTTTTTGAGATCCTGTTGATCCTTTAAAATAAAAAAAAAAAACAAAAACACACGTAGAGCTTACAATAAATAAAATTATTATTAAAAAAAAAAAAATTATGTTTTACCTAAATACCAATCCAAATCTGTATCACTTTTATTTCTTTTATGTTGTTGTTGTGTTGTTTTTTTATTTTTTCTTTGTGGTGATGATTTATCATTTGTATTATTTATCTTTGATGATATATCATTTTTTTGATTATTTATTGAATGATTTGCATGACGATAAATACGTGTATGCGTTGCTAAATCATCAATTAATTTTGTTGTCATTAATGGTATCCATTCAGTATTTTTAATTCTTTGGCAAATATTTATAACACATTCTTCAATACAATTACGTACACGAAATTCACTAAATTCTTTATTATCAGATAATGAACAAAACCATGAATCAATATAATCACGTAATATATAATCAATAATTGTATGAAGTAATTGATCAATTTGTTTATTTCCACTTAATATAACACGTTGTTTTTTCTTTGGTGAACCATGTTCATCTAATAAATGTGCATCACTACTAAGTGTTATAAAATATTTTAATGGATTATCTATACCAGTACCACTATGTCCTTGTGTTGTACAATCTTCACCATACTGAATATGTTCTAAATTTAATTGGAGAAAAATTTAAAAAATAAAAACAAATTAATTAAATGGCAATTTTTGTTAATTTTCTGATCATCGAATAAGCAATTTAAAAAACAAAATTTTAGAAAACAAAAAAAAAGAGACACAAGAAAATCTAATTGTGAGCATAATTTATCTAATTATGTGAAATATTTCGTGATTTATAAAAGTAATAGAAAAATTTCTTGTGAGAGAAAAAAAAACAACAATTTGATATGTGATTCTTTTTTTTATTAAAGAGAAGAAAAAAAAGGAAATAGAAAATTGTGAGTAAAAAAGGTTTATTGGTATGCCAATTATTATTGAATAATTATTTAATTAGCTTTTACGCACATAAATTTTGAAGAAAAATAAAAAGACTGTTGTACTTAGCCAATTTTATCGATTGATCTTCAATTTAATTTTCCAATTGAGGAATTGTTTTAAAGGACTAAAAAGAACACATCCTTTAACACAAAAATAATATTAAAAAGATTATTTTTCTTGCAACTTTTAATCATCAGAATTTACAGTAAAACTTCAAATTACATATTTATCTAAGTTTTTTTTTTTCTAGCGCGAAAAAAAAGACAATAAATTTTGGGTGAAGGAAAAAAGAAAAAAATAGATGAACACTGAAATATTCTAAACCAAAATTTGAAACCATTTTTAATATAAAACTTTAATTTCCTGTACGAAATTTAATTCCACTTAAAAAAATGTTATTAAATTGCAAAGAAATTAAAAAAAAAAAGTGTATCTTTCTCATTATGCTTTTTTGTTTTTTTTTTGTATTACTTTTCTTTTGTTTTTTGCCATTCTTACCTGTTTCATATTTTGTATCGTGATTACTTGATGGTAAAGATGATGATGATAGTGCTGATTTTTTTTTATCTGTATAAATTTTTATATTTTCAAATGGTTTCCATTTTTTATCTTCGCTAGTACTACTACAACTAATACCACTAATATTTTGTTGTTGTTGATGATGATGATTATGATGATTATTTTGATGGTGATTACCACCATTTATTGATGATTTATTATTATCACCACCAGCACCACCAATATAATTTGAATTTTTCGATGTAGTATCTAAGCAAACATCATGATGTAATAATTTAACATGTTGACCTTCTTTAACATGTTTACCATGCTTTTTAAAGAATAATTCAATACCTGTATCAATAAAACTTCGTTTTTTTATATCAGATGATTCCAAATAATTTGATTGATTATTTAAATTATTTGAATTTGAAGAAGACGAAGAAGAAGAAAATATTGATGTAAGATGTTGTTGTTGCTGCTGCTGCGATTGATTATTACTACTAATATTCAAAAAATCATGATGAAAAAAATGATGATGTTTTGTTTTATGTTTTTTCAATTCACGATCTGTTTGAATTTTTATTTTTGGTGATATTAGAACGATTGGTTTTTGATCGCAGACTACATTCAATTTTATTTATTATTTTTAATTTTTAGTTTATTATTTTTTTTTTAAAAAAAGAATATTTTTTGTTTAATTAACGAATTTTTATTTGTGAAATAAAAATTAGATAAATTCAAAAGGAAAAGAAAAGAAGAAAAAAAAATAAAATTTAAATAATATGAATTATTTTTATTTTTTCATCAAAGAGAACGTAATATAGATAATTTTTTAAATTATTCTAAACATTAAGTAATAAGTTGCATTCAAGGAAAAAGCAAACCAAAAATTTTCTAAAGGAAAAAATTATTTAAAAATTGTCAGACATAATTGACAGACCAAAAAAATAGATAAATGCAAAACAAAATTACCTACATAATTTTTCAGTTATTTTGCACGTTTAAATGAAAAACAACAGAAAAAAAAGTGGAACATTAAATAAGAAATGAAGACAACACAGCAGCATGCAAATTTTGTTGTTTTTTTTTTAAGTTATTGTATGTTAAAAGTAATGAAAAAAAATATTGGTAAATCAAATTTAATTTTGCAAATTAAAAGTAAAATTTGTTTTTGTATGTGATGTGTAATCTACATATAGATGCATTTTTTTAATGTACAATTATATGCAATGCAATGAAGGTATAATTTCATATTTTTTAATCTTTGAAATGCATGCTTTTTTAAAAGTATAATCAAATTTAAAACAAGTAGAAAAAAATACCTAAATTGAGACCAAGTGGTTTTTGAATTATCTGATTTTCTAATGGATTTTTAATCGTTGTACCAGTTAAAAAATTGTCCAGGTTGCTTCTTTGAATATAAATTGCGCAAAGACAACTAAAAATTTTAAAAAAAAGATTAATAAAAAACATAAAGAGAATAAAAGTAAATAAATAAAAATTGAATTAAATTAAATTGGAGTACTTTTTGAACAGTTAATTCAATATATTTATGCTTCAATTGCATTTTATACAGTTTCACAAAGCAAATTAAGATAAGTGTAAACTTTTTTTGTATTTCATTATACTCACCCAACTACAAAGAATATTAAACAAATGATAAGTGCGATACATTTTAACAATCCAAATATGTGCGTTAGAAGTCCTAATATTGCTAATATCCAGCTAAAATGTTTAAAGTCCATAATTATTGTAATAGATCTGTGAAATAAGATAATAATGAGAGAAAATCAAATCAAAAGAGAAAAAGAAAGTAATTCAAAGAAGACAAAAAAGACGTAATGGAATTAAGCAGAAAACTACTTCAGCAATTAACAATTTCAATTTAATACTGACTAATCAAGTCTCAAATACCAAACCCCCCCCCCCATTCCTTATCAGAAAAACTTACCTGTATTTTAAACTGTAATACCTTTTGAAAAATGCTATCGTTTTTTTCTCTAAATTTCTATTTTTTTTAAATATTATTTCTACTATTTTTAAATTATTTGAGAACAAATTGTACTATCACATTATTCATCAGATGACTGGGTTTCATTGGTCATTTTATTTATTTATTTATTTTTTGTTATAAGTTTATTTATTAGTTGTTTACAACATTTGCTGTTGTTGTGTTGTTTTTTTCCATGTTTTACAATACAATACTTTTTTTTTCTTCTCCTATTTAACAAATATCCAATCAATCATAATTGTTAGTATTTTTATATACAATTAAATAAATGTAATAAATTCATCAAATTAACTAATAAAAATTTCAAAGTAAATGAAAACAAAAAAAATAAATACAGGTGGAATTAAACTTTGAATAACAAAAAAAAAATAAAACTTGTTAATTGCATTAACTTTATTTGAAATATTTACTTTGATAAAATTTTGTATTGCTTGAAAATTAATTATTTATTTTAGATAAGAAATTCCACTTGAATTTTTTCCACAAAAAAAAAAATAAAATAAAAAAATAATTTAATTTCTAAAACTTCTACTCGAGATTCAGGTTTTACACTAATTAGCTTTTTTCGTTTTTCTTTTATTTTCTTCTTCTTTTTTCGGACTTTTATTCAAATGTCATTTAAATGTCAAATTATGACATTATTAAATTTTGAAAATTTTTATTGTATTGTAGCTAGTAGCACTGGAAAATGGAAGGAAATCCCAGAAAAAGGAAATTTATTTATAACTACTAAAGCATTACAACTTATACCACTAACTAAAATTTAAAAAAAAAAGAAAAATACAAAAATAATTTTTGCAAAAATAAATGCGCAAGCAAAGTATTCATTTTAACGTATTAAGCAAATAATCTTTACCAAAAAAAAAAAAATGCCAGTGTCAATTTTAATATTTGATAAACAATCTCAATTTAAATTGTACTTTCTGAAAAATTTTATTCCTAGAACGAAGTTGGCTGCGATTTATATGGTGGTTAAAATGACATTAAAATTAGCGGAAAAACTATAATTTAATGTGAATCTATAAAAGTAAAGTGCATTAGTTTTTCTTTTAATTCATTTTATTTATTTTATTTCGGAAAAATCATGAAAGTGTAAATTAAATTTCATTTGATTTGATAATTGAAATAATTGTTATAAATTTCTAAGGAAATACCACTTTTTTACGTAAGTAATCCAAGTATTTTGTTGGTCATAATTAGGAGGTTTAATATTGTGCAATCTTTATTTAAAAAATGTCTTGTTTAAGTTGCAATATTCTATCCAATGCTAAGGTAGAAGAAATTAATTGAATTTAATTTTCAAGCATTTAAAATCTGCAGGAAAAGACTTGAATTTTAGATTAAAAAATCAATTTTTAATTTAAAAAAAAGCTTGAAATTTATTATTTTTGAAGCTTATAATAACATTCTATCTTATTTGACTTTAAAAATTTACATAAAATAAATAAAGAAATTTTTACTCTTATTTTGTAAAAAGAAAATGTTTAACCACTTTAAATATATGTAGGCAACATGTGTATTAATTCTAAAAAGAATTCTTTTATTTTTTATTCGGATGATGAACTACTACTTGAAGATGATGAAGTTGTTGGTAATCTTGTGCGTTTCTTTTTCTTGACTGATTTTTCATTAACTATCTCATATTTTGCAGATGATTCACTACCACTATCACTTTCTTCTTTAACAGATTCAAACCTTTTATTCTTTCGAGAATGTTTTCTAGTAAAAAAGAAAAGAAAAAAAATTTTAATTTTAGTCCTTTTTATTTAGAATTTCTAAAGTAAACATAGACTACTTGTTATCATTCCTTTTTCCATCATCTTTACGTTTCTTTTTCTTGATATCTATATCACTTTCATTACCATCTGATGAACTTGATTTTCTTGATGATGACTTCGATTTCTTATCCTTTTTACGAGCTTTTGGTTTTTCAATTTTTATTTGTGATTGTTGTTGTTGAATTGTACATGTATTCTGTGAACTTGCTGTTGAATAACCAGTATCCTTACGAGTACGTTTTTTATGTCTTTTTTTTTGTTTGTTTTTGTTTGTTTGTTTGTTTCAAAAAATTTATATTAAATTGCTTTTAACCATAAACATGAAAATACGAAATTAACTTACTTGTCTTTACGTGGTTTTATCCTCCTTACAATCTCTTCATCACTTTCATCAATTTGACTGCGACTACTTCTAAAAATTAAATGAATTTTTAATGAATCACTACACATATTGCGAAGTATCTTTTATTCTAAATTAATCTAAAATACATACATTAACAAAGTTTGTATAAGTATTCATTCTACATTTTAAGAAAAAAAACTATATAAATACCTTTTTGGCTTTTTTGTTTTTTCTAATTTCCCTGAAGAAATTATGTAAATATCACGAGATTTATCATCATAGTCGTTATCATATCTTTTACGTACTTTCTTATATCTTGATGATGATGGACCTTTTGTTCGTTTTAATTCACGTTTAGCTTTCCAATATTCTGAATTTACAACGTATAATCTGTAAAGTTGAAGGAGTATAACTAACGTATTTTTGCCTGAAAGGTAAGAGTAATAATAAAATTTGAAGATTATAAGAACATTTAAAAAAAAAAACTAACATGTAAAAAATACATTCATATAATTAATGATTCTGTAATGAATGATTATTAAAAGACGAAATGTTAGGAATGGCGCATCTTGTAGAATAACGTTTAAAGCAATACCCCAAACATCTATACCACAACAGCAATCATTACAACAATCTGTATCTCTGTGAACAAAAGATTTGAAAATTGCGGAATTTAATATGTATCATACTTAAAATATTTCTATTCAATTTACTCTTCTTGTGTGCTTGTTCCACCACCTCTTGGTTTCCTAGATCTTGTTGCTGACAAGACAATCGTAAATTGTAACAGACTCCAAGACCATATTCCAAGTGTTAAATAAACAAGTAGTGGTACTTTTGCTATTGAATCATCTTTATATGAATCAAAAAATTCAATTATATCTGCTGCGGTACCTTTAAAATTACAAAATTACATTCAATGATATTTTTTTTTTTAATTTCATTTAATTTAAAATAAAATTCTTACCAATGTAAACCAAGAGTAATTGACTTAATTGATCTCTAGTTAAATCACCTTTTGGTAATAACCATCGTCCAATAATTAAAATTAACATTAAAAATTGTTCAATTAATGTTGTCCATGTTTGTGCATCAATTTGAATTTGTAAATTAATACCAAGTTCTTTACCGGCTGGTATTGTTACATTAACTTGTTCTTCTTTGCCAGCTTTTAAACGTTTATCAACCTTTTCTAATTCTAATAGCCAAATTGCTGGTACAACACTACCCAAATAAAGAAATACCGATGGACAGAACCTACCGGCAGAACAAGTAAAACTATTTTCTTTTATAACAAAATGAATAAAACTGTTTTTAAATTTGTAAATTGAAAGTGTGAAAGGAAAATTATTTTTTTTTTTTTTAGAAAAAATAAAAGTGGTAAAGAGATTTTAAACTTAAAAAAAGAAAATTAAATGAAATTTTATGATTTTTGATTTCTTAATAGGTACGTGTATAAAAGTTTGTTATTGAGGCCTAAATTTAAAAAAAAAATGAAAAAGTATCAAGATGTAGAAAAAAATAAGGGTGAAGTTTAATTGAACTTGACATAAAAAAGCTCAAAAGTGTGTTTAAATATACATATTTCTAAGGGGGTCAAAGACCATTGAGTAAACCTTGGTCAAAAACTAGATGACAAAAGAAAATGCTTTATCATTTTCGTCGAATTCGATATATTTTCATTAAAAAAAAAAAGAAGAAGGAAAAAGCAATCACAAGAGAATTATCCATGGGATTTTTGAAGGTTTTCCATCTATCGATTTATTATGATTTCATTTATGAAATTTTTGCTTGGTCATATTAACAATAAAATTAAGTCATCCATATTTTACTGATGATAGGACAACATAATAATGACCGTTTTCTTTTTAAAATGACTCACAACGAATAAAATATGTTTCACTAATGGATATTCTATTGACTAAATTTTAAAATTGTAAGTAATAATATAATTTATGCGTGCTTTCACGTATATTAAATATGCGTTGGTACCTTGAACGTGAAAACACATGAGAATAGTACATCCAACATGCAAAATATTACTTAACTTCAAGTACATACAGAAAATGTAAAACATTTCATTTCATTAAATTATTCTTCAAAATTTTTAAATAGAAACAATTTTCCATACACATTTGAACTTGGTACAGTTATTTTTTCATCAATTAATGTTCCCTTTAACATGGAAAACCACACAAACAAACACTGAATGATAAAAATTTGTTTTTTGCGTCATATAGTTCTTTGTACGGAGTTGTTTTTCCTTCTTCAAAAAAATTTTGTGGAATTTCAATTAGCTTCATGATTAATTTTTTAAGTATCTTTGAAAATTTAAAATAAACTTTTTAACATTTTGTATTTTTTACTTTTCAAAAAAATTTTACTTTAGAAAATCTTTTTTTCTCAAATTTTCTACTTCTATCTTATACGCATTCAGAGAAGAATAAAAAAAGCGTTTAAATTATTTCTAAAAAAGAAAAATAAATTACCATCTCCATTCTTGATTTTTTTTAATTGCTAATGTGAATACACCTTCAATTATTAATAAAACAATTGGTCCACATAATGTCCAATAAATTGGATCTTTTTTATTTTGTGTTACTTGCCATACAGCAATTAAACTATGTGCACTAAACATGATACGTGTTAATGTAGCTTTAATGGTTGTTATTAACTTTGACATCATTTTGATTAAGATGATTTACTTATTTCTTCAAATTTATAAAAAAAAAAAAATTAATTAAATTAATTAAAATCTAAAAAAAAAAACATGTACGCTATACTCATACTTTAGAAAGGCACTTTAAAAAAAGACACTTTTTTTCTATTATTTCCCACATTATATTTAGTAAGAAATGTGTGAATCCTTAAAACACAAAATATCAACTGATTATGATATTTTATTATCCAGACTATAAAAAAAAAATTTACAGTTACAAACTAACATATATGTACTATGTAGTGGTTCGACTAATAGGAAAATTAGGTGTGCTAAGAAGCGTCGTATAAAACCACGTTAGGTTTTTTATTTTTATTTTACATTACATTTTCTACAGTAAATTGACAATGATGACATAGAGATTTTTCCCATGATGACCAAGTTGATTTTAATACGGATGTACGGATGGTGTAGGTATGTAGTGTTATATTCAGCTAGTAAAGTTAATATAATAAAAATACATAGTCAGTCTCAAATTATTACTTTTTTTTTTACAATTTTCAACAATTTAGCGTATGTGTGTTTGTACTTGCTACAGTTTAAATTTGATATGTCACATTAAATTCATTCCCAAATGTCTTCATCATTTGACCGGGTTTATACGGTCACTTTTTTACCCTTTGTAGAACGTAAAAAACCTGTTTTACAAGGCAAAGAAGTAGGAAGTATGTGGTGGGAAGTTTACTTCTTTCCATGTAAAACCGGTTTTTTTACGTTCTACAAAGGGTAAAAAAGTGACCGTGTAAACCCAGTCTTTCCTTGTTATGCTCCACGTGAGGCGAGAGCCACAATCAAAAACAATTCAGCAATAGAAATCATGGACTGTATGTTATGTGAAGGAAGGTTGGTGTATAACACAAAAATCACTATTGTAGCTTAAAAATTAATAAAACAGATTTTTTTTTTTGAAAATTTGATTGAAATTTTCAGGTCCTTAAAATAAAGAACTGGTATAACAATATAAATGACAATATAATTTATGTTGTTTTAAAAATCGTATTGATTCTAGCAGTTTTTCTTCAGATTAAAATCAATTATAGAAAATTAAAGATACTTTTCTAAAATTTTTGTTTATTAAAGTATCTTTAAAAACTTTATCCTTTTTTAAGATATCAAAAACACGTGCAACTAATCATATATATTACCTAAAGAAAAAAGGAATTGTAGGTGTTAAATTTATTCAAAGAATGTTTCAAAAACAATCATTGAATGTAAAACTTTTTTCGAATAGCAGAAATACAGTTAATTCAATGATTAGCCTTAAGGTTTAATTAAAAAAGAAAATTTGTTTTGAAACAAAAAAGAGTGTAAATGACTTATCTGTTAATCACTTCTACTAAATTATTTATTTATTTATTTTTTTTGTCGTACAAGAAGCATTTTAATCCTATAGAAGATTCATTATTCTTGTATCGTTGCCTGGTTCATATACATATATATGTATATATTTTTTAAAGAAAGTAAAAAAAAATGCTTCAGAATCCAAACAAACCTATTTCAAAAGTTTTCTTCATATACTAGCACCTTGAAAAATTATTAATTTGAATGCTTCTCGGACATAATTTTATTAATAACGTGGAGGTATTCAATTTTTTCATTCTAAATGTCCTTTCTTTTTACGTATATTTTACGTAAAAAATTAAAAACAAATAAGGTTGAGCCTATGTGATTGTTGTGAATGTTGATTTCATCTTTCAGGATCAGGATTTTTATAAATGATTGTTTTCTGTAAATTTCATTTCTTCTCTTTACTAACCCAAAGTGCAACATTGTTGCTAAATTTTATCTTCATGTCAACAAATTCTTTAAAAAGGATTTTTTTAAAAATTTTTTTACGTTTTGTAAATTTTCTCTTCAAAAGTGACATGCGTATTTCTGCTTTTAATTCCAAAAAATCAAATTTATAAAAGTTCAAGCTAAATTGCTGCATTACTTTAGTCTTCTTTCATGTTCGCAGGAATAATCACTTCATGTTGTGTTTGTAATTAGTCTTTTTTTAAAAAAATCTATATTAGTTTTATTTTTACGTAAATTTAGAATATATACATAAGAAATAGAATTCCTTAGAAAATGTCATGTTTCATGATTTAATTTTTTGTTGGATAATGAAGAATTTTATTTATTTAGAAAATTTAAAAAAAAATTCTGAAAATCATAATTAGTTTGGAGTAACAGATGTTTTTAAAGACTCATGTAACATTTTGTTAAAACTTAAAATGTCGATTTATTTCCCTGTCTTTTGTATGTACAAAAAATAATATTTACAATTTTTATTAACTTTATTTTTCATAATTTTTTAATATTACTTTAGAATTTACCATTTTCTTAAACACTTCAAAAAGATATACAAGGTAAAATTTTTCCGTTTTATAAAGGAGCAAAGTGAAAAATAACTTTCAAAATTCTTATTATTTTAAATTGACAGCATCAGTGTCGAAAATATTATAAAAACATATTCGAGAAGTTTTAATTGAAACATGAAACTTTTAAAACAAAATAAATAAATTTTACTTGTAAAAATGCTCTAAGTTCCTTACAAATTTGTAAAAGAAATACTTATAAAAACAAAAAATTGAAATTAGTAAAAAGAAGCGTAAAAACAAAATCAATCTATCAGCAACATCAGATGTATTTTAATTAAAACGTTTAAACAATAATAAGATATATGTATACTAAAAAAATAAATCTAATGTACAACTGAAATTATAGAGAAAAAAATTAACATTAACTTAGGATTTTTTCTACATTTTTAAAAGCTCCTATGTATAAAATAATTTTTTCTTACGTTATTTTTTGAGAATTGTCCAAGTCTAACTCATCCACAAGACTTTCAACTGTTTTATCCAAATCACCATTAAATTTTTTAATTCTTTTCTCAATATGATGTTTTGAAAATCCGAATTTCATAAATTTTTTAAAATCTTTATCTGTAATTTTCACACCTGTAATTGCATTTCTATTTATTTTTTTATGTTTTCTAATTTTTGGTTTTTTAACATCTTCAACTAGTGCTAATATTGCAAAATCTACATCACCATTGAATTCGTTTAGTTGCTTAATAATTTCTGCAGTTGATTTATTATGTGGTTCTACAAGTACAATTTTATGTTTTTTTTGATAGTCACCAGTAAAATGGACAGTTTCTGATTTTTTTCGTCTTTTTAATGCTCCTTCAAGTAATCTTAATTGATCAGATTCTTCAGAAGGAGTGGGATCTTGAAAAAGATTTGGTATTTCTTTTTTACGAAGAAAACTTACACGTGTACCAGTTTTAGCAAATAAAAGACAATTATCTTCAAGATCAATTTGACAGTGATATTTTTTCATAATATCTAATCCAAGAATAATGTCCATTGGTTGTTTTTCATTAATAAAAAAATTTCCAATAAGTACTTCATTATCAATTTTAAATTGAACATCAAAAATTTCACCTAAAATCAATTGATAACCCATTCCCATTGCTAAAAGTGGTCGAGTTTTATCAATATACTTTTCAAGGTTACATTTTTTTGCACATGCAAGACTCATTAATGAAAATTGTGCACCAGTATCAACTAATCCTTTAAGACTAGTTCTATTTAGTTTAATTTTGATAAATAACATTACAATACTGTTGACTGGATTCATTTCCATATTGTGTTAGTTTTCTTTTTTGCTTTTTTAGGATGAGATAAAGAATTTTGATGATGATTTCTAAAAATGTTGAAACAAAAACGATATAATTTAATTTTACTGGAAATTTTGAAGTTATTTTTCCCAGAAAATTTTTACAAAACGAATATAAGAAATTATTTAAAATTTTAATTTAAAATTGACAATAAAAAAAAACATGTGACATTTCTAAAATCCTGTTTATTTTTTTGAATTGAGTTAATGGAAATTTGTATAAAATGTCTCATTTTCTTTTAATTCGAATGACATTTACGCAGTAATAGCTGAAGCTTTTATTAAATTACATGACATCATAGTAGAATTTTTGTTTTTTTCAGTCAATCTAATGAAATTTCACCTGATGAATATCAATTGTAAACACTTCTTAAAAATTTTACTTAACTTGTGTATACCTGTACTGTACAGGTATTTCTATTTCATACCTGATGTACATGCAACAATTTTTATTAGGCTGCCCATTAGATTCATTTATTTATTGATAAATCTTGACAGATTTTATTAGAAAGTATTTCCGTCGACGTTTTATGGTTATTACTTTAAAAATAATTTACTACATTTTTTTGAAGGATAAAATATTATGTGTGTACAAATTAGTTTGTTCGTTTCATGTAAATATGTATCTAAGTTATTGTAGACAATGTGAGAGAATGAAATTATTTTGAGAAAAAGAACAAATTAAAAAGTATGGTAGACATGTATGATGGATGTGTTATCGCATAATTTAAGGATACGTCAAAGGATATTAATATATATATGGTTTTATTATTAATAACACGTAACATTAATATTAAAACATGGCAAAAGGATAAAATGTAATTAACTTTTATTATTTATTTTCTATTCGAATCGAAAAAATTGATTTTTTTCATTTTTGTACATTTTTGTAGCAAATTAGTGCAATTGTATTTTGTGATTACTAAATTTCACATATGAAATATACAGCAACAAAAAATTTAAAAAAATTTATATAGCATGGAAACTATAAGTTCTTTGCAAAGAAAACAAAATGCCTTTCAATTTTGTTTAACATTAAATTTGATAAATTAAATCGCAAATAAATAAACTTTTCCTGATTTGACGTCAACTCTACAAACCCCAATATTAGATTGATTTATTTTTGAAATTTCGTAATAATTTTTCTTTTCAATTTATAAAGTTCATCTACTTTTTATATATTTAATATATTTAATCTTACAAAATGACGTAATCCAAAAAAGACTTTAATAAAATAAAAACAATCAAATCCCCTAATTTGATATACAACAACAAATGCTTAAACTGAAATCATTCCATGTCAGTTTTTTGCGAGAAAATAATTTACAAAATTAATGAGAAAAATTCAGAGCAAAATATTTACGAACTTGAATTATATTTTATTTTATTTATTATTAATTTTTTTTTTTGTAGAGTATTACAAGTTTGCAGAAAAATTCGATTGAATTTAAAATAATATATAAATATTTCGTATGCAAAATTTAGGTTAAATCGTGATTTGAATAAATTTTCATTTGAAACTCAATCGTAAATCAATGATTGTGCAGTGATTTTTTATTCAAAATATCGGAGAAAATTTATATTTTATTTATTTTAATAAAAATTTATAAATATTTTCTATTTGAACACAGAAATTTGTTGATCCTTTTCCAATAAAAAATGGAGAACACAATTAAACGAATAACAGAAATATTTCTTCACACACTCATAGAATTCGAGGATAAACCACCAAACAAACTACTTTATGTTATGAGAGGATTATCCTGTGACATTGAATGAGTTCTATCATTAATGTTTATCTGCATTTTCCATACCTACAAACGACAATTAAAACAATAAACTATGTACAAAGATACATATGCACAATTGCAATTGACATAAATTACATTACTTTTAATGTAATTCCCCCAACCATGTGCTCTATCCTTAAAAGTTCCATTATCTTTTTAAAGACAAAAGGAATGCAATTTAATTGCGAAAAAGTAAATGTTACGTGCATTTCTGCAATTTAAATTAATTTTCAGTTTTTTTTTTAATTACGGAGAATGTTTGTAATATCATTAATTTTTAATTTCAAGTATTTTTTATCCTTTTAGAGCTCTCGCAAGTAATGAGGATCAGAATAATGCTGAACTATTAACACTTTTAATTAACGAAACCCAATTAAGAGAATTTCATTGTGATGAAGAAAACTGTTGAGTTAGTTTTAAAATTGTTTAAAGTTTTGATGAATCAACTAAAACAACATTTAATTTGATTAACAATACCTCCTTTGAAAGATGTCCTTGAATTTAAAAGTATACCTATTTACCTTGAAAGATCTCCTTGGATTCAATCTGTAACAATAATCTTCCACTTTCTGCTCGAAAAGAGTATTTAGGGTGAAAAATTAATAATGTTTAATTAATTAATTCAAGTTGGGAAATATTTTATTTTTCTATACCTAACTAATACTTTTCCTTTAAAAAACGTAGAAACAAAAAATAAATTTACTTTCTAAGAACTTATCAATTTGCTTCTGAATAATGTAATTTTACAGCACAATTTTTATGCAATACTAAAAAAAAAAAAAAAATTTAAGTATCAACTCAATTTGGACAAAAATGTACATGAGAAGATATTTTTAGAATATTTCATGTATGAAATCAATGACATTTGAAAAGGATAATGATAAATTACGTTGATTTTTCATGTTTTAACTTCATCACACAAACAACCTTTCATTCAGTTTTAAATTAGTTGCGGTTGTTTTAGGAGTTTTAAAATATTTTATTCAATTTTGCAAAAGAATGAATAACAAAACACCAACATTTAACTCTTCTGGTAGGTGTTGTATTTTTCGCAAATGTCAAATAAAGTTATTAGATAGAAATAATTGATAAATTGAGTTTTTGGTTTATTATAATTTTTTTTTTATTATTTAAAATTGATATGTGATACAAAAAATAATAGAAGTATTTTTAAAATATGTCAATCATTCAACAAAAAGTTAAATCCACATGTAAATAATTAATTTTTTTTTTTCTTTCTTATATGAATGATTTATTTTCGTGTATAACACGTGTAGCAATTGATTCCATGATTTGCTTTTATAAAAATAAAAAATAAAAAAACTAAAAACAAAAAAAAATGAAACATTAGATAAGATCATGTGTACATTTTCTCGTAATGAATATTTTATTTGAATTTTGTTAATTCTTGATAAAGGATTGAAATAAAAAATACTCGTGTAAGTATTTATTTATAAAAATAAATAAGAAAATTTATTTTTTAATAGTTTTTTATTTTCTTAAAAAAAATCTATCTCAACTATTTCTTTGTGGAGTGTCAATAAATTTATAGTCAAAATTTTAAAAGTTGAGGTTTCGTATTATACTAGAAAAACATGCGCAGAAAAAAAGATACTTACACACATTCGTTTTCGTTGTTGTAAAACGTTTCTTCTTTCGTATATCTACACAAAAAAGATCACTACGGCATGTAAAACATGCGCAAAAAAACCTCAACTTTTAAAATTTTGACTATAATGTTTTTTCCAGGTTACAAATTTGAAAAGGATGACAAATTGAATTGTTTAACATACATACATATATTGGGCTTTTTAATAATTAAAAATTTTTAACTTAAAACGTCTCACTTTACATTACAAAAATGTTACAGATGAAATATGAAATTTGAAAGGTGTTTGAAAAGTTAGTGTTTTAACATATTTACAAGTCTTTGTCGAATTGTATGATACTTGAGTTACACAAAAAAAAACATTGACAAAATTATAGGCTTTATGTTTGAACATGTTAATCAAAAAAAATTTAAATTAAATACGTCCTAATAAATTCATCATGAACATGAATGTCAACTTCTAATTATGAATTCTTTTTTACATTGAATTCCGAGTTTCACATAATCTGAGATTTCAAGTATTTAAGGATTTTTTGCTATCATTTTGAACTTTGTTATAAATATTAATTTAACAAAAATTTAAAAATATACGAGCAACATATGAGATAATTCCTTGACATACAATATAATAACGTTGAATACACATACTCATATACGTATGTAATGTATGTATGTACATTGAACATATACATACATATATGAAAAATTTATATGCTTCATGTATTTTATTCTCATAAAAATTCCAACGATAAAAGTATTTCAAAGAAGAAAAGAATTACGTGTAGTACGTGCCTGATATGTTGGTTACAATGGAAAATGGAAGCACAAATTTACAAAAAAGGAGGTTTTTTTTTTTAAATCTGATAAAAAAAAATGAACTCATGTGTATTTATGTGAAAAATATGTGATAAGTTTTACATTTTTATAATAAAAAAAAAAAAATTAAATGAGGAATTTAAAAATTAAAAAAGGAAGAAAATTTATGAAATTTTTATGCTTTATTTGATTTGATTTATACAAGAAGAGCTCTTGTCATATGTTGTGTGAAAGAAGCTTTATTTTTTCTAATGAAATTTAAAAAAAAAAAAATTAAAAAAAACTAATCACAATTTTAAATTTCTTTTAAAAAATTTTTAGGAAACAAAAAATCAGGAAAATATTCACATTTGTGTTATCACATGTCAACCAATGAATGTTAACATACTAATAATATTTCTTTATAAAAAATTTAAATAAACATTTTCAACTCATCATATGCATGATAAAAATTATTAATTAATACAAAATTATTATTCATAACTTGCACAACTTTTCCTATAACAACAACAAAAATGATACACCCTCTTTTTTATTTTGCATAGTAATGACAAGTACAAGAAATTAAATTGAAAAATTCGCCATTTTGTGTATGGGCTATATTTACGTAAAATGTGAATTTTTATAAAATTTATTAATGAATTGGGAGCAATCTAATAAATAAAATTTTGTTAATTTTAACAAAAATAAAACAAAGAAAATGGAAAAAAAAATCATTTGGATAATTTTAATCATTATTTTTCATAAATTAATTAATTTAATCATCATATGAAGCTTGAGAAAAAAAAGTGTTATAGCCGATAGATACGAAAAAAAATACGTAATTAAAAATTTTTCATAAATTAGTATTTGGAGTACAATAAATTTTAATATGAATATGCAGTTTTTACTGCTCTTCCAAATTAGTGGCTTAATGAGGAAGGATATAATTTAGTAATTTAAAAAATTTTGTTGAATTAGGAATATTTTATTTATGGACAATTAGTACATGATAAGTGAATCATGAAATCAAGCTTAAAAATAACAAAAAAAACTAAAACAGCCAATGCAAGTCTAAGAGCAAATTAGCTGACGACCGGTCAACAATGTGTTATGTAAATTCGTCATTCGTGGTCTCAAGGTTATTAAAAGGTGAAAAATATGAACGATCTGAAAAAAACAAAAAATTAAATTATCCTTTTTTTTTTTTTAAATTCGCTCAGTAATACAAGAAAATATACTGTAATCGTTAAATTGACTGTGTTAAAAAAATTCTTATTTATTATCATTTCGTACTTTTTTCTAAATTTATTTTACTGAAAATATTTTCTACAAGATTTAACATAATATTTTTTTGTAGCATAATTTTGAATATTATTATGATAACATATGACGGACAAAAGCAATAATAAAATTTACTTTTATTCTCTTACATTATTTTAAAAATTTTTATGTTTTCAGACAAGAATATCATAAAAATTGAATTTTCCGGGTACATGCATTTTGAATTAAAGAGCTAAATAATTTTTTTCCCTTCTTTTTTTGTTTATCTTTTAAGAGAATTTTCGTGTTCAAATAAATTTTTCAGACTTATAAATCAAAATTAAAAGCTCACAAAAACATTACACTTCTCAGAAAGAAAGAAAAAAAACAACTTAAAAATAATTTTGCTGTAATATGTTTCTTATTAGGCTTTTAATAATTGAAATCTTTAAATTGCTTTTTTGAATTATTCATTGTAAAAAGAATGAGAAATTAAAATTAAAAGTTTATGTGCATTTTATGCGTGAACTTATATGTATGTTAATACCGTTAAACAAGCAAGTAAATAACCTAATATACATATGTATAATTAATGAAGATTGTTCTCAACTTTTGTATCTTGAAATTTATTCAAATTTTTATCTTTTCAAAATAATTTGAATTTATTAACTTTTATGAATTAATAATTTTTCGTTTATGTTAGAAAAATGGAAATTTACTACTATAAGTCAAATTTTAGTGGTGTGTCTAAAAGCATCTTAGTGATAAAAAATCAGAAAGTTTAAACGTAAAAGATGTTAGAATAATTTTTACAGATATCATGTGAATGTTCCTTTGATAACATTTTCTCTTTTTCATTACCTAAAATGTTTGTGTTTTCATAAACTGTAAAAAAAAACAAAAATTATTTATTCATTTTTTTTTTGTAGATTACTTTACGTTACTTGATACAGAAAATGTAATACACACATCTACTACATTGTTGCATAAATTTAATACATTGAATTTATCTTTTCTTCAGAAAATATATTCGGTTCTCTTTTTGTTTTTCTTTTCTTTTATTTAATGAATCAACTTTTTGATAGGATAATGACGATGTAAAGTATGTACATATAGGTATATCCTATTATGTGTATCTTGTGATTTGTTTTTTATGTACACATTTTATCATTAAATTTATATGATAAACATTTTTTTCGTTTAAGAGGTTATCTTGATATTTTTGATAAAACATAAAAAAATAATGAAAACCTTTAACCTTTGAAAATATTTGATTGAGAAAACCCCATAAATAATCATAATATTGTATGTAAGTCACATTATGTCTTTTATGTTTTTTAAAAGGGCTTGGTTTTTATAGTTAAATCACTTAAGTTGAAGATTTTACAATTTTACAAATAAACAAAAGATGATATAATAATAATTTTAAAAAAAAAAAAATTAGAAAAAGGGGTTTTTTCAAGAATTTGAGTTTTGAAAAAGTCACATCTTGAAAATTATTAAAATACAAAAAAAAAAAATTTTTTTTTTTCACATTGATATGAATTTAGAATCTCCATAGCAATAGCATAAAAAAATAGAACATTTATCTTAGTTACGCAATCTTTGTTATCAACTTTCATCTTTACAACAAACTATATTTACGTGTTTTTTTTTTCCTTTTTATTTGTATTATATTAAAGTATTTCCACATGTAATACGTAAAAAAAATATACTAAAGCTTAAGCTTATATATAGAATGTAAAACAAATTTGTTTTAAATAAGACTCTGTCAACATGATAAAAGTTCACAGTAAGATATGTAGCAGCATATATATATGTATGTACGTTTTATATTTTACATCTACACGAACATTTCAACATTTTCTAGATATTTTTTTTTTTCAATAGTTTCATAGAAAAATTTAAAAGGAATGTAGGAAAGATTTTTCTTAAAGAAAATTTGCTCTTACATACATTTTTCATATAGTAAAAAGATTAACTGTTTGAATGGCTTAGGAAACAGGATTTATAGTCTTGTTTTGTATAACTTTCTTCGTTTAGTATAGAGCTCTTAAATAAATACGATTAAGGAACCATTCTTCTTCTCAAAAGGAAAAGGACTTTTTTTAAAAAAAAAAATAAAGTCTTGAAACATATTTTTTATAGAATAAAATTAACATTTTACTGTCTTTTAAAATTTTATAACTTAAAAGTTTCATATAAAAATTGAATTTTCACTTCACCATTAACAGTTGGACACGCTAAAGTTGCAATCAATTAAATTAATGACAAATATACATATATTTTTTTAATCCTTAATAAAGAAGGAAAAGGTAATAAAAGACAAAAATATCCGTCGTGAAGTTGCATGCTTTTGTATAATTTAAATTGTCTTATCAATAAAATATCCAAGTTTCATCTGTCTTGTCTTATTAGAAAAAAATAAACAATAGTGAGAGTTTTGCTTTAAACTTAGGAAAAACACATGATAGAAAACAAATTCATTGTGACATAATTAAGATAAAATTCGTACCATTAAAAATATTCGTGTATATGTATATCTATGTATGTATGTTCATTAAAAAAAAACCAGGTTCTTCGACCTTAAAATTCTTTTTGTGTTATACTTCGTGTAAAATTAATGAACAAAAAAGAAGTTTATCAGATAGGGATAATTTTTTCTCACTTAAAATGAATTAATTTCAAGTTGGTCAGTAATAATTTTATGAGGACCTTCGAATCAATTATATTTTATTTTTTATTTCAAATCTGAATTTTTAGACGGAATGTAAGTTGTATATCTCGTGAAGGATTTTTTCAAGCTACTTATCTTATTCTTCAGGAGATCCTTTTTATCAAATATATCTACCTCTAAAAAGATAATTAACTTCATATTACAAAAATTTCATTCAAATTCATTAACTAATTTTACATGGTCAATTGTTTTTCATGATGGTAGTCCCTTCTTCAAAATTTGTTAATTATGCATTCAATTCATGGCATAGCATACAGAATTCTAAAAAAAGCAAATTTATTTTTACTGTTTGTTGGTTGAATGTTTTTAAATTAATTTGTGATAATTAGTTAATTTTAAAAATAACATGACTAAAAATTTATCCTTGGTTTAGAATTCATTTTGTAAGGTAAATATTTAAAATTTAAAAAAATTATAAAAAAAAAAATGTTTAATAATGAATAACAATGAGGTTTATTTTACGTGTCCGTTCATAAGTATATGTATATTATTATGAAAATGTATAATTTCATTTAACCTGCAATAATCTAGTTTGTATTTTTATCAAAAATTAACATGTGTTTTCTATTTTAGAATCATTGAATTTTGTAATTTTTCAAAGACAACACACATTCAAGTATTTTTTTAAATTGAAAAACTAATAAATAATAATTGAAGGAAATACCTAAGGAATAGCAAAAGAAACGTAAAAGGTTATCTTTTTGATGATTTGTAGTAAAAAATTCCAAGACCGGGTTTATACGTACGGTTTTTTGCACGACCTTATCATCCATTACGCTTTGATAAATTACGAAAATGACGTACGTACGTTTACATGGTCAGTTTTTTACCCTATCTAAAATTCTCTTCATTTTCTTTTATACTTATTTCTTGCTTGGTAATTTGTATGGTAATAAGATCATATACTCATATGGTTAACTGAAGAAATTGCGATAATATGAGAAAAAATATCAAAGTAACGAATATAGCAGAAAAAGGAACAGCCGTGATCGAAGAAAAAGATTGATTAACCTGTGAGTGACTTCCCACCGCATACTTCCTACTTCTTTTCCATATAAAACCGGTTTTTACGTTCTACATAGGGTAAAAAAGTTAGCGTATAAACCCTGTCTTATTGGAAAATTCTTATACAAAAGAGCATTGTACTATTTTTTTTTTGTTCGTTTATGAACTTTTATTATTGTCATCGTATAGATACAACTTTCTTTTTATTTTCATTTTATTTTTAAATTTCTCTCATTGCATTGCTGTATCGTTTTGCTTGTAAGCTCTTGTGAAGAATAAAAAAAGGACAAAAGTATAAAAATGATAGATATTATATGTATATATAAAAATATAAAAAATGATGTTGTTACAAATGAAAAATGTTGCAATCATAATAACGACGTCCGTATTGTTAGAAGAAAAGTATTTCAATTTTTCAATTTTTTTCTTGTTTTTAATTTCAAGATGTTTGTACTTATTTTTATTATCCTTGCTTAGTACATTAAATTAAAATGATAAATACTCTGTGTATTGGGGGTTTTTTTTTTTTAAATGAATTGTAGTAATTTTTATGATTTCGTTTTGTAAAATGAAAATTATTAATTTTACAAACAAATACAACTCGTTTTTGCAGTCACACTTTGTTACTATTTAAGGAAAATAGAAATTAAAATTGCATAACATACCAGGATAATTTTTAATTTATTTTCTTCTTAATAATCAAACCCTTTTTTAAATTGAAATCATATTTTTAGCTCTAAAATTTTTCAATTAAAATTTTCAATATTAATGTTTGTTTGTTATTTGCAAAAAAATGAAACCACAAAAATTGTATACAATGGAGAAAAAAATAATTGAATTTTAAATAAGAAAAATAAAGGAAATTGAATGCGTACAATGAACAATAATTTTCGATTTTTTTTCTTTTGGTGTTTTTAATTTAAAAAAAAAAAAATTCAATACATTCAGCCATATTCTATATACTGAAATTTCTCACTAACAATAAAGTAAAATAGAATAAAAATAACCATTCTTCTTTAGAAACCTATTTATAGGCTTTTAATTTTTTATTAAACACTTGAAAACAGAATTTGATTAAAATTTTTTTTTTTATTAAAATTATTAAAAATTTTGATTGTTGCATAGCATTGTTCAAATATTATTTTTGCGTAAACACAACAAACAATTTTTAGAGAATATTTTATATCCGGTTTGAAGGATTTCAGTTTTTTGTGTAATTTTTTTATTTATTTTTCTTCTTTTTGTACTTGCAAAAGTGCTTTTCGCTTTCAATAAGAAATACCCGTTTGAAAAAACTAAATTTTTTTAGCTATAACAAAGAATATCCTAGCGTGAACAATTTGCAAAAGCGGATAAAATAACAATTGCACAAGTAAAAGCTTTTCTAGAATTTTGTATAATTATATTATATAAAAATCCTTGTTATAAACTGAAATAAACGTAAAATGGTGAAATGTAAAATTATTTTTACTGCGAAAGTAAGAAATAAAACGTGTACAAAATGGCTACTTTTTAAAGTACATATATATGTACATACATATGTACATATAAAATTTCCATTAGTGCTATATTTATTCTTTTTCTTTTTTTCATGTTAGAGCTACAAACTATTTTATGAATCTGAAAAAAAAAAGGATCAACGAATTTTAAAATTTATTTGAAGAATTTTGAAAAACTAAAAGCTTTTTTGAATATTAAAGAAGATTTTCATCCTTTTCCATGTATGCATGAATAACAAGTTTATAACTAATAATAATGTTCTCCTTTTTGACACATGTCTTGAGATTCCAAACAAACAAAAAATATATATGTATATAAATCAACTCAATACCTTCAAGAAAAGACGAATGTAGAAGTTTCTGGTTTAATCAAGCATACAAAATTTTAAAAATAAAAAAATTCAAGAGAATATTCAAATATATAGTATGAAATACTTAAGATACAGTTTTTTTAAGTAATTGCTACTAAAATATTCACACACATTTGTAGTAATGAATTTTTAAAAAAACAATCAACATGATGAGTGATGAAGGTAAAAAACTTTTCCAATTTTGATTATGACACACGACAGAAATTTTGGTATATTGAGTTGTTTTCTTATTTGAGTAAAACTGAAAAATTTTGTTCAAAATATTTACAAAGTATTGTTTCATAATAATAAATGTTCACTTTAAAATGAAGAATGTCTCTTAGAAATTCTAGGAATGGTTTTATTTTTTTAAAATTCAGAATAAAAAGGTAAAAGAAAATATAAAATTAAATTAGAAGATCAGTTTTTCTTTGAATTGAAAATATTGGTTGATTTAATCAAAAAGAAATCAGCAAAATCAATTGAGACATTTGATCATATTTTGTCTAAATCTAAAGTTAAATGTTTTCATGTTAGACAAAGAATATTATATATCTATCGAATCCATAAAGCGTCCGTCGTCTTCTATAAAAGTATATTTATTTATTTATTACTTTTAATCTTTATATAAGAATCTTAAATATAAGTAGTCAATAGAAATTGAAAAAATCTGATAATTGAATTTATCAATTTTATTTTTAGGCTCTTGTATAGTTGGTTTTCTTTTTATTTTTTTATTTTTTGATCCATTTTAATCATTAATTTACAATAAAAGCTTATCGATTTAGAAAAAATAAGAAGAAAATAAATTGAGAAGAAAATTCAAAAGAACTCAATTTATTTGATTTTGGTTTTTTAAGAGGGAGAAGAAATACCCCATTCTATTTATGTACTTATTTATTTTATACCTGAAGCAAAAGATTTATAAATGACACCTTCTTACCGTGAAAACATAACTTTTTATTATACCTTATATTTATTCCTTAGCAACATTTCAAGTTTTCTTTTTAATTATGGCAGCACTAAATTTTTTTAAGTAATAACTAAAAGTAATTTTTTTTTTATGAAGTTTTGTTTGTATTAGATACGAAAGATATCTACATAGTTGTAAATGTACAATTTGACAATGTGAAAGATGAATTAAGATTTCATTCCATTTTTATTTTTTGCGTCATACAACAACGACACTTCAATTTTGCCACAAAAATTATATTCAAACTAAGAAAACTTTTTATATGTTCTAAAACAAAAATTATAAAAATTATATTTTTTGAATTTCGTATCACGTTTTTTAGACACGTGCTTCAATAAAGATTTAATTTTCCCCTAAATGTTTCATAAGTTTAATGATAAATTTTAAAGTTCAATAAATTCTGGGAAATAAGAATCATTTCAATAAAAAATTTCCATTTTCCGTTACTAAATTATCATTTTTGTTAAAAAATTTCTTAGATTTTTATATTTTTTTATTATTTTAAATACTAAAATATTCAAACTTATTTTTTAATTTACAAACCTTTACAATTGTTTATTTTTACTTTTTTTTTTTTTTTTGCACCTTCGAGTCACAATAACGAAATATGAAGCGATTTGAATTTTACTCACGTCACACATGTCTATTTAGAATTTTTTCTAGTACATGCACAAAACATATTTTTTTTTATATTTGTATTTAAAACAGAAAACAAAAAATAGGAATTATTTCAGAAAAAAAAATATTGTACGCACTGGAATATGAAGTTTCTATTTTGTTCAAAATAACTTTACAGCGTACTGAATCAAGATATCACGTACTTGACATTAATTTTTCCATTCAATTTTATAATTCGATAAAAATTTTGAAAATTCCATGAATGAAAATTAGTTGTATGCAATAATAAGAAAAATTAAATCAAAAATTTAACTTAATTTTTAAAATTCATTAATTTTATTGAAATCATACATACGTTACGGAATAATTTCACATCACAAGAAACAAGGGTTCATCATTGAAACACTTTGAAAATAAATTGGTCAATCATAGAATCTTTAGAAAAATGTTTAAGAAATGGTTCCATGTTATTGGCAATAAAAATTAAAAATTTAATTAAAGAAATTTCTATCCTCTAGAAAATTCAGTACGTACATGTTTGTTATTTTTACTTTAATTTTGACAATCTAAAGAAAAAAATAAAATAAATAAATAAACATTGTTTTACAAAAAAATTTCTCTTGTATTACAATAAAATCTTAAATTCTTATAAATATTTGACCTTGAACCAATTTGGTAATAAAATCTTGAATATGTTTTTTTTTTCTTTTAATTTTACTGTCGTGATGTGAAGAAATGGAAGTATGTATGTATATAAGTACGAGTATACATATGTGAAGAATTTTCATAAAAAAAATTCTCATATGAAAAGTTTGCTTTCTTAAAAGAAAACATTTTCTGGTATGTGAACATGATCATTTTTCTGTTTTTTTTTTCTTCTGAAAACAATTCACATAAATTCCATTATTTTTGAATGTTTGTTTCAAAAGAATTTATGTTATCTTAAAGTATATTTTCCTTATAATATTCGTCTCCTTCTTCTATACGTTGTAATTTTTTTTTGTGCTTTTACGCCATCAATGTAATCTTACATGATGGTAATTTAAAACAACAAACGATGTCATTACATTGGGAAAAGAATTTCAATAATGTACGACATTTGAAAATATCAATGTTTATTTTGAAGAATTAAATGTTAAGTGGAAGAAGAAATGCTTTTTATAGTGAAAGATGTAGAAATAAAAAAAAAAAATCCCATTATATGAAGCAGTGTCATATAAAAGCGATTTATTTTCTATATAAATTCTGAAATAAAATTACATTGCGTTTAATGTTTGATTTTTTTTTTTTATTGTCTTTTAAGACATATTTATTTTTCTCTTAATATTTCAATAAACATTTAAAGTGTTCCTTTACTTAACAGCTCTTCTTTTTAACTTTTTTTTTCTTCAAGTAATTAACGGTAATAGGATTAAAATTTTAAAATAAACGTAATTTATTACCGTATGTCCTTTGACTGACGAATTCAAAGAGAGACAAATTAAAAGAAAAAAATCATTTTTTCACATTTTTAATTTAATTAGAACTGAAATTTTAAAGAAAAATCTAGTCAATGCTTTCTAATTAAAATCTAAAAAGTGTAAATCAGCAATATAAAATTTTTGATGAAATCTTAAAGTTATTTGCATTTAATTTTAAATAAATTGCAAGTATTTGTGGGTTGAAAGAAAAAAGAAAATTTTTATTTGTTTCTAACAATCTAAGCAGATACTAAAAGACTTTCCATTAAAGTTATTGTGTTTTTTTTTTCAAATGAAATAACAAGTTTAAAATATGACGCAAAATTTATCCGTTGTATTTTAGATTTTAATTTGATTCGAATAAAATTTGAATTATAAGTTTTTTTTTTATTGAAATTCCCTGTACTGAATCCTTATGCTTGTTTTGTATTGTAGTTTTGGAACATTTTTTATTTTTCTTAATGAACTTTTCCCTTTTCCATGGTTTTTTATTAGCATGAAAAATTGAAATACGTCATAAATCTCTTATGACGTCAATAATAGTAAAATTATTGTATTCTTTTCAAAGGGTAAATGTGTCCCAAATACAACATACAAAAAAGATTCTTTAAATATATTTTTTTAAATTACCCTATTCATAAACGAAAAGTCGATAGGATTTCAATTTTCTTTAAAACTCGTTATTATATAATAATTACGTGTCAATTGCGAAAGAAATATTTGAAGAAGATACTGAATCGTGAATAATCCTCTTTTATTTTTTACTAGATTTATTATGTTTTTCTTCTTTTCTTAAGATCCTTTTCTATTCACTTTATTTTTTTATGAAAAGGGTGAAACGTTTCATTTAAAATCTTTTTGGTTGACAAATTTTTGATAATTTGTTTCACATAATAACTTCCACATATAAAACACAAAAGAGTATACATATATATACATATTGTATAACAGTCTACAATCAATAATACAAGCTTTTTAAACATTTCATAGAATTTTTAAAATAATATTCAAAAATAGATACTCAACACATTAAATAAATGATGAAAACTTCATGTCCCTATTTACATGAATAAGGTGGAAGTGAAGCATACAATAGTCTTTTCAGAATATACAAACCATGTTTGTATTGATAGTTTAGTTTTTATGAAAAAAATTTCATTTTATTTTTCAAAGTAAGTATGTACTTTTAAATTTTAATTATTATTTTATTAAATATTTGTGTGTGCTTTAAAAGCAATAAATGTTAATTACATACAATACGATTGCATAATTTTAATTATTTAAAATCCTCTTAGTAAATGGAATTATTAATTAATTATAATTCCTAAATAATTAAATTCATTTGAATATTTAATTAATTTTTTTTTTTTTATTTTAAATTAAAGAGAATTTATGACCGAAAGTACAAAGGATTAATTTTGAAATTTAACATAAAATAGTTAGTCATTTAAAAATCAATTTTAAATTTTATAAAATAATTTTTTTTTAAAAGTTTTTCTAGTCGATTTTTCTCATATTTTGGATTTGAAAAAAGTAACAAGCTTTTTTTGCGAATATTTAAGTTGCAAAAAATCAATTTTCTCTGAATTTTTTATTTTGATCTTTTATATTATCCTACTTTCTACATTTTAGTATATGAAAACGTAAAAACAAAATATAGCTGCAGTATATTGTATGAGAAAAAATGTACTTTTTTCAATTTGAGAAGTTTTATTGATAATATTGACTTTGCTTTATTGAAAAAAAAAATTGTTTTTTTCAATTTTCTGTGTATTCTGAAAGTATTTGAATAAAAATTTCAATTTAGTGAAAATTTCGAAATCATACACATATTGTTCCTTTTTAAAATACACTCTGACATTATAAATCTCTAATTAAATTTAAAATCAATCGTATTTCTAGAACAAGAATTTACTTTGACATGTTCTAGTTAAAATAACGTTTTATTTACATGATGTAACACTTTGATGTTTGAACTCTTTTGATATTTAATTAATTTTAAATAACATTTGACAGTGAATAAATTTCATCTGACATATCTATTTAAAATGTTAGCTTAGTAATTTGCAAGGACATAATCATAAAATCTCTATGTGTTGTCCTTTTATGATATTTTCAGCTGCGATTGAAAACAAAATTTTAGTTGGATATTGTAAATCAGAACGTATTTTTATGAAATTTATATTTGCAATTTTTTCTATTACATAATTAAATTTTATATTAGTTGAAACAGATTAAATTTTTTTAGTATATGAACTGTCGTTGACGTAAAAAAGGAATTCACTAGACACTTTTATAATATGCACAGTACACTGAAATTTACAAATATAGAAATGCTAGAAAAAGTTCAAAATTCGATTAAAACAAAGTCATCGTTCATTTATTTGTTGTAAAAAAATAAATTTGTATGTTTTATTAAAATTATTATTTTCTTTTAATTTTATTTAAATATTGAATTTTATTGCGAAAATTTTAATTCAAAATTATTTCCAATTTTTTTAAATCAATAAAAGAAAAAGAAACAAAAAATAACACGATTTTATTATGGAAAATCAATTACCAATGGAAAAAGAATACGATGAAAATATTCAATACATTAAAATTATGAAAGAAAAAAATCAATCATCAAAAAGCGAACAAAAACAAGAACAAGATCCTTGTATAAATTGTATAAATATGGCAAAAAATTTCTTGTATTTAGAAAATTTATTAAAAAATAATGAAAGACCATGTAAAGGATGTCAAATGTCATTGAAATTTTTAAAATATTTAAATAGAATTATTGAATGTGTTTTTAATAATTTAAATTATCCTCAATTTTATATAAAACAACAAAATAAATGTCAACAATTTTCTTCAAGTAGAAAACGAATTTTTAATAAAAGTAAAGAAGAAATGTACGATATGAAAAGAAATTGTTCAAAAAAAGTATTTTCCAATGTTAAATTACAAAATTCAAATATTGATAAAACAATGAGTAATAATTTATATTCGAAAACATCAAAAAAGAATATGATTTCTCAAACAAAAAGTGATTATTGTAAACCAAAAAATTCTTCGAAACGAAAATCATTACCGAAAATGAATTCCATTTCGAAAAATATTTTCACTGAGAATTTAATTGAAGAAAAAAAAATGTATAAAAAGAGATATGCAAAAAAATATTTGTTGTCACAAAATTAAGATAAATTTAAAACAAAAAAATAGTTAACTAATTTTAAGTAAAATCTATTTAAATTACTTGTAAAATTGAAAAATTTTCCAAACAAAAATCATGTACTTTTTTTTCAAAAATGCAGTGATACTTAATTGTGCACCATTAATGTACCACTGTATTTCTGAGAATGCTCTAAACTTAAAAATTAATTAAATTAAATTTTGTATAAGGAGTTAACTTTTTTTAAATTTAATTATAGGCGTGGTCTATTTGTAAAGTTTGCAACTTAGATTAGATTAGAACCAGCTACGCAGGTGGCATATTAATTCCGTTCCTACCAATTAATAAAAGTTAAATCCTTTATACTGGCACTAAAAATGTTCAGAAGATTCTGTTAATGTTTTGGTTATTTACAAATAATGTTAAATTAAGTTTTTGGTTATTAATTAAATACTTATATAAAAACAAGTAATAGAAAGTCCATATTGTTTTATAAAATATAACATGTGTGCATGATAAAAGAAAAAAAAAGTATCTCAGATAAGTAAATTCGAAGAAATCCTGACCTATAATATCAGAACTAGCATAAACCAGAGTAAATTCAATAATGCATCGCTGTTTCGGTGATGCTTTGTAGCAATTCGACATCGTTGATTTATTGTTATGCCGATGCGATGACAGTACATGGCAGATGCCGATGCTCTTGATTCATTTTTGAACTGTTTTTTTTTTATTGGGAAATGGAAGAATTTAGTATAAATATTCTAATAAATTCTGTGTTAAAAAATTCAGTAGATGGTGGAAGTAATTTGATAAAAATTATAAATCAAAAATAACTTAGGTATGAAATGTCAAATATCAAAAGAAGGAAATACATGCATTATGAAACTTGGTGATCCCAATATTATTAAACCTTTGTGCATCGTATACTCTAGCACTGCATATTTGAATTTTTGATTTTCAGTGTGATGCTAGACTGATGCTTTTTTAAATTTTGGACAAGCTTAAGCATCGCATCACCAAAGCAACGATGCATTATTGAATTTACCCCCGCTCAATTAATTCTCTGCATGCATTGCATAAACAGGATACCTTAATTTTGTTATTACCGGATAATTTTTCAAAATAACAAATTGAACATTAAAGGCTATCCAAATAATTTTTCTAAAGAATATTTACTAAAATTCACTTGCATGACACAATGAATTCTCTGTATATAATTGTATTGCACACACAAGGCACACACAGATCCAGAGTCAGTACAAAATTTAATTTTGAAAGAGATTTTTATATATCGACCATTCCACGCGGAGTGTAACATCAACCCTAAAAAAAATTTTTTCGATAAATTTTAAATAAATAGGATATATGTATATGTTGACCAATTAGTACTCTTCACTACTGTAATATTTTTTTTTACCAAAACTTGTTTTTTAAAAAAAATCAGGTACATACACATAACACCTACCTTAAGTAGGTTTAGGTATACTGTTTTTGAATTGCATTAGTTAGTTACTATAAATATGTTATAAATGTTATATAATATGTTATAAGTTATAAATATGTTTGATGACAAATAGTACAGTGTTTTTTTATTTTAAGTAAGTGCACTATTAAAAAGTATAAAAGGATTTTCAACATTGTTTTTAAAACAGATACAGACGTGTTAATTTATTACGAAATTTTTGTCCCGTCCGTCATAAAAAAGTAACATTTTTGTGAATATGCAGGTAAGTTAGAGATATACACATAATCAGTTATGTTAAAAATAACAAGTTTATGGAGGCAATTATAAATACAAAAACTTAGCTCGATATCATGAATATATTCTTAATTATAATAAATTGAAAATTGTCCCGTCCGTCATAACTGAACAATTTAGATCTACTCCTTTAGAATTTTTATAAATATTCGAATGTTTAAAATTTTGATATATTTTAATAATTAATTTTTATTTAAAAAAATACCTTCAGGTACATAAACAAAACACACACATCACACCTACCCTTAATGTGTTTAGGTGTAGTATTTTTGAGTTGAAATCAATATAGTTACCAAATGCATTTTATGACAAATAGTACAGCGTTGTTTTATCTTTATAACGTGTATTATCAAAAAGAAATACTAATAAACTATTTAAAAAATAATAATTTCAGTTTTTAATTTTATTATTTTCTTCTCATTTTATAAAATCAATTTGGTATTTTTCAATTGTCCCGTCCGTCATACGCACCTGGTAAACATAATTTGTTATATCTTAGGTTTCGCGAATTAGAAAAATAAGAAATTTCTGCCGTAGTTTGCCAAGACTACCACCTAAAAATTTATCATAAAACAGGAGGTGTGAAGTAATATACTTCGAAGAAAAATAATGTTGAATTTATGACTCGAAATACCAGTGTCATTTCATGTCCCGTCCGTCATAGTCACTTATGGCCTTATAAAATTAAAACAAGAGTTCTTGGAAAACATCTTCTTTTTCAGTTTAGTAGATTGTTCGGTGGATCATTAGTTTTCTACATTTAACAAGAATATATTTGAACTATATGAACGTAAAAGCAAAATGATTAAAAAAAGTTTCCTTCAATTTCCCGTCCGTCACGCTTGGAATGGTCGATATATAATTCAAAATTTAAGAGAATACAAAAAAAAACTTGTTCATATAATTTTTTATAGGAAAAATGATTTGAAAAAAATTTCAATCAAGATTTTGTTTGTTTCTTATTTCAATTTTCCCTAGTAGACAAAAACAAAAAATAAATAATCAAAAACTGTATTTTTTGTGCCATATTGTTTCACTTCAAATTATTAACACAAAAAAATGATGAACATAACAAAAAACATTGTTTACTAACTGAAATTAAAGTTGCTTAACTAACTAACAAATTTTATTTTTCACGAGGAACAAACAACATTTAACAGAAGTTTTTCTATACATTTCAATTAGTTTTCGTATTTTGAAACTAAACAAAAAAAAGGGTATTCATCACAAATTGTGCATTTTTTTTTTTTTTTTTTTTGAAATTTTAGAAGAAAAAAAATATATATATATACTCGTATACATATATGTATTGTTAATGAAGTGTTTTAGGTTTTATGAAAATTCAAAATAAACAAGCATAGAGAAAATATTCTCATTTTTTCAAGCACATAATTTTTATACGAAAAATAATTGCGATTTTATTTTAACTTATTAAGATTTTATGTATTTCCGGCTAGCAGCTATATAGAAAAGGCAGGTTGTTGTAAATAATGAAATGATTTTCATCTAACATTTTAATCACTTTTCAAAATGTCAAAAACAAAAAAGATTTTTGAGAAACTTATTACTCTGAAAAATAGGACGATAAGATCATCTAAAAAAGCAACAATAAGTTGAAAAAATACGTTGAAAAAAAAAGTATCATGTTTTCACGTTAATTAACATAAAAAATAAAATTATGAAATTAACAAAGGAATTTAAAAAAAAAAAAACAACAACAAAATATTACTTTATTAAACATTTCTTATACATTTTCTTTTACAATTCACGTTTATATTAAATTTTCTCATTTTTTTTTTTTTGTTTTTTTTTTTTTTGTTTACAAAGCTATTAAAATTTATTTTAATTATTTCAGACACCTTTATCACATTCACTAAATTTAATTAACTTTTCAAGTAAATACAATTATGTAGAAGTTTATTTTGTTGAAAAAGAAAAAAGAAAAATTCAAAGACATGTTTTGTTTGAAAAAATTATATTTTCATAGTTTTTTGAAAAAAGTTTATACAAAAAATAAATAGGAAAAAATAAAAAAATAAATGATAAGTAAACAATTTTGTAATTTTTCTATTATGTTTAAAAACAAAACTTTTAAAAGTTCTACACACATATCTTCGTGACTTGAAATACTCATGATAGATTTTTTAATATATGTACATATGTGTATTCTTATACAAGTATCTTGACAAATTTTTGGTTATTTACAAATAATGTTAAATTATGTTTTTGGTTATTAATTAAATATATCAAAATAAGGAAAAGTTCATATTGTTTTATAAAATATAACATATGTGCATAATAAAAGAAAAAAAAAACAGTATCTCAGATAAGTAAATTCGAAGAATTCCTAACCTTTTATAAGAAATAACATAAACCACAGATGGGCATGACACAATGAATTCTCTGCATTCTCAATTTTATTATTACCGGATAATTTTTCAAAATAACAAATTGAATATTAAAAGCTATCCAAATAATTTTTGTGAAGAATATTTACTAAAGTAAAATTATAAGGAGGAATTTCTTGTTTATGCCAATTTCATAATAAAATTTTAAATACGATATTTATTTTGTTTGTGACTTTAAAAGTAGGTACAAACTTTTCCTTCTAAATTTGAAAATAATACCACAAAACTTTTTTCTTATTCTGGCATTTATTATTGTTAATGCAAAAGTTTTCGGTCAATATTTGTCTTTTTAATCCAATAAAAATTATAATTTTTATAATTTCCACGAAAATCCATGAAAATTGAAAGAACAAATACTTATGTTCAATTTTTATTTATTTTTAAAATGTTCTTTTTCTTTTTAAAATACCTACTATTTATTCAAGAAAATTTTCTTTATTATTTGTTCATGATTAACTATTGTTTTTTTTTTTTTTTTTTTTTTGTACTTTTTTTATAATTCATTTATTGCTCACGTGGTTATTATTCATCCAAGTAAAAGTTTGAAAATTATTTCAATAAAGTTTGCTAATAAATTAAATTATTGAAAACAAATAATTTAAATAGCGACAGATATTGTAATTTAAATACAAAAGAAGATTAACAGTCAGTAACAGGAGAAAAATGCTTAATATAAATTATATATTAACAAAAAGAAACTGTCTATGTGGGAGTTTGCAAAATGGACGATTAATCAACTGAAACTGAAGATTACACACAATCAATAATGGAAATGTTAGTTTGAATTTACATTCATATTTTTAATTCTGTTTCATACTGAACATTTTTTTTTTATTTTCATATCTCTGTGTATCAAGTTTATTTTGAAAATAAAATCCTTTCAAATGGAAAATGTGTATTTTCAATTAAAGTATACACATGAATAGTTTTCAAAACTAATTTTGTAAAAAGCATATGTAAAATGAAAATACATATTTACAACAATAAAATAAAAATGAATACAATGATGTAGGTGGAGTACTTTGTAAATATTTCAAAAATGAATTGTATTCATATGCTTTCAAAATATATAAGCCATAATCTGAACGTATTATTTTGTAAATGGAATTTTCATTGCATACACATATAAAATTCAAAAATAATATTCAAATAGTAACAATTTTTTTTTTTTTGATTAATATTTTATGTTTTCTATAAGAAAATTAAACAAATTAAAAAATTAAATTCTAGGAATTCTATAGAATTTGTATAAAAACTTAACACCAGTATTTTGAAAGAAGATGTATTCAATGAAATACTTCAAATATGTGTCATTTTCACTTTATCATTTTACCAATCAATTTAGTATGTAGCAAGCCAAGCCAATTCACATCATTCTTATAAACATCATCATCACTATACCACTGTCATTTAAATTTAAACATTTAAATATTATAAAAAAACATTGAAAAAAACAACAAAAACATGTACGATAACTGTCAATAATAATGATGATTAGGAGAAAATATGTAATAATACAGTTATGAATAAATTTTGTTTACAATAAGTACCTTCATGAAGCATCTTTAATATTTTTCATATACACCTTGAGCAAACTGTATAAAATTTAAAATGAGATAACATTTTTTTAGCTCACATACATATTTTTTGAGATTTAGAAAACTTTGTGGTAATTTTAAACGATTTTAATAACAATTTCTTTTCATTTATTTTAACAATCTATTTAAGCCAGTTATAATAAAAGCGGAAATCCTATTTTTTTAATAAAAATAATTATTATTTACTGTCTGATTATACTTTCAAAACAAATTGTCATTTTTATGTTAATATACTCGTAAATAAACATAAGGATAAGAAAAACAAATCCATGCTATGAAAATATTGCGTATTATATGTTTAAGAAAATATTCGTTTTCACGTTTCAACTTTTAATATTAGATTTTTTCGCTTATTTCAACTATATTTCTGAAACATATAATAAACATGTTGCTGTCAGTAAAAAATGTTTCAATTGATTAGTAACCAAAAAAAGGATATTTTGTTTTCTGTTCTCTTATCAATTTTTTTATCGATTCTCTAAGATATGTATTTCTCTAGATGTTCTTATTTTCTTTTACAGTTTGTAATAGCCTCCTGTTGCGACTCAACCAGCTTTAAAGTAAACCATTATTGTTGTTTCTTTCGATTCATATGATGTCTTCTATTGAATAAAGCATTTTTTAAAGGAGTGAAAGCTCAATTTCACTTAAAAAATTGTAAACAGTCAATTCTACACTTTAAAAGTATTCGGTCATGATTTTAAAATTATCTGTCTGAAAAAAATATTTTTATCGTTGAAAATATTAAAGAAACATTTTTGTATCTTATTTTAAATTCTTAAAGGATTCTCTGTGAAAAAGATTTTCTTTAAAAATAAATAAATAATGTATTAAATTTGAAAACAAAATGATAGTGAAAGCACTTTTTACGCATATGAAATTTAATGATGTTCGAAAATGTTAGATAAAAGAAATTTAATGGTAATGAAAAATTTTAACATGTTAAAATGTTGTATATAAACCAATTAACAGTTAATAATATCACGTTAATTTGAAGCTAAAAGTTTATTAAAAGTACAAAATTCAAAGGGAAATCTTCTTTAAAAAAACGTAAGTTGTTTCAATTTTTCTGTTTACTTTCATTTTCGTGATATTAAAACTTTTTAAAAACTTGATTAAGTGGGTATTAGGAATATAATACCTTCGCTTTTAAAGATTTATCTTTTTTTATAATTAATACTATAACCCACTTAGAATTACTTTTAAATGAAAAGAAATATTGTAAAACCTTGAAAAACAATTAGGGTATTGTTTAAAAAGGTTTACACGAAATTTAGGTATAATCAACAAAAGCTTGTTTTTTTTACCTGAAAGTCGCCCGTAATTTTTCTTATGTTGAACAATCCAAAAACCGGAACAAAAGATGAACGCCCAAGCTACCGTTTGTGTTTGTGTTTCATTTTTTTTTTCGTTTTTTTTTTTTTTAAGAAAATTATTTTTAATGAAACTTTTTCCTCAATGAAAAAAATGGTTTGTTTACTTTCTTCATTGTCATCTTGAGAATTTAATTTTGAAAGGATTAATAAACTTTTTTGGATTGTTTTTCATTTTGAAAAATTACGTACATTGTGTGAACAAATTTCGATGATGGTTAACAAAGTATTGTACTTTTTTATAATCCTGAAGGTATCAAAAAATGTTTTCCCATTCAGTATTGAAACGTTAAACAATTAATTATAAAAGCTATTTAAATTTTATTTTGCTTTTACACTTAAGCCTGTTGTTTAATTGCCTTTTTGTACTTAATATTTTTCCTAATCAGACAATTAAATTTTCTTTTGTCCTTTCTTATGAGAATGTGATGAAATTATCATTATGTAAATTTTTTAGAATTAAAAATTTTGTATCCTACGAGAAAATTTTCTATAAATTAATATTTTAAAGCAAATTAGAATAATTGTGAGAGATGTAATTTATATTTTAATCAAATTGAATCATTTTATTTTGAATACGCAAGGATAAATATCCTTTACCGCCTTTATGTTATATTTTTATGAAAATTTTATTTTAATTACATTTTAATTTTAAAATGTTCATTAAATCATAAACGATAATAAAGACTGAATAAATTAAATATTTAAAAATTTTTGCTTTTAAGAAACTTATCTGAAAATAAATTGAAAATCTAATAAAATTCTCAATTTAAAAATCATGAATAATTCAAAACGCTTTAAAAAGCAATCAACCATGTTTAATGGCTTCCATTAAGATTATCAAATGTTTTCAATGTTTTACGCTTTCTTTTAGTATTTGGAATGAATAATATTTTACAATAGTAAAGTTATAAACTAATTGATTTAAACTTTATCAACTTTTTCTAAAAGAAACACTTACAACGAAAAGAAGACAAAATAGACCTATCGATGTAACAAATTCAATAAATTGCATGAAATTTTTATTAAAATTCAAAATGGTTTTACATGGGATTATTCAAATGAAAAATTATAAAAAAACGAAAGTGTATTTTCCTTGAATGAATATAAATTTTAATATTGCTCAAATTTAAATAAATGATCCCTAGAAATATCGTCTGTTGAGTGCTGAAATGGTCCATACGCCACTTTTGTATGTATATCTCGTTTGGACCCATTTTAGCACTCAGCCGACGATATTTGTATAACAAAAATGAATTTGTATTAATTCACTCAAATTTTTTAAGATGTTTAATTAAATTTTTTTATTTACTTTTTCTAAATTGATGATTCAATTATTCTTAATTAAATCTTTGATTTGTATTGCAAAAGCACGTACGTAAAATATAATTTCATGAAACCTAAACACAAAAAAAAAACACCCTTAGATTATATTCTTATTTTAAGAAATAAAATCTTTTGAAGCAAATAACAAAATTTTCTCCAAAAAAAACTGACTAAAATGAAAATTCTAAAAAAATAAGGAAAAAAAGACTTAAAAAAAAAAATCTTAAAAGATGGACGAAACTTTAGACAAAGTTTTAGAAAACTTTTTAGTTTTTGTCGTTGTTCTTTTCTTCTTGCCACTAAAAAATATTTATTCATATTATTGTTATTGGCTTCTAATGGCCATTATTCATCATCATTTCGATACTCATACACACAGTGTCATTACCATCAGGACATAATGACTATTAAACGACATACATACATATGTACATCAAGGACAAAAATGATATCTGAATTATTATCAGTGGTATAAGTTTACTTAGTATGGATGACAGAACAAAAGGACAATAAATAAATACATATTAATTTTTGATACGATATGTTAAATATGTTAAACAAAGTTTTGATTTAAACTAACATCTTTCAAAAGTACAATAGTTATGCTGATTTACAATATTTTGGAATAAACATCAAAGTAGAAGATTTTTTCACACTGTTCAAAGCAAATGAAATGAAGTAGGAAAATAAATTTTTAATTTAATTTTCATTAAAGTAAAATTTTGTCATTAGAGAAGTAGAGAAATTTCCTATACAAATTCTGGCAAATTTTTTTTATGTTTGAATTATAGGAATATATTGTACATACATATATATTTTTTTTTTTTTTCAATATGATTTTCTTCATGGTACCTTAGTACGCATTAAGCATGATGCAGGCATCCAATCGTAGGTCTGGGACTTATTATTTTCAGCTTCGAATTTTTACTGAATTTTATCTTTAAATTTCTCTTAATTTCTTTAAAAAATTTTAATAAATCTTATCTTTTGAAATTTTTTGACTGACCTTATTACAAAACACATTATATCAATGGAAATTCTTCAAGAAATTTTATATCTAAGAACAAATTATGAATGTTTTACATAACATTTTCTTATCATTATACTATTTATCTTTGAAAATACTTTCTTTACTTTTATTTTATGGGAACATTTCCTTTATATAATGTATATCATTTAATTTTGTCGTTATTTCATCATGAATCGTATACATAATCTTCTTTTATATAATTAAATACGCCCCAAAAGGATCTCATGGAATTTTCTTTCATATGCAAATGAAAATGTACCCGAACAAATCAAATTGGACATAAATCTCTCTTGCTTCACTTTATAAGTTTCCTTTTTAACTTCAAATATTACAAAGTATGCGATAACATTTCCTCATATTAACCCCATTAAAAATAAAATCCATTAAGAATTTTAGTTCTAGTTGAAAGATTTTTTTATGTACATACATGAAAAAGATACATGATTTACAAAATTTAAACTTAAACTCATATATGAGTTCCAAAAAGATTTATTAAGAAAAAGGAACACAAATTTCTTTGAAAGTTGATTTTCCATTCAAAATTACTTAAAAGAATTTCTATGTTGGTACTTCCGCTTTCCTTAGCACATTTTCTAGTAAAAGATTGAAAAAGTTTCTCAAGTTTCTCAGTAATTAAATAGTTTGTTTAATTTTCTTGTTTCTCTAATGCGGTTTTTGTTTTTCATATAATAACTTTTTAGTGTTTTTTCTTGTCATTCATTAATAAAACTAATTGTAAAGTATTCTAAAGTGCTTAAATGTATGATAAATTGGTAGTAAGCAATAATGAGACTATTGTATACTATTTTACCTCATAGTCATGTTAAGATTCAAAGTGAATATTTCTACCGATTTCTTATACAAAAGCAAATTAAATTATATAAATTCGTAAAGCTTTCTTACTGCAATTAATATTATTTATCAAAACAAATCATTTTTAAGCAAATTAAACTGACATTTATCAAATTATATAGCAGTAAATTAACATAGGCGTAATTGTTTGAAATTATTAGGAGTATGAAATTATTATTTTTTTTTTCTGTGTGGGTGATTTTTCAAAGCAATTTATGAAATTTTTCTGGCTTTGTAGTTACTTCCTTTTTTATATTCTTTTTGTGAAATAAAATTTAATTATGAGTAAAAATTTTCTAAAATCCTTGAATATTCAAATTTTGTTGAAGATTTTACATCTTAAAAGCAAAAGTAAATACATAATTACGAAATTTGGAATGACAAATTGATTGATGGTGAATATTTCAAAAAAAAAAAAAACGTAATAAGAATTCGTATTAGAAAAACCTTTCTAAAATAATTTCAAAAACTAATTTTTTTTTTCCTTTTTGTGTTTAAAATTAACTGAAAATTTGATTTTTATCTTTGATTGATTGATAGATGTCCTCTTTACTCTTCACTTTTTTTGTATTATATAGAGCGTAGAAGGATGTATTGACAAACCATTTTCATGAACAGAAGGACGTGTGAAAGCATCATTGAAAAAATCAGCTTATGGAAATAGTGAAAAAATCCATGTGATCGTTGATAATGAAAATAATAACCAAAAAGTTATACAAAAAACAAGAGTAAGTTTATGTGTATGTGTGTATATAAATACATATTAACTGTTAACATTTCTCAAAATTTTTAAGCGGAAAAAAAATCCATAAATGGTTCTACATTTTTTCAAAAAAAGGACAATAATTCGATTTTTATATTTTTTGAATTTGCTTTGATGAATCATAAAAAAAAAATAATTTGTCCATTTCAGGACCAATCAAATACAGAAAAATACTATCCAATTTTTTTTCAACTAAATTGTCCTGTTTTATTATTTCTTTTTCTTCGACATCCTTATTGTTCAAATACATTTTTATTTTCATCACCGCAATTTGTCATTTATTTTTATTTTATACCGCAATCATTTTACGTATAAACGGATATCCTTATTTGTAATCAGAGATATTGATTATATTACTGGTATTATTTTGATTATTATTTTTTTTATTTTTGAACAATAAATTTGTGATGACAAAATAATCAAAACAATGAAAAAAATACAATAATAAAAAAAAAGAATTTTGTTTTATATCATGTATTTATGGAGTGATAATTATTGTTTACACATTTCAATTAAATACATTTATTCAAACAAGTGTGCCGGAAATAAAAAATAAAAGTAATTGATTAATGGATTAACATTGAACATCTGAAGGACAAAAAACATATAAATAAATAATGTCAAGGGAATTTCTCTAACGGTAATTTCTATTTCATGAAAATGAATTAAAAATTCAAATATTTATTTTTTTTATTTTTTCCTATTTTTTGATTTATTTTGAGAACGAATTATGGAATGGGAAAATTAGATCATGTAAAACAAAGACGAATTAACTTGCTATTTGTCAAAAATTTAAATAAAGCCAAATTTTACTTAATTTAGTTTATAAATAAATGCTATTTTTAAATATGAATCCTTCGCAAAAGAAGCCATTTATTAATTAATTTAAAAATACAATATGTGTTATAAAAGTAATTTCCAATATTTATAAAATGTGTCCCTATTTATGTGTTCTTTTTTTTAAATAACCCTTTTGTTCTTTCAGGTTTTTACAGTTCAACATGTTGACATTTGCATGTTCAGTAATGGAAAATTTAAAAATATTGTTGTTGATGTCAATATGAAAACCATCAAATTATACCAAATGAGATATATACATACACTCACAATTATGAGTTTCCGTTAAAGATAATAAAATATGTATTCATGAATTTTCAATAATAATGGAGAAAAAAATAACAAATAGCCATGTAACCTTCTATTATCCTTCTGTACAAAAACATGTAATATTACCCTAATTTAAATATAATCAAGAATTTCACAAAAAAAAGGTTCAATCATCATTTTATCATTTTTTAACCTCTTATATTATTATGGATATTGTATGCATGCATTACATTTATTTTATCTATTTTCTTTAGGACCTAAAAAAAAGGGATTGCAGTTGAGGATACTTATTAGAAAATACATTGGCATCGTTACCTGCACCACCATCATCTACTAATCAAATTGAGCCTGGTCCACCACCGACTGAAAATAATTTTCAAGTAGCATCAAGTGCTCATCGTTGTCCAACAACAGCTGACGAAAGAAATGTTTTTGACATTTATGTTTCATATTATGTTAAAGTTAAATTAACATTGAGTGGTATGGGTGGTGAGGCATCATTAAAATTATCATTTATTTTGGGTCATGAAGATAGTGAGGATGAGGATAATGAATAATGATATTGATGATGATGTTAATGCAATAAAACGTTTATCAAATGAACAAAAAAGAATAATTACAACTAATAGTGGGGTGGTTAGTAGTAGCAAGAATAATAACAATATTAGTTTTAATGTCAACAAATAAATTATACAAGCAACGAATAAGGATAATATTATCAATGACAATATAAATTCTTATAGTATCTACTCTGTGATATTACTTATTAAGGAAAAATTACATGAGGATCAAGATACAATATCATTATTAAATGAAGATGTTAATGATGATGATGATGAGGATATTAATGATTAACAAAAATGTAAAGAAAATGAAGAAAACATAAACAGAATCAAATATTATTACAACGTTACAATAAAAAGTTCAGTCAATTCAAATAAAGCGAGATGATAGTCTGAAATCGTGACTATGAGAAATTAACATTGAATATTTTTAACGTCCTTATTAAAATACTGTTCAAACGTTATGCCTTAAATATGTGATAAATATTTAAACTTTTAAAAGAGACGTAAAATAAAAATTAAAGGATATTTTTTTCCCATAAATTATTTCAGAGGATATACTTTTTCAAAAATTATATTAAATTGCTTTTAACCATGAATACATGAATAATAAATACTAATTTTATTTACTTGTCTGTGTTTACATTTTTTTTATTCTTACAGCCTTTTTCATTACTTTCATTTGACTGCGACTATTTCTAAAAATTAAATAAATTTTTAATGAATCATTACACCTATTGCAGAGGTGTAACTTTTATTTTAAATACATACATTGAAAACGTTTTATTCTACGCAGAAATAAATGTTGATAAATGTTTTTGACTTTTTTGTCCTTTTTTAATTTTCCTAGAGAAATTATGTGAATAGCATGTCAACGTTTAGATATTAAAAATTTTGTAAAGTTGAAGGAGAATAGCTGAAGTGCCTCTGCCTGAAGAATAAGAAAAGAAAGAAATTTGAATAATTTATAAATGTATTGAAATTAACTGTAAAAATATAATAAATACGAACTTACAGCAGATACAGTCAAATGATGATGTATTGAATTTACCGTTCCAAGATATAAAACTTTTTTTTTTTTTTTTTTTTTTTTTTTTTTTTTTTTTTTTTCAAAATATGAAAAACGAATTTTTAATTGCGAAAAAAAAATTATAGTTGTTGAATTCATTTGAAGGATATGTAGAAATAATTACTTGAAAATACAACTTTTTCGATCAGTAAAAATGAGATAAATTTAATTATTAACCTCAAGCTATAATAAAAAGAGTGTTTTAAAAAAACGGAGGAAAACTGTAAGCTACTTTTCTTTAAATAACTTTCAGTAAGTTACATATAAATTTTTGTTTTTGCAGTTACAAGAAGTATTTAATTCTACCAATTCATGTTCTTTTTCACGTTTCTTATGTCCTTAAAAAAAATGTAAATCAAATATTTCAGGATATTAACATATGTATCATATATAACTACCTCAAGAGTTTTCTATATGTTTTAGCACCTTTAAAATTAATTAATTGAAATACCTGTGCTACATAATATTATTTGTGGAGGTATTCAATTTTGTCATCCTTAAGGACGAGCCTTTGTGATTACAGTGTTGATTATTCTTTGAGAATTTTAAAATTGTTTCACAGTAATTGTATTCGACAGGTATGCAACATTGTTGATAAAATACCATTTTCATATCGACAAATCCTTTTAAAAAATGAGAAAAACAGATTTTCGTTTTAAAGAACATGCGTATTTGAATGAACATAGTTTCTCTAGCTTTTTTTCAATATTCTGAGAAATTTTAATGATAAAAGTAATAAAAGTTAAAGTTTCTCTGTAACATTAGTTTAGTCATATTTTATGTTAACAAGAACTAATACTCTATATATTTGGTTTATATTCGTTCCCATCCAGGTAAAAATAATTCCAAACTTATGTACGTAAAATTTCAAATGTAAGAAATAATAAAGTTCCTTAAGAAGTTATATATTTATGTACATAGGTATATACTTATGTAAATTTGTAATTTGATATGTGATATTAGATGATAGATAGTAATTGAATGGTCTACTTTGTTTGTTTGTTTATTTGACGTGTAAACATTTTTCATTTTTGTTCAATATTCGAGTTAAAAATAACCTCTTTGGGAATAAGGTATGTGTAGATACAATTTGTGAATTAAGTTCATAAAGTCAATATAAATTAGGAAAACATGTACATTTGAGGTTTAAATTCATATAAAGTAGTTAAACAAAATATAGAAACAAAGGGTTTACAAAAATAAACAAAAAAAAAAATTGGCTACAGAATGATTTTTAAAATTAAACAACTTTTGACCATCAGCATTTTTTTTTTATTTATCTTTACATAGTTTTATTTTGTATTAAATTTCGCAAGAAACTATCAAAATACTTCATTTTCAATGTCAAATAATTTTCCTAGCACGTGCTTTCAAAAGTTATTAAATTTTTTTTTTTTTTTTTGCTTGTTACAAGTATCAAAACATTTTTTTTTTCTTTTTCATAAGACAATATATAGTCATATTTTTAGATTTAAAACCATCCTAAAGATGAATAACAGATATAACATTATGTTTTATTTATCATAAGACACAATTCTGATAAAAAATTGCAAGTGAAAGAAAGTTTGAAAGTTTATGTACATAAAAATTAATTTGATTTTTCACTGTCGTTATTGTTACGGTAATAAAGTTTTAAACTGTCTGTTTCATAAGTAAATTTTAATTATTTGGAAAAACAAAGTTCAGAGGATGATAATGAGCCTAGAATAACAGATGTTATTGAAGATTCATGTAGGTAATGCTTTAATTAAATTGTTAATGCTAATTTATCTTTCTTTTTTTTTTATTTAAAAAAAATTCCTGATAAGTTTTTAATTCGTGTATCCTTTTTTCTGAATCCAATTTTTCAAGTACTTTTTTGGCATTAGCTTGCTTGGCAGTTAATCAAAAACTGATTCACATAGAATGTGAGTAATCCTTTTATATAAGGACATGAAAATTTTAAAATGCAATATTCATGTGATTTATAATTCTAATGTAAGAATTTGACATTTTTTTATATAAAAGAGAAAATTCATTTAATGATTTATTACGATATAGAATCGTTACATCTCATGGATTTTTAAGTTCCGATTGTATGAAATTTAAATTTTATGGTAGTTTATTAAATTTACATAACGTAAAAATAGTAGTATGTATGAGTCAAAAGTCGACAGAGAAGGCATTGATTAATCTTAAATGCTCAATTTTAATTTGTTTTTCATTAAAATGTGCCTTTTTAAAATTTAATAATTATTATTTTGAATTTAGGGTTGACTAATCAAAGGCCTTCTACACAAACAACAGCGGGAAAAATTATCTTTAAAACGCGCCAGAAGAACCAATTGTATCTAAAATTTTCAAATGATTTCCAACCCAATTATCACGTAGAAATATTGTTGTTTTTAAAATCCTTTTTTTTTTCATATTACTTAAAATGGAGTTTATTTTAATAGTTCGTAAAAGTTGTGTTTCTTGTTAATCAAAAAACAAAGTTAATATTTGTATTCCATTTTGATTAAAATTGGTATCTTTTTATAAATTTCTAAGGTAACTTTTTTGACGTTTCTGTGATTTTTATTTTTTTGTTTGTCATTATATCAAAATTCTCATAAAATTACCTTTGAAGTTAACACAGTTTAAACACATTTCAAAGCATAAATAAAAAAAAAATATTTTACTACGTAAAAAAGGTGTTCTAAAAAAACTTTGAAAAGAAAATATATTTTTGCTTTTATTTCTTTTTATATATATATATATATGTATATATATAAGAAAACAAATAAAAATATATTCCTGTGAAATATTTTTACACGTGTCATATATGAAAAATAGCAAATTTTGAATTTTATTATTACTTGCTTGTCACCATCGCTAACTGCCTATCTACAATCAAATAAATGTAACAATTTTTTACTTAAATTGTCTTTGATTTATTTCAACAGAAATTTCACTGGAAAAGTAAATTGTATATTTAAACAACAACAATATACATTTTTTTATTCAATATAGATGCTTTTTCTTTAAATTTTGTTAATTAAGAATTCTATGGAATATCTAATACGTATTCAGTTACTTTGTGTTTTTTTAATAACGGGAACATTTTGTTTAAAACAAAAATAAATAAAAATATTTTTTCTATAGAAAACATCATCTTTCTTCTTTTTTTTAAATCCTTGATTTTTTTTTGTATGTCTTTTTTTTTCGTGTTACATAAAAATTTGCAATATTTATCTTTCAAATTAAAAATTCATATTGCAACATGAATTATTTTCAAAGTTCCAAGTTTTGCGAACGAAGTGTGATTGAAGAAAAAACAATTTAAAATTCTCCAAAAGTACGAATTTAATTTAAATTTAAATTGTAAATGTAATTTTCTATATTTGAAAAATTTGTATGCATAATAAAAAGGAATTTGAATGAATGCAGTTTTGTGTTGTTTTTTTTTTTAAATTTGATTATTTATTTTATATTTTGTTTTGCATTGATTTAGTAAAAAAATGTTGTTTCTGTAATAAGTATTTCTGATCAACCATTCACAAATGGAAAGCTAAATAATTGAAAAAAATAAATAAATGAATAAACAAGAAAAAGGATGCTTATGATTTTCTCTGTAGATGGTGGAAATAGTTTTATTTTTAGAATTATATATTGTTATTCCAATATCGAGGATGCCAAATTAAAATTTTTTTTTTTCATCTCCTAAATGCACGCAATTTTTGTATTTTTATATTATTTCTATGTACACGTGGAAAATTATTATTAAAGTACATGAACCTTTTTTTTTCATTCACTCTCAAGGCTGTCCTAGAAAAAAACATCCAGAAGCTAATACATTTGTGTTTTTTAACTTATTTAAAAAAAAACATGGGTTATAAGGCATAATCTTATATGTATTATATAATATATAGTATACAATATATATGTACATACATATTATGTATAAGAGTTTGCTGCTATTTTATAAAAAAAAATTTTAAACATCCTCAAGCGTTAACCTTTTGATTTTTAAAGGTTTTTTTTTTTCTTAATTTTTCTTACCTATTTAACGGTTATTTCCTTGACAATAAATAAGCAAAACAGAAGTTTTCCCAGAAACTGTGGTAGTGAAACATCAAAGAGTTTTAAAATAATCAATTAAATACACGAGCCACATAAGAAATAAATTATTTTTCCTTTTGTCCTTTTTTTATTTTTATTTTTTTTTATTTTGAAGAACAGCAAATATCCTTATTTTAAAGGAAAATGTTTTTTATTTATGTAAAACAAAGTAGTTTTCCTTAAATGTGAAAAGAATGATTTTTTTTAAATTTGCTCCAATAAACTTCGTAATAAAAACTTTGCCATAAAATAATTAACAACAAACTTTAATATTAAACACGTTTTTTTTTTCTTATTTTTTGGAGATAATATGTACTTTTTTTAATTAAATTTATGTTTAAATTAACCTAATTATTAATTTTATATGATGTACAAGGGTATTTTATACAGTAATCATAAAATTTTCGACTTTTCAAATTTAACCAAATGAAAATTTAGAATCCGGTAGAATTGTATAATAAAACTGTTTTTAGAACATTAGTAAATTTTAATGGTTTTAAAAGGATATTATTGTATAAAATCGAACACAGTTATTCAAATACAATAGAAAAATTCACATTCGTTTTAGTTAATGCAAAAATATTTGAGCTTAAATTTTAATACGTTTAATGGATTGAAATAATCAATTGAGTTTTTATTAAAAGGATAACTTTTTTTTATGTTTGTATTCTTACACAATATGTTTAGGATTAAAGGTGGGTGCACTCAGAAACCATAGTCAATTGTACTCAATCCTTTTATGTTACTAAACAAATTAACATTTTAAATAAATATTTCATGGAAATTCATTCATTGTCAATGTTATTTAAAATAATTGAACATTGAAAAAGGTTTAAAATCACAATTCAATGTAAAAAAGAATGTGTCGAAATTAAAGTGAAAAATCAATAAAAAAAAAATATTTTGAATTAAAGAAAGTCATATTTACAATAATTGAAATATCTTAAATGTAAATAAAGTGTAAGTGTTTGGATGAGGAAATGTTAATAAATTTTTCTGCAAGAAGCTTTAATTGTCAATGGAAGATAAAAGAAAATTCTGTATATAAGAGAATCTAAAATTAATATTTTTATTATCAGTAAAATATGTTTCCGTTTCATCATAAAAATCACTGAAATGTGTTAAGAATTTACTATTATCGTTTTTCATATGAGCTTACATTTAGAAGAAAAAAAAAAGTCCTGTTTTATGAGAGAGTAAAAATCATATAAATATATTTTATGATAAAATTGTCTCTGGAGTAAATTTTGTATCAAAAATCACATCTATTGGAATTTTAAGAGATATTAAATTTAATTAAAAAATAATAATAAATGCTAGATTTTGTGATTTTTTTATGATCCGAAGAATTTAGAAAATACACAAAAGATTAATGACCAGTATAAAAATTTCATTTACACAATAAATTTTTTTTACATAAGCTTAAAATGACAAAGAAAAAACTTAACATTTTTCCTTATATACATAATACCAATTTTCATATATCAGTGTCCTTATAAATTTCTTTTAAATAATTTAACAAAATTATTCTTTTTTATTTTCTAGTTTCACTAATTCTAAATAATTAAAAAACGAAGACGTATTTGACACAGAATAATTCTTTAATTATTTGATACACAAAAAAAAAAAAAAAAAAATTAAAGATACTCGAAAGCAATACATAAATTACATAATTTTTATTTTTGTTTTTTTGTCGTGGGCGGAAATATATCTCAAGAATCTCAATGTAGATTTTAGAATGATTATTTTTATCATTCACATAAATTTTTTTCTATTTATTCTACAACTTAAATTAAATCTGATTGAAAAAAAATATTTTTATGTAAATTATAAAGGTCTTTTATGTAAAAATATCAATGGTTTACCTACGCATTTAGTTCTTGTGGATTTCCCAAAAGACAACCCATTCAGAAAAGTGTGTGAGTTTATTTTTTTATTTAAAAAAAAATGTTTTAATCATGTACAATTCAATCACAAAACTTATAATTTGGTCACGTGCCAGAGATTGTATTCCCTTATATAAGTCCGTTCCATCATGTTAAATAAAATTTGAAATGAACTTATAAGCAATTTCTAGAGACTTTGAGAAACCTTATTTTTGTGATGAATTTTTATTTTATTTCTGAATAAATTCAGGTGTCGATCAAAGTCATATTTATATTTTTTCAAGGAAGTAAAGAGGTGAAAATAGTGCATACATTACAAAGTAATTATAAATATTTAAATAAATCCAATTTATTTACAAATTGTTATGCGATCACAATACTGTAAAAATCATCATTTAAATAACAGAATTCAGTACCAAACATACAACAAATGGATTTCAATTGTATTTACTTATTGTATTTATAAAATGTAAATACTAAAAGTAAAAGAATAGGTAAAAGGATTTTAATTGATTAAAGTTATGCAATTGTATTGAGTGTAATTGGCATTAATTGCGTTTACAAAAAGCAAAAATGTTTCATAAAATAATAATTAAAATTAAAAGTATTTACTTTAAAATTTGACATGTAGTTGTTTTATAATACAATACTAACGTATTGGCCTATTTTACACGATACGACAATTGTATGATGGATTTTTGTATTTTGTTTTAAAGTTGTCATCTTATGTTTACACGATAAGACTATTGTTGTACAACAAATTGTCATTTCTTCTTTTCTGATTTTCTTCATAGGTTATAGGTAGTGAAGGTAAAAATTATTTTAGTGTTTATACATATAAAAACAAAACAATTTAAAATTATACAAAATATTTTTAGAAAAAAAAATGGACCTAATTAGTAAAGACATATTAAGTGAACATTTAATAATCAAATACATATATGTATCTATATCTTAAATCTTTATCATACGATGTAGAAACTGTAATGAAAAGAAAAAGAGAAAAGTACGAAAGAGAAATGGGAAAATGTCAAATAGTTTGATGAAATTTTCTAACCCATCCGACACAGTCTACCTCCCAAGACTCTTCACTCTTCTCTCCCACAAGTTCGTGTTCGAGAGAGTCGCATTCGACAATTGTCGTATCGTGTAAACAAATTGAAAATCCTATTTCGATTTTTCGTTATGAAAAGGAGGCAACACAAAGTTAAAACTCATTTTTATCAGATCAATCTTTCACAATTTGTAAACTTTTGTAATGAAATCTATTAAAAATTTCAACACGTGTGTTTTAAAAACATACGATGAAAAAAGTAATTTAATATTTTGAAAAATTACTCCTTAAAAAATCACAATTAAAGACTTACATACATACATATGTTCAAGGAAAAAAAATATTTTAATTACCATGAGAACAGATGTTATATGTAGTAGGTATTTCACGTCAATGAAAAACCGTATAGTAAGGTGTTTTGTATGAAATTGTTGAGAAATTATGAAACAAAAATAAATTTTTATAATTAACATTTATTTCTGAAAAAAAAAAAAAAAAATTTAATGCCTCAAGGAATACCTACATATCCTCTTTTTTGATTTATTTTATAAGGAAAATATTTTAAGTATTTACTTCACATGTGTGTGTGCGTGCCATGTGTGGGTTGCTTGATACACATATTATATGCTTTCATAAAAATATTTCAAATATGTAATTCCTTATTTTTGAGAACTTTGAATGTCTCAGTTATTATAATCAGGTAGATGAACTGAGTAATTTTAGTCTTCATAATTTGCAACTGATACGCTTTTTAAAAGTTTACTATTTGCTTCTGCAAAAAATGTTCTTATATTCTAATACCTTTTTCATTTTTAAAATGTGAATCACTAAGGTGTTACGACATAAAACATTTCTAGAAAAAGTAAAATGTAATTTCATAATTAAATAGAAAACATTGCTCCCGAAAGTTTTGTTTTAAGATGTTTTTTTTTTTTATACATAAATTATTCACATTACATCAGCAAGATTTTCTTTGTTAAAATGAAAAATTTCTCGATGAAAATAACATTTTGTAAATTTATCAACTAGAAAAACGTTCTTTCTTTGTTTTTAATAAGAAGAAAAAAATTTTATTAGGCTACTGACTTTTTAATGTCGTTAAGGGAATACTCGTATAAAATGTTTTTCAACTTTCCAAGTTTACGTTTTACATTTCATTTTATGTTGTTTTTGTTGTTGTCTTTTTTTTTTTTTTTTTCAAATTATGACCATGGGATGAATTCACCTGAAGAAAAGTCGTTACTTTGACATTATGGTTTGTCATTATGAAACAACAAGGTGACAAAAGGTGGAATAATTTTCTTATAAGAATCTTTCTCATCATATAATTCTATGAAAAGAAAATTAGATTTTTATGTTAAACGTAATACGAAAATGTGTTTTAGGGATGTGTTGAAATTATATTATGACGTATTTTACATTTTTTTTCTATGTTAAAAAAATTAGCCACCCACGACTTTTTTTTTTTTACTTATAAATCTTATTTAAAGAAAATATTACTGAAATAGGAAATGGGTTTTTCTTAAAATTAATTTTTTTTTTCTCAAGTGAGAAACAAAAATAAATTTTGTAGGTATGTATTGTAATTTAAGGTACTTTATTCATTGAAGTCTTTAATGACTTAAAAATAATCATTTTCTGCCCGAAAAAATAGTCAATGCAAGTGTTACTTACAAATTTGATTAAAATTATCACATTTTATCATTTTTGTTAGAGGATTAATGAGAAAACAAACTGTAAAAACGTTGTAATGTACATAGCTTAATTGAAAATAAAATACTTTGCACAAGAATTCGAACTTTTTTTTTATTTCTTATAACTTAATAATTTAATTTTCTTATAACGTACCTGAAAAAAACAACTTTTTTATCTTTTTTGTTTTAATTTCATTTCATCTCATTTCAACATTTCATGCGAAAAAGTATCATCACATGTATCAAGCTGATTTGCTCTTATTTTTATCACAAAATTTTATCATCAGTCATGTGTTGTTTTCGTGTGTAATCTCATTTAGCATTGGTAACTGCATTTGTTTAATGATAGTAGATAAAATATAATAGGTATCTGTTACAGATTAGAATTTCCTTGAAACCATGCATTAGTCGCTTTGAAATATTTAAAAACAGAAAAATAATGCTTGTACATACATATTAATTATAGTTTAAATTTCACATGACTTTTAAATAATTTTCTAGTGATAAAATAACGTAGAAAATATTATGTAAAAGCTTCATTATTACAATTTTATAAATAAGTTAATTTACCTTGAAACTGTTTAAAAATTTTTAATTAAATTATAAGGAAAATTTCTCAATTTTCAGCTTTTTTGTTGTTGTTGTAAAGTGTGAACTTTTATTTTTACGTTATTTTCCATTAAATTCAAAAATCAATAATATTGTTGAAATTTATTAAAACTTTTTTAAAGAAATAATAATATACATTTAATAATGTATATTTAAAATAGAAGTTAACTTTTTCTTTCTTTTCCTAGCTTTCGTATTTTTTTCAATTTTCGAAATGAAAAACAAACAATAAAATTCTAAAACAATCAAAAGTTAATAAAAAAGAATTTGTCTTCAACTTTTAAGATAACAATAAAAGAACAGTTTAAAATTTGTTCTACTTCTACTACTAGAAAAAACACAAATAACAGTAATGGCAAGAAAACTCAATATTTCTTTCAAATGTTTTTTTTTTTTCAGTTTAAATTTTCACGTCAATTACTTTTTATTAAGCATTGACACAATTTTATTGAAAACACAATTCTATTTTTTCTAGAATTTTTCTAAAAAAAAAGTTCTACTAACTTTCTATTATATTTTTTTTGTTGCAGTTCTCGAAGGAAAAAAGTTTTATTTCATTTTGTATTTTTTCTACCTTAATGAAAATGTTTCAAAAGATAATTCGTACAAATATTTTCAATTTCATAATAATTTTCAAATGTACCAGTCCGTGAATATTACATCTATGTACTTTGAAAAAAGGCCACAAGGTAAATGAAACGATCGATACTTTAAGGTAAGAATGAATTTTTGTAAGGATATTTCAATGATGTACAAAAATTAACAGTATAGGTACCTATGTAAATTGTAAACTTTAAAAATTTCACAAAACATGTGTACATCATCCATAATGCAATATCATGGGAAATTTATGTTTTCTATATGTTTTATGTATGTACATATATCTTTAAAGTTTGAAAATAAACAAGTTGAATAGTTGAGTTTTTTTTTTATTGAATGTTTTTTTTAAAAACTACTCGTAATTTTCAATCTAATTTAGAATAGTTTTTTAATTTTTATAAAATTAAAGTATTTGTTTTTTAATTTTCGAAAATAATCTAAAAAAATTTCAAATTTGTTTTTTTTTTAAATTTCATGAATTTCAAAATTAAATAATTATAAACTGCTTTCAAGAATTTAAAAAAAAAAAACTTATTTTGTTGATTTTCACAGTTTAAATTTTAATTAAAATTTTCAAGTAAAAATCTTCCTTGCTTGAATTTAATTCAATGATAAAATGCGAAAAAACAAACAAACAAAAATCTCATGAAAATATTTGCTGTAGGGTGATTTATTTTTGTTTTCTTCAATCAAAAGATATACGGTAAAAAATTATGTTTAATTTAGAATTAAAAATTTCTTTTCGTTATAATTAAAATTAAAATAGAATTCTCTAAGAAAAGTGTGCTATTCACTAATAAAAGGAAACAGAAATACTTTAAATTCTTGTCAAAACTACGAAAAGAAAAAGTCAACATTAATTATGTCCTTTGAAGAAAAAAATTAAAAAAAAAAAATTGTAGCGCACAAATGAAATTTGTTTATTTAGAAAATTTTAAATATTTTGAAGTATGACAGTATTCATTTAATGCATTACTCTTATACTTTTATATAATTTTTTTACTGCTGTATAAAAAACTACTTTTTCTATATTACATAAGTATCTTCTTTTTTGATACATTCTCCAGCACAAAGGTTAGTTTTTGTATTAAAAAAATACATGAATAAATATTTTATCTGCAATGCATAAAAATCTAAACTTTTTCTAATTTTTAAAGAACTTTTTAGAAAAAATCTTTTAAAAGTGTTAAGTAAATATTTAGTGAAGAAAATTTATCATAAACATTTTGTGAATCCTTATTATTATTCAAATAATTTGATGACTCCTTGACTTGATAATAATTTCTGTCAAAGACGAAAAATACATAACAGTTTTTGAGAGGAATGAGGAGAAAAAAGATTTTAATGCATACATATAACATTAAAAAGGATATACGAGTATCTATTAGCCTATAACTTTTCTATTCATCATCATCATCTGTAGCGCAACACATAATACCTATGTACATATATATTGTACATGAGTTAAATCTCCTAGACTCTTTTTCTAAAATTTCCATTATAAAAGCAAAAACATGTAACCCAATTACTACACCTTCAAGAGCTTTTTTCTTACATTGTAATAAATGAAATTATATTTTAACTTCATAGCAACAAAAAAAAATTCCATAAAATAAGAATTTAAAATTGCTATTCGTTTTAAATTTGCTCATTAATAGATAATATTTATGTTTATTTTATAAATTAGAATTATCCTGTAATTGTAATATAATGTAATTATAGGTAATTCCATCATTTGTTATTGTAAATGACTATCTCAGATGAATATGGGATAAGGTGAAAAAGAAAACAAATAAATGAAAAAAATGTAACAATGTTTATAAAAATAGGATTTTATCATTTTCTTACTCGTGCGTATGATATCAAAACTAAAATCATTTCCTTTTTTGGTTCTTATTGAATCTTAAATTTTCTGGTTTTTCTTAATTATTTTAACAACTTAGTGTAAAAAACCTTATTTTTGTCATTTTCCTTTTTATTATTTTTTTTTTTTTTTATAAATTTGAAAATAAACACAAGATAAAAATACCAAATATGAGAAAAGGTAAAATAAACAACAACGTCAACAACAAACTTTTCCTAGTTAGAAATTTTCGCACAAATTATTTCAAGACAATTCATATCTTCATTCCTGTTACATCCTTTTCTGATTTCCTTTTGATAATTTTGGGATAACAAAAAATTCTCAAGAGGTTTTTAATAATTTTTTTATTAATTTTCTGCTCGTATATTTGTAGATATTTCCTTATGTGTTAATTTTAAGTAAAATTAACTTTAAAGATTCTTAAAGTATTTTAAATTTCTAGTATTCAATTATTATGTAGTGATATGCCTCATACTCATGTAGAGAATATAATGAAATTTTCATGTAATTTCAATTAATTGTCAACACAAATCATTTTGTAATGTAAATTAAATTCAGATTTATTAAATTAACATAATGTGTGTTATGTATCACATTCAAAAGCATACATGTACATATGTATGTACATATGTAGGAGGCGTAATTTATTTAATACATAGGTACATATATAGGAAATTTTAAAATAAATGATAATTAAATTCTTTCGGAAAGTTTTAAATTTGAGAAAAACCAAAACATTATAGATTATAATTCACGATTATACGTTTATGTACATACATATATACTTATATATGAATGTATATACATATTTGATCTGATTACGTGACAAAAATTTATATAAAGTTTTATAAACTTTATCACGCATAAAATTCACAGTTCACACAGTTATGTATTTAATTAATTTAAACTGAAAACAAATAAAAATACAAATCAACGAATAAATATATTTTTACGGTTCAATTTCATACCTAGAATACGTGTTAGAAAAATTGAACAGAAAGTAACAACTTGAAATACGTTAATTTCATTAAAATTGTGGTTATATGTATGAAAATCTTTTTTTTTTTTTTCATTCAAGTGAAACATACTACACATTAAAATAAAAAGAAGAAGAAAAAAAAAGTCACTTTTTAGTGGTTCATAAATTTCTATCGTGATACTTTTTGTATTTGTTTTTTTTTTCTGACAGATGTTTTTTATTTTTGAACAGTTGATGATATGAAATTTTAATTATTTTCATTTTTTAAATTTATTCAGTCATGCTATAACACATGTGAAATTAACTTCATAAATATTTATTTTAATGTATGTAATTTACATTTGAGATACTTTTTAATTTTTCATGTACTTGTCATAATCAGGTGCTTGTTTGTCTTGTAAAATATTTTTTAGTGTGAGGAAAAATATCATTGCCACAGTCCGTAATTTCATTGAACTTAAAGTTTCATATACGAAGTCAAAATTTTAATAAAAAAATTTATGAATGATTGTTCTTGAATATGACATTTTTGTAATTAAATCCTCTTATAAACATTTTTAAATTTAAAAAAAAAAATCTTTTCCTTAAAATTGTAAAAATTTGTTCACAGAAATTATTTATATTGGAGAAGCTTATACAAATCATTTACAAATAAAAAAAAATTCTACATATTAGTAATGTAATGTTGCTAAAAAAATGTTCAAACAACATGTTGATAAGCATGTACATAATAAATTTTTTTTTCTTTTTTTTACATACGAGTACATAAAACGTAATAATTTTATTTGTATCTCGTGTCTCCATTTTAATTTTGCACTGTATACTTATGCTAGCTAAGCAGGTCACTTAATCACTATTTTGCATCTTTTATTCAGAAACAAAATATAATAAATTAACATTTTAAATTCTGATCTCTCTTATCCTTAAAAAAAAAAAAATCAAATAAAATACACGTTTTTTAAAGTTTCCCCTCAATTAATTTTTTATGTTTTTTTTCTATTATTTTTAAACAATAAAATTTTTTATTATAAGTTCCTTTTATAAATACGAATCATAAAATATAAAAAAATAATGTAAAAGTTTAAATGTAAGATTGAAAAATTCAATTATCAGACTCTTTCAATTTCTATTGATTATTTTTTCAAGAGCTCTCACATAAAAACCTAACTAAGGTTATGAATCTACTTTTGTAGAATAAATAATTTTAATAGACAAAGTATTTGTTTACTTATAAGTTATAACAAAAAAAAAAAAAAAAAACTACTTATTCTTTCTATATGCGATAATATATAAAAGTGTGTCATAATTTCCTAATTTTCTGCACTTATTGCTTTTTGATTAAATCAATATCCTTTAGCACAACGCAAAAAGTAAACAGATTTTTTTAATTCAATTTCCATTTATTTTTATCTAAGATTACCTTATTTGTTTTTGCTATGTCACTCTTACAAATCTAAAACCTAATTTTTTATACTTAAATTGTAAACTATGTAAGTATGTATAATGCTCTGTAAAAATGTTAAAGATTAACAAAAAAATGGAAGTTGAATCCGCATGTTATAGTTAAAAATAGTTTTTACCTAAATCATGATGATTTTTAAAAACTTATTCATGAAGATTTTAGTAGAACTTTTTTTTACAATATACATATTATCCTTATACGTCATGTACTATATGTATGTAAGTATTTTGCCGAGTATATGTATTTAAAAACGTATGTACATAGATGACAATTATTAATCTTTGATATTTTAAAAGACAGTTTAGAAACGTGTAATTTTTTATCTTTTTAAACTACAAAATTGTTATTATTTTTATTTGTTTATTTTCTATGTTGTTGATAGACGTATTTTTTATAAAGAATAAAGACATGTGTCATATAAAGATTGTAAGGATGAGATGAGAATCCTTTTTTCTATATTAGAATGATCTTTAAAATATCAGAAGTCAAATTTTTGTATGCTAAATGTTTTCAAGACTTAAAATAATAAAAAAAAAAAAACATAAACACGAACGTAAATGATGTTTCTAAAAATAGATAGTTTGTTGGTATGTAAATATGTAATTAAAAAAAGGACTTCCTTATTTAAATAAAAATAAAAGTGAATAGAAATTTTTCGTTTATTGATTTTTTTAAATAAATCCATTCAATACACTTTTAAATTTTTACAAATCGATTTATACAAAATTTATTTTTAATTACTTATAAAAAAGTTCGAAAGTTTTATGTATGTACATAATTTAAACATTTTTAAATGCGCAGTTATTCAAATAAAGGTAGAAAATTTGAAAAATTATGAAAATTTCTAGAAAATATTATGCTAAACATAGAAAACAAGGATAATAATAAACTTAAAGAAGAAAATAAAATGTTATTATAACTTTGATAAACATAGCAAAAACCTAAAACCAAAAAATTTAAAATTATTTTTAACCACAAACAAAAATTAAACAGAATTTGAAAAACTTTCAAAAAGTTTGTGTAGACAAGAATTCCATTTTAATTATCGTTTTTCTTTTAAAATTAACTAACATGGTTGATACTAAATTTTCACTTCAATTTTTACGAGTTTCTTTTTTTTTTTTATAAAATTTTTAACATTTTAAAGTCAAAAAGTTACACAAACAAGCAAATTGTGAAGAAGTGTATTTGATCTTTTCTGAAACTATTGGAATTTTTTTTTATAAATTGAAGTGAAAATATCTATCATTAATAAGTTCTAAACTATGTAAGTCGTTAATTGTTGAAATAATTAAAATTTAACTATACAGAACTTCTTTTATACTTTTTTTTTTCTAGTCTTTTAAATTTCATTTGATATATGGTATAAAAATTCTAATTAAATTTGATAAGTTGTACGTGAATTTCAGTTTAAAATTTCAATACATACATATGTATACGATACATATAAATATAATATATTCAAGAAGTATAATTTCTTTACCACATAAATAAATTTGAATAGTTTGTTTCAATACTTTAATGAGAAAAATTTATATTACTAATTACGTAATTCAAAATATTTTATTTTTATAATGTATTCATCATAAATTTGTTTTTTTTTTTTCTTTTTAATTATTATTATTTAAGTTATTCATTGAAAAGATATTTTATTATTCATATTATTCAATGAATAAAATTTGTAAAATTCAAAGAGTTATTTTTAATATCATTTATTTATTAGATATTTTGTTTTGCTTTTAAGCAAGTGTATACCAAGTTTTTGTGTCGAAAAAAAAAGAATACTTATAGTCTACAATTTTTCGATATCATTCTGACGAAGTTCATCTTAAAATTACATACAATGTACATATTTTAAAAGTTTCTAACTCAATTAATAATTAATAAGTTACTCAGTTTTTATTTTTTTTAAAGAAAATAAAAAAAAAGACATTTTTTGTGAGTTGGGTTTAAATCATCACAGCCAATGCCGAATGCTTTATATTTTTTTCCGGTTTTATTTTTATTCTAATGTTTTTTTGGTAGAGTTTTTTTTTATCAAAATTTAAATTATTACGTATACATAATATACATACATATGTATATTGTATTGTAAAGAAATTTATAAACATAAAATTGATACAAAAAAATTTTCTTAAAAAATGATTCGTGTTCATAAATAATTTACAAAAATTGATATAGAAATTTTTGAACAGAGGAATTCATACTTACCTGGCGCAGGGGTTACCGTGATCATGAAGGCGGTTCCCCCGGAGCGAGGCCTGGCCATTGCACTTCGGTTGGGTTGACCTCCGCGATTATCCCTAATGCGGATAACTCGTGCGTGAAATTTTTGGTAGCCGGGAATGGCGTTCGCGCCGTCCCGACATAAATTATCTTAACAAGATTGTTCAGCTTCTTCAGCGTTGCCTTTGTGTGGAATTAGTGCTAGAATTCCACGAAATATATGAGGATTTTCATTTTTCATTTTGTAATTTGTGGTCAGATTAATGTTATGGTCTATGGAATATTGCAAAATGCAATCTGCAATGCAATACAAATATACAATTACAATTGAATTGACATTTTGACGATGGCAATTGATAACTGACAAGACCAAGACAAGACATTATAGTAATTACTAAACTTAAAGAAAAATTACCTGATTAATTTTATTATTTGTATTATTTATTATTATTATTTAATTAAACACTGCACTTTTAAAAATTGTCTTTACTGGCGCACTAAACTCGAAAGAATAAAGCATTCACGTGTTACACGTCACAGTATAGCGAATAAGGGATCAAAGAAACATCAGTACGAGATCAGTCATGTATTCTATAATTATCCCCTTAATAATGTGATGGTAAGAATCAAAAAAGAATCAATTCTACATCAGTAGCACTCATCATTTCGTTTTCTTAAAATAAATATTTTTACTCCTACCACCACACTCACCTTTATTGATGGTAGGGATCAAAATATCTCCATTAAATCATCATTAGAAAAGGGGAAGAAATATTGAAGACTAATTGATACCCGAGTATCGATACCAAAATGTTATCTGGGTATTTACTAATTAGTATTTAGTTAGAGTGTTAGACAACTGAAGATCAGTGCTGCCACTCGTCAATTTTTTTCCGTATCTAAATGGAGGCCAAAAGAGTATCCAATCCAAGAAAAAAGTATCCACAAAGCACAAAGATAAAAGTGTAATTATTCCAGTTTTAATTTGCTTTATAACAACTTGTTATTTTACATTACAAAATAATACTAAAACAAAATGATTATTTCAACAAAAACAAAGTGATTCTTCAAGAAAACAATGTAACATTAAAATATTTAAATAAAACGAAAATAGGAACTTAAAAGCGAAATTTAAATATAACTAAAGTAAATAAAATATTCCATTCTTTAGTATGTATATAGATGAGATAAATGAAATTTAGAACATGAAAATTGAGATAAATAGTGTTGGTAAGTGGTAACGTAGTTTTCTTGCAATCAGTGTCAAAATTGAAATTTTACTATTCAAAGTCTAGGTTTTATCAAAAAAGTATCCAAATGAAAAAAAAAAGTATCTTTCGTATCCACTGCTAAAATTTCGAAATCGAAAATTGTAGCCAATTTGATACGATTTGGCAGCACTGCTGAAGATGCCGGATGTGCCACAAACAAACGAATATAAAAGCATTAAAAACGTATTACGTATTGTCTGTTTATATTATTATTATTATAGTATTTGTTTTTATATTCACGTTTATTATCATTTATCAAATATTTAATTTTTTCCTTATCTTTTAAAATAAATTTTTCCACATATGAAAAATGGAATTGAAGTATACCTGTGTTTCATTGGAACCGAGGAAGTGAGAACTCTGAGATTTGTCACTTCACTTGATAACTGATAAGCGCGTTTTTTGGCACTCATTTTCTTGAGTAACACTGAACACAACACAACACTCATAAAACTTTGGCTCATTTGCTCACTTGCTCAGACAATTTTACCAGCTGACGTTATAATGACATCCTGAAATCGTTTATACGTGTATTGTAATTTGTATCCATAAAAAGAAAAAAATTTTCTTGACATGATTCGAACCCAAGAAGAATAAAAATATGTAAGTTTTTTTCAGTAAGTAGTAAGTATCATACAATATACAATACAATACAATGTACGAAAAAACTTTGTATGAGTTCAAATCTCACAGAAACTTTTTGCATATAAAATTTTTTTTATGATTTTGAAATTATATTTTAATAAAAATTATTTTCAAAACTATAATATATACATATGATTGGTTTTTGATAATAAAAAAATTGATTGTATGATATCCAAATATTACAGTTTTTAATAGTTTGAACTGAATCCTGAATCTCATATTAAGTTATTCTAGAATCAAAATTAATATAAGAAAAATTTTACTTTACGAATAATTCACATCTGTTCTAAATTAGCCTAAGTACGAATTAACTGTAAAAAGTTTGTTCATTTATCGCTTCTCGGCCTTATGGCTAAGATCAAAGTGTAGTATCTGTTCTTATCAGCTTAACATCTGATAGCTCTCCCATAGGGAGACAACAAATGTTAAACTGATTTTTGGAATCAGACGGAGTGCTAGGGGCTTGCTCCACCTCTGTCACGGGTTGGCCTGACATTGCAGTACAGTCAGGATCGGCCCAAATAAATTATCTTAATAACAAAATAAAGTGAAGTGCCGTAGTATTGTTTTCAGCTAAAGGTTTAGATTTTACAAATTAGAATAGGACTAGCTAGACTAGGATTAAAAGGACAAGAGTGATATAAATTCTCTTCGACGATAAAATTTTGTTTGAATTATTTTATTTTCTAAGAAAACAATGAGATAATTCATAATAGATATTAGATATGGGTAATGGGATCTGGAATGTGATCGTGATGTGTGACAAAAAAATCATTAATTCAATGTTCATCATAAACACATAAAAAAAAATTGTAAAATATTTTTGGTAATTTGGCATACAATACAAAACGGTGAACGTGATCAGAATACTTTTTATTTCATTCTATTTATTTTACTAATTTGTTCATTTTTTATTATTATTATTTCTTATTCTTTGTTTTTTGTTCTTATTTCTTGAAATTCTTATTATATTAGTTGGTATATTATAAAAGTTATTGAGAAGAAGTAAACATTAAAATGAAAGATTTTTCCAATAAATACAAATTTTATTTATCATTTTGATAAATTATAATGCTTTTCACGTTTTTGAAACTTTTATCTCTTACATAAATAATGAAAAGAACTAAGAAATTGAATTCAGCAAATATTGTATTGATTATCATTCAAAAAATACTACAGGGAAATAAAAGACAATTTTAATGTTTAAATTTCAAAAATAAATGTTTTTTTTTACGTTTTCTTAGAATTATATCTTATTTATTAATTTTTATTTCTCTTTATATTCTTTATGTCATAATTTCAATTTCCTTTTCAAAAACAAATGTGTTTTCTTACAACAGAAATACAAAAGAAAGTTATATTAATTTCAATTTATTCTGAATAAAAAAAAATATGGGAATTGTAGCTACAATACAATTACGTGAGTCGTACTTGTTTGTGAAATTAATAATTTTCATTGTACAAAATGAAATCATAGAAATTACTACAATTCATTTAAAAAAAAAAAAAACCCCAATACACAGAGTATTTATCATTTTAATTTAATGTACTAAGCAAGGATAATAAAAATAAGTACAAACATCTTGAAATTAAAAACAAGAAAAAAATTGAAAAATTGAAATACTTTTCTTCTAACAATACGGACGTCGTATGATTGCAACATTTTTCATTTGTAACAACATCATTTTTTATATTTTATATGAAATATCATTTTTATACTTTTGTCCTTTTTTTATTCTTTACAAGAGCTTACAAGCAAAACGATACAGCAATGCAATGAGAGAAATTTAAAAATAAAATGAAAATAAAAAGAAAGTTGTATCTATACGATGACAATAATAAAAGTTCATAAACGAACAAACAAAAAATAGTACAATGCTCTTTTGTATAAGAATTTTCCAATACTCGTCTGTGCTTTGCTTGCATCCTTCTTATTGTTTGATATCGATTTTATTCTTCAGGTTTTTTTTGTTTAATTATTTTTTCAAAATACTCTTTTTAGTTTTTTTTTTTTTTTTTATTTTGAAAACAAAATAATAATTAATAAGGTACTCGGCTTAAAACGTTGAATATATTAAATTCAGAAAAATGAATGAAACCACCAAATGTTTATTTGAAAATTTGAAAAAAATAGCTTCAGTACACATTGTGAACGTGAATTACCATAAACATTCTAATATGATTTGTTTCCGATAAAAATGCAAAATAGATTCAAAAATTCCGATAAAACTATGTATGCTTTCATAACATTAGAAAAGAACGGACACGTAGAATAAACCTCATTGCTATTTATTACAATCCTTTTTTTTTTTTTTCTAAATAAATTTGATTAAAAATTCATTATTTTTTTGATAAAATGAAACCTAAATCATGTTTTGCGTGACTAATAAATTTCCAATCATGTACATAGTTTGAAAAAATAAATTGAAAATTATTACAAACTGATTTCATCATGAATAAATTGAATTAAAATTTATTACTTTTTTTTTTGAATTTTATCATAATTTATTAGCTTATTGAAAAATAATGAATAAAATATTTTAAATAAAATTCATCAATTACCATATTTCAAAAAGGTTTTAATGTTAAACGACATAAATTCTTTAGGTGCTAAAATTTTACAGTTATTTCTATCAGAATTCCATTTGAAGAAATTTCAAATATTCTAAGATTATTTTATTAGGCTTTTTAAGGATCTAATGGAGAATGTTAAGAAAAATACAAATTTTATTCGTGATACGGTGGTAGCAAAGAAAAACATAAATCCATTATATTTCTTCCTGAATATTCCTTTTTAAAATAAGAAAAGAAAAGATTTTAAATTTTTGTCACATTTTTACAATTTGTATCATTTTTCATGATTTTAGAGAATATTCTAAATTTTGTTTTCATAAACACGTTCAGAATAACAAATATGTAACAAACAGAAACGAATTCAATAAGAGAAGAATTTTTATTGCTCAAGGGTATTTTTTTGTTTCTAGAATATATTCAAAAATAATTCTCAATTACTAAATAATAGGATAAACATTCAAATTGACTAACAAATAAATTTTTTTTTTTTTTTTTTTCAAATATTACAAAAAAATTCCCATCTATTCATCTAACACTTCAGCTTATCGAGCCTTGGCCTTCTTTAGCATGCGCTTCCATCTTTTTTGTCCTAAAAAAATAAAAATGGAAGCTAATTGAAAAGTTGATTTTGCCATATCATGTACATATATCTTCTAAGCGATCAAAGTATGTACATACATATATAAATTATACGAAATTGAGAATCAATGTAGCTTCACATTAATCCCATCTGCTACAAATATCTTTTGTGGTAATTATAGCGTGATTTTCCGAAATTAATATTCTTAAAGGATTTTTTACTAACCAACAAAATTTATTTCAAGAGAAAAGAAGGATCCCATAGTTTATATAATTTAACGTTTCTCACCTTTTTATCATTTTATGACACTAATAAAAGATTTTTTTTTTTTTTGGGTTAAAATACTTATCAAAATTGATTACCACTCCTAAAAAATAGTAATTAATTGTGCAATATTTATCTTAACTTTGTGTCATTGGATTTCTTTAACGTGAAATGATACCATGTTTTTTTACACTTAAAGTAGAACTCCCACTACAGTTTATTTTAATTTATTTTCCTTAATAAAACAAGTCAGGTGAAAATTGGATATTTAATTCTTAATATAATTTAAATTACATAAAAACATGCAAGGCCACAAACGGATATTCTATTCTTGAATTATTTTTCTTCAGTATTAATAATGAATAAAATATATTTGTTATTTGAATAATTAATTGTAACTTAAACGTTCACTGATGCTAATGGAAAAGTTAAAATTTAATTTGTACATGTAATTTTTATGAAGTTTTAAAACTCTTTAAAAGTCAACCTAACTTTATTAAACGAAAATTTATTTTTTTCAAGATGAAATGTTTCCATAACAGTATTTAAGTAAAAACTACTACATAAATAAATTTTATAAACAAGACAATAAATCCTGTTTCTAAGTCAAACAAACAACAAGATTTTTTTTTAATATAAAAACTACACTAGGTAAATATAGATTTTTTCTTCAAATTCCTGTTGTTTTTTTTTCCATTTGAAGGATTTGTATTCAATTTGAAAAACAAACATATAAGTTATCTATAAATTTTTATCATGTTTATAAAATTGTGTTTTTTACAGAATAAATTTGTACATAATACTCGTAGATTTTAAATTTATTATACATACATACATACAATATGTATGTAAGAAGTATCTTATTTACATGAAAACACGAGTATCTACTGTATCTTTACACAGAAATAAATAAATGAATAAAAAATAAAATAGTAGTCTTTTCAAGTAATTTTCTTCGAATTTAAATTGTTTATAAGAATTTTTCTAAAAAAATAAGAATGTATCTTTTAAGTAAGTACTTGACATATAAAAAAAAATTATTAAACATATTAGATAAGATTTTATTAGAATGTTTGAGTTATAAAAAAATTTTTAAAAATAAAATTGTGTGTGGGCTATAACAAATATGTACCTTCTACATTGTGTAATGAAAATGAAAAGTGTTACCACAAAATTATTTATATATGTAGGTACATACTTATGTATGTAATATGTATGTAATGTACATTCGCGTAAACATAATCAAGTAAATATTGAAAATTTATTTTAAAAATTTTACATAATTAAAATTCAAAGTACCATTTTTCAACTTTTTAAACTTTTGCAAATTAAGTACATTTTAATTAGATTCATATTTTTAAAAATCATAATAGTAGCAAATAAAATTTCAATTTTTAATGAGTTGTAGAGAAAAAAAAAATCACTTCATTTAAGAAAATCAAATTTGCATTTTTAAATTTCAAAGAAAACAACAACAACAAAAAAAGAATAAAATTTAAATATTGAATTTTTCATGAATTCAAAATATTTTTCTTTTATCTTTTTTCATGCAAAAAAGCTTTTTTTTTCATTATCAACATTTTAATAAAACGATATTGTGTTTTTCTTTTCTGTTTTTTTATTTTCTTTTACCCACAGTTTATTTAGTGTTTTTTTTTTTTTTTTTTTTTTTTTTTTTTTTTTTTTTTTTTTTTTTGAATTTAATTAAGTTCATTTGAATGAAGGAATGATTGAATAACTGAGAGAGAAAAAAAATTACAATGTAAAACAAATTAACTTATTAGTTAATTTAATATTATTCCTTTTTTTTATAATATAAAATTATAAATTCCCTTTTAAAGATACAATCAATAAATTTTTGAAATGGAAATAAGTGTATTTTTTTATTTTCAATTTTAAATTACGATCCACAACGTAAGGATATCCCTTTATTGCACTTCAAATCAGTAAAGGACTGGCACATGAAGGTGGAAAAATGAAAGAGGGAAGTGATTAATTACACATCACAGTTGTGAATGTAGCTTATACATTTTAAATAATCGAAATACGTAATCGGAAAATATGATTTTTTTTTTTCTTCGCAGAAGTATCATTTCGTTCTTTTAAAAGAAAAATTTTATCAAAATAGGAAAAAGAAATAATATTGTAATTTTATTTATTTACAAATCGTTTTACTAAAATCCTCTTGTATAAGAAACCTGTCATATTAATAAAGATAAATTATTTCGAAAGTAAAAACAGAATATATCCAAATTTAACATACAGATACACCACATATGTAATATGTATGTATACATATGTTTTGTAATATAAAACCATTCACAGTTTGAAAGACACAAAAATACCCAAAAAACAATTTCACAAAATTATACAATAACGACAAATTTTATTTTTAATTTCAATTAAATAATAATTCAAGAATCCTTATGCTTTTCTATGAAAAACGACTTCAAAAATAAAAATAAATTGAATAGATTCATGTCATTGTACAAATTTTCATAGAAAATAGGTATTTTTCTTGACCTTGTAAATATATTTCAATATATTTGTGTAAAACAAACAGGACATTTATTAAGAATATTTTACTGTGAATATCAAAAGAACTTTATCATTAAATTTACTTGAACAGTGTAGATTGTCATGTTTAGTCACATTTTGTAGTATTGTTACCATATATGTACATATTTAAATTATCTCTCAATTTTAGAACAATATGAAAATATAGTTAATAAGACACAATTTTGATAATTGATATTCTATTTCAATAATTACTTTAGAATTTAATATGTAAATTTTGCTTGTTATTCATGAAATTTAATTGACTGATTTTTGATGTGTGTATGATGAAATCATACAAGGCTAAAAACAAAAATTTATCAAATTCTAAACCACTTTCATCATGATGAAAGGCAATGGTAAATGAATAAAAGGATTCAAATGTCATTGTGTTCCTGTTCAAAGGATTTATAAAAGCAAACAATTATAAAAATAAAATGTTATTTGAGTGAAACCTAGTATAGTTTTTTTTTTTTTTTTTTGATTTTGTTTTAAATAATTTGTTTTCCAAAAACCATACAATGTATCTTCCATTGTGCATGTGTTTTAAATGTAAATTGATAACTCCGTTTTTTTTTTCTTTATTCACCAAAAACCTTTTTGAAACTTTCGATATGGGATCACAATCATTATTTACTTATGTGTATACATTTTATGGTTACTTTTCACGATTATTTTTTATCATTTTTCCAAGACAAACACAAAAATTAAAGGTACTTAATTTTATTTTTTTTATGATTTAAATTTGATGCTAAATTTGACAAAAAAAAAATCACGTTATCATACATAAAATACTTACATAAAATAAAATTACAAGATAATAGGATTCAGTCTTTATATCGTCATTATCCTGTCAAAAAATTTATTCATCAAATGAAAAGAAAACAAAATAATGTGTATTTTCTCAAGAAAAGATAAATATAACATATAAAATTTATGCATTGCACGAAAATGTATGTTATATGTGTATTTTGTGTATCAAATATTAAGTGTAGAATAATCTGAAAGAAAAATAATGTATTTTTTTCATTTTATGGAAATAAGGTAACAAAAAAAGCAATCAACAAATCTGATAACAGCACATTTATGTACATTTAACCTATTTGGTTTGTTGTACGTATGTGTGCTACACACATATCATTGATGTCACTGAACTTTAACATGTAAATTAATATAAATATCTAAAAAAAAAAAATTATTGATTCATAAGAATTTTGGAATAAAATTCAAATAACTTACAAGATTCATGAAATTTTAAATTAATCTTATAATACAAATTTCTAAGATAGTTTTTGTGAATGAGAAGACTTAAAGAACATATTACCTAAAGTAAATTTATTTTTTAAATTAAGAAGAAGAAAAAAAGCGTTACATCAGTCAGCTTTTTAATTCAAAATTCATGTAGCCAGAAAATTTAATTTTTATTATTATTTTGTCTGGAATCATAAAAAAATAACATATCATCTTCGAAATGATGATGTTACAAAAATATCATGATAAATTTTGTATAGAAAATATTTCAGTAAAATAATTTTTAAAGAATGAGTAAAAACCAAGAGTAAACAAAAATATTTTTATGAAGTCAATTTAATGTTTACAACGTTTTTTGTGTTACTAAGCGAATTTAACAAAAACAAAACAAAAAAATATTCTAAAGGATAAAGAATCGTTTTTATATTCATTTTCAGGTCATTTACATTTTTCACCTTTTTTTAACCTTGAAGTACTAAATTTTAACATTAGAATTATTTCATACGAATGGTGTCATAAATTTTGTTTCCCAAATTGCTAATTTATCTACTAATTTGGTCGAAACAAGAAGAAAAACAAATTATTTTCTGTAGTCAACATATTTTTTATCATTAATTTCACTTTTTTTTATTCATTTTCACCTTTTTTAAATATTTTGTTTTGAAATTGACGAAATTTCATTTATTAAATTACACAATTACAATTAAACAAGTACACACAATGGGAATTTTTTATTTAATTTTTATGTTTTCATTTTCCGTCCATAGAAATTTTTGTATCTAAAATGTGAAAAAAAAGCATGGTTTTTATTGTTGCAAAAATAACGCCGGTAATGAATATTAATTTTGTGCTAATGAGTTTTCTCATCTTGTTCATACATATTCTGAAATGTTTTATTTAATTTGATAGAGAGAGAGCAAAAAATTTGGTATTAATTTTTATGAATTCTTTATTCGGTAGCGAAATATTTGATACTTGAAGAATTTTTAGATGCTCTTCAAGTAAAAAATACATGATTATTGTTTTTAATTAAATCCATGGAGATCTTTCAAAGAAGGTACCTACTTTGTTAATAAAATTAAATGTTGTTTTAGTTGATTCATCAAAACTTTAAGCAATTTTAAAATTAACTCAACAGTTTTCTTCATCACAATGAAATTCTCTTAATTGGGTTTCGTTAATTAAAAGTGTTAATAGTTCAGCATTATTCTGATCCTCATTACTTGCGAGAGCTCTAAAAGGATAAAAAATACTTGAAATTAAAAATTAATGATATTACAAACATTCTCCGTAATTAAAAAAAAACTGAAAATTAATTTAAATTGCAGAAATGCACGTAACATTTGCTTTTTTGCAAATAAATTGCATTCCTTTTGTCTTTAAAAAGATAATGGAACTTTTAAGGATAGAGCACATGGTTGGGGGAATTACATTAAAAGGAATGTAATTTATGTCAATTGCAATTGTGCATATGTATCTTTGTACATAGTTTATTTTAATTGTCGTTTGTAGGTATGGAAAATGCAGATAAACATTAATGATAGAACTCATTCAATGTCACAGGATAATCCTCTCATAACATAAAGTAGTTTGTTTGGTGGTTTATCCTCGAATTCTATGAGTGTGTGAAGAAATATTTCTGTTATTTGTTTTATTGTGTTCTCCATTTTTTATTGGAAAAGGATCAACAAATTTCTGTGTTCAGATAGAAAATATTTATAAATTTTTATTAAAATAAATAAAATATAAATTTTCTCCGATATTTTGAATAAAAAGTCACTGCACAATCATTGATTTACAATTGAGTTTCAAATAAAAATTTATTCAAATCACGATTTAACCTAAATTTTGCATACGAAATATTTACATATTATTTTAAAATCCAACTTGTAAAAATTCCGTAGACTCTTGCAATATTCTTCAAGAAAAAAAAATATATAATTCAAATTCGTAAATATTTTTTCTCTGAATTTTTCTCATTAATTTTGTAAATTATTTTCTCGGAAAAAACTGACATGAAATGATTTTTTAAGAAATTGGAAAATATTTGAAAAGGATAATTCTAATATCATTGAAATGTAAAACAAATCAAACAATTCAGAAGAAAAATGTCCTTTAAATACTCATCGAAATTGGACTTTAAATTAACATAACAATCGCTTGTTAAATTTAAAAGTCACGTTTGGTTAAAAAACAAAAAAGTTTTTTTTTTTTTTGGTATACGAATTTAAATTACTTTGTGAAAAGTATGTTCAGAAAAAAGAAATTTTAAAATTGTGAATTGAAGTAAAAAGTTAACAGTAGTCATGTTTTCAATGCTGATTAACTTGTATTTTTGTTTGAAAAAAAAAAAATTTTATTTTAATAAAAAACTTAACAACTCAATAAAAATCTTTCTATACGAGATAATTTATAAATCTTTGTTTCGAAAATGAAAATCAAAGAAAGGTTATTTTTCAATTTTGTTTCATTTAAAAAAAAAAAAAGAAATATAGTAGCAACATGAGGATACTAATTTCTAGTTAACATTCAATTCATTAAAGTTGCTTTTTTATTTTCTTCTTATTCCACATATATTTTCTTTTAATTTCCATTAAGTTTTATCTTTGCAATTTCTAAATAAATAAAACGAAATGTAATTAACTTTCTTCTCTGTTTTTTTTTTTTTATATAATTATGTTCTAATTCTCATGTAATAATCTGCTTTTATATATAATAGAACAGTAAATACATCAAAAAATAAGAAATAAAAAGAAAAAAAAATGTCACCAATAATATATACACATATGTATATAGTACAATATTGAGAATTATAGTAATGTTCTTTATAATGCTTCTATTTTTTCCATTAAAGATGATATATTTTTTGCTTATGGTATAGAAGATATTTTCTTCATAATCTCAAATGAAATTTTGATAAGTAGAATTGAAATACCTAATAAATATTTTAAGCAAAACTTTTTCTTGAAATATTACGCTATATAAGAAATTATATTAATTTACGTCAGACCTGTTTTCTTGTTTCGTTAAAGAAAAAAAAAATATTTAGATAAATGGTAGTATGTTTTTGTTGGACAAAAAAAATGTCCTTATTTTCTTAGAAACTCCACTTGAGAAAAACTTATCGATTTTGTAGTTCGTTCACCACGTAAAATTTTTCCTGATATGTATGTATATATGATATTTTAAAAATAACCTTTTTCCTTTTATTATAGGTATAATTTTCGATAAATCTTATAATTTAGGCAAATAACCATATTTTTGTAATAGAAGGTCTTAGGATTACAAAATTAAAGTATGTTATAAATTTGCTGTACCCTTTTAATTACGAGGATCCGTTAAGAATTGTTTATTATTTTCCTTTGATACCAACCATTTAATTAAACACTTCTTGACATACAATTTTCAAAACGATGAATAATTGAACAAGGATAATATTATGAGACCATTGAAAAACCCTATTCCAACAAAATTAACAATAAAATAACAATTTTATCGATATATATATTTTTTTCAAATACATACATATTGCTTTATGATATTGTTTTTAGCAAGTTCGTTTGTTTTCTCTAAGTTATTATTGTTAGGAAAAAAAAATATGAAACTGATTTTTCTAAGATGTTTTTTTTTATGTATTTCAACAAAATATTATTTTGACGTCATAGACATTCTTAAGTTTTTTTTTTTTTCTTAAATAAAATTTAGAAGGACGTAAGTAGAAATTTTTAAAAAAATTATAAGACGTACACACATTTAATTAATTTTTATTACAGGTATTGTCTCTAATATTACAGGTAAGTTGAGAAGTACTTTATTTCTGAAAATTAACTTCTTACTGACATTGTTAAGCTATTACTTATGTGAAATTAGGGGTTGTTAATGATTTTATTAGCATCGTTTTTTGAGATACGTCATTAAAAGTAAAATACACGAAAAGTGGATAAACATTGTAGATTTAAAAGTGAAAGAAAAAGGAGGAAAATATTTCAATTTATTTCCACACGAAATTTCAAAAATAAATTAAGCTATCATTGGGGGTAATTGTAGAATTGACGTCAAATCAAAAACAGTTGATTTATAATAATTGTTTGTATTTTATAATAATTTATCACATTTATTGTTAAACAAAATTGAAAGCCATCCTCTAACTTGTTATTATTTTTTTTGTTAAAATATTAAAATTAGATACCCAATTTCTGATTTCATTTTAATCTCATTTCATGTCCTTATAACAAAATTGTAAATTTTCATTAACTTTTAGTTACTCCATGTCAGTCTTATAATGAAATGAACTGACCATTTAATCCTTAAAGTATTCACATTAAATTCGAAACATATTTTAAGAACTTTATTCCTTTTTCTCTATATTTTTGAATTAGAGTTCTTCATAATACATACGAGAAAAAAAAATAGAAATAAGAGGGAAAGTAGAATATAATTATTCTAAGTGAATTGAATTGGAAAATTAAATAAACAATTCAAGTCATTTATTATCCTTAATGATTTCATATTTATAATTGTATTAATTTTTTGCTTACTCTTATGATTATAATGTAATCTTATGGAATAAAATTATAAGTGAAAATTAGAAACGAAATGTTTGTTTCAAATTTTCTTTTTGACATGAATTCTTGACACTAAAATGAATTACTTTTTGTTTATTTGATTATTATTTTTTTTTTTTAAATTATTCTAACTGTCTTATGTGATATATGTATAAAATCTGAACAAACACAAAAACCCATGAATTATTTTTTTTAATTTCATGATAGTTTCCAAGCAATAAATCCTAATTGTTTTTCTAATATTTAATGTATGCCTTTCGCAATCAGATAATATGCAGATCTACAGTTGCACTAATTTTCCAACAAATGTAAAACTAGAAGAAAAAAAATCCTTATGTAGCTTTAAAAAGTAACTATATTGTATGTAGTTTGTATAGAACTGAAAAGTAGATTTTAAAATATTTAAATTACGTACAAAACGTATAAACAGTATAAATTACAGAATTCTGTAAAGAATGCTTTATCATTGGATTGCATGTGTTGCATGTAGGTGAACATTTTGAAATAAATTTTTAAAGGTATACACTCTTATTTCACTATCAATTAGTTTTATTTTTTTTAATAGTTTTTTTTATAAAAAAAAAAAAATTTTTTCTTTTAATGAAAATTACTACTTTTTCAGTTTCTCATTCTACGTTAGAATTGATTTTTTTCTGAAATAAAAATAATTGAATGAAAATTTAAAACATTATTTGTAAAAACGTACAATTAAATTAATTGAATTTTTCGTTTTACTTTTAATTGAATTTACAGTTATATAAATTTATTTTAATAACATTCTGTTCTATAAATTAAAAGGTTATCTTACAATTTTCATTGTTTTAATGTAAGTAATTTTAACGCATTCCTTTAAAAAATACGAAAAAAAAATTCATCTTAGAAATTTAATTAATTAAACTTGCAAAAGACCTTGAAAAAAAAAAAATTCAAGAAGTTTTGTCTTTCCTAGCTTTTTTCAAATCTGTGAAAGATTAATCAAAAAAGTAAAAATTGTGTGCCTCCAATTATGTAACTTTATAACAACATTTTCTTATATTCCTTTTTAAATATCCTTAAATCAACATAAGCTTGATAAAATGTTATTGAAATAAATGATGAACGTCACCCATATTTTATCATTCTATGATGTTTCAACATTTACGTTACTGTTTTATTAATAATAAAAGCATGTATTAATTTCCTTTGGCGTATCCTTAAATTATGTCACATTATGCGGTAACACATCCATCATCTGTCTACCATATACTTTACTTTTGTTCTCTACATAATTTCATTCGCTCACATTTTTTATCATAACTTAGACACATATTTACATGAAGCAAACAAACTACTTTGTACACACATAACATTTTATCCTTCAAAAGGATGTAGTAAATTATTTTTAAAGTAATAACCATAAAACGTCAACGGAAATACTTTCTAATAAAATCTGTCGAGATTTATCAATAAATAAATGAATCTGTGCAGCCTAATAAAAATTGTTGCATGTACATACATTATAGGTATGAAATACCTGTAGAAGATACACACAAGTTATGAGGAAATATGCTCACCTTTTTTTTTCAACAAGGTAAATTTTTTATTGTTTTCTCTTCGTTTTATAAAATTATTCATCAACGTCCAACATATATCAACAGTTTCACTTATCCCTAATGACTTTCTCCCACCCATACTTTTTCATATTTAAGCGCTAGCGATATTAAAATGATATTCCTAAGTGGTGAGTTATTAATAAAAAAGCAACGAAAATAATATAAATTTCAAAAAACTTTTGATTTAAAATTCGATTAGAAACAATAATTGAACAGACATGATTTTTATAGCTGTCATTTTTCAATCAAAATTTTACGAATATTTTATAGCTATTCGTTTTGTAAAAATTCAAAAAAAATTAAAATTAAAATTTGTAGTAAGACAAAATTATATCTTTTTTGTTGTAATATCTCAATACCTTGAAATCAGTAACCAGGATGTCTAATCTTATTCGAAAAAAAAAGTAAAAATATTGATCATGTTAACAATATTCTCATGCTTTTTGTCAGAATTCAAATAAATAAAGTTTATGTTAAAGGTTTAGTTGATACTGGAGCTCAATTTTCAATGATGAGTCTTTCATGTGCTAAAAAATGTAATATTGAAAAATACATTGATAAAAGTCGACCACTTTTAGCAATGGAAGTGGGTTATCAATTGATTATAGGGGAAATTCTTAAAGTTCAATTTAAAATTGATGATGAAACGCTCATTGGTAATTTTTTTATTAATGAAAAACAACCGATGGACATTATTCTTGGATTAGATATTATGAAAAAATATAAATGTCAAATTGATCTTAAAAATGATATACTTCGATTTGCTATAAGTGGAGCATACACAAATTTTCTTCGTAAAGATGAAGTACCAAAAATTTTTCAAGATCCTACACCTTCTGAAGAATCTCGTCAATTCAAATTACTTCAAGGAGCATTAAGAAAACATAAGAAAAAGGCAAATACCAATGCGAATGATGAAAATAAAATGAAACGAGAAACTATAAAACCGACTGATAAATTCACTGAAGAAACTGTTAAACAACTTATTGGATTTGGTTTGAAAAGAAAAAAATTTTATTAAGCAACTGAAATGATATGATGGTAATTTAGATGTCGCAATATTTTCAATTGTAGAAAATTTAAAAAAATTAAAACTAAGAAGGAGAAATAAAAAAAGAAACAGATACACAGAGACAGTGATCACTACGGAAGAAGATATTGATAAATTTATGAAATTAGATTTTTTTAAAGAATACAATGAGTACAATTAGTAAATTCAATGGGGATTTGGACGAAATAATTGAAAATCCAGTAGTTGAGGTGAGTCTATGACAAAGGAAAAAAGCCAAACAAGTTTATTGAATTTTCAAATCCTTTTCACAGCTTTAAAATATTTACAAATTTGGAATGGTCTTCAGATGTATTTTTCGGAGTGAAATTCGTAAATCATAAACATAATTTATTAAAAAAATTATTTAAAATATTCGAAGTGTTCGTGTTATTGATTTTACACTGTCATATATTATGTCCATATCTGTTATGTTTCCTATGTGTGGAAGTTATTATGTAAAACAGATTATCGAAAATTTGTCAACCAAAAATATTTTAAATGAAATGTTTCACCCTTTTTGAAAAAAAAAAAAAAATTAAAATAAAATGAATAGAAAAGAATTCGAAGAAAAAAATTTAATAAAACTGGTAAAAAATAAAAGAGGATTATTCACGATTCAGTATCTTCTTCAAATATTTCTTTCGCAATTGACACGTAATTATTATATAATAACGAGTTTTAAAGAAAATTGAAATCCTATCGACTTTTCGTTTATAAATAGGGTAATTTGAAAAAAAAAAAAAACATTTAAAGGATCTTTTTTGTGTTGTATTTTGAAGATATTTTTCTTTTAGAAAGAATATAATAATTTTGCTATTACTGACGTCATGAGAGATTTTACGTATTTCAATTTTTCATTGCTAATATAAAACCATGGAAAAGGGAAAAGTTCGTTTCAAAAATAACCAGGAGAAAATAGGCATCAATATAGAGAATCAGGAATCAATATACGGAATTTCAATAAATAATATATAAAAAAAAATGACGCATTTATTTAATAAACGGTCATAAATTATAATCCATAATCACTTACACTGTGTTAGTTTACTCATAAATAGAATTAAATAAAAATGAAAATGTTAATAAAAAAATTATTATCGCCTTTTTTAATAATAATTATTAATCAAAACATTAATTATCTAATTAAAATAGTTAATAAAATAAATTTTTTTAATGAAATTTATTATAATTTTCCAAAAATATGAATTTTCTGCAAATGAAAATCATAATAAACGACAAACATAATCTTCAATATGCATAATAATATTTTTTATTATCACATGTATATACTTACTTTTGTAATAAAATATTCATTTATGTTATCTTTAAAAATCTTTAAGAGATAATAAAAATATTTATGACATTAATTTTTGATACTTTACCATTTTTTTCAAGAATGTGGATTTATAATATGTACGAGTATGTACATATGTACAGAAAAACGTTATAAAATCAAAATTATGTGAAAAAGTTTTCATATACATATAACAGCTTTCCACCTTAAAATATTAAATTGATCTTGGTTTTCTTTAAAGTCTTTATGTTTGTTTGATTAACTAAACAAGTCTTTAATAAATATAATTTATCCGATATTATTTTACTATGAATGTTGTAATCCATTGAATTTAAAATTAAAATAAAGCACACATTAAAGAGTTTAAAGAGTTAGGGTTCGCTTTTCGTAAATCCTTCAACTCAAACAACATTTTCAATGTTTATTTTTTTTTCTATTTTTCCAATTTTTTTGAGTTTAACTAATTAGTTTCTTCTCGTCTTACTTATAATCTATATTATTCAACTTCATTATTTTATAGATCCTTAATGAATTTCCTTAATATCTTATTTTTTTACCTTCATTGAACCCAACAACTAAGTAATAATACTTTTATAATAAGAGATAGAAAGTTCATAATCCTTCTTTTGATGTGAAATACAAATTTTAAAAAAAAGTTATTTTTCAGATTTTATATGTTCTCAAGGAATTTCTCTATATGTTCCCCACCTAAATGTAATCTGCATCTTCAAAAAAAAAAAATAGCAATATCAAGCAAAGATATTTCTAATTAAAATTCATTGTTATCAATTTTTTTTTTTATTTTATTTTCTTCTAATTTCTTATTTTCTTCATTTATTAACTTTTAGACATTTTCATTAAGATTTTATCTGTGCAATTTCTAATTACATAAAACAAAACGTAATTTTCTTTCTTTTCTGATCATTTTTTTACAATTTTCTTATATTCCTTCACGATAATTTGCTTCTAGCTACGTACATACATATTTCCAAACACAGTAAAACAGTAAATACATCATAACATAGAAAACAAGTAAAAAATGTAACTAAAAGAGAGAAATGTCACAAGAAATGTACAATACTGAGAATCCTAGAATTTTTTTATTCATTATCCTAAAGATACATTTTCTTCATAATTTCAAATGAAGTGTTGGTAAGTAGAATTGAACCGCCTGATAAAAATATACTAGACAAAAATTTTTTGCTGAAGTTGGAGAATATTAATTTACGTCATATATTTTTTTTTTGTTTTACCATAGAAAATAATAATTTAGATTGATGGGAGAAAAAAATGTCATGACAACAAAAACAAAAAAACGATATTCAAATAAATTTGCCAGGAAAAATTGATCAAAAATCTTCTAATATTATCCAAAAATATTCCATAATTAAAATAGGTAATATTTTTCTTAATAATTGCGTAAAAACGTAAAATTTTGTTATATTTCTCACAATGACTTCAATATTACAAAATAATCATAAAGCATTCAAAGGGATGACTAAAATTTTATATTTTTAGAACACTTTGAGGTAGTTGTATCTTATGAACAAATGTATCCACATTTCTTTCACATTTGCGTGTACAATGTTCACCACATGTGGGTTACACAAACCCTGAAGAATTATTTTTTCGTACTTTGGACATTTCATGAAATATTTTACATATTTTATTCGATTGCTATTTTTGTACTTGTTCGTGAAAAATATCAACCTACACAGAATTATGTGTTACATATTTTGCTATTGAAACGTAATATGTAGTTGAGATATTTAAAAATAAAATAAAAACCGTTTAACTGTCAAGAGAATCTATTGAACGCGTAATATTTAACGAAGTTATTAAAGGACATTCATTTCAAATTCATATAAGTTTTATTTTATCGAAAACATTCCTCATCGGAGGCTTTCATTTACATACATAGCTTTTAATTGAAAATAGTTACAAAGCACTTTTATCATATTTTGATTTCCAATCTCAATCGTTTTTAAAATATTAGCCAACAAACCAAATCACATTCAAAATTTTTTGCTCACGAAAAAATTTCATAATTTCACTAGATTCAATTTTTTGTGAATATCAAATTTTATGTATTGGAACTTCGTTTCTGAATTTGTTTTTTTTTTAATATAAATTAATAAAATTTAAATTTAAAAGAATTCTTGAATCAAAAAATTTAGATAAAAAAAAAAAGAAAGAGAAAAATTTTCAACAATCACATTTTTTATATTTCACAGATGGATTCATTCAATCAAATCGAATTCCATTTGAAAAATATTAAAAAAAAAACAATGAAAAAAATGAAGAGAAAAAAAATGTTTTAAGGGAAAAAGTAAATTCTTCAAATTTTTTTAAATAATTTTTTTTTTCAATGTTATAGAACAATGATTTGAGTCTCGAGAACCTTATTAAATTTCATGTAAGTTTTCATTTCGAAGAAAATGGAAGAAAATTGTCTATAGGGTCTGTTATAGGTTTTAAGATTGCAAATAAAGTGATAAGAAAAGAAATGATTTGTAAGTTCAAACACAATATCTGAAAACCTGAAGAAATGAAGACATAATTTGTTCCACCACGGTTATTGATTTCATTTTAGATTTACCTTTTTTGTTTCAAGGTTCTCTATTCACGTTTTTTAACATTAATTTTTTGTTGTATTACACTTGAATGGCTCTCACGCACCAGTTGCTTTTATCTATGTACTTAAAAAATAATGTAAAACAACATGAAAATATACGAAAATTTTTTAATATATTTTTTAAAGATTTTTTATGATTAAAAAAGAATCCGAAGCTCCTGTAGAAAACATAAGATAGCAAAACAAAATCTTCAAATGGCAAAAATTAAAACAAATCAGTCATAATACAATGAAATTTAACATTTAATGATTGTAGTTTATCTAACATGTAATTTTCTTCCTGATATATATTTTAAAGACAACCTTTTTTCTTTTGGGTAGAATAAATTAAGTATTTCCGATAAATCTTATATTAACCTATTTTTCTTAATGGGCGGTTTTGGGATTACAAAATTAGAATACAACATTTCATTCCGGTAAAATTGATTTATTACCTTTCTTTGAAATCTATAAAAAAAATTGTGAGGAATCAAAATAAAGTGCCAAACAATTTTCGGAACAATGAATAATTTAACTAAAAAAAATATTGTGAGATATAACTAAAAGATCTAATTATTCCTGAAAATCATGGTAAAGGTAATCATGTAGTCCTTTTTCTAATAAAACAACATTTCGATGTGATGTGATACTTTTATCGAAATTATTAAATTTTAAAAATTATTCTAGTGTGAATTTTTTGTTAACATGCAACATTGTCAGAGAAAAAACTGAAATTCAGTATCCATTTTTAATAATCTGTGGCAAGTATTTTTTGACGTCATAAAAACATCCTTAAACTTTTTATTTCTTCAGATAAAATTGAAAAAAAAAAAACTGTGATTTAGAAAAATTCAGTGGATATAACAACAATTAATTAATTTCTATAGTACGTATGATATTATAGGTATCCCGATAGGTACTCAAACTTCCATAAGTAATTTGTTGTTGACATTTTTAAGCTATATTAAGCTTGTTAAATTTGGAGACGAAAATTTAACCGCAGTGACGTCATTTAAAGATTAAATATGAGATACACAAAAATTAGATAAATTTTATGAAATGGAAATAATAAGAAAAAACTAAGAAAATATTTCAAATTTCATTTTAAAAGTAAATTAATTATTTATTAGAGTACTACATGTCAAATGAGAATGAACCGTAATAAAGTCACTTGAGTATTTTAATTGATACGAAGGAACTTTGAAAGTTCTAGATACAGTCTTCTTCAATTACAATTCAACAAAATACGTAATTTAAAAGTTCATGAAATTATACGTTGTAAAAAGTTTTAATGTTTGTTTGTGAAAATATTTACAAGGACATTGCTTTTAAATAATATACAACAATCTAAAGTTGTTCTTCCTTATTAAGATTTTTTTTTTTTTTTTTAAATTAAAAATTTCCATTTTTCTAATTATAAACTCGTTTATTATTTATTAATTCAAAATTTTTACCCTTCACTTTTTTGACCTCACTCTCATACAAAATTTCATAATTAGATACAAGTTATCATATCCTTCATGAAATTTTTATTCAAACAAAAAATTAAGTTTTCCATATTTGATGTCACATACTATTATTTTCTTTCACAAAACTGTAAATTTTTATTAACTTTTAGTTTTTACTTGTCTAGGTAAATGTACTGACCATTTTGTCCATAATATGTTTTTGCATTAAATACGATAAACATGTTTTTAGAACTTTGTTATTTCATATCCTTTTTCTCTATTATTTGTCTCTCCGGAAATATTTTTGAAGAAGTCTTTCATTATACGAGCAACAATATACTTCCAAGATGTGAAAATGAAATTAGTTTGTGTACGTGATTTTTCATAAAAGGTGAAATTTAATTATCCTTAATGAATTGAAAGTATAAATAAACAAGCAAGTAAGTCATTTATTATTTTAGTACTAATTTCGTTTACTTATGTGATTTTCACATAACCCTTTTGGAATCAATGTTTTTGAAATGAGTAAATAACTTAGTACGAGGCCATTGATACAACTTGTGAAGTCTACAAGGAAAGCAAAAATATCTTTGTTAAAGGTTTGTTTTAAGTTTGTAATTTTCTATACTTATTTGCTTGGCGATGAAAAAAAAAAAACATTTTTAAAGAAAAGTTGTTAAACTTTAATATATGTTTCTTATGAATTTTACCCTTTGAGAGGTTATTACTTACATTTTTCTGCATAAGTTCATTTTTTGGGCAAATCAGTTTGCTTTAAAATTTCGTTCGAAATATAAAATTTAGAATTTATTGAAACAGAAAATTTAAAATTTTACTGTGAATTTATTAACTAAAAAAATATTAGGAGGCAGGTTTAATCTTACCAGGTTCAAAGGATATATTCAGAAGACTTTAGAAAATTGCAAAAAATTATACGCATGAGAAGAGACCCTTAAAACTTATGAAAATTGTTTATATGCGTAAGAAAATAATATATTAATCGATGTGTGTTTTTTTTATTTCCAGCTAAAATTTCAAAAGGATAATTGGAAAATTTTTACAGGCGTACACATCATACATAAAAAGAATCTTTTTTCTTTTTAAATCAATACTTAGAAAAAAGTTTTCAGACTAAAAACAATTCGAAATTTATTTATCTTTTCAAATTTTCATTGGGAAATAATTAATTCAAAAATTTTCAATCCTTCTTAAATACAAAATTCTAACGTTACTTTCAATAGAAAAAACTTTTACTCATTTCATCTTTTTGTTCTTGTGAAAAATAAAAATATAGTATATAGTAAATAAACGCCTAACAACCTCCAACAATTACAAATACTTTCTGAATTTATTTACAAAGTATTTACAATAAAAAAGTATTTTTTATGTACAAAAAAAAGCTTCGTTAGCAATATTCCATCGTATGATCCTGAATGCCCTTTGGCTATTTGGCCTTGCTCATCTTTCCATTATATCGCAACAAAAATCAAACCTTTTTTTTTCATATTCTTTAATAAAATTTATCTTTCAATTTTCAATCTGCTGAACTCCTGAGGGTGGACTTTTTGATTTTAAAAGTTTACGAGAATACCTTGTAGAAATTTTTCTTTTTTTCTTGATGACATCAATAATAGGATAAAATTATTATTATTGTATTATTATGCCCAACAGAAATTTATTAGTCGAATTTTTATTCGAGATGAAGTTTAAATCCACTTGGATTAAATCGAAAAATATTGGAAGACAGGAAAAATACACATTCTGAAAAAAAAAGGAAAAAATTTCAAAGGACGAAGAATTTGGGCCAAATGATTTCATCATAAGAGAGAGAGAAATATTCAATTCGATTGAATGTACAAAAGAAGCTTATAAAAAAAATCTGGAAAATCTATTCGAAGGTAAAATTATTTTGAATAAATACAAGGAAACAAATTTGAGCTTTTATTTTTAGTTTTTTTTATCTTCAAAATCAATAGTGAACGTAAAGGAAAAACAAAAAAGCATTTAATTTGCCATTTAGCATCACAAAAAAATTATTATAAAAAAGGATAATTCTTCCTGAATACAGATACAAAAATAATGAAGAAACCTCCCTAAATGATATTATTTTTATTGTAACGTTGAAAAATACATAGAAATAACATAATTAATAAATACGTAGAACTCCATTGAAATTTGTTATTTTTTAAATAAATTTCAATAGTTAGAGTTAAAAAAAAAAAATTTTAAAGGATTAATATTAAAAAATTTCAAAGAATTCTGTTATATTTCATCATTTAAAAAAATGATTTTTATTACGAAATTTCAATTCAAATTACATAACTGCTTTACCAAAATTTCAATTAGTCGTTTGATGTTACATTATAAAATTGTGTACAAAACCATGACAACAAAATAATAGACAAGTATACTTTTAGTAATTAATTTACATCAACGATGTTTTATGCTTTTAATTTTGTTTATGATTGAATTTAGTTGTTGATAATAGAAACAACCACGTGTAATTGTATTCAATTGTGGTTTTTGCTTAGTTTGGTTTATACCTTGAAGCTTATAAATAGGAAATTCAATAATTTTTGATTTTATTTCATTTATTTCTGGGAAATTTAATTTGAATAGAATAATTTTATAATAAGCGGAATAAGTAGAACATGTTCCTACTTTATATTCTATTTCTGTAAATATAATATTTCAATTTGTTTGATATTTTGGAAAAAAATTTAATTAACAAAAAGTAAATTATATTCAAAAATCTTATAAAAGAGAAAATATTATTACATTTTTATTTTTCAAAGAACGTGTGTTGCTTCATTAAAAAATTCACTAAATTCATTCACTTTCAACAAAGAAGGTTTGAAGCTTATTCAAATGTCAATCAAAAAGTGGTTTAGGTAGGAAAACTCTTTCAAATCAATATAAAAATTGTAGTATTTTTAAAAACGAAAATTATAAAAAAAAAATAATATTTTAGCTTGTGTTTTTGTCATTTTCTTCGAAAGATTTTTTCCTTCTGATGTTTTGCAAAATTTAATTACTTTGCTTTTTAATTTTTTTTAAACTGTTTAGTCTTCATTAAATCCATAACAAGTGTCTTTAAGTAATCTCATGTTACGTACTTTTTCACTTGTTGACATTCGATTAATTATGGTTTTTTATTTTCTGTTCACCCAGAAAAATAAATATTATAGCCCTTAAAATCACAAAAACAAACTTAATGACTTCTCAAAAATCTCTTTGAATTCTTAAGTTAATAATTTTACACACGAAATACATACAAATCACTTTGTTAAAAATTCAGTCTGAAATTCTTAATTCCATAAACTACAAATGTTGTCTTTAGTTATCCTTTTCAAAGAAGAAAAAAAATTCCTAATTATTTTTGTTTATTCAGTTTACAAATTAGTACTATTTTTAGCGCGGATCCTTTTTTGGTTTAAATGAAATTGTTTTTATTTATTCGTTTTCATTGATACTTTTTCTCCTGAAATGATTTTAATATTTATACACATGCTTAAATTCAATGTTACCAACCGCAATTCATCCAAAATGGATTAAATTTTGATTTGTTAATGATAAAGAAAGGATATACTCGTAAAGGGACACAAACACGAAAAAAGAATATCATTATTAATGACGGTAAATTTTAACCTAATGATATTTTGTAAAAGTTTGTCAAAATGTGAAATAAATTAATTAAAAAAGAAATAATATCTAATATTGTACGTGTTCTGTTCACTTTTCATTTAGCCAAAGCCGTTCTTATTCTATTTTTTACAGTTTCTTAATTAATTAATCAATTAAAGCGCTTTTGGGTTCGAATTCACTTTAAATTACGATTTCGTTTCAATGTGTTTATGCTACTAGTCTTTAATAATCTACAAAAAGTCTTTTAATAACAATTAGATATTTCCTTCTAACTTTATAAAATATGACTTTTAAATATTCAAATTTCCAAATTTCCTTTCAAACTAAAAGCGGATTACAAACAAAATAAAATTAAAGAGAAATTTCTTGTTTATGCCAATTTCATAATAATATTCTAAAATACGATATTTATTTTGTTTTTGGCTTGAAAAGTACAAACTTTCTCTTCTAAATTTGAAAATAATACCATAAATGTTTCTAATAGATACGAGTATACTAAAGTTTAACTTTAACATCAATATTTGCGTTTTTAATGCCATAAAATTAAAATTTTCATAATTTTCACGTAAATCCATTAAAATGAAAGAAAAACAATTCATGAAATTGTTAATTTGATAGAGAAAATAGTATCCCATATTTGTTTAAAAAAAGTTCTTCATCAACATTCTAGCGTACTTTTTAAGTACATACATATATACTTCCCTTTCAACTTTATATTATTTGTTACTCATTTGTTTTGTTCAAATAAAAGTTCTAAATTGAGAATTATTGAAAGCAAGCAATGTAAATAGTAATAAATATCGCAATTCAAATAAAACAGAAAATTTACTGTTTTATTTTTCATCAGCAATTTTAAAAGTTATTTTTTTTTTAATTGTGTATTTTAAAACTTTTCATTTGTTTTTAAAAAGTTTTGCAAAGTAAATATATTTATCATTTGATTAAATATACTATAAAATGGAAAATATGAAATCGATTCAAGTGAGAACTGGAAGTTTTTATCTTTTCATCATCAATTGAATTTTTAAAAAATTTCTATAGTTTAAGGACTAATAAGCAAATAAAGGAATATTAAATGAAAATTTTATTTATATTATTAAAGTTTAAATTTTCTTCCTGTTTTTCTTCTTTAATCATTTAATTTTCGAACAACCTTACAAATCAATCAAAATTAGAGAGAATTAAATCATTTATAAATTTTGATAGGACTAACAAAATATTGAACAACAGAAAATTTCTCCGCTTTAAAATGTATTTCAATACTCAGAGGTAATTAAACATTGAACAGTAAATTTCATATATTATTGTTGACAGACATCTTTTCATTTAATATTCATCTTTTCATTTAATATTCATCTTTACTTTGTGTAATAAAATTCTTCAAATGTCATTTCCATATTGCCAATTAATAAAACATGTAACAAAAGTAAAATCAATTCACATCATCCTCATAATAATCAATATCATCATTATCATCATGTAAAAGCAAAATCATAAATATTTCAAACCTGGATGATTGGTATTAAAAAACAAATGCCAAAAATATATCAAAATATGATGATGATGAGAGAACAATACCATTTTCAGGTCCTCAAACTGAACAAAATTTAAAAGAATCTAAAAATTCTTCATGTTGAACTTGAAATAGATAACTTTCATTTTTTTTTTTCTTCGCTGTGATATTGTTTGTGTTTCATTCCATTTCACTTTTTAAAACCAAAATGTCTACGCCTATAGTCCATTAGAATTCTATAATATAATTTCATATCAAATTCCATAAACTCTCTTGAAAATATTTTTATTTTGAAAGTCTCAAATTACCAACAAGTCAAATACAATTATATTACTTTTCTTGGCTTTTTTTGTTATATTTTACCTAATTCCTATCACAAATACCTGTGAACTGTAAATAAAGTTTGTCTAAACCCCATTAAGAATATTTAATCTTCAATTGAGTTTGTTAATTTTTCGTAGTACTAATTTTACTGTACATATCCTATTATGCTATTTACTAAACACACGAGCTTGTTTAGTTTTTTTTTTTTTTTCTTATTAAAAATAATTATTGTTTATTGTTTCCTAATAATCATGAATCAAATCATAATTTCTGTGATAATGAGAAAAAATTTAAAGATTTGTGTGGCTTTAATGTAACATTTTCCCATTTGATGTAATTACATAAGTATGTTTCTGAAACATTCAACAAACATGTTGCTATCAGTAAAAAATGTTTTCAACGATTAATAACCAAAAACCCAAAGTTTTCTATTATTCTTCAATCAATTTTCCCACTAATTCTCTGAGAAAATTCTCAAAAATGAAAAAAATAAAGCAAAGAAAATGGAAAATTCTCTTCTATATTTATTTTATTTTTTCAGTCGACAATAACCTCCTGTTGCAACTTTTTCACAGCTGTATAGTAAGCTACTTGTTGTTGTTTTCGATTCTATCATTTTTATCAGATGAAAGTGATTTATTCATTTTAAAGAAGTGAAAGCTTAAAATCACTTGAAAGTTAACAGTTACGTGTGTACTTTGAAAGCATTCGGTTGTGTTTTCAAAATTTTCCATGTAGAAAAATATATTTTTAGCTAATGTTTAAAATGCGGGAAATTGCTTAAAGAATATTTTTATATATTGATGCCTCTTTTCAAGTGAGTGTGATATAAAAAAAAAAAAAAAAAGTGAAAGTTAATTTAAAAAAAAAGGAAATTATAACACGTTGAAATTTTTAAATGAAATTTTAGTAATAAAAATAAAAGAAAATTTTTTTTGCATAATGTCTGATGTTCAAATATGTAAAAGTGACAGTGTAAGTGATTTCTGTTGAAATTTCTAAAGCACAAACAATTTTGAAAAAATTCAAAAATATTAACTAAACAAAAAAAAATTAATTAAGATTTTAAAAAAATTCTAAAAGTAAGTTTATTTAAAAAATTTCTACTGACCTTTTTTTCAAATTTTAAACTTTTTAGCAATCTTTTTAATAACCCTTTCCGTTGAAAATCTATCGTTTTTCTCATTAAATAATCTAAATACTCGAAAAAGGTGTACTAGGCTTGTTCCAAAAACAAAAGAATTGTTTTAATTTTTTTTTTCTTTTTTGCTTCTTTTGTTTTACATATTTTCAATGTAAAAGAAATAATAATTTGAGAAACCTTAAAAAAACGTGAAGGGTTTTTTTTTTATATAAAAAAGGTTGAAAATTGATACGGAAAATTAGGTATGATCGACAAAATTTTTTTTTTCTTTTTCTTGTAAATACCATATAACATTGTTTTACGTTGACGAGCAAAAAAAAAAAAAGAACCTACTTAGGAAATTAATTTTTTCATTTTACCGAAAATTAACTTTAATGAAATTTTTTAACAAAGAAAAATCAAAATTTTATTATTTATTGTCAACTTGAGATTTTAATTTTTGAAAGGATTGAAAATTTGTAAGTGGTACGTGAAAAAAGAAAAGTTTTTTCAATGACATGCACAAGTTGAGTTTTAAAAGAAAGTGTTATTTTTTCCAAAAAACTTTTCTTTATATTTTATACGATTAAACAATTTTTCAAAATCGATGAAAGTGTTTTTTTATTTAATTTTTTTGTTTTTCAAATTATAAAACGTTACATAAATTAATTACAGAAGTTATTTAAAATTAGCCTGTTGCTTATTTGTTTTTTGTTCTTACTTTTTTTAATCGGGCATTCAACTTTTGATCCTTTTATATGAGAAAATAATGAAATTCTCATTATGTAAATTTTCTTACAATTAGAATGTATAACAAGGAAAAGAAAAAGTTGTATCATGAGTGTAAAGGATTTTGTAGTAAAATTTTGGAGAACCCAGTAATATTTCAGGATAATTGTAAAATGCTTGACTACACTATGAAAAAATATGGATTTGTAGAAAATCTGACATTCGAGTGTAGGAAATTATTTAAGGAAAGGAAAACTATTTTTCTTTGAAAGCATATGGTTTTTTAGTTGAAAACATTTTCATTACTTTCACTACTTATGCAGATTTATATTATTTATATTTTCAAAGAAATGATTTATTAAATTTTAGATGTCAACCAAAGATTTTTTGAAATGGAATTTATAACGAGAAAAATAATAATCGAACAATAAATTTTGTAAGAGATTTCATCAGTTTTCATATTTTGAATCATCAGCGTTTTTAAGTCAAAAATATGTTTTTTCAACAGATTAGACGACAAAACTTAGCAGAAAAATAAACAACAAAAATTTAAAAAAAAACATAATTTTGATTGAATCTTACCGCTTTTTTATTTCATTTTATGAAAGAAAAAAAAATTCTTTTTTGTAATTTCGTTAAATAATTTTGAAAACATTTTCATTTAGCACATAATATTCATAATTTTGCTTTTGAAAAGTTGACAAAAAAAAAATTTCTAAAATTTTATAATGTTTTTCATTTTAATTAAATTTCAATTCTTAAAACCCCATTAAAAAAATAAACGATAACAAAAATTAGATAAATTCTATGAATTCAATATTTAAAAATCCATTAATGAATAATTGCTTTTCGAAAACTTATTTGAAATTAAATTGAAAATCTAATAAAATTCTCAATTTAAAAATCATGAATAATTCAAAGCACATTCAAAAGCAATCAACCATGTTTAATGGCGTCCATTAAGATTATCAAATTTTGTCAATGTTTATGATATTTCTTTTAGTAAATGAAATTAATATATAAATAAACCGTTATATAACTTTATTAAATAACAATATATCATGTAATTGATTTTAAATATTATTAATTTTCTTAAAAATATGCATAAACAAAAGGGAAAGAGAACATATAATTTACACTCAACAATATTGAAAAAGTAGGTATAAAGAAAATTGAATACATAAATCGTTGAATTTTGAATTCTTTGTAGGTTATTTGGAAACAAATTTTGTCCTTTATCTTAATTCTAAAAGTAACGTCTTACTGAAAATAGGGTTAGTATATGTTTATTTTTTCTGTTTAAAAGTTTTCCATGAGGGTTTATCGTGATAAAGTGTTTCTTATATTCCTCTCAACACAATGATAATATATTTCACAAATTCTAAAAATTTAAATAACATAATATTTCACATATAGGATTTCACCAAATGAGAAATAATAAAAACAAAAATGTTAGGTGACCTGTTGTCCCTAAGTGAATATAAATTCTAATATTGCTCAAATATAGATAAATGATCATTAAAAAGTATTTGTAACAGAAATGAATTTATATTAATTTTCAGATGTTTAATTTAATTTTTTTTATTTTCCTTTTTAAACTGAGGATTCTATTCTTCATAATAAAATCTTACATTCGATTCATATAGCAATATCACGTATATTATTTCACGAAGCTTAAACGCAAAAAAAGTACCCTAAGATTATCTCTATTTTGAAAAATAAAATCTTTTGAAACAAATAACAAAGTTTACTTCAAGCAAAACTAACTAAAATGGAAACTACAAAAAAAAAAAAAAAAAAAAAAAAAAAAACTACATATAGACAAAGTTTCAGAAAACTTTTTAGTTTTTGTCGTTGTTCTTTTCCTCTTTCCACTAAAAAATACTTATTCATATTATTGTTATTGGCTTCTAATGACCATTATTCATCATCATTTCGATACTCATACACATAATGTCATTATCATCAGGACACAACGACAGTTAAACGACATACATACATATTATGTACATCAAGGACAAAAAATGATATCTGAATCAGTGATATCAGTTTACTTAATATGGATGACACAGAACAAAAGGATAATAAATACATATTAATCTTTGATATGAAAAGTTAAATATTTTAGATAAAGTTTTCATTTTAATTGACATCTTCCAAAAGTAATTATTCTGATTTGTAATATTCTGAATGAACATCAAAGGAAAACATTTTTTAAAAATTTAAAGCCTACCGCAACGGAAATTAAGTAGGAAAATAAATTTTAAATTTCAATTTGGTCTTTTTCATCCGACAATTGAAGTCGACATTTCTTTAAGTATAAAATACAATTTATTTTTCTATTTTGATTGACATTTTTAAAGGTTATTTTACGTAGAAGTAACGAAACGCGGAAATTCTTACAAAATTAATTTAAAAGTAAAATATAAAAAAAAGAAAATATATATACATCGTAGATATCTGATACTGTTATTGTTCCACTGATTCGTTTTAAAGGAAACAACAGAGAAAAACTAATTATCTTGTGAAATTGTTACTGTTCAATTAGACGATTTAATGAGGAAGAAGAATTAGAAGAGATATAATTTGATTGTATCAGAATTTCTGTACCGTATTTCTTAATTATCAATTTAATTTAAAATTGAAGACATTAAATGATTAATCTGATTTGTTACATGAAATTTTAAATGTAAGATTTTTTTTGTTACACATGCATGTATAATTTAATTCTCACGTAATTTCTTATTTATTCGATAATCTTCTCTGGGCACCTTTTTTTTTTTTTTATCAAGGAAAATAAAGTTATGTGTAGCTTCTATCTTCTTGCTACATAAAATTTTCTAGAATTTTTTCCCAAAAAGCTTTTAATAGTAATTAATTAAATTCAATAATTGCTTGATAATTGCCAAAATAGTTTTCTGTACTTTCTCATAGTTTTACCCACGTGTAATTGATTTATTACACGCACAAAAAAAAGAAAATAATGTTTTGAAAAAGGGTGACAAGATTCTTTTTTAATGTAAGAATTATCTTTTCTTGATTTTTTTCAGTTATATAAACAACAAAATGAAAATTTCAAACGCAAATAATGATTATGTTTTATCAAAGAAAGGAATTAATAAGGGAAAAAAAAATTTTCCACGTGTTATTTAAATATTTACTGTTTATTTTTTTGTTTAAATCCCTTTAGTAAATTACCTTTTTTATTCTGCATAATTTTTCTAGCGTAGTCGATTTAATTTTGTTTCTTGATTTTATTGATTTTTCTCCTGAAACTTTTTAATTATTAAATTTTTGTTTCTATTCTAATAATTTTAATTAATTTATGACTTTTTATTTGTCAAGGAAGAAAATTCAAAAACACACAATTTAATTTAATTTTGAGTAAAGAACATTCTTTTTTCCGTATTTTTGCTAATTTTTTAAATCAAATATATATTAGAACTTTAATAAATAATTTGTTTTTTCACTAAACTTTATATCTATACGCTTTTTTCTATTTTCAAAAAAGTTTTAATAAAATTAAGATAAATTTATATGAATTAGATCCTTTTCAAACTTTAATGAATGTATAGAAAGATTAATGTGAATTTTTTATGTTTATTATTTACCTTTTAGTCATTTCATCTTTATCAATTATTTCCGAAATACAAAACAAACTCTACATGTACATAAGTAATATAACCCTAAACGAAATATGTAATATGTACATATGTATTTTATTTTTTCGTAAGAAAACAACATTATTTCAAAATAATCTATACAAATGGACAAATACAAGAAATCAATAATTCCTGTGAATTTTTTCTTTTTTCATACATACATATTTGTTTTTATTTGTTTTTTTTTTTTCTAATTACGTTTTTATTTGTATAATTAATTTATGACATAGAGAAAAACCATGTACTTTGTTTTTCCTGTTTTCAATATAAATAAATCAGCTTTTTTTTTTCTCATAAATATGTGGTACAAAAAATAAATAGAAAAACGTGAGTAAACACCTGGTTTCTATCAAGAGTCATATAAATAAAAATTGTATTTAGATTTTTTGAAAAAAAAAAAAAAAAATACAAAAAAAAAATAAATAAATAAACATTAAATACACACTGTGCATTAAGAATTTTTATTTACAATCACGTAATATTCCCACAATATATCGAGCTTATAATCAACAGAAAAACGTTGGTTAAATTATTGAATTAAAAAAAAAATAATAATAACAAAGTACAGTTTATGAAACTCACATACATTCCAGGATAAGGTTTTTTGCTTTACATTTATGATATTTTTTATTGTTATGTATTATAGAAATTGTTCGAGTATAATGACGTTATTTATTTTTAAAACGACTATCACATAAGATTATAAAATAATGTAGAAAAAAACGTGGAAGAATGTATAGTAAGGTCGGTCTACTTAGAAGTTAAATGAATTCTTTTGAAAACAAACACTAAAAATTAATGGGTTCTACAAAGTGATAATGTTCAAGTAGCAGAAAATATTTAAAAAACTTGGAAAATGAATATTTTTGTACAAGATTTCTTTTTGAACTTTTGTTTGTAGGAACTTTCAAAATACTTGCTTTGTTTTCTTGACACAAAAACAATGAAAATAGAAAAAGGAATTAATGATTCCATCCATCATTCAGTATAATTGTGTCACAGAAAATGGTATTCTGTAGTTATAACTTTTGATTTTACTATGCAGAAATAAATTTCTAAGTTTTTTTCTTTTACTGCGAAAATTATAAAATAAAACGATAATAATTTAAAACCAGTTGCTTATCAGCACCTTTTTTAAAAATTTTTTTAAAAAATTTCATACAAATAAATTTTGTTACCAAAAAAAAAAAAAACAATTTTCTGTACAAGTTTTAATTGTTAAAAAATTGTAAATTATTTTATGTTAAAATTAAAAACGAAATAAATTTATGTAATTTTAATTTTCTATTTTCAGATTCATCATTTCGTTCAAAATGTTCGGCACATCATGTGAATAAAACACAAATAAAAAAAAAAGATTAACATCTGAAGGCTGAATAATCTGAAAACCGTTAAATTGTCACGTTTTCATCTCATTTTCATATAAAATAAATATGTAAATTTGTAAATAACTACATATGAAACAGGATTAAATTTTTTTTTTTTTTAATTTTGTCACATATTTTGAATTTTTGTTATGAGTATTTTGTCATATAGTATATAATAAAATGTTCATGGTAAATTGAAACACATTTACATTTGTAAAACATAATCGAACAGAAAAAAAGAAAAATCTTTAAAAAAATTTAGTGAAAAACAGTTTTTATGAAAAGCATCTGAATTGTGACATCTTGATTGTGTAAACGCTGTAATTCTTTTTTCAAATGAATAAATTTCATATTTAAGTGCGTGGAAAGATTCTCTCATATTTATTTTCCATTTTTTTTTACTAGAAAATTCGAAATTTAAAAAGTGTTTTGTGTACTCAAAAAAAAAAAAATGTATTTCTAAACGTTCGTTGTGTAAACATAATTTAGATTGCTTTGCTCTTTGTTGTTATTGCTCAAAGATTCAAAACAAGAGTTTGAAGAAGTTTTAATACAATTCATGTGTTAAATAAAAGCAAAAAAAAAAAAAAAAAAAATTATTCATGTTTTCTGAGGGAGAAAAAAACTTTCAAATTAAAATAAATTTAAAATAATTTTAAACGTTTACTAAAACACAATTTCGAATAATTTAAAATTCATCTGTGAAATGTGATGGAAAATTTATAAGTGTGTGTGCTAAAAATAGAAGAAAAAAATAATAAATAAAACATAAGATATATTTTTTTTTAATAAAATCGAAATATTGGGACCGTAACACCTGTTTGAAAGAATTTATAAAACATTTTCTTGTACTGAAAAATTTTAAAAATGTAATAAACAAAAAACGAAAAAACTTCTTACGAAATGGATCAAATATCAAATTCAAGGTAAAAATCACGTTGTGTGATGATTTTGAATGTCAAAATTATTTGTTCAATAAGATAAATAATGAAATCATAACGAAACTAATTAAAATTTATTTTTATTTTCAATTTACCTTTAAATTCATTACACAATAAAAATAACATAAATAATAATCATTCGAGCACGTGTCTAATGAGATGCGTGGGAAATAATTTAAAGAAGTATCTATATTTTGTACATTTTTATTTTGGAATTTAATCATAACTCTTAGTGGTATTATTTTTATGTACAAATTAAATTCACATAAAAAATTCAACATATTAAATTATTTTCTCCACGGTACTTGACAACGCATGTTGTAAACGTACAACATTACCTGTTCTTTCAATGCCTTGAAAATGTTGTTTCTATCGCAAGGTAATTTTGGAAATCTTTTATTCTTCTACAATTCTTATCTCTTTGAATTATATTTAACTTGATGTTAATGTCTAGTTATAATAAGGTGAATGTAAAAGGGTTCCAGGAAAAACACATATCATGTTCATCTCATTTTGTATTTGTATTTTCATTCTCTCTCAGAATTATTATATAAATTTCACATCCAGTCACGAAATTTCTATGGATTTTTTTTTTCGAAAAATTCATTCATCGTTACATAATTCATCCTTGAAAATATTTTCTTTACTTTCACTTTACAAGAACATTTTCTTTATATAACGTATCATTGAATTTTATTGTTGTTCCAGTATGAATCCGTAAATTTTCATTGTCGTTCATGATTGTATTTCTAAATTTGTTATTACAAAAAAAGATTTTCTTTTCAATCTTACATAATCCAGATTTATATAAAAAATTAAATAATTTTTTTTTCCATATGCGAATAAAAACGTATTTTAACAACCCAATTATGTTACTAATCTCAACGTTATTAACTTTTTTTCCCTACAAATACTAAGTTTTGTATTTTTTGACTTGTGCTTAACCACAAATTTATTTAAATTTTCTTTTTTGACCTTATAAGAACAACAGATAAAATTTAAAAAGAATCCATGAACTTTAAAAAATAACATTTTCTCTCGTTTCAACCACTGAAAGTAAAATGTGATAAAAGAAAAATAAAACTATAAATGTGAAAGTGTAATTTTTTTCGATTGCAATTTGTAAGTAATTCGGTGAACACAGTGCGAATATACACAAGTGATTAAAATGAAAGTAATTAGGTTTTTCTAAATACAAAAATAATTACATAAAACTTTTAGGAAAAAATAAACTAGGACATAAAAATCAAAATATAAAAAGGAAGTAAGAAATAGGTAAAATAATAATTCAGTACCAGTGCTGCCACTTTTTCTTTTTGATTTAATTGAATTTTATTCAATTTTTCCCAACATTTTGCTTTGACTTCATTTTATATTCCATTTACTAGAGGTGTTCTGAATTTAAAGATGAAAATGACTTTGGTATTAATTTGTTTTGAGAAAATTTCATACTCGCATGCTAAACAAAAACTTTTCACTCGATGAAATGTTAAGAAATTCACATTATACTTTTGTTTTTGAAACGAAATTAACTTTTTCCCAAAAAATCTTTAAAAATGCGGTATTACTAATCTCAGCAGGAAGAATATCTAATTGTGATTAGTCACATGTAGTGAAAAGTTTCTGTTCATATCAACGGGATATCATTAGATTTTTTACTCGTGCATGACATCAAAACCAAAAACATTTCCTTTTCATTTCAACTCTCATTTGGTTAAAACAAAAACAAAATTTTTTTTTTCTATTCAATAAACCACATAGTGTGAAGATTTTAATTTTTCCTTTAGTTGAATAAAAATTTCTCATACACAAAACAAATAACTTTTCTGGATTTGAAATTTTCATACAAGTTGTCGTGTGAGAATTCACTTGTTTTCTTTCTTGCTTCCTCTTCCTGTATATGTGTTATAATACAAATGAAATAAAGTAATATATTTAGCTTTGTCATAGCTGAAATACTTTGTTTTCATATCATTAATTAAAGAAACTTATTGTAAAGTCCTTTCAAGTTTTTTTTAAATCTAATAATAAACAGTAATACGATTATCATGTAACGATTTACCTCATAATCATGTTTTGATTCAAAGTAAATCCTACTACAGATCTTACACAAAACCAAGAACAAATTATTCAACAAATTAATTAACTGGAATTCCTTATTGTTATTATTAATTATTTATCAACACAAATCATTAGATAGTAAATTAAATTCATATTTATCACCCTAACAGTAAATTAATATACAAACATCAAACACACATGTGGGTGTAGTTGCTTCAAGACAATGAAAAATTTAAATTAAAGTACATATATTAAAGTTTCACTATAAAATTTTAAAAGAAAAACCTTACAATTTTATTTCTTTCCGGAAATAAATAAAGTAGAATCCCTTGTTCTAATTTCCAATAAATTCTGATTTTATATTCACTACAAAAATAATACTAATTTTTTAGAGTTAATTATAAGTCCTGAATTTATTTGTTTGAAAAAAAAAAAACTTACACAAAATAATTAACAATAAACAATGAAAGAAAAACAAATCTGTGTAAATAAAAATTGTAATAATTTGAAAAACCTTTTTTTTTTTAATTTTTGAAAAGAAATGTAATTAAAATGCAAATTAAGTGAAGAGAAATTCATTTTTTATGCTTCACCACTTTTGTTGACTTCCTTTTCGTATTTGCTTTTTCCTCTTTTGTTTTTTTTTATCATTTTTATATTAAATAAAAAAATCACACAAGGCTAAAATGAAAATAAAAACAATAAAAAATTCGAATTTAAATTTTTTATCTGTCCTTTTTCCGTTTTGTATTATTTTTTTTTTTACTTCTTTTGTTGATTTTGGTAAAAAAAATTACATTTTTTATTCCTTCGTTATCTTTTCAGTAAACGATTTACGAAGGATGACATGGATTCATTAGCATCGCAAAGGTAAATTGAAATTTTTGTTCACCGTGTAAAAGCCTCGTGAACTTCGGTTTTAATTGTATATTTTTTTTGTTTATATATTTTCGAAAAAAAAAATTGTTTTTTACGTTTTTTCACCTTCTCTTCCTTTTTAGAGTTTATAAGAAAACTTCAGCAAATTCTGTGCTCACATTGTATTTAGGAAGTCGTGATCTTATATCAAGACGTGGTATTATTGAACCTCTTAAGGGTGTCATTTATGTTGATCCAAAATTTATATGCAGTCAAAAAATTTTCGGACAATTAACATTAACTTTTAGGTAATTTATTCAAAAGAAAACTCACATAGAAAAATTGTAATTGATTTTATCTTTTACAAAAGATATGGGCGAGAAGATGAAGAAGTAATGGGTTTGAAATTTTGTAATGAAGCTGTTATTTCATTGAAACAAATTTGGCCCAAAGTCAATTATAATGAGGATGATATAACTCCATTACAGGTTAGTAATTTCATTTAATCAACAAGTGTTAGAATTACTTTTAAAGAAATAAATTTTATGAGTATCATAAAAATAAAATTCGATAATGCACGAACAATAAAAATAAAAGAAAAGATATAAAACGTCTTTTAACGAACCAGAACAAAAATCATAAAAACAAAAAAGGCAAAGAAATTGAGATAAATTGAAATTATTTTCAATCCAAAATAAAATTTTAAATTATCATCATAAAATCAATTTTATTACTGTCTTATCCTTTTTCTGTTGTCCTTATAGCAAGCTTTAATGGATCGTTTAGGATCTGGAGCACATCCATTCACATTAGAAATTGGTATGTTAGCTCCACCAAGTGTTCAATTGATACCAGCAAAGAAATACAATGGAGCACCAATTGGCACAAGTTATGATATTCGAGTTTTCATGAGTAAGTCCTTTTTTTTGTGTACGGAAATCGAAAGTACAAAAACCTAAAATTAGAATTCAATGATAACAGCCATGTTCCTTTTTTTTTCATTTAATTTAATTTTACAGGCGATTTATCTGATGAAAAATTCCAAAGACGTACTACTGTTAAATTAGGAATACGTTTAATGCATAAAATACCATCTGATTTACGTTCAATACAACAAACAAAACCAACATATACATCATTACCGAAAAGTATACGTTTACGTTTATCACCAAAACAATTAAAATTTCATAATCATCGTCATCAGACACATTATCAGAGTTCAACAACAAGTAAAAGTACACCATCGATTGATTTTTTGAATGTTCAAGAGCATTTGCAAGGGACATATAATCCTCCATCGAGTGCATTAAATGTTGTTGACACACATCCGTTAACATTATGTTCAGATGTGAAAGAAATGTTCCGTGAGGAGGTCAGTAATAATGATTCTAATTTAGAATTAATGAAAAAGATGACAGCAAGTAATGGTACGATGGCAATGGGTGTAACAAGTACATCAGAAGTAGATTCAAATATTCCTAAGGTACGATAAAAAAAAATTTTTAAATTCAATTTATTCAGAAAATAAGGATGTTATAAGAAAAAAGGATATTTCTTATTTTTAAATTATTTTCCTTTCGTTTTACGCTTGAGGAAATTATTTTAAAATCAATTTTTCAGGTTTTTACGTTTTTTTATTCAAATTAATATAAATAAGCAAAAGTACCTTAATTTCTTACATTATTTTTTCATTATTTAAATTCTTAATAACCGTCATCTGAAATTTCAATATCATAATCGGAATATTTTGTTTTTAAAATATTTTTTGTTTCTGCATGATCTGCTTTACCGTAACCCTAAGAAAAAATTGAAAAATACAACAAGAACAACAACAACAATAATAATAAAAAAAACAGTGATTATAATACCTGAGAATATCCATAAACTTTTAATTTTTTATCATCAGGACGATGTTCAATTCGTCCACCACCTAAACATTCCGTATCCAAACCTAATCCTTGAACTGATGAACTAACTTCATCGTAAATGTCCGCTAAAATAAGAAAAAAAAAAATAAAATCAAAGAAACATTAATTAAACTGTTCTTCCACTGTAAAAAAAAATTTGATTATTTTTCATTAATTTAAAATTTAAATTTTTAAAAAAATATTGGAGGATACGTCAAAAATTCTAATACCCAAATAATCTTTTTGAGAATAAGGACAACAACACAATCAATCAAAAACCATAATTATAGGTCAATGTATGTAAATTTAATTTGAATCCTTTAATTAAAATTATGAACTCTCAAATAAAACTCTTTTGAAAAATTTTCTTTTTCTTACATAAAATCGGCAGGACTATAAAAAAACGAAAAATTAAGAAAAAGGAAATCTTTACAAAACCATTAAGGTTCCATAAAAAAAAATACAAATACATATAGTTTGTCATAAACATCCTTTTGCTGTTTTTTTTCAATTTTTTTTTCAAATAATTTCATAAAAAACAAAAGAAAATCAAAAGACATTATTAGATTGACTTTTCTTTTCCTTTTTACCGTTTATTTTTTTTGTAGATTTTTTTTCTGTGTCATTTTTCTGCGTTCAAATTTAACAATGATTAAAAATTCTCTGAAAAACTTTGATTTTATTTGTTTTAGAAATTGAGAAAACCAAAAAAAAAGGGGGGGAAATAGGGATTTCAAAAGAATTAATAATTTAAATTTTTCTGATTCATGTGAGTTAATTTTATACTTAAAGTTAATTTGTAAATTTTTTTTTATATATTTTCAACAACAAAAATAAACAATCAAGAAGTTTGAGATGACAATTTGATTGACGGAGAACAAGAAAAATATTCTAAAGAGGGATAAAAACTCATACACAAAAGACAAAAATAAGTAAAAAGAAATCGTATTAGAAAAGTGACCCTTTTAAAAGGATATCAACAAATTACATTCTCTTTTTCCTCTTAATATTTACTTAAAGTTAATTTTGAATTTTGGTTTTTCATTTTTGATTGATTGACAGATGTCCTCAAAATGGAAATAATGAAAAAGGATTTTATTTTTGTTTTCTGAATTTCATTTTATCAAGAAGCTGTTTTTTTTTCTAATTTTACATTTTATTTTCCTTTCTTATTGTTTTTATATTAAAATTTCAGTATAAAGGAAAACATTTTGCAATAAAAAAAAAATACTTTGGTCCCTAATCTTTTACACTTCAATAAATTGTATTTACTATGTTAGCTAAGATGATAATATCATGAGTCATGATCCATTGTGTGTACACAGAATATATACTATTTTTGGTTTCCTTTTACTACAAGTTAAATAATATTTTCATTTATTTTGTTTTTTTTATTAAATAGGGTCCGGAAATATGTATTGATAAACCATTTTTATGGACAGAAGGACGTGTTAGTTTAAAAGCATCGTTGAACAAATCAGCTTATGGACATGGTGAAAAAATCTATGTGACTGTTAATATTAAAAATAATAGCCGAAAAATGATACGAAAGATAAGAGTAAGTCTTTGTATATGTGTCATATACATTATATGTATGTATTTGCTTTTGATTAATTTTATTCTTAAATCAATATCCATTCTATCTGGTAAATTAAGTAGAAAACTCATAAATTAGTTGGAAATATTTCTGAAGAATTACCAATCAGAAGTTTAAACTTTTTTTTATGAATCATTTATCTTATTGATAAATTTCGGCTATATTTGTACAATAGGATTTATTATCCTTTTGAAAAAATTTCTGCTAAAAAAATTGAGTATAGATAGATTTATTAAGCCCATATTTCATTTGGCCAACAAGAGCTTAGATGATCGTTTTCTTTGTTATCCTACATGAACTTAAAATTTCATGAACAGGAAAAATTAAACGAAACAAAAAGGGTCAAACTAATTAACACAAATTCGTCCTTTTCAAATAAAATCTAAAAAAGAGAAGTATACAATAAGGAAAAAATACCAAATTATTATCTATTGTCCTTTTACTCTTATTCCATTATTTCATATACATAAATGGCCATCCTTATTTGTAATCAATAATATTAATCAATATCAACATCAGTACATATCCTTTTTTGTTTTTTCTCTTTGAACAATGATAGGGAAATTGGTAATAATATGTAAAAAAAAATCCAACAAAAAAATAATAATAATAATAATAATAATGAAAAAAATTGTATGTAATTTATTTATGGTATGATAATTATTATTCACACATTTCAATTGAAATGGAGGAAAAAAAAATAAATGTTACATACCTAAATAAATAAAAAAGGAAAACAAAAAGATAATTGGATGGGAAGAAAGTGAAAATATAATTAATGAATGAAACTGCGGCATTTAAAAGCAAAAAAAAAAAAAAGGATAAGTGCGTAAGAAAAATAAATAAGTAAAAATTAATTGATAATAATGAAGAACATTTTTTTAAAGGTAATTATTACTTTCTGAAAATGAGTTAGAAATACCAAATGTTCTTTTAATTGGAATGTTTAGCTGTGATTAATTACACTTTGAAAAAAGGACAAAGATATATTGAACCCATAAGAAGAAATTTTTTTCATTCTTATACATTTTTCAGACAAAACTAATTGCAAATTGTAATATTTTCGGATCCTGTGATTCTAATTATTTCCAATTTGTGTTCTTCTTGTCATCTTCTTTAATTCTTTATTTTATAAGAAAGACATATGTATGTGCAATAGGACACAAGTTACAAGAAAACAAAGTAAAAACGTTCAAAGCTGAGAAATAATAAATTCTTTCGTATGAAAATTACTCTTTGTCAATTTTTTGTATTCCACTTTTTTCATATTTAATTTCATGTTTGGTGAAATAAATAAGTTATCCGTCGAAACCCTTTATTACCTTCATTATTCTTTGTAATCAAGAAAGATATTATAAAAATAAGTATTTGTGTCGCATATTTTGTTTTTTAATAACACCCTTATTTTCTTTTTCTTTACAATTCAAGGTATTTGCAGTTCAACATGTCGATGTTTGCATGTTCAGTAATGGAAAATTTAAAAATGTTGTTGCTGATGTCAATGAAAACCATCAAATTAAACCAAATGAGACATACACTCACACTTATGAATTTATTCCCGTTAAAGGTAAATATTCATGAATTTTCAATAATGGAAAAAGAAAATAGCAAATGACAAAAAATATCCATGTGACCTTCTATTATCCCTTTTTTTTATAAAAACATGTAATATTACCCTAATCTAAATGTAATCATATTTTTAAAATAAAAAACCGTGTGAGTAACGTTATTTTGGAATAATCCTTTCATATGTCATGCAGATATTACATAATGAGTAATGAGTAATGACTTTTTTTTTAAACTTCTATCTTTTGCTTAGGTCCCACAAAAAATTGGATTGCAGTAGAAGGTAGCTATTCAAATAATATTTTGACTACATCTTCAACCACTGGAACTTCAACACCTTTACCTGCACCACCATCATCTACTTCTACATCATCTACTAATCAAATTGAACCTGGTTCACCGACTGAAAATAATTTTCAAATAGCATCAAGTGCTCATCGTGGTCCAACAACAGCTGACGAAAGAAATGTTTTTGCCATTTATGTTTCATATTATGTTAAAGTTAAATTAACATTGAGTGGTATGGGTGGTGAGGCATCATTAAAATTACCATTTATTTTGGGTCATGTAGATAGTGAGGATGAGGATAATGATAATGATGATGGTGATGATGTTAATGCCATAAAACGTTTATCAAATGAACAAAAAAGGATAATTACAACTAATAGTGGGGTGGTTAGTGGTAGCAAGAATAATAACAATATTAATTGTAATGTCAGCAGTAATGATAAAATAACAACAAATAAATTACAAACAACGAATAAGGATAATATTATTGAGGAAGAACTACATGAGGATCAAGATGCAATATCATTATTAAATGAAGATGTTAATGATGATGATGATGATGAGGATATTAATGATGAACAAAAACGTAAAGAAAATGAAGAAAAACATAAACAGGATCAAGTATTATTACAACGTTATAAATTGAAACGTTCTAGTTATAGTAGATCCTGTGAGGATATTGATACATTCTCAAAAAGCTCAGTCAATTCAATTAATGCGAGAGCTGTTATTCATCGTCAAGCTAGTGAAAGTAAAGATTAAAAATAAATGTATATAAAAAAAAAAAATATATAAATGATGACAAGAGTGATGAAATGTGATAGATATCACATCTATTGTACAAGAAAAGTATATTTATCTAAGATAAACGATAAATGATGATGATATATATTTTATGTAGAATGTATTTTTTTTTCTCGTTATTATTATGAAAAGAAAGGAGAATGTATAATGAAAAAATAATTTATATTTCCTTTATTTTATTGCTTTTTTTTATACTTCTGAACTTTTTTTTCTTTTTTTTTCTAAAACAGTCATGCAATATAGAAATTGTATAAAATGAATAAAAAAAAAAATAAAACAAAAAATGAAAAAAATTTTTTATATTTTAGGGGGAAAAAAACTTTATAACAAATATATTGTACTTCTAATATTTACTGTCTCTTTGAGTTTATTCGTTTTCTTGAAATGTGTCGTTTATAAAAAATATTTTTTATAAAAAGTAAGGGTTTATTGATGATTTTTTAAGATTCTTGCAAAATCATCAAAACTGCTTTTTAATAATCCTTTCTACTGCTGTAACATTTAAATTATAAGAAGACTTATATAGGGTGTTTATATTAATTTTTAATCACAGAATCGACGGTTTTTTTTTTCTCAGATATAATTTTTCAATCGCTAATAATAAACATGTGATAGGAATTCGAAGAACACTGAGTAACTTGTATGTTCCAAAGCAAAATTTTAAACGGTATGCAACTTGAATTCTTTGGGAACCAAACAGTTAAATTTACTGTTTCTCTTCTTCCTTCTTTGTTTTTTTAAATTTTTGTTAAATAGAATATTCTTCCTGTTTCAACATTTGCACGATTTTTGTTATCTTTCACTGATTACGGAAACACCTTGTACATAAATATACATAAATTCTGAAATGTATGATAAATTTTACTTTGCGCATTACTTTCACTTTTCATTAAAAATCATAATTTTTACTATGTCATCAAGCTATTTATGTACACGTTTTTTTTTTTTAAAAAAAAAAAATCGTTATCGTACATTACATGATGAATACGTTAGGATGGTAGGGAAAAGAAATATTCAAAACGGAAATTAATATTATAAGGAATATTATGAAAAAAGGAAAAGAGAAGAAAGAAAAGTGAAAGTGGAAAAGTAATTTGTAATTTGATTTGAAAAATGAAAAATTAAAAAATCCTAAGATTACATCGTAATTTATTTTTTACAAATACTTTTGATATTTTGATTAAAAAAATTATTTATAATTAAAGAATTTATCTTGTTGGTTTTAGATTGTTAGGCAATTTTTTAAGATTTTTAATTAAAAATTTAAAAAAATGTGTTTGTGTATATGAATTATAAAGGATTTTTCGATTGATTGCTACGATAAGCTTCAAAAAAATTCCTTCACGACTTTTTTTTTGAACAATTAAAGAATCAAAACAGTGATAACGATGATCACCAACTTAAGACTCTCATCATCAATGACTATTAGTTCTAGTACGTCCTGTAGACTATTCTTACAGCTACCTTCTTAGATCATTTATGATCAAGATCAACCAAAATAATCATTCTCTATATATAGATGAAGTGATCCAGTTGTAAATTTCATCTCAACCTCACACGGTTCATTTGGATTTTTAAATTTAATAATAGGAACATTTTCAATTCAACTAAATATTAGAATTAGGTGTCTAATCGAGAAAAAATATTACTTACAATGCCAATTAGCTCTACTGTATCCTCGAACAATTAATTTACTGGGCTCTGTGCCATCAGATTTTTCCTTTCCGTAAACTTTGATTAAAATGTACTTAAAAATTCCTTCCGGGTCAATATCAACTGCAGGTACTGCCTCTAATTTTGCATCAGCCATTTTACAAAATTCAGCAAAAGAATGACGAGCTAAAGATGGTTTTATTTCTTTAAAAAATTCGATTTTTAAAGATTGAATTAAAATTCTTAACTTTAAACTTACTTTTACTCAAGCCGAAATTCAAAACAGATCTTTGACATATACGGTGACCGATGATGAACAGCAACATTTTTTAAGGTTATGTTGACATGAATGAAGTTTGGATGAACCAGCAGCTGCGTATTGTCATTTCTTACTTACATTATTGCCAGCAATATTGTTGTAAATGATTTTTTTGGTAAAATGTTGAATAAAATTAATTAAAAATAACTACAGGAACCTAAAAACTTTGTAGAGATCTTTAAAAAATTCCAAAAATTAAAGGAAAAAATATTTCTGAAATGAGCATTTTTTAAAATATTATTTCAGCACTGAAAATTCAATTTATTCAAAAAAAAAAAAAAAAAGGAATTCATACCTACATCACTATTTTATTCAGCAGCTGCACATGGGGTTACTACTTACTGTCAATTTTGTTTTTACTTTTTCTTCTAGAAAAGTACAAGTGCAGTATTTTATTAAATATTTAAAAAAAGTTCAATAAAAATAAATAAAACAATGGATAATATGAAAGAGAGTTTTAAGAACGTTGTGAAAATATTATTTAATAATTGGTCTGGACTTCATTTAGCAGTGGAGCATGGAATGGGAGGTCGTCATGGACAGAAGGTAAATTATTGTTTGTTTATAGAAATTCAATATCAGGGTAGGCTAATTTTAAAAATTATTTTTATTTAAAGATTGCATTAGATATTGTAAATTATGTCTATGAATATTGTATTCAAAATGATAATATTACAAATACAGAACTTCAAAATTTACTAGAAGAATTAATGGACCAAGAATTAAATACAGTCTGCGAAGATAATTCTGTTGCAGGTAAAAAGAAATAAGTTAAATAAATTTCATGAAAGCTTAATTTTAAAATTTATTTTACAGAAATCTCTTCACAATTATTAAATTATTTAGAATTATGTAAACAAGGAAAATTATCTGATATTGAAATTCAATTAAATCAATTACCAAAAAAATCAAATTGGATAGATACAAATACACCAATTAGAATAATTAAAAATGATGATGATTCTAGTACTGAAGAAAGTGATGATCAAGAAGATGAAGATAATAATAAGGAAGAAAATGAACAAATGGAAGTTGATATGCAAAATGAAACATCAAATAATGTTGAAGATGAAGTAGAACCAGGATGGACACTTGTAAAAACAAAACATAAAAGATAAAATATTCAAAATTTACAATTTTTTGTAAATTATCACACTAATAATAATTATACTTATTTAAATTTTCTTCACTTTCTATTAAAAAAAGCATCTACTTTTATAAATAAAAAAAAAATTATGAAAAAATTGAAATTGTTAAAAGTTAAAATTCATAGTGTTCAGTTTTTATTGAAAATGATTCAAACCACATTGAAAAGGCACACCAAAACAAATAGGGTAAAAACGTTTTTAAAAATAAACGACCCTTAAGAATATTTAAAAAAAATCGAAAATTACATTTGTTTTCCTCCTTCTTTTACTTTCAATTTTCGTTACTAGGCAACGAACTATGAAAACATTAGTTTTTCATTTTAACAAAAAATATTTTGTCTTTTACATTTTTTATAAACTATAATTTTAATTTTCAATTGAATAAAAAACCATTATTTATTTTAAATTTAAATGAGTTCTATTTGGAATTATAATTACGCTAAAATAGCTCGAGATTCTGGCTTTAAATTTCAACGTTGTAATGATGGTGCTCTAGATTGGAAACACATATGTAAATAAATATTTTATAAATTTTACACGTTTATTTATTTATTTATTTTTTTCTAAATCAATATAAAATTTGAATTATTAATTTTATTTTTTTTAAGGTTCATTAGATGTTGAAAAAATAATAAAAGAACAACATTTTGAAGGAATTGAAAATATTGTAACACATTTATCTGAAGCTCCATTAGGTGTTATGTTAAATACACAAATATTAGATAAGGGTGTTGCTAAATATTTTATATTATCACAATTATCAATACAATATCTTTTATTTTGTATGAAATTTTTAGATGAAACTGTTATTAATTTAAAAAATTCATTACATAAAATACAAAATGAAAAAAATGATTTAAAATTAATAAATGATGATCTTCAACAACAAATAATTCAATTAAATAAAAAAATTCAACGTTTAGAAGATATTAATCAAATTATTTATCCATGTTCAATGTGTACAAAAAATTTTATTAGTAATGAAATGTTAAATGTTCATATTTCAAAAAGGCATTCAGATATAATTAATCGTGAACAATTACAACAACAACAACAAGAACAACAAAAATCATCAACAATTGAAACAGATCGTACAATAATAAATACCATTAAATTAGAATTAGAAGTTAAAAATTTAAAAGAAAGATTAAATGTTGCTGAAAAAGAAATGAGAGAAAGACTTTCATTAGAAAATCATCATTGTAAATATCATGAAAAGAATAATGATAATATTGATAATGGTAATAATGTTAATAAAAAATTTCAAACAATTGCAACAAATACTTCAAATGATGATAATAATGATGATGATGATGAATCTCTTCCATTACCAATACCTAATGATAATAAATTAACAATTAATGAAGAATCATTAACAACAAAAATTTTAAATGATATTTCTACACAAACTCATTTAAATATAAATCATATTGGTATTCAAAATAATTTAGATGAAATTAAAGAAAAAGATGAAATTGATGAAAATAATGGAAAACAAAATCATGAACAACAACAACAAAATAATAATAATGAAAATTTTAATAATGAAATTCTTATTGAAATTAAAGATAAATTATTACAAATGGAAAATTTATATAAAAATGAATTAAATGACAATTTAAAAAAATCAAATTTAAATGATGATAATTCATTAGAAATAAGTGAAAAATTAAATAAAATTTTATATACAATTGAAAATATAATTTTAAAACAAAATGAATTATCTAATAAAGATATTATATTAGAATCAGATACTGTACATGATTATCATCAATCAATATCTGAGTTAGCATTAAAAGAAAGTATTCAATATATACAAACAGCTATTAAAGATGATATATCGAAATTTTATCAAAATAATGAAATTAAAATGAATGAAACATTACAAAAATTTGAATTACATTTAAAAGAAAATTTAGAAAATCTTGAAATAAAACATAGTCAAAGTATTAATGATCAAATTTTAAAAACAATAAATTCTAAAGTGGTACTTGTTGATAATGATGATGGTGATAATAGTAATGAAATTCTTCAAAATGTAAGAACTCTAGACCAAGATGAAAATTTCAATTTACAAAAGAAATTAATTCAGAAACGTTTAGCTGGTGAGTATATAAAACAAGTGATCAGTTGAAAACGACATATGTATGTATATGTAGTATGTGTAAAATAAGTATTTTCAAATTTTAGAATTGACCTTTTCAGTGTATTTGTTTGTTTTTTTTTTTTTTTAATTTTTTTTATTACATTTTCAGTAGATATAAAATCAAATTTAAAACATTCAATTGAAAATTCTGTATCAACTGATAATAATCTTGCTTATGCCAATAAATCATCCAAGAAAAATCTTATGAGTTTAAAACGACAAAATAGTCTTCGTAAAAAACATATTATTCTCCCGAAACAAGCACTTATTAAAAGGTAAATCTTTAAATCCTACTTACTAAAACCTTTTAATATTATTTTATTCTTAATTTAAAATTTTATGTAGAAAAAATCTTCGAACAAAAATTATCACTAAAACAGATTGTTTAAAAATGTTAAATAAACGTTTACGAAAATTAGGAGTTGATCCACATTCTAACACTTTAGAACAATCATCTAAGGATCATATTTTCGGTCAATTAACAGAAGTACATCAAAATCAAAAAAAGGTATCAGTTTGTTGTCTAAGAAAATAATTATAAAAAATATTTTTAATTTTTTTTTCAGACAAATCCAAACTTTCTAACGACACGAAATAAATTAAAACGTTTAATTGAAAAAATATCTTTAGAAAAATTCAGAGATCGTTTAAAATTACACGATACAAGAAAGAATACACATGAAATAAATTTACCAGCAACAGAAATAATAGCAATAAATCCATTAAATAAAAGTTATTCATCAGAACAAGATTCTGAAGAGAATTTTAATGATTTTAAATTACGTTTAGAAAGGATCCTAGAATCACCAATTCGTAAACCATCAGATACAATAAAACACTTTAGTTCTGCTTCAAATCAAAATAATCAAATGGAAAATCAAAGTACTCCAGATATTAAAAATATTATAACAGTTACTGGAGTTAATGAAGATTTAACAAAGCCAATACCTGCTCCAAGAAGAGCTGTTACTTTTCAAAATACTTCAACAATAAGATCAAACGATGAACCATCAACTAGTGGTAAATTTATGGTAACTGAAAATATTGTAACGAGTGATGAATCAGATACTATAAGTTCATACTAATTCACATAAGATACAATCTTACAACAAGAATTTGTGTAATAAGAAATAAATTTAATCAGTTCGAATAAAAAATTATCCCATTTCACTTAATCTTTTAAATGGAAATCTTGTTATCCTCATGGTAAATTAAGCTAACTCTTTCCTTCTGAACCATTGATATCATATTAAAAATATTTTTGTAACCACCTGAATTAGTTGAATCTTTAAACAAAGCGAAATTTCCTTGAGCCTATCAAGACAAAGTATGACCCGAAATAGGACATTTTGAAAGGAATTTTTTTTAATTTCTTTCAAACCTAATTTCTTGCCCGTTTCTACTTTGTCGACGACTGACGACGTTTACCAAACGTAAAGTTTTATGTTTTTAGAAAAAGAAAAAAAAAGTAGGTACCTAGTTTGTTTTTTTTTAAATTAAAATTCTTTTTTCATTTATTAAAAAATTGCAGTTAAATTATTTTGCAATTGTAACTTCAACTTCTACACCAGGTTCAATGTTAATTGATGTAATTTTCTTTACGATTTCAGATGGTGAATGTAAATCGATGATTCTTTTGTGAATTCTCATCTGTGAAAGAAAGTAGAAAAATTGGAATTAATAAAAATGATTTGTGTATTTTTTTTTCTTCGGATAATTAGTAATTTTTGTAGAATTTTTGGAGCCCAGCTAAATATTTTCATTAGCTAGTTCTATGAAAATTCGTTTATTCTTGGCAGTCTTTATGTGATTGTGAGATGGATTTTGCATCATCACATTATTTCAGAATTAAACTGCCTCAAAAGGGTAACAAGAAAGAATTTTCCTTTGTAAGACAGGATTTTTTAGTAGTGGTTATTCACATTTCAAACTTGAAGGACTAGATTTTTGGAATATATTGTAAAATTTAAAAAAGCAAAAAAAAAAATATATATGAATTTACCTGGAAACGATCCCATGTTTTTGAACCTTCACCACATGGTGTTTTACGTGTAGTAATACGTAAAGTTTTTGTTGGCATGCGTACGGGTCCTTTTACACGAAGTTTTTGCCCCTTTGCACCCTGGATTAAATCTTTGCATACATTTTCTAATGAACGTACATTTCTGGATGTTAATGTAATTCTGATATGATGCACGGATGCAGAATCTTGTTGAGGTTTTTCAATATCTTTTGCCGCAGCAGCCTAAAATTTGAATTTTAGGTTATAACATGTGGATATTTAAAAATTATATTCAATAATCAATAAAATCTAATAAAATTCAATTTAACATGTATTAAAATACTTAATTACCATATTTAAATGCAAAGTAATTGGTCGAGATAATCAATTTAAGGATAAATATATGATCAGCGCTGAACCAGTACCTTGCTCCTGTAAGAAAACTTTCAAAATGGACTACAAAAAGCGTGAAGTTCTTTCAATTTTGTTAAGTTGTCTTCTTTTTCTTTTTTTTTTTTTTTTCTACATCTACCATGTACTGGACTAGTGTTGTCAAGACTACTCTTTGCCTTTTCAAATTTTTATTGTAATTTTTGTTTTTTTTTGCAATGTGAAAAATAAAAAATTTTAAAATGAAAATTTCAAATTTTCATTTAAAATTAAATTGCCTTTTTTTCATTTTCATTGTGTAATTAACAAATGAAAAAAGAAAATGTAAAGTTTTTATTGGTAACGCTGGTACATATTTACCAGAAAATTTTGCTTTGAATATATGGCATCACTAAATAAACGACATTTTTGAAAATTTATTTTTAAAGGTTAGACAAATTCAAAAATTTCAAAAACCGTCAAATGTCAACGGATAATACAACAAAGCCATTATATTCGACAATTTGCTTAAAAAAATTTTGGAAAGTTTTATTTTACCTAATTATTTATTAAATTAATTTCTTGCTATTCAATGTATAAAAATATTCACAAATGGCCAATAATAGAGAGTATGTATATTTTAAAGTGTAATTTTAAAATTTAATTTGTATAAATTTTGTATACAATGAATGTTGAATGTTTATTATTATTATTTTTTTTTGTTTTAAAAAATTAAGATTAAAGATCAAATGAATTTTAGTTTTCTTCAAATTCATAAAAAACAAAAATATAATCGATAAAATTTTAATTAATTTTGTGTAAATTTGAATGTTGAATGGAAAATACATGGTTTCGACGGATAGTTGAACATAAACTGCTATGAAAATTTGAATATCTAAAAAAAAGAATTATAAAAATATTCAGGATTATTGATTACGTTGCGGGATTTAAATACAAATTTAAAGAGAAATAGTTTAATTGAAAATCATTGAAATCGGTTTTTTTCTATGACTTTTCAATAAGTAGATTTTTCTTCAAAGGATCAAATAATTATTTCTGAATTTACAAATTGATTTCATAGTTTTTTAATAATTAATAAATTGTGGTAGATATTCAGTAAAAACATTATTTCTTCATTAAAATTTTAAGATACTCATTCTAACTACTTATGAAAGTTTGATATAATACCAAAATTGCATTTTCAACAATTTATATGTTTCCAGTCAATTAAAAATCCATTTATTTCGTTCATTATTCTTTACAGACTTACATATTAATATATTATTAAGAATTCAAGATAAAATTTATTATGTTATTATTGTTACTTTTTGCTTTTAGTGAATCAACAATATCTCGGAAAAGTGCAAATTTCCTTGAAAATATTAGTTTTAATAATGATGCAAATCAATTATTACAAATTTTATTAAAAAAACGTAACATTCCACAATCTCATCGAATATTTGGTAGTTTATCACCAAAAGATAAACCAATAAAATTTCCTACAATTTATATAAAAAATAATGTTCAACATGAAAAACAAAGTCATAATGATGGTGATGATGTCATAATTATTGAAGAACATAAAAATTGTAAGTATAAATTATAGGTATAAAAATATGAGATAATTATTTAATAAATTAATAACATGTTTTCTCATTTATAGCTAATTCTAATTTATCAGCAAATAAATCAAAAAGAATTCCTTTAAAGTCTTCAGAAAAACTAAAAAATCAACATAGAGCTGGATTTGTATGTAACATAATATTTTCTTTTATTAAAAAATTTACTAATTTTTTTTCTCTATAGCATCCCACTGCATCAAGTACACCACAAACATTCCCACCAAAATCTCCAAGTAGTTTATCAACAATATCTTTAATAAGTTCAAACGAAAAACAACAAAAAACTCGAGAAAATGGAAGAAACATCGATAATATACGAAATTTTGAAGATATTGGAGTTTTACCAATTGATAATAATGATCAAGTATGTGAAGTGGAAACAGAAGAAGATGGGGAAGAAAGAACTCTTCAAGAAGAACAACAAGAAATTGAAAGTGAAAATGAAAATGAACTATATTCACAGCATACCATAATTACAACAACAATAAATAAAAGTATGTGAATTTATACAAAAATGTCCTTTTATAAAATTTTTTTCTAATAATTTTTATTTTTAAAAATATTTTCATAAATTTAGATAATCAATCAAAAACTGTAACAAATTCACATTCAAAGAATCAAGATAAAGAATTAAATACAAATATCACTACAATCGAAAAAAACAAACAAATTAATGAATTACTTTCACATTCTGTGAGTATTGATGAAACTTTTGAAGATATTGTTCAGAATAATAAAAATTCTAATGATGATCATGAAAGAAACGGCAATTCAGAAAATTTAATTGAAAAACAACAACAAAATGAAAAACGCAATAAAACTGCAACAAATAATATTTCAAGAAATAGAACTTTACATAATCAAACATCGATGAATGGTATTTCTAAAAAAAATATTTCACGGAATGTGAATGATAATGAAGAACGTAAAAGAATGCAATCAAAAGAAAATTCATTGAATAATGAAATTTATGATAAAAATCAGAAAACAATTCAAAATGCTAGTAAAACATCACAAATAATTACAAACAATGAAATTGAAAATCATGATGAAATTGAAGTTGAAAATGAGAATGAAAATCAAAGGATAATGGAAACAAATCATATACCAACCGTTGAAGGAATAATTCTAGAAGAACAAGAACATTTAACATTTAATGATAATAATGAAAAACATAATAACTGTAGTAAAAATTTACCTATAAGAAAAACATTAATTACAAGAGAACGAGCAAATGGAGAATTAATGGAGTTTTTTTTATCACAACATCATTTTAATGAAAGTAATGATGATATTGTTGATGAAATAGATCCAAATTCTCAACCTAAATGGTTAACTGATGTAAGAAATATTGAAAATAAATTTTTTTTTTTATTATTATACTTTGTTAATTTCGTAGTAAAATTAATTTTAAAATGGAAACTATGATAAAAAATTTTTAATAAGAATGAAATTAAACATTTTTTTTTGTAGGCAATTGAAGAGAAAAATAGAAAAAAAATAGGGAATACAGAAACTAGAAAGAGGAAAGTAGGATCACGTAAAATAAAAAAACAGAATGTAAGTATTATTTAAAGCTACTAGCACAGAATAGTCTTAAAATTGTTTAAAATGTCTTTAAAAAAAAAAAATTGTACATTTCTCTTATAACTTTAATATTTTCGGATAAGGTTAATACTGTTAAAGAAGATTTTTTGGAAATCACAAAACGTTTCAAACTGAAAAAGTCTAATAATCATAAATTATCAAATACTAGACGAACGCTTTATACAAAAGGACAATCAGATGATTCTGATCATAGTGTAGATGTCGATAATCAGAAGAAAAGTAGTGAAAAAGTGATTAAACCATCTAAATCAGTATTAAAATCAATGGAAAATACAATTAATTCACGTGCATCACAAAATAGTGTACAACAAAAGACAAATAATAATAATAATTTAAAATTAAATCAAGGTAATCAGAAAGATAAATTATGTTCCTCAGAAGTCGTGGTTAAGCTAAAGAAATTAAAACATTTTTCACTATACTTAGAAAATGATAAAAAATCCGATAAAAAAGGAAAAAAATCTTCGATAAATTCAACAAATAATAATCAAAAAAGTGTAAATTTAAAAACAAAATCTAAAACAAATATAACAAAAAGACATCGAGAGCATATTGACACTGAACCATTTGAAATAGCAGAAGAAGTTTATGATGTGGATCTTATAAACCAACATGAAATACCAATAAAGCAAAAAGAAACAAAAAGAAAACAAGAAAAAAAGCGTATCGTGAAAGATAACAAGAAATCATCAGAACTTGATGGTACTTTAACAAGAACCGCGAGTAAAGGTATCTACAAATAAACTTTCGAATTATGTATTTACTTTTCTCATTTTTTTTTCCAAATTTTTATTGAAATTTGATTTTTTCTTACAGAAGATGAAAATGTAGGTTTAAGACGATCTACACGCCCACGTTCCCATCGCAAAGCGTATTGGATGAACGATAAAGTAGATATTGAAGAAACTGAAATATGGCAACAATTTCAAGTAATAAAAATGAAAAAAAGAAAATTTAATAAAAAAGAAAAAAATGAGAAATCAAAATCTAAAGCAAATAAAAAACAAATTGAAATTGAACCTATGGAAAATACTGAAGTAAATAATTTAAATGAACAAGAAATTATAACGGAAAATATTGAAACTACAGAAAATTTAAATAAAAACACAAAAAATCATATTTGTGAAGTAATAATGGAAGAAAATGAAAATGAAAGCAGGGATTTAGGAAGCGATGATCAAAGAATTAAAGAAACTACTTCGAATATAATGAAAAAGACACGAAAAAATTTAAATGAAAATTCAAAAAGTCAATGTTATAGAAGAATAATCGCTAATGACAGCGATGAAGATGATGAAATAATTGATTCGAATGAAAATCTTAAATCGAATGATGTAACAAACACAGAAAACATACAAAAATCTGGAAACAATACGATTAACACGAATAATAATGAACATCAGAAAAGTTATAATCAGAATCTTGATAATGATAATGTTAATGGTGATGAAAGATTATTTTCACAAAACAACGTGAATTTAGACGATAACAATACGTTTAGAAAGAGGAGTCAACGAATTCAAAATAAAGCCAATAGTAAAAAAGAAACTTGTATTGATTCTGGAAATGCCAGCGATGATAATACGACATTAAGAAAAAGAAATAAAATTCATAGAAGCAGTGCTGAAAAAAGAAAGAATCCTGATGATGGCACAAACAAACATAAGGTGATTCGTTAAAAAGAATATTTCTTTTTTGTCGTATTTTATTTAAAAGTAGTATTTTTTTTTCTCTTTTTTAAATTATTTTATTTATAATTTTGTTTTTCTTATTGCTTCAAAGAATATTATTTTAATTTTATTCATTTGGTCGATGAACGACTTTTTTTTTTTTAAATTAACAATGAGAAGAAGTGGGTTCAATTTTGTAAAAAAAAAACAAAACATCAAATGTATTGAATTTCAGATTTTTTTTTGAAATAATTATTATTTTTGCTGTAATTCTTATTGAGAAAAAAAAATGAATAAATTTCTGTAAAAAAAAAATAGTTTTTAAAACGAATTTTTTTGTTGACACAAAATTGCTTAAATATGCCTTGTAAATTTATTCGGTAAAAATTTTTTTAGGATATATGCTATGTATATTTTTTTCTAATTTTTATCCAATTGGCTATCTAGTTAGTTTTTAGTCTTATTAATTTATTTGTTCACTCCAACATTTTATCTAATTCAGTCATGTTGTATGTACAACAGTTTAGATCGTATATGAAATCTAGTAGTAATTTGCTAAGTAGAAGTATAGTTATCCTTCGGTTAATGTAAAAGTAAAAAAGAAGAAAACGACTATGGATTATTGTATGTTATTTTTAAACAGGAGACACAGATATAAAAATAAAAAATTATTTGCAATTTAATTAAAAATTTAAAGCTTTTTCCTATGCAAAAGTCTCCCGTATAACGCGTTTATTAAGTTACACGTCCTATGAATTCATTCCCGTTATAAAAAATCGTATTTATTCATCGCGTTATATGAAAACATTAAACATTATCGCATTTTACAGAAATCTACTGTAGATTTTTCTTTAATTTATATTTTTTATTGATTTCAATTTTTTTATTTTTATTTTTTTTTAAAAAAGGAATTAAATCAATTTTTTTATTCATTTAATTTATTAGTCTGTTCATCAAGATCATTCTGAAGAAATGAGACCTGATAAATGGTTACAAAAATTTTCAAATAGTGAATGGAATCCAAATAATGATTCGTGCATAACTAATGCAATTTTAAAGGATGATTTGAATTTAGGTAAGTAAATTTAAAAAAAAAAAAACAATTATTTACATACTATAATAATCATAATTAAATTATTTTATTAATTAGGAATGGCTAGTTTAAAAGATTTAGTTTTTAAAAAAAAAGATAATGTTGAATATGCTTTCTATAGAACTAACTATGGATATTTAAGAGTTCATTCGAATTCTGAAAAGAAAATATGTCGACAAAAACATCATGATAAATTGGTAAATTAATAAAATTAAAACATTAAATAAAAAATAAAATTATTGAATGGTAAAAGAATATTTTTTTCTTTCACAATTATTTTTAGAATTTTCTTGTTTTATTTGGAAATGCAATATTTCATGTAGGAGAGAAAATTTTTCATTGCAGCGGTGGTGATTTAGTGACAGTTTTAAAAGGTATTTAGAATATTTAGAATATTATTTACACAATCATATAAAAGCTAATGAATATCATTTTGTAGCATTGAATTGGCTGTGTAAATTATCATTATTTTGTTTTTTTTTTTTTAAATTAAAATCCTTTTTATGTTTTGTTTTTTTTTATATAATTTCAGGACAAAATTATAAAATACAAAATAATACTGAATTTGAAGTTTTATTATTATTTTCCAGTTAGTAAATAAAAAACAAAAAAAAAAATATATATATTACCTTAAATGTTAGAATCATATATATTTTTTGTATAATTTTAGTTTAAAAATAATATAACTAATTTTAATTTTTTAATATAAATTTAATGAACATGATGATACATTGAACTATTTAATTGAAAGAAAAAAAAATGGTTATTCAAATACTAGAATTGTGAAAGAAAAAAAAAGAAAAAAAGAAAACATTAAATAGACGAGAGCGGTAAGGTAATATTTTTCTGTATCAAAAAACAAAATTAGGATTTTTTTTTTGTTTTTTTACGAATAAAAATTACTGCTAATTTTGAACTTATATTCAAGTTTGTTCTGTCACATTTAATTCTTGGAAGACATTAAAAAAAAAAAAAAATTTGCTGCTTATTGTTGAACAATATTTTTTCCACAAATTTACTATTTCGTGAAGAAATAAATAAATTTTAGGTCAAAACAAACAGAAAAAATCAACTTAATAAATCTTCAGAGACTATTTTTACAAATGCTAGGACATTTGTTTAATATAGCTATTCAAATTATACACTTTCACCAATTTACGATTCTACATTTTTTGTGTCACGTTTGTATCTGAATCTGAAGTACCTTATGCAAGAATAATGTTGAAGAAAAGAAAAAAAAACTGTTGTTCCCAATGATTTTTGTTGAAAAAAATTTAATTGAAAATAACTGTTGAATTTTTAAATTAAAAAATTTTATATGTTCATTATAATTCGGTTTTTTGTACTTTTATAATATAAAGCCAGAGAGAAAGAATAGAACTTTCGTTCGGTCTTCTTTTTTCGATTTTTTTAAGCTGAATTATCTACATGTATATGTATGTACATACACTTGCAAATTCTGTATCCCTAAATTTCGTCAAAAAATAAAAATTCAAAAGTATAATTATGAAGTCAATATGTATTAGCATATAAAATCAGTTCAATTTATCATCTTTGTTATTTATTTTTTAAAAGTAGATTTATGTGAGTGGTTTCAAAAAAAAAAAAAAAAAAAAAAAAAAAAAAAAAAAAAAAAAAAAAAAAAAAAAAAATGGGTAATTTGAATTTCATTTTTATTTTAAAAATTTGTAAATTAAATAAACGATTTAAAATTCGACCAAATAAATTTTTTTGTTCAAAAGATAATTTTTTAAAATAACAAAATATAAATTACTCACATAAATCATCATAAATTTTAAAATCATTTATACTTACCCCAATAAAAATAAAAATTCATTATTTACATCATTTATTTAGATGTAGTCATTTAAATTTTAGGATTTTTTATATGTAAACAAAGTAAAAATTAATTAAATACATTTTTTTTTCATATTTTGTAAATATTTAACAAGATTTTATTGATTTTCTCTTTCTGTCTACTTTAATGACATTTTTTTTTTTCTAAATAAATTATCATCTAAATAAATGCGTAAACATTATTCGGATGGGCACATGATGAAACATAATGAACAACAATTTCATACAAAAAAGCAAAGAGTGAACATTATGTTTAAAATTGCTTGAATTTTCATAGAGAACACATTTTTTTCTTCTTAAACTAAAAAAAAAAAAAGAATTTTTCAACGCGCTGAGGATGAATACTTTTGAACACGTAATTTTATATAAAATGGAATTATGCGTATAAAGAACGATTTATAACGATTTTGATAAAAAAAAAATTACAAGTAAATCTGAAAGAGAATTACGTTAAATTTTTTTCGCATGTGTCCATTTTGAATGAATCGTCAGTTTATTTTTGTTTTATTTGATGATGAAATTTTACTCATTCTACAAACAAAATTATATATATGTTGAAAATTAATAACGACTAGATAAAAGCATCCTAAATATGCTGCAATTATTATTGTTAAGAATAAATCAAATACAGCTGGCTTTACTCTGAAAATTAAAAAAAAAAAAACATTCTTATTAAATGAAATGGGAATGAAAATTATATTGAAAATTGAATGTAGAATTTTTAAGAAATTTTTAAGTTATGAATGCCATTAATAGTCAAGCTCCCAAGGAATATTACACCATATTTCTATTTGTAGTTCATAATTTATTGAATAAAGAAAGATTACATCAAGGATGTAATAATATTTACATACCTATATACAAATAACATTGCATCCTGTCCTTCATACAACATAAAATCTGGTTCTCTTGTATCAGGTTTCTCATAAATAATTTTCACATTTTTTAAATATTTCTCAAATCCATTTTTAATATCATTACTATACAACATTGATTGCATATCCATCCATGCATCTACTAAATTTTCTGTGATTTCCTAAAACAACAAAAAAAGACAAGAAATACATAATTTTATTAAATATTAAAATTTTTAATATCATCATTTACTTACAATGACACCAGAAAAAACATCACCATCATCATTTTCATTAATATTAAAAACATAACGTGCTAATGATTCCGATAAAATTTTGGCACTTTTTTGAGTATTTAATAAAATTTGTTTTTTATTATCTTTAAAAATTGTTGTCCTTATTGGATCTTTATATGATTTTAAACTTGATAATGTAAATGCTGGTAATCTTTTCATACTAAATCTTTCATGTTCCCATCCTAATAATAAATCAGCTAAATTAATTTTTTTATGTACACCTTCAATAGTTGTATTATCATATTTTGCAGTTATATATTTTAATTGTTTATAAAAATTACTCATTGGTGTATTATCTTTTGGTGGTTTTGATACATGCATATACAATGTATCAATTGATGTTGTACCAGGTTGTGTTATTGTATCAAGACAAAGGACAAAATCAATATTCTATCAAATTAAAAAATAATCATGTTTAATATTTTAAATTAAATTTAAAGAAAATATAAAAAAAAGAATACCTGAAGTTGAGTATTTTCATCTAACCATTTTTTTACACCTTGAAAATTAATAAGTGGTCCAGATTCTGTTATAAGAAACATTAAACGATATTTTGGCGCTAAATTAACTGAATTGTACAATTTACTAAATAATTCTGCTATTGTAAAGGCAACTGCAACATCAGAATTTAATAAGTAATCCTGTAAAGGTAGATTTTAGTTTGAAGAAAATTTCATTAAAATTTAAAATAAATAATAAACTTACATTATATAACCCAAAAGTATTTAAATGTGTTACAATAATAATTAACGGAAGTTTATTATTAATATCAATATCTCCAGTTGTTTTAATATTATTACTACCTTTAATTGGTGCTAATTCACCTTGAATTATTGGTATTTTTGTTTGTTTATTAGGTGAATGTGATGTACCAGATACAAAAATTTGATAACCATTCGCCGAAATAGAATTAATAATTTCATTTAATGCAGATGATTGTTTTTTATTAGTTGTTGAATTATTACCATCATTTATTGATATATCATCAATAACTTTATCTAATTCATCACTATATGGTGAAAAATAAATTGGTATTAATGATTCTTGAGCCATCATACTTTGTTCTAAGAAATGAAGTTGCTAAAGGAAAATAAATAAATACTCCTATTATTTTATTATAAAAATAAATAAAAAAATTGAACGAAAAAAAAAAAAAAAAATTACGAACCTGTTTCTCATCAATTGATAGTAATGAAAATTCTTTTGGCAAAAGGACAACTAATCCTCCAGCTTTTGTTCGAATTTCTTGAAATTTATCAATTGTTAAATCTTGAAGTCTTAAAAAAAATAGTAGAAAAAAAAGTTTTTATTAATTTTATATAAATTATTTCTGGTAAAACAAAAACACTTTTGAAAGGACATTGATTTTAATAACAACTTATTGACCGGTCACGAGTTAAATCAAGTTTGCGCCTTTTTCAATTTAGACAATCAATAAAGTTGGAAGTGTTTTTAATTGTGTTGAAGTTTTCTTCACCATAACCGTCAACATTAATGGAAAAAAAAAATAGCCGGTGACATGAGTTAATTCTTACAGAAAATTGTTAATCAGTGTTTTATTAATTTTAATATTTAAACTTTAAATTGTCTCAATATACATAAGGCTGAGCTTTATCTGAGTCTTTATCTCTCATTAATATATTGATTTATCTTCTGAATATAGTAAGTTTATTTTAGCATGTTTTTTCAAAAATAATTTGTAAAAATAGCTACCTTGTCACAACGCAATGCCTAGACGTACTCCATGTGTTCAATGATTTTGCTTCTAAATTAAGTGCTGAAGCTCTGCATCCTGAAAAGAAAAATAAGAATAAAAAAACCGACTTAAAATAACTATGTAGGTAAAAAGTGTGGTGTCAGCCAGCAGGGGATATTTATGGACTTTTGATGACCTAGATATTTTTAAGTGATTTATGATTTTCCTTTATACAGAATATTCATTGGATTTTTACATAATTTCAAATGAGTTTCTTTCAAATAATTAAATTTTATAAGGGATAAAAAAGAAAAATATTATGAGATTTTCTTACCATAAGAAACACTATTAACATCATACTGAGACATTCGATGAACAGCAAATTCACTAGATGCCAATACCGGGTTTGAAAAGCATATGAGTAAAAATGTTATAAATAAATAATAAGGAATACTGCCACGAAAAACATCAGCAAAATTATCAGCGTCTTCAAACATTTTTTCTAAAATTATTTTATTATTTTGTTATTCAATATACATAATTTCTTAAAAAAAAAAAAAAAAAAGTACACAGGCACCTCTCACTTGACTTAATTAAAAAACCGAAAAGTCATGCGGAAATTGCATATATGCGTTGCGTTGCGTTTAATACATATGTATTACATTATTACATGTGGATAAATGGAACGTCAAAGTCGATTTTTGAAAATTGATTCTGTTTTGTCCTGTTCACATCGTTTACATGCTTGACATAATCACATGTCAATTCGAATTATTATTTTTCAATTCAAATTAAGTATAACTTTCTTATTATATGTTTATATAGTAAATTTTGATTTTTCTCTCTGTTGATAGTTGGCAGCCCATTTACCATACTTTCATGAACAGTACCAACAGTACTATACATGTAACATGCAGAGAAATATTTGAAGCAGAATGTAGAAAATAAAATACTATGAATGATTACTATTATCTTAAGCAAGACTTGCTGGCAATCCTGGTAGAGAAAGTAGGTAAATACAAAAGAACAAAAAAAAAAAAAAAAAGAAATGTCAGTGTGTTCACCCTTTTTGTACTTCTTTTTCTTTTTTCTTTTTTTCGTATAATCAATAACTCTCCGAAACTCTCCATTATCCATTCAATCTTTTTTTTTATTTGAATGTGAAATTTGATGGCCGTCATTTGTTAAAAGAACTTGATTGGAATAAATATAAATTTATTTAGGGGGCCTGATTTGTGAAAAGTATTAAAAATTATTAAAAAAAATAAAGTGTAACTAGTTTAGAATTTATGTGTGATTAAAATTTTCAATATTTTTTAAATAGTAAAAAGAATAAGCCAATTATAATCTCGAATTCCGATCGTGTATATTTTCCAAGAATGTCTTGGCCTCAATCGCAATGGCAACAGCAGCCACCTCCTCAATACTCAGCGGCAACATCATCGACAGCTTCTATTGCAACAGCATCATCTATTGTAAATAGTCAAACTGCTGCACCAGGTATTACACCGGCTACAGTAGTACCTCCACCTGGTACTGGAAGTTTTGCTCCAGTAGCAGGAATGCCCAATATTCCATCATCCTATACTCCTAATCAATATGCTGCTTTATCACCAGAACAACAATTTGCAATTCAACAAAATTGGCAGCAATGGCAAACATATCATCAACAATATGCTCAATGGCATGCACAATATGGTGAACAGGTAAATTTTTTCAAGTTCCATCTCCATAATTACTAAGTTAATTGAATAATAATAAATTTCTTTTGTTTTACATTTATGGTGTTTTAACCTAAAAAGAAATGCAATAATTAATAAATATCGTTGTTATTGTAATTGCTCGTGTTTAAAATAATAATATTTTTAAAACTAATCATATTATAGAAAGTTGGATAAGAATACATTTATTTTTTTAAATTATAGAATGATTGATAGGTTCCTATGACTTCTAATGTAAGATTTTTTTCAGTATCAACGTGAAATGCAAGCCAAGCTTGGAATGGTAGCACCACAAATTCCATTTGTGCCACCAGTACCAGGGGCAACAACACCATATCAACCAACAGTAATGCCTCCTACTGTTCCTTTTACTTCTGTACCTCCCCCACCTCCGGATCAAAGTAGCAAAAGTTCAGCCGTGGATGTTGGAAATATTTCTGCCATGTCATCTCAACCACCTCCACCACCGCCCCCACCAGCAGAAGAAAAGGGAATCAAAAATGAAACTAAAATTGATCAAACAAGTTGTTCATTTTCATCCGATTTGAATTCGTCTGTGAATCCAAATCAGCAACAACAATCAAATCAGAATCATTGGCAACAACAAAAAGTGTGGCAACCACAACAATGGTCTCAACCACCACCGTCATTTTCTCAAAATCAACAAAATCAATTTCAACAGCCACCTCCATTGATACAACAACAACAACAGCCGCAACAATCACAACAACAACCTCAGCAGCAGCAACAACAACAGAAATTTACTGGCAGTAGTGGAAGTGGGCAATTCTATAACAACAAACAAAACGAACGAGAAAAGGATTATCGTGGTAATAATCGTAATAACTCACAGGATTGGAGAAATAATCGTAATAATAATTGGCAAAATAAACAACAACAGCAAGAACAACAGCAACAACAGCCACAAACAAATCAAGGACAATTCTGTAATGTACAATCATCATCTAATGATGATGACGGTGAGAAAACTCCCGAGGAACGTGTATTCGATGAACAGTTTCGAAAATGGGAAGAAGATTTTGAAAATTGGAAAAAACAAAATGCGAATCATCCAGATAAAAAAGCATATAAAGAGTACGAAATGAAATTTGAAGAATGTCGAAGAAAATTATTAGAACGTCGCGAACAAATGAAAAGACGTAAATTAGAAAATAAAATGAAACAAACCTATCCTCAACAGAAATCTTCAGCTCTAATGAGTGAGAATTCAAATCCACATGTTAAATCTCAATTTATTGCCCAAGAACAAAATCCTTTGTTTCAACAACAACAGCAGCAACAACAACACGGACAAGAACAAAATTATCAGCAATATTATCAACCACAGCCACAACCACATCAAATACATTACAATGACTTTGAAATTTCCAAATCAAAAGATCAATTAAGCTCTGGTAATTCAAGAAATGTAGAACAAAAAAACATTAATGAACAAATATTATTAACGGAAAAACGAAATGAAGATAAAAATAGTGCTATTCCAGTTGAATCTGAAATTGCTAGTGAAAAAAATATAAATATTGAATCAAATATTGGAATAAATTCAGATATTGATAATGAATTATCAAAAAATCTAAATAAAAATGAATCAAAAATCGAAGAAATTACAGAGAAGAAAATTGAAAAAAAAGAGGAGCAAGTTATTGAATTTCTTAAAACGACAAAAACAGAATGTGGTGGAATACCCGGTTTAGATTTAGTTCCGCAAAATCCTTTAGATGAAAATCGTTTAGATAATAGAAGTCTTGTTGAAGAAATTCCAGAAGTTATTGATTTAGAAAATGATTTAAAAAAACAAAATGAAAAGAATCAATTAAATAAAAGAGATAATTCAAATATTGCAGATTTTGATCAAAATTCTTCTTCATCAGTATTATCATCCAATTTATCAACGTTAAACAGAGAACGTAATTTTGAAAATGATCGATGGCAGCAACAGTTAAAACAAAAACAACAGCAATTGCAACAACAACCACAACAATTGCAACAACAACCACAACAATTGCGACAACAAGCACAACAACAACCACAGCAATTGCAACAACAACAACAACCTCAGCAATTGAAACAACAACCACCGCAATTGCAACAACAATCACAACAACAGCCGCGTATACCATCATTATTAGACCAAAAAATTGAAAAACCAACATTTTCACCACCAATAAATGAACAACAAAATAGTTCAGGCTTTGGTCAATTTTTAAATGAAAGTTTAACTACTGTTGGTCAAAGTAATGCTACAAATCAAATGGGAAATAATCCAGAATTAGCTGATTTAACAAACGCTTTACAAAATCCAAATGTATTAGCACTTTTAACAGCAGCACTCAGTAATGCTGGTGGTGATATAAATAAACTCTCAGAAGCTCTTTTAACTCAAAATAATCCGAATACAATTATTAATAATACGGTAGGTGATTTAGGCTCAGGGCCAAAAATGTCACCTTGGATGAGTGGACAAGAACCATTTAAAAATCGATCTGGGTCGTATGGACCTGGTGGTGGTGGTCAGGGCTTTGCAAGTGGTGGATGGAGAGATCGAGATCGAGAAAATAATTTTTCATCATGGGATAATAGAAGAAATCAGCAAGACGGATGGCAACGTAATAGTGGTGGTAATGATGGAAGAGGAAATAATCGAAATTGGAATGATAATCGAAGATCAAGAAGAGATGATAATTCATTTGATCGAAGACAAACGCCTCTTGATACTCACGATGGGTAAGTTTTTATGTACCTTTTATTTTTAAATTTCATTTTTCTTCGATACTTTTTAATTTTTATATTTAAAAAAAAAAGAAATTTATATTATTTCTCCCAAAACATTTTTTATTAATTTTCAATAACATTGATTCGCATTGAAAATATAGTTTTGTGTGTAATATTGTCAACAAAAACTTCGTTTCCATCTACTTTTTTTTTTGTAGAAATATGCTGTTGGTCCATATTATTCCCTTTGATCTTGGTACAACATTAATTTTTAAATATTTCTAATAAATTTTTACTTAAGTCTTGTTATCTGATTGTGTTAAATTGTGTATAAAATAGAGTGGGGATTTTTTTTCTTTATTTTCACAAAAAAATTTCATTGTAAAATTTTTGTGATATTTGCGGGGTCTTATGAAATATTCTCTTTGAAGTTTGAGTAGATACATAAATTTAAATAAGTATCAGAGAAAAAATTTTTTTTTTATTAATATTCAACAATGCAATTGAGCCAATTGAAGCATTATGTTAAAACCGACTGCGATACAGATTATGAAGATTCCTAAATGTAGTTCTGATTTATTTCTACTCTGCTAAAAATGTTTAAAGAAAACCTGTGTGTATGTTCCATGTACTGGACGAGAAAGGATAAAATTTTTATAAACACTGCTGAACTTTCAAGATTATAAAATAAATATGCTGAATTGTCACTTTTCTTATCGTTAATGTGATGATATGGCACTTTTATTCTTCACGTACATATTTTTAAGCCAAAAAATGATCACTATGACATATCTAAAAATTCTGATGTTATGGAGTGTAATTTTTTGGTATTTCAATTTTATTCCCATGTGTAGCATTTGTTTTCAATGTCCTATACAAATATTGTATGTAATATGTGGTTCGCTATATGTGTAAAATGCTTAGCTCAACATTTTTTTAAAAAATTGATTGCATTGAAATGTAACTAAGAATAGCATAGCAAGAATAAAAAATTTAAAACAAAAAAATAGGTATTAAAAATGCAACATTCGTATCACACAAGAGGATGTAATTGAAACTTAATCTAAATAACAATTTTTTAAGACAACAATTCGATACGACTACAAACGCTTTTAAATCTATCATTCATACTGTATATATTCAAGAATTATAGTGATAATAAACTTAACTATGTACCTACTTTTTGATATTTTTATGCAAATTAAGTTTAAATTTAATTACTACAAAATCAATAAATTAAATTTTTTTTTTTTTAAAAAAAAAAAAGTTAATTGAGTGCGTGCTTACTCATTTGTAGCAGCTATACTTGAATTAATATATAATTAAAAAATCTATATAAATATTATATACTAAGATACTTTCACTGTATGCTATTATTTTCACTTTTATCTATGAATACAATGACTTAAAAATATCAATTTACTATAACACTCTGAATCATAATAAGTTTTTCTTCATTTGAACAAAATTAACAATCCAAATGTTAAATGGATTGCTATGGAAAATCTTCAAACTCTTAAATTTATGTTCCAGAATCTGAAAACTTTCGTTAACACCAATATAAAAAAAATTGATAAGAGTATCTATATAAAAAGTTATTTCAGAATTATAAAATTGAAAGTAATAATTTCTGAAAGTGAGGTTCTGAAAGACTTAAATACTTTCTACAGTTCTAGATCATACAGGGGTATAAAAATTCGAAAATTGGCTTATTGTTACTCGTTAATTTTTCAGTTTGGAATTCTAATTTGTTATAGACATAAAATTGAATATAATATATTTTTGATATTGATAATTAAATTGTGAAATATTTAAATTATCGATGTTTTAAATTAAAAAATATTAACTCTAACCATTATCTACTTAGTCTGTATTTTTATTTTCTAAAATATTAAATGTAATATTGTTCTTCGACTCAATTTTCTTCTTGTCCATTGTTTCTTTATCTTCGTATTGTTGTCCTACAAAGCGAACATGCACCTGAATACAGAGCAATTTATGAGAAGTTTGTAATTTTTTCTGTAGCTGAAAAAGTTGACTAAATAGAGGTTTTTAAACAAGAGATTCGAAATCAGCAAGTAAAAATATTTTAAATCCATCCATCCACGTCTTCAAGAAAAAAAAAAGGTGATAATCATGTACATACTGTGACTCAAAATGTTTGATGTGCTGATAGTGTACTATATGATGATTTAGTCTTTCAAGGAGATAAAATGAAAAGGAATATAATCCCCCTATTCACATGCCATTTTCCTTTTCAAAAATGTAAAAAAGCGAATCATCATAATACTGTCCTGCGTTTTGGCACATTGAATAAAATAATAATAAATTATACTCCTAACTTATAAATTATGTATGTTGACGTTTAAAGACCTTAGCTTAAAAGATTCATATTTAATTCAAAAATTAAAATTACCAAAAAAATACATATGTACATATATGTAAATATTTCATAACTTTTGATCCTCATTTTTAAGGTCAATAACTTTTTAAAATCGTATTTTTCATTTGAAATAATATGCGTAAATGACTGTTTTGTTGTTTATTTAATATATTTTTTTTAGATGTAGAATTCACAACGTTCACAAAGAATTTATATGTATATAGTATGTTTATTTATTTACATTTTTAAAAAATTCTAAACTCTTTTTTTATACTTCTAAATCATGTAGTCACGAACAGTTAACATAAGTTCTGTTAATCAGAATTTACTTTCAATAAATAGTTTCGTTGTTTGTAAAATTAATTGTTACATACTTTGCATATGAAAAAAACACTATTGTATTATTCTAACAAATGTGTAAATATGTTAATTTATTTACATTCATATTAATTTTTATTTGTGAAATTAAAATAATGCTCATGTATGGTATGTCTGTTAAAAGTTCAATTTAAATAATATCTGAATTTTATCACTAAGAAAGAGAATATTAATATTTTTTATTTTTTAAGTTGAATAAAATTTTGTTAATGAAGTTTTAAGGCTTTTAGAAGATTTTTTTTAAAGGCATTGGTTTCTTCAAAAGTACAAATGTTTGTTGTTTTTTTTAGTGGAAATCAATTTATAAGACGGAATGTTTGCACATCGATGAAAAAAGGACATAAATATAATATGTCCCATTAATTGCATTCGCTTTTAATTTCAGTTTTCTAATCTAGATAATTTCGATCTTTTTGGAATTTGTTGCGAAAGACTGTTATTATATTACCTTGTCCCTAAAATTTGAGGCTTCTGTTTCTAAACTTATCGGCCATTTGAATCTTGGAGTGGCTTAAAAACTGTGATTGCTGTAAAATTATATAAAGATGATTTTTTAATTTTTGTACAATTGAAAGAAGATATTCCAGAGAATGTATATAACCGACTATGTAAAAACGTTTTAAAGAAAATCATAAGGTTTTTCATGATCTCAAGGAGATTAAGAAAACCACAAGAAAGTTTAATTCCAAACAGTTATAAGGTGATGCGTGAACAAAGACTGGTTTTCTCTAACGGCTTATTCATAATTTAAATTCTGTCCAATGTGCCATACAATTTTGCTCTTGTGTCGTCGGAGAAATGTTTGTATCGTCTATGTATTTATGTCAGTCATAGTTCAAATTCAAAGTCTACAAAAACAAAAACAAGAGCTTTCTTTAGAAAATGCTTCTCGGCTTATATAAATTTTGGAATATATGTATGTGACTTTTACTTAGATATAGCTGCTAAGGTAAAAATGTCTTTCCTATATTTCGTTCCAGTCTATACCCCTAAATTTTGATACTTTTCCCAATGTGAGAAAAAAATACATACATATGTATCTTGGAAAAAGTTTATGAAACAGAACATTTTAATAAGTTATTTTCATTTTTGTAACATTTGCAGTTTAATTTGTGTCTGCGTGCAACATAATTATACACTTGCTCGCATGCTAACATGAATTAAAATTAATTATTTCTTGTTGTTCGGATTGTCTAAACTGACTGAAATTATATTATGAAAACGTATATTAGTTTTTAACTTTTGCTACAATATTTTAATGGCATTTAATTGTATAAATTATTTTGTTTTGTGCAATCTAATATACATAATATTATATTATTTCGAAAAGGAAATGAATTTTTATTATTTCAAATTTTATTTAAATTCTTAATTAGTTACAGATTTTGAATATAAAGGGTTCCATCAATTTTTCAGTTTTATATTGTAAAATCTTGAGTATACATTAAAAATTTGACAATCAGGTACAGTAACAATGATTCCAATGTAAATATTAAAAAAAATTATGATTTAAGGATTTAAAAAAAAATGAATAAATAATTAAATCCAGAAAGAACCTATATCCCCAACAGCTTATTTCTTGTATGTATATTTTGAATTCGGTGATTGGAAAATTGTTAAAATTTGATTTTTACACAAACATCAAGGCATTTAAATGCTTTATATTTCTTACTGGTTACTTAAATTAAAATTTATTAAGGTAAATCATGCTCTTTTTTTATAATTATTGTACCAGACCTGTTATTTCATTGTTCCTTGAAAAGTTTTTCCGCCTTTTTATTTTTAACTTCAAATGTTAATATTTATTTGTAAAATTAAATATCAATTGCAGGTTTGGTAAAAATGATATTATTTTCTCTTATTACAAATTTCCAATGTGAAACGATATGATTTTACTTTTAAAATATTGTTGACAGTAATACGCTTTTTGATTGTGTTAAGAAAAATTTTTATTACGAGCTATGAACAGTGTAGTCCAAATAGGAGAGTTGAATTATTATTGAAATCAATTTATATTATTCCGATATTATTATATAATTGTTTTTATTAAATGTTTAATAATAAAAAAAAATAAAATAAATAAATTGGACTACATTGTATCAGTTGTCGTTGAAATTTTATTTTTTGTTTAAACAAACATTGTATAAGAATAAAACAAAAACAAACAAACAAAAAATTCTTAGATCGAATACTGGACCTGATCTTATGAATGAGCAAAGTCAAAGCAGTGAAAAATCAGCTGGATTGAATCCATTTAAAGATAATAATGTACAAGATAGTAAATTTGATGAAAGAGGCAGAGATCGTAATAAACGTCGTCGTTTTGGTAGTCAAACAAGATCAAATCGAAGTCGAAGTGAAAAAGGTGATAGTTGTGATAGAAGTCGAAGTTCTAGCCGACAAGGTGATACAATACCACCATTAATGAATGAAACACGAAATCCACGTAATCCTTTTAGAAATGAACCAAAAAATGCATTTGGTATAGATGATAATCGTGATAGAAGTAGATCAGGACAAAAAGATGATGATTATTTTCGTCCAGCACAGGTTATTGATTATCAAAATAGATCACTTCCAACAAAAGTTGTTGATTATGGTCATAAATCATCAAATATTTCTGGTAATAATGAAATTTTTGGTGGAAATTTTGAAAGAAATTCAATGGGAACTAATAATATGTTTTTAAAAGATGATTTTTTTCCAATGAAAACAATTGATTATGGTCATTCATCAGTAAAAAATAATCAACAAGATCAAAACAATCAACAATTACAACAAGGATGGAATCAACAACGTCAACAAGGATGGAATCAACAACGTCAACAGGGACGGAATCAACAACGTCAACAAGGATGGAATGAACAACGTCAACAAGAAGAGAATAATAATAAAAATAATAACAACAATAATGATAATACTACTACTAATGATAACGGTAATAATTTACAACAGCAATATAGTGGTAAAAATAGGAGAAATAACAAACGACGAAATCGTAATAAAGTAAATAATATATATTAACAATATATACATATATTTTTTTTTATTAGAAAAAAAAGATACAATAAAAAAGTTTATTTTAGAATGATTCATGGGCTAATAATCCTCAGAATATCAAGGATGATGAAGGAACATTACAACAAAATCCAACAACAAATACTGCCGATGATAATAATGATGGAAATGAAACGAATGTATCATCTGAAAATAATAATGCGAATAAACAATTTGTATCGGAACAAAAAAATGATAGTTTGGAAGAAATTTCTGAAAATGAGTAAGTTTAGTGCTTTTAAATTTTCTTCCAAAATCGATTTATTACTTTTTTCTTAGATAAGAAAATAATAATTTAACATTGTATTTGTAATAGACTCAATTATAATAATAATTAAAAATATATACATATAATTAATTTATAGAATCTGATATATCTTTAATAGATACAGATTGAATTATCATTGTTTTGATAAAAAATAAAAGAATAAAGATTGGATCTTTGAATAATTACTACTTAATTTTTACCTTATTTTGCATTTTTTATTTCATTTCGCAAAGCGCAATGCATTAGAAAAATTTAAAAAAAAATGATAAAAAAAAAAAACAACGTTTCTAACAACATTTCTTAAAACTGTTATTATAGTTGAGTCTAAATTCCATTTAATTTGTTTGCAGGGAAAAAATGAAATTAGCAATAGAATAATATTTCTGTTATTATTTTAAAAACTACTATATGTTAAATCCTATCGTAATAAAATAATCTTAGAGCCATTCAGTTTTTCTCATAGTTGAACATAATTAATTATTAGAAAAAAGAAAAACAAAAAACAACAAGTAATTAATTATAAATGATTATAAATTTGAAATAAAATTAAAAAAAAAATGTTAAAAAATAATTTTTATTCTTAATTATTTTTTAAAAAAGAAAAAGTGAGAAAAAAGTTCATATATTTTTTTTTAAATATATCATTTTTTATATTTTTACATAATTTAGCACTGATTTTGAAGAACCAAATTACATTGAACATATTTCTTCTCCTGATATTCATGATAATTTTGCTGATGATGTAGATTGTAATATTTTTTTGGATGAACAACAACATTTACAACAACCACAACAACAACAAAAATTATTACAACAAACAAAAGAAGAAAAAATAAATTGTCTTTCTCCCACCAAAACTCTTTATTTATCATCGTATTCTAATAAAAATGAAAATAATTTAACAAAAAATACACAAAATTTATTTCCAATAATAAATAATGTTAACCCTTTTGAAAATACAATTTCTCTTAATAATACTACTAATACAACAACAAATATTAGTAGTAAAATTTTTCCTTCAATTTCAAAATTTGAAGGTAATATTACAAAAAATACAAATGAATCGATTCAATCTCCTCCTGTTCAATTAATATTTCCAACAATGGCAAATAATAATACAATTACAATTGATGAAATACTTTTAAACCCTGGTAGAGTTTCTCGTCCAAAAAAAATTGCTATTATATTACGAGGACCACCAGGTAGTGGTAAAACTTATGTTGCTAAGTTAATTAAAGAAAAAGAAGTTGAAATGGGAGGTTCTGCACCTCGTTTATTAAGCATTGATGATTATTTTATGACAGAAATTGATAAAGAAGAAAAGTGTGTTAAAACTGGGAGAAAGGTTAGTATTTTTTTATTTTTTTTTTTCAAACAATTTGTGTGGAAATTTTTTAAAAATATCATTGATTACAAAATCACGGACCAGGGTTGAAAGTATGTAAATTTGTTCCAACTTTTTTTGTTCGACTTGCTGAAGCTAAATTCAAATTCAGTCATAAAAAAAACTTCAAACAAAAAATTAAAACAAATTAAGTGCTTCCAATCCAGGTTTTAATTTTTCGATATAAAGTCATTGGCTAGCTTTTTATTCCTTATGTTTCTTATTGTTGCTCTTCCAAAAGTTAAGGTTGACATAATGATACCGTGATTTGCTGAATTTCACAGAATAATTTGATGGAACCCGAATTCCAAACTGCTCGAAAAGACTTAAGACGGTAGAGATTTAATAAGCATCTCTTGGATTATGTTTGTACAAGCTGATTTTATCGAAAACTGAAACATCATTCTCATACATTTCATTCACGATCCTTTCTTATAATTTTACTTGAAAATTACACATTTTTTTTTGTAATCAATGAATATTTTTAAAATATCTAATAAAATTTGAAGAAAAAAAACCCAATAAATTTTGAATATGATAATTAATAAATTTAATTTCTACAGATAATTAAAAAAGAAATGGTCTATGAATATGATAAAGCAATGGAAGAAAATTATACGCAATATTTATTAAAATCATTTAAAAAAACAATAAACGATCGATTATTTGATTTTATTATTGTTGACTGTGTTAATTCAACATTAAGAATATTTACAGAATTTTATAATATTGCTCAAGAATCTGATTTTACGGTTAGTAAAAACAAAACAAATAAAATATTTTATTAATAATTTAATTTAATAAAATAATAATTTTTCTTTAATTTCAGCCATTTACAATAGAATTACGTACAGATCTTGAAACATGTTTAAGTCGTAATATACATAATAGAAATGAAAATGATATTAAAAATATTATAATGAATTGGAAATCAACTCCAGATCATTATATAAAACTTGATATAACATCATTGTTGCAAAGTGCAGCAATTCAAGATATTGAAATGGAAGATATTTCCGATGCGGTAAGTTTTTATGTTCTTATAAATTTATAGTAAAATTTTTCCTTTTTCTTTCTTTGTATTTCATCAAAAGATTGCATTATCATTGTTTTTTTTTCGAATTTAATCACAATTTTTTTAAGCTCATAACTCATAAGTACAACAATTTTTCACATTTTTCATGTTTATGATTTATTTTTTAGATTTGTGTTAAATGATGTTGTGAGACGTTTAAAATGTTGATCATATCATTTTGGTATGATCACTAAAAAAATTTATTAAGAAAGTATAAAAATAAAGTGTTTTTTTTTTTTTAATTACTTTTTTACTTTTTTTTATTTTATAACACTTTTAATATAATTCTTAAATCTTCTTGATTTAAAGAAAGACACTTACACTTGAAAACATGAAGTCTTATATTGTGATGAAGTAAACATTCTAGGTGTTAGTTCTTTTTACAGAACTGTTCTATATATTCTGTAATTTTTGTATATGTAATTCCTGATATAGTTGTACGCCATAAAGTAAATATATCTGGAAGGGTTTTTTTCACTTTCAAAATTTAAAAGTGTCATTTTCTGCATTTTTGTTTTGAGTGGTATGTATTAAAAAGGATTAAGGATTAAAATGAAAGCTCATTTTCAATTCTGAAATTTTTGAGTATTTATTATTCTGTAAAAGTTTATTGCTTTTGTATTTTTTGTTGATGTGTAAAAATATTATTTTATCTTATTTCGTTGAATATAAAATTTGTAAAATGATTTTGTACAAGATCGTCCATTGATCAACACGATCTTGGCTCTATTAAAATTATATGTATTAAAAATATTTTAAATAATTGAAAAATAATGTTTTTGAAATGAACTTGTTGAAATATTTGAAATTGATTTTAAAAAAACATTACTTTTTATTGTTGTACTTTCTCTAAATGAAAAAAAAAAAAAACAAATAAGTATATTTTATTGTTTTACTAATTTTTATTTAATTATATGAATTATCTTTTTAATTACTGAATAGTAAAGAACAAAACTTCTTAAAATTTGTCAAAAACATTTCGATCAAGGTTTATAATAAACCAATAATTGATTTTCTTATAAAAAATTACCAGTATTTTGAAATTTTATTAAATTAAACAGAAATAAAAAGTATATTAATTTTTAAGTTTCAAACTATTTTCTATTGATAACAAATTTAATTGATTTTAATTTATATTATTTAGGAAGACGATAATTTTACGAATATGAATGAGGAAAGTATGGAAGATGATGAGAAAGAGGTAGGTTAATACTTAAAAATAATACATTTACTGGTTTGTAATGCTATTGCATAAGATTTATAGGTTGTAAGTTCGATCTTTTAAATTATATTCTTTAAACTATTTCTTATTTTCGACAGTGGTACAACTCATTGCATTTATTTTCAAGTCATTGTCTTTTTTTCCGTTCACTTCGATATTTTATTGATCCACCGCAAGACTCCTAAATTGCGAAGCCTCTTTTTTATTTTCTCCCTTGCCCACGACTTTGAACTTCGCAAAATCTTTCTAAAAGAAGGAGGAATTGTATGATATTCCCTACGATCCTGTTTTACTTTACCTTTAAAACAGTATTACAATTTAAAAAGAAGGAGTTTGCTAAAAATAAACAAGATAAGATGATCTGGGCTATTTTTGCACCTCGATCTAACAACAATATCTTTTGTGCCGCCACTAACTAATTAACTAACTAATAACTAATTCCATCAAATAACATCAAAGCATAATTTTTGACAGTGAGTGGCCGAAGTGATAAAGTGATCTGACTTCCAAAGCTGGAGGTCTCGGGTTTAAATCCACTCAAGTTTATACAGTTTTAAATGAGTACCAATTCATTTCAATTAGGTATTAGTGCTCATCAGTGAATTAGTTTGATGGCTCTGCTTTTTACTGAATACTGATCATTATCGAGTACATTAAACCAACAACAACCTTGTCATACCAATAAATTTGTTCTCTACCAACGAGTTTAGTGGATCGAAGTTTAATAAGTAGATCAAGTGGGTTGTAGTGTCGAAGAGAAGGATAATCAATTTAAGTATTTGTCAGATAAATTTGTTTTATATAATGACAATTTGTGGTTATTAATTCACGTGAAACTGTTATCTTGAGTATGTTTCAATTTATTTATTTTTAAGTTTCCGTATCATGAGAGAATAAGAAATGAAATGCTTGTTTTTTTTTTTAAATTCAACTTTTTTTTGGTGGTTATTACAATGACTGGATCGCTCAGTGTTGGTTACTTTAAATTCAATCTTTATTTTGTAACAAATAATTTATATTTCAGCTGTTTTTGAAATTCCTTCTTTATTTTTTTTTTTATTATTACTTACTAACTTTTATTAACTTATTATATTGTAAAAATTTGAACTATTACATTCATAGGTAAATTTCTTAAAAAGTAAATGGGATACAGATACTTCCAATGAAAAATTAGGTAAATAATACTATTTTATTTTTTAATATATTTTTATTGTTATTTTTCTTAATTAATTCAAATTTATTTATTTTAGCTCGACTTGATGGTTTAAATAAACCATTACAAAAAAGTACAACTATGGAAGATTATCTTCAATTAGATGATTGGGAACCACAACAACCTACAACCTCTGGAAAGAAGAGGGTAATTATTTTATTAATTTTATTTTTAGGATTTTTATTTAAAATTATAAATAGAAAACTAAATGTTCTCTTTATTTGTTAATTTTTAGGTACGATGGGCTGATATTGAAGAAAAACGTGCACAAGAAAAATTAAGAGAAATTGGTTTTGTTGTTGGACATACAGATTGGAAAAGAATGATGGATCCATCTGGTGGAAGTAATGCTCTGACAAAAACAAAATATATAGAAAGAATAGAAAAATAATTTTATTTTATTGTTGAAAATAATTAAGAATGAAGAATGTATAGTAGAAAAAAAAAATTTAAAATTTTAATTGTGTGAAACAGGATGCATTTTGTATAGTATAATTTTTTCCTTTTAAACATTATAGATAAAAATATTAATTTCTGATTATTTTTTTTTCTAAATTTAAGAAAAATACATTATATGTGAAAATTCATGAGATTTTTCTTTATATTTTATTTGATTAGTATTTTATTGAGTTTTTTAGGTATGTGTATTCAAAAAAAACACTCGATTTAATTTTCGCAAAGTTTGAATTCTTGTTAATTAAAGACTTCAACGAGAACTTTTCAGAGAAGGTTGATGAATCTTTAAATTTCTGTCAAAAATATGGTTCACGTATAGCGCACTGTTGAGACGGCAACAGGTCATACATGTAAAATGACCACCAGCGATCAAACTAACACTGACCCCCTGGCCCCTGACACTGATTCGACAAAGTCTTGTCCGTATATGCATTTTTTTAGATTAACGAATTTTAAAATGATTATTCACTCGTATTGGATAATTTTCTAGTGGTTACATCCCACTTGAAACTGTTGGTGCATATCCAGGAAACTAAAGTTAACTTAATTAGGATATGGCCCTCATCGAACTGTTGTTCCACAATTATTTCAAAAAAAGTATGTATTCACACTCTTATGTTCAACGGTTCAACACAACAATGTATTTGCTTAAATAAAGGAAAAAATATGAAAACTTTTATTATTTTATTTTTTTTAATAATTTATCTATAAAAAAAAGTATTAACAATTTTTATTTGCAGGATTACAGTACATACCAACAATTTTATTCTAAAATAAGCTGAACAAATATCTACCACATGAAAATTAAAACGAATATTAGGAATATTTTCCCTCACATTTTTTAACAATTTATTTTACTGAATGTAATATGTTTTTTTGTTGTAGTTTAAGTACATCCTAAAGACATAAAAAATAACAAAATAATGTGACTTTTCTATTTTTATTTTTATGTGGTTGTTGACAGATTCAAATGTATATGAAGGGTCCAGAAATATAATATTAGTATGAGAAATATTTAGAAAAAAATAAAAAATAAAAAAGTAAATGTGAATAGAATATGAGAACAGCAGGAATTAACTACTAAAATTCGTAATGAATTTGTACGTGATGTTAAAAAAAAATTTTCACTGTACATGATGACATATGCTTTGAAATAAAAAATAGGTTATTAGGGTGAAGAAAATGAAGCATAAAAATATATGTAAATTGAATTTATCATACAGTTTCATGTGAAAATTCTTTTGGAATTTTGTTGTTGTTGTTGTTCATAAGTGATTTCTTTCTTATTATATTTTCATTTTTACTTTACTTCTTTCTTTTTTTTCTATAGGCATAAAATGAAATACTTTTTAAACACGTAATGAGAAAATGAAAATATAAAGCTATGTATGTATTTATCTACCATATATATATGGTGCTAAAAATATATATATGTACATATAGTATATGTATGTATGTGTGATTATTATTTCATTACAATTGAATAGAAATTCAATTTTTGAAATATTGTTAAACTTTTTTTTTTTTTGTTTCTGATCCACTTTTTTTTAAATATTTTTGATGAAATTTCGTGTTAATTTCGTTTTTCCTTACAATTTAAAGCTTTGAATAGATTCAAAATGTTTTATTATTTTTTTTCTCGAAAATATTCATCTTTCAAAATGTAATTGACATAACAGTATATTATAGTAAATTTGAAGGAAAAAAAAAAATGAATTCGTGTATGCATGAAAAAACACGGAAATGATTATAAAGAAATATTGAAACTGTAATAAAATTGAAAAATAAATTTGACAAATTAGATAGATCTAAAATTTTTTGTTGTATGTATGAAAAATAAATTTAAAAAAAAAATAAAAAAAAAAAATACAAAAAGAAAGAGGGAACAAAAATATTAGAAATTTGATTTTTTTTTTCAATTTCACAAGAAAATGTTATTGTAGTGAAAATAACAAAAATTGTCAAGTGATTGATAACAGTCATAAAATAAAATTACATTAATTCTAGATGATTGTTTTTTATATTATGATTTAATAATTTTAAATTTTCAGATATGTTTTTTTTTTTCAAGAAAATTTAGTGAATTTTCTTTGTTTTTCAGAAGAATTAAAGTAGATTTTTAGGATGGTGTATGTATGATGTAAAAATGATTTTTTGATTATAATAAAAAAGAGTAACTGAAAAGGAAAATAAAGTTTTTCATTAATTTAATTAGTACTTTTTTTAAAAAAGAAAATCTTGAAGCTTTTTGAAAGGACTTACAACTTTAGATATATAAAAAAAAAATGATTTCTTTTATTTGAATTTCATTTAATTCATTCCTCAAAGATTATAAATCATAAAATAATTATTACTGTAGCTTCAAAGATTTATAACAAACTTTTCTGTAAAAAATAAAAATAAAAATAGTTGGTTAATTAAAATAACTAAATGAAATGAATTCTTAAAAGAATATTTTAATAAGGATAATGATAAGCGTTCATTTTTACATTTCAAATTAAAGAAATGTTAGTACATATAATCAGAATTGCTAATGTGGTATATAAATAAAAATTCATTTTTTTTTTGTTGGAATTATGATAAAATATATGAATATAATTTATCAAGTTATTATCAGATGATGTAATTTTCGAAAATTGAAAAAAAAAAAAAAAAAGTATAATACAGTATGGGCACATAACGTGTTTTATGAGAATTATTTGTATGTATGTACGTACTATATTTTGCCATTATATTTGGGGAATAGTTTCACATAATTTTCTTCACATACTTATATCTGTACATATGTATATATATTTATTTATAATTTTTCAAAAGTAAAAACTAAGAGTTTAACGTATGTTTTAAGTTTTGAAAAGTTATATAAAACTAAGAGTCGTACAGCAGAATCCTTTTCAGATTTGGAATCAGAAGGTTCATCAACATACCATATTCCATCACAACATCAAAATAGGTATATATGTACATATGTACTTATGTATATTAAATTTTTCCCTTCTCAAATCTGAAATGGTCATCCTCTTGAATGGTATTATTTTTAATTAGTTTGAAAACTTTATTTACCACAATAATATCCTTGTTCAAATAGAAACTGCATTTTATTTTAAAAAATCGTTGTGGGTAATATTATTTTATAAAGAGATTTTTAATTTGTTAACGTATGAAGGAGTAGTATATAGGGAATAATCTTATTCCTTCATTTGTGTTTTTTCTTTGTTGACTTTAATCATATTAATATTAACATATTATACTATTTCTTAGGTTTCCCATTTGTCCATTTACCTTTATTTAATATGTATTCGGTTTATTCAGAAGTTATTATTACTCTGGAAGAAATTATTATTTGTTGATAAAAAAAAAAAAAGAATCTTACGCAATTAAATATGTAATCAAATGACATCTTAATACGTTCTGAAAAAAAAAATTGAACCTTCAAAGAATTAAAAAGTATATACATAATAGTCTTTCTGGTTCATATACGTATACATGTATTTTTCAAAAAATAATACACACACATAGCAGAAATAAAAATATTATCTGAAGAGATTTTCGGTCAATAATGTGTTATTAAATATTTTGATCCTGCGTTATTGTTTTTTTTTGTGCAACAATTTTTTTAAGATTGAAGTTTTAAAACCTTCTATAGAATTAGATGGATGAAAAGCTATCAAATTATTTTAAATATAAAAAAAATTCATTGATCATAAATTCAATTTTATGGCTTTTGCCTAAAGATACATAAAAATAACTTTATGTAAAATGTTATACTCTATAATATTAGAAAAAGGTATCAATTACAAAAAAAAAAAAAAAAAAAAAAAAAAAAAAAACAGCCTTAAAAAATTATTATTTTATATAGATTTTAAGATTTGGAATTCCCTGATTTTACATTTTCACTTTTAAGATTTATAAAAGTTAACTTGTGAAAACCATTAACTTTCCAGACAATATTCATGATTTTTTAAGGCCTTTTAAAATTAATAATATATTTTTGTTTCTTTTTATTAGAATTTGTACCCTCGACAATTTTAAGAATTACGAAAACTGTTATACAAATTTAAAAATGAGCAACAAACTTAGCGAAAAATATTGAGGGGTAATATAATGCAATATATAAACCATAGCTCATTTTTATTTTGTAGGAATTTTGAAAATAAATATGAAAGCTTTATTGAAGCTTTTTTTCAAATATTTGTATGAAAATATTTTTCTATTGAAATAAAAGTATAAATGGATTTGTTATGGATACAAAGGAACAAAATAGTAGGATCTAGCTCCAATCGCATTAGATAGAGAATGAAGAGGTTCAATTCTTGAAAAAATGTTGCAGAAAGTATGAATTAACGAAAAGTACATAATGAATATAGGTAGGTAATAAAAAAAATTTTTTTTCTAAATTTTCATTACACGTATAAGAAAATTACACAAAATATTTAAAATACATATCACAAATTTTATTGTAGTTTGAATAAAAATTACATACTCAATTTTTTTCTACATGAAATTTTTCAATAATTATTGTTCAAGAAACGAATTTACTTTCTCTGTTTGTCAATTATTTTTATCGACATCTCTGTTTTTTTATGTCTACTTTTACACCTACACGATAGTGAAAAGCATATTAACGATAACAAAATAAAGATAACAAGAATATTGTGATTTTCTACTGTTTGTTTACTCTTCTGAATAGAAATAATATTACAATCACTTTTTTTCAGTACTATTTTGGTTTCTTTCACATATGAAATTTAACATATGTAATTATTTATTAAATTATAAATTTCATTAAACTTTATTTTTTATTTTTTTAAATTAAATAAACAAATCATGACAAAGGAGATTAAAGTACGAAAAGCACAAATTGAAGATTTAGATACAGTTCAAAAATTAATTCAGGCATGTATTTTTTTTTGAAATTTTAATTTTATTTCTAAATTTATACACATTATTTTGTTTTTACAAATCAGAAAAAAGTGACAATTTTAATTTGTAATTACCAAAATGCTGGTATTTTTTTTTTTTTAAAAAAACAGGAATTAGCTGATTTTGCGAAAATGCCCAATGGTCCAAAACTTACTAAAGAAGGTATTTCCAAAATCTAAATTGTTTATTTTTTTATTCATGTTTATTCATTATTTATTTTGTAGATTTAATCAAAGATTCTGGTCTTAATGGTGGAAAAGATTACTTTCACTGTTATATAGCTGAAGTAAATCAGTAAGTACAAAAAATTCATAAAGTAATTTTACATAAAAATTTCAACCTCAAAAAAAAAAAAACAAAAAAAAAAAAAAGTTGAAAAACAAATTTTCAATTTTTAAAATTTATTTAAATATTTTTAGAGTAATAGTTGGTTATGCAATTTGTTTTTTCTCTTATTCAACATGGAAAGGAAAAACATATTTTCTGGAAGATATTTATGTAAAACCTGATTATCGCATGAAAGGAATTGGACGTCTTTTATTCACAGAAGTGGTTCGAAATGCAAATGAATATAATTGTTCTAGAGTTGATTTTCATGTACTCGATTGGAATCCTGCTAAATATTTTTATGAGAAAATTGGTGCTAAAAATATCACAGAAAAAGAAGGTTGGCATTTTTATAGACTTGAATTAAATAAAAATTAGAAAACTTTTCAATTTTAATTTTGAAAAATCAAGAAATTAAATGAACCGTACATTATAATTATGAAAAATATTAATAAAAAGTAGAAATATGGCAAAAAAATTAAAGATAATTATCCTTTTTCTCAAAAATATTATTTATTGTTAGCAAATCTCTTTTTATTTGAAGATTTATCTAGGTTCTCTTCATAAATTATTATGAGAATAAATATTCAAGGCAATTTTATACTCCTATATTTTCAAGAACTATTTTTATTTTCTTCCTAAATCAAAAGTAAAACCAAAAAAAAAAAATATATGTATGTAAGTAAAAAATAAAATATTAAACACAATTTTCTTTGAATTTTCCAAACAATTAAAATCATTTTATATCTTTTTTGTAGAATTTTTGCATTCTTGAAATAACTTTATTAAAATTCATAATGGAAACATAAGGATTTAAAATGGAATTTTTTTGTATATAAATTTGTTGAAAAAACAAACATGTAATACATACATATGTATGTGTTATTTTTTGAGTTTATAAAAAAACAAAGGAAAAATCTGCTTAATACGTGACTTAAAAGTGATTTTTTTTTGTCTGTGGAAGTAGTAACGTTTTATGGATGTTGCGAATAGAATTATTTTAGAATTGAATTAATTTTAGCTTTTGTTTGATCATTTTTATGAAATACGTGTTACAAACAACATTTTTTTATTGAATTTCAAATTAAAAATGAATTATTAGAGGTCTGTTTGGCTAAAAGGATTAACAGTATGATACTGTTTCTATGGTTAAAAAATAAAGCCTGATCGATAATTTTCTTCAAGAATTTTTTGGTAAATGTAAATTTACCCCTATTATAGTAAAAAGTCAAGTTCCCCTAAAACTTTCTTAGATCTCTGCCATTATTAAGTTCAAAAAAAGTTTTCGAATCAATTGTGATAAAAGATGAAACGATGATCTTTCACATTATGATTCAACGTCCAAAAAGGACCTAATGAGTTGGCACCGAAACTCAGAACTAATAAGTGAAAATTAAAGATAAAAGTAAACCAAAAGTAAAATCAATTTTTTGAGACTTTAATAAGTTAAAATATAACGATTTTAATTTTAATGATTGCGTTAAATTTCATCCAGACAAAAAAAAAACAATTAATATTTTGTTTTACCCAAGCTTATATTTTACACTTAACATATCCCAGCACGAGTTAAGAATAATTTGTGTTTATTTTCATTTTTTGTTCAAGAATTCAAATGAAAAAGTTCATGCATTTCGTGCAAATTTTTTAATTAAAAAAAAAAAATAATAATTCAATAAAGTATAAACTTTAGCAAATATTTAAAAGTATAAAAACTTCACAAATTCGAAAAGTATACAAACAAATTGTAATCTTTTTAAATTAAAATAAACATAAAATTAAAGTAAATGGTTTTTTTTTATAAACTTTTTTAATTTTCCAATTTTAAAGTTTTTTCTGCTCTATGTGAAGATTTTCTGTTTAAATGAACTTTTAATACATATGTACATATGTATGTATAAGTTTATAATTAAAAATAATAAGGGTGTGGAATAATCTACTTTTTGAACAATTATTACTGTAGTTATTTTAAAATCTCATTGACTATTAAAAATTATCAGAATTTCACTTACATTTTTAAATAATCATTTTTTTTTTCTCTTCAATTTATACTTTTTTTGTTTTCTGCATTTACAAATCAAACTTCCTCATTGCGGCAATTAAATGTTCATAAACTTATTTCAACTTTTAACTTTTATTTTCTCACTAATTTTCTTAATTTGATAATTGTATTAAATTCTATAATTTTTATTTAATATTATTTTGAGATACTTATAAAGATCATAAATACTTATTTGTAAATGTGCAATAATTATAATTCTTTAGTAATTTATGTATTTGAAGTTTATCAAAAAACTTTTACCTAAATATGTATAGTATGTTAGTTTTCTCATTTCTGTAGATATTTTAGTATCATTTTCATCTTGAAAATTATAAAATCAATAATATTTTAAAAATAATAAATGTTCAAAATGAACTTTTATATATGTATGTAACATTTTCCAGAACAGTGCATAAGGTTAGATTATTATTATTATTAAAAGCTCACATGAAATTATGCATGGTTAAATGAGATGTAGTTTTGTGGTATGTTGCAGAAATGAGAATTGTATTATAATTTTTTTCAAATTTAGAATGACAGGAGTTTAGAATTTTTATTCAGAAAAAAAAGATTGTTTAATAACAGAATTAGATTTTGCAAAATTTGTATCTTCTTATTATTTTTTTAGGTAAAAAAACTAGGTTTTTTTTATGTGTTCATATGTTAAATAATCTAATTTTTTGCACGTAAAAGCAAAACATTTTAAACGACATAATTTTCTCTGAGACATTTACAAAACCATAATTTAACTCCAGTAAGAAAAAAAAAAATCAAGAAAAGTAATAAAGTAACTTCTCAGAAAAATTATTATTTATTATTCGATGACAAAAAAAAATATTTCTCATTGAATAGGGTAAAACTTCCTACAAGCATAAGAATATCAAAAAGCATTAATTAAAATTAATGTAAGATAATTACTATAGTAAAACATGGTTTGTTGTTTCATCATATTACGATTTTCTCATCCTTTTTCTTTTTTTTTAAATAGTCGATATAAAATTTCAATGAATATTTTGTTTCTAGTGAATTACAGAAATAAGAAAATTTAATAATTTTAACTTGTAAATTATTTTGAAAAATGAGAAATTTGAAGGAAGTTTTTTTTTTAATTATTTTTTAATATGCTTTTTATCTTATTACAAAATTTATGAAAGATAATAATAGATACTTCAAAGAATATTTGGTTGAACTTTCATGAGTATCTTGGTTTACAAAATAATTTTATTTTTTATGTAATTAAAATGCTTGGATGATGTATTATATATACAGTACTGCTTTGAAAATTTATACATCTTATCGTCAATATCGTCCTGATTTAAAATTTGTAATATTTTGTAATTGATATCTTGTACAAATAAAATAATACATAAGAAAAGTAATAAAGATGCACTTTAAAGGATACCCCTGGAAATCCAGTTTTTCATACTCTTTTTTCCAATTTTTTAATTTTTTGTTTTTTACTGCACTTTGAATCAGAACAGCGCTAATGATAAATAGAGCATGTAAAGGATGAAGATTATAAAATGGGGTGAAAAAAAGATAAAGTGGAAAGTGTTTCACAATTTGAGAGCTCTATTTGTAAGGTGGCTTCATAAAGAATTTACGAGTTTTTCTGAATAAAAATAGAAAGCATAATTTTTAGCTGTGAAGGTTACAAGGGTAAAATGAATACCCTTGTTGTGAGATTAAGACTTAAAGTTTTAAATAAACGCAAAATGCAAAATAAAATTAGAAAGGAACAAATCTTTATTGTCATTTGTAATGTTCATTTTTGCAATATTATATTTAGTTTAAACTCTTTCTAGTTTTTAGTTTTTAAAAATTGGTAAAAGTTCAAAAGGTTAAAAGTTTTTTTTCTAAAAGATCAAAAATCTTGAATTTTTAACTTATTAGTTTCAAGTAAGTGTTTACAGGAATATTTTATGACAAAAATATTAACCAGCTACATCTCAGTAAATTTAATTTATTTATTTTAGATTTAATGATATTTTACTGTTTTTGTTTTGTTTTGCATGAACTTTGACATTAATAAAACAAGCATAATTACATTCAAAATTTACATTCAAGTTATACATATATGTATGTATATATTTTTATTATCCATACAGATACTGTAATATCATTGACCGATCATCAATGTCATAATAATTTTCGTATTTTGTGATATGAAATGAAAATATAATTTTCAATTTATGACTTGTTGAGATACATATAAAGATAATTTTATTAAAATCCTTGTTCATTTTACGAATTTCTTTAATGTCTTTAAATTTTATGTTCTCAAACAACATATAAACAAAGGTTTTGTAAAATTTACTTCGTATAACTTGTGAGTTTACATTTGATTTAAATTTAAAGTAATAAAATGAACAAATATTTATGGTCAATAGTTATTTAATCTGAATATTTGAACTATATATTTGAAAGTTATTAAAATTTTAATTATATAGGTACTTTTTTCAACCGTAGATATATGTTAAATATACAAGGAAAGCGTTGTAAAATAAATGATTTTTTTTTAAAATTAAGTTCTTTAATTAAGTTTAAGATTTAAAGTGAAATTTAATGAATTTGTATATTTCACAATGTGAATTATACAAATTTCTATGGAATTCTCCATTAACATGGAAAGAGATCCTTTAAAAAACCTGCTTTTAGAATTATGTATTACCAACTTCGAATTTTTGAAAACAACTTAATTTGCACTTTAAAAGTTCTGTAAAACTACTTAAAAATTTTTTGGTTTATAACTTTTATTCTAAATTAAATTTATCAATCGATAACTGAAGATTGTTTTAAAAATTTGAAGAAAAAAAAAAATGTGACCAAAACTCTAAAAAAATTCTTTCTCAACAAAATTTTTATTGCTTTTATTCACAAAATTTTTTAAGTTTAATGTAAAAAACAATAGGTTACGAAAAATATAAAGTTTGCAAAGAAAAAAACCAGTTGATTTATAAAAACAAAAATGTAGTTAGGTTAGGTAATTAGATTCTGTAACAAATACCGAACATTTTTCTTTTTTTTAAAAAAATTTTCAATTTAATATTTTTAATGAATTTCATTTTTTTTTCTTCAAAAATATTACAAAACCAAACATAATTTAAGTTTTCAGAATGATAAACTACATTTTTGGAAATATTCATCGAAACTATTAATCATTCATTCAGCACAGAAAATTCAGTTTTTTTTTTTTTTTTGTATTTTGTGTACGCCATTATTTTTGATTTGAATTTACATAATATTTATTTGTCTGATGAATTCGCAGAAATACACAGACAGAGAGAGAGAGAGAGATTTTAGATGTGAATTTATGATAACATATTTTTTTTAATTGATTTTCTGATTTTAATTGACTTGTTTATTTATTGAAAAAATTTTAATTTTGACTTTTTTTTTTCAACAAGTTTTATGAAATTACAAAATTTTAATTAATTTTCTTTATTGTCTTGGTATTGTCATTATTTAAATACATACATACATATATTGAAATATCACGTTCTAGAGAGAAAAAATTCATTGTCCTTATGTACAAATATTAAATAGAATTCAATTTTTTGGAAAAAGGAATTTCACACTATAAATACAATTAAAGTGAATATTTTTCCATTTTTTTTTTTTGTTGCTAGTTTTATTTTCCACGAGAGGAATTTTAAAAATTCAATTGCAACGAAAAAAAATATTCGACAGATAACATCGAACAACAGTTAATTAGGTTTTTTTTCTTTTTTGTTTTTAAAGATATTTCCGTTATGTGACTAAGCACAATTATTTTTCGTGAAAGTTTAACACCAAAAAAAATGTTTTTTTCCACTTTCTGTGAAAATTGAATAATTGTTTTTTTTTCTTCTTTAAGTTTTTCCACAAATTATAAAAACTGATTTTCCTTTAAAAAGTTTTCTTTAATTCTAAGAAATATAATCCAAAAACAGCTGTGGAATTTCATCGAATATCTCGTCCACAGATGACTGAGAAAAAATTTTGAAAATATTTTGTTCTTGTGTACTACAAGAGGGAATCTTGGAAATTGTCCATAAACATTAGAATTCGAACAACCAAGATCTCCCAATTCTGTTGAGTCTTCAGTGGAAGTCTTTAAATATGTATTACTAAACAATAATTTTGAGTTTTTGATCAGTACCATAGCATTCTTAAGGATAATTTTTTAAAGATTTAAGAAAATTAAATTATACATAATATGTATGTATGTATATACGAGTATTTTTCAAAGTATGTATTAATTTGTTGGTGCATCATTGTTTTTTTTATTATGTTACTTTTTTAAAGTTATAAAAATCTTTTAAAAATATAAAAATGACACAATATTAAATTTATGTTTCCTATACACACACCGATAAAACCAATAAAAAATAAATGTGAAAAGAATTTTAATGTACATGATCCTTTGAAATAATCCTTGTATATGTATGTTCTGCATACATATTTAAATGTTAACGTAATTATAGGGTAATAAAATGTTGTTTTTTTAACATGGCAATTAATGTCATAATTTATATTTTACATTGTAATTTATATGTTTTACATAATATATTTTTTTTTTTGGCTTGTATCGTCGTATCTTTTTTTATTTTTACAAAGTGTTACTTTGTACATAATATTGTAAATTTATTTCTAGTACGTAAGTATTTTAGTACGTCTGAAAAGGAAATTATAAATTTCTTTTTTATTTTTAAAAAATTCTAAATTACAAATTGGATATTTAAAAAAAAAAAAAACATATTATGAAAAATAAATTTCCATGAATAATAATAATCAAAAATTTTGAAATTATGTCATGATTTATGATATTCATTGAATATATTGATAGCAAAGGGTTTTTTTTTCTCACATAGGGGACATCCTCACAAATCACTATATATGTAAGTAATTTTTTTTCCATATTGCATTTTCATAATTTTCACTCCAAAAATGCCTTGAAGAAAGAAAATACATTTTTTACCAATGAAAAGTGGTTTGCATTTTTAACTATGAACAATCTTTACTATGCTGTTACTTTCCTGTACTTTCTTTTGAAGAAAACGGTATATGGTGTCCTGGGAACAACAATGAATATTTTTATAAAAAAGCTTAAAGGATAATTCACAATACAAATTTGCTAGCTTGTGAAGATGTTTATAGTTTAAAAGAAATTGTTTTTGTTATGCATTTTCCAATGACATCCTAATGAGGAAATAAAGCAAAAAATAAATAAAAGGAATAACATTTATAAAAAAATATGCATGAATTATAAACATGAAAATTATTATTTACAACTTTTTCGATCGATAGAAATATTGTTGTTTATTATTTAATGCATAATGTCATATATAATTTTTTTTATGTCATTTTAATTTGAAATTTTAGTATAAAATTTTTAAAAAAAATGTAATAACAAATAATTTTAAAATGAATTAAATATGTTTTCAGGTTATATAATTTACAAACTACAATAAAAAAAAAAACTTTAAATTTATTCATGTTACAAGTGAATATTTTATAAAATACATAAATGTGTTTCACGTAACGTGAACCAATCATTAACCACAAAAATCTTTTTCAATTATATTTTTAATAAGCTCATATAACATTGTGTTTTTTTGATTTTTTTTTTAAATTTTTTATTTTTTCATTTAATTTTGTATTCATATTTCATAAAAATTCATCTGTTGAACATATATTATGGTTTGTTTAAACATTATGTCGAAAACAATTTTATACTTATTATTTTAGGTATTTTTCGGGATAATTTTTTTTTTTTTTAAATATGTAATTTCTTTTAAAAATAAAATCTGACTTTTGTATCATTTTAATTATTTTTCTGTGTTAAAAATTTTTTTTTAAAAATGATAATATAGAATATACATATAAAATATAATAAAAAAATTATAAAATGATTTAAAAATTTAATGGAAAAAAACATTTTTAAAATTAGCAAACAATATTCAAGATAATTTTATTTATGTATTATATTATTATAAGTAAACCACTAATAGATAAAGATACTATCAATGATTTTTCAGTGTATAATTACTAATAACAGAAGTTTGAAAAAATATACTTTATCAAAAAAAAAAAAAAAAAATTTAATGAGTTTTCAGCTACTGTGAATTTTGTATTGATATGTATTTTAATCAACAACAACAACATTTTCAAGCAATGAGCACAGCCTAGAAAAAAAAGCACCATTTTTTTTTTATTGAATTTTTACAGCAAATTTTTCACAATTTTTAATTGATTATATAAAACTTTAAACTTTAAAAATAAGATAACACCAAAAGGAAAATTGATTTAAATTTTTGTTCGTATAATCTAGATCTGATGTTCTTTGGGTTCCGTACAACATTACTGAAAGCATATAACATGTACGTAAGTATTTTTTAGTAATAAATTTTATGCAGCTGTTGAAACATTGAAAAGGATTCTAATAAATATTGTTATAAATTTTTAATAATTTAGGATATTTTTATTTCTTTTGTAGTATTATATTTTATAAATTACGGTGTTATAGTTTCATAGATGCTTGATAATATACATTTTATTTTCATTTAGAGTTTGCATATGAAAAAAAAAAGTAATTTAACACTAAACCTACCGGCGCCATGTATGTATACGCATTTCTGCTGCAAGCTTTGAAATGAGTCGTATTGAAAAATTTTAAAAGAATTTTTCTTGTAAAAAACAGCGGCAAAATACTATAAAATACAAAAAAAAAATTTTTGAATATTTCATTTTACATTCAATTTGACCTGTGTACGTGTATTGTTTTGAGTGAACATATCATTCACATCACAAATTGAAAACACAAAAAAAAAAAAAAAATAAAATAAAATAATTTTTTTTAAATGCTTAAGGCAACTCTTTTAATTATTTGAGTTAAAAATTCATTTTTTCCACGTATTAACAAAAAAATTAAGGTTATCATGATACAAAAATGTACAAAAACTTATTTTTCAACCTTAAAATTTAAAAGAAAATCATATTTATTTTTCATTATTTAATGTCATGCTTTTTCTTGTAGTTGAATTACCTTCAGCATCAAGTTTTTTTATATATATTTTTTTTTTTCACTTCAAAAATCAATTGAAATTAGAAACATACGATTCCTTTGAAAAAAGAAAAGTCAGATAAAAATATATTTTTTTTCTTCATTAAATGTTCAAGCAACTCTTGTTAATTTATAAAATTAAAGTTGAATTATCAAATTGATATCCTTATTCTTTTTGAGTCACTTATATTCACTGTAGAATATACATATGTATGTATTTATATGTGTAGAATGGAGTGTATAGTCCAAGTGATATACATTTTACTTTTTTGAAATATTTTATATTCTTTTGTAAGTGAAAAATTAATTTTCTGCTCAATTAAACACAACTTTCTTTTTAGATAACTTAACTTTGAAAGTTCAAACAAAAGAAGAATACATACTTTGAAAAATAAAAAGCTAATCATGAAGAGATGTGAAGATGAGACACTTCAAGATAATAAGTAAGCCCGTTAAATAGTTGGATTTAAAAAAAAAATGAAATTTTGTAAATTTTACATAATTTAATAAAATTTTAAACACCACAAAACTGTTTTGATAATATTATCCTTTCATATAATTTTAAGTATATATATAGTATGCATGTAGGTATTTTTATCTGTACCTAATTCAAATTATTAGTTATATTGACATGAAAAACATAAAATATTTTCACATCTTATTTGACATTCATATCATGGAAATTAACAAATAACAATGTATTGTACACACATGTTAAATTTATGTGTTTAAACAATTTTTTTTTTTTTTTTTGTTATTTTGTTTGGGACATTATTTAGAAATGTGAAATATTTTAACAGAATATAAATGATGAAATTATATTACGAAATTGAATTAAATTACATTTATACATACATACGAAATATATGTGTATGTACATATGTGAGTTGTAATAAAATAATAGTATATTGTTAAATTGTTACTGTTACAGCCAATATCTTTTTAATAAAAAATATTGATAAATAATAAAAATATTGTAATTCGATATATATTTATAAACTAACGGTTTTAAATCGATTTTTTTTTTTTTTTGTAAGAAAAAGAAAAATTCTATGTAGATCAGTCAAGAGGACGATTTAGTTTTTGATAAGGTTCAAATCTGTAAGATGTATAGGTAGTTTCCAAATTATTTTTTTTTTATAAAGCCTTTGAGAAAAATTTCAGAAAAATGATATTTTAACAAAAAAATGAATATTTCTTAGATGTCATATGTCATATCCATATATGTATTTACATATGTACATATACCTTTTTAATATTCAATTTTCTAAAAAAATACACTTATTCCAATCGTGTGCATTCAATCGTTTAGATTTATTTTCTATACCTTTGAATATTATTTTATTTTATTTTTTCAAATAATAAAAATAAAAATGTGTATACGTAAAGTTTTTTATTTGATTAAACAAACTTAAAGGATAAAAATATTAAAAAATAAAGGGGAAAAAAAGGATAAAACTTAGATATATGTAATTCAACAGCATTATTACAAAATAAAAACTGAATTATGAATTTTTGTTTTTTTTTTCTCATTTGTTGTTTTTATTCATTTTTTTTTTTTTTTTTTTTTTTTTTTTTTTTTTTTTTTTTTTTTTTTTTTTTTTTGAAATAAACTTTAATAGAATCATAAAAATGTAATTTACATAAAAATAAAAGGAAATCCTTTCGGGTATTAAAAATATATAAAGAAGAAAAAAAAAATACATATATCGTACATTTGTAAACATTTCATATAATATATGATTAGATTATAGATACATCGTCATTTGACTATACATAATATTATTTATAATATCCTACATTTTATTATTATTATTTTTTTCTATATATGTATGTATTCATAAAGTTGTGGATATAATAAAACCATACAAAACTTTTATCATTTTTATTTTTGTTCACGTTTGTAAACTATATATATATATTTTTTCGTCTTTTCCTTACAATAAACATTCATAATATTTTTCGCTGCAGGCTAAAATAAAAAAAAACAAAGGTTACAAAAAAAAAAAATGTCGTGAAAAGAATCAGTATTTCCCTGTTTTTTGCACAAATAAAAAAAAAAAATGTATGTATGTGTATGATAAATATGAAAACATTAATTCTGTTTGAGGACATTTGTCTATGACGACAGGTGAATATTTGAAGTAATATATTTTTAGAAGTGAAGAAAAAAAACATTTTTAAAATATAGTTGAAAGGATACAAATACATACATATCACGTATATCATACACGTTACATTAGAAATTTTGATGAAACGTAAAAAAAAAGCAAAATACATGCCGACAGAAGTACATTATACTTTCATTGAATCGTAAGGAGATTTGATGGATTGCAGGATTTTTGAATAATACACAGAATGCGTTAGTTTTGTTTTATTTAGATGACGTGTTTTTTTTTTAAGTATGTACATACAATTGTTCAATGAATTTTTAATTCTTCGTACTAGAGTACTAGAGTATGATATTTCCCCTTATCTGTGCTACTAACTATGTATAGTGTGAAGATAATAGACAAATGAATATCACCTTATTATTACAGTTAATTTTTCTTCATTCTTATAGGGAAGTTAATTTATTTGAAATGATTACAATTTGTGTCAAATTCATGTACATACATATGTACATTATATTAAATATTTAATTAATGCAGATGAAATAAATCAATAAATAAAATTGATTAAACTTTACGTGTAATTGATGCGTTATAAAATATATGGTCATAAATTATGCAATTATAGATGTATCTAATATCAGGTATTCATGTGTCAGTTTCAATTTTTAAATAATAAAATATATTTACAATGAAAATGTATAAACTAATCAATCAGTATCCAAAAAAGTTAATTGTTCACTTCAAAGGACATTTTGTGAAATAAGGTATAAATTAAAATACAATTAATTTTATCAAGTGCTTTCATGTATTCCAGAAGAGGAGAGAAGAGAGAATTTTATTAGAAGTATGCCCTTTCTCTCAAACCTTTTAAATCGGACTTTTGAATTTCACATTAAAAAAAAAATAAATAAAAATTCTTTAAATCTTCAATTCAAGTAAAACAATTTAAATATACTTTGTTTTTTATTTCACATATTTATTTTTTTCGATTTAATGTTTCTGTACAATGTTAATTGTAATTTATTTTCCATTAATATACATATTTAATTTTGATTATATATTATTATCAATATATTTTTAAATCTATCATAATGAATTACAAATTAACTTTTAAATATTTACATATGAGCCTTTTATTTTTATTCTTTTTTTTCTAATACATATATGTACATATGTATGTATTTTAAAAAAAACTTACTCATAAAATTACATATTTACAAATTTTTTTTTTACTTTAAATTTTATAACTCTTAAAAGCGTTTTATAAATATAGTAAAAAATTAAAATTTACAGTTAAATATAAGAGGAATGTAATGAGCAATTTCATTTTGGATTATGTAAAATTAATTTCATTGTAAAATACTTTTAAGAGTTAGCTATGTTTTTTTTTTTTTTAATTTAAAAATTTTTTAAATTTTTTAACTCATTTTTATTTTTGTTTTGTTTTTGGCAAAAATCTTATAGTCATCTAATAGCTACAATTAATATTAAAACACAAAACAATGACCAATTTAATGACATTAATAGTACCATTAAATATTTTAAATAACCTGTTGTTGTTTTTGATATTCTAGATACATGTTTTAATGATGATATTAATATGCTGTTAGCACTACTATTACCATGCTGCATTGCAGCTGGATGTTCACCTTTTATAACATGAACCATAACGCTATCTGAATCTGTAAATATGTATACATTATTATTTTATAATAACTTCTAATATTTAAAATTTAAAAAAAAAATTAAATTGAATATAAAAAAGGACATGAAAGGATTTAAAGTTTAAATGAGAATAAAGTGGTTCTACAATATAATTTAGTATAGTCACTTTAAAAAGACTTTATACATTGTAAGTAGCAACAAAGGACATTTTTTGATGAAAAATTGTAATATCAATAATAATTAGAAATTTATTAAAATTGAATATTTTTTCAGTGAGATTCTAATGAAAACGTTTTTCAAGAAAGTTATGGAGTAGAACTGATAAACTTTTCAGAAACGTGAATTACAGAGACTCTGTCTTTGAACATTCTTTGACGCAAAAATTATTTCAAACTTCTAAAAAAGTGAAAATATGGTAGGAAGACATCTGTGATATATGTTTTTTAAAAGTATGTTTCTGTAAGAGTTGGAAGTTCAAATTTGGAAATAAATACATATTCCTTGAAGGATTTGCTACCAAAAAAAAACTTTAAATGGCAAAAATTTCCTCACAAATGTAAGTTATAAGTGTAAAAGTTATAAGGTAAAATGTATAGAAAAGTTGTGTTTTTAGAAACATATCTTAAAAGAAAGTATTATCGAAGTGTTTTCTAATCTAATGCTTTTTGTTTGATTTAAATAATTAGTTTAAGTTGGCAAGTTAAATATGTTTCTATTAGTGATTATATCTTGACACATATAGTTTTTGATATACAGAATTTAAATTTTTACTCTAGAAAAAAAACATACAATTCTAGAAACCAATTTAGAGTTTTTATTTTTGTGGACTTCTTACACTCAATTTACATGAGATTGTTTCTTTAATAGAAAATTTGTTACATAATTCAATTTCTTCAACTGTACATAGATTAGTGCTAAAGTAAAAAGAATGATAAGAATATAAAGTTTCTTGACAAAATTAAAAAGATAAAATCAGAAAATACACAAAATAAAACCAACAACGCAACAATATAATTCAAAGCTCTTGAAACTATATTTCTAATCTATTATTTGTGTGTGTGTGTGTGTGTGTCAGTATGTACACTCGTACTCTTATATATTTTTGAAATTGTGAATATAATTATAATAGTGATGTAATAATGAACTTACCTGAACTACTTGGTGAACATGTATAATTGCCAGAATCTAAAGGTGTTGCCTTAGTTATCAGTAATTTACTTGTTCTTGTTTGTGGTTCTGTTATAACATTAATACCATCACGTTGTGAATAATTCATGACACGTTTACCTTTATACCAGTAAATGAATGATGGTGGATTTGATGATTGCATTGCTAAGCACGTTAAATTTATATCACTGCCACTTTTAATGAATAATTCTGAATTTCCAAGTATTTTAGCTCTTGAAACTGAAATGAGTACAAAGAGGAGGGTGGTTAAAAAAAAACAAGAAAAATTAGAAGTTAAAATTAAAGGATATTCTGTTCGTTTTGAATATGAAACTAAATTAATTAAATGCTGTATAATTAAAATTTTTTAAAAAATAAATTGTGTTTAATTGTATATGTGTGTGTGTTTTTTTTTTTAAATTTCTACAATTGTACAATTTGAGGTTAAAAAAATTCTAGTCTATATGAATTTTTCCTTCAAAAACGTGAATCGGATCCTAAAGAATTTCAAATTTGATTTTAAAAATCTGTGTGAAGTAGAAATTTTTCACTTCCTATAATCTACAGAAGTTCAAGATTCATTAACACCTTTTTTTTTCACCTCCATTATACTTTCCCTAAAGCCTTTTTTCTTTCACCTTTATGCACCAACGCCTTATATGTACCTTAGAAAAAATAATAAAAATAGAACATAAAACATAAGATCCCTTTATACTAATTTTAAAATCTTTGTAAATTGAAAAATAAAGAAAAACATTAAAAACAAACAAAAAAAAGTATTTTTAAAAATTTTGTAATCTATTTATCCTCCGCATTTATACCACAATACAAAAATTTATCGATTAACTTGAATAAATTTTATAGAATTCAATGTGTTCATCAAACTGAAAATTCAATTTACAGTTCTTGTTTTTTTACATGTCCATAAAATATATTGATGCAAACGATTCTATTTAACAAATTATCCTAATACAAACGATTTATTTTGAATATTTTGTCTATTACACTAAAGTGCAATATGTACATGTGTGTATATAAGTATATAAATATGTTATGTACAACATTTTAGTATATAAAACAAACTTACCAACAACATTCAAACGAAATGCTTGACTTATTTTTGGTTCTGTTGAAACTTGACATTCATATGTACCAGAATCTCTTGGCTGTGGAGATGATATCCTGAGCATCCATTCATCTGACCCTTCGGTATGTAAAGATTGAAATCTTTGGTCGTTTGTATATGTTAAAATACCAACTGTTAGTATATGTAAATCTCGTTTTCTTATCCATGAAACCTTTTTTTTTTTACAAATTTTTTTTTTTTTTTTTCATTTCATTTTATTGGAAGCATAGAATAAAAATACAAAAAAAAAAATATGAGTGAAAAAAAAAATAAAAATCAAATAAAACACATTTAATAAATATTCTGTCAGTAAAAATTGTGCTAAATTTTTCATTGTATGTAAATGCAATGTGTAAAAATAGTACTAAAGTAAAAAGACCATGTTAAGGAACCTGCTGCATGAGGGGATGAAAATTTTCAAATCGTGATTAATATAATCAAAATTTTAGAAAACATCGCATTTGTTTTTTCTTCAAATTTTATTACATAAAGAAAACAGTACCTAAGTATTTATTTTTTTTCATTTTTGTTTGCAAAAATAAATATAAATTTTGAATGAAATTTAAAAAAAAAATTTAATTATGCATATTATTTGTGTAAGGACACATATTAAAATGAAACATAAAATCTGAACATATATGTACATGAATCTGATAAAATTACAGTAAAAAGTATTAATTCACAAAATAAAATAATATTTTTTTGTTGGTTTTTTCTAGCATACGGTAGATGAAAAAGATAACAAAGAATGAAATATAGTCTTGTATGGATTGTTTGTGTAATCTTGTGTAGGTACATATGAGTTTTTTGTTTTGTCCAGAACTCATTGTACAAAATTTATTTTTCAATTTCTTAATTTTTTTTTTAAACAATGGCTAAGTTATCTTTTGGAATTTTAAGAACATTGATTAAAAAAACGATATTTATCATATTGAAAAAATTATTTATTTTTATTTTGAATTGTTCAATTATTCTTTGGGAATTTTTTTTTGAATTAAATCAAATTGTATGTTCTCAGACGAATTAGAGTAAAAAAATTTATTGTAAAATTTTAATTAAGTGCAATTTTAATACTTACAGCTCTATCACCCAAATTTCTAACCCTACAATTTAATAATGCTATCTGTCCAATAGTTGATGTAATTTCTCTTTTTGTTGTATTATCAAAATATGGTTGAGTATATGGCGTTTCCCAATAATGTGGTGGAACTTCTCCACAGGATGTTTGGGTTTCTGTGAAAGTGAAAAAAAAATAACAAATTGTAAATTGTTAAAAAAATATTTAAAAAACTGTTTCAATCCAAGTTTCGTCCTTTGATTTTTAATGAATATCTTTAATTTTTAAATTCAGGAGGCTTAAAATCAATACCTTATTCTCAAGTGTCGGAAAGTTTCATATAAAATACAGCTTTTCTATAAAAATAGCTAAAAATGAGTTTTTGCTTTCCTTGACTAGATTTATCTCTAACTTATAGAATGTACACTTAATTCAGACTACGAACTACCTTTTAAAGTTTATGAGTTACAAGGATTCATTTTCAAAGTTTTTTTTTGTCCTTATTGTTATCAAATTTCATACTTTGTTATTTTAGGATACTTTTTTTTTCGAAACTAAGCAATAAATCAAAAATTGTTTGCTTAGGGAATGTAAGTAAAAGTTTGCAAGGTATTATATTAACCCTTTAAAATGATAACATTCTCACCAACATATATTTTTTTTTTCAGAGTTTTTTCTCTTTACCTGAATAAGCAAATTTGTTCAAAAATTTAATATTTTTGCAATTTGAAAAAAAAAATCTACAAGGTAAAAGGTAACTGATACTGTCAGACACCTTACCAATCAATGAACACCACCTGTCAACCAGGATGGATACCACCGTATGGAACCACATTATTGAACATTGAAATGAGCCTCTGCTCTCAACTGACTAAGACTAAGGAAAAGGCTGTTTTTAAAAATAAATAAAATTAAAAATAAGAAAATTGTCCATAAAGATAGTTACAATAAATTTTATCATTTTAGAAAATTAAAATATGTATGTAAAAAAAAAGACAAATTTAATAAACGATTACAATCTCTCAAAAATATTATGTAAACAAAATGTATACCTTTTTTGGAATATGTTCCATACATTTATTTATATTTCAAATTATTAAAACCTTTTTTCTGCCCTTGAACTTTCTCATAAAAGAAATTTTAAATAAATATTTTAATAATAAATCATTTTATCATATTTTTCTTCCTTTTAAATAAGAAAATCATGTGAGCTTAAAACAAACATATTCTTCTTATAAATAAACATTAATCAAAAAAAAGTTTTTAATTTATTATTAAGAGGGGGTAAATTTGAAATTATTATTATTATTATACATTATATTTTGTAATACTTATGTATGTCCATTATGTGTGTAAATTGGTATGGCATGGTATGGTATAGTACCATACCATACATACAGTTACAGTCAATTAAATATAAACACCCTGATAGAAAAATAATATTTTGGATTTCTTTGCAGTACTGATCCTTTGCCTGAAAACTACTCAATCTCAACAAGAATGAGTTAAAGCCAATCACAGGTTTTCTTATTGAGCCCTTTCCACTTAACTTTCATATGAGGTGAAACATTGTCCACTAAAAGAGTGCGTTATATTATAAATCAGAAAATCAGAAAAAAAAAATCACAGAGAACTATGTAATTGCAAAACAAATCTGAATTTATTTTTGTAGATACACAATTTTCGTTTTAAAAAATAAACCCTTACAAAACATATTTTCTGTTAGGGTATTTCTATTTAGTTGACCGTAACTATACAAAAACATTCTAGAAACTTTCTTAACTGTATCGTATTACAATTTTTCTATTTGAATTTATTATTAAAAATGAAATTCCTGTGGTTTTTGATCATTATAGGAAAACATTATGTATTTTAGGAAAATTTCATAGGTAATATGATATTGTATTTAACCTTGTTTGTTTTTTTACTTATTTCTTTAATGTTTGTTACATGAATAAATTACCAAATATTTCTTATTATTAAAAATACGAGTATATAAAAAAAACTAGGTCAATTATATTTAAAATGTAATTACTTTCTTTCTTTTTTTATAATTATTTATTTTTAAATTATTATTTTTTTTGTACTTGTTTCTTTTAGTTTTTCCCTTTTTTCAAGATTGAAGGTTAAAATATTTTGTGTATAATTATGGTGTCAATGTTAAAAGCTTCAAGCTTTTTTTCTAAAAATCAAAGAAGATTTTTTTTTTTTTTTGTTTATTTTAAATGAATAAAAAAAAAGTTGAAAAAGTTAACGATTGCAAGAAGAGGAGTATACACGTATTCAATTGATTTCTTATGCAAAGCGTGTAATACCAGCTCACTTTTCTATAACGTATGTTAAAATTTTTTACCAAAGGAAGGAAAACTTAAAGGTGTAAGTAATATTTAAAAAACAGTAGTCATAAAAATGTTGCAAAAATATTAAAAATATTTAAAATGAGAGGGAAAAAAAAATTAGTTTATGCTGTTCAAATTCAAATTCAAAAAGTAATTTTTATAACTTTTTTTGTGCATAGGATAAAAAAAAGTAATTCATTTAATAGCTTTACATCGGATCTCTCTCTAACCGCTACTAAAAAAAATTCTATTTTATAATAATAAATAATAATATAGTTTTGTATACTACATCAAGTATGGAGTGTGAGAATTATCGTGGGAATTTGAAAGATAGAAAATGTTTTGAAGTATTAAGTTGAAAAACAGCAATCTAATATGAAGAAAAGTAATTTTGTTTATCATTTTTGAAATTAATGCAACACATATGTACAGTATGTCATTTTAGTCAGATGCCACACTATGATACTTGATTCTGACATCATATTCAGTTTCGTCCTGGCATCTGACTTGGCTTTTTAAGGGTTAACAGTTAGAAAAAAAAACACACATACACACAAGTAAATCTTTCATCATTTATTTATTTTTTTTTTTTGATTGCAGGATTTATGTTTACAACTATGTATATTTTTCTTGGTATGTATGTATGTATGTATGGTATATATACATTCAGAGCTGATATTGTAGCATTCAATGAAAATGAAAATTAAAAGTCTTTTACTGCATTATGTACAGAAGGATTAATTTCATAACTGTAAAGAAAAACAAAAAACAGGAAAAAAGTGGTTTGAGTTTAAGTTTAAAATGTCAAAAGTAATTTTGTTGAAAACACAACATTTAGGACAAGGTCGAAAATGTGTGTAATTTAAAAAAAAATCTTTACACTTGAATGTTTAAAGTTTTCCAGGGTGTTTGGTATCCAATGTAATTTTGTTAGTAATATTTAACACTGATTTTTGTAACAATTTTTGTTGAATAGAATTTTTGTATTTTTTAAAAGATTAAATTTACAAAACCACAATTTTTAAAAAGTAATTTTTTTTTGCGGTTGGCAAATTTTTTTCCTCCTTGTTCTAAAAATTTGGTTAATTAAAAGAAAGTTTTTTTTTTTTTAAATACTTAAAAAATTGCAAAAATTCCGGAAAAAGTTAAACAATAAAATTGAACAAAGTTCTGAACAAGTTCAAAAACAAAAGTTTAAAAAGTAAACAATCAAGTGTTAGCCTTTTAAATTAGTTTAATTAAAGAATATTATATAACCTAAAATTAAATAATTCTACTTTTAATTTTGTTTCAGTATTTGATGGTTATTAATTAAAATAAATATTCCTACAAAAAAATGTTTATTGTAACAGTTTTATCGGTAATTTAAAAAATTGTGTTAATTTTTCATCCTTAATATCTTTGTAAATTTTTTCTGACAGTTACCATAAATTAGTATTTAAAATTAAAAATTATTTTAATTATACAACATAATTATTAGGAATTAAAGTTTCTATAATTAATCGATTCATATACATAGCCATAAATCACTTTGGTGAATTTTGAATCATATTATTTACATTACTCTTTTGACATTGTATTTTTCAAATGCTGTTTTCATGCTGTGGGTATTGTTAAAGATACTAAAGTAAACAAAAGTTTGAAAAATACGTAGGAATTTGGAAACAAAAAAATGTATCCTCGCGGTAACTTTATTGCTTACCTAAAAGTGTTAATAGCAAAAGATGGACGCACAAGATTAATCCATTGTGCCGTTGAAATTCGTAATCCAACAACATTAAGGTCAATGGCACCAAAATATTTTATGTGGGTGTATTTATTTTACTTTTTTTTTTTTTTTTTTTTTTTGCTTTTGATTATATAATGCAAAAGAGTTTGTATTGAAATATTTTATCACATTTCTTTTTTAAGGTTAATTGAAAAAAAAAAGAAGTAAGAAAAATATTTGGAGAAAAAAAGTTTATTATAAAGTGAAAAATCGTTTCATAAATCACAACAAATCACTAAAAAAAATGAACACTATTCAGAATTTCAAGAAAAAGAACAAAATTTATTCTTTGCACTATTTTTTTTCTTTAATTTAAAGTCTTTAGCACTGGGAACTTTTTTTTTATATTTATAATTTCGTTATTTATTTATTTATTTTTTTTTTTTGAAATCTTATTTTTCAAATGTTTTATTACACAAAAATTAAAATTTCTTAATTTTAATTCAGATTTTATTTTTTTCTCCAAATTTTTTTTAAATATTTTATTTTAAAAAAAAAATTGATTTTTTTTTCAATTAATTTTTAAAAATATTTTATTATATAAATCATATTCATGATTTAGACATATCTAATTTTTCAATAACTTCTTTTGAGATTTTTTCACTTTTACACGATAAAAACATCTTTTCAACAAGGATATTTCATGAAAACTGTTAAACTTTTCATGTACATCATGACCTTACATTTTTTTTTTATTTTATTTAAATCGAGTGGTGACTTTATATTATGACTTCGGGTAAAAGCTTTCGTTCAAAATATGTATGTATATATACAATTTGTTCAAATTCCATTTTTGTTATTGTATAGTATATATATATGTACATAGCTACGTACGAGTACATTATATGTTTTCGGAAAATCATAATTTTTTTTTTCCAATGGGTAGAGTCAATAGTCTTGTTTGTGTTTATAAGATTGTTAAAGCTTTAGGATTATCTATATATGTATGTACCTAAATACATATATTCCAAAAGAAAAATCTTTTTTAAATTTTATTTTTTCAAATACATTTCCAGTAGTAAATTAAAATATTATTCATCCTGAAAGTGTTTCTTAATATGAAAAATAAATAACCGTTTTTTAAATTTTTTTTAATCTTTTATTTAATGAAAATCATTCGTTTTTTCAGAATTTATTGTAATGTCCTTTTAATTTTAATTAATATCAGAACAATGATGCAATTTAAATGTATTGCATTGAAAAAATAAAGGTGGTCGGTCCAAACCATAGAAATTCTTAATTTCTTACGAAAAAAAAAAAAACAAATTAATAACTTAACACTGGAAAAATAAATTTAAAAAAATTAATTTTACAGTTTCCAAAGAGGATAATTGAAAGTTTTGAATAATTAAATATAATATTTATTTTCGTAATCAAATCGTTTGTATCTTTAAATGATAATCGGTAATAAAACATTGAAAAAAAAAATTAGTATTCGAATAATTATTGTTTTTATTGGAAAACAAATTTAAAAGGTTTCTCAATTTACAAACAAATAATAAAATAAAAAAATTATAACAAGTAAAACTGAAACAATGATAACATTGAAAAACTACAATGAAATTGTAATTGAAAATTTTTGTCAATCAATTTCATCTGATTCTAATCTAATTACATAATTAGGATACTTTGGTTAGTTGGAAGAGTATTATATAGAGCAGATTTATTAATACATGCTGCTGCTGTTTTAGAAAGTATTTAGAGCATATACATATATGTACACATGTATTCATATATTTTGTTTGTATCTGTTATATCTCGTAAAAAATAACTAAAAGAAAAAAAAAAAAATTCCATTAAATATTTACAAATTGTCTGGAACATTTTTCTTCAATTTAACATTATATATTATTCTGTAGAAGATTTTATTTAATTTCCACAGACAAATGATGTATTATACGTAGTATACATACATATGTATGTATATATTATGTATGTCCATATGTATGTGTTGTATGTTTCTACAGATTTTATTTTTCTTTTGTAGATTTAATAATAAAATACAAATGTATACCGTTTGCCATATTTATTTCTGATTTTAGGTTAAGGCTTCGAAAAAAAGGATGGTTGCTTAAAACTCTTCAATAGAGGAATTGATGAAATTACAATAACGCGTAGCTCAAAAGGGTCATGCTTAAAATAATGATCAATGTCGAAATATTTCTCTTTTTGATTTTTTTTTTTTTAATTTTATTTTATTTTTGTTTTGTAAAATAAAAATCATTTCCTCTTTTCAACCGCTATAAATTTGAATTACAAAATAAAAATTTAATACTTTTATACGTTTTCCAATTTTTTTGGTTTTTTGTTTCAGATATTATAAAAATATTTATTAAATTTGATATTCTCAATGTTTTGTTTTTTAATAATGACTTTTATTGTATTAACATTATTTTGTTATAATATTCTCATATATTACATCTAACGCTTCAAGTACTAAATATATACTATACATACAGGTATAGGTAGAAATATTATTTTCAATAATTATTTTTAAATATTATTTCTGTTTTTCATTAAAAAAAGGACAATTATAAATTTTTATTCTTTAGATTATTTTTTTTTATATTATTTTTTTTTAATGTTAATAATTTTATTTTTGAAAAAATGATTTAAGAATTTTCAAAGTATATTTTTGCAACGAAGTACATATGTACATTGAATCATTTTTGTCGTGAAAATACAATTTGAACAACTTAAAAAGAAAATAAAATTGTTAATAATTATTTTTTCCAATTTTTTCTTTGAATGAAGAAAATCATTTTTAAAATGCTTGATTTTTTGGCAAAAAAACTTATTTAATTAATATTTGGCAAAATTCTTTAAAAAACAAATTCTTCAAAGGATTTAATTCTTATCTATAGTTTTTCTACTTTCAAATTAACATAATTAATTTGTAAAAATAATTATTGAAATTTTAATTTTTATACTTTAATTCACATTTGAATAAAAAAATAATAATAAAAGTCTGTTTTTAAAAACTTATGAGAAAATTTCAATAACGAAGTAAAGAAGAACAGAAAAAAAAAAATAAACCTTAAACAATTATAAGTTATTCAAGTATTTTATTTTTAATTTACAACCTCAAAAAATTTTTAAATTTCATGATTTTTTTTAATAATTTAATTTTATTTACCACTTGGTAGAAAATCATTAAAAATAATTATTATTTTAAAAATGAAATCAAAATAAATTTTAATTTGATTTGTAATTTAATATGTTTTGTTTTTGTATTTTTATTTCAAATAATTCAATTTAAATGAAAAATTCAATTATATTTTACAAAAGATTGAATCCATATTTAATTTATTTATTTTATTTTTACTTAAACAAAAGTTAATTAAAAAAAAATTTGTAATATATTTAAAGATTTTTTTTTTTATTTAAAATATTTAAAATTTAATTAAAGGTAAATTAATTGAAAAATATTATAAATATTTTATTAATTTCATTGAAATATTCAAAGAATTTATCTACATATATATTTTTTGCTATATATGATTAATTATTATTAATATTCGAAAATGTTGTAAAAAAAATGAATTTTTATTTTATTAATATTCCACTTATGAGTAAAGTTTTGTGTGAAATGAAATACGTAACATATACTATATGTAGATAATGGTGTCGAGAATAAATGCCCTAATATGTAGGTAGTTTTATGTTCTACTGTTATATTTATTTTAATTTCATTATTTTTAATATCATAATTCACAATTAAACTAACAATTTTTATATTCCACACACATAACACATAACGATATTCAAATCATTTAGTTTTTAACTATTTTGAAATCAATTCCATGACAAATTGTTTTCGTTAGTTAATTTTGGCATCTAATATACAGATTACAGTTTATATTGTATTTCATGAAATTTCATTTTTTTTTTTTTTACTTTGTGAAAAGACATTTTCAATTTATATTTTTTTAAATAATTAAGACATTTTTGAACTTCCAAATCCATCAAAAATTTTTTTGTTACAATATCCGTTTCAATTTTGGTGTGCCAACAGTTGTTCTTGCTTTAAACTTTAAAACTTTAAAAAAATAAAAACCTAATTTCGTCTTATAAACACCTTTGAACATTTTGAATTATATAAAAAGTAAAAAACTTTTCAATCAGGATAAAATTCGTAAAGTCTTCGCGTTTCTTTTCCTTATTACATACTTCATACACATGACATTTTTTTGTTTTTGTTTTATCATTTTAAAAAACTTACTAAGTGTATAAAGACAATAATCAGATAAAGTAAAAGCTGTTGTGAAATCCGTTTAAAATCCTCAAAAAATTGTTTGCGATTGTGATATGTACGACAATGAATAATGGTTAAAAGATATATATATATATATATATATATACGAGTATATGTACATAAACATACATGCTTTTTATCTTCAACGAAAAAGAAAAGGAACTAAAAGGATAAAACGAGTATGTATGTATGTAAGTAGAATGAAATGAAAAAAAAAATCTAATAAATGGCTATTGAATAAGGAAATTGTATATAATGGATCGATTTTTACTGTAAAGAAAAAAGGATTTTCTCAGGAAATAGTCATAGAAGCTTAATTGCAATACGGAGCTGTACATTATATTTTCATTTTAAAAAAAAAAAAACAAATGAAATGAAAAGTAAAAGGAATATTTGAAAAATAGATTAGTTTTATTAGATTGTTCATTGGGAAAAGAAAAAAACAAACAAAATTTAAGTGAATTTAATTCTTAAGAATATAAACTTTAACGTATTGGTTGTACATAAGTATGTACATGTGTGTATATACATACCTTAAAAGTAATGTGTTATGCTATGTACGTTTTGAAATCTCATTTAAAAAAAAGAAAACAAATCTTTATTATTTTTTTAAAACAAAATTTTTTTTGTTTATAAGTACATGTAGGTCACATATGCCAATTTTACATATAAAAAATATATAGGTATACAGATAAAAAATACAAAAAAAAAATTTATGTTTATGAATGAACAGAATATATGTATGTACCTATTCATATAAAATAAAATAATTTATTTTTGTGGTTTCATTATTTTCTTATTATTCTTTATGAATACTCTTACTATTTTTTAATTAAAATTTTTCAATATGAAATAAAAACGTGACTATATTTTTTCTTCTTGTTTAACCTTTTTTTTCTTTGTTTTTGAAAAAGTTTAATTAATTTACATGGAAACTACATAGGTATTTTTGTTGTTTTTGTTTTTGATTTTTACTTTTTTTTCTTTTTGAAGTTCTGTTCCTGTAACTATTTGTAATTGAATTTGTACTTATACATATATTTTTATAATCTTAATAAAAATTGTCAAATAATTCGATTGATGAAAATAGTTCGTTTTTTTTTTTTTTAAATATTGAAAGTCTTTAGAACAATATTTTGACTCATTGTGAAGATATTAATACAAAATTTTTTTTCCAACATGAAAATTTTCATTAATTTTGAAAGAGAATAAAAATGAAATACAAAACTTTAACTGTTAGAATTTATGCAAATATAGTTATTGTGTATAGCAACGTAAACTAGTTAGTTTTTTTTTCTATTTTGAAATTTATATTTTCAATTTAATTTTTCTCTGAATTTTTTTTGTTGTTGCTATAAATGATTTTTATAACAGATACTTTCATATAAACTTATAAATTCATATCATTTATTAACCTAGATAAAATTTACATTGTTTTCTTTGTTTTAAATAAATCTTCATATTTCATTTTGACTACATCGACACAGTAAATTTAAAAATATATAATAAAAAAAAATAAAATTGAAAAAGAAAAAAAAATCTGATGAAAATGTATAAATTTTAGTAAAACGTGTAAAAAAATAAAGTTTTTCTCTTTGTTTTTTTTTTTTTTTTTTTTATCATAATTTATTTATAAATATAATGATGATTATATAAAAGGACATCTGCCTGTCTCGCTAACATATAAGTATTATTTTTAAATGAAAAAATTATTTTACTGAAATTCAAGGCAGTCATGAATAAATAACATAAAAAAAAATTTAATGTTAATATTTATGATTAAAAAAAATTAAAAATATGTAAAAAAAAAAAAACTAAAACGACATGACCTACAAATTTATTCAAACGAATAAATATTCAAGGACTCACATATTTTTCAAATAAATTGTTTCATTAGCAAAAAAAAAAAAAAACAAACATATACTCGTATATCACATTTTTAATTAGAAACTGTTTTAACCACAAATATAAAAAAAACATATCCTTTTCTCATTTTAGAAGTATGCTTTAAAATTTAAATTTATTGAAAGGATGAGAAAACTTTTTTTTTTTTAAAAAAAAAAGTAGAAAAATTTAAAATAAAATTTGGAAAAAAAAATGTACGAATAAATTTTTTTTGCCCGTTTAAAGTGTAAAGAATGTTTAAATTACTTTTTACACTTTAATGAAAATGCATAATAAATGTCACTAGAAATTTAGGTTAACATATAAATTGATGTCTGTTTATGATTTATTTATGAATATATTATAAATACGATAAGTTCTGTATATGTATTTATACATACTAATACACATGTATGAAATATTTTATATTTTATGAAATTATTTTTGTATATTTATTTTATTTGTTTTGATAAATGTTTATCATATGAATTTGACAACTAACACAAAACATTATGTGTGTGAGTGTTCTCTTATTCTCTTTTTTTTTTTTAATTTAAAAAAATTATACATATGTACGTACTATGTGATATTATACATGACTTTTCTATATTATCATGTGAATAAAGCTGATTTTTATGGAGTTTTGTTATTGTTTTATTTAAAATATTTATTTTATTCCATATTTTATTTTTTATTTTAAAAGAATGTTTTATTTATTTTCGATTAAAGAGATCAAATTCAATAGCAACCAGATTTTCATTACACTTATAAATTTAAAAAAAAAAAAAAAAAGAAGAAGAAAATTATATAATTAAAATAAATTAGTATAAATTCAAAAATAAATTCGACTTACACCAAAATATAAACAGCAGGTGGATTCTAGTTTTTAATTTTCAAAATCATTTTAAAAAGTACTGTCTTCGAAAGTTGAAGGTTTCGGGTTTAAATCTGTAGAATGATATAATTAGATCTGCTCACTGACCATAAAAAACAACTACTAACGAACTTGTTAGTTCGTATCTCACTGAAAACTTGATATGAACGTGTGACAAAAAATAGTCACATAAACTCAAGTTAACTTAAATAGTAGATCAAATTTCTGAACCATGGAATGAGTTAGTAAATGATTTATATTTTTGTAATGAAGTAATTATTCAATAAAATTTAAAATAATATTTTGTTTAATTGTGAATAAAGAATATACTTGTCTACGAGTATTTGTAAAGATTAAACCTTAGAAAATAAGTATTTAGTTGCAAGTAATTCGCCAGCGTTAAAAAAAAACTGTGATTATTTTCAGAAAAATATAGGTACATATACATATGTACATATTTAATATGCTTACACAATTTACTGTAGCTCTAGTATTCAAACCGATGTGTTTATTAGTTCCAATAATTTTGCAATTTGAAAAAATTTAATTTTTAAAATGGAAAAAAAAAATTACACTTAGTAATAGGCAATTTTGTGTATTAAAGTTAGCTCTGCTGGTTTACTTAATAGCATTTTTAATTCCCCACGAGAAATTTATTTTACGTAAGAAAATGTTGTGTTGAATTTACAAATCAATGTTTTTTTTTTTCCTTTTTTTTTTTTTTAAATGAAAATAAGATATATACCTTTTCCAAATTAAAGAAAAAAATTAAATTTCAATCAAAATTTATTTACTTTTGATTATTTTTTTCCATTTTATTTGACTTACGTATACATATCCATACCTACACGTGCAAAAAGAGTAAAAATAAATTTGTTTTCTCAATTAAAAATAAATTTCAAATACATATGTTTTTTTTTTTCGATACATCCTTTTTTATTAGAAAAATTTGATTTTTTTTTATTCTTTTCAATGATTATTAAAATGAAGAGTTATATTAAATACATATGTATGATTATTATATAATGTGAAACACGAATTTTCAACGTTCAAAGTTCAATAAAAAGTTGTAAAAAACACTTTGATGAATTGGCAAATTACCTACATATACATATAAAAAAAAATTTCCATTTTGAATAAAGAAAAAAAAAACACGTGTATTATGCTTAAAGCTAAATTCAAAAAAATTAAGATATTCATTTACTGAAAAATAAACAAAAAATTTTGCAGATGTTGTTTTCCAGATAAAAAATATTTTAAAACTATATCAAGTTTATTTTTATATGAGGTCGTTCTTTTTCATTAAAAATTGTTTGATGTTTTTATTGAATTTTTTTCGCCGGTTCCAAGTTTTCTTTTTTTTGGGCGCAACAACTTGATGTCAGTCGAGGCGTATTCTTCTTATGGTTAGTAAGCAAAACCATCAACAACAAATACTTCAGTACCGGTCCTTTATACCAAATTTAAATGAATTGATATATATACATATGTATGTATGTATGTACATATATTATGTATATTCAAAGCTGTATGAACTTGGCTTTATTGTAAATTTAAGATTGTTTTTTTTTTCTAGAAAATTTTGAAAACAAATTCAAAACTTGAAATAAATCACAATAAAATAAAAATATTGTAGAAAAAAATCAAAACGTATGTGAAAATGGTTTTATGCTTCATAGAATTGAAAAATTAACAAATTAAATGACGAAAAAAAAAATAAAATAATGAAAATTAAAAGCAAACTCCGAGAAACAAACAAAGAGAATAATAAGATTTTTCAAAAAATTAAATAGTATTCTGATTAAATTAAAATTTTTGGATTTATTGAACCGTTAAATGAAATAAATAGAGAAATACAAATAAATAATGAATAAATTTAATTTTATTTCCAAATTTCAAATATAAATTGATTTGAATGAATTAATTGAAAATAGACATTTCATAAATTAAAATTGTCTGAAATAAAAATAAAATTTACATATAACCTTTTAAATTAGAATTATAATTGCTTCCTAGAATTACATATATGTATATGTAAAAACTAAAGGATCTTCTCAATAATAAACTTTTTTCTAACTTTTCGTCTCATACATGATCTACCATCGACTACATATTATATGCTCAATAATGTGGAAAAAGCATTTTAATTTGTTTTATCAACTTTTTTTTCCATTTTGCTTGTTTCTTAATCACTTTATCAATTTGGTAATCTTCAAGGATACATACCTATATTAAAATTTCCTTATTTTATACCAATTTTTGCTGATGGTCCTTTCTCATGGTTGTGTCAACTGATTGAATCATTCGGCAAATTGACTAAATACACCCGTCTTACAGTACATTTTGTTTTAGTGATATTTCTCTTTAAATTTTATATTTTCATTTGAATTTTCTGGCATGTTTTGAAACGTGAATTTCATTGAATAATGTTATTTTTGTGATGAGTCAAAATTGACCCGAACAAATTTTGCACATACCTACTTGCATTTTATGTTTTTTATCAATTGTTTAAATAGCTCTTATAAAATTTCAAAATAAAATTTGATAAATTAAAAATTAAAGTATAAATAAGTATAGTATAAATAAAAAATAAGTATGTCACAATTAATTAATTAATGTTTTTTATCTTCTGTAGACAAATATTAATTAGTCATTATGATATATATAGATAACAAATCAGCTATAGTTTTATGATTCATGGTGTACTAAAGATATTACTATTTTCAATTATTTTAAATTCAAAATTCAAAGACATAAAGATTCTACAAAACAAAAAAGTTACAGAAAGTTTCCAAATTTACTCCCAACTTGTTTATGAGAAAACAATTCACGAAAGCATAAATAAAAATAAAACAAAATGAAATAAAAAAATAACACCAAAATACACGAAAAAAAAATATATTTCTTATTTCTTAGTTTTGTTTTTTCTTATTTTTCCTTTTTTTTTTACAGAATCATACCTTAATACTCATATTCTGTTTTAAATTTTATGAAAAATCATCAACCCAATTCTCATATAGTATACATACATACGTGCAAGTTTGCCTTTTATGTCTTTAAGATTTATGCAAATACTTTTGAAAAGTTTTACTGTCATAATAAACAACTTGATAAAATTTGTTTTCAAAAGAAGACAAAAAATGAAGAGAAAAAAATATCTAAAGTCTAACAATACTCGCATATTTTTTTTTGTTTTTTTTTTTTGAAAAAGCGTTTTTTATGTATGTATGTACTCCTACAATATTTGTACATTTGTTTTTAATATGTGACATGAAGCGAGGGAAGAATGAAAAAAAAAATTTGGATGTGTTAGAAATACTAAAAAAAAGAACAAAAAGAAAACTCGAAATATATAATATAATAATAAGAAATATTACTGTGTGAAAAACATATGTTCATTATAATATGAACATGAACATACAAAAGAGTTTATTCATGTTTATATCCTGCCTATATAATAAAAGAAAATGACTTCTCAGGAGTAAAACGAAAAAAAAAAAATAGAAAAAAAAAAGTTATCAAAACTTTTACCATTGATATAATGAAGACAAAATTATTTTAGATGAAACAATAAAGGAATACAAAAAAAAAAAAAACGAAAAAAAAAAAAGAACGAAGTAAAGGAGCTATAAAAGTCAGAATATTATTAAAAAAAAGTAAATTGAAGAGAGAGAAAATAATTAAGTATTTCATGTAAGAAAAGTAAAACAAATACGAGAATGTAGTTTTATAGTAGATTTTTCATAAGAATAATAAACAAAATCATTTTAAATTTTTGTTAAATTGATCGATACAAATTATTCAGAAAAAAGAGCCAGCCAATGTCATTTTGTTTTTTTTTTTCTGTTATGATATTTGAAATTCAAATATGTATATATGTATGTACATAATTCGAATTCAAAAAATTCAGGGTAAGGATTGAAATATTTTATTATTAGTTTTTAAAAATTAACAATGCTAAATACCATTATAAAATTTTTGATCATTTATTATAGATGTATATTACTATAATGTATGACAATTCATTGGCACAAATTGTAATCAATGAAATTTTCATCAATATTTTCAGTGATGTTATGAACAAAAATGTCACTCATGCAAAGGTAAGGCAAACGGTAATGCAATCTGTAAGTAATATAAATTTTTCCATTTAAAAGTAGTGAAATCTTTATTTTTTTTTATTTTTTTTTTTTTCAAACTGTGTATATTTTCTTGTGTGATATTCAATTAAGACATGTACATAAGAATATAATATAGTATATGGATGAATATTAGTTGTAATTTTGTTTTTTGATAAGTTAGGTGTAATTTATTGCAATTATAATTAACACTTTTTTTTACATTGATTTTAAAAAACCAAAAATTATAAAGATGTATAAATTTCAAAATGTTCTCTACAGATTCATGTTTGTTATTACAGATTCGAAAATAAAAATATAGAGTGAATAATGAATAGAAGAAAAAAACATCAATGAAAAATAAGCTAATTTCGTTGATGTTTTCATCTGTTCTTTGTAATTGATGAAAACATCGATTCTATGGCAATGCAGAAAGTAGAACTAGATAATATTATAACTACCAGCAATGCCATCATGTACAAGTCATCGATGTTTTCACCAAAAAAGTCGCCATAGTAAGAGATAGGAATTAGTACAAAGATTGATGCGGTAAACGGTACTGTTGCTGCTGGGATATGTTTTTAGACTACCTTTTTATATATGTATGTACACATACATATGTATATACATATATTTTCTTTTATAATTGGAAAAATTTTAAGAAAATTTTTTTAAATGTATTACACAACACAATAATTGCAGTAAATTAAATTATCTTATCATAGTAAAAAAAAAAACAAGTTATACAAATACTTACACACTTGATTCTAATACTTATGACATATTCAATTTCAAAAGTTAGAAAAAATACCTATAGATATGTATAATAAATTACGAAGGTTTTCGCTATAAAAGCCTTAACGAAAGGCAGTGCAACTAAAACGGTTTTTACTTTTGAAGAATAAATATCATACCAGCACAGTGCAATTATATATAGTGATTCATTGCTAGTACATACGAAAATCAGCACATTTCATAAAATTTGTTATAGAATTTATATTGTCATTTTTTTTTCGCTTTCATTTTTTGCTTATTTTACGCTAAATTTATTACTATCTGATTAAATTGAGAGTGAAAAGAAAAGGAACGAATTGAATTTTTCAGTTCGCGAGTGATATTTTTCCGTACTCTGCTTATGACACATTCAAATCAAAAGTATATAAGGAGATTTATTGGCAGCATAGTGTAATTATATAGAGATATTCATTGGCAGTACATACGAAAATCAGCACATTTCATAAAATTTGTTATAGAATTTATATTGTCATTGATACCAGTATGTCGTTAAATCAAAATCAAGAAGAAATAAACAAATTATTGAGAAGAAGACATCGTAAAGATATATTCAAAGACGAAGTGCAAAAAGAAATTAAAAACTTAAAAAACCATGAAAATTGTATTTATTTTTCAATTCAAGATTTTACCATTATTTCAAATGACATTGCAAATTTATATAAACTTATTCAAACTTGTAATGCGATGAATTTATACTTTTCATATCTAAAAGGTAAAATCTTTGAAAAAATGAACAAACAATCCGATGAATGGGCAAAGCTGGCTAGACAAGAAAGTACAAGCGAAAGTACAATGAAAGGATATATCAGATTTGCAAAAATTGTCGACGAATTTCCATCTATAATATTTTTAAATTTATCATTTTCTGAAATAAAACTTTACTTTAAAAAAGAAGATTATAAAGAAGAAGAACTTGATGTTATAAGAAAAAAAATTCAACATTATATAAAAAACGAAGATTTCGATAATCTCATTGAAAATTTTGAAAAATTAAATATTAATGAATAAAATAATTAAATAATAAAATTTTTTTGATATGTATTTTTATGTATATATTAAATTTTCCATATTGAGATAATTTTATTTTTGTGTTTTATTTTCTAAATTTTTTTTTCAAAAATTTACATATATATAATATTTTTGATTTCAATAAAAAATATCGGTTTTTAGTGCACGGGATGCTGAGATTCACCTCTTCAAAATAAAATTTATTTTAAAATACGTGTACGTACCCCAAAGTAAAAAATTAATAAAATTCATTTTTTTTTTTGTTATATAATTTATTTTCAGATATGAAAATTCATTAGAATATTAACATTTTTACTAATTAAATATATAATATTACTTTAATAATTATGTTATTCCACAGCATTGAAATATAAAACCTAGTAAAAAATTTATTTTTTTAACTAAGACACTTAAATGTTTCTTAGTACATCAAATAGCTTAAATATGTATATACATATGTTGAACGTGGGCAAACTTACAGTAGAGTACTAAACTAAATAAAATACAAAAAAAATATTTATTTTAATCAATTAGATTAGGAGCAAAATTAATGGAAATTGCACTAATTTTCAGAATACTAAGTATGTATTATTTATATTACTATATTCAACACAATATTCCTTTTCTGTCTGGACAAATTAAACTCCACATATAAGTGTGCATGAGATGGTCGTTTTGATTGTGGTGGACCTGGTTGAGATGCGTCTTCACACGATTTGCCAGCACTTTCGTCTGTGGATGTTTGATACATAATCTTCTTTGTTTAAATTGTCTATGAAACTATAAAAAAAAAATGTACAGGTTTTATCATTTTTGTAAAAGCTTATGTTCTATACAGAGTTCGGAAAAGCACACTCGTGTGTTGCTCACATTCGAACCATGAGCAATTCATTCACGTTAAAAATGAGGTAGAAAAAAAAAATGTGGGAAATGGACTGTATTGTCCAGAAAACAATAGAACGTTTTATTATATATGTGGGGGAAAGTGGGATAAGTAAGTTAAATTTCAAGAGGATTAAAAAACGCGCTGAAAGTCTTACCTCAAGGTGGTGGGGAAAAAGGCTTTTACCCAAAAAAAACTCTTTTTTTTATAGTATTAATTTCATCTAAATACCCATTTTCTTGCCACATACTACTTAATCTCCTATCATTTACACTCTCGCTACTTTCATTATCCATTTTCATTTTTTTTACTCTCTAAAAGGTACTAAATTTCAAAAAACTTAAAATCACTATCTGCAAAAAAAAAGTTACGATTTTACCAAAATGGGATGTACACACACCCCAGGTAGAAATTGAAACTTGTTCCTTACCTTATTTTAACATTTTCAACTTTTTTTTTATATCACAGTAGAAGCACATGAGTCAAACTAAATATATGAACAAAATGATCGCATCTATTATTTACGTAACGATCAGGATAAACAGTTTTCTTGTGCTGGGGTGTACGTAAACCCCACGTTAGTATTTCAGGGTAAAAATCAAAATGTATATGGACGTTTATAAATACATAAGTATACATATCTGTCCATTCTATAGAAATATCTTTATACGGTGCTAATAATCATTTTGTTATTGCTTATTGAAATCTGGGAATAAATTAGTTTTTCCGTATGCTTTGATGAATGTATTGTAAATAGAATTTCAAACATTTTATATACTCATACGTAAGAAGATAGAATTTTAAAAAGAAAAAAAACTGTATTCTGTAAAAATACGTACAGTAGATGAATTGTCAAAGTGGGAAAAATGTTCATGCATACCAAATTATTATTAACATATAAAAAAAAATTATGACTGGAAATTTTGAAAAACAAAACGAAAAGTGATTTTAATAAGAAAATTGTCAAGCTTCAAAAAGAAAAAAATTTTTTTTGAATTATTTTGAACATGTGGGTATGTATGTACTTTAGAAAGCAAAGTACTATACATTAATACGTGATGAGAAATTACAAATAATTTTTTTTCTATGAGTGTCAAATTTTTTTTTTTTTTTTTGTATGTCAATATTACCAGTTATTGTTGAAACAAAAATTATTGATTGCAATAAATAATTACGTAAATGCTTTCATATAAAAATATTTTACACAGACAGAATAATCATAAAAAGGAATTACGTGTAAGAATTTATTGAAATAAGAAGTATGTATGTATGTAAAACATAAAAGATTTGATAAATTTCTGACAATACATGCTTTTTTTTCAGATTTCTTTTTTATTGTTATGATAATAATTTCCGTATGTATAGTGACGAACGATGACACTCTAATGTTTAAAAAAAAACCAATAATCTACCTGTATTTTGTCCTGTTCATTGCAGTCTGCTCCATTCTCCATATGTTTAAATTTGCCAATTCTCTTTCAATGACATCTATTCATATTGTTGTAGGTTTCCCTGTGCTGCATTTTGCTTCTGGATTACTATTAGATATTTTACTCAATACATCTGCCAATTTCATCCTTTGTGTTTTGATGAAGCTACTCTTAGATTCACCGAGTCAACGTCATCAAGCGCTCGTAAACACTCTTTGATTTATTTTTCATTATAAACCAAGACGTAGGTACATTATGTATATCCCCTTACTGAACTTTAATTATGTAGGTATGTATGTATGTACATACATATATCGCTGTTGCATAAAGGTGGAAATCAATTCTGAAAAATTCATCTAGCCTAATGAAATGAATATAGCATCACCACCACATACTAAATTAGTCTTGGCTGTCTGGTTACAGTATCTTCAAATCATGTTCTTAAAAATAAAAATGAAACATATAAGACTTACAGAAAAATGCATTAAATTATTTTATTCAAGTGAATTTTCGACTTTTTTGCTCCCTCTTATAATTTTATAAAAGCCCAAAAAAAAAAAAAAATATTCATCAAAATTATGTTTCTTTTCGCCCATAATCTCTGCGCAATTATTTTTTTCATTTTTTATTTATTTATTTTTTTTTTTCTATTTTATTTACATATTTATTTATTATTATTTTTTTTTTTTTTTCAAAATAATAAGCAGTAAAAAGACAAGCACTAGGTCTTGTGTCAAAATAAAAAAAAATTAAGATTAAATTGTAGGAGGTTTGAGTATTCTTCATTAATGATTTAGGTGGTAACTGAGAACAGCAAACGACATGGCATTCGGTAGCTCAATGGTTAGAGCATTTCTCCGGCAAAGAAAAGGTTCCGTGGTTCGATTCCCGGCCGAGTCGAATGTCGTTTTTTTCATGTTTTTCAGTTACTACAAAATTAAGATTTTAATTAATGCATCGAGACTTCTCTGTTATTTTTCAATGTATGTAAGTATATCTACAATTTATCATATACACATATGTACATATTATGTACATGTATGTACATAGGAAAAAAATTTTCACAGATAAAAACTATACTTATAGGCATTAAATATTTTTGAAACAGTAATTCATGATTTGTAACATTCTCATTGGATTTAATTGAAAATAAAAATTTTTCCACTCATTTCAAATTAACTAATTCACTTATTTTTATAGTACATAATATATTATGTAGGTACACGTATATGTGTACATATGTATGTAGGTATTTTCAATTAATGAGTATTCAGCACATTTATATTATTTCTTTCATTTTGTAATTTTTGTTTTTTGTATTCACTTTTAATTATGTTTTTCATAAATCTATACTATTACATAGATAATTACTACTAAATGAATATGCAAAAAAATTTATATGAAATATTTAACAATAGAAACGTTTATAAATAATGATTTAACAAATTACAAAATAATTAGGTCAGAGATTAAACATGCTAATTTTGAATTCCTATTTTATTAATAATTAATGTACTTGCCATGTGAAAAATTTTATAATAAAAATTTTGAAAAATAAAAATAACAATGAAAATATTTAAAAAAAAAGTTACGTTTTCAAAATAAAATAAAATTTCATATGAACAAAAAAGGATTCTGTAAAAAATTATGATTTATTATGAAGGATTTTAAATTATTTCCTTTATATTTCCATTTAATGTGTTTAAATAAAATAATATTTGTTTTTTCATTGAGAATATTTGAATAAAAAAAAAAACCAATAAGTAATTCGATGTGAATAAACATTATTTATTAATTTATTTAATTTTAATTATTTTGAATTGTCTTTTTCAGTTTATTCAATTTTTAATTTTCTTAAAAATGTCGTATAATGATTTTCTGACCTATCTACCTACCTGTTGATTAATGAAGTTATTCCTCTCGAATCAATAATTTTTTCCAAGCACTAAAACTTAAATAAATTAAAAATTGAATTTGAAAAACAAAAATATCATGATTATTAAAAATTGGTTATAGGACTTGTTTTTTTTTTTTTTTTTGTTAATACCTTGAATCGAAATCAGTTTCAAATTTATGAAATTTTATTTGAATTTTGCTGCAAAATACACTAAATTATTGAAAAAGGAATTACGTGGCATTTTAGGTTAATTTAAAAGATGACTAGCAATGCAATAGCTTTTAATATCGAAAACATTTTTCAAAATCAATTTTATTATATTACAATAATTTTCAGAAAATATCTTAAAAATGAATGAATAATAAATAATACCTACTACTATCTTTTTTTATATTGAAAAAAAAAAATAAATAAATAAATAAATAAAAATTTACACTTGAAGATTTTTTAATTTTTGTTTTCAAAATTTCAATCTCATGCAGTTAAATTCACTTAAGTTTTACTTTTCATTCAAAATCAAAATTTAAAATCGATATTATTCAATTAAAATAGGATACTTAATCTGAATATAAATTCTAAATTTGCTTTTTGTTCTTTAAATCCTATTTCAAATTTATTTCTAAAGATTTCAGAATGAGTTTGCACATTATATGCATATGCATCATATGAATATGTATTTTTGATCCTTAAAATAAACAAATCAAAAAATTTCAAACATCATGGATATTTTGAAAATTCATATTGAAAACGTTTAGAAAATTATGATAATTGTGATGATGATGATGATGATGATAGACAGACCAAAAGATCTATCCTTTTGTTCATCATTCGTATGCAAACAAGAAAACTTTTATGAAATCTCAACGTCTAAATAAAAATCTTGTTAACATTTTGTGTTTGCTATTTTTTACTAATATATCGTATTATTGACAAGTGAAAGGACTTTTTCAGGATTGCTTTGTGATTGCAATATTTACAAATAATAACAGTAAATGTAATTTTTGATTGTCAAACTTTGATCCTTATAGGAGCTATACATTATCAATTCATGATTGGCAATTATTCTAAGTTTTTTTTTAATCAAAAATGGGAAACAACTTTTTTTCTAAATCCGACCTTGCTGTTTATTTTGATCGTGAAATTATGAATTTAAAAAAAAAATTCATAAACTGAAAATTTAATTCTAAAAATTTTAGGTATAACTTCAAATAAAAATCACTCAATCATTTCTTATTTAAGTCGATTTTTTGTCTAAATTTTAAATAAAATAAATAAATTTTTTTTGGTTTTAAAAACCCTTAAAGAACAACAACATTTTTCATATGCAAATAAATTAAAAATGAACACTTGAAAATTTTAAAATAATTGTTTTTGTTACTCTTCAGTTTTGAAAACCACATGAGCTTTCATCCAAGATATTTCAATATCTTATCCTTATTTTAATTTTTATACTAAAATATTATTCAGAGCTGTACTACATATGTATAGTATGTACATATGTATATATGTTTATATATGTACATCTATGTATGTACAATAAAATGTATTCACAATGGAATAAGTACTTTAAAGATTGAACACGATTTTATGATAAATAAACAAATTATGTTCTATAATTGTCTATATTTTTTGTATGTATTGACATAACTAATTAAAATTTCGAATTATTAAAATCATGATACTATGCCGACATTTATTGTCTAGACAATCAAAATCTGAAAGCTCATTTTATGTGTGTATATGTACAGTAAATATAAGTATAAATTCAGATAAAGCGTTAAAAGCGGTATCATATCAAATTTTTGGCTTGAAAATAGACAAAAGTACAATAAAATCTGCATATTTGCAAATCCCTATAGTTAAATATTTGTTTTTTAAATTAGTGTTCTTCATAAACACCGTAACATAGAAAATAACTGATAAAACATAAGAAATTTTTTTTTCTTCTGAATTTGAGTTTTATCTTTACTTGTTTTTTATTTTAAAAAAAAAACAAAATATTTTAAATGATTTGGCAAAAATAAAAGTATTTGAGTGTTAGAATAAATGAATTAATGTAAAATATAATTTCTGTTAACCTTAAATTTTTATTTTTTTTTGTAGGATTAATTTGTACGTACATATTTTCATAAAACACAATGACAAAATAATAGGTACGCCCGTAGTCCATCGTTCCCATCTCCAATTCTATTTATAATATGATCGATGCAAGTTCAAACACAACCTCATATATTTTCATTTTATTGCTTTTCTCTATCCTTGTCCTGTTTTTTTTTTTTTTTACTTCTAAGTTTACATGATTTATTTATGAAAAAAAATATTTAAGAAAATGAAAAAAAAAATGTAGAAAAAAATTATGGTATTTAATTGTTTCTGATAATTCACCTTAAGGATAATTATGCTGATAAATTTTTCAGATATTCGGAATTAATATCTTCTTTTAATTTGTATCTACTAAATTCGGCCAAGAGAATATTACACAATAACAGTTAAAATGTATTTACTCTTAAATATGTATGTCTAAACTAATAAAGTTATTTTTTATAAAAGATTAATGAAGATTTAAAATACGAATTCTAGTAAAATTGTTTTTTTTTTTTTTATTTAAAAAACAAAAATTACTCTAGAAAATCATGAAAATGTTTTTAAAACCTAGAAAAAAAAAACAAACAATTTCAAAAAGAAAACAAAACATTAAAAATAGTACTTAAAATATAATGTGAAAACTACTTATGTATGTATGTACATATGTATCACATATAGTGTATATAGAAGTTTTCATTTCATGAATTTCATACTATAAAAACTATTCGAGTGAATAATGTATTCTGTTAGCAATGAACAAATCGCGTTTTTTTTTTTTTTCAAAAAAAGATTTATTATCTTATTGCTAATGTTATAGTGTGTTTTCGTTTAAATTTTCTTCCTTTAATCTATTTTTCTGAAGAAAATGAGACTTGAAATTCAAAAGATGTAACATTTAATTCTCAATGGATGATAAAGTTAATGCATAAGGTTGGTTTAATATAATATGTATACTTGTATAAACACATATACATATATATGTATATGTTTCATGAATTTTAAAAGAATAATAAAAACTTGAATTGGTAAATAATGTTTTCTGACATTAAGGATCTCTTAAGTATTTATTTTATTTTGATTTAAAATAAAAAAAAGAAAACTAGAAAGAACAGAACGAAAATCATGTCAAAATAAATATGAAATATTTAAATTTTTTTCCTTGTGTTTTTTTTATTTTTTTGTTTTTCTTTTAACATTTAAAACTCGTTAACATCTTTGTGAAGAATTTTATTTATTTTTATGAAATTTATTCTATTTTTGATTATAAAACTGTTAGGTATTTCAATAATCGGATGATATTTTATTACAGATAAGACTGATAAAAGTTAAAAATTGATTATCCTTTGTGCATGTATAATAAGAATTCTATTCAATTTACTTCATTCCTAAAACATTTTTATTTTATATTTTGTTGAAATTTAACTGTGTTAATATTCGCAGAACAAATTTATTTGAAATGTCTTTCTTCATAATTTCTCTTCTATTTTTATACATACTTTTTAAATTATCGAGTACAGACTGCAAAAATAATAAATAAAAGCAAAAACCATATGTGTTCACAGAAAATTGAAAATTTCTTCTAATTTTTTTTTTTATTCCAAAAAGTTTTAGTTTTTAAATGATTTTCAATAATGATTATTGTTTTTTTGTTATATTCAATTTTTCTATTCTAGTAATTTTCTTTTAGTTTTAAAAACTGTTTAGAATATTTCATAGCTTTAAAAAAAAAAAGTTCAATTTTTTGTTGTTTTATCATGTTTTACAAAAATACTCACAGTTAAGAATTTTTTTTTTTTTCATAAAAGAAAACTTTTTCAATTTTTCAAGATGTCAAATGCAAATTTTTTGTTCTTAATTTCTTCTTCTAATCGAAAAATAAAAAGAAATTGAAAAATAAAAAATTGTTATTTAAATATTTTTTACTTAGAATTAAAATTTAAAAATAAAATTAAATTTAAAAAAATAATTATTCTATTATTAGAACAAAATCAAGTAATTATTATGTTTTTATGCGTTGCGACAAAAAAAGTTAGTACACTTTAAATGTTTATTTTTTCATTTTTAAGGAAGGAGAAAAAATTTAAAAAAAAAATCCCTGTATTTGTGTCCCAAATTTTCTCCTTTTTACCCCAATTTTGGTTTTTTGTTTTTCAAATATTCGTTAATTTCCCCATGGATAAATTTCATAATCTCCAAAAAGAAAGCTTTCAACATATGATTTAATTTTACCCATTAAGATATTTCACCCATATTTTTGTCATATTCATTAAGTTTATTCTTATAAAGTTTTTATTGAGGTTTTTTTTTTATTTTTACAAAATTTTTAACGAAAAATCACATGAAAATAACTAAAATTAATTTTTTTTTCAATTTTTTCTATGATTTTATTATAGTCTGAAAAAAAAAAAAAAATTAAGATGAAAAATCAAATTATTTCTTGTTGAAAAAAAACTAAGGATAATTAAAATTCAATTTTATTCAGATAGTTAAACCTTTTTAGAAGATTAAAAAGTTATAAATCATGTTTCATATTCTTTTTTTTTAGGGTATGTGTTAGTAAGTTTTCAATGTTTGTATTTTAATTTTTGTTTTTTCTTCATATTTTTATACATGCTTACATATATTTCCAATTTTGAATAAAAATAAATCCTAAAAAAGATTCAATGCAAAATAGAATTCATATATGTACATATTTGAATGAAATGAAATCATATATATAGTATGTATAAATAAGTATAATTTTAAATTCACATCAATCACATTTTTACTATGGCAAATTTTATAGTTTCTGAAAAATCAAATGTATTTTTGTTTTTCTTGTTTTTTTTAAAATTTTTTTTTTTTTTCAATTCAAAACATAAATTTTAAAATAGTAACATATGCACGTCATTCAGAGAATTTTAAAAAAATCAAATAAAATACATATAAGTAGTACATTTTTTTTTTTTATTGAATGGGGGTATTCATAGTAATACTAAAAAGTCAAACAAATAATAAATTCTATTACGAACAATTTTCAAAATGATTGATGGAGAATGCATTTAAATAGAGAAATATTCTTAAAAAATTTCGATAAAGACAGAGTTTTTATTGCACTTTCAAAAAAAAAAAAAAAAGGAAATTAAAACACAAATCTAGAGGGTTGATTATTTACAATTTATTCCTATATTTTGGGTTAATTAATAAAAATCTGAATTTAACCTTTTATCCTTTTTATTATATGTATATATTTTTTTTTTAATTTAGAAAATTGTTTTTTTAAGATTATCAAACTTTTTTTACGTTTTGCTTAGAATAAAAATGATTCAACGTATTTTACATAAGAATGTAAACAAAAAAAAAAATTCACATTCTATCGAAGTATCTAACTTTTGAAATTTCAAATAAATGTATATGTATGAAATTTAAGTTTCAATGAAACCATATTGTGTGTGATTTATTAAAAAGAAATTATTTCTTCGATAATTTTTGAACATTTTCAAATTTTTGCAAAAATATCACAAATAATTTATACATATGTATAAATTAATTCTAAATGAGAAAATTATTTTTATTTGGATGTTTTTCAGATTATTATTGATATGAACAGTTTCTTCATGTGTATCTATAAAAGAATAAACTACTGTAACAGATGAAGAATAGGAAAATTTTAAAGTATATAAATTATACCTCAACTTAATTTAATTTAATAAACAAAATTATTACGAAATTTCATTTTTTTTTTTCTTTTAAAGAAATCGTTCGACAAAAACTACCCAAATCCTGAGGATGATCCAAAACATCGTAAAATTTATTTAGAAACAAAAAAACGCGTTCATGAGCATAATAAAAAGTTTGAAGCAGAACTTTTATCATCTTCACAAGAAATTAATCAGTTTGCTGATTTTACATCAAAGGAATGATATAGAATGAGAAACAAAGCACCACTTCCTGTAGAATATCTTAATCTTTAAAAAAAGAAAAGCAAAAAAAAAGTCACTAAAACTGTTGCAGTAAAGTGAATTTTAATTAAATTCGATTTTTTTATATTTCTTCTTTTTAAATAAATTTATTTTGAATTCATTTTGATATTAACGATTTTTAAAAGTAAAAGATACCAGTTACTAGACTCAATTAATTCTTTCAAAAAAAAAAAAATAAATATACATATACTGCATTACCTACTTTTCGTACACCAAGTTTCTTTACTCGTATTCCATTTTGTTTTCTTCAAAACACAAAATGTGCTTCGAAAGTGAAAATATATTCTTGTTTAAAGATTAATATTGATTTTAAAAATTTTTTTGTACGATACTTGAAAAAAAATTCCAAACTGATTTTAAATTTTAGATTTTATTATTAAGTGACAATATTGAATGTCGCAATGCAGTATCTGAATATCAAGACATCATACGGAATACGTTGTATAACATAAATAAATAAAAAAAAATTTTAATAAAATTACTATTTAACTGTTTTTGAACTATGTAGTATAAATCCTTCTGATTTATCTTCTAAATTTAACACAGTGTCACATTAAATTACAATTTTAATATCAAATTAATTTATGATTATAAAACTTGATGTTATCCTTGAAATGAAGTATACATATTAGGAATTATTTTTAAAATTATGTAAATCTTTTCTTTATTTAAAATTTCAAAAATCTGTATTAAAATTTTTTAGAAAACGAGGAAAATTTAAATTTATTATCTTTTTTTTAAAAAAAAAAAAATATAAACATGTAGGGTGGATATACACAATTTCGGATTTGTTTTAAAAGATTTATAATTTCACACATGAAAATATGAATAAAAAAAAGTAAGTAAAATAATATATCTGGAATGTATATAACTTAAATGACAATTGAGATAATTTTCAAGAGATTAAAATTTACATTGAAAAAAGCAGGGAAACATTTTTCAACATGGTGAGAAAATTTATGAATTTACAACTCAGAATAAGAAGAAAAGGAGGTTATATCTTTTCAATATTTTTGTATGACTCTGAGTAATGGACCGTACCACAAATTTTTCATTAAGTAAATTAAAAGCATTTAAAATTTGACCATACAAAAAAATGCTAAGAATAAAGATTAAATAAAACTTTAATTCTATTGAAAGAAGAAGAATTTATTAACTTGACAGTAAGAGAGGGTACCAAAAAAATATTCACCAAAAGATTTAAAAAAGAAAGAAAGAAATCGAGAAAGAAATACATATGTCTAGGTTCTACACTGACACATCTACCCTATATGTTTTTTTTTCTTCATATTTGAAAAATGGCAAAAGTTTTATAATAAACATATCCATAAATTCATATGTGAGTAAATGTTAAATAAAATAATTAAATTGACTTTATAATTATGTTTATTGTATGTACATATTTTGATTCTCTGTTTTATTTTTGATTGTACTATTTAAATAATTCTAAAAATAACATTTGCTTTGTAAAAATATTTAAAAGCACAAAAAGATGAAAACCAAAACCGAAAATAAATATAATAAGATATACAAAGAGTACATATATATAGTTCAAAAGTGTGGTGTTTATTTACTAACTATTTCTCTAGATAAATACATATATACATATGTACATATGTACATATGTATTTATTTTTGTTATGTAAAATTTAAATTTTATATTTATTTTTTTAACGACTACACACATACAAAAATAATTTTAAAAAAACATAATTAGATTTTAAAATGTAAAACAAAACAAACAGATATCATTTTTATTCCCTTATGCATTGAAAATGTGTATATTATTACATAAAATTATGTTTGTCACTTTGTAAGAAATATAAAATAATTGCATTTTATGAAAACAAACAAAAATTTAAAATAAAATAACATGTTTTTCTCATAATAGTTGACATAATGCAACATACAAAAAAAAAAAAGTTTTTTAATTTTGAAACAAACAAAAACAAATGTTTTAGAAATTACATATCTAAGAAATATTTTTATTTCATAGTAAAGTCCTTGTTTTTAATTTAATTTTTTTAGTCTTAGTTTTTCACTGTTTTCATATTTTCATTTTAAAATTAAAGTTCGTGACTTTTATAAAAAAGCTTGAAAAATAATAGGAGTAATATAATTTCAAACAGAAGAAAAAAAATAAAAGAAAATAAGGAACAAAAACAAAATATCAATTGTTTTGTTTTTAATTCTAGTAAAGTGGTTCTATAAAATTATGTAAAATATCGAAAAGTCATATATAATTTTGCTCTTTTTAGAATGTTTAGTTGTTTTTTTTTGTAAAAATAATGTTTTTCGTACATTTATTATTTTTTAAATTTTTGAAACATGTAATTAGATTTTCACTTTTTTTTTTCTTAATTATACAAAATTTTTCTACGAATTAGAAACATTTTCGCTTTTTTACTTTTTTTAAAAATAAATAAATGACCCACATGGTACAGATATCCTTTTCTTAAAATTTCAAGCTTAAACACATATCGTAAAAGAATAACACATTTGAAAGAATGAAGAAGATATTTTTACGGGGGTGTTGTAAATACATAATGTACATCTTGTTGAACAAAAACAATTTACAATATTGAATATGAGTCTAATTAATATAATTATGTGGACTCTCTGAGAATCTTTCGTTGAAAAAGAAATAACTAGCTCACAATAGTTTAATATTAAATATTAGTTGTAATGTGATTTCAGTCAACAAAAGATTTATATGCTATCGTAGCAACAATTCTTAAAATTTTCGATACTTTGTTGCGTAAATTAATCAAAAATTCATATCACAGAATAATTATTAAATAATAAAAATAAAAAAAATTATTAGATATACCGTATGTATGCACATACATGTGAAGATAATTCATATTCAAGAGAAAAGAAAAATTCTCATTGAATGCATATACAATTTGCGATGAAAATATTTAACAAGATCACGTGGCATCTATTTTTTTTTTTCAATATTAGATTTTCCTATTTTGCTAAATATGTGGAAACGGGACTTCAAATTAAAGTTCGTATTTTTTGTAGTAGAGTTCTGACTTCTGAAGTTAAAGGCCTTGAGCCCTTTTTATGTTTTGTGTAGAAAACAATTTTTAATAGTACAATATTAATGAAATATTTATTGTATATATCCTTTTTACACAACAATAGAAACAAAAATATTTGAAATACGTAAATGTAAATATTAATTGGAAAAAAATTATAAAAATGGAAATTAATGTTCAATTATTTTGCTTTTCTTGAAATTTTTCTGTATAAACGTCACATTCAATTTTATTATTATTATTTTTTTTTAGGACATAGAATCATCATCAAATATTATAAAACATCTAATATATGTACACAATGAAAACAACAACAAAAACAATAACAACAACTTAACATTAGAATTTCAAATCAACTTAACAGAAGAAAAAAATAAATAATATCCTTAAGTCACGAACAGTAAATTCAAGTGTTGTTGTAATAAAAATTTTTTTATTATTATTTTATTTTGCTAGTCACCATGTACATACATATGTATGTATGTATGGGTAAGTTTTTTTATTATAATATTTTTCAAAAAACAAAAAAAAAAAAATCTGATTACATTTTAATTAAGAAACAATTGAATTTTGATATTCCAATTTAGATTACAATTGTAAATTCATCATAATTTCTTTGTTTATTTTTATTCTGTTTTTGTTTTGTTTTGTTTTCTTTTGCATAACGAAAATTGATCAATTGAACTCAACGTTAAAATTTGATTAAAATTCGATTAGGATATTTCTTTAGGCAAACAATTGACTGTTGTGTTTTATTTCATTTCAAAATTTAAATCAGTCCGAAGTGAATAGAAAAAATATAAGAAAAAAAAAGAATAGGTAGGTATTTGTTTTCAAATTCAAAGAGTTTTTGAATAATGATTGAAACAATGTGTATGATATTTTCTATGTATAATTTACATATTGGTTTTTGTTTTTAGATTTTTATATCTATCTTAATTTATATACAAACAAATTTTATTGCACGTCTTTTTAAATAAGGATCTATATTCTGACTTGAAGGAGTTATATACTTTATTAATTTCTTTTTCTTTGCTATAATATTCATTACGAGAACTGAAAGTTTCCTTGACATTAATTACTGATGCTATATTACTTTTAAGTGGAATGTGAACCACTAAATTCGTTGGTAGAGAACAAATTAATTTGCATAAGAGGGCTAGCAGTTAGCACTGATATTTCTGTATAGTTACTGCTGCATGTTGTGATCAAGTATAAGTAAAATGTGAATTTAGGCAGATTTGAACTTGAGACTCCCAATTTTAGAAGACATAATTCTACCACTTCCGTTTTGTCAATTATTTTATGGAAATCTCATTCAAATCAATTTTTTATTAAAATTCAATTGTAAAAAAAATTTACATGATAATGAAATTTTTTATAATTTTAAATAATCTTCATATACAAATTAAAAAAAAAAAAATTAAATTGAAATATTTTTTAAAATAACAAATATTTCTAAGTTGATTTACATGAAAGTATTTTCATAATTTTGATGTTCTATTAAAATCATTTTTTTTTTTTTTATATTATAAAATATAATGAAAAATTCCAATTTATATTTTTAATCCAAAAGGTATACCATAACAGTAAGATTATTTATAATATTGATTTAAATATACATATAAGCTATAGTGATATGCATATATAAGAATAAAATTGTATACCTTAACCCAGAATCAAGGTAATAATTTCAATTTGTGGTTTATTGAATTGCAAAATAGTCATTTCAATACTTTGAACAACAATAACCATGATAATAAAGTTGTTATATTTTGTATATCTGATATAAATTCCATAAATACGAGAATACAATATTTTAAGAATATAAATATACATATTATGTATTGTATATCTATATTAGAAAGTAGCCTCTACACATATACTATAAATAGATGCATAATATATCTATAATAATTTTTTGTTACTCTCATACTGAATTTCTCAGAATTTTATTATATATACATACCTACATACCTATACATACATATATATATGTACATATGACATACATAAAATATGTAAAGATTATTTACTTGTTCCATTTTATAAATACTCTAATAAAATCCTTTTAACTTTCTCTACTTTCTAGTTTTGACTTTAATTTTCGTAAATCAATTTATGTAATCTCAAAAGCTACTTAAGTCATTTTACATTGCTATTGTTAAACTATATGTTTGTTTGTATGTTTATATCACACAAAAATAAATCTTTAAAGGTATGTATATAGATAGATACTATACATACATATATATAGATAGTTCTTAGTAGATATACATACATAAATATTAAATACCGCAAAAGATACTACTCCTATTTGATACAAGTAAATTTTAATCATATCTGAAAATGTACTTTATAAGGTGAAATATAAATTAAAATTATGCAAGGATCTGTGATGGATAATAAACGGTTTTTTTTATACTTTATTTTTTTTTTTTATTCTTCAGAGAAGGCAAAATTTAAAATTCCTAGTATTTAGTTATGTTTTATTCGTTAGAATTGTTTTTTAAACCAATTAAGTATATACAAAAATATTTCATAAATAATTTAAAAAATCTTACCTGATTGTGTATATATATTTTTTTGTGATTTTATTAGTTTATCTAGAAAAACTATAAACAAAAAACCATCAAAAGAGGATAGAAAAATTCTACTCTAACTCACATATGGATGTATGTATGTATGTATGTACATATGTGCATCTCTTTTATGGCGCAGTATAAAAATAAAATCGAGGAAAAAAAAATTTCAAATATTTTTTTTCCTCCAATTTATTTTATTACTAAAAACTCTTGTTTTATTATTTAACTATAAAAAACAAAAAAACGTCACGTAGGTGTCCATATATACAACACAATACACGAACGAGATAAAAACAAGAAGAGAAAGGATATATTGTAAAATAAATTCAATAATATACCAGATTATTGGTTGCGTTGCTGTTTTCTTTTTTGCCAGAATAAATTTTATTTCCTTCTAAAATTCAAAATTTTTATTAATTTTTGTTTTGTTTTATTTTTTTTTCTCTTTCCATTAATAATAGGATTTTTTTTACAATTTTTTTTTTAATACTGTTGAGATAAAATTTTATTCATCATTAAAAAAATCATATTTTTCATTAATTGAGATTATGTATGTGATGTACTCATATGCTCAAATATAACAGTTAATATTGATTAGAAAATATTTCGAGTAATCAGGAAATTGAAATTGACGTAGGTATGTGATACATGTCAAATATAATTTCCTAATTTTTCTTAATTTCCTTTAATTATTTTTTATGATAACATAAAATTCAAGGAAATAATGTAATAAATATTTGATTATACAAAATAATCTTTCATGTGCAAAAAAAAAAGGAAGTTCGAATAATAAGCTTAGCTGCTTTTGTGGACAAGTTGGATGGTGAATCGCTCACAAGCTAATACTTATTTTTGGGTACATGTGCTTGGTTTTTTTTATTATGAAAAGTATGATTTTTTAAATACTTTTCTACACGCAATTATAAAAAATTTCAAAATACATAGTATAAATATTATTCCAACAAATATTTTACATTGCCAATACTTTGCCCCTCTCCCTTCTTCTTAATTTTTACATATATAATTTTTAAATATATATTTTTACAAATATTTTTATTTTACTATTAATAAATTCTAATAATACACAAGCATATTATTTGTTTTTTTCTTTATTATTCTATTATAACCACTATGTGCACATAATATTACAATAAAATAGATAAATTTTATAAACGGAAATTAGAAAAAATGTTTAATTTGACAAATTTAACCGCATTATTTTCATAAAATCTCTCTAATTTATAAATTACATGACAATTATTTTAAATTATTCAAATATTAAACAATTAATAGTAAATAATATCCTTTTTATATAGAATATGATTTGCAACATGTGTTTATACGAGTATGTGTGCATAAATATAATTAAAATAATGAAACTATGTAATTATTTGTTTGAATTGATGAATTGATTTCGTTTCATTTCATTTTAAAAATTCATATTTTTTTTTCTTAATTTGCATTATAGAAATTTGATCGCCACAACTTTACCAACCGACAGAATTTCAAATTTCATAAATCTACATAGCTTCAATTATGACTTATCATCAAAACCTTTAGTCTACTTTTGAAGTCCTTTAATCACTCAAAAACAATAAAGATGAATTACCTGAACCTTTGTAGTTTCGTTTAAATCGATTGTAAACAAAGTAAATGCATTAACAACAACACATATCCTTTATTTAAGGTTTTTCAAAGCTTTTAAAATATACAAGTATTTTTAAGGATATAAATAAATTTATTTTTGACTAATAAGATTCCGGCTATAATATTATCCTACTGTTTTACTGTATGTATGTGCTGTACGTGAAAATGCATGTAGATACATATATTGTATATAAACAATATTTTGCTTAGCACCATTGCGTGTTGATTTATGTTTATTTTGTGCACATTTTTTTTTTTTTTTTGTAAAAAGACTGGGCAGTTAAATTATTATAGTTTTTAACATCAATTTATTACTTTACAAATCAAGCAGAAAAATATGCAACGATGACAATTTATGATTTAATGTTGTAGTAAGGAAGAAAAAAATTTGCATTTAACATTAAGTGAATTAACAACAAATACGTTACATATATACATACATACATACATAAAAAATAGTGAAGGGAATAAAAGTTTATTTTAAAGGTTAACATGATACATACATTATAAATTAAAAATTGATAAGTTAGTAAAATTTAAATCTTTCTTCAGTTCTTACACTTACTGTGTGATTTTTCTTAGAAATTCATCGTAAACACATTAAATATAACAAACAAATTTTCTTTATGAGTAAATACTCATTAAAGTAAAATTTAAATCACCATTATTGTGAAGTGTAAAAGGATATTTGTAAGTTAAAATGCTTGAAATATTTATCGTTGGTGGTGCACAATTACAAACGCATTAAAAAAATAAACACATATTTATTTTTTTTAATTTAATTTTTTTTTTTACAATGCAATGTAATATAGAAATTATCCTTTTGCTTTTGTATTTACTCCATGTTATGCATGCTCAGGCGTTATAATATCAGTTGAAATGAAAAAAAATTTATTCTTAAGAAGCAACAGGATTCAATTAAACTGAGGATCCAAATTTAGAATGCACCAAAATATAAAAAACTTTAAACAATGTTATTTTTGAATAGTTTGATTTTTTTCTCTTACTAGAAACTTCATCAAAAAATATATAGATAAAAAATCTATCAGAAGTACTAAAATAACGTTTTATTTTTTATCTTGAAAATTCAAAAAATTCGAAATTCCAATACTCTAGCTAAATGGAATTTAACGAAAAGGTGAAAAAATTAGAAATTTGTACATACGAGTATTTTAAAATTGTTCTTCATATAATATCCTCAAGCGATTAAAGTATTTCTATTCCGTTAATGAAATAAAATGTGCATTTTGAAAAGCAAAAGCTCAGGATATTTTAAAAAAACATAGAATGTTTTTACGTTTTAACTTTTAGTATAATAAAAAAGCGTTCCCATGAAAAATTTTTTCGGAAAAAGGATATTTGTTAGGCTTTACCCATAACCCACTTTATAAAAACATCCTGCAAAAAGCATCAATTTATACAATAGAGGACAAAAAGCATCAAGTATATAGAGGTTTATTGTAGCCGTTAAATTCAAATTTTTGAATTTTCATGTCTGTATGTTTGCAAAAATAATATAAAAAGGGGAATAATTTTGCTTCGAATAAGCTCATGATATGATTGGCTGTATAAGATTTCAAGAGGAGAAATGTGAAAAGAAGAAGCATGTAAAGTAAATTGAAGAAATAAAGAATAATAAAAAACACGCCCATAATTATAATATTCATTATAAATGCTTTATTTGTTTTTGTATACCATATGATATTTTTAAATTTTGTTTTGATTCTTATTGTATACATTTTTGGATATTTATATTTTGTTTCGAAAAACAAAAATATAATAATACAACTGTGTACAATTATTGTTGATGATATTAATTATCACGTTTTTTTGTGATATGTGAGAAATGAAAAAATATTTTTAATTTTCATGTTTTTTAAAATATACTGCTTCTTGTTCATTTTCATATTGCATTTTATAGTTCTTATTAAATAATGATAATTCATTCATTCGCATGATGATTTTTTTTTCTTTTTTGTCAAATTTCAAGATTTTTAGTTATTTGGTAACAATAAAATCTTTTTTACTTCACTTAAAATTTTTTTTTTAAATATTTTACAAATTTTATTTACATACGTAAAATAATTTGTATGGAAAATTTGTCATGTAACCCTGGGATTGGCTGATCGTATACAAATGTATACATTCGGACTTTGAGTCTTAATTTAAATATGATCCCTTCGAGCTAGGAAAACTTGAAACTTCACCAATTCCTTCATTGGAAGGTCCTCACTATACACCCCAATTTTCAACGTCCTAGCTCAAAATTGGTAGAACAAAATATTTCTTTTTACCTATGCAAAAACACGAATTTGGTCGTGCGTATACAAATGTATACCATACATTTTATATGGAGATTTTGAAATTTGGTCCACGGGATGCTGAGATATCGTTTTTTGAAAAAAAAATTTCAAAATCTCCATATAAAATGTATGGTATACATTTGTATACGCACGACCAAATTCGTGTTTTTGCATAGGTAAAAAGAAATATTTTGTTCTACCAATTTTGAGCTAGGACGTTGAAAATTGGGGTGTATAGTGAGGACCTTCCAATGAAGGAATTGGTGAAGTTTCAAGTTTTCCTAGCTCGAAGGGATCATATTTAAATTAAGACTCAAAGTCCGAATGTATACATTTGTATACGATCAGCCAATCCCAGGGTTACATGACAAATTTTCCATACAAATTATTTTACGTAATTAAAATTTGTAAAATATTTTAAAAAAAAATTTTAAGTGAAATAAAAAAGATTTTATTGTTACCAAATAACTAAAAATCTTGAAATTTGACAAAAAAGAAAAAAAAATCATCATGTGAATGAATGAATTATCATTATTTAATAAGAACTATAAAATGCAATATGAAAATGAACAAGAAGCAGTATATTTTAAAAAACATGAAAATTAAAAATATTTTTTCATTTCTCTTATATCACAAAAAACGTGATAATTAATATCATCAACAATAATTGTACACAGTTGTATTATTATATTTTTGTTTTTCGAAACAAAATACATATAAATATCCAAAAATGTATACAATAAGAATCAAAACAAAATTTAAAAATATCATATGGTATACAAAAACAAATAAAGCATTTATAATGAATATTATAATTATGGGCGTGTTTTTCATTATTTTTTATTTCTTAAATTTACTTTACATGCTTCTTCTTTTCACATTTCTCCTCTTGAAATCTTATACAGCCAATCATATCATGAGCTTATTCGAAGCAAAATTATTCCCCTTTTTATATTATTTTTGCAAATATACAGACATGAAAATTCAAAAATTTGAATTTAACGGCTACAATAAACCTCTATATACTTGATGCTTTTTGCATCCTGTTACCAATGACAATATAAGTTCCATAGATAACTGCTCTGTGCTGTTACTAAGATCCACAGAAACTTTTCGTAAATATTCCTTATTTCAAAATTATTTCAATTTTCTAAAGAAAAATTTTCATTACACAGTTAGAGAAATTTTCCATTTTAATTTAGGATTTCTTTTGATTTATAATTTTTTTTCATTTCAATTTTTTGTTTTTGTGTTTGTAAAAGACTGAATCAAAATTCGAATGACGACTGATTTTATTTTAAGATGAAATTTATAGTGCTTAATTTATGGTAATCCACAATTGAAGATCGGAATTTCGTAAAGTAATTTTAAGTATAGTCCTTTTTGGTAACAATGTCATCTTTAAAAAACAAAAACGCAATAAAATTTTACTCTATAAAATAAATAAAATGTTGAGCAAACGCAGACGCAAAGCAAACGTATTATATTCACGACAATTCAAACTGTTCCGTAATCCGTGATCTGTGGAGTGTTTTTGTTGTAGGTTGAAAAAATGAAAAGTAGTAGATGAGAATAAGAATTTGATGTACACGTCAGCGTCAACGTTGAAATAATGAAATGTCAAAATTATTTTTCAAGTGCTTTGCTTTAAAAATCGTGTGTAGTGATTTTAAAAAAGGAAATTTTAAAATTTAGTTTAAACATAAAATTTTATGAAAAAATAAATTTTAAAAATCGAAAATTTTAACAAAAAGAAATCATGAATCAGTCTGGGCCTACAAAACAAGAAATTGAAAAAGTATTCCATAGACTTCGATCGATTACAACAAATAAGGTAAAATAAAATTTTAAATTAAAAAAAAGAACAAATCAATTTAAATAATTAATGTTCTTGTATTTATTTTTAATTTAATTAATTTTGAATATTTAAAAACTATAAGCACATTTTCACACATTATATTTCTATGATTTTTTATCTGGGTCTCGATATTGATTTATTAAATAAGAATTGTGTTAATTATTTGAGTACCTTACTTACCTTTCGTACTTACATACTCATATTATTTTGAAATACATTCTTAAATTTAAAATTTATGAAAATTACATTCATTAAAATACTTCCTAGGCTCCATATTCAATGTTGAATTGAAATATCAAAAACATTTTATAATCATAATCTAAAAATTAAATTATAGATTTTTTTAATACACGTATGTACATACATATATATGTATGATTATTATTGTATTGTTGCAAAGTACACGTATGACGTGTTTACCAGTTATTTAAACAATTCGTCCAACAAATATAATTAAAAGTTGAGAAAAAAATCGAAAACAATTATCTTTCGAAGATACCTACCTACATATGTACATACGTTCAAATTTTATAAATGGATCAACATTCATTGTTGTTATTTATTTACAATTTTTTCAATAATTTTTCAATTATTTCATTCTTTCTTCTTTTTATGGTTGTGAAACCACCAACACAACTTTATATGACCTTTAAAATTTATGTTTCTAAAGCTAAACAAGTTTTTATCACAAATAAATTTATGCAAAAAAAAAATCATCTAACAAATTGATTATCAGTTTAAAATATTTTAACTGTTTAATTTTATTTCAAATTTTGTTTCCTCTTAGCATTGTTTTGATTGCGGTGCAAAAAATCCAACATGGGCATCAGTTACATATGGAATATTCATTTGTATTGATTGTTCAGCAATACATCGAAGTTTAGGAGTTCATTTAACATTTGTTCGTTCAACAAATTTAGATACAAATTGGACATGGTTACAATTAATGCAAATGCAACTTGGTGGTAATGCAAATGCATCGGTATTCTTTCGTCAACATAATTGTAATACAAATGATGCTCAACAAAAATATTCATCTCGTGTAGCGCAAATGTATAGAGATAAATTACAAACAAATTCAGAAAATGCTTTAAAAACGCACAAGAAAAGTGTAAGTACATACTTGATTTCATAATGGGATAAAAGTTTTATCCTATAGAATTTAAAAAATAATTGGTTTTTTATCTTTGAAAAGAATAAAGACTAAAATAAAATACATTTAATAATTTGTTACTTATTTTTCATATGTACAGCTTCTTTCAGAATCAGTAGATGAGAAAATTGAGTCAAGTTTAGTGAGTAAAAATGAAGACTTTTTTGCAATGCATCAAAATTTAAATAATCAACAAAACTCTACAGAACTGGCCGATAATCATATTCAACTGGTATATTATAAATAAAATAAAATTATTTAAAAAATAAATAAATTAATTAAAAAATTGACATTGTCAATTATTTAATTACAGATTTCTCATTCAAACCAAGACAATTCTTCCGATTCTAAATTGCAACCTAGCATAGATTTTTCCAATACAATTGTTGCTTCATCAAATACAAAATCAACGATTGGAGTTAAAAGGATTCAACAGAAAAAATCTGGGGTAAAATTTTATAATTTTACATTTCGTTTTTTTTTGTTATTTAACAAATTTAATTTAATCTTTTTCAGTTAGGTGCAAAAAAATGTGGTTTAGGTGCAACTAAAGTACAATCGAATTTTTCCGAAATAGAACAAAAAGCAAATGCATCTGCAATTTCATATTCAAAAGATAATAATAATACGGTGCCTGAAGAGAAATTAGAAGAACAAGAAGCTAGTCTTCGTTTAGCATACCAAGAATTATCATTAAATAAAAAAAATGAAGATGAAAAATTAAAAAATGTAAATCCAACCAAAGCAAAACAAGCAGAACGTTTGGGAATGGGATTCAATTCTAAAAGGTAGTTATTATTTTTTTTTTATTTTTTATTTTTATAAGAAAAATTAATTTTTTGGAAAAAATAAAAAAATTTCAGTGATATATCGCATTCAGCTATAAAAGATATGAAAACAATTTCACAAGAGAATTCATCGAAAACAACTCCTGTTAAAGTATTTGAAAAAGAACCAAGTAGTAATGATTTTTTTGATGAATATTCAACTCCAATGTATGCAAAACAAGATAAAGATTTATTAATGATGGGTTTTGAAACAATTGAACCAATACGAACACCACAACCACAAGTTATTACAATGTTCTCACCCCAACAATCATCGAAAACAGGTGAAAGAAAATCAGTAAAAGCATCATCATCAACAACAACGAAATACAAAACATATGAAAATGATGAAGCACAAAAGAAATTTGGTAATGCAAAAAGTATATCATCACAACAATTTCTTGGTTCTGATTCTGGACCATCTTATGGTGATTCAGTGAATTTATCACGTTTTGAAGGTTCTAATAGTATATCATCGTCAGATTTTTTTGGGCAAGATTCAAAAAGTCCTTCAAATAGAGGAAGTAAGATAGATGATAAATTAAGTGCATTATCTAAATTTTAAATTTCATTATTTTATAATTTTTAGATTATAACAATGTTCATTTTAATGCTCCAGATTTAGATGATGTTAAAGAAAGCGTTCGTCAAGGTGTCACTAAAGTAGCAAGTAAATTGAGTAATATAGCAAATGATTTTGTTTCATCATTGCAAGATAAATACGGTTACTGATGATGAATTTTAATTAAAAATTTGTTCTTTTATTTTTATTATTTTTCTTAGTTATTTTTTCTTTTAAATTCACAAAGTTCAATAATAAATATAAAGATATATATATAAACTAGTTAAATAATGTATTATAAACAACAACAAAAAAATAAATAAATAAATGAATAAAAATAAGAAAATTGTATTCAGAAGGTGAAATTTTTATTATAAATCCATATAAAAATGTACAGCCTTCTTCAAATAATAAAGTTTTATGGTAAGCAATAAAAATGGTACTTCTTCTTTTATTTATTTTTTAAGGTGAATATTTTGAAAATGTAATTTAAATTTTGTACAATAAAAAAAACAGTGCACATTAAATTTTCAAGAACTTCGAAGCGTAGAAAAAATTCATTGCAAGGAAATTTTCTTTTACTACGAAAATTACTTAGATATTCTTGTTGATGGTATGATGGAGGAGCGTATATGGGAAATGAATACATAGGTTCAACAGGTTTCACAACCTTTCCACTATCAAAAATTCGGAAAAATTATAAAATTTTCATTTTGATACTTTTCTTCAGAAATTTTAAAATTAAAGTTGCTGTAAAAGATTACAGGAGTAGTTTTAAAAAATAATTTTTATGTGAAATATTCTTTCGAATACTATCAACGTAAAAAAATAAATCAAAATTACTACAATATTGTTAAAAATAAATAATAAAAAGTACAATTTCAAAAAATAATTTAAAAGCAATGTGTTGTTTTAGTATTAAAAAATTTTTAAAAAAATTGAATTTTCATGTTACTGCAAATAATATCTTTTGCATAATTAATAAGTATCAGTTATTTTACTTAGCAAAAATAAGTACATTAATTAGCAGAAAAAAAATAAATAAAAGGCACGCAAAATTATGCAATTCAGTAGTTTTTCAAACTTTTAGTAATAAACAACCAACACACAAAATTTTATTCAATTCAAAATGGCCTTTAAGAATATTTTAAATAAATTTTGGATAACATTTAAAATAATTTTGAAAGATTATTGTTTGAATAGTTCTTTAGCTGGAGTGGGTTATATTGCAGCTGAAAAGTAAGAATAAAAAACAAAAAATCATTATTAAATCACATTTTTTTTTTTAAATTTCAATTTATTTTGAAAATATATTTATTTTTTAAAGATATCATTATTCAGAAAGGATATTTTGGTTAATATGTTTAACATTATCTGCTTATGGTTCATATCATTTAATAAAAGAATATCAAGTCTCATTTGAAGTTAATGCAATCAGTATGGTATTAGAAGAAGTTAATATTAATGAAGAAATCCAATTTCCATCCGTTGGAATATGTGAATTAGGTGATACAAAATCACAATATATTGATTTAGAAAAAATTGTTGAAAGGTGTTAATAATTATATTAAATAATAATAAAGTAATTTTTTTAAATTTCAAATTAATTAATTAAAAATTTTCAGTTTAAAAACAAATGAATCATCAGAATACAATAATGATGTAGAAGATTTTTTATTAAGAATTATTTTTCAAAATACATACAGTTCAGCATCATTAAATCCATCATGTGAACCATATTTTAATTGTGATGATAATTGTATTAAATGTCCAACAAAATATTATCAAAATTATGCTAAAAAGGTAATATGTAATAATTTTGTACATTCAAAGAATTTAAGACAGATTTTTAACGGTTTCACTAATTATTTTTTTTTTTTGAAAGAGTCTACATTTTTATTTTTCATTTGAGATTTTCAGTTTTAAGGAAAAAATTTCTAAATTTAAATGTTTTGTAAAAGGTTCGTGCTAGTTGTGAAAAACTTTTCGAAAAATGTGTTTGGAAAGGAAAATCTTTTAATTGTTGTAAATATTTTTTACCCTTACAAACAAGTATGGGAGAATGTTTTCTATTGAATTCAATACAAGTTACTGAAAAGTAAGAAATTTTAATGGTGTAAAATAATTTTCATTAAATTTTTAAAATTTGTATAATTTTTTGAATGTTTTTAAGAATTGGCCCTAATTGGTTCAACATGAATATGAGCTTTGAAATCGGTAATGGTGAATTAGAAATTATTTTAACAAGAGCAATTGCGGTAAAAATTTAAATAAATTAGGTCAATTTTTTTTTTTTGCTTCTCATTGAAGTGAAAGTACAAATACTAAACACACTAATAATTTACATTATACAATTTTGTTATAGATTCATATTCTTAACGAAGAAGATATTCCTCATATGATTCTAACAGCACTACAATTTATTCAAACAAATCCAGGATATCAAGGAAAAATTGCTTTAAATTTACAAAATGTCGTTAATGATCCGAATGTACATAATGTTCGTCCAGATTATAGAAAATGTGTTTTTCCTGAAGAGCATTCTAATAAAAATGTTTATAAATATCATAGTTTTAGTGTTTGTGTAACAGAATGTTTAAGAAGAGTTCAATTAGATAAATGTAATTGTACTAATTACAATATGATTACAAACAGTAAGTATAGTATATTTTTGAAAGCTGATGAAATTTTTTTTACAAAATTCTCGAATATTCCTAAATGAAAATAAGGTTTTTTTTGTTTTTGATTATTTTCACAGAAGAAGATGAAAAATATATTTGCGATTATGATGGTTTTATTTGTTTGGATAATAACGATATAATGTTCCCTCAAACAACAATTCTACAACCATGGCGTACAAATAGTTTAGTTTGTTCTTGTCAACCATCATGTAATGAACATGAAATAAAAATTGTTGAACGAACATTTAGGTGTAAATCTGAAATCATTATTAAAATAGTCCAATAATAATTATTATGATTATATTTTTGTTGTTGTTACATTTCAGAATTGATTCCAGCACAGATAAAAGATCAATTAGAATAAGCCTTCAATCATTACCAACCGAACATTATAGAAGACAAACGGTAAGAGCTCAACTTGATGTTGTCGTTTCTATTGGTGGTATTCTTGGTCTTTTCATGGGAGCAAGCATATTAAGTGGAATTGAATTGATTTCAATATTTTTAACTCGTATCATTGAGAGTGTATTTTTTTAATCAATCAAATTTTTTGGAAAATTAACTGCAGTATCACAGACATTTGAAATTTTTTATCCATTCTGGATCATTGAGTCATAAACAAAAATGTAAAATACATTTGTTTTAATTAAAATAAAATAAAAAAAATCATTTATTCCACTTATAAATCTCTATAATACCAGAATATTACTTAAATTTTACACATTTTATATTATTTTACCACATTTTTTATACAATTTTAAAATCCCCTTATAACAGAACTTATTATCTAATCTAATATTTAATTTACACATACGATACAAGTATTGTATTTAATTAACCTTTTTTGAATTTCAATAAAAATATAGTTAATATAAGAAATACAAGTACCCATAATGATATTGATATGAAACCATTATAAACAGATGGTTCACTAATATCCCAACCACGTTGTAATATTGATCTTAATGATTCTGTTGGTTTTGTTAATGGTAAGAAAAATGCTATAATCTGTAATAATGGATACATTCCTTCAATAGGCCAAATAATTCCACATAACATAACAATTGGTAAAAAGCTTCCCATTGCAACATATGTTGCTGTTCTTTCTGTATCAACAGCACATGCTATAACAAAACCAAAACACATTCCGCATAATCCATTTAAAATACATAATCCTATGACCAGAGCTATGTCACCATGTATTGTTATATCAAATATATAAAAACTGAATATAATTACAAGTAAAGATTGACTTAACATAAGCGTAAATTGTGTTGTGACTTGTGAAAATAAAATTTCAAAACCAGTTATACCAGCAACTAAACAACGTTCTAACATTCCTTCATTACGTTCAATCAACATTGCACCAGATGTAATTGCAACTGATAAAAAGAATATAATTGTTAAGATAACGCCAGGTGCTGCAAAATCAGTAAAATTTGGTACACGATCACCATAAATTGGTTCATTCCATTCAATTGGAATTTTTCCAAGTTTTGGATTTATACCACAAACAGAAAGCATATTCTCAACGAAATCGAAAAATGTATATTGAATATCCCTGTATAGTAATGTGCTTATTTGTTGATCTGTAAGAGTAAAAAATAACATACATATTAATAAATTATCAAATTCGAAGGATCTTTCATATTTCACATACTGGACATATCCAATTTTACAGTTACTTCAGCAGAATCAATTGTCGAATCAATAGCATATTGTCCATTTTCAGTTCTTTCCACAAGTGCTTCAGAGTAATTACTTGAAAAGACCATCGCTCCCCAAGCTTTTCCTCGGCGTACTTGTTCGAATGCATCCTCTTCTGTATCGAAAAATGTCTAAAACCACACACACACACATTAAGTTTATTTTTTTTTCATTTCTTTCATGCATTAACTTACCACTACAGATTTTCTCGTAGTTTTCAGCATATCCAAATATCGACAACTTAATAATGATTGATTACAGCCAGGATATACAGGACATTCTTGATTATCAATCATTGAACTTGTTAATTCATAGTTAGCTACAGCTATTTTAATTCCTGTAGGATCATGTCCAATTGCATAACAAAACAAAATAATTTGCATAACAGGTAAACCAATAATGAATAACATAACACTAAAAATATTTTGAAATAAATCAAAACCAAAAATTAATAATTAATCGAAGAGCAAATACTAAAAATTCATTAACCCTCTTACCCAACATTTCTTATCATCCAAAGGAAATTCTTCCAGACTAGAGCATGTATATGATGTGAACTCATTACATTAAAATTATCCCATATTGATGCTGGAGTTTCTTCATCGGGTGGTAATGGTGGTGCTGGTATATTTTGATTTATCACATCACGTCCACGTGATGACATTGAAACATTATCACCAAATTCACCTGATATTTCTGCATTATCTTCATCTGTAATATCAAGTGCTGGATTTGAAACAGCTTGTACACTAATTTGATCGACAATTTCTTGTGCAATTGATGAACGACGTCGTTTTCCCATATTTTGAAATATTGCAAGCTTTAGGAATACATCTTCAAGTGATTCACAATTGTATTGTTGTAAAAGAAAATCCGGTGATTCTTCAGCTAACATTTTACCACCACGTAAAAGTCCAATCTAAAAATTAAAAAAAAAAATTTTTCTGAAAAATTTTGGCAAAGACAAAATTCAGATCGTATTAATTTTTTGTTTTTCGGTGACTTACCACATGGGCTTGCCTAGTTTCTTCAATGTAATGTGTCGTAATTATCACAGTTGTGTTACCATTTTTTGTTATATCAACTAAATGATCCCAAATACTGCAAAAAAAAAAAACATTTAAAAAAAAAATAACTTTTAAAGATTTTAAATTTTCTTAAAATACCTTTGTCGTAGTACCGGATCAACTCCTACTGTTGGCTCATCAAGAATTAATAATTCTGGTTCATGTATAAGTGCTGCTGCTAAACTCATTCTTCTTTGTTGTCCACCACTCAAATTTTTTATAAATTTTGAACCATTTGGTAAATTAAGTAATTTTAAAAGAAATTCAGTTCTTTCTTCTATGTGTGCAGTTTTCATCCCAGCAATCCAACCAAAATATAAAAGTGTCTCTCTCATTGTGAATTCTCCATATAGAGCCGTTTCCTGTTAACAAAATGACAAAAAACATAGTACCTACATAAAATTTTCAATTCCTATTGTTTATGATAAAAAAAATAAATAAATAAATAAAAAAATTTCTTATCTTACTTGTGGCATGTAACCTATTCTAGGTCCTGGTACTCCAGAACCACGAGATCCGGGACGACCACCTAAACACCATATTTCTCCAGAATTTAATCTTCTTCTTCCAACTATACATGAAAGAAGAGTTGTTTTTCCACAACCTGATGCACCCAATAGACCATATCTAAAAAGGATTTTAAGTGAAGAGAAAATATTAATAATTTTTTGAGACTCGATTCCAATTCTTTCACATTTCAAAATTACTTTGAACTCAAGAGTATATTTTTTTGTTTTTAAAGAAGAAAAAAAAAAAATTAATTTCACACCTTAAAACAAGATTTAGAGTGTTTTCATAGACAACCCAACTACAATAAAAAAAAATTTAAAACTTACATAGATCCTTTTGGAACAGTCATATTTAATCCATCTAAAATTATATTTGGATTTTTCTTAGTTCCATATTGTTTATGTGCTCGTCTAACGCATATTGCTTGTTGTTTTCTTGTTGCTAATGTTGATGGTTGTGACATAAATTGCCGTCTTCGAGCTGCTAAATCTAATTCTGGAGCTGGATTTTTTGGAGGAGGAATACCTTCTGATTCAGCATCCATTTTTGCTTTTATAATTTATTTATCTGAAAAAAAAAGATATATTGAATGTAACAAATAGAACAAATAAAATTAAGCAAATAAGAGAAGAAAAGAAAACAACAAATACTTATGTGAAGAATATTCAGGATATCAAAACGAGTCTTCTATAAATAACTTTTATTTTCGTAATTAAAATTTAAACTCGAAAAACAAGAGCAATCTAAAGTATTTTTTAACAAAATGTTTACAAATATCGAATTGAATGCCAGTAAAGAGCCACTTTTAAACAAAAACAAGACTTTCAACTATCCTAGATCTCCATTGAACAATAATATAAATGTATATGTATCGTCCACAACAAAATCAACTTATCCTTTGTTCGATATTTTAAATTACTTTTGAAGAAAACAAGGCCAAGCCGGCTTTGTATTGTGATTGATAGTGGGTGTCTCCACAAGACTTAACAGGACGATCCATAAGGAAGTGTTATTGTTTAATCGAGATCTGGGACTACCAAGTGCAAAACTCTTCATAAAACAGAACTTAATATTTAGAAGTAAACCAAATGTAAACTAGCACTTATTTACTAACAAAAAATAAAATTCAGAGGAAAAAGGAATTAAATTTAAAATAGTAACACTCTAATTTTGCGCACAATTTTCCCTTAGTTTACGCGCTCAATAAAATATATGTATACATATACAAGTGCTAAATTCACAACACTGGTAATAAACTTAAATGGACTTTTAAAAGCTTTTCATCCACGATAAATTTTAATTAATTTATTTTAGTTATCATCAAATAAAATATTTAATTATTTAAAACAAGAAACGAGTACGTCTATTTTTATGTATATGGTATACATATTTCGTTTTAATTTAAAATGAATAATTTAAGAAATTCAAAAAATATGTATATAAACGAACTTGTTCGTCACTACTAGTCATAAAATAAAAATGCTACCTTGGAATGTAAAGAATAGTAAGAATACTTTTGTTTTTTTTTTTTTTTTTTAAATTCTCATTTTTATATTTTTATTTTAAATATTTTTTATGATAAACAAGTAAACAATACGAGTAATTAATTGACCACGTAAAAACCTGCTTTAGTAGAAACGGAATTTGATATTGAAAAATAAAACTCAATAAATAAATGACACTGAATATTGGTGTTGTGTGTGGGTATGTAATTTAATTAGACGGGTATTATTGGAATCATTTATACATTATTAAAAAATTTAAAAAAAATAAAAAATAATTCAAATTATACATAAGTATGTTCATCGATTCGATAGAATAATATAAACATGATTTCCATGTTAGCTGCTGTTGAAGGTTAAAAAAAACTCGAAAATCAAGAATTATTACATATTTAGCTTGAAATCTTCCAAAAACTAATTGGAAGAAAAACTATCGATTTCTAAACGAACCATATAATCGTTTAATTACACTTAAAAGTATTCCAGTAAGTAAATTTACTGTTATTAAATTATTTTCAATTTTCCTTTTAAAAAAAATGACGATTTCAAAAATTTATACCGTAGAAAATTTATTACGGTCAAGATTATTTATTGAATCAAATTATTTTATTTTTTTTTTTTTATTCTAATTTTTCTAAAAATGGTGATATTGGCCAGTAATTTGCGACAACATTTTAAAAATTACCCTAGGTAGTTTTAATGTATTTTCTTAAATTACTTTTTTTATAATTTGGTGTTTTAAAATGGTGCAGGTGTCACAAAAGATACTCTATCTTAGAACAGTGTAGAATATTTTTATGCTTAGCAACATCATAAAACGGAACTAATTAAAAATTTATCAAATTAAATATAAAATTATTATGCCTTTTATTTTTCATTAATTTTAAATTTAGAAAAAACAAATCTCATAAAAATTAACACGAGCTTTATATTTTATAACGATTTTACAGTATAGTATACACCCATTACATCCTTACATACATATATACAATAAAAATTCTCAAGTGATTTATTAAAAAATTGTTTAATAAAAAAAAAACTGAAACTTGAAGTTATTTTTATTACGTGTAGAAAATGGGATCAAAGTTTAAATTCATGTATAAACATATTTTATGGTTTTTTTTATATAATTTTTTTTTAATTGATGACACAAAATAAGCATAACGAGGTGCTTTTATAAGAGTCAAAAATTCAAATCAAATGCGTACAATATACAAACTTGTTTTGTTACATCACAAAAAACAAAAGGTGTACAGGTACACACCATATACATATACTATTAACTATACATATATTTTTTTTAATTAATTAATATGAGAGATTGACAAAAACAAAATAGGTATATTAATTAAAAATTTTCTATTATTTCTATTATATTTATTTTATAATATTAATAAACCACATTTTAAAAAAAAAGTAGTAATTATTTTTTCCTCTTTTCATAATTCAAATGATTGATATGATAGATATTTATTACGAGTACATTATAAATTAATTGAAATGTTCTACATCATGTAATTACTTGATTCGAAAAAAAAAATTAAGAATTATTTTTTAATATGTTATATAATTTTATCTTAACTATTTTTTAATTTATCCTTGTGTTTTATATAAAAAAAAATAACATCAACGCGTAAAAATGTTTATCATATAAGTTTTGTTTTTTTTTAAGTGAAACAAAAAAAAAATATATATATATGTTTTACGTCAATTTAATCTGAAATAACTAAATTGAACAAAAAAATAATTGCTAATTTCAATCATCAAAGGTCAATAGAGGAAAAAACATTCATTTTTCAAATAAAGTAATTTTCAGAAAAACACAAAAAAAAACTACATTACCTTGCCCTTACAATTTCAATGATGTTTTTATTGAGATGAAAAAAATCCACTAATTACTCATAAGTGGATTCGATAAAGAGGGAGAGGAAATCGTGTAGCTTGTGGAAATTTAAATGGGGTCTGTCTACACGTCATGAATTTTATAAAAGTTTTATTTTATCATACAGTGCAATGGGTTTGAAAATGTTTTACAGTTTTACAATTCACTTTTTCTGCCTTTTTTATCTTTTAAGGAAGAATATCAGATTTTTCAACTTTTACATGAAATTAAACCTTGAGATTTTTTTCTTGTTTTTCAATAATCGTTTATTGACCGACCTTGGCAGCTCACATGAAGAGCACTAGAGACGAAAGGAAGTAAGCAATTCTTATTCGGGGAAGAAAAATGTTGAAGTTTCTTAACACGTTGACACACTGTTGTTTTCGAAATATCTCCTTCAGAGATCACTCAATGTTTAACGTTGTTTTAAGAAATTAAATGAAAGGATAGTTCTTATATCAGTATATTTCTAAACTAATGCAAAAAATTGTACAAATGAACTTCAAAAGCCGACGAACTTGCCAGAAAAGGTTCCGAAACAAACATTAACATCGAAAAAGTAGACTCTTCTCTCAACACACCAAAACATTTCATAGAACGTTATTTCGAAATCATGACTGCGGAACGGTGAAAGGAAAAGAACATTAACAGTTGCTCCATAACCCGTAGCATGTAGCCGGAGATAAACGTCGAAAAGACGTTGGTTGGGACTATGGCCATCGAATGACTTCTGCAGAACCTGTAAAAATGAGAAAGAAATAGAGTTGACTCTATTGTGCAGTTACTCTGTGAATGTCCAGCTCTAAAAGAATGAAGGCTCGCTTGTATGGGAGCAAGGTTCTTTGATGGTACGGACGACATAGGCGGGATAACACTAAAGCACTTGAACAGATTCATTCAATAATCTGGATGGTTTTCAGGATAGGCCAAGTTTACTCTCACTGACCAATCGAAGGGCCATACCATAACACACCAACTTCAATTGTAGACATTACCGTTACAAATTGAAATATACACCACTGTTTCTTTTATTGACAACAATTTTGTTTTTTTTTAACAAAAGCATAAATGACGTCAAAAAAGTCACTTGCGTCAATTTGCATTATTATATACATATGTGAAAGGATGACATGAAAAAATTTATTAAAACCTTTGATGCTATTAAATGAACATTTAACATTTTAAAATTATGTATCTCTAAATCAAATTTTTAAATATGTAAATAAATTAAATGATTTCTTTCCCAAGGACTTTTTGTTGAAATTCAACGTTGAACTCTCAAGAAACATATTTTTATGACAAAACAAGGTATTCATTAGTAGTCGAAAACAAGTACTTTTTTATCCTGAGTCTGAGTGGTACTGACTACTGAGTGGTATATTGAAACAAATATTGCTTGTTTTAGTTATAGAGCTTTTAACTCAAATGTCGTGTGATTTAAAGTAAAATTGTTTTAAGTTGACGTTCTATAGTTTTTGGTATTCATGTTTTAGGACCTTCAAAAAGAATAAATTTTTTTTTTTATTTACAGAAAAGATTTAAAAAAATTAATTTTGTAAAAAAAAAGTTCAAAAACAATGATTAATTTATATTAGTATTTTTTCATTGTTGGATAGTTAAAAAAATATGAAAAAAGTGGCAATTACAAGAGAATAATTTACAATTTACATACATTCTGTTAGATTAAAAAATTCTTAAAACTGTAATTTACATTTTTATTTTATAAATCTTTTATTATTACTTTTCTGACATTGAATTTTTTTAATTTTTGTCCTAAAATTCACCTTTTTATTTAATAAAATAAAATTTAAAAAACAAACAAAAAAATAAAAATTTGTGAAAAAAAAAATACCGAAATTTCTAGTAAAATTTTTCAAATTTTGTTGACAATTTTATTTTTTAAAAATCAAGTTTTTTCTCTCCAAAAATAAATTTAATGTTATTCACGAGGATGTTCAATTTGCAAAATATCTAAAGCAAAAAAAAAAAACAAAAGTAATAATAGAAAATATTAAATCAAAAACAAAACCAACATTATTGAGTCATTTTTCTTAACTATAATACACATACATATAATAAATTTCTTGTATAATACATACAAATAAATATAATGATATGTTTATATAACATCAATTCATTATCTAAAATCTACATGCAATATTTAATTTTTTTTTGTATTAATTATAGTAAAATATCATATTAACCTGACCTAAACCTGTAAAAAAATTTCATGGCCTACAAGTCAATATTTTCTACTTTTTTCTTCCATTATTTGTTTTTTGTTTCCAAGAAAAACATTATCTACATATACATATATTTTTATAAGTAATGCTTTATTGAAAAATAAAGTAAAAAATTTAAAAAAAATATATTTTAGATAAAAAAAAAACTGGTTTTTAAAAAAAAAGTATCGTCATTTTATATTTAATTAACAGATACAATAATGAATCTGACAAAAATATACATTTTTATTGAGTAAACATTAATTTTTTTGTTATTATGTTTCATTAAAGCTAAACTTGTACATTATACTTTCATTTAAAGTAAATTATTTCTATAAAAGATAAATAATAATTACATGTATTTGAAGAATTTCATAAATTTCCTGTACAATTGTAAATTGATATGTCTGTAAGAAGATACTGTATATTGTGGTTGATTGTTTTTCTCAAATAAACAATTTTAAAAAAAGGAAAAAAAAAATCTTTTAACATGTAGGTACATACATATGAAATTTTTTAATAAAATCAATTCTAAAATAAGAATAATTTTCGAATTAATTTTTTTATCGACAAAAGAAAACGTAGGTACATATTATACATCTAAAGTGAAAATAAATTGTTTATTTTAAATAAATGAAAGAAAATTATTTTACATCATGGAATATTTAAAAAATAATAATACATACTATTGAACTATATAGTAAAGGAAAATTTTTAATCAATGAGTCAACCTCTTATAATATATAAATTCAATAATGATCATTTTGACATTGTCACTAATGGAAATTTTTCCTGTTTTGTTTTTTTTTTTTTTTTTTTTTTTTTTTTTGACTCCAACAGGTGGAAAATAAGAGTAGAGATTACAGTGCAAATATTTTGTTAAATTAGAATGAAGATAGTAAAAAAAAATTGGAAATTCTAGGAAGAAACAAATCACATAATATTAATCTTTAAACCAGTTTGGAGTTTTGTTGTATTCTTTTTTTGTATACAATTTAAAGATTTGAACTTGAAAATTTTGAATAATAATTAATTAACTACTCTTTTTAGCTTTGTGTTCTATAAAATTATAAAAAAAAAAACTTTAAGGACTGAAGAAAAAATAGTGTTTCTGGAACCAAAAAGAAGGCTTGAATTTTTTTTCGATAAAAAATTCTATTATTTAAAGTTTACCTTGTTCTATTATACATTACATTCTATCAAATGAAACCTTCATTATTCAATCTAAATCACAAGGTAATACCTCTTTCACTTTTAGAAAAGCCAGAGCTATTTATCAAATAGAATAGAAAAAAAAACAATTAAACAAAAGAAAATATTAATTTTCCGTTTACTTGTGCTCATTTCCTACTTTTTATGCATAAACCATGAATATCAAATGATGTACCTAATGCATAAATCATAAAAATAAAACTGAAAATTCAAAAAACAAAAATATCTATACACGCCATTTCACTTGAATTTTTAATTTTTTGGTTTTTACATTAATTGTGAATTTTATTCAATGTTAAATTATAACAAATTAAACTGTAAAAACTTTCATAAATTAATCAGAAATGAGTTTCATGTAACATGAAATTAACAAGAATCAAATTAAATTGAACATTTTTCACTTATAAAACTCAAAACGCTGTTAGCACTCAGTACACTATCAATATTAATTTCGTGTTTATTTACCTACATAATTTTTCTTTTTTTTTTTTTCATTATTATAAAAAATGTAAATAAAAGTTGCATGAAACAATATTACACATATGAAATACGATTTAGTGCAAGGGTGGTTACTCTTACAATATTCACTGTTTTTTTAAATATATATTTTTTGTTTTTAAATTTTGCAATTCCTTCATTTAATTTAATTGAATTTATTGTGCGTAAAAGTTTTAATGAGCTGTGTAAGGATTCAATTATAAATTCTTTTAAAAAATAACCTTGAATGTAAGTAAAAAAAAAAAAAAGAGTTTGTGAAACAAAATACCCGAAATTATGAAATTAATGAGAAAATTTTCCTTATTTTCCATAAAATTGATAACATGGCAACGAAAATGCAATACAAAACAAATAAAATGACAAAATTTTCATGTGAATTGACCACATGTGATACAAAAGACGTGTAATTTTGAACGCCATGCGTTTAAAATTGTTTCAATGAACTTATTTTGGAATTGGATAAATACATATTTCATTTGTGTATGATTCACATATGGTTTTTTTATTTTTTATTTCCTCTTAAGTAATTATTTTTTAACGAAATTAATTTTTAATATGTTAAAAACTCATGTGTGAGTGAATTGATTTTATTACGAGGTGTAAATTTTACACATATCGTACATACATATAACATTGCACATAGCTTAGAAGTAGTAAGAAATTGTTGTTTTTTATGACTGTTTTTCTGTTTGAGAAAAAAATATTTAATTTCTTAAACTTTATTTTAATTTATTTTTTTTTTAAATTTCAAGTGTTACATTTTCAAGGAGTTTAGAGTGAAGTCACCATGTCGCGAACCTTAAGTGTTTTTTTACTTGTCAAAATTGACAAAATATTCTCTTAAGTGAAGCTTCATTAATAATTCGCGGAAAAACTCAAATGTAAACAAAGGCTCAGCCAAATAGATAAATTCATTGATGTATGTGTAATGTGTATACCAACTAACATATATTATACACACAGGTACCTATATTATGTCGTTGTACCGTGAAACAAACAAAAATTATCTTTAATATGATTTGGTATATACCTACTTACTATCTTGTAGGCATTTAGGTCATTTGAGAAAATTCTTAGGGAAAATTTCCCTACTAACTTGAATTTGGAAAAAATAAATAATTATTTAAAAATTTGAATTTCCACCCTTAATCCACATTTCGATTAAAAAATGTATGAATGTTTTTTTAATAATTTTTTGAATAGATACTATTTATCTTTAAAGCCACCCACATTTTTTCTTTTTCAATTAATTAACCTTATTAAAAGTGAAAATTATCCACTCATAATTTCATATATGTATGTACATATATACATATGTATGTACTTTTCTCTTATTGTCTTGTTTTTTTTTTCAAATTGGAAAAAATAAAACACAGAAAGGCAAAAAGAAAACACGTCCAAAAAAACAAACAAGTTTATATGATTAAATAACCAAGAGAAGACAGTTTGCAAACATTATTTAATACACGACCTACACATTTCAATCACGTGTATTTCAGATACATTGACCTCTCATATGAGATGTCATGATCAAAAAACAAAAAACAAAATTTCATTTATAATTTTAATTTTATATAACAAAATCATTTTTTTTTTTTCAACGAGATAAAACGATATCATTAGTACAATGACACTTTTTTTTGGTATATCATAAAAGATACTTAAAAGCTTATGTGTTATTAAAGATCTCTTTAATACTCCCTACATCTTAAATAAATAGTGAAATATTATAATATTGTAATTTTTTTCAAATTATATGATGCTTTTAAAGGGCCCACAATAATTTTTTTTTTAATGAATGATAAATCGTTTTTGTTGCAAAACAATTATAAAATGATGACAATTGTATTATTTATTTGTTGTTGTTTTTTGTATATCATATAATTTTTTTAGATATCAATAAAATTTAAATGATTTTTTTTTTTAGTATAACAATATTTAAATATGATATACCTACATGATAACTTCACCTTGGACTGATGGAATAAAGGTAAACGAGTTTAATTGAATATACAAATGAAACTTTAATTTATTATGACTATTTTTTTCATCTTATTGTAACTTTACATACGTCATAGTATCTAATGATTTAAATGTATATTTAAATGTATTTTAGCTACTGTATATTTTCTTGTATATTGTATCTTAATTAGGAGTATAATTTTTCATTTCTCACTTTTTTTGGTTATTATTTTTTTCTTAGACATACATTCATATTGGTTAGTATATGTATCTATGATGATGGCTAGATATTGCATGTACTTGAGCTCTATATACTATTTCATCATCACCATCATCATCATCATCATAGAGTGAATCACTAGTTTACCTTGATCCGTTGGCTTTGTAATCATAACTATGTAGTACGTTATGTACATATGAATATTATTTATTTGCACAAAAATCGATACACATGATTTAAAATTGGTTACATACATATATTAATATTACCAATATGCTATCCATATTTATTTTAAATTTTAAAACAATACATTATACTTAGGAGTTTTATTTTTCACATCAAAGACAAATTTTTAAAATGAAAAGCTTAAAACAATATTTTTATAAATTTCTTGAAAATTTCCAATGATAAATCTTACATGATTAGGAAATTTCAACATGTAATACCTATACATGTACATATGTACTGTTAAAAAAATATATAGAATCTATCAATGAAGACGAAATCATATTGGATGTATGAAAAACTGATATGCGATTGCAGTATTTTTTTTTCTTTGGAAATCATTGAATGCATTTTATAAATAAATTTTCTTGTTTTTTAGTTTTAAATTAAACATCGACTTATTTGAAAAATAATTAAAATCGTGAGTTTGACATACATATGTATATGGTTTTTATTATTATTTTTTCTCAATGAGTTGCATAATTTTACGTAGGATTTTAAATTTTTCTATTTTCTTACTTCCATAAGAAAATATGTGTTTTTTTTTTACTTTCAAAATATGACGTTCACACATGACTCAAGCAGTTATCTTATATCTGGTATGACACAATTATTATTGTGCAAAAAAAAAAAAAAAAAAAAAAAAAAAAAAAAAAAAAAAAAAAAAAAAAAAAAAAAAAAAAAAATTCACTTTAAAATTAGGTAACAATGCAGAAAAATCAGTTAACTAGTTCATGAAATTATTATTTCTTTATTTATTTTTTATTGAAAGCACAAAAATAAAATTCAATAAAATAAAACAAGCGGATTTCTTTTGTAAGAAAATTGTTATAAATGAAGTTTGAAAAGCTAAATAAAATAAAAATATTTTAATGTGAACAAACATAAGATTTTAGATATGTATGTAGAAATTCAATAATTGAACTTTAAGACATTTCACCTAGTTAAAATTTAATTTAATAGAACAATTTTTAATTAAAATAAATCATTCGTAAAATTTGGAAAAAAATTAAATATTTTATGACAGAAAAAACAAATTTAATAAATTCTAAAAAATAGATAAAATTACAGATTAGATAGATTTAAAATCTTTTTTAAATAATCAACAAGCCACAAGCTGCGTAGCAATACTTAGAATATGCATAGAAATTTTCCCATTTAAAAAATAAGGGTGCTTTTGTAGACCTTTTCAATGGAAGAACTAAAGTTTCAAGGGTATGCTTGAATAAGGTTAAAAGTTGTATACAATCAATCCGTTCTATACGGTTAAATGAACTCAATAACGTCATTCATTTTAGAGAAATCGTTGAACAATAAACACACACAAACTTTTTGTTAAAAATAGTCTAGAAAGATTTTAAAGTTCTTAGAAACGTTGATTTCTCAAAAACTCGTTTTTTTCTTATAGGTATATACATACTTAAAAAATTTCACATAACATTATTGTTTCTTTGAATCCTTTAGAAGCAGAAATGTATAAGTGTGATGTGAATACCCTTCTCAATGTTCAGCCCTTGATAAAACCTTGAATTGAACTTCACAGAATAAAATCTTACAGTTCAAGCTGAAGAACCAGTTTGATTAATAAGATCTTTTGAAATTTCTTGTTCTTATTATTATTTTTTTTTTTTTGTTTTTCATCAATAAATGAAGAAAAAAAATGTACATAGATACATAAGTATGTAAAATTTACTCTTTTACATCCTTTTTTTCTATTGCATAGAATATAAATTATGATAAAAAGCAAAAAGTAAAAATGACATTGTCTAATTAATCACTTATTTGTTAAGTTGACATTGAACATCAGGAATTAATTTAAAATTCGAAAATAACAAACAAAAATTGTAAAAAAAAAAATGGATACACATCAAAAATCTTACATCAAATAAACTTCAGACTTTGATATTTGAAACAACATTTTATAAAAACAAAATCGATATCGACATGAAAAAAAACTTTATGAATTTAGGAAAAAAACAACAAATTGTTAAAGTTTTTGATTAGCACACACATCAATTATTACAAAATCTTATTACCTCATATCAAAAAAAAAAAAAAAAAAAAATTTATTTATTGCAAAAAAAAAAGAAGGAAAAAAGTTGTATAAACATTTTGTATGTTTTGCGAAAATGTTTTAAGCATGGATGTCATGGATAAGAGCAAACATTTTGTTCGTAAACATCATTATTGAATTTGAAATTTATTTTGATTTTTAATTATTATTTTTCTACAAATACATACACATAGGGTGATTCTGATAATAAAAGTTGCAATAGGATAATAAAAACAAAAATGTATATGTATAATTTTAAATTTACACTTTTTTAATTTCAATGATTAATTACACGCTTGTAACTTATATTACGTTAAATAAATTATGTGTCATGGTTCATTGTTTCACAAGTTATTTTCACAAATATCTCATTGTTTAACATACATAATCTTGAGAAATATGTATATCTTTGAAATATACATATATATTTTTTTCAATATTACAACATTTTAGCAGGAAATGCTATTTCACTCTTATTTTCATTAAAATTTTTCCATGGTTATCGGAATATTTTTTCTTGAATGAATTAAAAATCGAAAATATTTAAAATACCTACAACTTAGTTTTTTGGATTTTTCATTCAATAATTCGTTTCTAATTTTTATTTCTTGATGAATCAACAATTAAATATTTTTGTTTTTGATAAAAAGAATAAAATTGAGCGAATTAGTAATTAATCGTGATTTTGTTTTAATGATGTTCTTTGAATCCGTTGTCTGTTTAATTCTCATGGGAATCATTAAAAAATAAAAAATTTGAATTGTAAATTGTAGAGGATTTAATTTAGAAATACGAGTTTCTAGTCATGCTTTTAAATATTCATTAATATTGTTTTTATTTTTCCCATTAAAAAAATGATTTTAAAATTTACAAAATTTCAAACATTGATTCTTCTTTAAGATTAAATTGAGTATATGTGTAAAAATATCTAAATCTATCAACTATATAATTTTTTATCCTTTATATAAATGAATCCTAGACAGTATGTATGTTGTTGTTATATTTTTTCTTTTAAGACAGGTATCCCTTAAAAATACATCTTCATGCAAAGCCTTACAATTTTTCAACATTCTTATACATTTTAGAAAATTTCTTAACGTTCTTCATTCATTTGTTTCCATTTCTATGGCATAGAATAGAAAAATACCCTACTTTTTTTAACATATTTGGAATATACATACACATGTACATATGTATAATCTCAAACTTTCGCTTTTAAAAAAAAAAATAAATAAATTCAATACATTTTACAGTTAAAAAACGGCAAATTCTTGTGAAATAAAATTTCCAATAAAACTTAATTTATTACTTAATTTTTCTAAGAAAACTATCTTGCATAAAAAAAAACCAAAAACCAGAAAAATAAAAATAAATTTTCAATTCAATCATTTTATGCACGAATTTTAATCCAAAAAAAAATTATAATTTTTAACAAAAAAAATAAAACACTTTCAAGGTTTTAAACTCAAAAAACAAAGAGTCAATGAAAAAATTTCAAAATCCGAACGTCTAAAAAAAGATAATACTAAATTTAAAAAAAAAAAAAAAAAAAAAAAAAAAAAAAAAAAAAAAAAAAAAAAAAAAAAAAAAAAAAAAAACATTAAAAAAGCCTAGTTTGAAACTAGTTTGAAAAATAAAAAGGCTTTTAAAAAAGTACTTACATTATTTAAAGAAATAAATAATATCTTTATATAGTGGTGATTGGCATTAATATATCGATTAAAATTCTACCTTATACTTTATTGTTTAGAGAATTTTTTCGAAAAATAAATAAAAGCAAGTTTTTGAAATCTTCTTGACAATCTTTTATTTTAAAAAAATGTAGATAAAATAAATAGGAAAAAATTAAGAAAAAAAATTCCATGTTTAAAAATGGTCTTGAATTTATAATTTGTTATGCTGAAGTTTTTATTTTTTAAAAAAAACTGACGTCATGTCTTTTGTGTTTACAAGATACAATTTATTTTAAAAACAATTTATGTGTAATATGAGTATTTTAATGTTCTGAACAATTCATTTTAATCATTTCATAGAATTTTATGATGTTGCAAAAAAATTAAAAAAAAAATACATTCTTTTGATTTAGAACTCGCATTATCTTTTATTTTTTCATCTTTCTCACAACACACGATTATTATGCAGATATTATGCTATCATAAACATATTTCTAAGGCTAGAAGAAACATTAATCATTATAATTTATTTCAAGTATAAACAAAAATTTTTTTTTTTACATATAAAACTACAATAAAATGTTTATAAAGACAAGAATAGGAAAAACAATGGTATTCAATTTTAATGACAACTCATATAAATTATACAAGAAACATAGAAATAACAAAATTAACAATTTTTTTTTTATTTTTTCAAAATGTATATTTCATTTGCAGAAACCTATTTAATGTACATTACATGCTTTGAATTTCGCTGAGAACGCGAAACTAAATTAGGTGTTTAATAAAAAGATGATTGCAACATCATTTAAAAACAACAACAACAAAATAACTGAAAAAGAATTTCTAAGTTAAAAAAAGCATCGACTTTTATAAAAGTTTTCAAATTTTTTAAAAAAAACATGTTAATTTATTTTCTGCATCTTTTTTTTTTTTTTTAAATTATTTTAACGGTTTGTTGTTTTTTCTAATTATTAAAGGGGCGTTAAATACGTAACGAAAACCTTGAACGAATTGAATCATCTTTCTGTAGGTGATACTTTTTTTTTATTACAAACATAATCAACTATGTATCTATTTAGTTCAGTAAGATATAATTTCAAGAAGAAATAAAAATGAAATAGAGAAATGCTATATGTAAATAATATCTTTCTATTATATAAAATCAAAAAAATTTTATTTTCAAGGTGTTCTACTTCCAAAACATTTTTTTTTCTTTTAAAAATCTTTAAGTTCAATGTTATAAAATTTTACATACGAGTATATGTAAATGTGTGTGTGTGAACAACAAATAAGTACTTTTTTTCATACAGAAATTACATATTATATCTTTAATTTTAATATTTGAGAGAAAAAAAAATTACCTTTTTAAGTTAATTTTTATATAAAATTTAAATTAAATTTCAAATTTTATTTTTTTATTCCAAAATTAGGCCAAAAAATAAATTGTGTAAAATTTTCAAAGTTGTTCAAAATCTACAGGAGAAAAAACGATTAAGTAGCTGAAATATAACGAAAAAAATTTTTTTAATTGTATTTTTTTTTTAAATTAACACAAAAAACAAAAGACTGTAACTTTATTTTGCAATGCATTGAACAAAAACAAAAAACAAAAAAAAAACAAATCTAAATTATTGCACAAAAAATGAAACAAAAGTGAAAAAAAAAAATTATTTTTTTGCTATTATATGTTACATACACACTAGGTAATTGCAGTTGTAATTCCTTTATTTTAATTTAATTGAATTCTTTTTTTTACTTCAATTTTTTTTATATTTTTGCTCTTGTTAAAAAAATCACTGAACTAATTCACAAGTCGCATGTTAAAAAAATTTTTTTTCAATGTAATTTATAATCATTGTTGTTGCAATTAGCACATACTTTTTTTTTTATATATGTAATCATGCGCGACTTGATATCTGAACGCTTTTTAAATTAATACTAAAAAATTAAAACTAAAAATTTTTCTTACTACTTAACTTCTCTACGAAAACAGATACAAGACAATGTGAAATAGCTACTAAAAATTAAATTAACTAGAAATAAGCTTATAGTGTATATATATTGATGATGCTATTAGCTAGCAAAATAAATATCTTTTATTTTATTATGTTAAGTATTTTCTGTAATAAGCTTAATATTCATTGTCTAAGATATTTTATATTTAATTGTGTAAAGTAAGATAACTTTACAAATATCTGCGCCAAAGAACATAAATAAAATACGATCTGATTGTTTAAAAGTGAATCTTGTTTTTGTTACCCCTGAGTAAATGACGTCGCACATCAGCTCTTCTTGCAAAAACAAAAGTAGGAGTGGAAAATTTATTGCAATTTTTATCTTAAAAAAATGTGATTAAGAGGTGGATTTTAGTTGTTGACGCAGAATTTACAAAACTGTAAAAATTTAGCCAACGCAGAAAAGATCCATGTTGGAAAAAACAAGATTCATATAATGGACTGTATAATTGAACTAAAAAAAAAACAAAATCATCCAAAAACTATCGGAAATATAATGACCAAAAATTTTCAAAAATTATTTTAAAAAAGTCTTATAAATTTTACTGTACACAGCGTTAGAAATTAGAACATAAAGATGAAAAAGTGGGAAAAGGAAAGTAGAGCCGAAAATAAGAAAGTGATGAAGGATGCTCTGTTCAAGCTTTTCCAGATATACATAAAAAATAATAATAACATTTTATAATTTAAAAAATTTTTTTTTTTTTCAAAGCAAATATACATATGTAGGTATAATACATCTGTACATACATATTTACCTATGTATATTTTTGTTCAAAACAAAAAGGAAATTCAAAAGTATAAATTACGGCAACAATGCATATGTATGTAAAAAATGAAAATTTTTAACAAAAATCTGCCAAAAGCATGATCAAAGTAATCATAATGTATGACAGTATGACTTCATAAAATACTCTCACAAAATCAATGACGTCAAAGTTTAGAGAAATTTTATTAAAGCTTTGCTATGCAACTTTGATGGAAAAGCTTTTGTCTGTTAATCTTGTCTGTTAACATATATAAAATATTATATTTTATAGTATTTTATATACATATGCTGTTAATCTAAAAAAATTAAGCACACAATTTTGTTCTAGGTTGCTTATATTATTATTTTATTAGTTATGTCTAAAGTAAGCATTAAGTATGTATAATTTTTTTCATATTCAACATAAGCAAGAGTTGTTCACCATCAGCACCTTGAACAATTCATATTGTTTTTATCAGCTACTTGATAAATTGTTCCTAATTTTAAAAAAATAAAAGAAAATAGGTATAATTGTGCAATGTGTCAGAAAAACATTAAAATTTTCAAAAATTTCAATAAAATTTTATTATTCTTTTGTAATTTCCATCTTCACCAGTCAATAATAAATTAGTAATGGTGTACTGTCTTCATTGGAAAGGAATTGATGAGTTCCATCTTCGGCTTTGAAAAAATGAAGACATTTGAACATATAACATTTCGTCAGCTTGTTGTGGTTGTTGTTGTTGCTGTAGTTCTTGTTTCTCTTCACGAATTTCGGGTCCTGGTATTTTTTTACCACCTGAGCCAATAACTTTACCTTTTAAAAAAATAAGAAAAAAACATTGCTATTTAACACCCTTTGCACACTTGGTGGTTAAACCGGTTATTGTTGCGCTGGTTGTAACATAAGGGTATAATTTTTCCCAACTGGGTATAGTAAGAAATCATCCAAAATAATTTCAGCTTCACGGTTGTAATACACTCATACTCTTGTTACAACTGGTCGTGCCACCTTCAGATGTATTTTGAGCAGTTGTAAAAACAGGTTTTATAACCCGTTTGTGTCGTTGTAACAACAACCTAATGTGTTCATGCTCTAAGGAATTTATATTGTTAAAATTTAGAAAAAAGTTTACTGGTGACTGAGAATATTCAGATTCCGATTTCGAAATAAAAGCAGCTCTTGTCAAATGTTTACATTAGATTAGAAGAATGTAGAATGCATTCATGTACATATTACTATTTATCACATGCAATCAATACGTGGATAACCGTTAAAAAAATGTGTTATCCTTGTAGATCTTTTTCGAAAAATAAAATTGAAAGTAGAAGCATCTCGTTGAATAAAATTTAATTTTTTTTATGTATTTTTTTATTATTTAAAATAGTAAAATAAATATTTATTTATTATTATTAAATTATTGTCTTTTATGATTTTTAAGTGAAAATAGATTTCAATTAAAATTTTTAGAAATATTTTCATGAATAAGATTTTAAAAATTTATAATAGCATTCTCAATGTTTGGTCAGTTATAAAAATAAGTATTTGCTAAAAAAATGAAATAACTTTCAAATATAATATTGAATTGTTCAGAATTTTCTGTTTTACTACCTTTCGATTTTCTTATATGTATCTAACAGAAAAATTGTAACGAACAATTTTTATATTTTAATTTTAAATCACATTTTGCTTGTCCGAAAACATTATTGTGATCTAATGCATGCCATCTACTTGTCATAGCGTTATAACAGATTTCAATTCAAATTCGATTCCAATGATTTTTAAATTACTGAGCAAGTAAATTAAAGTAAAGTGCAATTAATGCAATTCATGAAATTAGAAGTATTTACTTTATTTAAAATTACCATTTTCCAAATATTAACTTTCTTACTCGTCTTTTAATTTCTTTTCGAAAATTAAAAACTCTAAATTCATTACAATTTAATTTCAAATTTCCAATAAACATTGTAAATTGACAGCTGTCTTTTGTGGATCTTATATGAATTGTCAATTTTTTCATATGGTATTACTAAAATTTAATGTCAGAACTCAGAATTATAAAGAGTTCGGATATGGCGTAGTCCTTGTAGTAAAGTAGTGAGTTTTTATTTTTAATTATTTGTCTGAAATCGCTTAGTATTCTTATTTATTAAAAAAAAGAAGAGATATAATAAAAAAATTTTATTAATAAAAATGTTTTGAAAAAGTTTATAGTGAAAATGTCTTTAGTGACAGTACAGAGATCACCACCAAGTGGGACCGGTTCACATAGTACTTTATCGGTGAGAAGAGTTTCAAATAAAGAAAAAAAAAGATTTTTTTTTCCTCATCATAAATATATACAACACTTTTTTTTAAAATGTGAAGTTTTCAAATTGAAATGCCTAAATAAGGAATGCAAACAACTTTTTCATTTAGTTTCATTCATTTCACATTTTGCTTTATTATAACATACCACTTAAAAATATAACATTTAGATTTAATGAAAAAAATAATTGTATGTATATAAAAAAACTATCTTTTATATTATTTTATAAGCATTATACTGTACATATACATATATATAATTTGTATATATTTCTTTTTTTTATACTGAAATGAATTCATGAGTAATTTGTTTATTATTACAAGAATAAAGAAAAATGCCTAATTGAGCGTAGATTAAAACAAAAAAAAAAAAGAATTTTTCCCATTCATAATTCAAAAAATCATACTACGTATTAACAAAAAAAAAAAAAAAAATTATTGTACAATATATTTGTTTTTCTTTTCTTTATTTTTTTAATATCTAAAAGTTATAAAGGGAAAAAAAATTGTGTGTGCAATTGAATAAAATTCAGAAAATTTTCTTTATTTTCTATTTAATAAATATGTAGGTATGTATGTATGTCTGTATATGTTTTTAAAAAAAGTATAAATGAAAAAAGCCAGCACAAACAAACAAACAAACATAATATATGTACAATATACCTACTAAAAAAAAAACTTGTGACAAAAAAAAAAAAAAAATAAGTCGACAACTCGTAAGTTTTTGACATTAGCAGCAAGCAAAGCAATTTATATGTGATTTAGTCGATCTCTACCTTCTACCTACCTACTAACAAATAAGTAGAAAAAAAAAACGAAACATTTTTCATTTTTTTTTTCTTAATCTTTACTTTTTTTCGCTATGCCAAATAAATACGTTTTCATCATACAAAAAATATACCTATTAAAAAAACGATGTACCTATGTAGATACTCTTCAAAATTCATTGACTTTTCACATCTCGCGACACAAAGTATGGAAGAAAAAAAAAAAACAAAAAAAATGATGATTTTGTGTACAATTTTTGTTTTTTCATTATTTTGTCCTCAATCCTTGAATGAATTATTTTATTCCTCATTCTATTCGATTGTGTCATCTAATAGAATACATAAAATAATTTGTAATCAGTTTGAAATTTATTTAGATATTTTGTTGTTGATGCTGCTACTGTTGCTATTATGCTTTTCCTAGTTTAATCTTTGCTCTTTTTCTTTTTGTATTAAATAATGTAAAATTTTCCATTTGATTTTCATCTTTTGCTTGTATTTTTTATTCAAACAGAAGAAAAAAAAGGCATTATTATTACATTATTAGACTTATTCAACAATAAATCTTACTTATTTTTTTTTAGTGTTTTCAATTCGAACACAAAGCAGCTATAAGTGATGATAATAATGTGTGTAATGAGATAAAGATTAATCAACGAAACATATGATGATTATTGTTATGTGTGTACATACTAAAATCAAATAAAAAAAACATTTTCAAATAGTTTTATTCAAGATCAACAAATCTTCTTTTTTTTATTTATAATTTTTTTTTCTCAATGTAATGTCATCTGCAAAAATAAATTTAAAAAAAATCATGTAATTGACTAGTTTATTACTTTTAATTCGCATTTATTGACCTTATGCTATTCAAAAATTATTAATAGTATTATCATCCTTCTTGAAATGATTATTCTAGACATTACAACAACTACAACAACAACAAAAATATACTTTCTGTAGATATTATCTCTTTACTTTTTTTTTTACATACATACATACATATATGATCACACTCAACATCTAAGCGCTATTCCCTTGATTATTTACGTAAAAAAAAACAAGAAAATAAAAAAATTGTCTGCGTTTTAGCATAAAAATAGAAATGGCAATATTTTAAATATTACATCTATTTTTTTTTCTCGTCGCCCACAAATAAAAAGATACATTTTTTTTGTTTTTGCTTTTAGTTTTTATTTAATGTATAAAATGTGCAAAAAATTCAAATTTTTAATTTTTCTAATTCATTCACTTAATTTTTTTTTTCTTCTTTTTTTCATCATTAGTTTCATGAATTCATAATCAAGGCATAGATTTTTATTCTTTTGTGTTAGCAAAATAAGTAATCATCATCATTGTATAAAAATATACTCTTTGAAGTTCATCTATTTTTATAAAATAAATAAATAAAAAAAAAAAGAAATATGTATATATTATATTTTTTTTAAAAAAAAGTGTTTGTTTCATGATGTAAAAAAAATCACTCACACTTATAATTTACTGCGCTAGTAAGTTAAGACAAAGACTAAACGAATAGTAGATTTATTTTTCTAACAAAGTTTTCAGATTTTATTGTACAAAAAAAAAAAAAATAATGTTTTTCTGTTATTTGCATCATTGAGTAAAGTTTTATGAAATAATTTGAATTTGAAAGCAATTGTTTTTTTTTTTACTGTTTTTGTTGTTGTTGAATAATCTGAATCTTATTCAGGTGTATCAAAAAAAAAAAAAACAACAAAATAACAAAACAAAGCAGAAAAAAAAATAGGTAAACTTTAAAAATCTAAGTAATAGTTTAAATAAATTAAACTACTGAGAAAATTGCTTTTAAACTTTGGTTATTTGTTATGTATGTACCTATTTATGTTTGGTATTTTGAACAAAATAATTACGAGACAAAGTGGAGTCTTCAAGTGATATAACACCAAGCAACAAAAGTTCAGCTTGTTCAATAAAAACATTATATATACCTACAAACAACCTGCTTCTTTTTTTTTTTTTTTTTCATTTTTTTCATTGATGTTGAAATAAAATTTGAAAGTTCATTTTGTTTGTAATCATTAAAGTATTCGTAAGATAAATAACATTTATCATTATCAAGAATATGATTTTTTTTTCTTACTTTTTAATTTCTGAATTAATGAGTAAAAAATATCGTACAGGTATTATATGACTTTCTATCTTTAAGAAAAAGAAGAAAAAATTAAGTTTTTGTTAAGACAAGCAAAAAGTTCTGTTAAAAAAAGTTAAGAGATTGTTTAGATTTCATTTTTACTTAAGATAAACTAAAAAAAAAAAAAAAGTGATTAGAAAGATAGTTTCATTTTAATTGGTAGACGTACAATCCCATTTGGATTCAAGACTTAAATATTATGTAGGATTTTTTATTTCGTTCACGTATTTTTATATTTCTAACGCATTTCTGTTAAATTTAATACATGTAAATCGAAAATAACATGTTAAATTAGTAATTAAATGAAAAGTGTAATTTGAATGGAATATTTTAATAAAATAGTGCCAAATTTTTAAAAATCTTATCAATGTTAATTATGAAAATTTGCTGTATTGAAGATTTTTTTATAATGAAAAATTTTTCAAATAACAAAAATTTATGAACATTTTTTTATGAACATTTTTTCGGTAAAAATTAGCATAAATTTTAGAAATTTCACAAAATTCATTTACAGTTTTCTCATCTAAAACATTTGAAATAAAAAATTAAATCAAGAAACTACTGAAAATTTCTTAGAAAAGGCTATTTTCAGTAAAATTTTACATAATGACGTAAATACATAGTAGTTGTTGTTGTTTATTTGTTTTTTTCATTTCTTTTTCTGCGTAACAAAAATACACACTACTAAAATTTCATAGAATTTATATTACATATGTATATATTAAAATATTCGGTTAGTAGTATAATAGCACAACTAAAAGACGGAACTTTTATAACTTGATAAACATTTTAAATAAACTAATGTGAAACGAAAAAAATAAAAAGAAAAGAAAAAATAATAACAAAATAAAAATGTAAGCAAAACAAATGCACATATCAACGTATATTTTATGGAAAAAATTGTAATTGAAAGCGAAATATGAATTTCATAATCATTATGAATACATAAATGCATATATGTAGGTAATGTAAAGTGTGTGAAATAAAAGTTTTTTTTTTTTGAAGAACAACAAAACAAAAAAATAAAAACAATAGAAGGAAAACAAAAATTAATACATTTCATTTGAAAAATAAATAAGAAAAATTGAATTTAAATACAATGTTTAAAGTTTTTAATGTTTTTTTTTTTTAACTCTGAAATGTTTTATTCTCCTGTATTTTATTACATTGTTAAAGCATCGATACTACATCAAAAATTATTTTTTTTTTGATTAAAAATAATTATAACTGCTTACAACTTACTTACAATATGTCATTCTTTTTTGAAGAAATAATCGTATTTTTTTTTTCCTCTTATTTTTTTTTTTTTTTGTTTTTTTTTTTTTTAATTTAACAATTATTATTTTTATTTATTTGTAGAATGCTTGTATTTAAATTGAAATTTACTTTGTCGGTAATAAGTTAAGTATGTAGTTATATTACGTTCTTCATCTTTTTTAATCAGTTGTCAAGTTAAATTTAAAAAGATTCCAATTACTTATTGTTATTACTAAAACAAAAATACTAAAACAAAAAATAACACAGTACGTGGTTTAACAAAATAGAAAAATAGTAAAAAAAAAAAGATATTTGAGATTTTTAAGTTGCTGATTCAAAAATACTAATAAAAAAAATGCTTCATGAACATGTAAGTTTTTAAAAAAAAAAATTTGATTTTGAATATTTTATTACACAACAGATCATTCTTGAACAGAAAAAAACAAGTAGTTTATGTGGAAGATAATTTAAAAAAATGTGAATTTGATAGATTGGGAAAATATACTAAACAATATTAGTTTTTACTTATTGTAATTTCCAAAATAAAAAATATCTTCATCATTTTTTAGATTTCATCTTTTCATCATAGATATTTATTTTTATTTTTTATTTTTTAAATTAAATTCAAGCGTTATTTAAATAACGATTTTAATTGTTTTCATTTTTATTTTTTTATTTCCAGGAAGAAGATGTAGAACATGAAGAAAGTAGTAAATTTGAAAAAAGGTATGATTTAACAGCTTTAAAAAACAAAAATAATCAAATGTTTTTCACATTTTAAAGTTAAGAATAGTTAATAACAAAAACATAATTAATTTTATTAAATCCCATTAAACTAAGTATCAGGACATACCTATGCCCCGTTCCAATAAACTCCATGATAGTATATTACTTTGGTTCCTAAAAAGTAATGTATCATTCAATTCAGTTCCTAATAATATTTTTGATCTAATTTGATTGATTTTCAAATTCTAATACAGTTTTAGTCCGATTAAAAAGAACTGGTGGACTTATGACATCTCGATAGCAACTGAGAATATTAAAAAAAGTGTACGAATTTTGTCAATTCAAAAAGATTACACAAAATTACGAAAATAGATTTTCTTTTACTTTCTCCAAATAAATATGATTTATGGTTTAACAAATAAATGTTTTTAACCCTTTTTTTTATAGAAATCTTATCCTCAACGTAATAGTTCGCCTTATAATTCATAATTTTGGTTTTTTCACTAACTATAAAACTAAAATTAATTTTAGATATTATCATTCAATAGCCTTTAAACACACTATCCACGATTAAAATATGTTTGTTAAATTAACACATTAACCACCCTATTCGAATTGAAATCTTGTTCCATTATTAAGTCCATTTTTACAAACATTTTCTTAAATTTTAAAAATTGATTCACTTGTTCGTTTTCTTATCTTATTTTTTTATCTGCATAAAATATCTCACATTTTATTAACATTCAAAAATTTTATTATTTTTTTCAATTTCTTTTGTTTAAAACAAATTGCAAGGTTGTTAATTTTTCCAATTAAAATATTGTTGATAAATAAAAGAAAAAAAAAAGCATTTGCTTATTTACATTTGTCTTTTTAAATTGTAGTGAATGCTTCTTTACTGGTAAAGGAACTGCATTAATTTTAGCATTACGTGAAATACCACATCACATTGCTGAAAGAAGAAAAAGTTTAGATGTTGAAAAATGGACAGGAGGCGGTGCCAATTTAGAAATTCAACAACATTTACAATCTATGTTTTATTTATTAAGACACGAAGATACATTAAAAATGGTAATATTAAATGAAAAAAAAAAATTATCCTAATAGAACTTTTTTGTTTTTAATTAAATATTTGTAGGCAGTTAAATTAGAATCACAACGTCCAAATAGGACTAGATATTTAGCAATAATATCTCGAAGATGTTATAAAAATAATAATGGTTTGAACATATCTAGTGGTTCACGTTTATTATTATCAAGAAAAATGAAAAAATCAACATATCAAAGTGAAAATGAAATTAATATGGATAATAATAAATATGAAACATCAATAGCAACAACAATTTCATCTACAGTATATACATCAATTACTGATTATAATAAAGAATATGAACAAAAAGTACATGTTGATACAACAGATATAACAGATACAGATAATACCACAATAATAACAAGTTCATCATTATTGATTGATTCAAATGATAATAATAATAAAATCAGCACAACCAAACGTAACATTAATTGTGATATACCTATATATGAATCATTATCATCATCATCATCTTCCAGTAGAACTGATCCTTTAGATGAACTGGAAGAATCATGTTTATTAGGCATAGATTGCAACGAAAAAACCACTATTGGCCTAGTTTTAAAAGTTTTAGCTGATACAACAATACGACTTGATGGAGATGGGTAAGTGATTTTCAAGTGACAAAAAAAAAAAAAAAAAAACAAATGAAAAAAAAACATTTGGCTTTATTTCCAAATTTTCTATGTCATTTGTTTTCTTTTGTGGTTTCTGTATTTAATTGAATTTTAATTTTTGTGAAACTAGATTATTTTTAAAATAAATAACATTTTTTTCTTTTTAAAAATTGTTTTACAGGGGTTTTAGTATAAGTGTATACGGAAAAACTCATATATTTAAACCAGTATCAGTGCAGGCTATGTGGTAAGTTTTTTTTTCTTAAAATCAATTGATGGTATTTTAAATTGTTGAGTATATGTTTGTACGAGTTTTTTCTTTTATTTTCCATAATTCTGACGATAGAGAATTCTTAAAAAAATTTAAGATGTGTGTTATGTGAATTTTCAAGCGAATTCATGTTATAAAATATAATTTCAATTTAAAAAGAAAAAAGAATACTTATCAATAAAGTCAGTTTTAGTTGAAAGAAAAAAATTATTTTAAAAATTTATTGGACGCTTCCAATCGTTTAAATTTTGAAAATACATACCATTAATTCCACTGCGTGAAATATTTTGTTTTGTTTTATATTAAACCTTTTTTATTTTAATTTAAAGGTCAGCACTACAAACTCTTCATAAGGTTTCTCAAAAAGCACGTGATAATAATTTCTATCCTGGTGGTCCATCACATGAATGGGTATCAGATTATGAAAGTCGAATAGATTCGGATAGATCATGTTTGAATGAATGGAACACTATGGATAGTCTTGAAAGTCGACGTCCACCTTCACCAGATGCTGTAAAAAATAAGTATATAAATTATTTGTAAACGGTGAATAAATTTTTCTTTTTACTTGATAATTCGAATTCATTTAATTTTAGACCGACTAAAAGAGAAGAAACAAAACAAGTGATACGAATGAAACTTAAAGAGATTATGATGTCTGTTGATTTAGACGAAGTAACATCAAAATACATTCGTGGTCGATTAGAAGAACTTCTTAAAATGGATCTTGGTGAATTTAAATCATTTATTGATGAAGAAATGCTTATGATATTAGGTCAAATGGATGCACCAACAGAAATATTTGAACATGTTTATTTAGGTTCTGAATGGAATGCTAGCAATCTAGAAGAACTCCAAAGGAATGGGTAAGAATGAATATCAAAATGTGTGATGTTCGTATAATGATTAAAAAATTACTATTCTTTTTTTTTTTTTAACAGTGTTGGTCATATATTAAATGTAACACGTGAAATTGATAATTTCTTTCCTGGTATGTTTGATTATTTCAATGTTCGTGTTTATGATGATGAAAAAACAAATTTATTAAAACATTGGGATAATACATACAGATATATAACACGTGCTAAAGATGAAGGTTCAAAAGTTTTAGTACATTGTAAAATGGGTGTAAGTCGTTCAGCATCTGTTGTTATTGCATACGCAATGAAAGCATATAATTGGGATTTTAATTATGCATTAAAACATGTTAAAGAACGTCGAAACTGTGTTAAACCGAATAAAAATTTTTTAGCACAATTAGAAACTTATCGTGGTATGTTAGATGCAATGCAAAATAAAGAGAAATTACAACGTAGTAAAAGTGAAACAAATTTAAAATCAACAAAAGATGCACGTTTATTACCAGGAAGTGAACCAACACCATTAATTCAAGCATTACAAAAAGGTGGAGAAGAAACATCATTATTATCATTAGCAACAGCGATAGTTACATCAACTGGTGAAGAAGATGAAAGAACAACAATAAATTTATTAGCACCAGCATCACCATCACCATCATCACGTTCATTACCATCATCAACTACATTAAATATCGATAAAAGCACAATCCCAACTGAACAAACAACACCAACATCAACAATAAAACGATCGAATAGTTCATTGTCGTCACGAAATTTTGACATTGATGAAATTTCAACGACGACTGTAATACAATCATCATCATTATCATCATCTTCAAATCCAGTGATGTCAAAACATCAAAGTTTATCATTAGAAGATCTCGTTGTTACACATTGTGATAATCAAAAGAATAATGTACGTTATCCAGCAACAAATGGTCAAAACTATAGTTTAACACAAAATCAAATACGGCATCTACAACAACATGAGCAACAAGATGAAATGAATTGTAGTAGTAGTAATTCTTCTGATGCTTCCTGTGTAAAAACAATTATTAGTGAATTGGAAACACAAAAAACAGTAGATGAAGGTAATGCCAGCAGCAGCCATATAAATCTAATGATTCCACTTTCTACTCCTCATATTTTGCATCAATGTGATAGTATTAATAGTAGTAGTAATGATGTACTACTTACATCATCACCAATTTCATTATCATCATCATTTCCACATGGAATTAATTCTACAGAAAATAATGATTCTGTAACATCAACAGCAACAATTGCAACAATATCGGTGTCATCATCATCTTCTTCATCGACATCAAACTGTGAAAATCTCATTTGGACTTCATCATCACAGTTAATTCGACAATCGACAAATATTGATTTGACTGCTGCTGCTGTCGCAACTGCCAATTTAAATCAACAACTTCAACAAATTGTTGATATGTCCCAGCAACAGCAGCAGCAACAACACCAAAATAAGGACATTATGACGACGGCAACGATGACAACAACATCAACAACAGCAACAACTAACACAGCTGATTACTTTTCATCCCAATTAGATAATATTTTTGAAAATGAAGAGACTAAAACTGAAGAATGTAGTAGTAATAGTAGTACTAGTGCTAATAGTAAATTAAATACAATTTCATCATCATCATCATCATTATCAAATCAAATGTGGCAAACACAAAATCAAACAAATTTGCCACCACTGCCACATTTTATTGATGCTGCCACAACAGTTGGTAGTATTGTATCACGTCAAAGTTCGTGTAGCTCAGTAGATTCAGCAGTATTTGTTGGTGGTTATTCTGCTGGTGAACAAACAGATATACCATCACGTCAATCATCATGGGGTTCAGGTGATAATCGTATATTACCTTCACGAAATAGTTCATGGGGTTCATACGATACCAACCGATCAGCAACATTATCAAGCACATATAGAAATAGTTTAAAACAATTAAAAGGCTATGGAGGAGGAGGAGGAGGAGGAGGAACAGGAGAACAAATATCGTCTTCAACGGTAGTAACAAGTTCTCGTGTGGATAGTGGAGGAGGAGGAGGCGAAGGAATAGAAGTTATTTTACAAGAGGAAAAAGATAATGAACCAATATTATCTTCAACAATGGGCACTGTAAAAAGAACAAAACAAAAATTAGAAGAAAATTTATCATTTAAAAAATTATGCGGTGGTGATGATAGTTTATGTCAAAATATTTCAGCTTCTTCGATTTCAGTTTCTTCTGCTTGTCCTGCTACAATTGAAGCTTTCGATACAATAAATACAGATAATCAAAAAATAAGAAATAAATCATCGCCATCAACAAAAAATAGAAGTAATAGTGAAGAAATAATATTTAATCGTGGTACAAGAGAATATAGAGAAACAGAGGATGAACGACAAACAGGAAGAATAGTAGGAAAAGGACGTAGCGGAAATAGTGGAGAAAATATTCGTAAATTAGAAAAATTATCAGCATCAGCACCAGAAACATTTTCAATAGAAAAATTTGCAAAAGTTATACATCAGCAACAACAACAACAACAGCAACAACAACAACAGCAGCAACAACAACAGCAGCATCAGCAATTGCATCATCATTCTAAAAAGAAAACAAAACAAATTAAAATCGAAAACGAAAGTCATGTACAAAATTTAAAAAAGAATTTTGAAGCAAAAGCATCAATAGCTTCAACTATATCTACGACAGCAACAACAATGTCAAATTTTTCAAAACAAAAAGGTCATCAATCACTTCCATCATCACCAATAGCAACGCATAGTGGTCATCATCATCATCATCATCATCACCATCATCAACATAAAGATTTAAATGTTAAAGATTTAGTAACAAAATATCAAAATTCAGAACCGTTACATAATCAACGTCATACAACAGCAATTGGTAATAGAATAAGGCCAAGATCATTTTATGAAAGTCGTACATCATCAATAAATAGTAGCAATGATTTAGAAAGAACTGCTAGTTCAACAGTAACATCAACAACAAAATTTATACGAAATAAAAAGGATGCAATTCAAACAGCTGTTGCTGCAATAACAGCTGCTGCAACAAATGAACAAAAACAACTACAGCAACAACAACAAAATAGGCCACCAGTTCCACCGATAAATGCTAAAATTCCAATTCATCATCATCATCATCACCATCATCAGCATCATACATCCATGACAACAACAGATGGCATTTTAAGTGAAAATTTTCATCAGCGCAAAGTTCAACATTATGGAAAAACTCATCCATTAGCACGACTTTCATTTTGCAAAAAGAAACTAAATACAGCTGCTACTTATAATACTATGTAATAAGATAAAAAAATTAAAAAAAAAAAAAGAACAAAAATATTTAAGATAAACAAGAACAAAAAAAAACTTGTGTTTCAGAAATAAAACAATTGACTTGTATATATAAATATACCGTTTTCTATTTTTATGTTTTTATTGAACAAGAGTTGTTTTTATATAAAAAAAAAAAAATACTTTCAATTTAAAACAAAAGAAAAAAAAAACAAATTTAGTTTGATGTGCTCTTAAATAAATTATTTTATTTCATAAAAAAATGATTAAACATACTTTTTTTTTTTTCAAACTCAATTTTTTCGAAAATCTATCGTATTTCACCCTCAATTGAATTATATCAAAATAGCGGCTTACAAACGGAATAACTATCAGTTAAGCCAATGAGGACTTTCGTAAAACTTTATTGATATCAACTTTAGTATATACACTTGAAACTACATATGCTTGAGCCATTGGAAGTTTTCACTAAACGAAATAAATTGACAATGTCAGTATTCTTGAGCTTTACGAGACTTTGACTTTGAGACTCTATCTTTGAATATGGCCAAACAAAAACAAATAAGATTAGAGACTCATCCTAATTTTAGAGGATTCCTTTGTGTTTTAAATATTTGCTGTCAGAAAAAGTGGAAACATGAAAAAAAAAATGTTGCTGCTCAAGATGTTTGAATTTCGTGAAAACAAAAAAATTTGATATAAATTGGTACTTTTTGTAATTTTTGGGAAATAAGTTTAAAATTACTTCAAATCTTTTTTAATCCAGAAATAGCGACCTTTGATAGAGTGTACAAGATATTTTAAGGAAATTATTTAAATTTAAAAAAAAACGGTTTCGAAATGTTGAAGTTGTCTTCTATGTTAATGCACCGGAGTAGCCATGTTTTGCATCGAAGTGGTAGTAATATTTTATGTTTCGGAACTAAGCCACAATTTTTAAATTCATAATAATTGTTTAGGAAAAAAAGGTAATAAAAAGAAGAAAAAAAGGTAATAAAAATAAGAAAAAAAGCGAATGCTTCTATTTCATGTAAAATATTTTTATTAAAATATTAAAGGACACTTACAAAAATTTCGGAAAAATAAAATGAAAAATACATTTAAATTTTTGTTTGTGTGTGTAATATTTTTCTTTTTCTTTCATTCATTTTTTCTTTTGTATATGTATTAGTGTGTGTGTGTGTGTGTATTTTCTTTTTTATTCATATGGTTTTTCACAACAAAATTGACGACAATTATACACATAATCGTTATTTTATTTATTTTAATTTTTATATATTCAAAAATACAAATTAAATTTAATTTTTTATTTGTTTTTTATTTTTATTTAATCATATTGTGTAAAACTATGTGCTATTTTATAGTAATTTTAAATTACATATCAAGAAATGTTTGTTTTTTTTTCGCATTCAATCAAAATTTCTCAATTTACTTCTGTAAACGTAAAAATTATGTTTTTTTTTTTTTTATGCGATATTATCAAATTGAAAAAAATCAAAGCTTCAAAAGAAAAAACAGTGTTTTCACTAAAAGAAAAAACAAATTAAAAAAAAAAAAGAATGCACATTACATAAATATGGCCCACTTTCAAACATAATTAAATACAAAAATGTCATTTGAAATTAACCATTTTATTTTTATTTTTATTTTTCATAATCTACATTAAATTTTATATGTATATGTATTTTATATTACTTCTTTTTTTTTTTTTATTAATTAATTAATTTTTAAAATCTCATTATCTGGTATACCCTTGCCACTTTTTTTTTTGTCAAATTTTCACCTTAAAAAATGATTTTTTTTTTGTTTTTGTATTTTGAAAAAATCAATGTAAATTCGAAATAATTTTTTTATAGTTTTTTTTTATTATTTTTTATTCAATTTTGTTTAAACTTAAATATTGTTTTTGATTTTGTAATTTTTTATAATAAATGTTTTTAAATTAATTCTCTAGGTTAACTACTTTTTTTTTTTTTAATAAAAAAAATTATGTTAATTATGCAAGTCAATTTTATTGAAAGATTTTCTTGATTTGTTTCAAATTCTAAAGTTAAAGTTAAATTTGAATGAATATTATATCGAAGAAACATGAAAAATTTCAATAAAATTAAAAAGCATAATTATTTTAAATTATATCATTAAAAATTTAAAAAAAAAAAAAAAACATCTTCATCATTGCATTTAAAATGTTCTAAAGAAAAAAAAAAAGAAATTCAGTTAAATAAAAAAATCTGAATTAATTTTTTTAATTCAAAAAAAAAAAAAAAAATTAAGGGAACACTACAATGCAATTATGAAAAGGTTAAAATTATCTTGTATTTTTTTTTATTTATTGTTTTTCTATTACGCTTATTGAAAATAAATATATAAAATGAAATAAATGAATTTGAAATAATATTTTATATAAAAACACTTACTACACATATTAGATAATTATTTTTTTTTAAATTAATTATGAACGGTGTTTGAAAAAAAAAATTTTTTTTTTTTATTTATTTTTGAATCTAATTTAATGTTTCAATTTTATTTACTTATTTTTTTCTCAACTGTAAATTGCACTCAATTAATTATAGCACCATTTTTTTTTACTCTTTAACCCTTTAGCTACATGCATATGTAGAATTAGTATTATCCTGAATGAACTTTTCTTTCGTGGAGTGTGATATCGCTTGATATTAAAGCATTTTATTCGAAAAATACGCATCCATTTGATCCTCTTTAGTAGCGTTTCATATCAAAAACTTGTGAGAAGGAACTCATTTTAGTGAGGTACATATATACATAGTATAGCTAAAAGGGTTGAATAAATAAATTTTATCGTATAGATATTATTTTCTCTCAATTTAATATATGTATGTATGTATTTTTTTTCTTCATCCAGAAGCTCAAGTAGCCGAAATTCATATTGCTTAAATATAGGATATTTGGATTCTTATAGTATAAAAAAGTATAAAACTACAATGTTTTTTTTTTTTTTTTCAATTATAAAATAAAAATTAAAAAATAAAATAAATAAATTTCGGCTAGTCAAACAGCGGGATGTATAGAGGTGCTATAAATTCTTTGTTTGTTTTTATGCTTTTCAAGAAGGTGTAATAAACAGTTGGATTTTTTTTTTAAATTATTTTTAAAATTTTTCCTTTTTTTTTTTTAATTGAATTTTTATTACTACATTTTAAATATATAATTTTAATTTCAAGGCATATTTGAATTACGTACATATGTATGTGTGAAATTTTTGTTGCTGATGTTTTTTTCTATTTAAATTGTAATTTTAACATTGAAATTGTTCGTGCGTGTGTGTGTTTGTGTGTTTTGAGTTATTTAAATAATTATTTTTTTAAAAATATTTTTAGAGGTAGAAAAACAGTATTTTTAATTGACTATGATAGTTAAATTGAATTAGGCTTTCTGAGTTAGATATTCAGTTGTTTTTAAAATTAGGTATAGTTTTTTTTTTTTTTTTGTTTTCTTTTGGAAAGATTAAAACATGAAAAAATGTAATAATCAGATTGAATGGTAACAAAAACTTAATTAGCCTAAATTCTTTCGAAATTATTTTTGGGATATTTGTTTCAGTAAGCTGCATCTTCATATATGCTGAATTGTTCATCAAAGTTGCATCAGTGCTTTTTTGAAAATACCCTTTAAATTTAAAGTTTTGTATATTTGCAAGCAAAAAAAAAAAAAAAATTTTAATTTATATTTAAAATTCTTATTAAAATTTAGCACTGTTTTTAACTGTCTTTACTCATAAGTCTGTGTATATTAAAATGCCAGTATTGTGGTAAATATGTACCTATGTAATTTTAATTCAATTCTTTTTCATATTAATTTAATAATTGTAATTTGAGATCCAACATTCAATTAATAAATCTCGTATTTATTTATTTTTTTCTTTATGTTTTCATTCAAGCTCATTCTCATACTTCACACATTCAAATAAAATAAAAAATATTTAATTTACAAATATGCCTTAAAAATGTAATTGTTTCTTTTTTTTTTTTTTTTTTTTCTTCGTTACATAAAAAAGCGTTAATAAATTTCTAATAATTCGTCACTGCAGTAAAAGCGACTAGACCTTACAGAGTTTTTTATATTGTTTTTGTTAGGCTTTTCTTCATGCCATTAATTTATGTATTAATTTGAAAAAAAATTAAATATTTTTTCTTTTTCAATTTTTGCCTAAAATTAATTATTTTTTAATTGTTTTATCATTTTATTTTTTATCCTTTAAATTATTATTATTACTTAAATTATTTTTATTTTCTTGTGCGATTTATCAAATATTTAATTGATTATATTGCGGAATATACTTGAGAATCGTTTTAATTACGTTTTTGTTGTTTTTTTTTTTTATTGTTTCAAAGTTGTGTTGTCTTTTTTTATGCTTTTTTTTTCATGTTATTTACAAAAATACATTTTTAAAATTACTTTTTTTTTTAAATATTTTTCTTTAATATTTTAAAATTATTAATTATCACATCTATATTCGGATGCGCTACGTTTCATTATTTTTAGAGTACATGATGTATTTTTATTTAGAAAAATTATTTGAGTTTCATTACAATTTTTTATTTATTTTTTGTTTCTTTGTGAGTGTGTGTGTGTGTGTGAATGTGTGTATTTTATTTTTTAAACTCTCATAAATTCTACATACTTGTTTCGCTACATTCATTGTATATCTTTCGTTTTTATTTATTTTTTTTTTAATTTTTAAAATTTAAATTTAATTTTAAAAAACTGTTCATCTTCTACGTGATGATACAACTGCAATCATTTGACGTAACATTGGTTCTGGTGTACAAGGTTTTGGTTCACATTTCATTTGTCCATCACCCCCACATCTAAAAAATAAAAATAATATGAAGAAAAAAGGTTTAAACTCAAATCAAAAAATATAAATAAAATATAAGAAATCTACCTGCAATTCATACAAGGACCACTAGTTGAATCAACTCTATCTCCTACTTTATATGATTTTCCTCCTATGTAACAACCAGTTTGTATAATTTCTCCACTAAGAAGATTTTGCCCCATTAGTGGTGGTATTGTTGTAGTAGTCGTTGTACTTGTTGTAATATTTAATTGAGCTGCCATTGATACTGGACATTCATATCTTGGACAACAGAATCCTTGAATTGGTTCTTCATGGCAACCAGAAATTGGTGGTGGACAAGATTGTTGTAAACAAATAATATCACTTCGGAAACAGAAACAAAAGTCACATGGATCATCTCTTGGAATTTGTTGTGCTGAAACAAATAACTTTCCACCATATCGACACGTTCCTGGACCAAATGATTCACTTTCTTCCTCTTCATTGTAATCATCTTCTGAATATGATGGATAATGTGGAGGGAGTTGTGGTGGTGGATTTTGTTGATATGATGGTTTTTTAGTACTGAAATAATCATGACTAGATGGTAAAGATGATTTTTGTGTTGTTGATACTTGTGAAAGATCTTCAACACTTTCCATAGGGATAGCATGTTCAGTTGTTTTTGAATCTGTTATTAAATTGCCTTCAGTTGTGCTCTGGTGCATATCATGTGGAACAAATAAAACTGTTGTTGATGTTGACGTCGATGAAGAATGTGATGGTAGTACTGTTGTAGTTTGCTGTTGCTCCATAATTTCACTTTCAATCATTTTTAGTGTAGTGGATGGTTCAAACTGACTAAGAGTTGTGAGTTTATCATGAACAACCATATCATCCTCATGCTCTGCTTTTTCTGTTTCTTTAGATGGTGTTTGCCTGATATCTTCTATGATATTTGTTTCAGTTCTTTTAGATTCTGTGATATCTTCAAAAATATCTCCATGAGTACCCGATACTTCTTCTGGTGTTTCTGTTGGCATATGTTGTGGAATTTCCAATTCTGGTTTTTTGATCTTAGTTTCTTCATCTAATCCTATTTCATGTACTTCATCTCTTGTTGTACTTGAATAAATTTCAAATTGGGCTTTTGTATGTTGTTCCTCTTCTAAAACAGTTGATCCTTCTGTTATGAAATCTTGATGAATTATTGTTTCATTTTTTTCAGTTTTGGTGCTTATATCCTGTTCTAATTCTTCTTCTCTTTCAGTGGAAGAATGCGTTTCTAAATCATGTATTTTTTCAGTGGAAGAATGCGTTCCTAAATCATGTATTTTTTCAGTGGAAGAATGCGTTTCTAAATCATGTATTTTTTCAGTGGAAGAATGCGTTCCTAAATCATGTATTTTTTCAGTGGAAGAATGCGTTCCTAAATCATGTATTTTTTCAGTGGAAGAATGCGTTTCTAAATCATGTATTTTTTCAGTGGAAGAATGCGTTTCTAAATCATGTATTTTTTCAGTGGAAGAATGCGTTTCTAAATCATGTATTTTTTCAGTGGAAGAATGCGTTCCTAAATCATGTATTTTTTCAGTGGAAGAATGAGTTTCTAAATCATGTACTTTTTCAGTGGAAGTATGAGTTTCTAAATCATGTATTTTTTCAGTGGAATAATAACCATCTAATTCGTCTGACTTTTCAGTCGAAAAATGGAGATCCAATTCGTGTAATTTTTCTACAGGAGAATCCATCTCCTCTGATTTTTCGGTTGAAAAATGAGCATTCAGTTCGTATGGTTTTTCCGTTTGGATTTCATGGGACATTTCGCTTTCTTGTACTTCAGTGTAAGTGTCAAAATGTATTTCTACCTCCTCTTGTTTCTCTGTTGTTTTGCTGTCATGCGGTAACTCTAATTCTTGTTTTTCTGTGATCATTTCATGATATTTCTTCATATCATGTTCAATTTTCTCTTGTTCTTCTCCTATTGCTTCAGGAGTTGTTGCTTCCGAAACAGATGTCTTAATGAAATCTTCCACTTTATCGTCCTTCGTAGATGATTGATAGGTGTCTTCAGTTTCTGGGCTTTCTGTAGAAATTTTCTGAGTTTTTAATGTAGTCTCATCATGTATTTCATTTAAAATGCTAGATGAACTGGTCGTCACATCAAAAATTACTTCATTCATTAAGTCTTGAGCTTCAGATTTTTCTGTTTTTACATCTTCAAAAATCGTGTCGTTTTGAATGTCATTAAATGGAGTTGTTTCTTGAGGAATTGCAGATGCCAATAAATCTCTTTCTGTACTAAATTCCACATGGTCTTTTCCATTTTCATGGGTTTTATCATCAGAGGCTTTATCGTACTCCATAAAAAAGGATGGTGAACTACTTTCTACATTTGTAGCTGTAACAAATGTATCACTTTCAGTAGTAATAACATGCTCCTGCTCAGGTATTTGCGGCTGTGGTGATGATGTTTCTGCCTCTATTGGCATTCCTGCGTCTAATGCTGATTCTGAACTCATTTGAATCATTTCATCATCCTTTCTAACTTTTGTGCCAGTAGATTCTGTTGACATACGCTGTTCAGAAGGTGTAGTAACTATTTCAGGCACTTCTGTAATTTTAACTTCATCTTCTTCTTTGTCGATTTTCTTAACATCAGTTTCATTCACTTCTACACCTTGCATTAGGTCAGATATGCTAAATTCTGTTGAACTTATTTCCGGATATGTTAAAGTAGTTGCATATTTTTGGACTTCAAATTCTTCTGACTTAATTATTTCATCGTCTTTAAAAACTTCTTCAGCTGGAGTAGTGTGTTCTTTAATTGGGATTTCTGATGAAACTTTTTCAATCATCTCAGATATTAAAGTACTACTGCTACCTCTGAACGTTGTTGAAGCTTGATCTAATAGATCTTTTTGTGCGCTCAAAGTTGTTTTCTTTTCGAAATGCATAGGAGCTTCAGAGCTCATGGTACTAGATGTGCTTGAATGATCTTCTTCCAATGAAGCTTCTGTTGTCGTATGTTTTTCGAATTTCTCCTTCTCCGTTATGCTATCTCTTATTGAGAAACTTTCAAATGGATGACTTTTATTTGAAGAATACTCTGTAATAAAATCTGATATAACTGGCTCTAATGTTGAAATAAATTCCATTTCTAGCAATGTTGGTGATGATGATGATGAACTAATTTCTAATGGAACAAAACTTTCTGTTTTTTCTACACCTGTCTCTTGTTTTGTTTCATTTTCTGAGATTGATAAATCTGAATCTATTACTGGATATTTAATTTCAGATTCTTCAATTGTATCCGATAAATGGGAAGTTGATAATGTGGTTTCAGGTGCTTGAGTTGGAGAAGTTGTGCTAGTTTGTAACATTTCATAATAAAATTCTGTCGTTATTGCTGATGGTTCGAATGGTTTGCTTGTTTCTTTTCTTCCGAATGTGTCCAATTTTTCTGTTATATCTTTCTCTGTAACTATTTCTGTGGAACTACTACTACTACTACTACTGATGGTGCTGGCACTCATGGTACTAAAACTAGTTGAGTTAATGTTTTGTTGTGCGTGTAATGTTGACTGTTGTTCTAGTGACAATGTTGTTTCGTCTACATCTATTGGTTCAATGATATCAAAATCACACTTAAGGGAACTGCAACAGGAATCTATACTTTCACCAAAATTTGGACAATTTGGTGATTTATTACAATTAGACTTACAAACGATAAGACTATTAAGGCAAATACATGGTAGATTACAGTCATTTTTAATCGATTCATAACTCTTGTATGTTACACCTTTCACAAGACAAAAGCCTTCACCAGGTATTGAATCTGGTATTTCGTTTACAATCGGGCTAGCAAAATCAGTTGATTCTACATTACTTCCAGATGGAACGTATTGTTGTTTTTCATCAATTTCCGTTGATATTGATTCTTCAGTTGATTTAACAATTATTTGCATTGTGGTTAAATCTTTCGGTAGATATTCTGTAGTTGATGGTTTTGAAACTAAATCAAATGAAGACAACGTACCTTCTGTTGTTAATATTTTAGAGAATAAATCCAAAGGAGCTTCAGTTTCTTCAGTAATTGAAGATTTGGTTGTTAAGTCTAATGGCAACATTGTACCTTCAGTTGTTAGTGGTTTCGAAGTTAAATCTGATGCACCTTCGGTTATTGGTGATTTCGACGATAAATCTGATGGTAACAATAATGCGCCTTCGGTTGTTGATGATTTCGATGTTAAATCTGATGGTAAAGGTGCACCTTCGGTTGTTGATGATTTCGATGTCAAATTAAGTGATGGAAGTATACTTTCGGTATGTGTATCCATTTTATGAGAATAACTTATATCCTGAGGGGTAGTAATGATATGTTTTTCTTTATCTTCAATCATTTTCACAAGATCAGAAACATCCGTAATTGATGTTGAAACAGTGGTAGCAGATGCTGCAGCAGTACCATCCAATTCACTTTCTTTCCTGTGACCATCCTCATTGATATGTTCTTGAAGTTGAATATCTTCACTGGATATACCATCAATGAGATTATCATCCCATGATGGTTGATGTGTTGTTGAAATATCTTCACTCGGAGTAATTGTTGTTGTTAAAATTTTTTTAAATTCTGGTAATTCAGTTATGGTTCTATTTTGTTCTTCCATAACATCATCACAATGAATTACTTTAGGACAACATTCATTGTGATCTAAATCATCAGGTGATGGTGAACTAACACAATTTTGCTTATCAACACCCATAGGATGTGCGCATTCTTGAACTGCACAAACAATATCACCTTTCATACAATAACAATGTTCACATGGTCTATCACTTTCAATTATTGATCCATCACTATATGTAACACCATTATGAATACATTCTTTTATTCCCAAATAACTAAGTGGTGTTGTAATCATTAATCCAGGTGTTGGTCTTGTTGTTGTAGTATCTTCTTCCAGTAGTAACTCATTTTCAATTTCATTATCTGAGAAATATAAAAAGTAGTTTTTTTTTTTCAAATTTCTTACTTGAAAAATTTAAATAAAAAAAAAAAAAAATTAATAAATTATATCCTTCAACCCACCACAATTGTATCTAACAGGACAGCAAGAACCTTTATTATAAATTGGTTGACATCCATCAATATGTAATGTACATTCTTGCATAATACATGATGTTTTATTTCTAATACAATAACATAACTCACATGGTTTATTTGGATTTGATGGTACCTAAAACTAATTAATAAGATTTTTTTAATTAAATTAATTGCGTTTTCAATAATTACTTGTCTGCCTTCTGGATAAAATTTATCATCAATTATACATCCAGTTCTTTCTGGTAATCCAATATCAGTGCTTGGTACTTGATTATCCATTAATTGTACTGGAACTAAACAAATAAATATTAAATAAAATGTTTTCATTTTATTTAAAATGCAGTTCGAATTTAAAAATAATAAAAATAAAAAAAAAATAAAAATATTAGCAAATATATATTGCATTTACATGTTTTGCTTATTTTAACCGTTGACTTACCTTCCGGACATGTAATAATTGGACAACATTGATCTTCTCGTTTTTCAATTATGCAATCATGATCGATTGGTTTCGTAAATGGACATACACGTAAATAGCACATTAACATTTGATTATGACATGTGCAATTTAAACATGGTTCATTCGTTTGGATTCTATCACCTTCACCATAATGATTATAATTGTAATAACATCCATCTGAAAATACAAAAAAAAATAAAAAATAAAAATTGTAAATTTTTGTAAAAGCAGTAATTGATTTATTTCATTTAAAAATCATTACTGCAGCAGAATTATTGATGGTGCTCGCATAAATCATATGAGAAATATTTTTTAATAATGAATCAAAATACTTTTTAAAGAAAACAAAAGTAGAATTTTTAAGCAATTCTTTAATTCAGATCTTTTAAATCCTTTAATTTTATTTAAACTGTTAGATACCAAGAAATATACAAATAAAAATGAATAAAACTCTTCCCACATCATACGAAAAGTAAATCTCTATCCTCTTCAAGTGACATATCTATCCCACTTCAAAAATTTTGGTTGACATGATATCTGAGATTTCAGATTTCAAAATTAGTCTTTTTAAGCAATCCTTGTAGAATTTCTAATAGAAAATAAAGAAAAATGTCAGTCAACAGGAATTCATTACTTCTATGTAAATAAGGTTTTTACATTGACGGGTTAAAACTTAGGATTAAAGACGGAAGTGCAAACACCACCCCCCCCCCCCTCTCCCTTCTTCTAGGTTCATTTTTATTTTTAAATCACGTTTCATCTTTTTTTACCCCATCATTCTGATCAGATAAAGTAAACATTATTTTCCAAGTCAATTCGTTCTTTATTTCTTTCTAGTTGTTTTTAGTTCTTTTCTTTTTTTTTTGTTTGTTTTCTTTAATGATTGTTTCTGTGCACGACAAATTGCAATATGTACATAATTTTTTCTTTATCTTTTTTTGTTCAAAATTAAATTGGAAAATTTTCAATTTTATTTTAATTGTTATTTCTTTTAGAAGTTTTTCATTTGTGAAATATTTAATGAATTTCCTTTTTATGATGTCGTTTTTTTTTAGTAAAAAGTTTGTTTAATGCTGATTAGAAAATGATTTTTGTTTTTGTGAAAATTTTGTGAAAACAAATTTAATTTTCATTAAAATAATTAAATTGTCGAAAATAATATAAAAGATATTTTAAGTCTTTTGTCACATAGATACTATTTATAAAAGACAATAGTATCAACATATGGACATGTATAAGCATGTATTTCATTCAAATTTGTAATAATCATCTAGAGCTATTATAATAATCCTTATTATTCTCCTAATAATCATATAAATTTGTAGAAGAGATTACAAAAATAACAGTAAAAAAAAAAATAATGTCAGATGTTAAATTTCACCCTTTTTAATGTCCAAATAAAATCATTATCATTTATTGTTCAATTTTCCAATTTAAATGAAGAAAAAAAAATCACCCAACTAAAGACAAAAAAAAAACAAATCAACATATTCAATACTATTAATGAGATTTCAAATTGCTACATCATGTCAGTCTTCTCCCTGCTTTTTTTTTCATAATAAAGCAAATATATAAATGTATGTAGCCACAATCACACAAAATTAAAACGTCTGGGAAATTTTGTGTGAATGAGATTGCTTAATTTAGAACATACTTTCTAACACTGAATCAATCAAGTGTAAAAATTTTCTAGATTTTCTTTTTCGTATATTTTTTTTTTCTTCATAATGTATATACATAAATGTGAATTAAAAATTTGTTCATTGACCGAAAATGAATTAATATACCAGCTGTATAAATTCTTATGTGATGAACTTATCCACCACCTTTTATTAGCACAATAAAGGCAAAAGATAAATATACATACTATAGGAAAAGTGTTGAAATATCAAAGAAAATATTTTATGTACATATATGAAAATTTAAAAAAAAAATAAATGGGGAAAAATAAGTGAAGTGATTGTATTTTTCTTCTCTGACCTTTTTTTTTTCTGTATAAATTAAACATATAGTCACCCCAATTTATTTTACACCCTCATCTCTCATCTAAATTTATTTTTCTATATAATGAAATCGAAAGTTGTTTGTATGAAACACAGTATAAAGAAGGGGAGTTTCAAAAAAATAAAAAAATTATATGTATTACAATCAAAATCTAACAAAATTTGTTTTAGATAATTTTTAGTAACTTAAAAAAATATGAGTAGATTTAATGTTTATATACAGTTTGTTGATAATAAGTATGTAAACATAAATCAGAACGTGGTTAAATTATTTTTGTTTTCATTCTTTTGATATCAATATTTTGATAAATAAGCTATTAAAAATATTCGAATATAGCAATTTATGAAAATATTATAGATATACTTCTTTGAATTTGATAAGAATTTATTAAGTATCAATGCCAATGAGTACCAATTTCTATTGATTTCGAAACGTACAATTGATTTTATAAGTAACCATCGTTAAGAATATTCTTCTTTATACTGAATAAGTTGAGTCTTTGAGAATGTTCCTTTGTTGTTAAATCTCTTCATTTTTTTGTTGGTAAACTTTATGTTTATCACACACATAACACATTGATTTGGTTTGCCCTACAGTGAAAACTTAGTGCAATCATTAATCTTTCCTTGTTCATTATTATTTATACAATATCCGAGACTAAATATTGCTTTAAATGAACACCTAAGGTTTTCCTCATCTATGATATTCTTCTTTATTAAACTAATTGCATTAAATCAATCATAAGCTACAAATTCTTAGATCTCAAAAGAAAGATACTTCTTTTCATTACACTTTCTTTGGATGTTTTTTTTTTTGTACAGAGAAAAATGTTAGAAATTAAATTAATTTTACGTAGATAAATTTCTTATGCAAGATGTGTACTTTGATTCTTTTAAGCCAAAATCTTGAAATGTTTTTTTTTTCATACTAAATTATTATTTTTTCTAATTACAGATACAGTGATATTTATTCTACTGTAACTATTGTTACTTTAACGTGGTTATGAAAATAAAAACAAACTTATCAGTATTGTTGATGTTTATGAACCATTTATTGTGAAAGTGTAATGTCATGTAATGAAATTTAAGTTTATTGGCTCATAAAATTAATTAAAAAACAAAAATGTCTGGGTTCCAAAAGTTTTTTTTTTCCAAGATTTGAAATGGTATTTATGAAATTTAACTAATTTAACAAATTAACTAAAAGTACAAAAGGGTTGAATATTTTATCAATTTTAAGAATTGATTAAAAAAAATTATACACACATACTCAAAGGATTTCCTAAAAGTACTTAACGTATAAAATTCAAATGCATTTTAAGCTTAAAAATGAATTTAAAACGAAAAAAAAAACTAATATCCTATAATGATGAAATTCAACCTTAAACAATAATTCATTATACGAGTATCATTTACACATGATTAGTTTTCCTTTCATTGCATTCACAATAAATTTGTTCTTTCTTTTGTTTCGTTTTTATTTTTATTTTTTTTTTCAATCTTTGTCTAATCAATCAATTCTGCTGTATAAAATAAATGATAAAAGTAACGTGACGACAATTTAATTGAAAGTGAATCGTTGTCTGGTCACTTTTTCCAATGACGATGATGATGGACTGGACATAAAGAACAACAAGAAAGAGAGTAAAAAAAAAAGCAACAACAGTGTTAATCAATTTCGTCTGATGACCATTTTTATATAGTTCCGGGGAATATCAATTACTTCAATTTATCTATATCTCCTCAATGGATGAATTTGAAATACGGAAAAAAAAGCAGAAAGAAAAAACTCAATTTAAATTCAAATTTCGTTCATAAAGAACTTGTTTCAATTGTACTGTATTGATCATAAAAAATGGTTTTAGACAGACACTTCATAAAATGTCAATAAAAAATAATAAGAAAAAGAGAAGAAAAAAAAAAAGATAATTTAACGTTCATACCCTATACATGTATGTATATAAATGACTTGCAATAAGCAAATTCTACAGAATTGGGCCAAGTTTTTGGTAGCACTTCATGAAAATAAAAGCTATATTTTTCAATTTGTTGTGACAACTTGTACAATAGACAGTTAAAGTATAGATATAGTCAGTATATGATAATGTATCTTTTTCTTTTTATTCTTCGTATTGATATAATTATCATACCTTTTGAAACTCATCACATATTATTATCATTGTGCTCATATTCTAAGTATGTATTTATTGACAGACGTCTGTCGTAGCATCAATTTATTATTCTATTCTACAGGGTATTCACTTTTTATATGTACGTATGTATATTCCATATAAATCAATGTAAATTATGAAAGAATGTGTAAAAGGTGTAAAAAATTCACCGTACACAAAAAAAAAATAAAAAGAAAAAAACCAAATATTCTGACTACTCATTATAGGTATATCGGGAAAAAAATCATACATGTTGAATACATCGTCAGCAGGGAAATATGCACAACATCCCAATGTGATGAATCACTTGGAAATTATCATCAAAGCCACATTAGTGCTATAATCTCTGATGATTGTGTATTGAAAATTATTTTAAATTACAAATCAAATAAAAACAAAATGTTTTTATAATTAAAGTGTTTTTTTTTTTTGTTTTTTTTTTTGTAGTCATCAATAATAATCAATTAAATCTGTGTACAATTAATGTACACAAAAAAAAAAAGATTTGATTTTGTCACCTGTTCAAAAACTACCTGTGAATGTCTGAAACAATTTTAACCAATTTGTTCTTTGTTGTGTTTTTTTTTTAATTTTTTTATTGCAATTTTTAAGAAATTCTTTATTAATCATGTAAATAACAAAAACAGGATTTAATTACTTTTTCATTGTTATTATTATTTTTTTATATTTTCATAACAAATTATATTCGTTCTGTTTTGAAATAACTTGTAATTGCTTACGTTGTTTTTTTTTTATTACAACAAATTTTAAGTTTTTTTTACTTGAATTATTTTATAAGTTTTAACTTGACCTAACTGAAATTAAGTTTTCAGTCAGTCATGTACATTTTTATGTGGATAAAGAAAAATAATTATTTGTTTTGTAAATTAAAATTTTTTAACAATAAAAAAAAACCCACAATATATTCCTTGTAACCTAAATGTTTTCAAGGCTATTTTTCTGTCATCAAGTTTTTGTGTCGAAATAAATTTTTTGAAGAATATTTCAAGGATATGCTATGTGTTTTATTCTCTTGCACGATACAAGAAAGTTTGTCAAAAAGAAAAGAAAAAAACGGATTCTTCTTGCAAAATTTAAAAAATTAATTTTCGTCCTTAAAAAGGTATTCACACCAATAAAAAAGTACACCCTAAAATGTTCCACTTTCTAACAATCTTCCAACGTTCGTTGTGCAAATCTCAAATTTTTATTTTTTTTTTTCGCACTTTATTTGCAAGCATAACCCTCAACGATATTTATTAAATTTAAATTGCAAATTATAAATAAAAAATGTTTTCGAAATGAGCCATTAAATCGTACTTATTTTAAATACTTTTTCAATTTCAAAATCAATTAACTGATTATATCCCCAAAAAAAAAAAAGGTATCTTAAATTTTATAAACGCTAAACGCTTTCAAGTTATCGTTTATTCAAAAAAATTCTTCAAACATTATCTGCTAAAATGATGAGTAAAAGCATTTTAATGCATTTCCGGAACAGGATTCTTTTAAAAGAACAAAAAAAATCTATTAAAACTATGAATAAATTTCAAAATATTTTCATAACGTGTCACAGGATAAACTATAAAACTAATCACCTTCTGAACTTCTTTTTATTCTCATTCCCAGAAGAAAAAAAATGCCAGACTAAGTAAATGGTGTTGAGATTTTTAAAAGACAAAGAAGAACCAGTTTAAAAGCATATTAATCATTTTGTGGTTAAATTTCATTGACAGGATATTAATTTTAACTCTTATTTTTTTGTTGTTGTTGTTTTAAATGTGTATAAACTATTTCTCCCTTTTGCTATGAGTAATATTAGATTACATTAAGAGTATATAAATTAATTTTTTTAATAGCAATTCTTTCGTCTTATATACCGACAAAAAAATGGTAATCAAGTTAATACAGACAAAATTTTCTATAAAGTAAAAGTTGAAATTTTCATCGATACAAAAAGGAATGAGAAAACAAAATTCTTATCAATATGCACTTTCCCTGAAATTAATTACTTCAACCTAACTTCTTTTAAGATGAACATCGTGTGATATTAAAAAACAATTTCAAATCTAAAAAGGAATCTTCATGTATCTCAGAACCCTTAAACGTGATTACATTTTTAAATTAAATTTTAAATTAATTACATTTTTTTTTATTAAATTGAATGATTGACGTAATCGATTGGCTAAAATGACTTTAATGATGTAATTAATTTCTCTTTTTCGTTCCTGACATCGAGATAATTTGAATCTGTTAACGCAAACCAATTTAAAATGAGACGAGAAAAAAATAGAAAATACATATTCAAAATAAGTCAAATTATAAAGGAAATTTATTAGAATAAATGTAAGTATTTCTAATGAAAAATCTTTGACTTATACATCAATAAGATTCCATTTTTCTTTTTTTATATTATTACAAAAAAAAAAAAAAAACAGTAACAGTTTAATCAGAAGATATGTAAATACAAAAAAAAAACTACATACATATCCTTTAACCCATTTTCTGTCAGATTTTTTTTCCAACTACTAAAATTTTGTAGAGTCCATTCCAGGACGTTCAGAAGCGACTGTTAAAGCTAATGAAAACCGTACTAAGTATTAATTTGTGTGCATATATTTTAAAGATATATTTTCATATGCATCATGTAATTTAACATTTTTATTTTCCTGTTCAAGTTTCTATTTAATAAGATTTAATTTCATAAATTTTTTAGTTCATAAAAAAGAAAAACAAAATTTATGACGCCGACAAAAAATAAATGTAAATACATATAATAAACCAGCTACATAATCATCTAATCAATAAAATTATCTTTATTTATTTATTTATTTATTTATTTTTTTTTTTTTTGTTCATCTAACATCTTATTGCAATTATCAATAGGTAGGTACATATATGCAAAATAGAAAAGAAAAAAATCTCTGGATTTGCATGATTAGGTTTTCTGTGTTAGGTGTCAAGAATGATATGTTCGTTGGTGGTTTTTTTTTTTCAAAATAAAAGAAAAATCTTCCTTATTTATTTTTTTTTTATATTTAAAATTCAATTTTAATACCTTTTTAAATGTATATACATGAAAATATGTATGTATTTGCACACGACGTCCTCATCATCGTCATGATCATCATCATCAGTTAATCAAAGAACATTGAAGTCAAATTACCACTATTTATAGCCATGGTTGTGGTTAGAATCAATCAGGTGCACAACATTATATTCTTTTCTTTTTGATTTACTATCCAGTGTATAAAAAAAATATATACTTATGTATAACAAGATATTTTTACCTGAATAATATTTACTTGTCCAGAAAAAAAATAAATAAATAACGAAGAATAAAAAGAAGAAGAAGAAGCAGATTATGATGATGATGATGAGGATGAACGATGAAGTATCATCACATCAGAACAAAATTCTATTTTTTTTTTTTAATATACTTTTTAAAACTATTTTGTATAAATATGTAATATGAATCAACATCATCAGTATTCCATACATTTATATTTAAAAAATGCTGTACACACATTTATATACTGTAACTTTATATATAGGTCCATCAGTTCAACGGCAAGTTTGAATTTGTAAAAGAATTAGCAGAAATATCTTGAAGAGGTAAAGGTCGAATTAAAAATATTAAAATAAAAAGAATAAAGTTTTAAAAAAAAAATTAACAAGAAAATAATACTAGAAAAAAAAAACACACACACACACACACAAAAACGCAAAATACAAAAACAAATATAAAAATTAAAAAAAAAAAAAAAGAAGAAAGAAAACAAAAACAATAAAACAAAAAATAAAATTCACATTTGATGAAGTAACGGTGAAACAATCAAAGAGGACGACTTCTTTAAAGTAATTAAGTTGTTTAGAAAAATGTTGATCATGTTTGATTGCGATGTGAATGAATAGAAATTAGAAATATGTAATCTTTTTTTTTTTAAAGACATTTTTAATCTTTTTTTCTTTTTAGTAGGTTTAAGTTTGGCGCAAATAAAGGTCAATAACATGAAACACGTCAAAATAATTAATCAAAAATTTTTTTTCCACCTTTCTTTTTTTTTTTTTAATTAAATGAACTAGATAAGAAATAAATTAAAAAGATAGATAAATTCTAATCTGATACATGAAAAATTTAATTTAATTTAAAATGAATAAATTTTTAATACATACATATGTATATGTAAATATGCATTTATTCTATTCATAAGACGTATGATATATAATAGTTTTGAAAGAAAAAAGTTCGATAAACAAACGCACACATTCACATAATTAATATGCAAAAACAAAAAATTTAACATCATTAATAAAATTTTATTTAATTGAAAGGATTAATTTCTTAGTCTGTGATAATGTCTTTCAAATGTTACTTTTAAAAGTGAAAAGTAATCTTTATAGAATGTGTTCGATAAAATTGATATGAAAATGTATCACAAATTCACAATTCAATAAATTTGACTTTGATGAATAATTATGATTGCAATTTGATAAACTGAGATTATTTATAAAACAGGTTGATGAACCATTTAAAAGCTCTATCTATTGTATCTATTAAATAAATAATTAGTTAATTTTTTTTTTTTTTTTTCAAATTTTAAAAGAATACTGAATAGAGCTAAAAGTAAAATATTCAAATGGAATTTTTTCAATCATTTTTTTATTTCTTTTATTTCATGTATCATCAAAAGTATCTTCTGTCAGGTTTGAAAAAGTATATACAATTAAAAATTCTCATAAAATGATAATAAGGTCATGAGAACAGAGAGAAAAAAAAAAGAAGACTAAAAGCAAAGGTTTATTAATGCCATTTTTCAAAAGAAATATTCTATTACCATAATTTTAATGTATTTTTTTATAAAAAAAAAAATAGATAAAAAACTTTTAATCCTTTTTACATGTCGTTTTTTCATATACAGCAGTTTTTCTAGTCCCGTCGCCATTAAAGAAATTTTAAAAGAAACAAAGTCAAACCGTATAAAGCTTGTGGGTTTATTTTTATGATTTTCATAGAATATAGCGTTTTTATCACTTTGATCATACTTTGAAATTATCATATTTATTCATTTCATATGGGTGAATGTTAACCCTTAAAAAAGTATATAGACAAAAAGTTTTATTGGTCAACAAATTTTTTGAAAAAGACTGCGTATAATCATTGATGAATCTTTGTCCTAGTTTTAAAAAAGGAAAAAAAAGTTTTCTTCATCTTTTTTATTTGTAATACATATACATATGTATGTAGTAAGTATGAAATGATCTAGACCTTCGTTATTTTTGCTTTGAATTGAATTTATGTTTTTGCCATAAAATCTAATCACATGCTAAATTTTGAATATTTAATAAGATAATTTCAATGTTACTTGTATATTTGATTTTAAAAAAAAAGATAAAATAATGAACTTGATACTTTTTTTTTAAAAAAAAAGAAGGTCCTTAGAACAATTTTCAAAGTTTAAAAGGTGTTCGAATTTATTGATCTAATTATCCAATAATTTTCAGTTTGGTATTAAAAATCTGTTCAATAATGCATACCTACATATTATGTATGTATGTATGTACGTACATATAGTACATTCAAAGTTCTAACCCCTATTACTATTTATAGGACACAAATAGTAGCTAACAAATCAAAAAGTAGTGAACAAAGGGGCTTTTATAATACAAAAGTCATACAAAAAAGAATTACAAAATAAATTTTGTGAAATTAAAGTACAAACTAAAAATCTTTGAAGGGAAACTACAATTATTTTCTACTAGAAAAATGACACTAAAGAATATTGTTCAATAAAACATTGAAGTATACTCAGAAATATCAATGTTAAGTGTAAGTCAATTTATGATTACATAAGGGTTAAATGTATGTAAATTTTATATTCATTTATATTAGATACCAGCGTGTTTTAAATTAAAATCTTTTCAATCTTTAAACTTTATCATTTGTATGATTTGTTTTTGTTTGTTTTCTATCCACGTGGCATAAATGCAAAATAAAACGGGGATAGAAATTTAAAAAAAAAACGGCTTTATTTAATTGTGACGTAATTTCTTTTCATAATGAAAACAATTATACTTCCGGTAAAATATTTTAATTTGAACATACGAGAAAAAAAAGAATAATGAAACCGGAAATTTTGGTTTATAATACAAAAAAAAATTTGATTCTTTTTCTTTTATCAATTTCGTACATTTTCTGTGCCAATGTTTAGTTCTAGCGAATAAGAGGGCTACTACAATTAGACTAAATTTTATGAAACATTTGAGATAGGTTACCTTCAAGCAGATGCTTAAAATCATTAGAGATATCTTGGTACGAATATCATCTATGACATCTCAATAAGATGATTCTCGAGAATATCCTCATTTATCATTTTTCTTTTTAACTCTTTTCTCGTTTGTATGTCGTCAAAGATTGTACATACACCTTAGCCAAAAAACAATGAAAAATAAAAAACCTATTATTTAACTGAGAAAACTCGTTAAATATGTCTTTTTGTCCTATTGAAGGGTTAAATATTTCGAAATAAAAAATATAAAACAACAATAAAAAAAGTTATCCACAATAGATAAAAATAATCCTCTAGTAGTTTTATAGTCTCATTTTAGATACATATCTTTAAAAATACTGTGATACAATCACAATACAAAATTCAGCCTAATAGGTATACTTTTTTGCACTTGGTGTTATGCATCATGGTTAAAGATATACTCTTTGTTATTTAAATTGAAATAATGATTAGATTTAAGATTTAATAAAAAAGAAAATATATCTAAAGGTTAAAGGTTAAAATCCTTTACAACTACTATAAGATATTGACGTATAGAAAAGACAAGGATTTTAAGTTAATATAAAAAGATAAATTGTATGTTATATACACATACTTTTACGTATATGTAACAACATATTTACAAGTCATTAAAGGTTAAGAATAATACTTCAATTGAAAGAAATTTCTATAATTCCAGAATGTAAGTATAAGCTTAATGAACGATTCACCATTTATAAATGGGGATCAATGTACTCTGAAGACTATAATGAAAAAAAAAAGGAGTATCATGATGAAACAAAAAAAAACTTTATGCAAATATTACATAATCATATAAATTCTTTTATTTACAACGATGTAAAATAAAGTTATAAATTAATAATCATAGAATTTTTACACAAAATTGAAAAAAAAAAAGATACCAAAAGCAAAAAGTATCTTCCATTCACTTCATTTCTATTTTTTTTTTTCTTATCTAACAATCATGACAGGTTTTAGCTATCATAAATTCTGGTTCGTTTCTTTTTCATGATTTATTCAAAAGTTGTTTAATTAGAAGGGAATAATAATGTATCTTCTGATTTTCTAGATTTTAGAAAAATAAAAATTATAAAATTCATTGAAATAATTAGGTTTTTTTCTTCTTTTTACTCCCATTGAATAATCAAAAAAGCCAGATCTATGTATGTAGATACATGTAATTTGGTCAATTTGTAATTCATTGGCTTGAATGGTATATATATATATTTTTTTTTTGCTTAAATCTGAAATTAAATTCAACATTTCTTTTATTTTGTTAATTCTATTCCGAAAAACAAAAAGATTATTATTTTTCAAAAGTCACCATACACAAGTACTTTCGAAAATTCGCATATCATTTTCACATTTTTTTTTTGTTTTTTTTTTGTTTAACTTGAAAAACCGTTAGTAAAACATTTTTTAATTCTTTCCTGAGATTTTTTAGATATCAAAAAAATAAAGGTGTACGAAAAAAGGGAAAAAAAGAAAAAAAGAATAACATACATTTCTGAAGATACTTACATACATACATAGTGGATTTTAAATTATCTCTCAATTAAATATGCGTGTACATAATATCTGTTTTATCTTTAACTGGTTTTTTAAAAGAATAATTTTTTAAAATATAGGTACCCCTTAGCCTTACATACTCATATTACATATAACGTGACTTATCTCTTCAATTAAAAAGAAAAAACATACCAAATACCAAATCAAACTAATTGGTTTTTATTTGAAAAAATAAAAAAAAACGAAATAAAATTTTTTAATAAAAGTAAAATTTTTTTAACAAATTTTTTATTACCTCCTTTACATCAAGATTTATGTCAATCACATAACATGCTTCTTAAAGTGAATAAAAAAAAAAATTCTTTAATTACTAAAAATAAAAAACTGAGAAAAAAAAAAGTTCAACACATACGTTTAAGAAGAAAGTATAAAAGAGCAATTTAATGCAAAAAAAAAAAACTGGACAACAAAAATCATTTCAGAATGCGATATTTGATGTGTGTAATAACGCGAGATATGTGAAAGACGATTATATTATTATTATTGTTATTGAAAATCAATCAAATCCAGGATATGAACATTAAGAAACATAATTTGCAATGCAATGCAAAAAATAAATTTTATAATGGAAAAAAAAAAACATTTAAGAAAAAAAAATAAATAAATAAAAGTTAAAAGAAAATACATAAAAGGCTGGCATAAAAATGATAATGGTTAAAAATTTTAATTTTAAACTTGAGTATCTCCTTTATTTTTTGCTTCCCCTTCATTTTTTTCTCGTGAGGAGCACCTTAACATGTTGTATACATTACAAATAAAGTAAAAGCAAAAATAAAATAAAATAAAAAAGTAAATATGCAACTAATTAATAAAACTTACCTGTATGCCTTAGAATTCTATTTTCTTGAGTTGGTGCTGTAAATAAATAAAAAGAAGAAAAAAAAACACATATAGCAATTTAGATTTAATTATTCAAGAAAAAGAAAAAAAAAGAAAAATTAAAAAAGTTATTTTTAGTATTTTTAGAATTTTTTTCTTATTTATTTACTTTGTTTGTTTGTTTTTTTCTAAAAAAGCAAAGCAAAAGGGGAAAAAAAACAAATGTTAAGAATTCATCAGATATCTATACGAAACATTTATTATTCGCGCATTCATTTTTAGTTACATATGTATATATATATATGTAGGTATGTTTAGATACATGTGTGTATTTTTTGTATAGATATAAAATTAGATTTTATATATTTAAAATTGTATATTATGATAATTTTTACTTTTTTCTTATAGTCTTTGTTTTTTTTTTTTTTTTTTTTGTAAATACATATATAAAAAATTATATAGAGTATCTATATTTATACATAATCATTATAATCATATTATTACAATAATGATGACGATGATGATGATGATTGTATGCAAGTACATAGTTTTATAGGCAAAAAAAATAAGTAAAAAATAGAAAGAACAACAAAAAAACAAAATAAAAATTATATAAATATGTACTTTATTCGTGAACTTCTTGTATTTTATTACATATGTATGTGCATATATTTTTACTATTTGGTTTGTTCTTAGTTTTTTTTTCTTGTTTTTTTGTTGTTGCTTTTTTTGTTTCTTGGTCGAAGTTTATCTAACTTTTCTTCAATATAAGAAAGAACTCTACTAAGAACAAGATGAAAATCTAGAAAAGGAATATAAAAACAGTAGTAATAACAGCTGAGAATGAAAATAAAACATAAAATTTAAAAACACAAAACATACACACAAAGTATAAAAAAAATTAATAAAAAAAAATGATTAAAAGTATATATTCTCTATATCTAATAACAACAACAACAATCTATATAGAAAAGAATGTAATAAGTAAAGTATAAGAAAATGAAAAATTTTCTAAATATAAATAAAGAGAAAAAAAAAAACAAAATTGTATAAAAATATGTATAAAAGGTGTACCTTTACCTACAACAATTTAAAGTAGTAGTCATTTTTATACTATATACGAGTATCATATCAAAAATAAAAATAAAATTAAAATACAAGAAAAAAAAACAAAGTATATTATGCATGATAGGTACTAACTAACTAACTAAAAGTATAAGTTTTTGTAAAAAGTAACAACATACTATACACAACAGTATCTACAACCAGGCACAGCAGTTAGTATATTTTTTATATTTTTATTTTTATTTTTCAAAACCACCTATATGTATATTTCAGAAGAGAAGGAGCATTTTATTCTGCTGCTGCAGCGCTAAAACAGCATTTTGAAGAAAAAGAAAAAAGTTTTTTTTTTTTTTTTCGAAAAAAAGCATCTTTTTAACTTAGTCGCATATATAGTTCTTATACTCTACATACATCCATACAAATATACAAATCGTATACATATATATTCTTGTGTATGGATGGATGATGGGCATATAACGTATATTTATTAAAGTTGAATGACCTATGTGCAAACGATTTCTTTAATTCTATCTTTATATATACCTTTATATGAAAACAAAAAAAATATAACAACGACCAACTAACCAACAACAAACTTAAGAGTAAAAAATCAAATAAAAATAAAAGAAATTATACAGAAAGATTGTTAAAGTACGAACCCAATATTTTATAGTATGTACACATTCGTACTAAGATAAAATTAAAATAATATATATGTAGCTACTATGTGAAAAAGAAAAAAAAAATGAAAGAAGAAGAAGAAGAAAAGAAAAGTACAGGGAACAGAACTTCTTGTACCTACATAACTTTTTTTTTTCTTACACATATCATTGAAAACAAAATCTGTGTGAAATAAAGGAAAATATCTGAAGAAGAATAGGAATATATATATTTTTTTTAAATCACACAGAATTACAGAAAAGTGTTATAATAAGAATGTTTAGTTGATATAAGTAAGAACTTTTTTTCACACAAAAAAAAAATTTAAATTAAAATAAAAAAGAATTTCACAGGTTCAACATAAAAACTCTTTGTAAATTTTCTTTTTTAGCCTTGTTTTAAATTTTTTTTTTTTTTTTGCTAAACATACAAATAAAATATTCGTAAAAAAATAATAATTATTTTTTTTTGAAGGAAAAACAGAAATTACTCTTACTAAACCGGATTTTACAAGAAAAACAAAACAAAAAAATGAAAAATAAGAAAATTAGTAATAATATAGTAATAAAAAAATAATAAAAGCAAGAAAAAGTTTTACATACGTATGTGTTTTTCCTTTAAACAACAACAACAAAAACAAATAAAATGACATGATTCTTTCATGATTATCTCATAAAAGAAAAATTTATCTTGTTGTTTTTCTTTCTTACGTTTTTTTTTTTTTTTAATTTTTTGTTTTTTAAGAATGATTACAAATTTTTATATTTTTTTTTATCGAAATCTAAAATCGCACTCACCATAGAAATTTAAAAAAAGACAGAAAAAATCAAACAATAAAATAAATGTTCAAATAATTGATTTTTTAAAGATAAACAATAAACAATGGGTAATATATTTAATTTTTCTTAGAAAAGTACATTTTTTTTTTCAAAAAACCAGGAAAATTAAATACATAACTATCGATTATTTTATTACATTGTTATTATTTTTACGTTTTTTTTTTATTGTTATAGAAATAATTACTACTTTTTAGACACTCTAATAAAAAGATAATTTTTATCAAATTTAAGATACAAATAATTTCTATTACTAAGCTATATTATATTGTACCACTTGTACCAATACACTATCTAAGTACTTTATGCAATTAAATACAAAAAGATACATTACCAATGCTAAATATACATTTTGTTCAGGTATTAAATGTATTATATTTTATCTTTTTAATTCTTAAAGATGCAATGAAACGTGAATATCTCTTCATAGAAAAATGTACAATTTTTTTTTTCTTTTTTAAATAACATGTAATTTAATATTTTATTTGAAAAATTATTAGAAATTAAAAAAAGGAAATAAAAATAACAACAACAATTAAATTTAAAGAAGAAGAAAAAATCTTTAAAATTGATTCTTCTTTACACGCAAATTTATAATTAATTTACGAGTAAAACAATCAAGATAAATTCGTTAGCTTTTATTTATTTATTTTTATTTTTTTTTTTTCGTTTTTCCATATTTATTTATTTATTTTTTTTTTTTTGTAACACGTTTTTTCCTTATTTTCTCATAAAACGCAAAATAATCTATTTGAATCTTAAATTTTGGTTTTATTTCTGTTGTTTTTTTTTTTTTCAATTTTATAATAGAAATAATTTAAAGAAATAAAAAACAATAAATTACTTTATATTGATTTTGAATAAAACAAAAAAAAAATAACATGTTTCCTATTTTGAAACATTATGTGTTATTTTTTTCTAAACTTTTGTTAGATTAAATGTTCACATTTTTTGAATATACATAAGTAAATTTTTGATGATGATTAATAAAAATGTAATTTAGTTTGTATTGTGTTTTAATAATAATGAAATCATTTAAACAATACGATAGAGACATTGTTTGTTTTAAAAATTATTATGAATACATAATTTATTTATTTTATTTTTAGATTTTAGGTAATCCGTTATTTAAGAAAAATTAATAATCAGATGTTACACTTTTTAGTAGGTGAAATTTAAATATATGTATATAATTTTTTTTTTGTAGCTTTCGTAAAATTTTTGAAAAATTATATTAAGAAAAAAATATATAAGGCCTATTAAAGTACAGAGAATTTTTTCTTCTCTCTTTGGTAATTTTGAACATATGTAAGTTTTTAATTTGAAGTTCTCTATAGTGTAGGTATATCTCTTCCTTTTCTTTATTTTTATTGTTCTTTAACTAACACTCAATGTTCAACTAAATCAAATTAGTTTTAGAAAATAAAAAAAATAACACAAACATTTTTTTTAAACAGAAACAGTTGGAAAAAAATTATTTATTGAATTGTATCTATTTCATTATGTCATTTAAAATTAAAACACGTGTAAGAACATTTTTACAGAACATTGACTGATAAATTTGATTACCTGTCAAAAACATTTAAAAAAAAAAAAAATAAACAAAAAAATTCCAAAAAACGAACATACATGCCTTAAAGTTAATCATAATTTTCTTGAAGCTTAGTTAAATAGATTTTTTATTTTATCTTGTTACATCCCAAAAGTGAAACATTTAATCATAATTTCCGTTATCCGAAAATATGTATAATTTCATTTTTTTTTTTTTTTTTTACAAGAAATAGCTTTGGGCTAGACTGAATACATAACATTCTACGCATGTTATTCAATTTAATCACAATATGAAATCTCTAATTTTTTAATTATAAGGGCAAATCAAAAGCATAATTAAAAGAATATGAAGGGAAAGGGAAATTGATAAAGTTTACAATAATTCATTATTGAGAAGAAAAAAAAATTTTCTTCCAATTAAATATCAAATTTTATTACGTACTTTAATTTCTTCTTAAGAATAGAAAATAATAAGAATTTTTTTATAAAAAAAGAAATTGTAAGAAAAATTGAAAGATAAAAAAAATTAAAAGACAAACAAAACGATCCAGGAAGAGAATTTATGTAAAAAAACCTTACCTATAAATTTCTCATGACAAATAATACACCCTTTATTTTTTTTTTTTAAAAAATATAAAAAAAAGAAGTAAATAAAAATGAAATATCAAAATAATGTGAAATTTATGATTGTTATTCTTATGTAAGAATTATCATTTTTTTTTCTTTTTTTTTTTTTTTTTCAATAAAAATAATTGAAAAGAAAAAGGAAAACAAATTGAATTAAAATTCTATGAAATTACACAATAATTTTATAATACATTATAGTTCATTATCATTTATACATGATGGGAATAATTAATAAGTATTAATTACATAGAATGAAAATAGAGACTATATTGTATTTTTTTTTTTTTTAATTTTCTTAATGCTCTTTCTTATAAGGTGTCAGGTGTAATAAATTGATAATTGATAAATAAATAAGGTTCTGAAGAAAAAAAACATATAAAAAGAGGTTTGGTCATTTAAAAAAAAAATTTATTTAACAAATAAACAAAAAAAAAAAAAAAAAAAAAAATAGAAGAAAAAAAAAACAAGTAGTAAATAAACAAAAAACAAGGAAATAAGTTCAATATCGGTCACAATTATCAGATAACCGATACTTTTTACAAAAAAAAAAAACACAAGAACAAACAACATGTTGATAATTACATAAGATTTAAGTTAACTTAAGCATGAAAATAAATCCAAATATGATATTTAAAAGCAAAAAACAAAAACAACAACATTACATTATCGATGTTTTAATCAAAAGCTTAAACTATATTTCCAATAAACAATATCTATTTTTTTTTCTTCATCATATTCTTAGAGCGCCAGAAAAGTTTGATTAAGCAGAAGAAAAAAAAAACCGTCCACCACCACATTGCACTCTTTAAACAACATTTTTCTAGCTTTTCTTATACATAAGTTCAGTAGACTTTATTAAGAGGTCCATTTAACATTTTATATTATACATTATTTTCTTCTCATCATACATAATGTTATTTAATTCTGATGAATATGTGTTGTTTTGTTGTATCTTATTTTATTTAAAACATATGTGAAGAATTTAATGCCAATGACGACGATGACGATGATGATGAGAAAAAAAGGTAGTAAATAAACGGTTATTGAGCTAAGCATAATACATTATTTTTGAAAAGCAAAAAAAAAAAAAAAAATCAGAAAAAAAAAATTAAAATAAAATAAAAAATGATGTGTAATAATTTCTATTCTTTTGTTGGCATATACTTAAACATATTGTAATGTTATCTTTTCCGCTTTAAGATTATATTTACTACTTTACTTTGAACAAAAAAAAAAAAGTCTTCAGTTTTTTTTTTCTTTTTCAAAAAATTTTATTCATATACATAGCTAGTTTGTTGCGCTATTCAGATGAATGTTTTTGTTTTTTTAATTAGATTGAAAACCGTATCGTCAGCTTCAAACTATATAATAATTATTGATTGCCTAGTTAATCAAGGAGAAAAACATTTTTTTTAAATTTTTATTTAATCAAAAAATCAAAATAAAAATAATAGAAAAAAAAGATAGCGCCAAATTGTTTACGGTTATATGAATTGAAATAAAAAACAGATTTAAAAAAAAAACACATACACATATCTGTCTATCAGAAAATCTATCTATTGTACATACATATATATTTATGATTTACCATTTCAATTTATTTTTGTATCTACGATGTTTAAAGATATTCAAGAAGTGTTTGTTTTAAACATTAAAAATTTTTTTTCTTTTTTTTCTTTATAAAATTTTTGGACAAACATTAGATGAAAAAAAAAATAAATAAATAAATAAAGAATAGTATCTGTGCAATGATTATGATGACGATAAAGATAATTATTTGATACTCTAGATAACTTTGCCAGTTTAATTGAGATTTTTTAGAAATTTAAATATTTTATTGGATTCTTTTGTTTTTGTTTTTTTTTCAAATGTTGATTTTTTAGAAATGATATGTTAATAATTAATATCCGAAGAGAATGTTTAAAAATATGTCAGTTTTGAACAACAACAAAATTTAAATCGGTCAGTGATTTTAATTGCTTAATTATTTAATTGTTCTAAAAAATATGAGATTGAAAAAAATTAGTTCTTAAAAAAAAAACCTGAAATTTGAAAGTAAAACGTCAAACGTATCTTGAAGTTATATATAACCTATATTAGCTTTTAATTTTTATATAACGGTAATGTATGATATGTTTTGTAGAACATAACAAAACGTCAAATGCTTGAATTAATTTCCCAGCATGATTTTTTCAATTATTTTTCTCTAAAATACTAGAATAACCGTAGGAATATCCTTTAAATTATATTTCGTTTAGATGAGTGGTTTTTAGAGAAAAATTAGTTATGGTAATAATCTAATAATTGTAGATAATATAATTACAGTTACAGCTACATGCTATGACTTTTTTTTTTAATAGAAAATTTCAAAATACCAAATTATTAACCCATCAAATCACAGAGGTCAATTGACTTTTAAAATGCTAACATGTTGATAGGACAAAAAAAATTTCAAAAAAAAAAAAAAACAAATAAAGCAAATACGAGTAACTTGAAAAACAGTTTTATTCAATCTTTGGAAAAACGTTAAAAAAACAGTTTTCATAAGGGTAGTACAAAATATCTAAGACTCAAGTGTCTAAAAGTCTAAGAGAAGTTGAATAAACTTGTATTTTATGTTAAAACATCAGAAAAATAACATTAGCTAATTTAAAATTACAAGAACCATTCTTTTAAGTGAACTTCTTATGTGATTCAACTTGATAAGAAGATAGGTTCTTGAAATGTGCGTAAGGTATTCGCATATTTACATATCACATACTTAATTTTTTTTTTTTTTTAAATAATTAAAAAGTCATTGTACTCATTGTGATTTGACATCATATTACCTGGAAATTTTATAATTTTTTTTTAATAAATAACTATAATTAAGTAAAAAATAACAACAATAAAAAAAAAAAAACATTCTACATGAGATCACAAACAAGGTGAAAAATAAATTAAAACAGGATACATTCATTTTGCTTTTAATTTATAACATATTTCAAAAAAAAAATAAAATGTGTAAAACTGTAAAGAAAATATTCCAACAGAAATTTACATGAAAAAAATAATTTTATTTACTCATTTTTTGACATAACGAATTTTATTGCAGTGATTTTAATTTTCATGACATTCATGTAGACATTTCATACTTTTACAGGCACTTTTTATAGTTTTTATTTTTTTTTTTTTTTTTGCCATATGAATATTGTCATTTGCATTTGTTATTTCATATACGAAGAAAAAATATTTTGTTAAAAATATTGTAAAAAAAAATATAATAAAATCGATTTCCTTTTATTAAATATACATACATAATACATAATATACATATATATATGTACATTTATTCATATTTATGTAACGTATGAAACTTTGAAAAAAAAAAAAAAATCTGATGATGTCCTGTTTCATTTAAAATACATACAATATGGCACACTACATTTATAATCGCATGAATGCTCTTATTTTATGCAAAACCTCACATATAACCTCGACCGACATGAAAATCCAGGATATATACGTGTACCTATATGTGTATTATGTGTATATTCATGCACATATAGTACATATCATATGTGAATGATAAAATTTTCACTTTGTATAAATGCCAGACATATTTTACATACATAAATATATGAAAGGTTGCTATCAAGTGACATTTTAATAAAAAAAAAGTTTTTTTTTGATAACTACATTGAAAATATTATATAAAAAGTTTTATAAAATATGTCCTGATAAAATAAAATATACATACTATATTCTTTTGCCAACAACATACATACAGATTATATTAAAAAACATGTCCAAAAATATTGCATATTTTTTTTAAAGAAATTCATGTATGAATATTAACGAATATCATACAATCATGAGTTTCTGTCTGGCATCATATAAAATTTTATGTAATTTTATTAAGATTTATTTTCATTAACTTTATTTTTAATTTAAATAATTACCAATTATTTTTTATTAAGAGTATGTAGGATGTATATGTGTGTGAATAATATGTAAAATGTGTAAATTGTGTATATTAAAAAAAATACGTGCATTTAATCCTTTTAAAAGGATTAAAATTAAAATACATTAAAAATGTAATTAACAGGCACAATTAAAAAAATCAACTTCCTATCATAATTTATCTCCTATAAATACTCTACATTAAAATTTAAAAAAGAAAAATCTAATAATGCCAAAAAAATTAATTTATCATTAAAGTCATTTGTTTTCTCATATTGGTCTAATTAATTTTTTACATTACAAATAATTACAGAAAGCTATTTTTGTAGGCAGTATTATAAAAACTAGATACCTAGCTAATGATTCAAACTGAAAAGCTCATCAAGTACAGCCAAAATTTCAAGAAAAATTACCTTTCGTAACTATTTTTGTACAAACCGAGCCAAATTTGACGAAATTGATGTTAAATTGTAAGGAATTAGAGAAAAAAAAAACCGGAAGAATGTCGAAAAGCTTTCGAAATTTGATTCCTTAGAAGCTGTGAAATAGCAAGGATGAACCTATGTGAGGAATTAAAAATAAGCGGTCAGGTGTAGTTTTTATAAGTCGTCATTTATTTGGAATTAAAATCAGTGTGAACTGTGAACACTGATATTGTGCAGCAGAAGCCGATTTTGATAATGGTCAAGCATAACAATCATCACTTTATTTAATTCTACACATTCAAACTAAAATAAATTACATCACAGAGAAATTTTACTTTTTGCTTTTTTAGAAAAAAATTTATAATTTTAGTTTCATATTGTTTTTTTTTTATTATAAAATTTAAATTATAAAATTTATAAACTTACCTGAATTACACGTATTTACTAGATAAATGATAAAAACTAATGCAAAAATTTCGAGTCTCCATCGACTCAGATGAAATTCAAACATTATAAAATCTGAAACAAAAAAAACAAAAAGATAAAGATAAATATATTATTACTTTAAACAAAATTGTATATACCCACCTAAAAATAAATGTAAAAGGGATATGAAATTAATTAAGAAAATAGTTCCTCAAGAGATGAATAGAATAATTAAATTATACTTTTAGTACTCTTTTGTAAGTTAACAAAGTGAAAAAACATAAAAAATTAAATTAAAAAAGAGCCTTTTACAATTAAAAAAAATTTCAAAATTCACATTGCCATAATTTTCCAAAGAAAACAAATACTTAACTTATTACATAAATGTAAAATTTTTAATACATCAATTGAAAGGATTATTTTCCACCTACCTATAGAAACCAGTGAAGGATGTAATCATTTTAAAAGTAAATATATCTTTAATATCTGACAGTATAATCAAAATCTTTAATAAATACATTAAAAGTCAAAGAGTATAAGGATTATAATGTAGAGAAAAATCTTGGATACATTATCAAAAGATAAAAAGTAGTAAATTTATTAATTTTAAACTCCAACTACCAAACTTATATGTACTTTATTTAATGTGATTTTTTTTATTCTGTCAACCTGAATTATCGTATAAGAAAATTTTCAGGTTAACGTAACATTATTAAATTCTTATCCTACATTTAATCCTTATTTTTCGTTGAACCATAATTATAATACTCAAAAATTCAATGAATTTTAAAAATTTATTAAATGTTTCCGCTTATTTTCTTTTTCGTTTTCTGTTTAAAACAAAATTTCATTCATATAATTTTGTTCCTCCAAAAAAAAGAAGAAAATTACTAAACGGAAATAGTTTGAGTGAGTTTTGTTTTAAAGCCATTTTTAAATTCAATTTTTTTCCCATTTTTCTCATATTCCAATGCATTCATACACTGAAGTGGTGTTTTGTATTTTTTTTTTACCATTTTTCTCATATTCCAATGCATTCATACACTGAAGTGGTGTTTTGTATTTTTTTTTACCATTTTTTTTTCGGGATATACAGTTTTTTCTGTTCTAGTTTTTCTATATTTTTATTTTTTTTTTCATCCTTGCAAATGTTTTTCTGTTGTTTTTTTCAATAAAAATTGCACTTTACCTTGAATTTTACTTGTACAACTTTTTTTTTATTTTTATGATCATAGGACTTTTTTTTTGTTCCTGACCCAGAAAAGTCAATATAAAAAATAATAAACAAATTGCTGTTGCTAAAAAGAAATATGAAAATGTTTTATTCTCCTTTTTTTGTTTGTTTTTTTTCTTTTTTTTTTCTTATGAAGCCTTCTCCTCATAATAACTACAGACAACTATAATAACACTCAAAAGTTAAAAATAAGAAATAAAGTGAATATAAAATAACTTGCATTTTTAAAATTTTCATTTTCATGCAATACACAGAACACACATAAAAAGTATATAATATGCTATTTTTATATTCATATTAAATTTTTTTTTTTTTTCAAATAAATAATACAGTCTACATTTCTTCCAGGTATAAGAGAAATGAAAAAAAAAAAGTTACTGAATGTACCTACATATTTCCTGAGTGTTTTTTTTTCTATTTTTTTTTTATTTTACAATTTGCGGTATACAAAATGTATATTCTAATAAAGTTTAATATAGGTATATATGTAATATATACATACCACTTTATTTCACTGTATAATTGTGTACAATATTGCATACTATATCATTATGTATTTTGCTGTTGAATTAAACATAAAAACAAAAGAAAAAAAAATCAACAAAAACAGAGAATCCTTTTATTGCGGAGGTTGTGTAGAATTTACAACAGCACAATGTAGGTGCTGAATGTGTTGAGAAAAAAAAACAAAGAAAAAAACAAAAACAAATCGTTTAGTTTTTTTCATATACATATATACTTTTCATTCCACCTACTTTAGATTTAAAAAAAAAAAAAAATCCTCAATTTACAATTCAAATAATACGTAAGGGCACTTGTACTTTCAATTAAAATGTAATCATAAATTTAATGAACCAATAATTTATAATTGATATTATAAGCTCTAACTTTTATTGATTACCGTTCTTTATAAGGTGTGATAAACAAAAATACCTACATATGTATATACAATTTGTGATTTAAAAAAAAAAGACGTTTAGTTGAAAATCGATATCCGTTTTAATGGCCATGATTAATTTTATTTCATTCCCTTGTTTTTGAGATAAGATTTTTAATTTGTTTAAAAAATATAGGAGGACAACGCCAGTAATGATACGACTTTTAGGATATTACCGATAAAAATAAAACTGGAAATAAGCGTAAAAATTTAAATAAAAAAAAAAAAAAACAAAATAAAAAACACTCATCAAAAGTCAGGAAGCTCGTTACCGAATTTTTGTGTTAATCAAAATTTAAAAATGTGGAACACCCATCTGTCCCATGTACATTTTTCCTCTTATGTTCCATGAATAGTTAAACATAATATTCATAAACACTATTTTTTCTTCCTCCATGACCTTTCGATGCTAAACCCTTTCCGTTTAAACAGTATTCAGTAAATAACCTTTGACGTCTTGGCGCGGATTCACTTGAAAATTCTAAAAAATCAATTTTGTAATTATATTCACAACGTACGTAGAATATTGATCATCATTGGTATCATTACCCTACAGATAATTTTTTTTCCTTCTGCTTTTCTTAAATTGCACCTACAAATTAGATATGCAAATTAAATCGATTCGAATTGAATTTCTTTTAAGTTGTTTCTTTTCCATTTCTCTTTCTCTTTCTTGAAAAATTTCTACGATCAAGTTCAAGGAAATAAATCCCATAACAATAAAATCATTTGAATAGCATTTGTTTTTTGTTCAGAAATAAAAAATCGATTCTATTGAAATAAAGTTATGATAATCTTAACGAGGGAAATAAAATAAAAATCTCATTTGACATAAGCTTTCCTTTTTTACATTTTCAAAATAAAATCAATCATAAATTAAAAAATTTCAGAAAAAAAAAAAAACAAACTGATTTTAAATTTCATTTTGTAAAAATTTGCATTTAAAAGAAAATCACGTCACACCTTAACCACATTTTTATTGCACTTTTTTTTTTCTGTTCTGAGTATATGTATCATTCATTTTTTTTATTAATCATTCTGGTTTTTTCTTTTACTTAAAAGTTCAAGAAAAAATATTATATGTAAAGAAATTCCATGTTTATCACAGTTTTTTTTAAAAAAAAAGAAGTGGGACTTCCTAAATACCGTAGAACAGAATCATATACATATTAAGAATATTTTTAATGATAAAAAAAAAAACGCAAAAAAAAAAAGAAATCATGATAAAAAATAAAATCATTAATTTACTTTGTAACGGTTTATGACTAATTTGCAAAAGAATTTTTTCTTATTAATTTTTTTTTTTTTTTTTGCATTTTGTCTTTACATTACATTAGTGTCTCAGCAGAGGTAATACATTTAAATTAATAAGAAGCGGTGCGGTTTTTTTTAATCAATTTAAATATTATCATGTATCTTTTTCTAAATTGAGTACATATATATATATTTTTTTTGTGTAATTTCCCATGTTTATTAATCATTAAAATTATGTGTTAATTATATGAATGATTATATAATAGGCAGCATTTCAATTAATTGTATTCATATGTGAAAATTATAAAATGTACAGTTTCTAATTATGTTTTTGAAAAAAAAAAAAAAAAAAAAAAAAAAAAAAGCTGCAAAAAATCTTACCTATGAAAGTGATAAGAAGAGAAAATATGCAGACCTTTTTTATATATATGTATTATTTTTAATTTTTATATTTTCGAAAAAAAAACTTAAATAAAATATTACCATTTTTTTAAGGTTCATTGACCTAATTGAAATATTTATGAATAGAATCAAATTTTTGCTTTTTCTTGTTTAGATACAAATTTTTAGAAAATTATTTCATAAATTCCGTCACTTTTCGTCATAAATTCTGAATTACTTAAGTTAATTCATTTGAAACAGGAAAATAATATGAATTTAAATTTAAATTGAATATAAAAAAATTTGTCATAACATAACTTTGTGATTTTGTTGGCGAACTTTTATTTTTTTTTTTTTTTCATTAAATGATCTGATTTTAAGATATAAATATGTATTGTAAATGGCATTTCAATTTATTTTTTTGCCAGAAGAAAGTTCAACAGACAGACAGTTCTCAAGCTCATATACATAGTTGAATTTGAGTTCAAGTAACTTTTGTTTTTTGAAAAATTAATTTTTAATTAAATAATAAGAATTGTGCTTGTAAATTAGAAATTTATTTTTCAAACACTAATATAAAATGCAATTAAACCAGTTCTTATAAGCTTGTAAATTGGAGAAAAAGCTCGTTTTTAAATTTTATACGAAATGTTTTTCACATAGAAAAATTTTGTATGATGAAAATTCCATTCTTAACGCATTTTTTGTCGTACGAACTTTTTATTTTTATTTCCCGTGTAAGGATGAAATAGGATTGTAAAGAACGAAGGAGCTCATATCCACCTCTTCATTCGAAATAGGATATTTTAAGTGAACTAGCGTTTAAGCTTACAACCTGATCTACCTACCTGCACCTCTAGGTACCCATTGAAAACTTGAATTTTAAGAAAAAAGAGGAGCTTAAAAACTGGAAAAATTCGTCTTTAAGGGACCCCTACTGTAAATTATTTTTTGAGAAAAATAAATAGAAAAAAACTGTTTTGCAATACGTTGAAAAAAGTGCTTAAATTAATAACACGAAAAATTTGCATTTTGAATGCTATGTAATTAGAAAATTGTGTTTATTTTGTTTTTTCTTAAAGCAAAAATGAAAGATCTTAAAAGTTCACCCATTAATTTTACAATTTCTATAGGTTAAAATATTTTTCACTCCAGGAAATTCAATTAAAAAAAAAAATATTTTAAATGATTAGAAAAATAAAACAGTATAAAATTACTTTTTTTTTCTCGATGGGTAATTTTAGAAGCAAATTGCAAAATAACGGATCAATTGAAAACATAGTATTTAATAAAGAAAAAAAAAAAGATTTTTTCTTTCAATTTTTCGAAATATTAAATGGGTTTAATTTAGAAAAAAAAATTAAAAGTAAAAAAAAACAACAATCTCATAAAGAAGAAATGCAAAAGAAGTTCTATATAAATAACAATAATATAAAACTGTTCTTTTTAAATTCCTTTTTTTTTATATTTTGTTTAAACTTCCTATGTAATCATTAATACTTTGTGTCAATAAAAAACTAATATTATAATGATGATCATCATATTGAATGACCTCATCAAAAATGCGATCTTTTTAAAATAACAGTTGTGTTATGCATTTTACATCAACAAACAATTCATTTTATTTAAATTAAAAAAAAAAATTAAAAAAAACAAGTTTATATTGTATACCTACAAGTATATAATATCTGTTCTTTTAAAATTATACAAATTTATCACATATGTGAATATATGTATATCTTCTAGCTTACATACATATAATAAATCAAAATGATATGTGTATATAAATAACATCATCGCATGTTAATTAATTATTTATTATTAGGTATAATGAAATTATGCAAATCATGTAAAGTATTTTATTCTTTTAAATGTTTTTTTTTTTACACACATGATGTCTTTATCAATTTTAATGATATTTTGCCATATTTCCCACATTTACAATAAGATTTTAAAAAAAAATTTATCTGTAGACTATTTAAATGGTCTTCAATTCAGATTATGATTACAAAAAAAATATATATATATATCTGAATCAACTTGAACGGTTTAGAATTCTACAAAAAAGAAAATAAAAGAAGAAAAAAAAAGTAAAGTTTATTAAAGAAGTTCATAATGAGATAAAAGTTCACATATGAATTAGATTTACCTTTTCTATGTATGTTATATGAACTTATGAATCTTTTTTATTTTTTTTCATTTCAATTTTTATTTTTTTTTATTTTGTGTATATAAAGAAAAGGTTATCCAACAGACAGCTAATCACTAATCATGAATACCGTTATATTTGTTTAATAAAAGAATAAAAAAAATTTTCTTAATATAAAATGTATCTTTATAATATATAATACATTGAAGATATATTATGCCACGTTATATCTCGTACAGAAAAATATAATGTTAGACAATCAATAAAAATGGACAAAAAAAGAAAAATGATGAACACACAAAAAAAAAGAATCAAAAAAATACAAAAATACAAAAAAAAAAATGAATATCATCACTTGAAATTCTTCAATATAACAAAACTTTTTAAATATACATACATACATATATATAAATATAGTAGGGAATAATATGGATGTACCTTAAGGAAAAAGATGATGATGATGATGATAGAAAAATAGAAAATGAATCTAACTAACCAGAAGAAGATATATTTGCAGACGATGACTACGATGGCTATTATATTATACTATATACTATATATGTAGTATATAAAATATGTCGACAAAGAACGTAACTAAGGTACAACATCAACTATAATATTATTTGCTTTTCAAAAGAATTCAATTTAATATACGTGTAGCATTATAGATACATATTAGTGCATATAAAAATACATATCACAAAAAAATCAACATGTGTACATAAATGTATAAAATGTTGAAAAAGAATAAATATATACATATATGTATATAATATTTGCAGATATGTACACTATACATATAGATACTTGACAATCTGGCGACGTAGGTGTGTAAAGTATATTTTCTATTTAGCAAACTATCTACATTGTATATTAAATAAAGCTTTCAAAGTATATCCTTTTATAACTTTTTTATTTCATATATTATCAATATATATTAAATATGTATATTAAATTCCGGATCCGGATATCAAGCCAAAATCTACAACATAGAATACAGATAAATGTATATACATATATGAACATCAATGGACATATAGGTAAAAAGAATATAGTATCTACAATTTGACATATGTATATATATATTTTTTTTTTCAATATTATATTGCAGTATATTATCGAATTAAAAAGATAAAACTTCGACAGCAACAAAAAAAAAAACAGACTTTGTCACATTGGATAAAAATAAAACAAAAAAAAAAGTTTATAGACAGAAACGTTTATCTGCACAATCCGTAAAAAAGTTGGTAAAATTGAAAAATAAATAAAACTAAAAAAAAGGAACAATTTTTCTAGTAAAAGACTAACTAGCATCAATACAAAACTACAATATAAATATATTGTACTTAATACTATGTATGTAGTATCATCAAAAGTATCTACGAATTCAATTCAAACTTTACGCAAACGCAAAAACCAACTTTTTTTTTTACCATAGATACAAAATATAAGAAAATACACGGTGAATACATAATACATACATATATATGAAAAACAACAAAGATACATTTTATATCTAATAAATTTTTATAAAAGAATCACATGCAGGTATTCAATTGGAAGAAGAAAAAATAACAAAACAAAAAAAAAGGAAAAACACCGCATTTCTCACAGAGAATTTCCATTCCACCTAATTTTTTTACTTTTTTCTTCTTTCGATTAGAAATTTTTTTTTTTTTTCAAAGAAAAATCTTAGCTTTTTTAATTGCAAAACGAAAAACACAGAAAAAATAACGTGAAATCTCATGAAGATGCAAACACAATTAAATTCCTTGTTAGTGCGACATTTTTTTTTTATTCTCCCCTTAATGTCGTGTTTTTTTTTCTGCTTTTTTTTAACTTAGAAATTCTTTAACCTCCTCAAGGAATAGAAATGTGTGTACACACAACATATAATTTATTTTACATTAAATAATATATACTTTCTGGTTTTTGAAGCTAAGATACTGTGTGTGATGATGATGATGATGAGATGGGATGCTTCTGGGTGCTGTTATAGTAATATATGTATGTATACCATCTAGGCTAGTTGCTATACGATGCCTACCACTAATTTTATACTTACATATATATTTTTCTACCACGATATTGTATGATGAACTTGAACAATTATTTTGCACTATATAAATTTTTATTTTATAGATATTGCGATACACATATGTATGTATGTATATGTGTAATATATTTATTGATGGGATATTGCAAAAATGCCGAACCGGAGAAATTATTTTCTATAAAATTGTGCATCACAAAAGTGATCTATTTTACTCGTTTTTAAGAGACAACAAAAAATAAAAATAAATAAATAAAAATAATTAAATAAAACTTTTAATTTCAATTTTAAATTAAAATTGAAAACGAAAATAGAAATTTGTTACAAAAATAGTAATAAAGAAAAAAACTTTTGAAAAATCTTTCAAAAAAAGAATGGAAATTTTTTTGCCGCTAAAAACAAAAGAAATTAAATTGACCAATCAATTTTTTTTGTCTCCAAAATTTTTTTTCTTCAAAAATGGAGTAACGATGATTTTTAATATTGTAATTAAATTTTATGTATTTTTCTTCGGTTGACTAAAAATTTAAAAATGAAACCGACAATAAAAGATATTCTTTCTTTTTTTTTTTTTTTCTTAAATAAAATTTTTTATACTTGAAAAAATTCAGTTCGTTTTCTTAAAAGAACACAACATAATCAAGATAATCAGATTAATTAAATTTTAAAACTTACCTTTTTTTTCTTGAGATACACTATTTAAAAAGTTTGAATATTTTTTTTTCTTTACTTTAAAAATCAATTTCAAAAATACAAAATCACACTTCACACAAAAATGTTCGCTTTTTAAAGCCAAATTTTCAAACTTTTCTGTTAAAATTCAAATTTTAATTTGAAAAAAAAAACAAAAAAAAATTTATTTTGTAATATTCTATACGTTTGTTTTTATCAATTTTTCCAAGTAATTGTGAAAGAGTTATTTATTTTTATTTTTCTATTATAAAAATTTCAATATAATTTATTTTATTAATAAAATACCGATTTATTATCAAACGAATAATAATTATAATAAAATAATCATTTGCCCACTATCAGGTATAACACCGCTTCGTTAAAGACGAAAGAGACTTAAGGTAATAATTTCCAAATGCCGTACTTTTATACTCACGGAAGCAACAGAGAAGACCATCATCATCACCAACAATAATAATCATCATCATACCACCATCACTATCATCATCAACAACATTTACATCACATCTTTTAGCCAGAAACCAACAACAGCCCCAGCACCAGCTTCTCAACTTTACAAGCTTCTAAAATTCTGTATATACACTAACTTTAGATACTTTACTTATACATACGTACATACATATTTCATTCTACTCTGGTAAGTTTAAAATTCTCAATGTTCTTCTAACATTTTCGGATTCTTCTTAATTTTTATTTTGCTGATTCCGAATATCACACATCATCTTTTTGTTTTCTGATTTTCTCAAAAAACAATTGAGAAAAAAAAATCATTCATTCTGTTCTAAGCAAATTAAACGACAATAACAACAACAAAACAAAGCAAAACAAATGTAATGTATCTAAATTTTACAGAATACAGTGTTTGATTAAGAAGATGATGGATTACATGAAAATTGCCTATAGGCATCGTGAGTTCATGTTCAATTTCAAAACATTTCTCAGGTAGTAGAGTAGGTACTTTACTTTTTCAATTTTTTTTTTTCTGCAGAAAAATTTACATTAAAAAAGTAAAAATATAAATAAAACAAATGAAAACGCCGTTTAATGATATTCAACAAAAAACTAGAAGGAAAAAACAGAAAAATCCAAAAAAATAACGAAGATGATGATGACGACGAAGAATCAATCTATAATAAAAATCTTCTCCAATATGCGAGTATCTTTTTAACATTCTTTAGAAATGTTGCATTGCACATTTTTTTTTTTTTTTTTTTGTTGTAATAATGTTGATAATGTTGTTGATGTTGTTGTTGATGTTGTTGATGATGAGAAGTTCTTTTTGCATCATCCACAGCGCAATGCGCAGGTCGTCATATCATATGCATCCCATATCACCATATCACACATATTATCAAGAAAAATATTTAAGTAAGAGAATCAAAATCATGATGAAGAATAGAACATAGAGGACATCATCATCATCATCATCATCCAATATAATGTATCTACAACAACAATACATTACATTTTACATGTTTTGTAGTTAAAAACAAAAAAAAAACAAAAATCATAAAATGAATGAACAAGCGGGTTTTTAGTATGCATTTATAAATTTTAAAAGTTAAAGGTATCTATAACAGGACTCTGATAATATGCACACATACATATGTATGTATATATATGTATTAAAATAAAATAACAAAAATTGAAAGATTTTAAAAGAATTATTCTTATTTATATTTTTATAGCAAAATAACAAGAAGTGAAATGTTTTGTAACCGCATCTCTGTTATAAAAGTTATGTTACTAAAAGTGTATAATATACCTATATGTACATATGTATATAGTATGTAAAATAACATAAAATGCCTATGTGAAATCTATAAACTTAAGTTAACTTTTCAAGAAGATGACCAAAGAAGACAAAGAAGAAGTTAATTTCTTAAAGAGCTGTTGTTTTTTTTATTTTTTGGATTTTTTTGTTTTCCAATAGTTTTTTGTTTTCCTAATGAACCAAACCAACCAAAGAAAATCTTCGTCTTCCATCATCATCATCGTCATCATCGACAATATCATGGAATTCCCGACCTTGCCGCCTTGTTTCTTGTACTACATGTACCAAATTAAGTTTCGCATATGTATGTAGATATGTACAAATGTACATAATTCGCAATTTATACACAATGGAAAATATATGATGGCGACGATGATGATGATTGTTAAATGATAGGTATTTTGTGTATCTTTTCTACTATATATGTATGTACTCCCTTTTCTTGAAATGGAATTACAATTATCATCATCATCATCATCATTGCATTGCACATCTACTTGTTTTAGTTATAATATTGGTTTTTCGCCCTTTTTATCCCAATTGAATTATACGTGGTGAATCCAAAAGTAGCAGAAATATAACAGCATCAACAGCACCGTCAGCACTATGTATGTACGTACTAACGTATTTTAGAAAAAGAACCATCATCATCATCATCATTATCATCATAGGTAACATAAGCAATTCATTTTGTATTTAGGTACATGCATTCTAAAAGAACATATTGTATTAAGATGTATGTGTTAATTATATGAGTTTATTTATCCCATGTACTGTATTTTTACAAATTGTATCTAACATAACAAAAAACAAAAAACAAGAAAAAAGTAAAAGATAAAATAAATTTAAAATTAAAAAATAAAACAAACGAACGCTTGAAATTCTCATTTGTTTTTGTTTTCCTTTTTTTTTTTTTTGTGAGATGTTTTTTTTTTAATTATATTCTATTAAATTTGCAGTTAAACATATTACATACATATATACATCTTATTCTTATACAAGTATAGAATACATACAATATACCTAATACTAAAGGGTTCTGTGTGAGTACTATAAAGTCTATTAAATAGGCTATGTACTAAAGGTATACTTTTAAAAAAGACTGATGGAAGTTACAATATTTAGCTAGAAGCAGTCTACTATCGTACCGCCAACGACATTGTAATTTACAGAAAAATTTCGCAATAAACATTTTTATTTTATTATTATTTGTTTTTTTTTTAATTATTTATTTTATTGGATTTTTTTTTTCATTCGAAAAATACAAAAACAAAATTTTTGAAAAAGAGTATGTATTAAATTTATTCTAACAGGGGCTTCCGGACCCAATGTTATTGCCACTAATAAGGAAAATTTAAACGGAATGACAAGGGAGAAAAACACATATTTCTATTTGTTTACTGAAATTAAAATTAACAACTTAAAGCATTTTTTAATGAAATTAAATCCTTCTCGGGAAATGACTAATTATTTTTTAAACTTTTTCATAACATGATTCACAGAGTTCTTTTATTTTAGTATGATCGTATCCCAGTCTTTTGCTCATCAGAAAAAATTCAACAAATATTTAAAAAAAAAAAAAATGAATTACATTGCAAAGATCCTAAAAATTATTTTATACAAGTTTTTTTTCTTTATTGGATACCAAAATCTCATTAATAAAAAACATACATTACAGCCTTACATTAAAAAGCTCAAAATCTGGTAAAAATTTGATTTTTTCACAATTTTCCCTTTACATAAATTTTCTCTTTTAATTTTCTTGATACACAATTAATCATTGACTGAAAATTGAAAGAACTCACCATAATCTATTTTTTATTTCAAAGTGCTGAAATTCCTATGAATTGAGTTTGAATACCCAACTAACAAAATGTGCCTAAATGTTTCTAGACACTTATCTTTGACACTACGACGTTATGACTACGTAGCTGTTTCGTAATTGTGTGGTCACTGTTTCTTCATAGTTAAATTCCTTGATGGACACAAAACTGGTCACAACTACGTAATTGTGAGTTATTTCGTTTCCATGAAGGAATTGTTTCCACGAAGGAATTGTTTCTTTCATGTTACTTCATTATGTTTCTATATAGGCATTATTACGTCAATGTTTCTTTATGTAATGCCTTAAATGTGTCGATGCCTTTGAAGGAACTGTGCAAGTCACAAAAACGTAAGTGTTACCAGGAATGTTTCTTCATAGAAAATGTTTCAATAAGGGAATAATACCTACATAGTCACATATTTCCGCGACCATATAGACATTGTTACTAAAATGTTTCTACGTTATTCTTGTTGACGTATTGGAATATGGCGCTTTAGTAGTTGATAGTTTATCGTGTTTAAAGTTTTAAAAATATGAATTTTAGTGATTTAAATTTATCTAAAACAACACATGTTGATTAAGGCACAAATTAGAAACAATGCCTATATAGAAACATTGAAGTCACAAAGTAGAAACAATTCCTTCATGGGCACATTTGTGGGAACAAATTAGAAACAATGCCTATATAGAAACATTGAAGTCACAAAGTAGAAACAATTCCTTCATGGGCACATTTGTGGGAACAAATTAGAAACAATGCCTATATAGAAACTTCAAAGTCACAAAGTAGAAACAATTCCTTTATTGACTTATTTATGGAAACAAATTAGTAACAGTGCCTATAAACAACTTTCATGGATGAATTTTTACCAAACATGGCGGATACAATTTTTTGAAAAATATTTATTGTAATAAACTGGAAATGCTCTTATTTTAGACTTATTTTCCATTTAAATGTACAAAAATATTACAAACAAATATAATGCAATAATTTTTTAAATGTTTTATTGAAAACATTTTGAATATGTTTTTGCAATATTTTTGTAAATTATTCAAATTTCTGAATAAATTCACGGCGAATTAATTTTTTTCCATGTAAAAACATACATTATACAGTAAATTTGTCACCGTTTACAAAATTTATCTTAAGAAAAAGCCGTATTTCATATTTTTAAACATATTTTCTAATATAAAATGGCTAAAAATATATAAAAAAATATGTACAAATTCATTTGTGTGTTTATCATGTTCAATATATATTTTCAAAGAAGATAGGTATACTCTAGTAAAAAAGGAAAGATAATTACATTTTTAAAAAAAAGATATAAATAATGTATGATGAAAAGAGAAAGATGTATTTCATTTGTTTACGTTTCTCTTAGATCAAATAATAGTCGCATATTAGGCATTGTGTGGTCGCAAACAAGGAAAAGTTTTGCACCACTCTCGAAACGACCACGTAATGTCGACGTTGCTGTTTCGAAACATAGGTTCCTTTATTGTCACACTATTGGGCACAATAACGTAACCAGGCCCCGAATGTGTTAAAAAATGTTAGTTGGGTATGGAACTCAGAATCTACTAAGCTGCAATATTATTGATAAATTACAAAATATTTTACGAATTTTAAAAATAAAGATTAAATTTTGAATTTTAAAAACACAACTGTATAAATATCCTAAAATTTCAGAACACCCTATGAAAAGTTTTTACTCTATTCTAAATGTTATATTCAATTCAAAAATGAGAAAAACCAAAAGTAAAAACTATTTTCTTATTTTCAAATGAATTTACGTGAATATATCTGTATATGAATGTTACAATAAAATTTAAAAGATACTTACATCCACTAACTATCCGCATATATCTAAAATAAAAAATAGAAAAAAAGTCAATTTTAAGTCAATACATGTAATTTATTTAAACCGTAATGTAATAGTTGGAAATAAAACTTTATTAGGTAGTTTGATAGCTATAAAATCTTATGTTTATATACAATATGTTTTTTTTTAGAGATCCTATTTTATATGCGATACGTGTTTTTACTATATGTATTTACGCACATATGTATGTAGGTATACCCTCCAACAAAATGATAATATTCTATGTAAAGAATTAAAGATACATGCATGTTTCATTATATTTTCAAAATTATATTCTATTCAATTTTTATATTATCCTTCTTTGTATTTTTTTTTTCTTTTCCTTTTTTTCCTCATCATTGATTTTTGTTGCTTCTTATACGAAAAACAATAAAACTTCTTTAAGTAATTAATCCTTTTTTAGGTGAATCTTCTTATTATACGTTTCTAATCCATGTAGTATTACAAAGGACTTTTTTTCATATTTAATACATTAAATCTATGAAACAACAAACTGAATGCCTCTCGTTAATAAAAAAAAAAAAATAACGACTAAACCAAAACAAAAATACATTTAACTCAATTTAATCAGATAGTAATAAATTTAGCGTTAAATAAGCAAAAAATGAAAACGAAAAAAAAAAATTTCTAATTTGTATGAGGATATTGTTTATATATAAAAGAAGGATAAGGATCAACATCAGAATTTTAAGGATCATCAGATTTAATTTTTATTTTATTCTCATGAATATTTTGTATTTTTGGCTTTTATATCTTTTTGTGGGCTTTTCAATGTTTTCTTTTTAAGCGTACACAAGAATAATTCAAGTAAATTGAAAATACTTTTAGAGATTTCAAATATTGCTGTAAAAAATAGTTTGATTTAATATAATTTTCATTTAAGAAAATTTTAAAACAGAAATAAACAATAGTAAGACAAATTAATTAAAAATAATTTCAAATAAAACGTGGGTACCTTAATTGTTAAACAATAGAAATATCTAAATCCAAGTACCATTTAATTTTCTTTGGATTAAAATTAAAACATTCTCAGTTATCATTCATTTCTTTTTTAATCAAAATAAATTAAAGAATTTTTTAGTTTGGAATTTTTTTTAAGATGTAAAATAAAATAAGAAAAAAAATCATCATATAAAATTTTCTTCTTACAATAATTCGTAGTCGTAATAATTATTTAGAAATACATATATTTTGAAAAAACACATTAGCAGTACCTCTGGCTTCCCTTCAGTGTCGAATAAATCTTTCGCCTTTTACTAAAGATTTCCGTGGAGGGGAGCAACTTAAATGAGTCTAAATAGGCAATTTTTTGGAAGTGCCCGCCGAGAGGTGGGTCATAAATTATTCTAAATAAAAGTTTGTTGTTGAGTGCTGTTACTGTTAGTGGAAGAATTGGTTAGAAAACGCTGGAAACAGCGGCAAAAATGTTGACTTAATCACTGAATTTATTAGTTAATCGAATTACATTTGTACACTTGGTGGTTAAACCGTTGGTAGTTAAACCGGTTATTGTTGCGCTGGTTGTAACATAGGGGTATAATTTATTCCAACTTGGTATAAATAAGGAATCATCCAAAATAATTTCAGCTACACGGGTCACGGTTGTAATACACTCATACTCTCGTTACAACTGGTCGTGCCACCTTCAGATGTAGTTTGAGCAGTTGTAAAAACAGGTTTTATAACCGGTTTGCGTCCAGGGTTGCCAGGTTGGGCTATTTATCGTAATTTAGGCTATCTCTAATTTTGTTTTGCGACTGATTTTGACTATTTCGAGAAATAATTTAGGCTATTTTTCAACAAGATTGTGTTAATTTAATTTATCCTCAAATATTAATTTTTTCAAGAAAATTTTCCTCAAAATTTCTGCTACTTCTCTAACATGTACATGACTCAAAGTCAAAATGAAAAAAAAGAAAATAATGATGATATTGGTGATAATATAGATTTACTTTTTGATCTTAATTAATATTTTTTTTTCTTACACCAAATTACTTTTATGGTAAAAGTATAAAAAACTTTAATAAGTTAAGTTGATGAAATATGAATAAGACTTAAGTTTTTATTAATTTATGTTATTAATTTTATTTTTTTTTTATTAGTTCTCAAAAGTTTATGCAATATGAATAAGATAAAGGCTATTTTGAAAACATTAAAAGATTGTCAGTTGACGAAATTCAGTCTAAAACTTTGATATGCTAAATTTTATTAATTGACAATTTTTTGATGTTTTCAAATACCACTTAGTATTTAAGTTTTTTTTATTTTGTTTGGCACTTTTTTTCTAATTAATAAAATATTTTTTTCAAAGAATAATTGATTCTTTAATTCTATGTATTCAGGTTAACATTTTTATTGTGTTTTACCACCAAATTTTTTGAATTTCAATAGACTTGTGTGTGGTTCGACATTTCCATACATATACAAAAAAATTTACAAATTTGCATACAATTTATGTTTACAATTTGGGCTATTTTTCTGTCCATGGTTGTGATTTTGGGCTACAACAATTTACAAATCGGCTACTTGGTCTCGAAAAAACCTGGCAACCCTGTTTGCGTTGTTGTAACAACAACCTAATGTGTTCATTCTCAATGAACGCATCCTACAGTGATGCAAACTCGTAGGTAATTACTCTTTTTCTGGGAAATTCAGTGATAAACTGGGGGAAATGAATTTTGTGGGGAAATTTGGGTGAATTTGTAAAATTTTCCTAATATAATTTTTTAAAATCAATATTTATGTCTCTTGTAAATATAAATTGGTAAGGTAACGACATCAAAAACTTTGTGTGACGTGACGTCATTTTTGCAGTTGCTGTTAAATTTGGCTCTTAGGTTATATAGTGCTTTTCAGCAGACCTCCCTGTTCTATTTACCATGCCAACCCTAGATAACTGAACGAAACCTAACTAACCTAACATACTAATTTCGATTGGAGAATCGTTTACAAACAATTTACAAAAATAATACAAAAATATGGAAAAGTGGTTAAAAAAAAATCTGTAAGTTATATTTTTAGCATTCGATTGTTCAACACTAATTAATAAACATAATTTCAGAATTTCGAAGAACATGGCGACAACACTAATAGGAATGAACCATCCTTAAATATGATAAAATCAAAAAACTGGAATTTTGAAATATAATGGTGTTTTTTTATATATTTTGTTTTTAATTAGTCAGTTTTTTATTTTATTTCTTTTTTGTTGTTTTTTTGTTGTTGTTTTTGTTACTTTTCAGTTTTTTTTCACGTTAACGTATAATTACTTTAAAGTAAAATAAATTGAAAAATAGTTTTTTTTGTTAAGTTTATATACTCTGTGAAATAAAATACAAACTTTTTTAAATAAGAATTTGTCTTTTAATTGCATATATGTATTTCAAAACTACCTTATATTGTACTTATGGCCTTATGGGGGAAATAAGAACCAAAATGGGGATATTTCGATTTTCGAACAGAGTTGGGTGAAAAATGAGAAACTGAATTTCGCAGCCCTGATCTGGGGTGCTATCTGACTTGAGTCAGTCCAACATCAGTCCTTCATCAGTATTCAGTACTGGGGCCCTGGCCAAAGTGTATTAAACAATAAGTGTCTCGTCTTAGAACAAAAACTGATAAGATCTTAAAATTTTTACATCTACATACATGATTTTTTACACTAATACACTAGTAGTTACTCTAAAAATAGTCGGAAATATAAATGATGATGAAGAAAAAAGAAAAAAAATCGCCTAAGTTTGTATTGGTGACAACTTTTAAATAATAACTATTTAGGGTGCAGTAGCCTATTAAATAAAAAGTTTGAATATTTTATACAAAGTAATTTATATTTCATATTTTTTATTATTTAACTGTATAATTACATTTTTAATACTAAGATCTATTGCTACATGTGCGTTACAGATAATAATTTATTTTTATTGTTAGTTTTTTTCACATTTCTATTATAAAATTTTATTATATAATAAATCCTAACTCTTATAAATAATCTTATTAAATACTCAACATTTTCATCTGCACAACACCTATAAAAGAAGCAGTTATAAATTTTTTCAAAAAATTATTTTTCCACGTCCCACTAGTCCTCTTTACCTTTTAAATTAATAAGAACACAAAAACGCACGTTTTTTCCATGTGCTTTTCAAAGTGAAGAGCTATTATCTTGTGTGTAAGAACGAAAACATATGAACATTAACGCATCAGTTAAAGCGAAAGACAATAAAAAAGTAATAAGTAAAATATAAAGACAATACAAATGCATTTCAAAAGTGAAGAGCTATCTTAATCCTATGCAAAAAAAAAACTAATACAACGAAAGCCACGCTTATCGGTGATATATAGAATACATAACTGGTTTGTGTTGGGATTTCTTGTCTGCATTACTCTTTCGCTAAATTTTCATTAGAAGTAATTGATAAAAGAATATCTCTCTTCAACATATTAGAATTTTTTTTTTATTTTTTATTTATTATTTTTTATATATATTTGGACTTTTCTTTTTGGTGAGTCCTTTTTCATTTACTGTTATGCAGAAGACGACCCACTGTATATATATACACTGTGCCCTGGCTCACATCAACAACAACACAATCATCTTGAGCTTGAGCCGGTCTGATGCCAAGTCTGCATTTTTGCCACTGTTTCCAGCGTTTTTTAACCAATTCTTCCACTAACAGTAACAGCACTCAACAACAAACTTTTATTTAGAATAATTTATGACCCACCTCTCGGCGGGCACTTCCAAAAAATTGCCTATTTAGACTCATTTAAGTTGCTCCCCTCCACGGAAATCTTTAGTAAAAGGCGAAAGATTTATTCGACACTGAAGGGAAGCCAGAGGTACTGCTAATGTGTTTTTTCAAAATATATGTATTTCTAAATAATTATTACGACTACGAATTATTGTAAGAAGAAAATTTTATATGATGATTTTTTTCTTATTTTATTTTACATCTTAAAAAAAATTCCAAACTAAAAAATTCTTTAATTTATTTTGATTAAAAAAGAAATGAATGATAACTGAGAATGTTTTAATTTTAATCCAAAGAAAATTAAATGGTACTTGGATTTAGATATTTCTATTGTTTAACAATTAAGGTACCCACGTTTTATTTGAAATTATTTTTAATTAATTTTTCTTACTATTGTTTATTTCTGTTTTAAAATTTTCTTAAATGAAAATTATATTAAATCAAACTATTTTTTACAGCAATATTTGAAATCTCTAAAAGTATTTTCAATTTACTTGAATTATTCTTGTGTACGCTTAAAAAGAAAACATTGAAAAGCCCACAAAAAGATATAAAGCTAAAAATACTTTTATTCATTAGAATAAAATAATAATGCATCAATTAGTGAGAAATCTTTTGTTCTTTATAAAACATAGAAATAGAAGTTCACTCTACAGATAAAATAATTACTGATTCACTGGACTCAGGGACTGAATAGATCATTGAGCAGGAGGTTCACTGTACTGAGCGTCTGTCTAGTGTATGTTAATATATTTTTTATTTTCGTTTTTGAAAATTTGCTAAAGTTGTAAAATGACCAAATTAAAAAAGAAGTGTCTAAGTGGCCAAACCAAAAAAAAATGACTAAACGAACGTTGTAAAATGTTGAATTTCAACAAAGAACAAGCAAAAAAAAAAGTCAAAACTTTGTGAAAAATTAAAAATAAATCAATGATTGATTATGATTAGGGCGTCGCGATACCAACGATACTATCGACCTATCTCATACTTTTGATCCGATCCATAGTCGATACCACGATACCAAGTACTCGAACTTTTACCAACAGGTTATTTGCATTATAAGCCTTGGGAAAAGTGAAGTAGAATGTAATTTCAACTCTTTTTTCAAGTACCGTGGCGTCACCTTCATTTTTATCTTTGTTTATATTAAGAGCCAAATTTAGTAAAAAAATTTTTCGAAAACAACAATAACAGCGTCTGAAATGTATATTTGTGTCTGCACCAACACAAGCAAATAAATTTCGTCTAAGTGTTGGTGTATATGATTTGAAAAATTTTCATAGTTATAGCTATAGCTATATATATAGCGACCATACTGCATGGATGTAAGTTTGTAAAATGTGTATGTAAGTACAGGCTACAGCTAGCATGCAGCTGTTATATCTGAAATTATTTCAGTTGAATTGAAGGTCACAAATTTATCATACAACAAATTTTTTATGTAAAAATTCAAAAATACTGAATTATGTAATTATTTTATTTTTTAAATTTTTATATGGAAGGATATGTGGCTTTTCAACTTTGATTTGAGTCAAATAAAATGCACTAGGTCAGAAATTAGTTCTAAAATTGAAATGCATACTTTTTTCAAGGATCAAGGTATGAACTAAGGAGGGCCTTATAGAAAGGAAAAAAAAGTTGTTTTTTGAAAAAATGACTTTTTTTGTATTTTACTCTATACCTTTTGCCCTAGTTAACGGATATTCACCGTTCAAATTTCATATAATATTAGACCCTTCAAGAAATATCTTAACCAAATTTCAGCTCCTTAGTCTCACGGCAACATACTTTTATATGGAGTCAAAAAATGTAAAATTTTGATACTTGAAATTGATTCGTGTGAGTTTTATGTTGAGCGCCCTGTAACTCGCGTCTCAATTCAGGGATCGTTTTAATGCTAAAGAGAGTTTTATAGAGAATGACAAGACTAATATTGTGCAGAAATTTCAATTCAATCGGTTTTTAGAGTCCCGAGCAGCGATGTCCCCAATTGAATTTTTGACTGAAGTAGATTCAACCGAAAATAGTAGTAAATGGGTATTAAAGGTAGTAGATTTTAATGAAACGTTAAACTTCAATATTCCCTGAATTCCAAAGGCAAAACCATAGGATAGGATATAGATCTGAAACATTCTTTTTAAATGTATGGTAATAGTCAGTAGAATAGACTTTCTGATTTGAAGAAATAATAGTAAATAAATTTTCATACTCACAATATAATATTATATTATTATTATACTCGTATATAGAGTATGGACAGAAACTTGTAACAAATACCAATTACCAGTCAATACCATATACTACAATATACATTTACATACATTAGGCATGCCTAGCCAACTTAACAAAAAAAAAAGTACAAGTGCTACAAAAAGCATAATATTAGAATTTAGGGTGCGTTTTGAAATTATTACCTCAGAGGCTAAATCACCAACAATAAAATAACAGCATTTCCATTTTTAATTTCTTAAATTAGATTTGTTTTTTAAGAATAGTAGTAGGTTTTATTTGGTGCGAAGTGAATATAATTAATAGCAAAATAGTAGTATTTTTACTACAATTGTAGTAGGGGGACATCACTGGTCCCGAGATATTCAACTTTAAAAACGAAAACGGTCAAAAATTGAATGGAGTGTTAAAATAATAAATAATACGGTATAATATAGGTATAAGGTTTTCGAAATATGAAGAATTTGTAGAAATTTTAAATATTGTACATTTTATTTTTCAATTCAATTCATTTTTTCGCCGTCACCTTGGAGGTAGAATAATTGACGAGTTCAACCTAGGATTGCCTGATCAAGATTGTCAAAGTTTTAGCCGTGCGTATACAAATGTGTACCATACATTTTATATGGAAATTTTGAAATTTTGTTTTCAAAAAGATGTATCTCAGCATCCGGTGAACCAAAAACTAATATTTTTATATTAAAATCTTTATTGAATCCTATAAGAAGAAATCACAGTATCTAACCGTTTTAATACATGAAAAAAGTGTGAAAAGTTTAGTGAATTTTTTTTTGTCTGTACCTTCGAAAATCGAATATAAAAAAATTTAAAGTTCAAAATTTAAAAATGTGTTCCACTTAAGGACCACAATTCCCTTCCACCTATCTATATTCGAAATTTCATGAAAATCGGTTAAAAATCGTAAGCTGTAGGTGGTCACTACTTTGAAGGCCATTTTACTAAATTGGGCTCTTCAAACATTAAAATAAATTACTTTTATAAGCAGAAAAAAAATAACATTTTCACTTTTCCTTTTTTGAAATGTAGGGCTTTTTTTAAATTTTTAGTATAGGATTTTAATTTCTATAATTAGTTGATACTACCGGGTACCGAATACCCGATACTTTTTAAAATGTTAACGTCTCGTCCTATTTCTTAACCTTAATTATGTATGATGATTGATGATTTGAATAATTTCTCTAAGATTCAACAAGAATACGTAATACGACTTACGAATACGATACGGTAATAATTAATAAATAATATTTTATAATTATTATATATATGTACATTATACACATAACACACACACAGAAAATTTGCTTTATTGAGATTACTTATTTGGGCCGATCCTGACTGTACTGCAACGCCAGGCCAACCCGTGACAGAGGTGGAGCAAGCCCCTAGCACTCCGTCTGATTCCAAAAATCAGTTTAACATTTGTTGTCCCCCTATGGGGGAGCTATCAGATGTTAAGCTGATAAGAACAGATACTACACTTTGATCTTAGCCATAAGGCCGAGAAGCGATAACTCAACCAACTTTTTACAGTTAATTTCTATTTGGGGTATTTCGAAGCAGATGTGAATTATTTACGAAGTAAAATTTTTCATATATTTTTCGTTTTAAAAAATAATATGATTCTAAATATGGAACTGTGTATTCTATAATTTGAAAATGTATTTTTAAAATAACATTATAATATTATACTCATTGAAAAAGTGAATAACAAAACATAAAATTAATTTTTTATCAAAAAACAATCAGATTTTGTTTAACTATAATTAAAAACTATAAAAAAAAAATATATACTCAAAATGTACTTGTGAGATTTGAACTCGTACTTATTTTTAGTTTTTACTATACGATGGTTTATTGTTAGGCCACTCACGCTAGAAAAAAATGTGTACCTACATACATTTATGTATGTACATTGTACATACTTATTTTTGTGTTCGATTCGATTCGAATCACATAAAACCACCAACAAACACGTTTTTCTTTTCTTCTTTTGTATAAGAGATTTCTCATTCTGAGAAATGATTCAAATTCAAAGCACAAGTACACAATTTAATGAATATGTAGTAAGTAGTTGGAAAAAAATTTAGTGATAAAATTGTGATAATAGAACTTTTACAAAATACAACATAAGTCATAATAACAGCAAAACAAAAATATAAAAATTAAAAATGAACTTTTTTATTTTCTTGGAAGTGCGAAAAAGTGAATATAGAATTATAGCAAAAATTAGATTTAGGTATATTGCACTTGCAGTTGCTGTGCTAACTGCTAAATCTCGAAGTAAGGCAAGACTCAAGAGGTCTAAAAGCCCAACCAAAAAGAGCTAAAGTAGCATAGTATGTGTTCTGGATTTTTTTTTTATTAAAGTCCACATTCCGCACTTATTTTTTATTCTATTCCAAAACATTCCTGACTAAACACTGTTCTTGAAACCTAAGCAGGGTTGGGATTATGGGATAGTAGCAAAAGGGAAGTAAAAAAGGAGCATTTCAATAAAAAAAGGAGCAGACAGAAAAATTCTTTTAAATCCTTGTTTATTTAAAAATCAAAATAGTCTTTTGAAGGTTCCCAGTAAAATGCCTCAGTTCCTTTCCTTCCTTAAATCCTTATCAACAATTAATTAATAACTTCTTCGCGCTCATTATTGCTTCGACAGTTTCTATAAGAAGTGAATTTCTAGTTTTATTATTAATTAAATTAAATGTGAAAAAAGCACGCTCTGCAGTGGCGCTGTATCCATGTACATTATACATATGTGGTATTTTAAAACATTACCGATTACATTACATTACAATGATTTCCAAATTCCCTGCTAAAATTAATTCCCATGATTTCTTTTTCTTCCTACTCTATTTTATTTTATTATTAATTATTAAGTATAATAATCAATACTATACATCTAGAGTCTATACAATACAAGATACATAAACATTTATGTACTAGTACTACGTATTAATTATGTATATGATGTAAATTATGTATGCAGTATGCACTACGTACCTATCAACTTTTTTCCTGCTAGGCGCTAGACTGAAATTTGAATTTAATTCATTTGTTAAGTATTTATTAATGTCGGGACGGCGCGAACGCCATTCCCGGCTACCAAAAATTTCACGCACGAGTTATCCGCATTAGGGATAATCGCGGAGGTCAACCCAACCGAAGTGCAATGGCCAGGCCTCGCTCCGGGGGAACCGCCTTCATGATCACGGTAACCCCTGCGCCAGGTAAGTATGCCTTTGTTGGTTCGAACATTTATATATGAATGAATCCAAATTTTCTATGCATACGAATCACATACTCAAGAAAAGTTTTTATACTAATTTTAACTTTTTATATGTACATACAAAGCAGTGTTGGGGGATGCTCTTGAACAAAAATCCCCTGAATTTGAGCTAACACAACTCATTTTTCCCTCAATATTTTTCAAATTTCCCAGAAAATTCCCTATCGCTATTTTAATAAAAAAATAAGTACATTTTCAATATTTTTATTTGAAAAACTATTCTATAAGACAAAAAAAAACAATTATAAACAAATAACAAAAAATATTCCATAATATAAACAAAAAAAACAAATAATAATAATTAGATAATAGTAGATTTTTGCTACTTTTATTCTTAACTTTTTTCTTGATTTCTCTTTTATTGTGCTTTCTGCTACAACATATGGAATAGATTTACTACATTTTTTTAATTTTTTTAAAATGTACTACAGTTGTAGTTTAGTGGTTACTAAACATTAACTCATGCTTTTTTATATAACATAAATATGTATGCTATTATCTTTTTCCAAATACTAAATCTTGGAAACAATCAAAACATGGAATTTCCGTTCCTACTTATTTTTCCCTTAAAAATAGATATTATTAGTATTTTTTCCCTCTTTCCCTTTTTTCAAAATTTGAGATGAAAATTCCCCAAAAACGGGAATTTTCCCTCCATCCCCCAACACTGATACAAAGTATCCATGTATGTATTATGTACATATGTATGTACATATATCAAAATTCATATCATTCATAACATAACACCAGCTGTTGTAGTCTGTACTTACTTATATTTAGTTACATCATAAACAAACATAATATTGTAATAAAAACAATCAAATGTTTTTTCAAATAAAATAATAATATAACTTATAATTAGTATAGTTTATGAGAAAGAGAAAAAAAATATGAATGCATCCATAATGGTTTGAACCCACTTCACAAAAAAATAACATTTTCTTCCTTTTTTTTCTTAGATTGAAATATGTAATTTGTATTTTGTAATGTAGCGTAGTTTCTTTTTTAAATTAATAATTAAAATTTATATTACATAGATTTACAGAAACTATTGTACAAAAACCTAATAACTTTTTATTTTTGTAGATATGTAATAAAAAGTAAAATTAAGTTCTAGGCTTGTTGTAGGTACACAAGAAATCCATAAATTTTTTTTTCCCTTTTGTTTAAGTGAAGAAGAATTAATTACCTTTCTGCAAGATTTTAATTAAAACAAGAATGTTAAACTTAAAGAACAATAATTATGTTGAATTTGCATCAATGAAAAAATAATATTACATATAATACTAGAAAAAGAAGCAGAAGAAGATAGGTATCCTGTTACCTTGAATTAATTATCTTTTATGTAATTAATGTTAAATTTTATTTTTTATGTTTGTATTAATTTAAAAGAATTCTCATGTTCTTGGATTTTTAAAGTAAAAAAGGTGAAAAATTTTGGACAGAAGTCAATAAAGAAATGTTATTAAAAATCTATTTTTAACAGTCATCTTTTTGTTTTATTTGTTCATGTAATTTCCTTGTTGAAGAATCATTAAAAGAACCACATTCCATGCATGACGGACGGGACATTGAAGCAAATTTTTTTTAATCATTTTGCCTTTACGTTCATATGGTTCAAATATATTCTGGTTAAATGTAGAAAACTAATGATCCACCCAAAAACCTGCCAAACCGAAAAAGAAGATGTTTTCCAAGAACTCTTGTTTTAATTTTATAAGGCGATAATTAACTATGACGGACGGGACATGAAATGACACTCGTATTTAACAGTCATAAATTCAACATTAATTTTCTCCAAAGTATATTACTTACTTCACACCTCCTGTTTAATGGTAAATTTTTAGGTGGTAGTCTTAGCAAACTACAACAGAAATTTCTTATTTCTCTAACTCGCGCAACCTAAGATATAACAAATTATGTTTGACAGATGCGTATGACGGACGGGACATGATGAACGGGACAATTAAAAAATACCAAATTGATTTTATAAAATAAGAAGAAAATAATAAAATTAAAAACTGAAATTATTTTTTTTAAAATAGTTTATTAGTATTTCTTTTTGATAATACACGTTATAAAAATAAAACAACGCTGTACTATTTGTCATAAAATGCATTTGGTAACTATTTATTTCAACTTAAAAACACTACATCTAAACAAATTAAGGTAGGTGTCATGTGCGTGTTGTTTATGTACCTTTTTTTTTTAAAAAAAAACAAATTTTTGTAATAAAAGAATATTATAGCAGTGAAGTAAACTACCTGGACAACCACTTACCCTATTTATTCTAAATTTATCGAAAAAAAATTTTTAGGTTTGATGTTATATTAACAGTTTACACGTAATCCACTTTTAATACGGATTTTGATTTACTCCCAATTTCATATTGTATAAACAAACCCGCTAATTCGAATTTTGGTTTAAACCCAATTTATTTGGGTTTAATCCAAATTTTTGTATATGATGTGTAGCGTAAAATGCCATATGGCGGATTCTAATTTTTATGGTAATACAAATTACAATAAAAGAAAATCCATATATATATAGTAATGTATACTATAATTGTATCAACGTCTGCATGTATAGTCAGAATTTTAAAAGTTGAGGTTTCGTATTATACTAGAAAAACATGCGCAGAAAAAAAGATACTTACGCACATGCGTTTTTGTTGTTGTAACACGTTTCTTCTTTCGTATATCTACACAAAAAAGATCACAAAGCCATGTAAAACATGCGCAAAAAAACCTCAACTTTTAAAATTCAGACTATATTATTTTAATCCCAATTCCAAATTTTACCCGTTTATACCGTACTCCAAATTTAATGCAAATTTCGTATTTAATTCGAATCACCCTTTGCACATTTGGTGGTTAAACCGGTTATTGTTGCGCTGGTTGTAACATATGGGTATAATTTTTTCCAACTTGGTATAGTAAGAATTAAATCATCCAAAATAATTTCAGCTACACGGTTGTAATACATTCATACTCTCGTTACAACTGGTCGTGCCACCTTCAGATGTAGTTTGAGCAGTTGTAAAAACAGGTTTTATAACCGGTTTGCGTCGTTGTAACAACAACCTAATGTGTTCAACCTTAATTAGTTTTAACTGTATAAACTCGTATATAGTCCGCGTGGAATGGTCGATGTACATATTTAAATAACTGTTTTAATAAAACTGTAAGATATTTTAGTTTAATAAAATATAAAAAAAAGTTCAGTTAAAAACGCAGTTAGCATGCATAATAAATTCAATTCATATTCTCTTCTAATCAAGAAATTTTCATTTTTTTGTTTTTCCTTTTTATTTACTTTTTTCAATCAAGGGCTTTAGCATTTCAATAAAAGAAAATTGTGAAGATTTTTTTCTGAAAATTAAGTATTTTTTTCTTAAAAAAAGAAAAACTGAATTTTTGATGGAACACAATGGAAAAAAATGTTAAATTTGAATTTCTTTGTTCAAAAATTCATCAAATGGGTAATAAAAAATCAATAGCAGTTCCAGCCGAAGATATTGAAGAGGTTTCAAGAAACACATCATGTAAATAACAAAAGCAATATGTATTAATGTAATTTCAAAAAAAAAAATATATATATTTATATACATATATACATATATATATGTACATATTTCAGTAAAAGAAAAAGAAATTAAATATTTATACAATCGATTTCAACAATTGAAATTCAATAAGGATCGTGATTATATTATAAAAACTGATCTTTATGATATTCCTGGTCTTCGAAGTAATCCTTTAAAATATTTAATCATTAGATCATTATTTGGTGTAAAAGGAAGAATTTTCTTTCCAGAATTTGCAATATTTATTAATAAATTTCGAAGGCCAAGTGAAAGTTTACTTTCCGAAATAAAAGATGATATAAAACATAGAAAATTGAAATGTAAGTGTATTTAAATTTTTTTTTACTTTTAAAATAAAAAAATTATAAAAAAAAACTATTTAGAGTACAAAATTCGATTCATAAAAAAAAAAATAAAACAGAAAAAGGAAAAATACATATTTACATTATTCATGATTTTTTTTCTTCATCTTTATTTCAGTTTTATTCAATTTATATGATGTTGATGGTGATGGAGTTATATCATCGGATGATTTACAATATATTATTGATTTAATGTTTCAAGATCATATGGGAAAATTTCAAAGATTGAAAATTTTACAAGTTATGCTATTAGAAGCAGATAGAACACAAATGAAACAATTAATTTATAATGATTTTTTTAATGCATTTCCAGATAATGATTTTGAATATCTATTAACTATGAAAATTCCACAAATGTCTTAAAAATAAATATAAAATAAAATAAAATTTAAAATGAAAATTAATCATAATTTTTATTGCCATATAATACGAATCTATTAAAGAAAAAAAAAAGTATATACAGTATTTTTACGTTGTAGATGATACTGCCAATTTTTTTAAATGATCCATAAATACTTGTAGTGAAACATCATCAGTTAATACAGGTGCACCAGAATCCTGCTTAAAAAAGAACAAAAAAATTAAAATTAGTTTGAAAATATTTTAATTTTTTTTTCTTTTAATTATTGGTTTTTTTTTTTTTAATTATTAATTACTTACCTGTCCATATGAATACATATTATTATGAGTTTGCGATGGATTCACTTTTGATAATAAAAATCTTGCTTGTGAACCACCATGTTCAGTATCAATATAACGTGGCATTGGGAATCTTGTTTGTAATATTTCTTGAGCATCATCAACAGGAGCCTTTTAAAGAAAGAAAAAAAAAACAAATGATAATAATTTTATATTTTATGAAATATAAAATGTAATCTAAAAGTAATAAATAATTTTTATCTTTTTATTGACTTAAAGGGATACCAACAAATATCTACTGTTAGTTCAGAATTAAATTTGAAAAAAAAAAAAAAAAAAAAAAAATTACATAACGATTTGATTATTCATTAAAACATTTAAATTACAACATAGACAAAAACTATAAAATATTTGTTCTAATTGAGCTTGTAGTTTGTATTTCAATTCATTTTAGTTTTTATCTTTGATTTTTTTTTTTTTTTTTTTTATTAATTATTGACCGTTATACAAAAGGGAGGTTACTAAAAAGATCGTAAAAAGATAGTAAAAAAACGAAAAAACAAAAAATTTTATGATTACATAATTCGAAAATTATTCTGTTAGAATTCATAACTAAAGAAATAAAGATATTACAATTAATGACTTTCTGAATTCATTGCCAATAAATAATTACATAATAATTGAGAACATAAAATTGTAAATAAGAATTTTTTCCGAATTATAGGACATAAAACGCTAATTTTATTTAACAAGAGAAAAAAAAAGTCGGAACAAGGAAGATTGTGTTTAGTTTTCTTTCTTTTGAATTGGAAATTTTTTCTTGTAAAGTTTGACCTCACAATAAAATTTTCAAATACACAAAAGACCTTGAATATCATTATTTTTGAAACAATTGAAATTTGCCAGTATCACAGCTCAGTAGTACATAAATTTGAAAAAAGAAATCATTTTATGGCTCTTTAAAAAAAAAAAAACTTAAAGCAAAGCCAAACTGACTTTTTTAAATTGAAAAATATAGCAGACTTGAAAAACATAAACAAATTGCTTAAAAAACTTTTCTCAAAATAATGCAATTAAAAATTACCTGTAGTAATTGTTTGAAATTTTCATATTCTGGCATATCTTGATATTTAAGTGCTCTCCATTGCGCAATCGTTTCTCCATGATAAATTAAAATTTGGAAAAATGTATCCATCAAAAGTATTCGATCTGGTTGAATTGATGATGTATCGAGAAGTACTGGTTCAGGTGGACCATTAAATGAATAACTGTATAATATTGGTTGAATCATAATCAGTGATTGTGTTAGATCTTCTTTCATTAACATGTGTCTGAAACGGAAAATTGCAAAGTTGAATTATAATAAGAAAAAAAATAAAAAAAATAAAAAAATAAATAAATAAAATAAACAACCTGTAGAATGTTGTTTCATCTGGAGAATTATTGAAAACTTGTAAAAATTGTGATCTACGTAAATGATACATGAATTGAGGATATAAACTGAAATTTTCAGTTAATCTAAAGCTATTTGGATCATCTTTGCTGTATTCACCGAATTTTTGACACTATAAAAATATTTAAAAAAATAAAATTAAAAAAAATGATTAAAATACATTTCCAAATTGTTAAATCATAAATGACCTACCAATCTAATTAATTGCCTATCAACCCATCTCAGAACATCAGGACCATCATCCGATTCAGCACGATAAACCACCATACGTGCCATAATAACAGCAGCTGCTTCCTGATCAAAACCAGCACTTATGTGATGAATATTTGTAGATGTATCTGCCCAACTAAAATAAAAATCAAAATACATAATTTGTAAGCATATTTTTAGAAATGTTTACAAAATAAAGCACTTACTTTCTAGCTAAAGTTGTAACTCTTATTCGTCGTTGACCACTTGAGTGTTGATACTGTGTTATAAATTGTAAACAACCTCTACCACCTTGTGGGATTGGAGCTGAATGCTGATTAACAATTTCAAAGAAATATGACATTGTTGTACTTGGTGTTAATGTACACATTTTCCATTGAACCGTATTACCCATACCAATTTCAGTATCTGATACTGCAGGACCTTTGATATTCAAGGATACACAAGATCCAATGCCACCACAAACTTTCAGTTCACGTGAACATTTCACTTCTATAGTTGCATTAAATGCCATTTTAAGATCACCTCGTTGATCGCGTGCAAAAACTCTTTGAAATGTTTGTTTGAAAAGTGATGAATTAAAAGAATCACCCATAACCATATGACCACCAGTTGAGTTACAACATTGTTTCATTTCTAGTAGACCAGTTTGATCTAGAGCACAGGAGTAAATATCAATGCAATGGCCATTTGTAGCAGTACGAAGTGCAAGACCATCATAATGCTTGATAGCTTTTTTCATAAATTTAACATTATCCTTATGAATATCATGATGCGAACGAATTGGATGTTTTAATTCATCGTCAACAACTTGACCTGGACCTTGAGAACATGGTCCACCAACGAATAACATGACTCTGGCACCTGTATTCGGGTATGAACATTCTAAAAGACCAACAGCTATCGATAAAGCTGCACCAGTCGATCTTAAATAACGTTTTCCTTGTGGTACAGGCCATGGATCTTTTTGTAATTCTGATAATAAATCCGTAAGAGCCATATCACATTGGGATATTGGTTGAATGAAACGATGAGCAGCGGTTGCCATTGGATTAGCTGACTTCATTTGTGGATGTTGACCACCACCCGCAGGTGCACCACCAACAGCACGACCAATTCCTAACATATCTTGAATTTGTTTTGCAGTCAAATCTTTTGTTCCACGAAAAACATAGCTTTTTGAACATCCTTCTGCTCCAAGCTCATGAACTTGAATCATTCGACCGAATGTTATCAGTCCTACTAAAGCATTCGGAGGTAGAAGACTAAGTGACATTTGCAGAGAATCTCTTAATGCATCGAGTTCTTCTTCATCCATGCAAGTATCCACGAGAAATAGAAAAATTGGAGGCATACATGGTACACGACTAATTGTATATTCAATTGTACTAAAACTTGGAATGAGTTCAGCTGGTTGATGCTGTTCTGATATAGCTGCATATTGTGGTGGAAACTTAACAAAATATATTAAATTAATCAATTTGAATTTCGTAGATGTAGATTTTTTTAAATAAATTTTTCAACTTACAGGATTTCTTTGGAAGCAGAAATTACACACCCAAAGTTTGGCTCTGTAATCGATTTGACACATAGGATTCAATATTACACGGCAAGTACTTCTTGTACAAAGGACTGGATCATATTGTATTGGTGGTAGGTCCAGCCGTTCTTTTAATGGTTGATAAAGGCAAGCTAGAGGAACCACTAATCTATTTGCATCTATTCTACTCGATGGCCAAACGTTCCAAGTGAGTCTGATACCATCTCTGTCCTCATTCTGTTGAATAAATTCTTCATATGTTGTCATTTTGACTTTTTCCCTAATTTCTATTGGATGCTATTTTCAATAAATTGTTCAAAATAGTTATTTTTTTATTAATTTACAAAAAATATTGAAAGAAATTACCTTGCAGTCTACAACATCCAGCCCTTCGAAAACAAGTCACCACTTTTTTTGAAACTTCGTAGCCACGTATGACATTTTATCGTATCTCGTCCCTGAGATAATGAAACGTCAAAACGTCAGGGATGCCCAAATGCCCGAATTTTTAGTTTTACTTTTTCCCATAAATAGCGCTGCATGTGCTAATTATCATTTTTTAAAATTGAAAATTCTTAAACTTCAGTTTTGAAAAAGTTTACACACATATGCTCGAATTGAGATAAAAAAAATATAATTAAAACCATGGAAGCAAGCGCAACATATTTCATAAAAAGACAATGGTTCAATGGTTTAAATATAGAATTTAGCTAGTGTTGCGGTATCTGTAGGAACAAGTAAGCAGTAAACTTCGTTACATTTAGCTACCCATTCTCCAATCCTCATATGATCCATCGACCATCATCCATGCAATGATTTTTTTAACGACATCAGCGCAAAAAAATTCTAAAAACATTGATCATTGAAAACGGTTAAAATTAGTTGAAAAATAATGAAATGAGTTGTTGAGAAAATGAATAGAGCAGTTAGTTGAGTTCAGAAATTGAGGTGTGAAAGTCGTTGGTTAAGTGAGTGCAATTGTTTTTATTAGAAAAGTTACAAAAAAATTGTACAAAATATCATAAAAATTAATTAAAATAGAAATTTAATATGTGAAAAAATTATTTTTTAAATAAATTTTAAGAAATTAAAAAGGGGAAATTGGGAATTTTATGAAAACATTGTGCAAGTTTTTCTGATGATCTCGTTTTTTGTGTGGTAGCTTTTTTTAACACACAAAGTGAATTTCTTTTTTTTTATTTTTTTGTTAATAATTTTTTCATTGTGTTTGAATTGAGAAAATATAATACAAAATTGCGTTAATATCATCGTGTTAAAATGAGATAAAAAACGACACAACGGTGAAGAGGAAGAATTATAAATTTGTTTTTTTATATTTTTGAAAAAAGGTAAATGTAGTGGTGATGTAAACGTGAATATAAATTGAATAAAATTCCGTTGGTGAATATAAGAAAGAGATGATAGTGCATCAATAGCAAGCAACTGGTAGAAAAGTTGAAGTTATTATAATGATAAAAAAAAATAATAAAAATAATAATTTGTGCATAAGAGCAACAACTGGAAAAATAAGTGAAGAGATTGCGAGGAAGGAGAAAAGACGGTAACAAACAAAACAAGTAGAATAACAACAGCAACAACAACAAAGTAATTCAAAGACGAACGAGGACAACACGACGTCGACGGTGAAGGTTTCATATTCTTAGAATTTTTCAGGTAAAGTAAAGGTGACATGATTTGATTACGTACCTTGATTTTTTTTTCTGTTTTTAATTTTAATGGCATTTTTTTCATTATTTACAAATCAGATTTTGAAAAACTATTTTTTTTTTTGTAATTTTGAATTTCAATTGCTAGTTAGGTAAAAATTCGTTACGAGGGTGGATCCTAGTTTTAGAGAAGCTCCTTGTTAATTGTTTTACACGTAAAAATTATTCAACAGATCGTTTTTTTTTATTTGCTAGAAAGAACTTATTATTTTCTCCTTTAAATTTGTTTTCTTTTTATTTTAATTTAATTGCCAAACAATAGATTTTGTCTGGTTCAGTGATTTTTACGCTTTAGATTTTCACTTTTACCTGTAACATAGTAACAATAATTATTTTTAACAGCGCCACTTGAAAATTACCTGTTCACGATAAAAAAAATACATAAAAATAGTTAATAGAGGGAAATTGTATATTGGCTTATCTATAAAGTATAAATTAAACTCTAACACAAACAACAGTATTTTTTACAGGTACATAGGTATGTCGTTTTTAGGCATACCATTTACAACTTACATTTCATAGATATCATTTTTTCCATTAAATGATTTTTCTTTTAAACAATTTTTCCTCATTGTGTTATCGCAATTTAGATAAGTTCAGTTACCCAAAAAATATTCATCAAAATAAAATGAGAGGAATAAAAAATGCAAAAAAAAAAAAAATTGCGCGAAAAGGTGTAATCATAAAACTTCAATAAAAAATTCTTATGGACATTCCAATAATGCTGGGGATTTGGTTGTTTGTTGGGTCGTTGTCGTCGGGTCCGGTCAGTAGAGCTGTTACTGCTAAGTTGTTCACAAAAAAAAAAAAAAAGATGAAAAAGAGGTGATATCAACTTGCTGCCAAAGGTAACATTTATACTGGTTAGCAATATGATACATACCTGGACGCGATTATTTGATAGCTTATATTGTATGTTGTCTTTAAGCACCTTGTCTTAGCAACTTTATTTCATTGAATATGTGTATGGTGCTTTTCTAACTAACTTATAATTACATACATATTACATACATATGTTTTATATTCCATGCCAATATATAGAGGGGAATAATAAAAAAAGAAGAAATAAGTAAGAATTAAAAACCAGTTACTATAGTCAGTCATCAAAATCTTTTCAAGTCTCATCTTACCTACATTATTAAATATATTAAGGTATCTAAATGTTATATGTATTTATAACTATTTTATCGCAAATAATGACGTATTCATTACTACATTCACGTTTTTTAAAAGAATTAAATTGATATGCTAAGAAATTTTTTCATGATGACGAATTTTTAAATTTTTTTTTTAATAAGTAAGACACGTTGCCAGATTATTTAGGTATTTTTTTTTTTTGTTTTCATTCAGGAAATACTGTTAACGGATGCAAAAACGTTAAACACAAAGTTGAAGGACTCTAAAATTAAAAGCCATAGAATCTTTTAGCTCAAAATTAATTTATTAGAAAATTGTCATAGGGTTTTTAGATTCCAAGTTGTCGTTTTTAATGTATTCTTTTGCTTGAGATGAAAAGTTAAACTACGCCTACAATCTAAATTATTAATTGACTTGCATTTATTTAAAATATGAACTTCATTTGCTTGATACAAACCAAGCCCCTATGCGTCACACATTAAGAATTGCTAATATATCTATGTAGTTGCAATTTAAGATGTTTTTTTTAGTAATTACTAATTACTCTCCAAGCCTAATTTTGCCAAGTCTTGCTTTAATAGAAAAAAAAAACTAATCCTTTAAAATATGTATATTAAAAAGTCTTTATTCAAGGATTTTCGATGAAAGTAATCCTTTTGTCTGCCTAAAAAGTTTGAAGGGCTACACTTTAGCTACTGGCTAAAACATACATACTTACTTCGTCTATCTATCATACAAAAGTTTTATATTTCAATTTCAAAAATTATTTCAAATTAATTATTAATTCAGTGTTGATTTTTAAGCACCTGTCAGAAACAAGCTAGAAACTTTTACTTTCATTTCAAATTGATCAAAATATTAATCTTTCGAAATTTCGAAACATTAAAACTAGTAATGCCAACCATTCCCTCATTTTTTTTTCTCCTCTAGTTAAATAACAACCACAAAGAATCAACTCTGTTCCCCCACACATTATTTTTTTGTATTCTTTGTATAATAGAATTTTTCTTTTGCTCGTATACAGGTAGACAGGAATCAATAAAAATTCTTTGTTTTTTTTCAATCTAAAAAAAAATTTTGTCACGCATTATATTATCCATTGTTTGATCGTGAAAAAAGGATTGTATAAGAGTAATGTGGTGGCACAAACAGAATATGTACGATAATTCTATAGAAATAAAAAATTCTTAAATTCCATACATGAAGCATTTTATAAGATTTCCTTTTTTTTTAAATTTTATATTTAATTTTAATTCTATTTATTCCTCATATATGATGCAACCAGCTAGAAGCTTATAGCATTTTTTTTTTCTAAGTAAATGAACTCTTATTAATTTCATTTTACCGGAAATCTTAATCATAATATTGCTTTGGTTGGTATGTAACCACATGCAAGTGAGTCACCTGTATTATTTGATTTATTATTTAAGATAATCATAAAGATAATTTAATGTTGTTGTAAATGACAATTTTTATGTTTGTTTTTTCAACGATTGACAAAAAAAAAAGTGCTCATATCAATTTAACTAAAAATAAGTCATTGTATTTGTGTTTCTGCTTCGTTATCAAAGTGGACAATTTTACTTATGAAAAAAAAAAAAAGATAAATATGTATAATTTTTTCTTTGTTTATTTTTAAAATTTTATATTTTACCTTTTTTTATTTAAAATGTAAAAAAACAAACGATTAAATAGACTCGTGATAACGTGAAGTAAAAGTTAAAAGAAAATAAATACGAGTAGTTAATGCTCATAAAATACGAGTACTGACAAAATTTTATAAAAATATGTCATAAGTAAATTAAAAACTCATGAAATATATACAATTTTTCCAGATATACGTACATACGTACATTGTTTTTTAAAATCTTCAGCTCATACTAGTATATGGTGAAAGCTTTTTATTTTGGACAAATATCAAGTGATACTTTTTGAAAAAAAAAGAAGGTGTTTACATGTCTAGAATTCATTATTATGAAATACTTTCTATCATTTTTAATACATGTTGCTTTTTTTTTTTTTTCATGTGTATCTTTTACACCTGATAAGGTAAAAAAACTGAAGGTTTATTTTTCTTCGAATTTGAAAAGTTTAATTGGAAAAATACTTCAAAAAATACATAAACAGAAAATCATTAAAAAAAAAAACAATTTGGAAAAAAATATGCAACTGTATCGCTTTAAAGGGTGTCTCATTTTAAACATGGAGATGTGAATTTCATCCTGTTTTGTAAATTATTTTGTAAACTTGAGTAATAATTTTTACAATGAAATTGTTACTTTTTGAATTTATTGTCTTACATACGTTTCATAGTTTTCGCTTCTAGGAGCTCATACAAAAATTTGGTCACCTAGTAACATAAATTGTAAGAAATTGCCTGCAAACTGTTTAAAAGTTATTCAAGATAAAATGAGACACCCTTTAGTTTTTAAATAAGTCAAATGTATCTGAATGCCAAATACTTATGCTATACTTATTAAGAAATATCAATACAAACTGTAAATAGAGATTATTTAATGAACACTTGTTTATCGAATTCCAATTTCAGTTGATAAATATGTGTGCTCTGTTTTTTTATATATTTTATTTTTACTGTATTTCTATTACCTTAGTAAAGTATTTGAATGACAAACATGCTTTTTATCAAGCTACGTTTACTGTGTGTAAAAGATTTCTTTAAAAACAAAAAAACAAAACGTAAGATAAGTAATATGAAAAAAAAAATGCTGAATACTACTATTTCATTTAAACATAATAGATATAATTCAAGGCGTTTTATGGCAATAAAAAAATACATATCTTTAAAAGACCATAAGCATTAACTATTTCAAATTCAAACTACACAAAAATTAAACAAATAACATGTACATTGATTGAGCGGAAATAACAAAAAAAAAAACGATTAGCCTAAATTTTGTTGTTGATTTAAAAAAGTTTAAGATCGTTTTTTAAACACAAAATTTAAGAAAAAAATTTACAATCAAAAAGACCATGAGATGCTATAACGATTATGATGATTATGATTATTTTGCGATGATGAGAAATAAAGAATTTACAACGGTTACTAATACAATAATTATTTATTTCTTAAAATTATTTATATGAGAAACATATAATTTTATTATTCGCATACATGCAATCTATATTTTTTTATGCTGATTAAATGGAAGTTTTTTTTTCTGTGTTAGTTACTTTCAATGAATGAATGAAATTGGTTTTTCTTTGTTTTATTTAATTTAACTTTTTTTTGTTGTTTTGTTAAGCAATTCGGTAACTGATAACACGATGAGTAAATATTGAAAAGAAATTTAAGAAAAAATAATTATAAGATTTTTTTTTTTTTTTTTTTTGGTTTAATGAAAGTTTAAGATTTTTTTAAACAATTAAATAAAAGAAATAAAAAATTATATAAATAAAAAGTGAAATTTAAAACCACTGTTTTATAATAATGTAGGTATTTTGATAAAAATCATTTTTTAATTTCATGTGAGGAAACGGTTTTTGTTTTTTTTTTTTTTTGATTTCATTTTACACAAAAGAAATTGAAAGCGAATTAACATTAATTCAAATATTTAAGATTATGCTTACGATATGATGTTCAGTTTGCATGATTCTTGTGGTTTTATGATGATACCTACTACAAAGGAAATCGTTTAATGGCTAATATAATTTTATACGAAAATGAAAATTTCAAGAAAATTATTGTTATTATTTGTTTGTTTTAAAAAAAATACTTTCTTAATTTTGAAATTACTCTAATGAGATGAAATTCATGAGAACACCTTAAAAATTCATTTAAATTTTAAGATAACAAAATAAACGGGCAATCACAAAACTGAATTCTCAGTGTCAGGCATGTTCTTTCTTTATCTTTTCGATTTATCAAAGCAATCAAACCCATGGTATGCAAACATGTACATATGTACATATGTATGTTCCTTTCTTGAAGGGTCACACAACTACCTTATAGCACAGAATCAGTTGAATTTTGTTGAAAAAATTTAAATTTCACATTTTTTAATGTATTCTTTCCAAAATTACCCTTACAAAGATGCTGTACTTCTCATCGTTTTTTGTTTCATCGCTTGATACAATCTAAGTAGAATTTTAACACGGCCAGACTAATTTTTTTTAGATTTATTCTAGGATTCCAAAGAAGATAAATAAAATATAAAATTTCTCTTAAGAAATTCTTTTCCAAAGTGTTTTTTTATAGGAACATGGTTTTCTGGAATATGTCACAATAGTAAATAGTGTCTTCTTGGTTGTGTAAAATTTAATTTTCCATTTCGGATTTACATTTTACCTGCAATTCCGTTAACATAATTAAATCTTTTTCGTTTTTAAAAGCGTAGGATTAGTTATCAATTTTGTAAACTTTTCTCTTATTTTAATGGCCAAACATTATAATGTAATACTGTCAAAAAGTGATACAATATTTGTAAAAATTTAAAAATGTCTTTATATCTTTTTAATTTTCCAAACTCGTTTCATTTAAAAAAATCATGAAAATGTCAAATGCAAAAACGTTTTTTTGTTATATTTTTTTTTTTAATTTGAAAATTTATTCATATTTAATTCATGTAAAACATGCGTGTAAAATTAAGATAAATTTCTTTTTTGTTTTTAAATAAAATCTCCAATAAAAAAAGTATATGTTTGTTATTTCCGGGATGGCCCTTATTCAAACATATAAATTAAAAGAAAATGTGTTTGTGTGTGTCTGTGTGTGTGTGTAAATAACTAATAGATATTTTTTATCATTCCATTTCGAATTACATACATTATTTTAATCTTTAGTCACACAATTATCAATTTAAAGATATTTTACATGAGAATTTTTGAAATCTATGTATAAGATTGTTGAAACACTTGAAGACGATTGTTCTACACACATATACAGTTATATGAATGTGGGTAATTGATATGTCATATTAGGAAATATTGTTAACATATTAAAATTCAATTAGGTATAATGACAAAAGAAATTAGAAAGGTCAATAACGTCATCGATGAGGTTAAATGAAATCATATTATGTACTTATAAATAATTTTATATTGTATTAAAAAACTGAGAATGATATTTGTGTATAGCTGTGTTTTGATCTGTGACTGACTAAGTATTTATATTTAGCAAGTTACCGCCATCACTAATATACATAACTATCATCTTTTCATGTGTGAATGTGTTCCTACATAATCTTTAAATCGTAACAAATTGAATCAGCACTGATGGCGCCCATACGACTATTTTGAAATATCAAAAAGTAAATAAGCTATAATTATAATTAGATATGCGTTTGGTATGCATTTAAGATAGATAAATGGATGGATAAAAAAATATGTCTATGATATCTTGTACATTATGAGTGCATCAACATTAGAAAATTACATAGAAATTTTTCTTCAAATTACAAAAATGTAATGTAATTACACAAAAGATTGAAAAACAAAATTAAAGCTACTGTTTAAAAAGATTTGAATCTTATTTGAATATAGTAAAATATTTTCTGGTGGAATTTTTGTTGTTGATAACTAAACTGTAAAGGGTGCTTTTATAATCAAGACTCAAGTTAACTTGAGATTTTCTTGATTATTTATTATCTTATGGATGTGAATTTAAGCTAGTTTGTGGAACTGTCTCTCAGATCTTATACTTCTAGACAATGACAAATATTTCTTTTCCAGAAAAGTGTCATCCACTCTATTTATTGGCCCAGAACTTTTTTGCGGAGTTCTCTTGAATCACTTTAAGTGTACAAGATATCATTATGGAAAAAAAACTGCAATTTAAAACACTGAGTCATAGATATATAGGTTTTTATATGTAATGTATCATAGATTCGGACACCCTGTATTGTATGAAATTGTTTTGACAAGTATAAAATAAAATTTCCCGAAAAATTATTTGTAGTGGGAGTTTTGATTTTTAAAACTGAAAAAAAAAAAAATAAAATAAAAGTATATTTATGAAGGGTTAAAGTTAATAAATAAAAATATTTTATCAATGTGAAAGTTTGAAACAAAAAAAGAAAAATGTCATAATTATACAAAAATGCACAGATAAACAGATAAATATGCATAATGACGTAGGATTTTGTTTAAATACCATAAGAGGATGAATTTCTAAAGATTTTGTTTACTTATAAATGTTTGGTATGTATTTCAATTTATGAAAGTCACTTTCAATAAAACTATGATGCATTTTTTAAATTAATTATGCTTAATTAATTAATTTTTATGATAATTAACTGTATTTTATGTATTTTTTTTAATGTTTTTTAAAATTATTACATAGTTTTTATTTATCGTTTTTTTTTTCTTATGTAGTGGATCACAATTTTTTTTTTATATTTTCTTTTGTTTTACAAATTTATGATTTTATTGATCAAACAGTTAAAAGTTTTCATTAAAATTACATTTTTGCGTATACATAGCTTAAATTTTATTCGTGTACACATGCTGTTACAGTTACAATAAAAAATGATTTCCTTTTATAAGTGAAAAAGAAAAAAAAAATTTAAATTTGGAGAAAATTTTATATTATAGAGAAATTTACAAAACGTTATTCGTTTGCATTGTTTGCTGAAGTTGATGATGGAATTCAATCGCCCTTGACTCGAATACTGTTAACATTGTTTGGTTTTTTCTTCACTTAGGTATAGTACGCTTGTATGTGGAATAATTTTATAATACGTGAAAATACCTATGTGAAAAAAAAATACATATATTGGAATACCAAACAAGTGCATTTTGTTTTTTAATACAAAGGAAGAAGAAAATATTAAAGTAAAACCGCATTTTGAACGCATATTTTTCATTTGTTCTTTATGTTTGTTTGTATGTATGTTTGTTTTATTGCTCCTGCTCAGTTCTATCAATTATTTTTGCAATAATTTAGAGAAACAAAGTCTAATGACTTGTCTTGAATGAATGTGTCGTTTTTTGTTTTTTTCGCAGTCGATGTTTTATAAGTCAGTTTATTGCTTGCGAAAGCACTATTTTACAGTTTTTTTTTTTATTAATATAATTATGGTTTGATCTATTATTTTTCTTGAAAAAAAAAGAAGTATGAAGACGACGGGAAAAACAATAAATCGCCTACAAAAGAATGTCAAGTGGTCTTGTCATTGATGTTGTTTTTGTTATTGTAATAAAAAAAAAGTGTTGAAAGAAGTGAATTCCATTCAAGAAGTAAAAAAAAAAATATTAAAATTTAAAAAAAAAAAATTAACCGGCAAAAAGTCATAATAACAATAAACGGTCGTCGTCGTAAGTAAAAAATAAAATTAAAATAAAAAAAAAATTAAGTTGTTTCTTCAAAGTTTTGATTTTACAAAGTACTGCTTAAGAAAAAATTAAATGAATAATTTGTTGAAAAAAGAATAGTAATAAAGAAAAATTATGAGAGAAGAAAAAAAAAACACAAGGCGAAACACTAGAACAGACGCAAAGAAACCTTTTCAATGTTGCATGAAATGAAGAAAATGATTTGCTTTATAAGATTTCTGTTTTTTGTTTTTATTGTTTACAGTACTTTTTTTTATTTTATTCTTTAATTTTTTTAGAGTGCATTTGTAATTACATTGAACTCCCACTCACACTGAGTATATACATATGTATACGCGTTCATGTACACCATCATTTCAAATCGTCATCATCATCATCATCAAAATGTGTGTATTTCAATTAATTGTGACTTGAAAAATCATAATATCTCTATATACAAATATGTAGTTTTGTATGTGTGTGAAATTTAAATTAAAAGAAAAAACAAGAATTCTTTAATGATGCATAATTTAAGAAAGGTATTGAGCTGAATTTCGCAAGATGATTAGTTTATTGCATTTTTGAATTTGTTATTGAAGCGCTTTAAAATGAAACATAAAAACTTGAGTATTGGTGTTATGGTTGTAGTTCCTTAAAGACAAAAAGAAATCCTTAGTGATTGATTCTGATCGGAAAAGTGAAAATCACATTCACGTTGCTTTTTCTTTTCAAATTAAAGGTAGGTACATATTTTCTTTCGAAAATCATCATGAATTTTGAAATTTTACTTTTACCTTATGTGTAGATATAAAAAACATCAAGAATTCTATCATCAATTAAAATTTTTATTATGTGTTTACAATAACTTCCTCATGCTAAAAAAAAGGAAAAAAAAATTGACAACGGATATTTTTGTTAGTCACACCAATTTTACCTAAAATTTATATACATATGTCGTACTGTCGTACATATTTCAAATTTTGATATTTATAAAATAAGTCAATCTTAAAATAACTGACACAGTTCATATCACACCCTTGTCTATCTCACAACATCATGTAGACATCAGTCAGTTATATGCTAAAGTTAGATCTGTCAATTTCACCCTAAAAAAAAATACAAAAATCTATTAAAAACTTCCTGTTAGAATGGAACTTAGGTAAACGATGGAACGTTTATTATTTAAAAAAAAAAATAAAAGGGAAACAATAGAATTTAAGATTGAAAAAAAAAATGTATGAAAAATGAAAATGTAAAAGAATTGAAAACCAAAATTCCAAGGGGAATGCACTCTATGTAAAAGCATTTGTTGCACACAAAGCACTGAACATGTACAACAACAACAGCAACAAAAACATGAACAGAGAAATAAACGTGAAAAACAAAATGTACAAGTAGAATAAAATGTTGTACAACACACATAATAATAAAATGCAATTGAAATTAAATAAGAGGACTTAGAGGATTTAGAGGAGGAAATGTGGTTGATGTTACCTTCATAAATATTTCTTCTTTTTTTTTTTTTCTTTATTTCTGATGTAACTAAACTATAGTTATTCAACCACCCTTAACAACAAAAATATATGTACATATAATAATAGCTCTAAGTACACAAGACACAACATAATTGGATTCACCTAAATATGTATGTATGTACATATGTAATAAAAAAAAAAAACTTTACTCTGTTGCTAAGGAAGCACATTTTCATTTATATAAGAAAGATATGAAAAATATCACATATAGTTATATGTATGATATGTATGTACTAGTATATAAAACCTTAAGCTATAGATATTTTTATTAGTTACCTACTTAGAGTATAATAATGAAATTTTCTTATTTTCCAGTACAACAACTTTTAATAGTTAAATGCATTTATTCAGATTGTCTTCTTATGTTATGAGTTTATATCTTCTTTTTTTTCTGTCATTATTTTCTTTTTTCGTTATTGTCGTAATGACTTTTTATTTTGTGTAAATAGAAAAGGTAATTTCTAAAACTGAATCTTCTTATTATTGAAGTTGTTTTTATCTATTTGTATTTTTTTTAATATATTTTATTGATGATGGTCATATTTATGTCACATGTCGAAGTTGAAAGAAAAATTATATGAATTTGTTATGTTGAATAAATTTTTCATTTTTTTAAAGAGTGTTTCAGAAATAATATAAAAGTAAGCAAATTTTACATATTGATACCTTAAGGTATGAACGTTTTAATTTTTATGTATGGTCTTCTACTGGAAATGTACTTATGTATATATATATAAATTTCATATGTTGAGGTTTTTAAAATTTAAGAAAGAGAAGAAGTACCTACTCAGAAATTTGGATCATTATTACAATTCTGATGAAACGAATGTTTCCATGTTTTGCACTCGAGGAACACATATTAAAATTCTACCCAATGACCTTCAACTTATCCTAAGACATCTCCCTAGCATCCCAATAAAGCTCATTGAACAAATATGTACAATAATTTCCACTTTACATATAAAGTCGGCGCGGATAATAGTGTGAACCTTGAAATATGTGAATAATATTATTCCACGTTAGTTGCGGTTGGAGATTCAAATCAAAATTGAAGCAAAAAGACACAAATGCTGCAATTATTCAAGCCCCATAAAATTTGTTTATATTTCTTTGGAGCACCCTTTGTACCAAATGAGATATCTAAAATGAAACCTTTTCTTTTTCGCAATTTAGGTATACATATGTATTTGAACAAGAAATTTTATGAATGTTTTTTAAAATATTTAAAAGTCAAAAAAGTCATTTTTCTTTTTGTTTCAACACTGGTTTTGTGTATATATTGTTTTTTTCTCTTTATGCTTTACCTTCAAATGAAAAAATTTCAAATTTCTACTAAAGCTATATGTGTGACGCACCCAATAAAAAATAAAATTTAAAAAACAAGAAGAAACAAGTATCACTTAATGTACAAATAAATTAAATGGATAATAATTAATTTGAAGAAATGAAAGAAGAAAAAAATAATATAAAGGTAAAAATAAATAAAAATGTGAACATTTTTATATATTTATGTACTTATTATTAAATACGAAGAAAAACTGTAAATTTTTGCAAATGTAGCATTTTTTCCCATGATAGCCAGTGTTGCGTTACATTATGCATGTACATATGTAGATACATACATAGGTACATGTATATTTAGGTGCATTTAAGTATATCAAGGGATATAGTATCAGAGTTATTTGTTGTCGTTTCGTACATACTATTTAGATATCGTCATCATACGTTTTAAGCTGCATATTATTTTGTATATACATATGTATATGTAAAATGCACATTCAAAAGTATAAATTTTACAAATATGATTACGGCACTACCTATATACATATGTACTTATTATGTAGATATGTATATGGTAGTTAAAATTTACGTCGAGTATACAACAAAATATGTATCATATATTTTGGTGTCGTTATTCGAATATTATTGCACGGTTTCTTAATTCGAGCTTATAATGTTGTTCTATAGTACAAAAAAATAAAAAATATACAAAAATAAATAAAACAAGTTTAAATTGCTTATAGCTGCATCAGCACCGCACCATTAGTCATTAGATAGCCATTAGTTTAGTTAGTTTAAGGGACATAAACACACACAAAAAAAAGAAATGAGTAAAATAAAATAATGAACTTTATAATAATGATAATTGCAATCAACCGAAACGAGTTCATCGAGCTGAAACGTAACAAAACTACAAGTACGTTAACTTTAACTGAATTATTAACGAACAATTCTTTTTTTTTTATTTCATTTTTTAAAAAATTTTACACACAAATAATGTGAACATATATACTATATAAGATAAAATTGAATTTGTGTATCTTAAGAATACATAAGAACAAACATGAGTAGTTATACTATTTATGTAAATCTGCATGACTTTGTTATGCATTACATTTTAACGTATATGCTTCACATTTGCATTATGTACAAAACATACATATGTACATACATACATATGTATGTGTAAAATCTATCTACCTAAGATTTCTTGTTCTTGCACTTCACCTGGATACGACAATATAATGATGATAATGATGATGATGATAATGTGATGGAACAGAAGGTGTGTGCTGTAAAAACGAAGTAACAACAACAATAATGGTACCTCCACCTTTATGTTTTTTTTTTTTTTTTTTTTTTTTATAAAAATGATATTATATCATATGTGTAGTACCCACAATAATAAACGTGTTTATTTGATACATTTTCTCATCGGCATCATCAGCTACATACATCTCAGAAAAAAAAAAAATTGTTTTTCAAACATTCTCTCAGGAAAAATTTTCATTCATCCGCGAAAGCCGGTTCGGTAATATTTGTTTTTGTATCTAGAGAATTTTTTTTATTTTTGTTGACCCTAAACTAGAGCATCAAATGGAATCATCATCACATTACCATCATCATTGGCCATCGTTATGATCATCATCATCATCATCAACGACAATCAAAAACTACTTGAGCATTTTTGTTGTTTTCTGGTCTTTTTTTTTTTTTTTTTATTCTGTGAAACTAGTTAATAATAACTGAGTAAATATGTGTAATTTAGTTTAGGTTTTCTATTTATTTATTTATGTTTTTTTCTTCCTTCTTCAATGTTTAAAAATTAGATAAAAGATATGTACTTTTAGTTACAACATATTATCTCTTTTTCCTGTTGTCGATTGAAAATTAATGGTTCCTCATTCATTGAACGAGTTTGTGTTGAACACAAGAAGATTCGAAATATATAATTTGCATTTATTTTTAATTAAGTAAGTCGAATATCTTATTTTGTTCTTTTTTTTTTTTTGTTTTTTTGTTTTACATTTTTAAAAATTAAATTATAAAAATTATCACGTAAAATTAAGTTAATCTGACTATAAAAATATTGTATAATTTTTGAATTTTGTGAAGTGAATATTTTAAAATAATTTTTAGATACACAGTTAACTGTTTTGTTTTTTAAAATAATTTTTTCGAGTTTGAAAAATTGTGATTTGCATAAAATTGAATGTACAATGTAGAACTAAATGAATTAGAAGATAAAGTTAGTGATGATGATATTCCGTTATATTTAGTGAATTTTAAAAAAGGTAAAATGTAATTTAATTATCAAGGGAAGTATCTGATTAGGATGATTTGGATACATACGATGAAAGTTTTACTTTCTTCATTTTCAAAGAAATAGAATGTGTGCTCAAAATGCACACCAGATAGTGGTTAAGTTTAAAAAATTATTTTTAATTGAAAGCTTACATTTTTTTTACAATAGATTTCCCCACCCACTGAAATTGAAAAATTCTTACTCAGAATAATTTTTAAGTTTAGTAGAATTTTTTTTTCTAATGTAAAAGCAAGTTTTACAAAATAGAAATATTATGTGAAATTGAAATAACCTACATGCATAACATGACATGTGTCAAAAATCTACATGTATATGTACATACATGAATATTAAAAATTCATATTATGTATTCAATCTCACATGACCTGAAACAAGTTCATAAATAATTAAATATAGCTACTTCGTATTCAATGATTCCAATGATAACACTTTTTTAATTGATTATTAAAGTGTTTTGCAAAGATGCCAGATGTTTTCTTATCACATGAAGTATTATAGATATGTATCCTTCGAATTCCTTAATAAATCATTCTATGAATATTAAATATGATATTATTAAAACAATCGACCCTAAAATAAAGAACTCATATAAAGATAATTGAAAAAAATAAAATAAAAAGACAAAAATATTTTTTTCTGTAACATTGATAATCATATAAGATTGTTCTCATAACATAAGAATAATAATTAATTAACAAAAGGTATGTCGTATTAAAAGCTAAATATGTGTATAAATGAATATACGTATAAGTAAAGTAAATAAATACTGTGCACGTTTTTCTATTGTCGGTGCTTACAAGATACAAACTGAAAAAAAAAAATGAAATGAGAAAAATTACAGGCTTGTTGGAATCTTTATTATTTGTGCAGCACAGTTAAGTTATATTAAAAAAAAAATAAGATCTTAAGTAGTTATTCTTTTCTTTAAATAGATACTTACATGCAAGTATAATTCACACATATAAGTATGTACACATGTACATAATATGTATGTACATTTTTATTTGAACAATAATAATCTTCATAAATAGTTATTTTCAATTTAATCGTATTTGTAACCAACTGGAGGGTAATTCCCACATGTATTTTACTTTTAGTTATTAATATATATATATTTTTTTTCATATTTTTTTTCTTCTTTTTTAAATTAAATTAAGTATTCAATAATAACAATAATTTGTACAATAGAGAAATAACAAAGTCACCAAGTAGTATCTAAAATACATACATATCTATCATATTCTAAAGTATGTTGTATGTATGTTTGGCTACGATAAATAATAATGGTGTGATTCGATTTGATGTCTTCATGGACAAATATTTTAATTCGTGATTTGAATTTAAAAAACAAAAGAAAAAAAAAAGTTTAATATCAAAAGATTACGCACTCATCATCCATCATTAGGAAAGATGATTTAAACGTTAAAGAAAAAAAAAAGAAAAAGAAACAGAAAATCTTTTGCGTGTGTTAAGGTTACAATGTTTTTGTTGATTTTTCTTTTTAATCTTTTCCCTTGTTCGTTTGAGGTGTCGTCGAATATGTCAATTAAAAAATTTTTTCTTGTTTTTTATAAAAAAAAAAAATTAAAAAAAAAAATATACATATGTATGTATGTATATATGTAATTGCTCATGACGTCATCTTTTTTTTTAAATTCATTGACCTTAATAAAAGACGTATTGTTAAATTAAATTTTTCGTTTACATATTACTTTTATTAAGTTACAGAAGAAAAAAAAACAAAGACAAAAATAACATACAATTTTTTTTAAAATTATTTTTTTTAAACAAATTATGAAGCTCTTGTCTAAAATGAAATATTTCCGTTACATAAAGAAAATGGGAACGATAATAACAACAAAAAAAAAAAGCAACAAAAATTCATTAAAATTATAATAAAACAAAAAAAAAAAATAGACTTAAATAGTTATGTATCCATTAAATAGTAGACATTCTCTTAGCACTATAATAGAGATGCACTCATCTTTTGCATATGGGTGAAACGAAGTTATATTATTAAATAGTTTTGCTGATTTTTTTTTTATGTAAGCAATTGTTTTTGTTCTCAAATGACAGTAAAGTGGAACAAAATAAACGAGCCGTAAACATATTTTTTTTTTTTTTTTTTTTTTACTATTTCTTCAGAAACTTTTTTCAAAGTTATAGATACTTTAAAATTATAAATTCAAAAAATGGGTGGTAAGAACTTTTCAGAGATACGTTTAAATTAACTGAAACTAACAAAAGTACAAAATTCTGTAGAAAAATGACAAATCATAATATCATGCGATATTATGAAGCTCGATTTAACAAAGGTTTAATTTTATATGTAACGTTATTTTTTTGTGTATGTGTGATCTTTTGTCAAAGGTTTTTTTTTTCTTAGATTTTAAAAATAACTTTTATAAATAAAACACGCTAAGAAAAGATAAAATAAGGAAAGCTTATAATAGGGGAGACTTGGACTGGTTGAAAAAATTGTTGCGTTTGGATATTTGGAGGTATTATCATGATCAATTTTGAAAGATTCAAATACTCTCTTAACGTGCTACTTAGAAAAACGATACAAATAAAAAAAATTGTTAATGTCTCGAAATCAGGTGACAATTATAGGTATATACTTATCATCTTTCGTAAATCTTCCCAAGAGAGGGTAATCTATTAGAATTACGGAAAGCAAACAAATATTAAGCATGCTGAATGCATTTGAATTTCAATCTGATTAGGGAACATTCATCTCTTTGGCCAACACTCAATTTCTACTTGAACACTTAAAACCTAATTAAAATCGTGTTTCCATACAGAGTTTTTTTTTTTCAAATTCACCCCATTTTTGAATTATTCCTGGTTTCTCCTAACCATAAAAATCCAGCAAAAAATACTTGAAAAGATATAGCACATGTTCATGTAAAGATCTTTTGATTTCGTACCTTTCAAACTATAAATTTTCTGATTCCTCTACTCAAATCTAATTGTAACGTACCTCCAATGAAAAACTAAAAAAAAAAAAACAATTTAAATTAAAGGGTTCAAGATCGCTTGTATAAAGACGGAGGGAAAAAAACGAAATATTAAAAAAAGGGTTGTACTTATTTATTATCGTTATTATTATTATTTTTTTTTAAAAAAAAAAGAAAAGTATAACATTCAGTTGTCAAATCGACTGTTATTTGCATGTCAAGCGGAAATATGATATTTCATAGTGTACAAACAAACATGTTTAAGTTTTTATATAGATTTTCTTTTGTATTGTTTTTATTCTTTTTTTATTGTTATTTGTTCTTTTCAAGGAAATAATTAAAATCGAATCATGTTTTTTAAATTTTTTTTTTATTTTAATAAATTACTGTCAAGTTTTTGTTCAGATTTATTGACATCTTAAGAGGAGATACAGAGAAAATAAAAACTAAGGAGGTAGAATAGAATCACGATCACGTATTAGTCACAAGATTAAATTTTAATTTTTGTTCTTTTCAATTTTTTAGAATTGTACAAGAAAATTAGGTTAAAAAAATTTCAAATAATATTTTTATTGGATTGAAATTCTCTTCAAATTCTTAGTGATATCTAAAAATCTAAGTAAATATTTACTACTGAATTATTTTTCAATTAAATATCACATTACTGTTTCCTAAAGGGTTAAAAAACTTCTTTAATACTGTACTTAAGTGTTCATTTTTAGAAAATTGTGGGAAATATTAGAAGAAATGCATCGGAGATAATAGTGGTATCTTCAGAATAATTAGTGATGTCTGGACTCTGGAGTATTTAAAGTGTATTTTTCTTAAATTATCAGAAGTCTTAAATACAAAACACATGTAATATTCAAAAAAATCTTGAGGAATGCGAAATCTGAAATTAACACCGAAAGAAAATGCGGGTGGAGTCTTTTTTATCGAGAATATATTTCAAAACAATAATAAAATATGGGCATTAACTTTATAACATAACAAAAAGAGGGTGTTTCCAAATCTTAAATGTGGTTGAGAACTTTTGCTTGAAACAGTGACCTCAAGTTAGCTCCAAATGAATTTACTTTTGACGAAATATACAATAGAGATTAAGCAGTTCTTTGGGTTTTAGAGAAAATTTCTATGTTATGTTATTTTTTCAAAATCATATTCGTAACTCAAAACTATTCTATATTCTACTTAAAGATCATATTAGTTTGAAAATACACCCTGTATTAGTATAAATATACCCATTAAACTTTCAAATGAATACAGACTTTTGTTTAAAGCCAAAACACCCGTCTTATTTAATGAATAATGAGAATAATAATAATCAGACAAGCGAGTGAAAGTATAATTTTTCCTAAAAAGAAAATCAATTATTTGAAAGAAAACACATAACAAAAAATCCATAAAATTAATGGAAAACAATCATGAAGTGAACATGAACAATAACGTATTTGAAAATATAATTTTTAAATATTGATTCTAATTTTAGCTAAAATGTATCTGAATTTACAATTTAACTCTTTTTATTACAAAACAAAAGCAACAAATTATTTTCTATTCGAAAGAATATTTCTCTACACACTCACATAATTTAGGTATGGTTTACGACAAGTGTTAATAATTTTTTTTTTTTAAATTTAAAATCTTGCTCAAAATTGTAATTACTTATCTCAAATTCCTAAATTACAACTTTATGAAAGAAGCTATTGTCGAAAACTGTTTTATGATTTCATTTAAAAAAAAAAAAAAAAAAAAAAAAAATAATGCCGTTCTTAAAACTAAAAATTTTTTTGTTGTTAAATTTCTTTTTAGTTTTTTTTTATTTATTTATTTTTTTTTTTAATTACTCAGAATATGTTTTTTTCATTTACAGGGTGTGGTGTAAATAAATAAAAACAATGACATCACACGATAAAAGAATGTTAGACCGTGAAGCAGTACGTTCTGTTATTCAACAATGGAATGCAAATCGTATAGATTTATTTGCACTTTCGGAACCGGATGAAGTGAGTTTATTGTCTGATCAAAATTGGAATTTATATATACATATGTATATAGTTTTTAATATTTAACCCAATTTTATTTGTATTTATTTTGTCTGATACAGAATCTTCTTTTTCATGGTGTTATGAGATTTTATTTTCAAGATGCTGGACAAAAAGTTGCAACAAAATGTATAAGAGTAGCATCAGATGCTACTGTTTCAGATGTGATAGGTAAAATTATTATATATATGTATTTTAATTTTAGTAAGGTAATTGTCTTTATTATAGACCATTTAAGAATTTTTGTAATGATGTTGTTGAAAAATTTACTACGAATATTTTTGAAAAGTCTTTTTTTTTTGAATCAAATAATAAAAACTGCAAATTAAATTCTATTCCAATGATTTGGACCAAATAAAAAATGTTGTATTATAAAGCTACGCGTAAACAGAAAGCTTTGTTTTTCAATTTAAAAAAAAAAAAAAAAAAAAAAAAAAAAAAAAAAAAAAAAAAAAAAAAAAAAAAATCAGATCGGTGCTATGTGCAATTACCTTATTTTTTTTTTCATTTTACAATTTATTCGTCTAACTTTAATCTTTTTCATTCATTGTTTTTTTTTCTTCCTTTTTTAGAAACTCTTATTGAAAAATTTCGTCCAGATATGAGAATGTTATCAGTACCAAATTATGCATTATACGAAGTGCATGCAAATGGTGAAGAACGTAGATTAAATCCAGACGAAAAACCATTATTGGTTCAATTAAATTGGCATATAGATGATAGAGAAGGAAGATTTTTATTAAAAAATATCGATCAAAAATGCAACGTAAGAATATAAAATTAAATTAAATATTTTTTTAACCTTTTGGCGAATATTCATTAAAATTTCAAAGTGATATCATTTTGGTCGCCATAGGGTTATAGCTTTTCTACTTCGAAACTCAAATTTAAATTTATTTCAATTTTAAATTAATTTTTTTTTTATTTTGTAGACTTTAGAAAATTCAGATAATAATTTTAAACGGAAATTATCAAAACGTGAAAAGAAAGAACAAAAGAAAAAAGAGAAATTAGCAAAATTAAATTCGGATGCTGGGGGTGTAAGTGGTGGTGGTGATGGTGAAAATCATGTTGCTGAAAAATTATATACTGAATTACCAGAAACATCATTTACACGATCAATATCAAATCCAGAAGCAGTTATGAGAAGACGTAGACAACAGAAATTAGAAAAGAAATTACAACAATTTAGATCGAAAGATGGAGGACCAGATACTGGTGGAACATTGAAAATTTATGGTGAAAGTTTATGCCGTGATGTGCCTTATAAAACACTTTTATTATCGATCAGGGATTGTGCACAGGCTGTTGTTAGAGAAATGTTATCAAAATATGGTTTAGATAAAGCAGATCCTTTACATTATTGTTTAGTACAAGTAAGTCTTATAAAGAAAAATTAAAAAAAAAAAAAAAATTTTGAATTCAAATGAAATCTAATGCTTTAATTTTACTTACTCAAGGTAAATAGTGACGGTACCGAATATATTCTGGACGATGATGAATGTCCTTTGTCAATTTTAATGAATCATCCAACATCAAGAGGTGAGTTTGAAAAAATAAACAATCAAATTCTAAGAAGAAATTACATTCTACTAATTTCTACGTCATGCATTGTTTCATGTTAGAATTTCAATATTTTGGAAGCAAAAATAAAGAAGAAAGAAAAAAAATTTACGGGTATAAATATTTATGAGAACATTTATTTATATTTATTCTTAAAAAAATTAGAACACAAAGTAAGAAAAATTAAACATAGAACGAAGAATAAAAAGAGAAAAAAAATATTTGACCTAAATTTTTTGTGACAATTATTTTATAGAAATGAAGCATGTTTACTTTTTATTAATATTTTTTTTTCTTTAAACGTTTTATCAATAATTTTTTGTCTTTTATTTTTTACTGGAGTCCTTTTGTAAGAAATTGAATAGAAAAACAAATTTGTCACAAAAGTTTGTTGTAAGAGAAAAGTTGATAAATTTTTATAAGGAATTTATTGTTGATTGTGATTTTGGTGGAAAATTTTAAAAAATAACAGAAAAAGATGAGTTTAAGCTGCATAAAAAGTGAGATTTTTCAAGATTTATTTTTTTAAAGTTTAGTTTGAAATCGGACGATAAGTATTTGTTAACAAAATTTTCTTTTAGTGACGTAGCTCACCTTAAATGCAATTTTCCAAATTGTAGATTTAAAGCAAGTAAAAAAGTGTCATTACAAGCGACTAAATCGAACAAAATTGATTTCACATTAACGACAGTTCACACGAATGAATTAAGCGACTTTAGGTATTTTAACTATTTTAAGCGACTGCTAAAACTACCTCAGTATGAATCGAAATCGCTTCAAGTCGCTTAGGTCGATTTTAGCTTAATCTTACCCTAGAACGTTTTGTGGAAATGTAGGAAAATCGGTTTTTGTGTATTAAAAAGTTAAATAATAAAAATTTCAATTTTTTGCAATTACCTTAACATTTTAAAATTAAAAGTATAATCTAAAAAAAAAAATAAAAGGATTAAAATTATGAAACACGCAATGCTCTAATTGAAAAAATAACTTAAGAAAATTACTTGAAAAAGCTGACAGCAACGTTTATTAAAATTTATTTTGAAAAAACTTTAAAAACGTTACAAATTATCCGTTTTAAATGCCTCAAATTCCAAAGTTATTATTTAAATCAATAATTCCTACGATCCTTTACAATAAGAATTTCAAAAAAAAAAAAAAAATAATAATAATTTGTAATGTACATATATATAAACCTCAATAATAATTCATTGTCAGTACTAGCATGTACTGTACACTGAATATTATTGTGATACGTTTACGTTTACATAAATCGATATAGAAAATGACAGTTAAATAATGTTTGCACTAAATTTCTTCATAAGTAAGTTTGTTTTCTTGTAAAGTGTACATAGAAACCAAAAAAACCAAAAGCAACAGTTTACAATTTAATTCTGAAGCAGTTGAATGAATCTTGTGAGGTTATAATTTTAGTAATTTTTTTTTTTTTGTATATAAAACGGTGTGGCTATTATTTCTTTAAAAAAATCGTATTCAGCATGGTTTTTAAAAATTTAAATAAATGTATTGAATCTATAAATAGTAAGTTGGATTAATTAGAATTAAAAACAAAAAAACAAAAAAAAAATAATAATAAAAATAAAATTATTTCTTGAATTTTTAGCTTTTAATCAAATTTTTTAATATTTTAAAATTTTTTTTGATTGCAAAAAAAAAATCTCTATGTTGCAAATTTTGTTTGTCAATCAATTAAAATTAAGTAAATTTTTTTTTTCAATATGAAATATTTTACAATATTGATCTTTGACCAAAAAGTGCTGCGTAATATTTACTAAATTTTGAGTAAATAACTATTTTTATTCTTTTTATTAAGTTTTTTTTTTCTGAAATTTTATTTTTATTGCCTTCTTGTTTAATTGTATTTTTAAATTACGTCTTGTTTTTATGTAATAATTTGATTTAAATAAATTGGATAGATTAGTATCAAAATTGATGAATTTTTAAAATCAGTAATCATCCATAAAAAATTTCAATAAACTTACAGCGAAAAAAAAATTTAATAAATAAAGAGAAAAAAAATAAATAATAAAACAATTGAAAAATGATGATGATGATATTCATTTGCAAAATGTAAAAAAGTCAAACAACATAAAATCTCTGTCACGGTTCGTTAAATCAAGAGCATTTTAGCGTATTAACATAAAATTCAATTTACAATTTTAAATCAAAAATCTTTTTTAGCTTCAATTTAGTTTAGTTTTTCAATGTATGTATTAGCAAATTATAATCCCGTGAGAATTTGGAAGTAAAACAAAAAACAATTCCAGGAAATCGCTTTTAACTTATTTAAATTTTCAACATGATTTTTTTTCTCCTTTTATTTCGAACACAAAACATGAAATGATGATTAGTTGAAAAAATTAGTTAGTTTTTTTTCCATTTTTCGAAAATTTGAGAAAAATCGTAAAATAGCCAAAATATCATTTAAAAATAAAGTAATTTTCTTATGTAAGTTTGTGTGTTTTTAATTTTTACTATTTTGCATATTTTTAGGTTCAATTATGTTTCATGTACGAAGAAGACCGGCTGATTCACAACCAAGGCGTAGAAAAAAGAAAGGTGTATCAAATGGTACAACAACAAATAATAATAATAACAATAATAATAATAATAATTTAACAAATGACCGTGATGGACCAATGTTAGTTGAAGTAACACATAGCGGTGATGGTGGACGTCGAATTAAATTAGGCACAGAACCGATTGAGGTATAAAAAAAAAAAATAATCACTAAAAATAACAAAATTTCAATGAGATATTAATTTAATTTTAAAATGAAAAATCAGCAAATAAATAAATAATTTGTATTTTTTTAGGTGGGATCAGCAAATTCAAATTTTTTGCAACTTTATGGACCATCAATACAACCACGCCATTGTGTTATATCATTTTCTGATGGTATTTGTACAGTAACACCATTACATGCTGATGCATTAACATTTGTTAATGGTCATCATATAACACAGCCAACAGTATTACATGTAAGTTAAACTAGAAAACAAACAAAAAATTAGCTAAATACTCGTAACTAAAACATTTAGTTAAATACTTTTTTTTTCATGGAATTAAATAAAAGAGGTTAAATTGAAATGAAGGTAGATAGGTTAGAGGTGATAAAAAGCCATATTTTTTTATTTTTCAGTTTTCTAAGGGTTTTTTTTTTTATCATAAAGCAAAATATTTAAAATAAAATACTAAAAAAAGATATAAAATATTCTATATATGTAATTGACTATTTAACTAAACATTTACATATTTAAAAAAATTTCTCATGATTAATGAACAATCGATCGATAAGAAAATTGATCAATAAATACGCCCCATATTTTTTATTTTTCAATATTTCACAATTCAGTAAGTTTTTGATTTTCAATTCAATTAGAAGTGAATTTTATTTTTTCTAAAAAATTTGTTAAAGAATTTTTTAACGTTTTTTTTGCTTGTGTTGAAAGAAGGTTGAGAAATATATTTAAAAATTTTTTTTTCATTTGGAGCTAGAAACAAAAGGTAAGTCGTTATTAACGCCGTCGTCGTCAATACATAAAAAATATATCTGTTCAATAAATATTGGTGGATTTGCTCTAAATTGTAATCGGACAACAGAAGTAAATAAGAAAATTTATCGAAATGTAAGAACAAATCACTCATTGATCATACCTTGCAACAATTTCTCTTACTTAAGCGATTTCTATTACATTTTCTTGATCGACATAAAAAAAAAAGTAAATCAAAGTTCAAAAAATAGCTAAGACACTAAAAAAGTCTGGTTTTCATCGTTGAACACAAAAAAAAAAAAAAGATTGTTAAATGAGTTCCTAAAAAAAATGATAACTTATCAGGAATATTTTAGTGCTCAGTGTATTTTTGTTTAATATATTGAACAAGTGAATAATATTCTCTAGAACAAAAGAAAACTTCATTGATTAGAAAATTTAAATATTTCTGTTTTCCATATCAAAGAAATCACAATTACAATGTTTAATTATTTTCAATCGATTCTTCGAGCCTTAAATTCAACACAAAATCTACAATACGATTCAGAAAAGTGTACAATTTGTTTAGATCAAAAATATCAACCAATTCTATTGAATTGTGGTCATTCATTCTGTGAATTATGCTTTGAAATTTACATTGAAATGTTGAAGAAAAAAGGAAAAAAATGTCCTTTATGCAGAAGAAAAATACTTTTAAAAAATGATAAGGAAAATGATAAACTCATTTCTATAACTAATATTTGTTTGATTATCGTAATTATTTTTAGTTTTATTCTTTTTGATTTTTTATCAAAAATTTTTCTAAAAAAAAAATATGTATATGACAATGATGAAATAGATTTTTTATTATTTATTTTTTAAATTAGTTTTATTAGTTTAATTTCAAATAAATTAATAAAAAAAGATATATTTTGATTGTTTTTTTTTTTTCATATTTTTTGTGGCATTTTTTTTTCTCTTCAATTACCAAGAACGGTTCAGTAGTTATGTTTGGAAGAGTTGCATCATATCGTTTCGTTGATTCACCATCAGATGGTCGTTATAATTTAGCATTGTCACAATCACAATTGGATTCAGCGTGTCTCTATGAAAGGTAAAACACATTTTTTTTTAAATAAAACAAAAAACAAAAAGACTTTTAAATTTAGAAACGGCTAAGTAAATTTTTTTTTTATTTGGAAATTGTTAAAATTCATTAAAATTGAGCAAAATTTCATTGTTATCATCGTCGTTGTTGTTTGTATTTTATTTTTATTTTGCAAAAAATTCATTGTCGAAAACAATCAACAAAAAAAACTTTATTTTTGTAACGTTTTTTTATTTTTTAAATTTGTACTTTTGTTTGTAATTATTTTTGTTGTTTTTTGTTTTTCATTTTTTTTTGTAAATTTGTATTTTCTAACTCATTTTTTTTATTATTTTAATTTTCTTTTTTTTTTTATTTATTTTTATGTACACATTTAATCCACACACACAATCAATTTAAAAATTAAAAAAAAAAAAAACAACCAAACACAATAAATAAAATAAAATCACATGAAAATAAAAACACTAAAAAAATAATAATAAAACTCAAAAATTGTTGTATTGGAAAAATCTCGAAAAAAAAATCAAACTAAAATAACATACTTCAGTCGTTCACCAACTTCACCATCATGGAATGATGATGAACGTGCATTAAGTCCAGTTAGTTCATTAGCAGCAGCTACAGCTGCAGCAGGTCAACAAGTACCACCATCACATTCTTCAAATAATACGAATAATAACAATAAACAAACATCATCATATTTAGATTCATGTGATTCAGTATCACAACAAAATATAAGAACAGATTTTGAGAAATTACATCAACCTAATAGTGGTATGATGATAGATGATAATCATCAAATTTCAACATCTGTTAATGATGATAAATTATCGTCACAAAGACAAGGAAATTCAGCAACAAGACAACATCAATCTCAACCACCTCAACCACAAGAAACAGATTTTGCATATGATCCAGATGGAGGTGGCGGTGGTAGTAGTAGTGGTGGTGGTGTTAATGGTGGTAATAATTTGGAAAATGAAACAAAATCAATATCAAGTTATAAATCAGGTGGATCAAATCAAGAGAGTAACAGGTATTATTTGACGATCACACGATCATTGTTTTAATTTTAATTTTTTTTTTGTTATTAAAATTTTTGTTAATTTTTTGTTTTTTTTTTTTTTTTTTTAAAATTGCTTCTTTATTTGTGTATTCATTGTTTGTAATTTTAATGTTTTTTTCACTCTCAATGTTGCAATGTGCTTTTTACTTACCTCAAAAATGCTTTAACTTATCAAAAACAAAAAATGAATTCTTTAAAAAAAAAGTTGTTTGAAAATTTGTGTTAATTCTTTAAAAAAAATCTTTTCAATTAATTTTAAGGAAACCGTTAAAAAAACAATAAACTGTTCTTGAAATATTTCTAAGTGTAAATTTTGAAGAATGTCGAAAATATTTCGAAATTAGCACTTATAAATATTTCAATTATTTTTCAAGTCGCATGACTTAAAAGATGTGGTGTATTTTCAACGCACACAATAAACAATTTTCATTTTTTCATTTGTCCTTTCAGGAAAGTACCTGTTGGTGGTGGTGATGTTCAGGGTCAAGAACCAATTTTACCCGCAGTTTTAGAATTTCCTGAAACTCATCAAGAAGCATTTCTACGTCATGTAATTACAGAATTAGATGTGAATATACCGAATTTTAAATTAGCTCCTGTTTATACACTTTATCTTTGTGCCAGGTAAATTATACTTTAAAAAATTAAATTACACATGATTATTTGGATGTTCATTTATTTTCTCAGATATCGAGCCTCAACTCATTATCGTCCTGAATTACAACCAACCGAACGTGCTCATAAATTAACAATATTTCTTCATCATGTTGCAAATTTAATTTATGGTGTTGTTCAAGAACAATATACAGATCCTCGAATTTTAGCATTTTGGATGGCAAATAGTTCAGAATTTTTAAATTTTTTAAAATCAGATCGTCATATATCAGCATTTAGTGTACAAGCACAAGAAGTATTAGCTGAAAGTGTACAAGCAGCATTCAGAAATCTTGTAAATTGTTTTCGTATTGAATTATCACAAACATTAAATCAATTTCTATCGGAAAATATTGATCATGATTCAGCAGCAAATTTAGTATTGACAGTTTTAGGTTCAGCAATGGCATTATTACGACGTTGTAGAGTTAATGCAGCACTTACAATTCAATTATTTTCACAATTATTCCATTATATTAATGTGATTTGTTTTAATACGGTAACAATTATTTTTTAAATGATTTGTGTATTTAAAAAAAGCTACATTTTTAAATATTTTTTCTTATAATTATAGATTGTAACAAATTCTCATATGTGCACAGCAGAATGGGGAAAAGTAATGTCTGAACGACTTTTACTTCTTGAACAATGGGCTGAACGACAAGGTTTAGAATTAGCAGCTGATTGTCATTTAGCCAAGATTAATCAGTGTGCTCAATTTCTTCAAGCTCCTAAAACATCAGTTGAAGAAATTCAACAGCTTGCATGTTCATGCTTTAGACTCAATTCACTACAAATGGCAGCCCTTCTACAATTGGAATCTATTCCAAGACATCTTGTGGATACGGCAATTCGTATGGCAGAATCTGTTGCTGATGAATTAACACGAGCAGATGGACGTGAAGTTCGTCTTGAAGAATCGCCTGAACTTCATTTGGCATTATTGCTGCCTGACGATGGATTCAGTTGTGATGTTGTACGTGGAATACCATCAGGTCTTGTTGATTTCTTGACACCACTTCAAGGGGCTGGAATGTGTCGTTTAGCAGCTCAACCAACTAGTATTGGACTATGGACTGTGTATATGCATCAATTTAATGTAAGAAATAAATTTTTTTTAGTTCATTTGTGAGTTCCACGTTGATAAACTTTGGAATAAAATTTATTCGCTGTCACTGATCGTTGGAACTTACAATTGAGTTGTGTATAAGTGTGCTTGGAAAAAAATGTGTCAATGAATGTCAACGAATGAAAATTTGTTTTGTTTCATTTTCTATGTATTTTTTCTCAGGCACGATCATCTAGCGCAATGTCCAATAAATTACCACAACCTGAAGTACAAGTTATAAAATTGCATAAAAATTCAAATGGTATGGGTTTATCGATTGTTGCTGCAAAAGGAGCTGGCCAAGAACGTCTCGGAATTTATATTAAATCTGTTGTACCAGGTGGAGCTGCTGATGCTGATGGAAGATTACAAGCAGGGGATCAATTGTTAAGAGTTGATGGTCAAAGTTTGATAGGCATAACACAAGAGAGGTAAATACAATATTTTTGTAATAAATATTCATTAAACATAATTCATTTTTTCTTTTTATAGAGCCGCTGATTATTTAGTTCGAACAGGTCCTGTTGTGACACTAGAGGTTGCCAAACAAGGAGCCATCTATCATGGTTTAGCGACTCTTTTACAACAGCCAAGTCCAATAATTCAAAGAGGTGAGTATCTACCTTAAAAATGTTCTTGTAAAAATTGTTTCTAAGTTGAAATCCTCGTAAATTACTTGCTAGAATCAAGCTTTAGTGTTATTAACCCTATAAAATTTTGTCAAAATTTATGCTGCATAAAAACAACAACAATAAATATAATGGCAGATGTGGATAGTGAATTACAACAAATTACTCAAAAATTGCATTTTGATGACAGTGATGATTCAAGGTTAGATGATTATTTGAATAAAAACAGTTATTTACGTTTCCAAGATCCTTCTAATGTGATAAAAAAACATCAATCAAAACATCAAGTTCTCTTAAATAATACATCGAATTTATTAAAGGGTGAAGCTAACGGTAATTTTATAAAAATGAAAGAATTTCGGAATTTACCAAACGGTAGAAAAGGAACTAAATTTCGAGAGAGCAATGATATTACAAAGAATACATCAATAAAATCATTTAATAAACCCCAAAAGCTTCGAAAAACAGTCAGTTTTGATATTTTGAATGATGATAATGAAGAAATTAAGAATGAAATTAAATATGCTAAAATTTGTGAAAAATTGATAGTATCACCTCCAAAATCTGATGCTTTTAATAATTTAAAAAATATTCTTCAAAAACAGAATGTGCCAAATAATAAAGATCTTAAAAACGAAGAAAGAAACACTGAATCATGGAAAACAGTTGACCAAAATGAATTGAATTTAGATTTTTCTGGATTGAAATCATCTTCATCACCATCATCATCATGTACATCATTAGATGACAATAAAAATGAAATAATTTCTGATATGCCACAGTATCCAATATCTTCCATGAAAATTTTAAATCCAACATATAAAACAGATCGCCATTGGTCATTTAATAAAAATAACAATAGAATAACAGAAAAAAATTTTGGTGAAGGAAAAGTTAAAGAATTAGCAGAACATTTTGAACGAATGAAAATTGAAATTGAAAATCCAAAAAGACAATACAAAAAAATATTAGAAAAACCTTGTAAAATTTCAGATTATTTAAAAAATGATATGAAAAGTTTATCAAATCCAGAATTATGTAATTCACGAAAAATTAAAAATAAATTAACAAAATCTGAACAAGATAAAGTATTAAAGCAATTACGTGAATGGAGTGAATTTGGTTCAAAAGGAAAAAAATTAAATTATGAGAATAAAAGTATGAAATTAAATGAATATGAGAATCAATGTAAAAATTATAATTTTAGGGATAGCTTACGAAAAGATGATGATGAAGAAATTTATGTATCAACAACACATTGGAAAAGTGAAACAGATTTAAATGAATCATTTGAAAAATTAAATATTGAATTTACAATACCAAGATCATGTGATAATTTATCATCGATATGTATTGAAACAGTTATTGTATCGAATGATGATGATAATAATAATAAAAAAGATATGATAACAGAAAAAAATCAATCTAAAATCGATAAAGAATTTACAACTTTGTACAAGAATAGATTTAAACCGTTATCAGAGTCAAATAATTCATATAAAAGTTGTCCAGAACTTCGATATCAAAAATATTATCCATATAAAATTAAAAAATTCAATAGTAATCATAGTCCTTGTCATTCATCAAAAAAATTTATGACACCAAGAAAACTGAAAAGAAATAATAATAATCAAAAACAACAAAAATTTTCCATATTTTACAATGGTGAATTTTCACAATCCGCAGATTTATTGGAATCTTATGAAGATTTAGAAGAACCGAAATGACAGAGTATGAAAATTATGCACAAAAGAAAAAAAAGAAATGTTTGTGTTTTTATTGGATTTTAAGTTTTCTTGTTTCATTATTTTTGTTGTTGAATTTTTAGCTCTTGTTTTCTGCTTCAACATTTTTTTTTTTTGTTTGAAGATATTTTTTTTTTTTTTTTGGCATTTTCTTACACCACAATAGAAATTCAATTTTGTTTGTTATTTCTTGTGTTTTGTTTTAATGCATGATAAAAAGAAATTGATAAAAATAATATTAAATTTTCTGAATGTTTTGTTTCAGAGCACGTTATTTTTCAATTAAAATTTTTTTCTTGTTTAGAGTTTCATTTAAAAGTTGCAATAAGGATTAATTTTTTCTAACGAACTAATACAAATAATTTTTGTTTTTAAATTTTAAATAGGTAATCGAAGAACATCTGATAGAGATATGAATCGAATGATGGGAACTGATGGTAAAACAACAATGACTGGAAATGGTCCAAGTCAATTACCAAATAGTAAATCAGTTCCAGCATTACATCATGTAGGTGGAGGAAGTATTGGTAAGTTAACGAATTTCTATTAAAAAAAAATTTGAATCTAAATTATTAAATTGTTAAATTTTAAAGGTATGTCTGGTTCAAAATCTCGTAGTATACACAGTTTAGTTAACAATAATGAACAAGGATTCTATCAAAATTTAAGCATTTACAGGGCACAGAATCAAAGTCAACCAATTTTAGCTGATAGGTAAGTTACATTTTTGTCTGTTTAAACATTTGTAATTTCGTATTTGTTTGTGTATGTTCGAAATGATATCAGTTGAGAGAAAGTGGAAAATTTTTGAGTATTATTCAAAATTTCATAAGAATTTTCCTGTAATTTTTAGGACTTCAACAGTTTATGTAAAAACATTCTCTCGTGGAATAATGCCAATTCCATTTATAAAACAAGAATACTATCGTAGATCATATTATGGTAAAGTAAGTAAAATGTTTTGTTTGTGAATTCCACTGAGTTTTCGACATATTTTGCACAGAACACAAAAATCCATTTTTTTGTTAATTTATTTAAATTTCTAACTTCACAAAGATCATTTCGAACACTCACAATGCTCTAAAAAAAATCCATAAAGACGGTTAAAATTCCAATATCATATCCTTAATCCTTCATTTAGGTCCCAGATTGCATCACAAACGGCAATAAATTCAATTGGAGGAGGAAGTACAGCATCTTCTACAAATCCATCTGTTTTAAACCGTCCGGTATCAGCTTATTATAACAGTCAAACATCATCCACAGCAATGCCATCACCAAATTCATATTTAATGGCACCTGGAAGCAATACTAACACCAGCACATTAAATGGAAATATATCACAATCAAGTCATCTTCACCAGCCATCATCACAGTCTCAGCAGCAACAACAACAACAATCTTACGTCGCTGCTTCAATGACAAATCCAAGGGGGAAAAATTTCCCAAGAGATTCACGAATGAATCAAATGATGGCACCATCAATGCCGAACATAGCACATTCCAGCGGATATGCAAGCAATATCTCTGCTAGTCAAAGCATGCAGAATGTAAACATGATTGCACCTAACCAGCTTGATATGCATTCACATAATTATCCTAACGGTGGACCACCGAATATGCATGCATCGCCAAATAGTGGTCATCCTGGCGCCGGTGATCTGGTACATGGTCACCAGAGAATTCATAATCCGACGGCAGCACAATTAAGAGGTCAGGCAAAACTTTCAGAGATGGGAGAATTCGTTACTCGACGACATCAACGTCAGGAAATGGGTATGCACGGTGGTATTGAAAATGCTGGACCTCTCATTCACCAACAACCACCTAATATTCTCCCCAAACAAAACATTCCAATGCATAGTCCAAATTTACAGTCAAGTCCTGTAAAACAGTTACCACCAACGGCGCCTAAACCCCAATCGAGCAGAACTCAGTTAAGTTATGCGCAAGGCCACCAGTCACAGGATGATTCAACTCCGCCCCTCCCCCCAACAACAACTCATCCACTTTTCAAAACAGCTAACAGCCCATCAAATATAAACTATGTAGCAAGTACCCTAGATCCTCCAAAAGCCGCTTATTATCCAGTTACTTCATCGGCAAATCAGTCAAAGAGCTATCTACCAGCAAATCCTTGGGAACGAGAAGAAAGAGAAAAAGAACATGAATTACGTAGAGAGCACATTCGACAATGGCGTGACCAACAAATTGCTGAATTGTCAGCTTTGCCACAACGAACACAGCAACAAGAGGATCAACTGAAGACACTTGTTTTAGAGCGTGATTTTGAAAGACGAGCTCTGGAAGTTGAAGATCAAGAAGACGATAGCGAGACAACTTATAGTAAAGATAACGTTCATGAAGTGATTCGATTAGCAAATCAGACAAACACAGTTCAAGCGCCGACTACGAATTTCCGTCAAGTTGATCATCGTGTTGCAGTGACAACTCAAAACGTTTCGACTATCCCCGATGACAATGTGTCTTCAGCTTCTGCAACCATGGCTGATCCGCAGCAATCTTATCAGAGCTATCCCATTCAACAAAGTCAGATTGTACCAACCCCAACCGTTCAACCAAAAAGCATATTGAAACACAATAGATACGATAATCCATCTAACACAATGCCATCATCTCCATCGAAATCACATAAATCAGCAAGTTTTGCTGATGATCATCGAATTCAAGCAGAACATTCCATTTCTCAAATTTCAAAAGATATGAGTGGTATGAGTATGAGCTCTGAACCGGATGCCATTCCACAACAACAGCAACCTGGTAATGTTATGAAGGAAACAATAATTGAACAAATTCCGGCAAATATGAATGTTCCTCCACCTCCACCACCAGAAAGAAATAGTTCGTATTTAGTGATGTCACAACAACAACAAAAATACAGAAGCAGTAATTCACTTTTGAAAACAGCCTTACCACCTGAACCATCAATAATAACACCATCGCCAAATTATCCTCCAACTGGTCCAAAACGACCAGCAGTGATAAACAGTAACAATAATGTGATTGGTAGTAGCAATAATAATAATAACAACAACAATAATAACATTGTTGGAACACCGTTAAGTCAACAATCGCAACCATCGCAAATGACCATAATCACCAATAACACGATGACTCCTCAAGGTATGACGATGAGTGCATTAAATATGATGAGAGACAATAAACGTGTATCATTCCATGATGAAGAGAATAATTTTGTGCCAGCGTCAGATTTTACACCAGAACATGCTGATTTGGAAATAGTTAGAGAAGATCCAAATGTAAGGATTTAATTACTTTTTTCTCCTTAATTTCAAATTGAAAAAAGAAAAAAAAAGAAAAAAAAATTTACAATTTTCTTTTAATTTTTTGATTTTACAGAGATTCATTCAAGAGACGACATCGATTTTACAAACTCCAACGACACCCGAATCAGAAATGTGGAATACAACAGTACAATCGACACCAGGTGTTATTGGAGCACAAGAAGTGTACAGGTGAGTTAAAATGGAAATTGTATTTTAGTTTTTTATTTTTCTTTCTTGAAGAATTTTATTCATGAATCCCCATTTTTCAATGGTAATTTTTACGCTTTCATTTCCATTTTCTAACAAAAAAAAAAACTTTGAAAATGAATTAATAAATAGTGATAAATGATATTTTATTTTGCTCCCTTTTATTGTTGTAATAAAGATGTCCTTGTTGCCCATAAATCACATTTAAAAAATTAAAAAAAAAAAAAAGGAATAAAAAGGTGGTTGGTTGAAGGTAAACAATAAATAATGAATTGATTTTTGAATTTCGTTAAAATTGAAATTTTTAATTGTTTTGTTGCATTATTGCATTTACAGTTTGAAATTTGATGAAAAAAGACAAATAAACGCAGTTGTGTAAATTAAATTGTTGATTAAAAATAGATTTTTACGAAATTCAGAATTGAAGTTTAATTTAATCCTTTTTTTTGCTTATTAAAAAAAAACTGCTATGAAATAAAATAGTATTAGCAAATTAGCGAAGCTTTTTAAAAATGCTTTAAAACTGTTCAAAATTGAATTCAAAGAATTTAAAATCGCCCAAACACTATTACAGTTATTCGAAGTTTACAATAACTATAGTTTTAATTGATCGTGTATGGCATCCCTTAAGGCATGGTTGTATTTTATTTTCTTTGGATTCAATTTTATTATATAAAAAAATATCTATTAGTTCTTTTTATTTATTTACTTTTTTTTTTTATTTTCTTAAAAAATAGAGATCCACGACAACGACGATTACAAGAACAACAACAAAAACAGCAACAAAAATCAACTGAAGCTGTACCAGAAAAATTATCATTTAAAGAGAAAATGAAAATGTTTGCATTAGAATCAGGAGAGGATCAAACACCAAAAGATAAATTGAAAATATCACGTGCACAACGTGATATCGATGCTGTACATTAAAAAATAAATAAATAAAAAAATATAAATATGGACAAATTGACAAACAGTACATAAAATAAGATGAGAAAAATACGTAGAAACAAAAGAAAAAAAAAATCGTAATTCCATTTATTATTATTATTTTTGTATTTTTATTCCATTTTTAAATAATTTCTTTATATAAATATGTATTTTTGTTTTTCTTAATATTTTGAGGAAAAAATAATTGTATTTATCGAATTATTATTTTTTTTTCTTAGTTTTTTAAATAAAATTTTCATTTTCAAATTGTGAAATTTTTTTTAGTGCTATATTATTTCTTTTTCTGTTAAAAAAAAAACAATTGTATAATTTTTTTTCTTCTTAAATTAGAAGTTAATTTTTAAGATTTAAAAAATACAATCATCCAGAATAAAATGACAATTTATAAAATTATTATGTAATAACAAATAAAATAAAATAATATTATTGCAATTAAAATAAATTTTTATCCATGATTTTAATTTAAAAAAAATAATTGAGATAAAAAATAATTACACAGACAAAAAAAATGTGAAATAGGAACTCTATTGCTAAATTTGAAGATTAAAAGAAAAATATAAAATAAAATTAGAAAAAAAATATTAAATATTATCTTTTTAATTGTAAAAATGAAATAAATATCAGTAAAAAAACAAATAATTGTTGTTATTTTTGAATAGAATTAGTAATAATAAAAAAAAAGCAAATTTTAAAAAATAAATAAATATTGAAAAAAAAAAAATTAAAACAATTTTTTTACATGAATGAAAACAAAAAAACAAGAAATGTTATTGTAGAAAAAAAATTTTATTATTAATTAAGTTTTTGAATTATGTATTTTAAATAATGATAATAGTTAAAAACAAAGTATAATTGAAAATAAATAAAATAAAATTACAAGCAAAATAAATAGTTATAGAAAAGGAGAAAATTCGAAATTTTTTTTATTTAGGAAGCACTGGTGAACAAAATCGCAGGTTTGTGTCTTTGCTAAGGCTTAGCTTATCCAGCACCCATTTTCGATTTCGAAAATACATACTATTATCGGTAATGTAGTGCTATATTTTTTTAATTTTTTTTCAAATAATTTTTTGTAAATGAACTAAGGACCTTGAACTCAGAATTTTCAATATCAAAAAACCACCCCCACTCTACCAATAAGGAAAATTGCTATTAAAATGCACTTAAAAAATTTCAAATAAAAAATTTAATAAAAAAAAAAATCTTTAAAAAATTTTCCTCATACAAAATAGAAAATTAAAAAAAAAAAATTGTGTACTTTTCAAGTATGTACATAAAAATTCACCAACAATCAAAATAATAAAATGATTTTATTTTAATAAGATGTGTCAAGAAAACCAAAGAAAATAAAGAAAAAAACACAAAATTATCGTATGTGTGTGTATGTTTGTGTGTTTGGAAATAAATTTTTTTTTTTTTTTTTTTTTAACAATAAAAAAATATGTAACCTAATTCTTTTCACAGAATAAGTAAATTTTTTATAACAATTTTCCATTTATCATGTAATTTTAATTTTTTATACATACATACATATATACATATATCACTCCCGTTCAGATTCTTATCCTTTCCATCGTATAACATTTTCTAAATATTTAAAAAAAAAAAACAAAAAAACTTTTATATAGAAAAATTTTATGTTTTATTTATTTTATCTTTTATATTTTCTTTCAGTTATATAATCTAATAATAAAAATGTATGTAATATGTTATAAAATAATGATAAATACTTTTGTTGTTATTGTTTTTGTCGATATAAAATGTTATTATTGTCACAATGTCCTTCAAAATTCATTAACGATCAGCTAAATCGAAATATAAAACTTCTTTTAATATTCTTTTATTTTGAAAACATTAAATTTTCATTGAATACTAAAAAACAAAAAAAAAAAAAAGATAACTTATTTTAACAATAACAAACAAAAGAAGAAGAAAAAAAAACAACAGAAAATAGAAATCCCTTGAAAACCATAAGGAGACATTATAAAGTACATATATGTATATTTAGACAAGACAATATAATAATAAAAACAGAAACAGTTAAAAAATACACACAGATAAAAAAAAGAATGGAAAAAGATTCAAAGTCGACTTTTTTTTTTTTTTAAACATATTCCAGATTCAGATACATAAAATATCAAGTATAAAATGAATTTTATTTGTTTGCTTAAAATTTTCTTTATCATATCGCTCTTTATACACTTCATCATTAATTCTGTTCAAGTTTTATCTTATTTCTTAAGAAAATTTTTCCTTTTTTTTATATGTATGGGTGTGTGTGTGTGTGTGTACATCTATAAAGATCGAAAAATATTATCAAGGACTATGTGCTAACTTTTTCTTTTTTTTTTTTTTAAGTTTAGTTAAGAAGTAGCAGTACATTTAATATTTTTGGCAAGAAAAAACTTTTTTATTCATTTAAATAATTCTTATATGTATTCTCTCAGTGTGTGTATGTATCTAAAGTTCTATAATAAAATAAAACGATTTCGACAAGAACAAATTTGGAAGGAAAAAAAAAATCTTCCTAATACATGACCTCATTCCTTTTTTTATTTTTTTATTATTATATCATCGTTATTTCTGTTTAATTCCTTTTTATTTTTAATTTTCTATAAAAAAATATGTTTTTTTTTTTTATTTCTTTGAAATTTTTTGCACAATATAATAAAAATTTCTTCAACCAGAATTTAGTTTATTCTTCTTTGCATGAACAATTTCCGGAGGAGGAAAATACTCTATATATGCTGTCTGTTTTGTACTAGCAGTAGTTGTCGTCGTCATCATCATCATCATATCCTACAAGAGTGGTATTATTGTAAAAGAGTTCTACATCCTCATTCAGCTTCATTGCATTGCTTTTAACTTTTAAAATATTACGTACAGAAAATTTCAATGAATAAAGTGGTGTACAATAAGATAATAAGGAAGTGCATGCAAAAGTAAAACTACAGAAAAATAAAAATCATTTTAAATACTGCAAAATCCAAAAAAAAAAAAATAAGTAAATGAAACACAAAAAAATTGTAAGGAAATTGGATGAAAAAGCACTTTTTATTTTCCTTTTGAAAATTAACGAATGACAATTTCATATGAAATTTTTCTCAATGTTTGGATTCTCCTATAACAAAAATTTAAAACCTAACAACACAATAATGGGTGGTTTACAATGGTGGAGACAAATGATAAATTGTTAATCGATAAATTGTCAAACTAATAGAAAAATTAAGCCAAATTTTTTTTAAAGATACCTACATATATGAAACGTCAAAGTTTATTTTCTTGAATTTACACCAAAAGCCAATCTAAAAATTTCTTACAACCAAAATAACTATACAGTTTTGAAATACATACTTCAATCTTAAAGAGACAGATTCTTCTAAACGTAAAATATTAATTATTGAAAAAATTTCAGAAATTTTAATCCCTTGGAGAATACATGATTTTTAATTTTAGCTTGAACAATTTGAACGGAGAGAAAAATTTTCTCATACTTTTTCTGAAATTCTTTTCAGCATTTTATCGCTTGTTTTTTTTTTTTTAATATTCTGGAGCCTGAGTAGGATATACAATATATATAAATAAATTAAGCCAAGGACAGGATTAAAGAAAGTCCCTTTCTTTTATTGATAAACATTTAAATTGGGGTGAGACATTTCATAGCACAGTATGACAGTTTTAAGACTTTTACTGTTCGCGGAAGAGTTAAATAAATTTTTTATTCAAAACAAAAAGGCAAAATAAGATTTAAAAAAAAAAATGAAGAATGGGAGAGAGGGTAGAATTTTATATCCTTTACACTTAAATGTGTTTAAAGATTACCCTGTACCATCATTTTCCTTTTTGATAAGCGACCTCCATGTAGACTTATAAAAAAAAATTTAAAAAAAAAAAAAAAATTAGTACATCCTAGAATTAAGGAAAAAAGGAAGAAAATCTTTTAATTAAATTCAATCCTCATCTCTCTTCAGGGAGTATTTCATGTACATATTACATAGAATACATAATCAACTGTAACCTAGAATCAACCAAGAACTTTTCTGAAAATTCTTAATTTTAATATTTTTTTCTTTTACTTTTTGTTTTCAATTTTTTTGTTGTTGTTGTTAAAAACACAAAAAAAACAAAAAAAAATCCAAGATGACTTCTTGAAAGTAAAGTAATTAATCACAGATTAAATTTTTAATGAGATTCGGGTATTCTTGATGGGGGTCATTCCAGAAAAGTTTTACTTCTTCTTATCATAAGACAAAATGCTAGGCACACTAACATTATAGCCTAGCTATAGAGCTATTTATTATTATTAATAGCAACTAGCGATACAATAACAACAACAATGAAAATAAAAATGTTAGCATAAAATCATGATGATGATGATGATGATGATGAATAAAAATTACTTCTTAAAAGATTCTCAAGCATAAATTTATATTCTTGTGCTTATTTTATTTTATTTTTTTTTTATTATTTGCCTCTATTTTAGATTATTTTTTATATTTCTCTTTGGAATTTTCTTTCTTAATTTTTTTTCACAGCGAGGAGATGGTGTGTGTGTGAGTTTTCATTTTTTATATTATTTTTAATTTTCAAGAAATAAATCTCATCAGTAATCCTATTGATAGTCGAGTGAATGACAATAAGGACTTACTATATGTAAAGCGATAAAAAAAAAAAATATATGAAGTTAAAGTTTAAATTCATTTTCATCATTTACTTGCTTTCTACTAGGCAATCGATCTTTTGAAAGGATCAAATATAAATTCTTCAATTTCTCATTTATAACATTTTTTTTTCTTATTTATTTTTTTTTTTTTGTCAAACTATGCTTTCCGTCCTATACTTCTTTGAAGTACGTTTTCTTTCCCTTTTTGATTTCATTGAAATTCAGATGAATTACTCTTATCACAAAGAATTTTTTTTTTCTTTGAATTTATAAACGCAGGATATTTTATTGATACGAAAAATAGGAAAGTAACAACAACCATGAATGGTTTGTGCATTATAATATACATTTAGTATGAGCATACCAAAAAACCAAAAATCCATTTTGATCGAGATATGTATATACATATATATATGTATGTATATACTCGTACAAGAATACACACACTGACACACACACAATATCTTTATGAATACATTTATTTTGTTATCAAAAGGAGGTGTTAATGGTATTTAAAATATATTTAAAAAAAAAAAAACAGATAAAAAGGAAATATCTGAAGAGAAAAAAAAAACATGCACAAGAAATAAAGTGGTCTAACAGATACCAGAAATCCCAAAATGAAATGAAAGATATCACAAGATGATAAAAACATAAGGGAATCATGATGCGGTGAAAAATTAGATATTGAATCCTAAACAAAACAAAAATACTCTGCATGGGGTGTAATATGAGGAACTACATATAAAATATACTACAAAGTAAAAACTAAAAACGTGCTGCAGCAATATTAGCTCAAGCATAAATTCATATTTTAGAATATACTATGCTAAACTATAAGTAAAATACAAAAGACTGACTCTTCAGCAAGTTATATTTGAAATTCCTAAACAAATAAATAGATTCAAAATGCCAATTAAAATTTCTTTGTTTGTATATTTGACATGTACTACAATTTTCAAAAGAAAATTAAAAGGAAAAATAAAAAACAAAAATCAGAGAAAAGGTGTATCTATAATTTTTATATTATTTTTGTACAATTCTTCTATAAATATAAAACTTTATAGTAAATTTTTTGCTTTTAGATGCTTTTAGACAAAAATTTATTTGAAGAAACACAACACTCAGCAAGAGAAAAATCCATTATTTCTTTAAATGGTAAAATAATCAAAAGAGAAAAAAAAAAATTAAAAAAAAAAACTGGTCGTTAATCGAACTGGTCTGTTGGTCATTCAGTTTTGTTGATTATTGGTCGATATAATATTTACTAGTAGGGTGGTCTTTTAGGTATCTTCTGTTATCAATATGTACAAAGTAATCTTTTGAAATAAATAAGAAAAAAAAAAAAAAAAAAAAAAAAAAGGAAATTATATGATGTGTACACAATATTTTTATAAAAGGGATATTTTTAATTTGTTTTTTTTTTTCACCATTTCTTGATCAATAAATTATTTCATATATAAAAACAACAACAATAATATAATGTACATATGTATATGAATGTAAAATATGTGTGCGGTCTGGTTTTGTGTATATACTATATACATACATATTTACACAACATGAATGTCTTTATTTATTTTTCTCTCTCATTTTTTTTTTTCCTTTTATTTTTCAATTCATATAAAAGTAAAAAAAAAAGGTAAAAATGAAGAAAAAAAAAAAAAAAGAAATTTGTATGTACATTACGATTTCAATTATTTAATTATATGACAAATTAGGAAATATTTTATTATACTCGTTATGTTTTCCATTTAAGGGATAAATTATAGGAGAAAAAATTTTTTTATGTATAGGAAATGAAAGTTTTTTAAATTGTAAATAAATATGAAAATTGGAAACAAGAAAACAAAAAGAAAAAATTTTCTGTTAATCATGAAGTTTTTTTTTTTATTTTTTGGTTTTAAATATAAAATTCCCCAGAGATTGAATGAATTGATGAGAAAGTGAACGGAAAAAAAAAAGGAAACAATAAGAAAAATGATAAAATGAACTAAATTTAGATTTTAGGTATGTAGTTGCTCTTGAGTTCATTTTGGAGTCAATTTTTTTTTTTTTTAAATTAGCAAATGTGCGGTTTTGTTGATTATAAATAAAGTATGAGAGAAAAAAAAAACAAATATTTGGAAATACCATTTAAAATTTTATTAACTGAACGATTTAATATTTATTACTCAGGCAATCACACAAGATAAGATTATTAAAGAATAATTATTAAAAATTTAAAAATCACATGGGCATTTTTATTTTCCCAGCTGAGACATTATGACGTTTGAATTGAATTCTATAAAAGCCCATTTAGGCTAATATTTCTATTATTCATTTCCTATTTCTAAATTAACGCTTGATTAACGTAATGAGTGTGACACGTTTTTGTTAGAGGTTTTTTTTTTCTGGTTCATACATTTTGAGAAATTTTCTTAGAATTTAGCCATGACATTTAAAATGAAATAAAGTCTTGTAATTGACGTAATTCAAGAACGTTTTTGTTACAGGTGTGACATGATTTGTGTAGAAGGTTTGACGTCTTCAGAAATAGAATATATCAAATCGTTTTTTCGTCGAACAATAAATTTTGATTTCAAGTAGAAGAAAAAACTGCCAGAAAAGGAATTGAATTAAAAAAAACCCCCCTCGAGAAATGTGTGGAAATGGAACTTCTCTGGATCATATTTTAATTGTTAAAGAAATTATAATATTTTAGATTTTACATCAATTGAAATTATATACACTATTGTCTTGTAAATATAGAAAAATTTATTTCTGTAAGGATCTGTAAGAAACCTATACATTCTTATAGTTAGATTTTACTTTATTTAATATCTAAAAAATTTGTTTAATACGAGGAAAATATAAAGTAAAATAAAACAATTATAACTTAGCTACCATGCGTGCAATATGATGACGTACATATAAAAATTATAATCTGTATTTTTTTCAAGTTGACGTCAAAATTTTTGCAAAATTAAGTGAACTGTATCGACGACAATGCGTCTTGTATCTTTCATTCCAATATCTTATATCTTACATGTATCTTTACTTTAAGTCCTTCTGTCATGTTTTCTGTTCTGATCTTTTTTACTTTTATATATACATATATGTAATTACAATTATGAGGAGAAATTCCCGAGAGAATAACTGAATTATGTTGCACGTGATTGTTACAACAAAAGACTTAATGTACTTAAAGTATAGAAAAAAAAATAGTTTTAAATGCACATGATGATATTGAAACGTTTTTATATATAATAAAAAAAAATTACAGGAAAACAAAAACCATCATAATGTGGTACAGTTGCAAAGAAAGCCTTTACAAAATAAATATAATTCGTATATCCCAGAGTTTTATCGTAAAAAAAAAAAATAAAATAATAATAATATTTTGTTTTTACGTGTATCACATGTGTGGTATTTACATTATAAAAATGTCATCGTCATATTTTTAATAACACAGACAGAATATTTATATAAAAATTATAATAATGCATGCATCACATGAATAAAGGTAGTAAGAAAAAAAAAAACCATTATTATCAATGAAACAGAGAAAAACAAAAAAAAAAAGACACAAAGTAATAAAAGAAAATTATTTTATAAAATGACGTATAATTAAAGTTTGACACGATGTAATAAAATATTATATTTTGTCGTCATCATAAAATATAATATTTCAATAAAAAAAATTTAAAAACAAAGAGCAATTATTGTGATAAACACAAAAAAAACAATAACGAAAATTTAAGTCTGACAAATTGAATATTTAAAGAAATTTGTTTTTGAAAAGTTATTCGTAAATTTGGGTATTACACGGTTAATTTTTTGACAAATATTTGGGTTTCCAACAATAATACATAAAACAAGATAGAGGAATGTCGTCGTCGCTCTTAATTCAATCGAAGTAAATCTACTCACCTGGCATTTTATGATGACAAAAAAAAAAAAGGAATACATTTTTTACTCTGAAGTACATATAGTATTCCAAAAAATTTTATGTGGGAGAATTATCAATTATCAAATATAATATATACAAAAGAATTTAAAAACAAACATTTGCTACTTTTTTAACCCGATTTGGCTAAACCGTTCTTTGGTAAAAATCTAGTCCATTTAAAACGAATATTCTCAAAAAATTCTTTATGATCCTTTATACACGAAAAAAATCTTTTTTTGTTAATTATTGTTCCAGTACTAAAGTATTATAGTAGCGTGACATACTTCATCATGAACTATATAATTAATTTCATGGTTAAGTAATTTCAAAATTCTGTCACATTTTTCGTTGCTTACAAAATTATTCCATTTCCGTTTAATTTCTAATTAAAAAATTTATATTTTAGACTTAGTTTTTTAAAGAACAAAAATAATATTTTTATTTTTGGCTTTCTGACACATTTGAAAATAAAATTTATTTAGTCATTATCCCAGATACGAAATATCCCATCCCAAAAGCAAATAACGACAGATAGGAGAAAAGCCAAAGCACCCTCACATCGAATTGGGACATAAACAAATTTTTTTTTTCACAACGACAAGTACACACTTTGTTTTCCAATTGAGAATTGTTGGAGCTTTAAATTTTGTTTTTTAAAAATTTAATTCAACTCACAGTGGAATTTTATTTTAGTTAGTAAAAACTTTTTTTTTTCCTTCCCAGTGACGACAAAAGTGTCTGTTATGCTGTTATATATGCTACTGTTATTTTGTTCTGAATTCTGATGGTGTTTAATATATTATGTACGTATACATACATATATACAATTAATGAAAATTTACATTTAAAATAGTTTTAAATGAATTAAACAAGTGTGTGGCGAAAAATATAAAATAATTATGTAGGTACACATAACGAACAGAATGGTAAAAATAATAATACAATAATGTACAGCGAAGGCTACAAAATATACTAACAAAAAAAAAAAAAAAATATGTACATATATATGTAAATATGTATGTACAGTAAAAATATACAGAGCCAAAGAAAAAGATACATACATATTTAAAAAGATATTTAGATATTGACCAGCTGCAATATTCAAAATTACCGCACTCTCATATTCAATGGATTTTATTGGCATTGAATATGCAAGTTTGTATGCATTTATATGTATGTATAATATACTATCTGGTAAATATGGTATATATTGTACAGTAAAGTTAATTTAATATAGAAAAGGATCCCCTTGTTTTAATAAGTATTACACACTATAAACTATATAGTATAATAATGTAATTAGTCCTGCTGCCGTTAATAATTGATAATACCACATGATAAAGAGAATTTTGGTACCTTTTTATTATGCTACACGTTTTTCACTCCTGTTTTTTTTTGTTATTGTTGCATTGTTAGTGCTTTTTTTTTAATTTGTGTGTTTTTTTTTTTCGTATATGAAAATTTTTATTATTATAATGTCGCCATAATAATTACAATTTTGAAAATTATACCAGAGATTTAAAATAATGACCACATAATAAAGTTTTGTGATTTATATTATAATTAAAATGAATTATATACTTTTTTGTTTTCTTTAAAAAGAAGAAAAAAATAAAATGTTTGAAAAAGAAATTAAAAAATTATGAATTGTAATTTGCTGCTAGTAATGTTGATTGTGTCCCATTAGAAAAAAAAAACACCATACGAGACGTATAACTTAACGATTAAGTTTAAATACTTAAATATTTATAAAGATATCCTTAATTACAAGGATAATTATGTAGTAAATGAGTTTCAAAACTTTGAATATTTCTAATTTCTTTTCAAATTAAATTTCAATATTAATTGTGGTTTGGTCTCCAATAATGTATTTCTATAAATCAAACTTTGAAAGAATCAAACTGTCAATTACCTATACACTTTAGGATCATTGGAAAATAAATTAAGGATTTACATACCTATTTAACGTTTTATATGAATTTCATTTGAAAATTCATAAGTTTTCCAATTCAGTTCATTCATCCAAAAGAGCAAATTTCGAATGATATTTTACTTAAATTTTCCAGGAAAAAATTAAAGGATTGTCTGATATGTCATCCTTTTCAATCAAAACAAACATCAACGTCTTCAATTAGGCCTAGATAAGCGTTGGAATTCTTTTTAGAGAAAAAAGTTTTTGAGACGTTCCCATTTTTAAAAAAAAACTTTTGTGACAAAAAGGTAGAATTAGAAGCGTGCGTGTGAGAAATAATTCACACCGGAAATCTATTACAGAAGACACTCCGCCACTCCTTGAGTAATAAAATTTGACCGTGCGAAAATGTAAAACAGGAAGAAGGAATAAAACTATTTATTTCCCTTGTGAATAGGTTACCATACCAGGTAGGTCTAACGAAAACTTTAAAATTTCTAGTTTCTTCTCATAAGGAGTGTCCCGAAAAGTTTTGCACGGTTTAGTTTTTTTTGCAGAATTAATACAAATAGTTGAAAATTTTTTTTAATTATTTTTTATTTATTCTTACTTATTTTACTAACAAATTATACACTTAATCTAACTTAACTAATTTTTTTCTACTGAAATTGCGGACTTTTCGTTTCACCGACCTCATCAGATTTTGCACTGTTTCTTCTTTTACTGTTTTGCTGCCAGCAATCCACAAATTCCGAAACTCTTGTAAGGACACTGCTGCTTGTCCTTCCTTACGTAGTTTATTTTTGACTATAGCCCAATATCTTTCTATTGGGCGCAGTTCTGGAACATTCGGTGGATTTATTGTTTTTCCTACGAAACATATCCCATTGGTTTCATACCACTTTAAAGCAGCCCGAGCGTAATGCACGATCAGGCCACAATAAAATTCCTTTCTCGTGTGATCTAATGAAAGACAATAACCTTTTTTGTAGGCACTCTTTCTCATAGGTTGTTTGATTTACTGTCCCTTCGGTGAAAAAAAGACGAATTTTACGACCACATTGACAAATAGCTTTCCAAACAAGCACTTTTTTACCCTACTTCTCAACAGAAATTGTTTTTAAAGTATCGGGTATATTCTCCTTATCACGTGCATGGTAAAATTGAGAACCAGGTAGTACCAAAAATTCATACTTAAAATATAATCATCATCCATAATCAGGAATTTGTTGTGGATTTTCGCTATAATAGCGCAAAATCAATTGTTGCACTTCTTCACGTTTTGAACTCATTTTTAATAATAAACAAATTTACAAATAATCCTTCTTTATATAGGTTTTAAGGACGAGTTGATAGATACATTTTACCTATCACTTAAGTTATATGAGTAATAAAAATTATTATTTTATTTACTTGAAAACCGTGCAAAACTTTTCGGGACACTCCTTATTTGTAGAAATTTTTTTTTGCAGATTGAATTTACTGTTTAAAAATTTCAGAGTTCATTCACATTGCAAAAGTATCGAAATTTGATTTTTTTTTGCCTTAATTAATATAGAAAAAGGTTAGTGAGTATTTTTTTTTTTAAATTAGAAAGAATTATTGTGAAATTAGAAGGATTTATTTTTAGGAAAATAAATAACGAATAGAAATTCATAACAAAGGGATTTAAAACCTTAAGGATATTGAGATTAGGAGTTAAAGTCCTGATCCTTCGGGACTGCGATAAGTAATACACACACTTCAGGTTTTACAAATTTTAGTTAAAGTCCTGATCCTTCGGGACTGCGATAAGTAAAACACGCACACTTCAAGTTTTACAAATTTTATTTTAAAAAAAAATAATTATTCAATTTTACAATTTTTAACTTTACTGGAAAAATTTAATTTTACGAATTGAACTTTAGAAAATTTAAGTTAACAAATTTAGCTTTTTAAAACTCGTTTTAATAGCTCGGAACTCAACTTAACTGGAACTGACTCTGATAGTAAATTTCTTTATTTATATATTTTAATAATCTTCAGTTTTCCATTATGAAAGTTCTTTTTGAAAAATGTTTGCGAGGTTTCGCAACAATATTGGTTAAATTGAACGGAAACAGCTCATCAATATTGCATTGGGTTCATAGGTGTAAAAGAACTTTCATATGTTATTGAATTGTCATCAAAATTATGAAAATTATGTGTGAAAGAACTTTCGTTTTTAAAATTGAATTGTCATCAAAATTAGATATAAAAATTAATTGTAGCAAAAATTATGTGTAAAAGAACTTTCATATTTAAAATTTAATTGTCATCAAAAAAATTAATTGTAACAAAATTATGTGTGAACGAACTTTAAAATTGAATTGTCATAAAAATGGTAATGAAGAATTTTATGGAGTTTTCTAGATTATAGGTTTTTTATGGGATGTTGGGTTTGATGTTATAACACCCCCATCGTTAGAGTGAGGCTCCGACGAGCTAATTGTTATGTTAATGTTTTCTTTGGGTTGTGGTTTGCTTGAACATTTTCTTTTTATTTTAATAGCTATTAGTATAATTATAAATAAGATGATAATGGAGCTAATACTTGTGTTTATTATGACAAATTTTTGGCTTTTATGATTCAGTTTTTCTAACTTTTCTCTGTTCTGTATATTTTCTATGTATAAATCGTTAAGATTGAGTTCCTTTACAATTTCTTTTTCCTTAACTTTAGTTACAAAATTTGGCAAGATAATTTTATCATAAAATGTTATTTCGATATTTTCATATGTTTTGTTTTGTATTTCAATTTTACAATTTTTAAATTTAATAAGATAATTTCCTTTTATATTTATATCTAATTTACTACAGTCATGCTTAATTTTGGTTTCTTTTAGATTTTTTGTTAATACAATACCATTTCTTATTTCTATTATTTCCTCTATGTTTTTAAATGATTTTTTACATACTGCTTCTCTTGTTTTAATAATATTATTAACGCAATCATCCGTAATAGAAATTAGGTTCTTCTTTAAATTATCTTTGACTGGTAATTCATAAACGTTATTGTTTTCGTCAACGAGAACTTCCTTCATAGGTAGGAATAAGGATTTGTTTTGAAAGTCTGGGATGGGTTCTATAAGGATCTTCGAAAAACGTGTTTCTGAAAACCAAGGTATGAAAAGAATAATTATGATAGTGCGGTTGTACGATGCTACTGTAGTTTTAATATTTTGATAGCTTTCTATACTTGTAATAAATTTTAACTCATTAATATTAAGAATGTTTGTTGATACAATACCTAATTTACTTGAAAAAAGTATGTGTTCTATGTCGTCTATATGGTTTCTCAGTAAAATCATGTCATGATTTATTTGGTATGCTTGTTGCATTAGCGTGATTTCGTCTTCTACTGTCGCTAGTCTATTAGTAAATTTATTTGTAAATTGGTTGACGAATTTTTCTATTTTTGTCTGTTGAGTCTTTATGTGGGTGGCTATATTTTGTATTTGATCTGATATCTTTTTGTTGATGTCTACTTGCTTGTTATTTTGTTCGATAAGTTTCTCATTGTTATCATAGAATTTGTCTAATGTTGTTTTAATTTCTATTTCGTCTTCATGGTCCATTGTTCCTGCAATATATTTGAGACCTGTACCTATTACGTTCATAAGTCCACGTTTCTCTTTATGGTGAGGTATGATGTTTTCGATTTTAGCTTCTAGTAATACTAAACTTTGTTCAAGAGTATTGTAGATGGGTCCTAACAGGGTGGATTTAGATTTGAGTGATAATATGTTAGTTTTTATAAGGTTTTTTGAGGTTTCGAATTCTGTAATGTTGATAATATGAAGTATTTTGTTATATCCTTTAATGATTTTGACATTTTCTAATTCTAAAGTTATATATCCGTTGTTGTTATTGAAGTCATGTATCTGTATTTCTCCTGCATGGGCTGTTGCTAATAACAGCGCTAGAAAATATAGTAATATTGCTTGCATTTTATAAGTTTATGTGAGTTTCAATTTGAGTTTTCTTGTTGTTGTTTTTTTTTCTACTTTGTTTTTGTTTTACTTTTATAGTGGCGTTATTGATATCTTGGTATTTCTTTTTGGGTTTGATGTGTGTTTTATAATATTTCAGTTGATTATCTGTGTCAACAATGTGCTCGTTATCGATTTTATGTGAATCGATTTTCCTGTATTTTGAATGATTTTTACCACCTCTAATTTCTCTTATGAAATTTTTTCCTTCCTGTACGGGGTGATCTTTTCTATTTTGATTTAAAATTTTTATTACTTTTTGTTTCTTTTGAAGAATTTTTGTATAAATTTCGTTGTATTCCGCTTGATGTATTCTACCGTTGACAAAGTCGATGGGTTTTTTACCTGTTGTAGAATGTATACTATTATTATAAAATATTATAATTTGGAGGATTTTTTCTTCAACTGTTTTTATATGGTTAGTTTGATCATGTTTTAAGAGGCGAATATGTTCATTAATTGTATTATGCAAACGTTCGATGTCTGCATTTGAAGTGTGGTTGCTACTAGAAGTGAAATGAATATCTACGTTAAGGTTTTTTAAAAATTCTCTTAAGGGTATTGCTTTGAATCCTAGTTCATTATCTACTACAATTTTCTTTGTAATACCGAATTGTCCAAAATAATAAGATAATGCTCGTTTAAATTCTGTCCAAGTTCTACCCATTATTTTGATTGCGCAGGCATGTTTGGAAAATTTATCGATAATAGTTAGGAAAAGATGTTTTTGCAGCGTATAAAAAACGTCGACATGAATAATTTCACGGGGACCGTGTGGGGTTTCTGTAATTTTGTATTTGCATTTGGGTGGTTTTCGATCATATTTTTCATGGTTACATATATCGCAATTATTGATAAATTGTGTTATACGTTCTTTCATTTTTGGGTTGTAGTAAGTTGATTTAATCTGATTGAAGACTTCTTCAATCCCCCTGTGGTTATTTCTGAGATGTTCTTCTCTTATTTTTTCTGCTAGTTTCTCTTCATCGGTTATATCTTCCAATAGCACCTTGCATCGAATAATTCTAAATTTCTTGTTATTGGAAAAGTATTGGTAGTAAATATTTTCTAAGGATTTGTAAAATTCTTCATCTTCAATCATAATAGCATTGAGACCGTTTGGATTGAAATGAAGTTTTAATAAAGTGATGACGGTTTGTTTATCTAAAGTTTTCGCAGATATGGTTGTGCGGTTTTTGTCAAATATTTTTTGTTTTTTCATTTTTAATGACCCCGTATTTGTTTTTATTATTATTATTTGATTTTTAAAAACATTGAGTGACGACTTACTATTTGGTATTGGGGATGTTTGTATAGCTACATGTAATTGTGCCGTTGGTTTCTCTATTCTTGACAAAGCGTCAGCATTACTGTTTTTTACGCCTTTTTTATATTGAATTGTGTAGTCGTATTCGGATAATTTTAGGCGCCATCGTACAAGTTTGGAATTTGGTTCCTTTAGGGAAAAGAGCCACGTTAATGGCTTGTGATCTGTTTCTATAATAAATTTTCGACCAAAAAGGTATGGACGAAAATATTTCGTAGCCCAAATTATGGCTAAAAGTTCTTTTTCAATGGTACTGTAATTGATTTCATGGTTGTTTAATGTTCTGCTGGCGTAACAGATAGGGTGATTGTCTTGTGATAGTATAGCACCTAGCGCGTATTGGCTTGCATCTGTAGTAAGTGTGAACACCTTGTTGAAATCGGGATAGCGTAATATTGGGTCGTTGATTAGAATTTCTTTTAAAATTTCAAAGCTATTCTGATACTCAGGATCTGACAAGTTAATTTTTACATCTTTTTTGAGGTATTTCGTCATAGGTTTCGCAATTTTTGAATAATCTTTTATAAATTTGCGATAATACCCTGTAAGGCCTAGAAATTGTTTTATTTGTTTGTTAGTTTTGGGTATTGGGAAGTTTTTTACGCATTCAACTTTTGTTGGATTGGGCTTGATACCCTCAGGGGTAACAATATGCCCAAGAAATTCTGTTTCTCTCTTGAGAAACTCAGATTTATCAATTTGAATTTTGAGATTGACTTCTTTCAATCTTTTAAAAATTTTGTTTATTGAATCAATATGTTCCTGAAGGGATGTCGAGAAAATAATAATATCGTCTAGATATACTAGACATATTTTATTTATAAATTCCTTCAAAACATGATTCATTAATCTTTGGAAGGTTGCGGGAGCCGTCTTGAGACCGAATGGCATCCGTAAGAATTCATAATGGCCATTTTCAACACTGAAAGCGGTCTTATGAATGTCTCGTTCATCAATTTCTATTTGATGAAATCCTTTCGCCAAGTCAAGTGTTGTGAAATATTGGCAGTTGCCTAATTTTTCCAGGATTTCATCTATATTAGGCATTGGATACTTGTCATCGATGGTTATCTCATTTAGTTTACGATAATCGATGACGAGTCTCCACTTCGTTTTATTACTTGCGTCTGCTTTCTTAGGCACAATCCAAATTGGGGCTGAATAAGGAGAATTACTATGACGAATAATCTTTTTATCCAACATTTCTTGGATTTGGTTCTCGACTTCTTTTTTGTGAATGTACGGATAGCGATAGGTTTTACAATGTATAGGGATGTCGTTAGTAGTACGTATTCTATGTTTTATAATATTGGTAAATGTAAGATCAGAATTTTCGGTGTAGAAAATATCAGCGAATTTTTTTATTGTTTTAAAAAGCAAAGTTTTTTCTTCAGAATTTAAATGGTTGGTTCGTAACTGATCAATAGCGTTTTTATTTGTGTTTGCAATAACACAAGAATTTTCATGGTCGATTTTTTGTGTTTTTAAAAGTTGAGAAGTTTCAGATATATTTTCTGCGTTTCCTAGCACATCCTTCTGCGATACGACTAGGTTTGTTTCAATTTTTTTATATGAGGTTTCTGTTTTTTCTTGAGGTGCGAAGTTTATATTTATTTTATTATTTTCAGTAATTAATTGTTTATTTTTATAATCGATGATTGCTTTTATTTCCAATAAGATATTGTTACCAATTAGTCCATCGAATTCATCGTGAAATTGGCATATAAAAAATTCTACTTTATTTGATGAATTTCCTAATTCTTCAAATAAAGGTATATTGACTTTTTCTTTTACTTCTACAATGTGGCTTAAAGTTTTTATTTTTAAGGGTGTTTTGAGTGTCGTCTTCCATTTAGGGTGGCAAAGATTGGGGTTGATAATAGAATGAGTTGCACCGGTGTCAATAATGAATTTTAGTGGTATAGTTTTTGATTTGATTGTTATATAGGGTAATCGGTATTGGAGGCTTGTAATTGAAAATTTTCCGACTGGGGTTGTAGTAAATCTATCTCCATGGGTTCTGGTTTTTCTTTGTTATTATTTTGAGCGCTTATATTATTGTTAGAATTATTAGTAGGCCTAAAGGTATTGTAATTGGGGGTTGTTCTATTGGTATTTGCATTATAAGAAAATTGTCGAGATGTATTGAAATTTTGGCGAGGTGGTGTTTGATTTTCAGAAAATCGTGGTTGTGCTTGGTAGTTTGGTCTATATGTATTGGAATTTTCTTTGTTTTGGGGTTGTTTATGGGTTTGATTTATTCTGTGATTTTGGGTGAAATTTTTCGCCTGGTCTTTATTTATAGGTGGCTTGTATGGTTGAGTTTTTTGTAAAGGGTTATAAAAGGCGTAATTGCATTCGTACAGAATGTTCATTGCTTGTTCTAAGCTTTTGGGGTCTCTACAAAGGATAACAGATCGCATGGGTTCTGGTAATTTATTTCTAAATATCGTTAATGCTGAAAATTTATTTTGTTCAATTAAAGTAGTAAGGTCGTCTTGATCTTCGAAAACTTGTTTTGTTTTCACATTAAGTCGTCTTAAAATATTTTTTAAATCGTTATAAAATTCAACACTATTTGTCTTAAATTTTGTTGCCCGAAGCTCATCAAATAATTCTTCTATAGAGAGCCTGTCACCAAAATTTTTTATTAACGTACGTTTTATATCTACCCAAGAAGTTTCGTGTGAATTAATTTCGATTACCTCTCTTGCTTTACCCCTTAATTTTGATTTTATGTAATCTGAAAATATGCTTTGCGCCAAATCGTTGTACCCAAGGAGTGTTGGGTGTATTTTATCGACTAAATCTATGAAATTTTGAAGATCCTTGAAATCCCCATTGAATTCAGGAAGTTTTGAGAGGTATTTTAAAGGATCAATGTTAAGAGAAAGCATGTTGGGATTTTGTAAAGTAGGAAAAAAGTTGTGTAAAATATTAGAAATTTCTCGTGACCTGTTTCTTGCTAATTCAACTTGTTCTGTTAGGTCAGATAAACTGACTGTGGACATTACTCAAGAATCTTATTTCTAGATTACCGGTTTGCGTTATTACAAAAAAAATTACTTAAAATACACTCCTACAATAACTAATGTTTATGACAATAAAAAAAAATTTCCTATATACTCGAATTTTTGTCTAAATAAAAAAAAAAAAAAAAAAAAAAATTCTGACCTTATAGTATCCTGTTTTGTGTTTTTTTTTCTATCTGTTGAGTTTTCCAAATTTTGAAGTTGTAGCGAGTTCCTTTCGATGTTTCTTGGTGGTTTTGTTGATGCTGAGGAGTTCCGTTTTAACAACTTTCAAGTTCGGCTAACTTTTTCTTTATCCTGATGTATTCTTGAAAATCTGCCGTATCTCCTTCTTCGGAGGCGGGGCGGAGAAATTCTTTTAGTTGTTTCTTTAAAGATTTAATTTCTTTGGCTCTATTTCGAGTAACAACCATAGCCGCACAATACAACGTATATTAAAATCGAATCTTTTCGAATTTAATCGATAGCGCAATAAAGTATTAAAATACACACGAAAAACACTCGCGTTGCGCTATCCTACCGACTGCGCCAGTTAAAGTCCTGATCCTTCGGGACTGCGATAAGTAATACACACACTTCAGGTTTTACAAATTTTAGTTAAAGTCCTGATCCTTCGGGACTGCGATAAGTAAAACACGCACACTTCAAGTTTTACAAATTTTATTTTAAAAAAAAATAATTATTCAATTTTACAATTTTTAACTTTACTGGAAAAATTTAATTTTACGAATTGAACTTTAGAAAATTTAAGTTAACAAATTTAGCTTTTTAAAACTCGTTTTAATAGCTCGGAACTCAACTTAACTGGAACTGACTCTGATAGTAAATTTCTTTATTTATATATTTTAATAATCTTCAGTTTTCCATTATGAAAGTTCTTTTTGAAAAATGTTTGCGAGGTTTCGCAACAATATTGGTTAAATTGAACGGAAACAGCTCATCAATATTGCATTGGGTTCATAGGTGTAAAAGAACTTTCATATGTTATTGAATTGTCATCAAAATTATGAAAATTATGTGTGAAAGAACTTTCGTTTTTAAAATTGAATTGTCATCAAAATTAGATATAAAAATTAATTGTAGCAAAAATTATGTGTAAAAGAACTTTCATATTTAAAATTTAATTGTCATCAAAAAAATTAATTGTAACAAAATTATGTGTGAACGAACTTTAAAATTGAATTGTCATAAAAATGGTAATGAAGAATTTTATGGAGTTTTCTAGATTATAGGTTTTTTATGGGATGTTGGGTTTGATGTTATAACAATTAGGCCTGCTAAATTTCATATTTTTAAGAGAATCAATTATCCTATTTTTTAATGATGATTTAGGGTTACATAACGATTACATTTCACATTATACTTTACCGTACTTCATTATCAATTTTTTTTTTCATTCCTTGAATAAATTTTTTTCCACATTGATGAGCATTAATAAAGTAAATATAAGTAAAATTTTCTTCATAATGATTCTCTCAAGAACGTGCCGATAAGTGAATTTAAATTTTTTTTTTTTTAAATATCACATTTATATTTCAGATATGTAAGCACCTTGGCTCGCATATGTGTATTTTATTATTAAATTTTTTTATTGTATACTCTTCCGCATGTTTCTTTCATATGTAATTCTAATGAATCCAACCATCATGTTCTTCAATCTTATCATCTACACAAGTGCCATTACGGTATTGTTAGTTAGTTAGAACATTTTTTTTTTCCAACTTGATTTTAAATTATTCGAACTGATAGACGATAGTTATAAAATATATAATGCCTTCTTGTTTGATTTCAATCTTCCCCCATAACAAAAGATACTATTATATCATAGTTCAATAAAACATTGTGTGAAACGCACGGAAGGTGCAGAAAAAGGGTCATACTCGTATATGTAGACACATAGTAAAATAATTCCTATGTCATATATGTATTTAAAAATAAAAAAAATGATAACAAATTGAAATACTTTCACGTACATTTACTACACAACATACATACATACATACATACATACATATACATATATTGTTGACTGTGTTGTATGTTTAATAAGTACGTGCATTCAATAGATAACTAGGTTTTCAGGCAAATAAAATATGGGTAATTGATATCCCTCTCTTGTTATTCATGTATTTTTACAATATTTTTTCAATAATGTACACGGTATATTACAAAAACTTGTAAAGCTTAAGCCTTAAGGTTTATTAAAGTTATAGTTGAGGTGTATGGATGTGTGTTGAAAAAATGCACCCCTTTTTCAAAAAAAAAAAAAAAAAAATATAGGTACATAGATAAATTTTCATTTTTACTTACATATAACAAATTTAAAATTTAGGGTGCGGGATTTGTACTTAATTAGTATCGTTAGAAATTTAAATTTTTCTTGTTTGTTGTTTTTTTCTTTTTTTCCCTTCAATTTCTGGATGATTTTTTTGTTGTTTTGTTTTTTATTTTAAAAAATCTCTCATTTAAATTTCAAAGGTTCTTGATTATAATATTTTATTTTTATTTTTTTTTTTTGTGAAGGAGAAAATTTAAATTGCAATTGAATTTTAATACCCTTTTAAAAACCTTAAGGTTATTTAAAAAAAAAAAAATAATTATTCAATTACGAATGTAACAAGAAAATACTGAAAAACCACACCCAAAATATACATAATTTTTTTTTTTTTTTTGGTTTTTTAACAGATTTATTTTCAGTTCAAGTTTATTTTTTTTTTTTTCAACTTTCTTTTCAATTTTTACATAAAATAATGAATTTTTGACGTGCCTTAATAATTGAAAAACGAATTAGTTTTTTTTTATAAAGGAACATTGTCTGAATATGCTGGCGTTGTGATTCTAATGGATCACATTCTAAGGAGAAAAAAAAACGAAAGAAAAAAAATGAAAAGATGGACATAAATGTTACACACCCTATAGGAGGTTATTATATGTTTACAAAAAAAAGAAAAGAAAATAAAAAAGAAGATATTTCTTTCGTAATTAAAGATACTTTTATCTTTTTAGATATTTTTATTTTCTTTGATATTTTTTCTATCTTTTAAGTGGTTTTTCTTATTATTTTTTTTTCTCGAATAACATAAAGGTGTGTTGATTTTCCTTATTTCTTAAAGAAAATCAAAAGAAAGTTATAGAAACAAATAAAATGGAAAAACGAAAAAACAAAAAAAAAAAATCTATGAAAAGGAAAAAAGTAAGAAACGAATTCAATTCTTAATAAGCCTTTTAAGACTCTTATCCGGACAAGAATACACACACAAAAGAAATTTTATTGAATATTTTTTCTTTGATTTCTTTCTAAAATTTTTTTTTTCATTTTCTTTTTAGAATTTGAACTTCAAATCTTATTTTTTTATACAATTTTTTCTGATGTCTGTTCTGTTTTATAAAGTGTCTTTGATGATTTTGTCTTCTGTATCTATAATCTAAATGACTGAGTTTGAACAAAATTATGTTTCGGAAGAAAAACAAAAAAACAAGTGAATGGCATAAAAATGAATGCCAAATGCGTGACTCTTGTGAATATCTTAAGAATTTGTCTAATAAACTTAAAAAGAAAAAAATGAATTATCAAGAAAAAAACTACATAGTCGTTCAATAGAATTGTATTTTATTTATTTTTTTTTACTGAACTTTTTTTCCAAGCGATAGAATAATGATAAGGTGACGATGACGAGCATTAGAAAGGTAAAATTCAATAGAAAATCTTATGCGAGCTTTCTAGCAAATCGAACTCATTATGTTTTTGACTTTTGTTTGTAAGTTCCATATAATTAAAATTAATTCAATATAACTACAGACTGTTACAAGTATGCTTTCTTGGTACATATGTAATTCTATAAATTAAATTGAAATTAAATTGATTGAATTAATCTTGAATTCAGACAACACATCTTTATACTGTCACACATTCTAAACAGTTTTTATATTTTTTTCGTATGTAATAAAGTATTCTTATTATATATTTTTTTTATCAAGCGACCCTTTAGTATCTTTTTAAATGTATTCTAAAACGGTAATATTAAATTGTCGTATCACATGACTTAGATATTGTTTGTCATGTTAGCAGACTCGTCATGCACTTCAAAAGTACAAAAGCAAAAAAAAAAAAGAAAAAGAAAACACATGCTGGAACAATGATCAAATTTCAAAAATTGTTCACATCAAATTAAATACATACTTGAAAATTTTATGAACAAAAGTGATGGTATTTTATACAATAAAAATTTAATTAAAAGTTTTGATTTAAAAAGAGAATAAAAATGGAGCAAAGGGATCTCTGTATCGTCGTATTTTGTTAATTAAAAATCTCTTTAGAATATTTTTAAAAAATTATGAAAAAAGGAAAGATATTTTGAAGGGGTTCTTTTTCTTACTAGTAAAAGGAGAGGAAAAGTAATTTTTTTCTGTTTCAGTCAAAATGAGGGCAAAAAAAAGAATAAATACAAAAAGTAGATAATTTTTTAATTTATCAATTTTATTCGGTGGACCTTTAATTTTAAAAATCAAATAATTATTAACTCGAATCATCAACAAAGAACATTGAAAAATTTAAAGGATTTTAAAGAAATTTTCTTATACAAAAGGAACTCGATAATGTGGCAGTCTGACAGATTTAATATAACGAATAAACTATAAAGAAATCTATCTTTTAATACTCGTATATAAGAATACTGCATAAAATGCATATAAACCTTTTTTTAAGTCATAAAATATTCATGGTTTTCTAAAACGAATCTTTAAAACATTGAATATTTATTTAAAAATCAATCATACGATTAATAAGATACAATAAACCTTCTAAAAGTTAAAATGTCAAAAACTTATTTAATCAAAAAAGACATTGACATTACACACCAAAAATTCGATCTTCTTTTTAATTTCATTACAGAAATAAGAAATAAAAGAAAATAAAGTTTAATATTTAAGAATAAAAACAGACATTAAGCAGGATAACTAACTTTTTCTAAAATAATATCAACTATCTATCCAATTTCAGATGGTTTAATTTCATCACGATTTGTCGTGAAATTACATTTTATTTTTTTCCGTTTTTCTTATAAAAATGTTCAATAAATGAAGTAATATACAAAAGAAAACACTTTTTTCCCTTCAAAAATTTCCATTAAAATTGTAAAAAAAAAAAAAATTCAATTGAAATCGATTTTTGAAATCTCTCAACGATATGATATATCATTAAATACGAGTAGATACAACATTAATTCTTTGTGAAATTGTAAATATACAAAAATACAATGGAAAAGAGAGAGAAAGAGAACATCAAGAAGACTATAAAAAAAAAATACAAAAATAGTATATTTCTCATATATCTAATATTTTGTATCTTTATATCGTGCAAAAATTATCCTCAGTCGTGTAATAAATTTCACAAAGTAAAAAGACAAGGAAGAAAAAATAAAACAACATAAACCTAAACGTTTAAATATAAAAATTGTCTATGTACAAAAAAATGAAATAGGCCCATATACAAACATACATACATGTACATACATATATGTATATATACAACTAACTTTCAGATATTATTCTCAAAAGAGGCTTTTATCACGTTGCAAATATATTAACAACAATACAATAAAATTTCAACAACAAAAAAATATAATGAAAATAAATAAATAAAAAACCACTGGAGGAAAAAAAATGAAGCATCAGCAATATAACAGGACAAGAGAAAAAAAAACAACAACAAAAAAAAAATTGCCATAAGATTAAGATTTTTCCATCTTAATATCCGGAAGGCTTTTTCAGGGACGTGCTTTTAAAAAACACAGTTGCACAGAAAACAAAGAAAATAAAGAACTTTTTAACAAAAAGCATCACATTATCGTCATCGTAAGCAACCCTTCTTTTCTTCCCATTTATTTATTGTAGAATACATACATATATACATATAGAGGAAGAAGAGCAATGGAGAAAAAACCAAGGAATCCTCACATTAAAATAGTGAGACAAAGGACTTTTATATAGTATGCACCTATGTATTCTGATTTCTGGTGTTGTAATGTTTTTTTTTTGTTGCTGATTCTTTATATTTTGTGATTTTTAATATTTCTCTTTGTTTTTCTGAAAAATTTTTCTCAGACACGGACAGACAGATCTATCTGTTTTCACGTTTTCAAATAAAAATGCAGAACAGAAGGAATGAGATATAAATTCATACTTTTTTTTTTATCTTAAAGATACCTACATAAATAATTTGGTTCTATTGTAATAATGGTAAAGAAGAAAGCTCATTCCGATGTAATCAATTTGAATACGTGTTTCCCTTTTTTCTATTTTTGAAAAAAAGAAAACCCATAAAAATTACATTGAAGTTTTATGTCATTTATACGTGAGATTTAAAAATATTCTTGCAGAGAAAACCCGATATTAAACAAACAAAAAAAAAAAACAACAAAAAATTGTTGGAGCAAAAAATTCAAAATTGCACAATCAATAACGAACTTAAAAATCCCTTATCTTTAATACACTTTCAATATTGTTCGTTCAACTTAACCCTTTCATCATTTAATGAATATATGAACTTTGCTCTTGTGGGATGATACTCGTAGTATAAGGATGAATTTTCTTTCTGTGGTGTATCAGACGACGATGGTTGTTCATGTGAAAAATTTTTTTAATTTGATATTAATGACTTTTTTTTCCTTCAACAATTTTTTGTTATTGCTTTATAATCAACCACCCTTTCGTAATCGTTTGTGAATGTGATTGTGTAAAAAGACGATAACACTTTTTTTTATAGATAGTAAGTTAGATAGTTTGTTATTTAGTATTCTTTGTGAATCAATCTGATCTGGACATTCATGGACACGAAAGGATGATGATGTGCTTTGTACTAAATAGGGTGAACGTCAAACCATGAAAAAAAGAAAAGAACAAAATAAAAAAAAAAAAACAAAATAAACACCATCAGCAGCAGAAACAATAAAAAAAACCAGCAAAATAATGTAGGATTATGTTACATAAATTTTGTTGTTGTTGTTATTATTATTTTGTTAGTGTATACTTGTTGTATTTTAAATACACCGTCAAACCTATATAATCAAGGCATAGAATTACAATAATTCTTTTTTAATGTTTTTTTCTTCTATACTATATTGTAACATAACATCACACAATAAAGTAATATACTATCAGAATCCACAACCCAGAGCCATGCCAGACCCAATATAGCAGCTAAAGAAATAACGACGTCTGTTTTGAGATTAACAACTGTCGACTTTGGTGTCGGTCGCGTTTAGTTCAACAGCAAGATAGTAGATACATACATACACAAAAAAAAAAAACATTGTTAAAAAGAAACGTGCCGCGGGTTCTAATTGTTTCCAGTAAGCTTCAGTAACTTCAATAAACCCCATATTCGAATTTCATGCAAAAAACTAAGAGGAAAAAAAACTGCAAAATAAAAAAAAAACAACAAAGATTTAAGATTCAAGTCTCCTTCAGATTGTTATAAAAAAAAGATATATCAGATACAAACTACCTTTACCTATATATTTTTATACTTTTTTTTCTTCTATACTTTACCTAAATACAGAGGTTATAGTACATATATCGATAATTTATAATGAAGCTATGTTGTATCAGAAAACAAAAAATAAAAAAACAAAAAATTTTTAGTTTTATAATCATCAGGGTGATCCAGGTACTAGGCACTACTAAAAATGGCATATAACTGATATTATTCTTAAGATATTATATTATAGTAATTCTTATTCACTTTAAGATACATGATATGTGTTATATTTTTTCTTCTTGTTATTCATTTTGGAAGGTAAAAATAAGAAAAAAATAAAAATATTTTTTTTGTTTTTGTTTTCTTCCTTAAATGTTGACCCCTTAAGGTGAAGATAGATATTTTACACAAAAACAACAACATCAAAAAAAGTACTAAAAAAAAAATTCATGGTATTTCAAGGAGTAGATATAAAATTTTACAATAAAATATAAATTTTATAAGTTTTTATAATAAATTCATCGTGCATACACATGCGAGCACATACATATAATACATTATATGTATTATAGATTCCCTTTTAGTCTATGAAAACTTCTTGTTTTTTTTATTGTTAATTTTATTTTATTTTATGTGTAACGAAATGAAAATAATTTGACTTTCAAAATACTTGAAAATCAAAAAGAAAAACAAGAGAAAAAAAAAACGATACGAGCAAACAGCAGAGGCTTAAAATAAAATTAATGGCGACATAAAGATTGATTTTAATTTGGTTGAAAACACAAGTATAAAATAAAAACAATAATATATTCAAATGTATCTGATCCATGTAGTGTGCTGATTAAAATCTTTGAAATTATTTTAAAAAACAAAAAACAATGAGGAGAAAAAAACTATAGATAGATTTTCTGATTGATTTTGCATGTAATTTAGATTCGTTTGTTTGAAATTTTTCAATAATTTTCGAATATAAAAAAGTTTTAATTTTTCTTTTGTTATTTTGTAATGAGAAAAAAATAATAAAAAAAGGACATGGAACTTTTAGAAGGTCAGTTAATCGTATGTTCTTCGAATACGTACATATATCAAGCTCACGTCCAAAGTCTTCATATCTAACATAAGGCGTGGTATTTTTAGAAGGATTCATGTCAAAAATTAATGTACATACGTGTGATGTAATCAAAATTTGAACTAAGTATTTTACTTTGAAAGGTTATTTTTCATCCTTTCAGATAGACGCCAATTTTTTTGTTATACATACATATTTTAATGAATTATGTTAACAGTTCATTATCCTAAATAATCTCAAATGTTTCCAGGGTATGAAAATTTACATATTTGTTTTTGTTTGCTGGCTGAATCTTGAAGAATAAAATTAAAAATAAATAGCTCAATTGAAAGTACTTTGCTTACGTCAAATATTTATGTTTTCGTGTGTGGAATATGATTTACACGTGCATCACATTCGAAAAACAAAATTTAAGAATTTTTTTTTTTTTTTTTTGTCAAAAGAAAGTCATTTGATGATGGTCGATGTTGAAATAAATAACATTTCTTTAAGTTTAGTGGGTGGTGTATCTTTATCAAAAAACTTTTTACAAACTGAAAGAAAAACGAATTAAAACTTTTAATTAAATCTATTTATCGGTTTCAAAAATTTTTTATTTAAAAAATTCAATTAAAATGCCCTTAAAAATATTATGTTACTTATATTTTTCCTTTTCAACATCTTTTTTTCTTAAATAAAATTCAAAAACTCTATGACGTGTTTACGTTAAATACGTAAAAATATGTATCAAACACAAACTCCTTGGAATAAAAAAAAAGAATTGAAAAAAACAGAACATTAATAAAAATTGATTATTTGCACACTAATACAATTAAAACTTATAAGTCTTTTGAATTGCTTCAAAGAATGTCTTAAACAAAAAATTCCTTCATTTAAATCCTTTTTCAAAATAACAGAGTAAGAAAAAGAACTTACAACCAAAAAGAAAAAAAGAAAAGCCAAATTTTAAGTATTCTGAAGTGAAAAACTTCAAAAACTTCAAAAACTTTTTAAAATGAAACAGGAAAAAAAAGTTTAAATAAAACCAGTTTACATATTACTTTTTATATTTAACATGAACAACCCTTGACAAAATTTTTTGTTGTTGTTATTTTTATATGTTCTTCAACAAAAAGTATTAGGACTTTTCATAAAAATAATTTTCAGAAATTGTATAGAACATAAGACAAAAATTAAAAGTTTTTGACTTTTCCTTCATATTTTTTTTTTTTAAGAATATTTTGAAGGGTTTTTATCTGTTTTATAGGAGAACTATAGAAAAACAGGTTAACTGTTGTATTTATAAATTTTATATTATTAATTTAAATTAAAGGATACGAAAAATAAGAGTTATCATGGATTTTTTTCCTTCTTATTTTGTTTTTTGATAAATCTTCTATTGAGTCTTTTTCTTCTTTTCTTTCTATGAAAAAGATGTAATCTATTAAAGACAACAACAAAAAAAAACAAAAAAAAAAAACAATAAAAAAATAGAAGAAGAGAAAGGAAAGAAAAGGATGTTAAAGAATTAATATTTTTCAAATTGAATATAGAATTAGGAATTATTTTAAGAAAAGAAAAAGTATGGTCAACAATCTTCAGTTTTTCTTTTATTTTCGGTCTTTTCTTTTGTAATCTTCTCATTGTGATTTTTATTTAATTTTTTCCTTTTGAATCCCCAATTCTTATCAGTATTTGATGTATGCAAAAGACAGTAAAGTATTTGTGTTATATTGCCGATGGGAAAGGACACAATTGGTACATTAAAATTTTTCTTCCTTTTTTTTTGTTTTCAATAAAAAAATTCTTTATTTTAACTTGAATAACACATTTTTATAAAATATTCAAATTAGGTATAAAGGAAAAAAAAATTTTTTATTTCCATAAATCAAAAATATCCTTCAGGATATTCAAATTTATTACATGTGTTCATTCAGTTTTTTTTTCAGTAAGAGTGTAAGTATTTGTGTGTGTAAGCGCACATACATGTACATACATAATTTACTGGAAGATAATATAAATTACACAAAAATTATTTTTTAATGTTTTAACATACAAAAACCCAAATTCCCTGAAAACCAATTATTTTTTGTACTTTTAAAAGGTTTGTATAGCAAAGCAGAAGCAATAATTTCTGTAGAAGAAAGAGGGTTTTTTTTTATACATATGTACATATATTTAAAATAATTTCTGTTGTTCCTTTTTAACTGCATAATTACACAAAATTTAGTGTGTATCTAATATCTATTTTATATGAGATCGGGATGATATTTTTCTTTTGCAATAAATTTTAACGATATACATATGTACATACATATATGTATAAAAAAATGTATGTATGTACTTTGTCGGTTTTAATATTAATAAAAAAAAAAACAGTAAGTTGTTATTTCACACGTTTCGAAATTTTTCACTTAAAATTCACCCTAAATAATATAAAACATTAAAGAAATTAAAGATAAACACAAAAGATACGTCACACATGAAATGATTTTATTGTAATTTTAAAGCCTTCAAAAAACAATTGAAACTAAGTACTAAAGAAATTCTAAAGTTCTTTTTACATGTTCTCTATTATATATGTATTTTTGCATTTTTTTGTATGTTTTGTTGTTTTATATATTTTTTTTTTGATATTGTTGTTGTTGTTGTTCATACCCTAAAGGCATTATATTAATATATATGAACTTATACTTTATTGTATGGTTTTGAAAATGGTTTTTATTATTATCATGAATGTTGGTTATATGAAATTTTTGTTGTTGGACGATGAAAATTGTATGCTCTCTTATTTTGATGTAAGTAAGGTAGTTTTTCAAAAAAATTCTTTAGAAATGAACTAATCTTCCATGAAAATGAAATTTTCCTTAGGGATATCCTGTTTGTGTATATAAAATGCGAATACATTTAAAATTGTCCTCCTTCAAAATCGTCATCACCATCATCATCATCATCTTAACATCATAAAATTTCATTTGAAATTCGAGGTTTTTATTTTTATTCTTGTATATTTATCTTGCTTATTTAAATAAGTAAAAGTTCTTTTTTCTTTGTTGCTTTTGATGTGAGCTATTATATTATTATTAACGACAAACAGCTGGTAAAACGTGTCGTTATTTATATAGTAATTGTTCCAGCAGCTACAGGATATATTTTTTGGAGATTTAAACTTTTCGTATTTTATTTATAATCACATTTTCAATATAAAATACATATTTTACTCATTAGAAAATGTAGTAGTGGCAGTTCTTGTTGTTGTATTATACCTCTCTATGTTGATATGATTAATGAGCTGCATACATATGGGGCGTATTAATATAAATTGAATGGAAAAAAAATAATATAACAGGCACATCAGGTTCAAGATTTTAAATTCTCAGGTCATTTGACATTTCACGCATGAAAGATTTTGCCGATATTTCCACTACATTTTGATAAAGATATGTTATTACAGGATGTTTCAAGAGCCACTTTTCGTCCTGATTCTATTCAAGAAATATTCAGTTTGAAAATTTTAAAATTGAAAATTTGTTCTGGTTTTGGCTAGTTTTAAAATTTTAGTTGAAATGAAAAATAAAACAGAAGAGATCCGTGGATTTGTTTTTTAACAGATTATGCTTACTTTATTAAAAAAAAAAAAAAATGAAAGAAATGTTCAAATGCTAATTTAACCTAACCTATAGAAGATTTATAGAGTGATATTCCCCTATAAAAAAACAGGAAGCATTGACAAATCTTTTAGATAGTAATTTTCAAAGTTAGTTACACAAAATTAAAAAAAAAAAACTGAGGTCAAATGAAATTTGATTTTGTGTTAGTCGTTTAATTTAAAAATAAATACCCTGTATTTTATTATCTACTCATACTTTTCTATAATACGATGCAAAATAAAATGTAAAATAATATTTTATGCATAATAATGAGAATATGTGCCCATTTGTCTATACAGAATTACATTATTTTTTAAATCTTAATAAATAACATGTTTTTTTTTTTTTTTTTTTTTAAAGAAATTGGAGAATTAAAAAACAATTCTTGATATCCTGTGTGTATGTTAAATATACATTCTTATGTGCTTATATATATTGCTCTTGAATCTTTTATTTAATAAATTTAGTACTCAATGTCCATTTCTATAAAATGTGATGGAATGAGTATGCTAATGGTGTATTATGTCAGAAATCTAAAAAATTATCATCATCATCCACACATGATATGGTTTACAGCATATAATATATTGAATTAGAAAAAAAATTCTATAGAAAGAATTGGTGAGGACTCTTTATGGATATTGGATTACTTTTCCGTTCTATTATTATTATTATTATTTTTATTTTTATTTTTTTCTACAACTTATATGTTTTCATTTTCATGTTTTTTTTTTCAATTCCTTTTCTAGTTCAATAATCATATGAGTATAATGATAAAAAATGAAAATATCTTTTGTATTATAGCCTAGATTCTTTCTAGTGGATGGAATAAATATTGTATATACATATAAAATACAATATTACATAGCGATGTATTAATACCTAGCTAGACGTCCACAACAATTTGATTCATAGCCAACTAATATTATCAAGATTGAATTTCAGCAAATAGAATCCAGGAAAATAATATAAAAGCAGCAAAAATGAATAATGAAGAAAAAAAAAAAAGGATTCGCGATATAGGATGAATGACCGGACCTCCACCATATAAACCATCATAAACATTATCGTCATCATTACCAAACCAAAAGTCGTCTCTTCTTGTTTTTTATTAATTTTTTTTTATTAAAGTAGTATTTGTTGTACTAAATACTCGAGAATATTGTTTTTATATAAGTATATGTATGTATGTACCATAAGTATGTTGAGCGCCTGTTTCTCATATTTTATATCCAGTTCAAGAGCTTTTTTTTTTGTAATCAATATTCAATACTCAGACCAATAGGTCGATATTCATTTTTCAGAGTCAATTTAAATCAGTCTTTTGAAATTAATGGTCTTGATTGCTTTTGGTCTGAGATCTTTTGGAGAAGGAACAAAAAAAAAAACGATGGTTGCTGTCGTATTTAATGAAAACTAATTGAATAGAAAAAATGATTGAATTAAAAGTATATTCATATAAATATACTTTTAATGTATACATATGTATATACATATACTATATGTATATACACACAGATTACATTCCATATTAAGTATGTACATAATTTTACTCTTAATCAGAATTGTTATATAAAATGAATGAACTCAATTTAGTGAGAAAAATATCATAATTTTTCAATTTCTTTTCTATACTTTTTTTTATTCAATTTTATATCCTATTGTTTGAAATGTCCTTTTGAAGAAGAAAAAATTTCTGTTTAAATAAAAAAAAAAAAAACAGAATTATTGAAAGAGGACAATGACAATATGTACGATTTAAAAAAAAAAAAAAAAATCTATTCTTCTTTTAAATTGAATTTGTGCAAATACGAGTATAAAAATAAAATTATAAAGAAATTTTTCAAAATGAATTTGAATTTATAATCGTGTGTAGATTGAATAAAATTGAACATACGGTGATACAAAATATAAGTTGAATATTTTTCGAATTTTCCAGGAAATTATATTTTGAAATTAAATAAGAAATTTTAAAAGGTTTTTAATCGTTTTTTTTTTTTGTTATTTCTTTTTCAAGTTCTTCTGCTTTTCCCAGTACATTGTGTGGCGTATATTTTAGAATTTTCACATGAAATTCCACGGATAAATAATCTAATCAAAGAAAATCTTTATGGACTTACGTTTTCTTTTCTAAAGGATGGGTTAATAGTATTGTCATAATAACTGAGACATTAGGGTGGGCATTTATAGATTGAGGAGAAATATGATGGTTTCCTTCTTTCATCTTACTTTGAAGAGAGAAAAAAAATGAGAAAAAGTTCAGATTTTTTAGGTTTTTTTTATTATATTTTCCCTGAAGACTCATAATAATTCTAGTTGTTGTAAAAATTCAAAAATTACATGCTTGTAAAGCTGTTTCGTCATTCGTCATCCTCGTATTCACAAACTCATCACTGAAGTCTACTGAGTAGATCATTTGTAGTTCACCGATATATTCTTAGACTCTTATGGATATTTGATTTTCTTAACCGTATAATTTTTAAACTACCACATTCATGACACCCTACACTTTAGTATAAATCGTAAAAAATCTTATAATAATGCTCTTGCCGCCCTCATTTATTTTTCTTTATTTTTTTTTAAATGTATTTCTTTTAAAATACATATTACAATACGTGAATTATACGCAAATTTTTATTCAAAAATTACCATTTAAAAAAAAAGAAGATTTTATGTTCAATTTTATTTAACGTTTTGTATATAATTTCATAATAATAATAATTTTGTATACGGTATATTTTTAATGTTCAAAAGAAAACCGAAATACAAAAAAAAAAACAAAAAAAAAAAGAAAATGCATTTTTTAAATCATTTTCTTAAAACACAACTTCAAAAGTTAAATTGGAAAATTTGTGTTTTTTTTTATGACTTTTTGCCTAAATGCGATTCACTTTTTTTTTTAGTTTTTAAGAAAAAAAAAAAAAATAATAAAAAAAAATTTGTTATTATATTATGTATTTTATAATACGACAAAAGAAGAAATCTCCAAGAAGGCGTATTATTATATTGTTTAGTTGAATGAAAATATATTCAAAAAAAGAAGCATATATATGTATGTATGTAGGTACATAATATAAGCCTATTTTGAGTTAAAAAAAGTCATTTTATTATTATTTTTTTTTTCAAGTATTCTATAAAAATCATTTGATTTTATTATTGTTATTGTTATATATTTTATAATCATCATATGTAATACATGAATCACGTCACCAATATATCAGTTGTTATACAAATATAAATTATATATTTAACAAACAAAAATATTACAATAATTTTGCATTTTTAAATGTTTTTAAAAAATTATTTATTGCTGTAAAACACACAATTGCATGAAATATTAATAAATATTTTTATACATTATACTTTTGCTAAAAGATATATCATTTCTTTCATTTTTATTCATTTTATACAAAATTATAAAGATATATACTTCATGTATGCATAATTTCTCATATATCACATGACCTCGACGATTTGAAATATCTTAATAAATCTAATCTGAATACTAAATTGCATAATAACAAAAAAATATATATTTCAAAATTTTTATAATTTAAATTTCCAAAGGGATTTATTTTTTAGTATTTATTGTTATTTAGTCATAGATTATAATAAATTTTATATTATGGTTCATTAAAATTCAAATTGTATCTTTAAATTCATCTTTATTTTTTCAATTCCCATGCAATATTGTGTTTCGTATAGATATTCATATTTTATTTTTTTTCAAATCTCTCTAAGGTTTCATTAAATTTATCAAAACCCTTATTACGTTTTTTTTTTTTTTTTTGAATTTTATTTAAATTTAATGAAAGTATTATTACTTGATTTTACATTACAAAAAAAGATAAATTTTTTCCTATTCCTTTTTCTTCTTTCTAAACATTCTGCCCATACAAAATAATTGTATACAACATCCATAGAACGGTTGAAATTCACATATACTACATAATTTTTACAAAAGTAAAAAATTTTTCATGATGTTGCTTATCACAATCATCACACATATCACACATCAAAAGAACATCATATTAAATTACAGCATATAACAGTATAATAATAATAATAAAGGGGTATTACAGATTTATATTTATATACATATGTATATATTTTTTAAAGTCAAGCATACAAAATCAAAATCAGAGATATTTTATTAAAATGTTGGCTGTTGTATTTGATATCCCAATCCCAAAAACAACATTTTTTTTTTTTTTAAAAGCAACAACAAAAAAAAAACTTGAGGGCAGTTATCAAGCTCAGCAGGAATTATACAACGATGATAATGTATCTTTCATATTTTTTTCGGTTTTTGTGTGTAATTTTATGTTACTCGCAACTATCCAATTTAATGTGTGCCTAGGAGGGTTGTTTGTGATGTGTGGTGGTTGTATGGAATAAAAAAATTTTTTTTTTTTTCAAACAGGATATAAACTTGAATGCCTGCATACGTCCCATAAATTCCTTATACTCGTATATTATATTGTTAAACTCTTTTAAAATATCTTTCAGGTCTTTTCTATATTTTACTGTTTGATGATTTTGGCAGTATTAATTTTCTTATAAAATTTCTTTCCTCCTGTTTTTGATTATAAAAATTTCTTGATTTTTTGTTTTTGTTTTTGGATTTAATATAAAACTTTTGACTTTATCTCATCTATAACATAAAAATGAATTCTTTTGACGCATTTAATGAATAGCTTAAACTTTTTTTTCTTCTTCTTGAAATCTGAAACTAAGATTAGTGAATTGTGTTGATACTAAATTACTATCAAAAGAAAAGAGATAATATACTCTTGAAGAATATTAAATACATTTTTTTTTTCTGGGTTGAGTCAGTTAAGATTTCTTATCTTTAACATTATCATATATATGAGTTTCACAGAATTAGCAACATATTATTGTCAGACATTACAAAAAATAAAAATAAAAAAGAACTTTAACAAGACAGAAGAATTTTTTTACCAACACAAAGATATTTTGTATTCATCATATAATTAATTTTCGCAGAAAAGCTTGACATGAGATTTTTTCTAAATTAAAAATCTTTTTTTTTTATGAGACTAAAAAACATTTTTGACAAGGCGGGTACGTTCATAAAGAGAAGGAAAAAATTAATTTCAAACAAATCAGAATAGTCTGATGAGATTAAAAAGCCACAAAAGTACATATGTACATACATGTATCATCAAATGTTCCGGTAGATTGAAAGGGTAAAATCTCTTAGAATTATAAGTAGTAGAGTACTTTTTTTTAATGGAAAAATCATGAAGTGCTATTTATTATTTTGATTTTTTACGTAAGGAACTAAAATCAGGATTCCAATACAATTACAGTCTTGAAGGACAAAAGAAAAAATTATAAATACATTTTTTTGTACATTTAGTTAGTTCGATTGATAAAGCCTTGAACAAATATCATTGTCTCCTCGAAAAAAAATTATGCTAAAAGGTTATATTTTTTTCTCAGGACTAATCAATAATTTCTAAAATTTATTCAAAAATTTTTAAAATTTGAACATGGCTAAAGCATTAAACAGGTGCTTATGTTGCATTATGTAAAAAAAATTCTATTCGATTTGAAAAGAAAATTGCATGACTTCTGGTTGTTAATTTTGTTATCGTTGTAATAATAAAAATGAAGTTACCCATTTCATTTTTTGGTGGTACAACTTTTAAGACAATCAACAAAAAAAATCCAATTCGTGCAATTTGTTTTTGATGTTTTTTTTTTTCTTATTTCTTTTCAATAAGGATTTTTGAATTTATGTTTTATTTTTATTTTTGTAAATTTAATTTTCATCATTTCTTTTTCACATGAATCTTTATTCATGTGAAAAACCGTGACTTGATTTTTAGATATTAAAATCTATGTGATATGTGTGTGGTTCCTGTGGTGCACACCGGTTAATTCATTTTATTTCATATGCCCTTCACATTTTTTTTTTTGGCTTGTTTCGAAATACCTTTCATTTAAAAGCTCATCCATGATGATTGGTGAATTTTAAATAGCGTCAATATAAAAAATAAAATGGTAGCACAAAAACAGAAAATAAATACAGCAATAGTGCTTATTTGAATTTCGAAGGTAATAAATAATTAAAGGTAAAAGGATATATATATTCAGTAAGATATACAACAACAACGACCATCATGCTTGTATTTAATACCCTCGAATATTGATGTCAAATTAAAAAAATGCTGCTTGTCCTGATTACAAATCGACTAATGCTTCCTTTTTGCTTATCATTCGTGACACAAGAAGAAGTTCTATTTCGTTGTATTTTTTTTTTTTAACTTTTCAATTTCCTTTTTTTCCCAAAGGTAATTTCTAATTTGGGCGGTTTTTTTTCTCTACAATTTTCGATCTCATTTTTTATTTTTATTTTATTAATTTTTTTTTTCACTTGCCTTTGACTGAATTTCAAGTCTTTTAAATAAATTTCTAATGGGTAATGATTACTATAGAATCTCTACACCCGTGATATTTAACTATTCTATAGGCATAGAATGTTGAATTTTATAAAATAAGGGTGATTCTGATTTGATATTATTATTGGTGATGATGATGGTGTGATATGAAAAAAAAAAAAAAAAAAAACGAATGAACGGTAATAATTTATTCCGCTAGGATTGCCTTTGATTGTAGGACCCATTTACATTTTTAATGGGCTGTCACAAGGATGGTTGAATGAAGATAAAATTCCTTTTTGTATAAAAAAAAAAAAAAAAATGAAATGAAGGAAAATGAGAAACAACATTAAAAGAAATTTATAAAAAAAAAAAATGCTTGAAAAATGCCAAATTTAAAAATTTAATTTAAAATTTTTACTAACTGTTACTGTATAAAAATTTATTCATTTAAAAAAAAAAAAAAAAGAAAAAAAAAATTAAATAAAAAATAAAAACTTTATGTAAACAATGAGAAAATTTAGTTTTTCTCTTTTAGAACACACACAGAACAAAAATTAAAAAAAAAATTAACAAAAATTCAATATTAAAAGTTCTACGTTATTTGTTTTTGAATGGGCAAAAAAAATAAAAGAGGGAAAAAAAATTGTGCTTGATTACATTTGCATGAAATTAAAAAACGATAAAATCCAGATTTTGGCACTAATTTAGAAACAAAGCAAAAAAAAAAAAAATGAAAATGAAAATTTTTTAACTAGTAAAAGCAATTGAATGAATAAATACGAGAAAAAAATTATCACAGATTTTTTGTTTTGCTTCTAACGATTTTATATAAAATAAATTTAGAATTTTTTCTATGTTAAATTTTCTTCTTGTATTTTTTTTTTTTAGTGTATAAAAATTAAATGTAGTTGAAAAAGTTTATGTATTCATCAGTTACAGACGATAAAATCAAAACAAAGGTAATTAGTTTTGTTAGAGAATAGAAAAATAACTTTTAATCATATATGTACGAATATTTGTAAAAAAAAATATACATACATATATTTATGCTATGTACGTAATAAAAAACGGAAAAATTTAGTGATGTGGAAATAGTAGGAAGTTTTAATGTGTAATTGTAATAAAATTGTATATATTATTTTAAAACAAAAACATACATATGTATATGTATACATTTGTGTATATGGAATAAGATATTTATTAGATACAGAATTTACACTCATAAATACTCTAAAACTAAATTTCAAAGAAAAAAAAAACATTCAAAAGATTTAATAGAATTTTGTAACAATGATCCAGAAAGAAAAAGAAAACGTAAAAGTTAATAAATAAAATACTAATGAATATTTTAAAATTTCATGAATAAATTAAAAATTGGAAAAAAAATACTGTTACAGTTTATTTCAATCTCAGCAGTGCAAATAATTATCCGTATCGTTTTTGCAAAATTTCAATTATTGAGAGAAAACGGCATAATATTAAAATTAAAAATTCAATTTGAACTTTTGAAAACAAATTTTTCACTCTGGGAAAACGATACATTAGAAACAACTCTATACTCGACACAGGAAAGATTTTTGGGATTTGAAAGTGTTGTTTTCTCTCTTTAATTTCAGATTTTCCTCCACAATTCACAATGCAAAATATTAATTGAGATAAAAATTAAGAAAATAATGTATCTGTTGTAAAATTTTGTTAAATCGTGATTAAATTTTCTTTTTTAAAGTAAGTCTTTAAAAAAAAAAAGGTAAAGGATATGGCTTAAGGTGTATAATTTAATATACTCTTAAACTAAGTTTTATTGTTCCTTATATTCTGTAGAAAATCTTTAACATACGTCAATGATTACTTTTTATTTTTATAGTTCCCAGTAATTTTTTGAGTAGAATTGAACCTTAGGTAAAATTCACACCCATTTTTTTTTTCCTTTATGTTGTTGTTTTACACCGTCAAAGGAGAATTTTTAATAAAAAAAAAATAAATGAAATTTACGATTTGTACATTAAATGTTCAAAAGAGTGCGAAATTGAATAAGTAAGCGAAAAAAAATTCATGTAAAATTCTAAACTACGAACTTAGGCTTAGACTTCCACGTAAATGCAAAGGTACCTAATTCTTTTTTTTATTACATTTTAATTAAAATTGATATTTAATTACAAAGCCTAATTACAGGATCTTATCTTGTACAATTTGGTTTTCTACGGATGATACAGTTGACAGGTGAAAAATTTTTAATTTAAATTCTTACGAAAAGTAATTAATATTTTTTGAGATTTTGATAGATTTCTTCACGATTTACAGGAAACAGTGAATAATTAAAATAAAAGTATGGTGTGTTTGCGGCCTATTATGAATTATATACGCGAAACGGAACTTAGCCTACTTAGCAGATGCCATATATCCTCAGTTTTACTCGAAAATTGAATTTCACGTTTTATAAAAAAAACTTTTTTCTTTCCGGTAAAAATTACGTGTTTATGTGAAAATATGAAAGTAATTGTACTTTCATAAACCTTCTTCTCGTCAAGATTTGAACCCTTTTGTTATTTTTTTTTATTATGTATGATGTTCTGTTTTTTTGTGCCCTTGTGATTCCTTTATTATTTTCTTAAAGAAAAAATGAATATGAAATTTATGACCGCATCTTGATTTATTTAAATATGGCATAAAACTATCTGGTGGTCTTAAAAATCTCAGAAGACTTATAATACATACATGAATTAAGGTTCATATATATATATATATATAAAAAAAGAAGATATATAATAGATACAATATTTCGTTGTTCGTATATTATCATTATTTTTAATGTAGATACATATACAAAACTTTTTTTTTTCTTTGGTTTTCTTCTTTTCGGTTGAGTGATCCTTATTCTTCGAAACTTTTATCATAACGTCATCGTCATCATCAATTCAATTCAAATACAAAATCGCATGTGGTTTTTCATTCATTTTTATCATTTATTTTATGTCGTCGTTGTTGGTTTAAACTATACCTACTCGTATATGTTCTAAATGTTGTATACACAGATACTTGAACGTATTTATAAAACTCTTATAAAGTTATTTAATTTTTCTGTTTTCTTGCTTTTTTTTTTAGGTTACCTTTTTGCATGAACTTTTTTATGTGAAAAGAGGATCTATATCAAACAAAATATGCAAAAAAGAATTGAATAGCAAAAAAAAAATCATTTATATAAAATACATATCTCTATTCAGCAATAACCGCTATAATATCTTTTGTCTTTTATTATTAAAATAGATGATATAGAATTTATAATGAATAAAAAAGGAATATCTTATTGTTGTATTGCTTTTGCTTTATTATCCATATTTTTATTGCAAATTGTTGTTTCTTTTACTCTTTGTTTTTTTTATTTTTTTATAAAGATAATTTAACAATTGAATTCTGTTATAAAGAAGGCAAATTCAGCTGAACTGGAAAAAATAGTACCTATAGGTTATATGACTGTTGCTAACAAGAAAAGAGTTATAACCCGAATGTTTTTGGTTTTTAAAATTTTAACGTTTGACAGACAGATTATTCTTTGTGTGCCTACCCTCCTAATGTACCAGAATAATTTTCATTAACGTACATATATCTCGTAAAGCCAGCGAGAAATCGTTTGGGACTTTTAATACGTTTTTTTTAAGTCAAAAAAGCTAATTTTGTACAAAAATACACCTTATTTGGTTGTTTTTGGCAGATTGGTTATTTCTTTCAATGTCTTAAATTATTGGGCTAGTGACAGAACGTATTTACATATATTTCAAAAGTAGAGGAAATTTCCTTTAAAAAGAGTTAGGACATTTTTTTTTTTTAAACGTCCTGTGTGATGAGAGTATATTGCCCTAAAATTGAAATTTTTGAAGCTTCTTTCTTAAAATATTCTGAACAATATCAAATCCTTTTTGAGTATTAAAATTTTTTATTTTATGAGTAGTATAGAAGATGCTCTAGGAAAAATTTGGGTTAGTAACCAATTATTTTGAGTTCAAAAGTTTTGTTTAAATAAAATAGATATGCGGTTTAGGAATAATTTTGAAAACAAAATAAGTATTTGAAATTAAATCGATTCGAATGATGAACAAATATTCGATAATATGTAAAAACAAAATAGATGATACACAAACTTTTGAAGTTTTTAATCTTCAATAAATTTTCAATACAGAGGAATAATTTGTATATTGTTTTATTTTATAATAGATACAAATAGGTACATACATATGTACATATACACATTCAAAATCCAATCATTCAACCAATATTCTTTTCAATTCAACAACAAATAATAATAATCAAACATCAATATATTTTGTATTGTGAATATCTTTCATTTTTTTATTTATTTATTTTTTTATTTTTTCATTCCCTTTAAAAAAAAAATGATTCCCTTAATCGAAAACCGTGCTCCGTGACTGACACTTAAACAAAAAAAAAAAAAAAAAAAAAGAGAAAATAAATTCTGTATAATAAACCAATATAAAATCTATCTTCTATATATTTTTATATCTCGTACATACAAATATGTATATCTAAATATATGTATGTATCTTATTCCATAGTACATAGTACATTTTAGTGTACTGATGTTGTACTTTCTTGTGTAATAACAACTCCTCTTTGTCTAGTTATATATACCCTATAGACTATATCAAAATTGCTGATGATAACATAATACAATGCTGCAAAAAAAAAAAAAAAATTTAAAAAAAAAAGAAAAAAAAAATGAAAAAAATTGTCAATGTTGAATTTGTAATCAACATTCATGAATTTTAGTTTTAAACTTTAACATAGAGAGTAATTGTATATATTGATATTTACATATAATGCAAAAAAAAAAAAAAAAATCGAGAATGAAAAAAAAACTGAAATGCTAATTTTGATTCATTATATCTTCCATTGTATTTTTATAATTGAATTTTTGCTCATTCAATTGATTCAAATCGATTTTCAAAAAAAAAAAAAATAAATAAAAAAACGATAATTTTTTTTTTTTTAAACTTTTTTAATGACTGACTGACTGATTAAATTGTGAATTGTTAATTTAGTTTATTTGAATGAAAAATATAAATAAATTGGTATTAGTGGTTGGTTTATAATTAAAATTTATTTTTAATTTTAATTTTGTTGTTGTTGTTATTTTTGGTAGATATTATTGATATTTTGTATCTATATTTAAACAATTATTGTTTTTATTTTTTTCTTAGAAAAAGAATAAAAGATTAATGGAATAATATTGTTTTTAATTTGTGTTATTCATTAATTCATTTTGTATGTCATTGGACTAAAATATTATTTTGTATACAAACGTACAGGGTGATGTTATTAACAATTCAAAAATAATGTACTATAATTCCAATGAATTTCTTAAAATAGTAAAAATATTTGTATAAAACTTTGATGATAACAAATAAAATTGAGGTTAAGTACTTATTATAGCCAAAATTGGATGTAGTATGATAAAAAAATTTTATTAAAAATATTGAGGACAATCCCATGGGAGTAGTAAGTGATAGAATACGTTATTTATTTATTTTTTATTTATCGATACAACGACGAGTTGCATAAAACATATAAAAATATATTTTATGGAATAGACTTCAAGTGAATCGATTATATTGGAAAAAATATTTTTGAAACGATTTTTTAAAAAATATATATCAAACTTAGCCTTTATTTATATCTCACATTTAACATTTAGCTTGAATGGATCATTTTAAGGATTGTCATGAATGGTATAACTTTTGTTTAATTTAAGAGTGGAAATAAAAAAAAAATATTATCTGAAAAACTATTCATAGAAAAAAAAAAAACACTTGCAGTAGTCCCAGAGTAGTTGAAAAAAAAATTAGTAGGTAAATTTAAATAAAATAATTTCAGTAATTAAAAAAATGAGTCATTTTTATGTTTTTATTTTCAAATTTATAACAATTCGTATTCATAATGTTATTTTGTTATTTCAAATTTAATTAAGCATATATATTAAAATACAAATAAAATGAATTGAATATATGTACATATGTATATCCATTACAATAGGTAATACATAGAACAATCAACAAAAAATTAAATACACTTGATAATATCAACAAAACAAAACAAAAAAATAGAACAAAATCCAAATAGGGCACAATAATAAAAAGAAGTAGAGAAAAAAATAATATTTTTTTAAATTAAGTATCTACTTTAAATAATGTTTTGTAATTAAAAAAGTTCATAATAATTTATGCTTATTTTTGTTTGTTTTTTTTTTCAGATATCTTTTTATTGATTTTTCATTAATATGAAAATGATAAAGTTGGAAATTTTGTTATTTATTGTTTTTATGTGTTTTTTGTTTGTAAATGTTATTAATTAATAAGAAAAAAGTACCAAAAAAGGAAAATAAAAAAAAAACAAAAAAAAGAAAACAAAGGCTTTGAAAAAAAATTTGTGTTTAATTAATACTATAGAAATTTAGTTTTTATTTAATGTTAAATATATGATTGAATCAATTTATGCTTTTGTTTTACCAAAAAAACATAAAACCCATAGAAAAAAATGCTTCATTGGAAAAAAATCTATTGTGTAAATATTCCTGGTTTTTATATAAAATAAAACAAAAATATTTAATCTTAAAAATACTATAATTATTTGTTTATCATATTACATACTAATTTTTTGTTTGTTCTTTATTATAATTTTTTTTCTGGTAATTAAGCCACATAAAAGATATTCCAAAATTTCAAATTTTTCTAGTTGATGACTTATCATTATTACATTAATAAAAAATGTATAAAATTCATTACACAAATGAAGTTTCTGTAAAAAATCCCCTTTGCTAAAGTGGCAATGAAGTTCATATCACATTAGATTTATAGTTATTCATATTTTTCAGTATTCGATGACTGCCACATTATACAACAAAAGTTTTTGGGTATTTTGTGTATGTATCTAATTAGATTATGAAATTATTTCGTATATGGCTTTTTTAGAGTAAAGATAAAAAGTTTGAAAGGTCCTTGGAAATCGTATATATTTAGAACATCCTTTTTTTTTCAACTTTTTGTTCAACACAATGACATTGACGATACTATAATTAAATTATTATTTAAAAAAAAAAAAAATACATAATCAAATTAGGCTTCGAATTAAAATTATACACCTAAATTTGATATTTTTGCTTTTAAATAGAATTTTATTACGAAATTTTTGAATAATATAAATTTTTAAATTGCTTTCATAATATAACAAAAAGATTTAATATAATAAAATTCTCTTCATGTAATATTTTTCAATATTGTATAAGCTTAAAAAACTTTTTTTTTTTTTTATATATTTTCATGTAAAAAGGATATCCTTCAAAAGAATTAAATTCTCATCGATCTATAAAGATGAAAAACGAAGAAAAAATATATAAAGAACTTTTATCTTTATTTTTATTTTATATATTACATAAAATATTCAAAAAATATTAAAGACTAAAAGATAAAAAAAAAAGTTTTTATTTTTACATTTCTATCTAAAAGAAAAGAAAAAAAATGATGGATTTCTTTTTTTTTTCTCTTACCAACACAAACGAAATAATTTATTTAGAAAAAAAGTTTTTTTTTTTTTTTGCTATTCATCTTCATCACATATATTTAAGTTATTTTTTCAGTATTGTATCTGTGAAAAGTGGAAAATGAAAAAAAAAGAAAAATCTAAAGCATATCTACACACAAACTTACAAACTCATTTAATAAAAACTCATAAATAAATACCATTATCAATTGATTTTATTTTTTATTATTTTTTGGAAATATTAAAGAATGAAGAGAGAATCATCAATAATCCTAAAAATTGTTTGTTTGGCTCTTCTCTATAATATTGATTTGAATAAATTACCTTTAACTTTTATATATGATACATTTTGGAGAGTTTTCAAAATATCTACCTTCTTTTGTTTTCCTTTTTTTTTTATTTCATTTTGAAGGAGTTTCTTTTATTTTTAAATGAAATTTTTGGTCGGCATGTAGTCAAATATACAAGGATTTAAATTTATTTTGATTATAAATATCTGTAATATCTGGTGTGTGTTATTTCCACTGTATTGTATACCTCTATAAAGTATATATGGTCAATTGTAATGTATTATGTATGAAATATTATAAAAATATTAAAATAAAATTCTGTTTCAATAGAAATTATAAAAAAATTAGAAGAAAAAAGTCATTTATATGGATATTAAGAACAACAAAAAAAAAAAACAAAAAAATTGAGATAAGGTAATTTGATGACTTTAAAAAAAAAAAGAATGAAAAACAAAAGGAAAAAGTGTAACCTTTTTAAATAATATTTTATTATTTTAATGCGATATACATATGTATAACATATTATATAGCGTATCATGTAGAAAATTTGTAATTAGATAATTCGTTATGGAATATAATAAACTGAGATAATAACAGGTAAAAATTCTTGTGAATTATTATTATGACAAGAGATAGTTAGATTTGAAATATATGAAGATTTGATTATTTTGAAGATAGGCACTTTCGAGATTATAGTATTTGTTTTTTATGAAGCTTATTCGAAATTATGAAGTCCTTGAAAATTGGTAATAAATTAAAATTAAATAAGTAGTTAAATTTGTAAAAAATTTTTTGTAATCATATGAGAAGCACAGATGTGAAACTTGTGATATCTACATGAAAATTTCAAGAAGTCAAGCTCCAAAAAATTGAAGGATACAAGATTTTAAGCTAAAACCAATTTTCAAATTTTTTTTTTTTTTGTTCCCTCAAAAACTTTTAAAAGGCAATTTAAATTATAAATAACATGTATGGATATATTTCTACATTGAAAAGGATTTCATTTTCACAAGTGACTTACACATTATCAAGAAACAAAAAAAAAGAAATGAAATTATATTCAAATACACATGCCACATTAAATTACATTAATACACCCTTATTCTATTATTTTGAATAAAATAAAAAGCCTTATTTATTAGCCAATCAGGATATTTTTTCTTATTTTGACTCCCTTCAATTTATTTATCATTTACTTTTGTTATACAATTTAACTTTGAGAGAATCGAAAAGAAGCATTAAAAAAGAAACAAAAACAAAAATTGAAATAAAGTGCTAGTTTTATTTTTGATGACGGTCGTCTCGTCATGTTATTTTCTATTTGTTTATTTTTTGAGCATCTTTCAAATCCTTAAAGGATTACATTATATCAATTCAACTAAAACTACATATATGTAAAATAATTCAACATAAAAATACAAATATCAGACATTTCTTTTTTTTTGAAATTTAAATAAAAGAGTGACTGATGAATCAATGCGTCCGTATATTGTAGCACATAAAATAATATCTTCTTATCATTAAATTTTGTTGTTTTTTTTTTCAAAGATTTAGGTCTTCTCCAGTACACATACAAAGAAAACAAAAAAGAAAAAAAAAAGATAAAAAAAAGGAAATAAAAATTCCATATTTATTTCAACTTTGTAAGATCTTTAAATAAATTTTATCGTTATTGTTTAAGGCTTTTTTTTTCTATTTATATCTTGCTGTTATATTTTATTAGATGCGGACGAATATCTCTAGATACATACACAAAATAATCATGGCATTGTCATGGACGATTTAGTATACAATAAAAGTGAATTTGGATATGTAACTTGTTTGTGTTTTGGTCATGGTTTTGTTTTGTTTTTTTCTTCTTATAAAATTCTTATGCGGATTTATTTCTGTAGAATTTTGTATTTAATAAAAAGATTGATTACTTTGAATTTATATCATACAATGCAAGATATAAAGAAATATGGATAGATTATTATCTTTTGTACATAAATATATATAAGTTGTGTAAGTATAGAGTGGGTATCTTTAAGAATACAGTTTGTATATTTCGAAGATTCCTTTTGTTTCATAAAATCGAAATATGTATGTATTTAATCTTTTACATCAATCATTATTATCTTTTCTTTTTAGATTCACAGTCTATTTGCTCTTTTTCCAAATTTTTCTTGCAATTATACATAAATAAATACGTAAACGAGTAGAAAGTAGAAATTATAAGAAAAAAACTTAATTTCTGATGTTGCATTATGACATTGCAGAAATGTATAGTAAACATAAATTATTAAAGTAGAAATATTTTTACACCCTCGTATTTTATTTTTTTTATTTATTTTATTATTACATTTTTTTTTGTTTTGTTTAAGATATGTGTACCATATTTATTTTATTCTGTGTATGTAAGTACTTTCTAAATTTAATTTCCGTTTCACCCTGTCACATTTTATGTTTGCACAATTGTTATAAAATTATTTTAGATAGATGGATAAACTACAATATTTCTCGTTGATATCAACTAAATTGAACTATTATAGAAGGGTGATTCTCAGAATAAAACAAAGAAAATAATAAATTGTACGAAGTGTTATATTATATTATATTATTATTATTATATATGATATTTTGAATAATTTTGGGTTAGTTGAAGTGGAAGATTCATAAATATTCACTAGTTTTTTTACACATCATTTGTCTAAAATCAAAGGGTTATCCTATGATTTGGTATATAATAAAAAAATGGTTAAGGATTTTTGAACGCTTGTAAGAGCTTCGTAAAACCTTTTGAATTTGTTAACTTAAGAGCTTTATTCTTGCCTCATTTTTTTAAAGAAAAATAATTCAGAAAGGCTCATTACCTTATTTTCTTTCAAATTTGTCCCCTTTCGTGAGCTTTTTATTAAAAGCCAGTTTATCCCACTTACATTATTCGGGTCTTTTTCGACCCAAAAGTGTGAATAATTTTTTTTATTAATTCGTGATTAAAGTCTTACGACTTCAATCTAATAACTTTGTTGAAAGAAAAACTAAAAGGGAATATATAAAATCACCCTGTTAACTGGAAAATTTAATATAAAATAGTTGTAATTTAGTATATTTCAGTTCCAAACCATAAATGCATTATTTTATAGTGTAACACTATAATATATCTACAATTACAGAATATGTATACAATGTGGTGTATATAAGATTATTTTGTTGTGTTGGCTGTTGCTACTGCTGCATGTGAAAAGAGGTGATTAATGTTTTATTATTATTACTTTTTTTTTTCTAGTTACAAAATTTCTCGTATTCATCTAACGATTGTGCTGTAATTTAAGTTATATTTATATTATGTATATGTATGTGCGGTATACATAAAGTTAAGTTGAAAATGAGAAAAAAAAAAAAAAATAAAAATGTACTTGTAAACCAAAAGAGAACTTTAGATGGTTGGTTTTGGTTTAATTTGGTTTGTATATCGTTTAGATTTTATCCTCTCATTCATGACGATAGTTACAAAAATTACACATTAATACACATATCCTTTTCAAAATATATGATATTTATATATAATATACAAAATGATGAATGACAATTTCATAACTATGAAATGGAATTAAACAGCAAAATCTGCAATAACAATCTAACCAGCAAGCAACGACGATAACAAAAAAATAATTTATCCAGCTTAAAGTCTTCTAAGTTAAATCAAAAAATAATAAATTTTCTAATGAAAATAATAAAACTGTTTTTTTTTTTTTAGAATTGAAATATCGTTGAATAAATGACAAAAACGAAGAGAAGACCATTCATCTGAAATTAAAAATTGAAAAAAAAAAAAATGTTTTTAAATGACACAACTCATGCACAATCATAAATTACACAAAAAACTATTGTAAGGATTTAGAAAAAAAAAATTATAAAAATATAAATCGTATGGAAAAAAAAAGGGAATCCTTTGAAATTTAGGAATTTTTCATTTGAACGAAAGATTAAAAGAGCAAGTACAAGGAATTTATTTTTCTAATGGGTTTAAAAGCTGATATCACTAAGACCTCATACATCCATCCGTATTGTCCCTGTTGGAAAGAAAAAAGAAAACAATGAACAAAAAAATAAAAATGGAATTTTGTAATGAGAAATTGTTAAATTATATTAAATAAGACCTGATTGCAATAAATAAAATAACAACAATAACTCGTATGTTTATACTGTGTAAAATAATGTACGAGTATAATTCAGGATATTTTTGTATAATATACATATTATGGAAAAATTTTTTTTTTTTGTAATCTCATATGTCATATTATAAATACACATACCTGACCAGTCATGCATATTGCTTATATTTCAAGTGTCTTCTGTTTAATTTTTTCGTGTTTTTTTATTTTTATTCTGACTCCTTACTGTAATAACGTAAGTTGTAAGGTAATAATGTAATAAGAGGAGTACGACACGCAAACTCAAACTTATGACGTACACATTCACCTTTTTTTTTCTATTTTCTTTTTCTCATAAATATTTTTCAAAAAAAAAAAAAAAAAAAATGAGGAACATGAACTGGATAAATTAAACTTTTTAACACACACTCAGCATTGTGCACAGCTGTTGGAGATTTTCTTATTTAAAGAAAGAAAGAAAAAAAAGAAGAAAATTAAGGGTCGAGGATAATTAATGTGATTTTAACGTTCATGCTTAGAATTTCTATAATCGTACTCGTATATCGAGCACCAAAAAATATCGTACTTAATCTGCACTTACTGTTTTTCTTTTTCTTCAATTTAATTCGTTTTTTTTTTTTTTTAGATTTTTGTAGCCTGGTCTTTCAAATGTAATATTTTTAATTTTTTCTTTTCACGTCTTTTGCAATTTATACTTTTTTTTTTCCTGTTTTTTCATGTTTTTTTTTTTTTTATTGAATTGAAAATTCTAGTCAAAGTAGAACTTATAGTAGTCAAATAAAGTATCATAGAATGGGGCAGACGACTGGATGAAGGACTAAAAAATTTTACGAATTTCTATTTTTATATATCGCTTAAGGGTTTGCATATATGATACGACGACAATTCGATACTTGATCAAAAAGATTGTATATATTGAATGATGCAGCAGAAAAAAAAAAAAAAAATACAAACAACAATAAGGAATCCTGAGAATTTACTTTTGGGATAAAATATCATCGCCATCAGGAAACAAGCTTGACTTTAATGTGTATAAGCACTTGATTTGATTGGTATGAACGATGTGTTTGTTATTTGTTAAAGTGCTGGTGGTATTGGTGATGGATTAAAAAAATAAAAAAATCTTCATCATCATCATCATTCTCAATTCTCATGAATGCAGCCTCCTGTTGCAGACAATCAACCCAACATAGAAAAGACGACGATATAATGATGATTTTATGTTGTTGCTGAAAGGGAAATAAAATAACATGTAACTTTTTACAAAAAAAAAAAAAAAAAAATACATACATATATGTATATATATATATGAAATAAAAATAAACAATACTCAATCAGTTTGATATAAAATAAAATTGATATGAAATTAAAAACTTTTTTAAAAAGTTAAAAACAGTGTACACACATACATATATGAAATAATGAGGAGTGTATAGATAAAAGTGAAGTAAAAAGAAATATAATAAATGAAAAGGCAAGTTAAATTAAATATTGAGGCCATATTTGTCGTAACACGATGATAATAAAATATGTCTGAAAGTCTGAATATAGTCTTGATGGTAATTTAAAACGTTTGCATTCGATATTATTACATGCTTAAAATATCACATGACTGAGTTTTTAATATATGTATGTATATATATATATTTTTTTTTTAATAAAATGGTATATTTATTTTTAATAGCACAGTATTTTGAACATTGAACAGATGCCTTAATAATGATGAATAATAAAGGAAAAAAAATTGTGAAAGATATTATGAGAAATATTAATTTAAACGTGTGTTACACTATCACGTTGTTGTAACTACATACTATAGTTTTATTGTATTATTAACGTTAACAATATTAAAGCATTCTCTGATAAATTGGTTTTCCACTATATTTTTTTTTTTTTCAAAAAGAGTTGCCGACATTAAATTGCCATGGAAATTAATGCCATTATAGTTATAAGGACTCAAATTAATTAGAGGGAAATAAATGAAGTTTTAAGTGAAGACAAATAAGAAAAGCTGAACCAATTAATTTTCCAAAAACGAAATTCTGGAATTAATAATGTTTTTCGTTGCAAACGAAATTTTTTGCATGAATAAATCATGAAATTTCATAAATTTAATCTTAAATCTTATTGTGGAATTTGAAGATGAAAAATTGAAGGTTCGGAACAAGCTTTGAAACAAGGTTCGGAACAAAAAATTATTGTGCTCATAGTTGATAGTTTCGTGACTAAATTCTAATATGAAACTGTTCATAAACTTGAGTACTAGTAATGACACAGCGATTGGAAGAAAAGATAAAGATATTTTAATAAAGGAGCTGTTGCGGAGTTTTTCAAAATCGTAGGAACTATATTTGGAACTGTATTCTAAGACCGGGTTTATACGGTCACTTTTTTACCCTTTGTAGAACGTAAAAAAATAAGTTTTACATGGAAAAATTAGGACTTCCCACCACATACTTCCTACTTCTTTTCTAAGACTTGTAAAGTAGCCATGGTTGTAACCCTTTCAGTAAAACTGCTGTTACAATAAAATGTTTGTTTTAATTTACAATGAAGTTTGATAATTTATTTATTTTTTTTTTCAATTGTATTTAATACAAAATAATTAACGAGTTTTAAATTGAATAACGTTTGCAAAATATGTGTATCAAATTTTTTACTTCCCATACTGTGTGTGTTGCACAACATAAATATGTATATACTCGTACGAATATCGTATAAATGTGTATTTTCAATCCAATTGTCAGTTATTCTTATACTTTAGTTATTTCATTGTTGTTGCTGTTGTAAGTTTTTCTGTTTTAAAAGCTTAAAGATGGCATAAAAACGTAGGAAAAAAAAAATTACAGAATAATAATACTCTTAACTATTATTTGCATATTATACTTCTTTTTTCTAGTGTTGTGTTATTATTATAAAAGATAGACAAACATAGACGACTTATGAGTATTTTGTAAAAGAGATTTTATTATTTTTTTAAATTAATTATTTTTAAAAAAAAATTATATTGCTGTATGAAGCCCAATGTCGTCCATATATAATTTACATCAGATATAAGTTATAATAAAAAATACAATTTATATGCATAAATAAAAAGTACACAACATAATAATTTTTTAACATATAATAATACCTACAACACCAACAAAATAAAAGGAACAAAAAATGTTAAACTGAAAATATTGTAAATGTTTACCAATTCTGTTCAAATATTTGTTATTAACATTTTGTTCAGTCACATACATATGTTGCTACACATATAAATATACATATGTGATATATGCTTTGTTATGTTGTGTACTTAATTGTTTTTTTTTTTTTAAATTTTCATCATCATACCAATATTAATTTTTCTTTTTGTTTTATTGATTTTTCGAAACTATTTTTTCTGGTGTGTGTGTTTTTTTTTTTTTCATTTATTTTATGTACTGAACTAAAATTTTTTCACCTTTTTTTCTCTATTTGATTTTATTTATTTTCAAACTGTTTTGAATTTTTATAAGTTTTCTATTTGTATTATTGAAATTTCCAATAAAAAAAAAAATAAAATAATAAAATTGTTGTTTAACAGAAATTACAATGAAAAAGAAAATTGAATGTACACTTTTTTGTTTTTTGTTTTATTTGAATTGTAATAAAACATTGTTGTATGTAATAAGTACCTTCTACATAATATGTATGTATGTGTATATAAATTGTAAATAAAATATAAAAACTGGAGTACATTTTTTAGGTCGTCAGTTAAAATAAAATAAACAAAACAAAAATATATACATATAAAAAAAAACAATTTAATAAAATAAATTTATTTTCAATATTTATATGTAATGCATTGCAAAAAAAAAAAAAAAGAAGAAGAGAAAAAATATGTAACATACTTTTGTTTTACTTATTTGGCAAACGAATGAATTCGTTATTGTTTGCAGAAAAAATAAAGCATAATAAAATAAATTTATGATAAATTTAAATAATTTATTTAACTTTTTTTTGTCAAATTATTTTTTTTTTGTTTGTTTGCAAAATAAATCATCAACTTCTCTCAAATATTGCAATAAATGTGAAATAATCAATTTCATTATTTTATATATTTTAACCCTTAATTTACCTTTTCCTTGCTAAGACGTAGGTTAGAGCTATAATTAACAACACAATCTCGTGATGAGATTTGCATAAATTTTGGTATTACAGGAATTCTGAATGAACTATTTGAAGACACTAAACAGAAGCCTTAAAAAATAGAATATCATATCGAACTGCTGTAACCACTGTCGGAACCTAATGTTCAGTGAATGTTGTTGAAAAATACGTTCTGAATGTCCTTTTAATTTAAATACCTCATTATTATTATTATTTTTTTTTGTAATATTAAAAAAAGAGAATTTGCAATAAGCAACTTTTGTCTTGTCTTAAAATCTTCAAAAGTCTAGTATTCACATTCAGTAAAAGAAGTTTAGTAATAAGGGGTTAAATATTCTTTTAATTATTTTTTATTTGAAGAAAAAAATTTTATTTAAAATAAGTTAAGAAGACGTCTCTGTTGATTGTTTTTGATTTATAATTTTCTTAAGAGTCTTCTCTTACTTTTGTCTTCAATCAATCATCTTTGTTGTTCAATATACATTCCATTGGTGACAATGAGGTTATTTTGCATATGAAAAAAAAAAAACAACATTCAAGTTTCTAAAAGTGGGCGATGTGTACATTATAGCAAGAATTTTTAATAAATTTATTTATTTATTAATTACATTCCATTTAATTTGATCTCATTCTTGTTAATGTTTTTCATTTTCATCTGTTTAGAAAAAAAAAAAAAAATCTCAATTAAAATTTAGCTCATAATTTTTCTTTTGAAATTAATTTTTTATTACAACAAACCATAAAAATAACCAATAAAAGAAAATTGTTCTACAACAATTACATTTCAAATTAGTTGTATTTTTAGAAAATTTTTGTAATTAAGGTTTTCCATCGAATTATATTCGACAAACAAAAAAAAACATTGAAAGAAAAACATTTTTTCAATGGTTCATTAATTTAAAAATAATTAAAGTAGACCAAACCACAAAAATCTTTCATTATTTATTTTTTTGAAATGTTTTGGTTTTATTGTTCCAAAACTTAAAATATAAAAAGCATTTTTTAATTAACGATATTCTATATTCATTTTTAACAAAAATCTCATTACCATTTCCTAAAAAAATATCTAAAGACTTATTTAAAAAAATTAAATTAAAAAAAAAAAATAACATGAGAGAGAGAGAAAAAAAATATTAAAAACCATTTATCCTGTATTCAACGTCATGCCAAAAGAATTTATCAGAATACATACGATGTAAATTTTATGTGCTTTGATGGGTTTTTTTTTTGTTGTTGTTGTTGTTATATTGTATCTTATCATTATTTGAATTCATTTATTATTATCTTTGGTTTTTGGCTGAATTTTTAGATAACAATAAAATTTTATATGACGGGCAGGAAGAAAAATTTTTTTTTTAGTTTAAAAGATTGGAAATACAAAAAAAAAGTGAAAATAAAATAACAGAAAAAAATATATACATAATATGTATGTATGAGAGATTAAAAAATAAAACAACAAACAATTCATGGAAACCGCATCACACAAAAGTATCTTGCTTTATATGTTTTTATTATTTTTATTCGGTTTTTTGTTTTTTGTTTTTTTTTATTTGAAAAGGCAAAAATGAATATTTTTATTCCAAAAATGGATTCATTTTCCATTTTATGTGAAATTTTATACCAAAAAGTGAAGGGTAAAAAAAAATTTATATAAAAGAAAAATATAAAAAAGTATCTTCTGTTGATAATGATGATTTTATATATAAAAGTGAAGCTTTTTTTCCTTTTTTTTGTTGTTGTTTTCAAAACATTTTAAAACAAAAATTTAAAAAAATAAACTTCAGAAAAGAAAAACTATCAACTTAAAAATTTGCTTTGAATCGTGCTTTTGCAACATTTATTTAGTAATTTCATCAATTTCAAGATTTCTTGTCATTGATGACATGAAACATCGTTCAATTGATGATGAAAAACTTGTTCTTTATAAATTCGCAAATACGTACTATGTGTACCATATATAATATTCTGTAATTTTGTTCGTAGTTGTTTTTTTTTTGTTTGCTGTTGTTTTGTTTGTTAAACTATTCTGGACAATGATGCTGGACCGAATATAAGAATAATCGTTTTGTGGAACAATAGCTTGATGAAATAACAACATTCAATAATATAATTCTTTGGATCGTTTGTTAATCGCGTCATTGTCATCTTATAAGTCGTCGTAATCGTAATCGTTACGTGTTATAGACGTAACGTTTATTTTTCTATAGAATGATTATATTTCTTTCTTTCTTGAAAATAAAAGATAGAGAATATATGATGATGACATATAATATAAAGCATGTACCATGAATTTAATAACGAAAACAGATAACTATAGAATAATATCTACTTTTTCTTGAAGTATTTTATTTAACAATTGCAAACGAAACACAATACAACATTTTCTTGTTCTTTATTTAGTTTTTATTTTTATTTTTTGTTGTTGTTGTTTTTTAAAGAAAGCTTAAAGGTCGTTCTTTATAGGTGGTATGCATGCGAATAACATACCTTGAATATGATGATAGAGGTAAATAGGTAGGTTGTTGGGTAGGTACAAGTACAAGTATAAAAATTCTTGTATATATTTGTGCAAACAATTATTTAACTAAAAAAATAAAAATATATGTACATACTTACATATAAGTTGATGCAGCTATAACGACCAAAATGGTATTACTAGTTGTAAGATTGTGATGTTTTTCACGCCAGGAGAACAATAAGATATGTATGTATATTTATCTACATACATACATATGTACCATATACATACTTAAATGCGTGGCATACATTAAGTATATTTTGCGATAAATAGTTTGAGTTAAACTAAAATTTTGGACCTTTAAAGTTTCGGAAACAATATTCACTGGGTTTGAGAATTATGAGCGAAATGTATGATAATTATTTTTTTTTAATCTTTTGTCTCGAATTTGATTTCCATTGACTTAAATCAGATAAAAATGTTAAAGGATTTTTGAATAGAATAATGATTAGGTGAAATTTGTTCTAAGGTTCTGTTTTTTTCTCTAAAGAAAGTTACAATTAATTGGGTTAACTTCAGAGTTCTGTTCATCATTTGGAAACATTTTAGCCATTTTAGTCTCAAAAATTCAATATTGCTAAAATAATAAATTTTATGTAGATTTTCTGATATGTTTAATCTACTTTTTAAAACTTCCATGTGCTCATGCATTAACTGTGAAAGGTATGAATAACGACAACGTGCTAAAATCTCACTTATATGCAAAATTTAATGCTTTTGAAAAAAAGAAAAGAACTAGTTTTTGTAAAGAAAATTTTGCAATGGTAATAATGCATAACAGCACTCATCTAACCGATAAGAAATAATGAAAACGACTTGTGAAGAATTAAAAAAATAAAATAGAAGCGTAACACCGTGTATAACAGATTAAAAGTACATTATATAGATAAATAATATAAAAGAGATTTAAGAAACAAGTATTAAACTAAGTAAAAAAATGTATTAAAAAATCTAAATAAACTGTATAGGAAATATACAAGATATAAGATACACACTACATATTACACATAATAAATATACGATACCACATGAGGGTCACATTATTATTGTTAATTCAATAATAAATGTGAATAATATATATATTTCTTTTCTTCAGACAAAAAAAAAAGAAATTATATGTACTTAGTTTTAAAATACAAAAAAAAAAAAACCCTTTTGTGGTGAATTTTATTCGTTATACAAAATAAAATATGTAGATTTTCACTAAAAACCCACATAAAAGCCGGTATTATAATATTATTTAGAAAAAGAAAAAAAATATGCGTCACGTAACATATAGATTAAGTACGTGAGTGTGTTTGTGTAGTTTAAATATACTTTTAGAAAATAATAATGATAATACCTGAGAAAAAAAAAATCGTTATTATTTAGCATATTGCGAAAACAACAGAAATTATAATCGAGTTTTGTTGCCTATAAAAAAAAGTTGAATTATTAACAGTTTTTATTCTTCTATTCTTTTTTTTTTTTTTAAATTTAGATAGAACACGTATGACGATGATGCTAATAATAATGATATAAAATTTTGTGTCCACTATTATAACATATCTTACATATTTATGATTATATACCGGTAAACTGGTATCTACATATGTACAATAAAAAAAATTCGACCCGTCACATCTAAACTACCATTATTCCTTTCTTAAAAAAAAAAAAAAAAAAGTATTAATAATACTAAAATAATATTATTTTCCACTTAGTTATTTTTTTTAAGCGGGTTAAGCAAGTCTTTCGGGAATTTTTATAATAATATTTAACATAAAAATTGGATTTTTTTTCCTGTGGGGCCTGTTTTTTTTTTTTTTTTTTAAATTTTAATATCTGATATCTGACTATCTGAGTTGTACAATGAATTGTCTTTTTTTTTTTTTTTTCTTTTTTGTTGTTAATTTTTGGCTTGCAATATTTTTGTTATCTACCATCTGCCAACACTCTTTTATAATACATGTTACATGTATGTAAAAAAAAAAATTAAAATGAATTTAAGTATTAAACACGAAATGAACTGGAAATATTATGGAGCTCTAGATATACGAGTATGTTTTGTATGCTTCAAAAGGTAATTATTATTATCATAATCTTTAGTTTTTCGATACATTGTGTGTGTGTGTGTTTGATTTTTTTTTTCTTGCAAAAGTATTTCTTTGTACTTTATAAAAATTCTGAAAGGAAAGTCTTCTAAAATGACTCTTATGTTTTTTTAATTCAATTTTTTTTTTTTTTTTGCTAGTTTCACAGTCTGACTACTAATTGCTTATCAAAAACAGAAAGAAAACAAAAACAACAAAAAACCTAAGGAGGTTCCTTGAAAAAATTGTAATCATCATCATCTGATTACCATTTCAAATTTCCTCTTTTGAGTTCTTTTCTTTGTATCACAAGAAAAAAAATAAAAAAATAAAGTAAAAAGAAAATGATGGTAGTTGTTAAATGTTAAGTTAGTTTGGTAGAGACTTAAAAAATTGTAGGTATGTTATTCTGTCGGACGTGTTTCTTGTTGTTGTTGTTGTTGCTATTTAGTTCTGTTAGTTTAGTGTGTTGTTTATATTTTATATTATTTTTGTAGGATGTTAAATTTGGAACACGGTACTGAATTTAAATATAGCTATATGTATTGTTTTTTATTTCCTTTTCTAAGAAATAGAGTTTTATATTTATATATGTCATCAAAAAATACATATATGTTATTTTGCAAGTATGGTATTAAAGAGTATCTAAAAAAGGAAAAAGAATTCTTAAATTGCTTATACAGCAAATCAACAAAATACAAAAAGGAAAAAAAAAATAATAAAAAAGAAAAAATAAGAAAATTATAAAAAATGTGTGTAACAAAAACATGATAGTCACGTAATAAACTTTATGTTATTTTTTATTTTATTTATTTTTTTTTTTTTAAATGTACAAGGTGGGTTGAAAGCTTGTTCCTATCCATGTAGGCCTTATGTTGAGGTATCAGTAGAATTTCTTTTGCAGGAGGAAGTTTTTGAACATCTTGGTAATTCAAGAAATGTTTCCAATATTTTGCTCGATAGAATCAATAAAAAAGAATGTTTCCAAATTTATTTCCATTCCAAGCAAACAATCTGTTTAAATCTCTTCAGAACAAAAACCTTCGGAGATGAATAATTTTAATTTTCTAGGATGTTTTCTGCCACCATCAATAATCGTTAGACTTTTTATCTATTTCTACAAAAGTTAATTTTTGAATAATTGGGGTATGATCGTGTGAACTTTTATAGTACTTGACAAATAACTGTTGAACCGCTTATTGAAAAATTTTATCCTATATCTTCATATCACCCTGTACATATTGTTTTTCATTGTAATGTTTATTCAATGTTTCATCTGTTTATTAAAATTAAACAAGCCAGAAAATAAGAAAAATATTTAAAATACGACACATAAAGCAAAAAAAAAATGTTTAGTTAGTTTTTTTTTAAATATTTTTATTTCATACTCAAACGAGACAGGACACACAAAATAAAAAAGAAAAAAAAATTATTCTAAATTCAGATTAGGACCACACGCGGTGTTGTTTTATTTATTTTTATCAAGGTTGTGATTGTTAGTTTTTATAATATCTTAGGTACTGACAAACAATGTGTTTATTATACTGATTCTTTGATTTTGCAAATGCTTTTTTTTTTTTTTACTGGAGCCCAAATAGATACAAATAAATGCGAGAATATACGAATACGTATGTACATATGTATATGTATATATATTTTTTTACATAAATCTAAAAGATGTAAGAGATACAAGATCTTTTTCAACGGAATAATTTAATATTTTTTAGATTGAAAAATTTCTTTGAAAAAGCAATACCATTTTGGTCAAGGGCCATTTAACCTAAATATTTTAAATAAAAATTGGCTTGTTTGTGTGTTTTTGAAGAAAACAAAAATGAATTCAGAATTTAGAATTTAAATTAAAAGATTATGAAAAAAAAAATATATGTATATGTAAATAAATAAAAGATACATATTTTTAAAATGAAGATAAGAAATAATACATTTTAATCAAAAATACATAAAAGCAAAAACTTTAAAAAAAAATGTATTATGTATATTGTATCTTTTATGTAGTTTTTATAAATTAAAATTGCTAAATTCCTATCATAGAGTCTTTTGCTATAGCTTTTGTTTTTTCTTTTTTAATAGCATGAATTTTTTACTTTAAGATATTTGTATTATTTGAAATTCTTGAAAAAAAACTTTATCTTTTATAAATTTTCAATAAAATAGAATTGATTGCTTAAAACTGATATCAAGTAGAAAAAAAACAACATGAATTTAGTATTTCAATTACTTTTTTTTCTCTTATTTTCAATTTGAAAGAGAAAAATTAAATTTATTATACTTGAATCCGATATAAAAAGCAAAATAATTTTGGTTATAAATTTTTTTCCAGATTTAAAAAAAAAAAATACATATATTTCAAGTTGTATGTGTAGGTATCTTTAAGTATATATTATTAAAAAAAAAAAAATAAAACAAAAACAAAAGTCACGACGAAGTTGAAAAATAAATGATAGCTCTAAAAGATTAGAAATAGATAACTATTAATTAAGAGGAAATTAATCGTTTTTTCCGAATATGTAGAGAATGTAAGTTGAATAGTAGTTTGTTGAATAGATTGAAATGGAATGAAGGTTATTTATCTTGATTATTGTTTTTTTTTTTTGTTTCAAATGATTTAGATCGGTTTGTGTTGTCTGCGCAGTTGTAGATAGCATGTGTTTGAAAAATTAAAATCGATTGAAAGTGTAAAAGGAAAAAACCGATGAAGAAAAGAAAAAAATAATCAATGCAAAGTGTTAAAAAGTTAAAATTAAATGCATTGTCTGAATCTTAAAGTTTTCAAAGGATTATTCAAATACTTTAAAAGTACATAATATGTATGTATGTAACTGAACTGAATACCCAAAGTTTTTGAGCAATTATTTAGTGTTTTTTGTTTCGAAAGGAATTAATTAAATCTATTTAATTTTCCACTTTAACACATTTTGAATCTATCACAAGTTTTGAAGTTTTCGAAAAATTCGAAGATAATTTCGAAAATAAGTCTAAAAATTCGAGAAAAAAATTTCGAATAGAAAAATTCGTAACATTTTTACATAATCAGCCCACTTGGTTATATCTTTTTATTTATTGGATTAGTTCTTCACGTTTATTGGTTTTTCATAAAATTTACGCATAGCTATCCAATATTTTTTTAAAATATTTTAGCATGGAAACCAATATCAATTGACAAATGTTCAAATAACATAGGAGGACTTTAGAACATTTAATTAAAAACTCGAAGTTCATATCTCTAAAATTCAAACTTGCCATGTATTGAAATATTTTGAAACGTCCTATTCGAAAATTTGATATCAACTTTTATGTTTACTTAAATATTTAATTTTGTTTTTAGTAAAAAAAAAAAACAAAAAACAAAAAATAATCTTTATTTATTATTATCGAAAAAAGTTTGTAAAAGTTTTAAGTGGTATAGAAAGATAATAGCATTTGGTTTGCTCTCGAATACATTTTATTGGTTTCAGATTTAAAAAAAAAAAAAAAATCGTAAGGAAAATAAATTAAAAATATTACAAAAAAGTAAAGCTTCTATAATTCGAACATATTTTATTTTTTATTTTTTGCTGATATTAATGGGACAATAACCTTGTTAATAAAATAACAAATACAAATTTAACCATCTGAGACCATTATAAATGTTTTCAATATTTTTTCGTAAACTTAAAGGAATAAGTAAAATAACAAAAAAAAAATTTAAAAAAAAAACATAAATAAAAAATATAATAGAAAACTTATCATCCTTTTTAATAAAAAATATTTTTCTTTATTTTAAAAGAGAAATAAACTTGTTTATTATTTTATTTTTTATTTTTAACAAAAAAAAAAGGTGAATTTATAAGGTTTAACGCTAACTGAGAGAAGTTGTATATATGATGTTATTATTTTTCTTAGTTACAATGCTAACATAAATTGTAAAGAAATCCAGTTTTATTTTTACATAATACATTGTTATTTTTATAAAATATGTGTGCAGGAAAAGAGTTCAATGAAGAAAATATGGAAACAAAAACCAACTTATAGAACAAAATTTTAAAGTAAGTAAAATAAAAATACAGGAAAAAAAAAAATCCTAACAACACGAAAAGGAAATAAAATTACCTTATCAAACACGAATTATTATTAAAAAAAAACAGAATACAATAGACAGAAGAATAACAAAAAAAAAAAAAAAAAGGAAGATAAAAATGCATGAAGCCGAAAACATAATCAAAAATATATTTTATAGAAAAAAAAAATAACCCACATTATTTTTAATAAAATTTATGACATAGCATACGTACAGCGAGTGATGATGGGAGGTAAATTGATTTTTGAAAAATAAGAAAACAAAAATTGTAAAGGAGTAGCAAGATATAAAAAATGAGACAATTTTTAATATAACATACAACACTAATATGAAACAGGATGACGTGATGTGAGAAGTCATATCTTGAACCGCAAATGTATACCTAAATTGACATCCTACTAAGTAACGTAACTTCAAGGTAAAAAGTATTTAAGGATCATAAGGTAAAAAAAAAAAAAAAAATTTGTAACGTGTGTAATGTATTAATGCAACATGAATGTATTTTATATTTTATGCAAGAGTAATAAAATCCTTGAAAAATGTAATTTGAAAAAGAAAGCAAAAAAAAAAAAAGTATGTCAATCAATTTTACCCCATCAAAATGAAATGACATGTATTTTACGTATATGTACTTTAAAAAAAAAAAAAGAAAAGAAAGGTATTTGAAACACATAAGTATAAATACTACATATTAAAGTTTTGTATGTTCGTTTATAATTCATTATTCAATATGTTGTGTACTAAAAAAAATTATGTGACTGAAATTTAAAATTACAGAAGATTTTGTTGTTGTTGTTTAATTTTCAATAAATTTTTCATACACGTAAACACACATTTGCATAAAATGAAAGAGGAAGTTATACGTATATCACATGTGTGTTTTATATAAATTTATATGAAATTATTAAGTTAAATAGAAACCCAGGAAAACATAATTGAAAAACCATAAGGATGCATTATAATCAGGGACCTCATAAAATTTAAGATATTATACAATGAGTCAGTTGATTAATAAAGTAGAAATCTACAAAAACAAGAAAAGGACATTTTGTTTTGATAAATTTTTCTTAAGTTTGAAAATTTCCTGTATTTTGTAGAGAAAGTTTTGTTTTTTTTTTTTTTCTTGTAGGGAAAAGTTTTATTTTTCTTGTGCATTTGCTTTTATAAAAAAAGAAGCAAAATTGTTAAAAAGGTAATTTAAGATAGCTTCAAGATTACTTAAAACTAAAAACTTATAATTTTTTTTTTGTTTTTTTTTTTACTTGCGTTTTTCTGAAGTAATTTATATATTCAATCCCATGATGATATTCTAGGATGAATATTAAATTCTAAAGACAACGATGTGAAAGGAAAAAAATGTATATACAGAAAAAACTTATAAGTTTACGGTTCTTTAACAGGACACGTACATGAAAGTTTTCTTTAGCTCTTATATGTGCTTACAGAAAATAACTTTTATATTATGTTTGATTGCAGTACTAAAAAATACACTACACTAGAGCGAAAAAAAAAAACAAGAAAAACGTATCTGAGCTTAACTCATAGTTACAAATGGAATTCAACTTTGATTTGAAACAAGACAATGTTTTTTTTTTTTTTGAAAAAAGTTTCTTCTATAAGAACACTTTCAATACATTGTGTCTGGATGTTTGAAATGATATTGATTCAATTAAGTGCTTATTTGTACCCCTCTTTAATCATCTTTTTTAATTTTCTTGCGTGTTTTGTGAAAAATGAAACTCTAAACAAATCAACACTTTTGAAGTTTTTTTTCCTTCCTTTAATCAAACTGTTTCCCTTTTTCTTGTTTTTGTTTTTTGGTTTGTAGGTCTGATTCTGACATTTAGGCTATATTGCATGAACATAATTTATATATCGAAATTAAATTTTGCTGCTGCTAATTCTTTAAAAGCACGGAAAATAATTTTTATATACATATGTATGTATGTTTGCCAATATATAATTCATTTAAACTTTCAATGCTAAAAAAAAAATTATTTAGTAGAATAATATAAAATGATGGGATGTATCTACATACATACATATGTACTATGATGCTGCTGCGTGATTAATGCTTTGCTTACAGCATTTGAAAGTAATGACATTTGGTCTCACACATACATAATTTTTGTATATTCTCCAGTTCTTAAACATAAATGATTTTTTTTTTCCTTTTTACTTTTCGTTACTAATTTAGTTAAATATACTAAAGGCACGATTCTCTGTGGTGATATATATAATATACTATGTAGTATGTACAATGTGATATTAAAGCACAACCACATAATTTTTATTATATTTTTTTTTAAGTAAATTGAAACATGAAATGGATGAGCATATACGATTTTTCTTCTTTTATTATTACTAAAACCGTATAAAATTGTATCTGGTGGTAAAAAAAAAAAAAAAAAATTGGTGAAAAAACAGAATCTTTGTATCTGTGTTACAAATGATAAAAGTGGGTAGAAAAATGGGAGGTAAAATGATGTTTAAAATGTTTTTAATATAAAAGTTTTATCTTTTTTTATACGAAAAAAAAAAAAAATAAGAGTATATATTAGTCGGATGATGATGATGATATGTTTATATTACATTACTCTGTTATATCTCATAAATGAAACTACTCATAACACTAAAAGAGTGCATTTATTTACTTTACGAAGCGTAAACATAAAATCGTTGCATTTTATCATCTTCACTTGCATGCCTTTAATTTATCTGTAATATTATATACATATATTTTTTTCCCATTTTTTGTTTTTTATTTTCCTTTTAAAATCTTTTGAAAATGAAAATGGGAAAAAATATAATTCATAAAAAGATGTCGATGCTGATGAAAGTTCATGTAAATACACAGAAAAATGTTACTTTGAAGGGAAACAAAATATTCTATGGTAAAAATTTATTTTTTGTGCATAACATGATAATGAGAGTAGCATAGCAATGTTGCAGGGTTAAAAAAAAAATAAAACAAGACAAAATGATAAATATTTATCGGATAGAAAAACCTGTATAAATTTAAATTAGTATAAAAGCAACTCAACCAAAATTACATAAAAATGACGTCTGATTATTATTATAAAAAATTAAGATTACAAGGGTGAATAAGGACAATAAAGGCAAAGATAATACACCAAAAAAAAAACATATAAAAAGGGTAGATATTTTTGTTGTTGAAAATAATTCACACTATACAGGATGGAATACAGGATGCTTTGATTAAGATTGATAATTATATTCAGGAAAAAAGGGGATTGCTTTTTTTTTTTTTTTTTGTAAAAAAGCATGTTGAGAGAAAAGAGAGTTTGAAAAAGATTAAAAGCGTGTTCTTGATAACGAATCGTTTGTAGTAAACGAAGTAAAGTGAAATATGGTGTTTGATGCCAACATCAAATTATAAATTTAAAAACAGGAATGAAAATAGTTTTCTTCTTTTTTTTTTTTTTAATTTTCAGTAATTATCCTCTAACAGTCTTTTAAACTTGAATTTTATTTTATTATTTGTCTGTGTAATCATGTTTTTTTTCTTTTGAAAATTTCATATCTTAGATTTTTTAATGTCCTTGCCTTGACTTGCTTAAAACTTGAACAGTAAACAAAACCGATAAAAAAAAATAAAGAAACTTTACTCCTTGAAGAAAAATTGATTAAACCACAAACCAAGGATGTTTATTATATATTTTTCAAGAATACGGAGTGTTGTTGAAGATTTTTAAAAACCAAAAAAGTGGAGATAATAAAAAAATGCAACCTCGTCACAGTATCAATCAGAACGGACATAGTTTTTGCAAGAAGTTTTGGTTTTTAGATGCAATAAGCTTTAAAAATATTCGCGGAAAGGGAAGGGTAAGGATCTATATAGGTCTATATAGGAACAGTAACAGTTCAACATCAAAAGAAATGAACATAATGAATTATGCTATCAACAGACACGCCACCATACAATAACCACAACTTAATTTTGTCAAAAATGTTGGATGAACACAATGCCGACACGACGACCCAATATTTAAAATGTTGTTTATTTTTCTATCGTTTTACTTTTAACATGGCAACGTAAATTAAAATCTAGTAATATTTTATTATACCGCTTTTTTTTGTTTTTTTTTTAAATCAACCCTTATAGGCATAAAAATTGAAAATTATAAATTTGTATAGCCTGCCATTACCATTCATTCGCAATCTTTTCAAATATACCCTTCATAAATTTATAATCATCCTGTTAAATTATAAAGTTTTCATTTAAATCAATTCATAAGCATAATAAAATATCATATTACCTACAGTTTCATAAAATAATAAATATAATAAAACCTTTTCTTTTTTTTTTTGTTCATTTTATATCGGATACGTAAAGAATAATTAATGAGTTTTGAAAAGGAATTAAATTCATTTTATGCTTCAGTAGAAATTTTTATATATGAATATGAAAATTATTTTTTTTTCGAATTTTTTTTGTTGTTTTATATTCCAAGTATCTGAGTAGAAAATACATAACAAAAACAACAAATTTTAACGTGTGCGTTTTTCTCATAAAATTTAAATTAAATTACAAAAAACAAATTAAGTAAAATTGAATTAAAATTTTTACATTTATGTATTATTTTTTTTTTAATAAATAAATCAAAATTTTATAAAAATAATAAATTTAAAAAAATATTTTCAATGAATAAATACTAAAAGGAAATACATACTTTTTATTTTAAATTTTTTTCGTGTTTTTTTTTTCGATGAAAAAAATATTTACCGTCATAATATAAATATTACAATGAAAAAGAAGAAAGAAAAAAAACATATTTTTTGCTGTCTTATTTATTTTTCAACATTCAGAATATTTTTCAAAACATTTATTTTCATTTTTAACATAAACTTGACGAATAAAAAAAAACAACAACATATTAAATTTTTTTTCGGTTGTTTTTCCTTTTTTGTTTTTTTTTTTTTTATTTGTAAAGCAAATATTAATCATATTCATACATCGTATATTTTATATAAAAAATTTTAATATTCTTTAGAAGAATGTCATTATTTGTACAGAATTTTGAATAAATACACACACACAGACACATATCGAAATTTTCACAATAAACATTTCATACACGGAAGTTTTCGTTTGTCGTTATAATTTTGTTTTTTTAATTTTTCCAAGGCAAATTTTTTTTTTCACGTTTCGTTTTCAGTTTTAAAATTTTTATAAATTTTTTTTTATAGAGATTTTAGGAAATAAATGAAATACCTTTATATGTGTATATATTGTTTTTTTTTTTATTGATAACGTAAACATTTTTATTTCATTTTGTTTTTTTTTTCTTTTTTTATTGATTTGTTATATTTTTCTATGGTAAAAAAAAGTTTAATTTAATTTAAACTTTTATTTTTTCTTCACAAAAGAAAAATTGTTCCTCAAAAAAAAAAAAAAAATAATAATAAAAAAATAACTTTTGGCGTATATATATTCTTTTTTTTTATTCTCAAAATAAGAATACAACACATACATTTGCTCCATATATCAAATAAATTATATGTGAAGGATATTCGATTCACAGAAAAATAAAAAATAAATAAACATAAAAAATAATAAAAAAAAAAATACAATCAAAACAATCAAAACTTGTTTTGAAGATATAAAAGTTTGTTTATGTACTTTTTTGTTTTTTCTCTAAATAATTTTTTTTTTTTTTTTGTATTTTTTACTCAAAGAATATTAATCAAATTTTTCTACGTAATATATAGTTTTTATTTATGTTTAGATAAAATAAAAAATAGGAGAAATAAATAGAGAAACAGGATATGTTATGCGAGTTTATGTTTTTTTTTGTAAAAACAAAAAATAAAAAAAAAAAATAGGAGGAACATTTTCACAATTATTATTAGAACAAGCACTCAAAACAAAATTTTATGTTTTTTCAACATACAATCTGCAACAGACAATGTATTTTTTATTTTAAAAAATATATGTATGTATATATTTTAGTTATATTGTTCTCGAGGATTACAAAAAAAAAAAAAAAAAAAAAAAATAAGCAGAGCATAAAATTAATACAAAAATTTGCAAAAACATAAAAAAAATTAAAGGTTATAACAACAACAAAAAACAATATTTCTAGCTATGCCTTCTGGGATAAAAATGAAAATATTATGTACAAAGGACATAAAAAACGGGGATTTGTTTTCTCGATGAAGATAAAACAATTTTTTATGATCCAATAACATAGCGTAATTTCATAACAAAAGCAATTCAAGCAACAGAAACAAAAAAAAAAAAAACGAATGGGGAATATTACGACGTGTATGATATAGGGTGTAAGTGTAAGTATTATTACGGTATCACATTCCGAAAGGGAAATTTCCGTTTTTGTGTTCCGCACTTATATAAAAGTGCATGTTTTTAATATAGGTACCGTTATAATTTACAATTCACCCCCTTGAAACCATAAAGTGTGTGTTGCGTTTTTTTTTTATTAAATTTGATAATAAAATACAATTACATAGGTATAACCCAAAAAGAGGAAAAAAAGTGTGCTTCAACGCATATTTAATGAATTTTAAATACAAAAAAAAAAAATTGCACGTACAAATACTTTTTGTATTATTTATCTAAACTCTAATTACTTTATGTAATGCTAATCAGAGATTTATTTTTGTTTTGTTCTACGAATTGAATAATTTTGATTATCTTACTAAATGTGAAAAAAAAAAAATATGTATATAAAAAAATTTTTGTACATCCCGGATGACGACGACAGGTCTGTTTTCTATCTAAAATTCCGTGACAGTATTAAATTAAATGTCCCCTTATTTATTTATAAAAATACTAATCACACGTTTTTTTTTTTGCATCTATAATTTTTTATGCCCTTACAATGAAAACGCATCGGGCATTAATGATTATATGATCGTGGTGATGATGGGGTGGAAATTTAAGGTGATGTTTATTTAAAAATTCTAAAAAAAAAAAAAAATCTATCAATTTATGTTTTTGTTTGAATAAAATGCGAGCTTCCTGTCCCATCTGTTCGTGCATACATATATTTATCATAAAAATCTTCAATCCCTTTTTACGATACGACAGGGTGACAAAAGTCATATTATATATTATAGTATTTTAGTTTTATGCTAAATTTAATGTTTCAGATGTCTTTTATTTTTTCTCATTTGATGTTTTTATTGATAATGGTTTTGTTGTAATGCAATGTGACGCCTCAAGTAAATATATTTTTTTTTTCATTTGGCTTTTTTTTTATGAACGATGAATATTTTATATTGAAAATATACGCCCTAATAATAAAGCCTCCCATTTTGAATTTTTTGTTTTTTTTGTTTTAAATTTGTGTATAGAAAGTAAAGGCCGCTAAATATGTCCATCTAACAAATGTCTGCTTCCGTCATAAAAATAAAAAAACAGGCATCAAAAAAATAGACATAACATAAAACATAAATGAAAAATGTGATAAAAATATTGCTTTGATTGCTGACATATAAACTGTCGATTGTTTTTATGTTTTTTGTTTATTAAAATAAAAAAGTTTTGTTGTGTTTGTAAATATCTAAATCTAAAAGTTGAATGAATGTTACTGTATGTTTTTTGTTTTATCGTTTCACTTGTAATATAAATGGCAAATGATCGTTAATATATGAAATGTATCTTAAAAAGATAAAAGACAGAGCCTTTAGCAATTTGATAACAGCAAAGCACATACAAAAATTAAGATTTAAAAAAAATCAACAGTAACAACAAAAAAAGCAGTTATAAAGAAAGAAAAAAAGTACATAGATACATACATATATTTTGCATGTTTCATGTATCTACATGAACGAAAGTTCCGGAGAGTAAAGTAAAAAATCTACATTTTGTTTAGATATACATATGTATGTTTCTACATTGCATTAATTGTTGTTATTGTGTTTTTAAGATTCACAGATTTGTATAGAAAAATTTAAGATATGGGCGATCGGTATAAAGAAAAGAAATCAAAAAACTGATAAGCAGCAGCAACAGCAGCTTGAAGAAACACTTCATTGACCAATTCGTAAGTAAAATAAAGAAGCATTAAGGTAGCATCATTAAAAAATATTTTGTGCAGTTTAGAATGCATTTATGTATATGCCTTAAGAGTGTATATAAGAATTTTTGAATGAACAACCAAATGGACTTTTCATTATTTTTTTATAAGACCAAATTTTTTCCTCTCTGGTAGTTTATAGAAATTTCCGTCCGGTAATATGGAAAATACCGACTTTATCCTTATTTATTTGCAATGTATTGTATTTGAGAAACTTACCAAAAGACTAGATAGAAAAGAACACAAAAAACATACAAAAGGATTATAATGTTGTTCTAATCGCAAATGTAAACAAATTTATTCGAAACATTAAAATAAAAAAAAATAAAAAATTTATAATACAGGAATTATGTTTTAAAATATTCTTTGAGTTTCTCAAGTTTAATATTAAAATGTTGCCGACACAGCAATAAAATACATTCACATACAAAAAAAAAGCTGTTCAAATAATATAATAACGTTTTTTTTTTGTTTTCTTTAAAAAAAACGTCAAGAAAATCATGTTGATTTACAATAAAAATTACAGTCAGAGTCCGCTACAGTAAGGTGATAATTATATTTTCTAAGTTGAGAAGAATGTGTGAGAAATTTAAAATTTAAATTGTTGACTGGTATGAAGAAAAAACGTAATTTTTCTAATGAATATAATTTTAATATACAGGTAAAACGTTGTACTAAAAAACAAAAAAACTGTATTATGTCGATAAAATTTTATAAGAAATTAAATAAGCTTCAGTAAATTTTAACTGTTGGTTGTGAATTGGAACGTTTAGAAAAAAAAAATGTTTAGTTTGCGTTTCTGCTTGAATTTTAAATGAATTTCAATTGTCAAATAATTGATAATTGACGTACAATTTATTGTTACGTTTAAATTATTTCTGTTTTCATTTGAAAAAAAAAAAAAAAAAAAAAACACGTATGACGCCTGACATTTAAATTAGAACTTACTTGTCGAATTTTGTTTTCAAAAAAAAAAAAAAAAAAAAAAAAAAAAAAATGAAGGAAAAATTTTAACAAAAGGGTCTCTCTCACTGAAATGCTAAAATGCTAAACACATTCTGGGGTTTACTTTTATTATTATTATTCACTGCAACATTTTTTCAGGTAACCAACAACAACAAAAACTACAACCTGAAAGCGTATATATTCAAATCTCGTATTTTTTTTTCTTCTACATTTTAATTTTGAGCATAATTCATGGTTTTGTTTTTTAAGTATTCTGTCTATGTATTCATGATTACATACTTATATATAATTTCGCGTTATACTTATACTCTACTAAAAGTCTAGAAAATGTACACGAAGGGCATCGTAAACACACACACACACATACACACAATATGAAGAATATATATTATGCAAAAAGGGCATTGGCATACCAATTCACCTTGCAGCCAGGGGGGGTTTTGTTTTTGTTTTTTCTTTTACTACAGTTCAACTTTAATATGCCGACAAACTTGAAATAGCACACTATTCATTCCTATTCTAGGATTTAATCTTGGGATGCAAAAATATGAATTTAAACAGGATAAAGGGAGTAGTAGAATGGTTGTGATGTCTTATTGTAGCTGTAAAGTAAAAATACAGGAGCATAGAATAAAATTAAGAGTATCATCACGAAGCATTATTTGTTCGATAGAGAATATGAAAAAAAGGAAGAAAAGCAAAACATGACAGTTGTTGGTGTTGTCGGAAAGATACTCTAGAGAATTTAAATTTGAAAAAAAAAAGGAATAAAAGGAAAAAAAAGAAAAGCAAAAGCAAGTAAATAAATGTAGGCAATGGGAATTTTTATATGTATGTGAGTATATGGTCGTTCCATTATGAATCAAATATTTAAATTGCATTAATTTATGACTGAGATTTGGAATATATTTAGATTATTCCCTTATTGGCATCAATTTTTTCTTTATTCGTTATTTATTTTACATACATTTTTATTCATTTTCATTTTTTTTTTTTTCAATATTTAATGCAATTGTACAAATTCTATAAAAGGATATTGCTTGATCATATTTTGAAATTCTTGTCGAATCATATAATATTGTCCAAAGAAATGGAAAAGGAAAATCAGACCAAAAAAAAACTAAAAAACTATAAGACAAAAGTTTATTTTTTTTTCTTATTTTTCTTAAATCTAATAAAAAAGTTTGAAACTCTATAATTTTTTTTTTATACAAAAAAAAAAAATTCTAAACTCATAAAGTTTTTTTTTCTCTTGTCGATGATATGATATATGAACGAGTCTAGAAGAGAATTTTTACATACTCGTATAATACATGTATTATTAATGATTTTTGAATTTTATCTGCAACAAGAGATAGGGTTATGAGAAAAATAAATTTATTAGATAGCAAAAAAAAAAGAAAAAAACAACAGTCATGTAAGAAAATTGAAAGAAAAACTTTTATATTCTTTTGTTGATATTTATTCAAAAGAATATTATTTTACAAGAAAGAAAAGTTCAGCTTATCAGAAGATTTGCAATCTTTAGAAAAATAATTTTGAAATTCAATCTACCATCTTGAAAAAAAAATGTACGGATATTTATAAAGGAAAAATAAAGAAGGAACAATAAAAAAAAAGGAGAAAAGAAAGAAAAACTATATAAATAAATATCAGGGGGAATAGAATAAAAAATCTGTAAGGTTGTCAAACCGGGTCAAGAACAAGCCAAGGACATTACAAATGTTTCATGAAAGCCGTGTGCGATTTTGTTTTTTTTCTAGCGTATTAATTTTGAGGCTGTTTAGTTTCTCTTATTTTTATTTGATAATTCGACAGAGAAATATTAAAATTTTAGTTGTTAAATAAAGGAATATCAAAAAAGTGAAAAAAAAAAACATAAAGAAACAAGTTTTGCAGCTACAACTTGTCAAGATTTTCTAAACTTTTATAATGGATTTTTTTTATTGCTGTGTGTATCCTTTTTTTATTTAATCTGATTAAATTACTTACTATCGAAGTACGTATATGAAAAAAGTGAGATGATTTTGTTATTATTATCATTCGTCCTGTATCTACTTTATTGTAAAGGGTGTCACAAAAGAAATTTTGAGGGTTTTTTTTTTTAAATCAAATTTTTTGAGCTGTTCTTGTTTTTGAATTTTGTTTATCCTCATTAAATCAATCAGATGAATATTTTATGTTTTTGAAAATCGTTTATTTCTTTTGCGAACTAGAAGCTACGAGAGTGCAGGGATATCATGTGCTTGTGGCATACAGCTAATTTCCGTTTTTTTTTTTTTTTTAAATGTGTTAATTTGTTTTTAAAGGATTGAATAAATTAAAAGAATTTCTCGACTTGAATATTTTTCAAAGGACTTTAATTAAATTACATTGTCCTATTCTTAGAACTTTACTTATGAACTATTGAAAAAAAAGTTTAAATTTCTAATCATAAAGAATACCCTATGCTTTTGTTTTTTTTTAAATAATGTTTTAACTGGAGCACATGAACGTTATGTACATACATATAATGCTTGTTTCTAAATAAAATACAAAAATACACAAAAAAAAAACTTAATTTTTATATTTTTTGTTTTTTTTTTTTTATTTCCAATATTTTGCTTGCTCATGATAATTTCGAAGAAAATTTTCTTGTGTTTTATTTAAAAAAAAAAAAATAAATAAATAAATAATAATAAGAAAACGGATAAGAAAAATAATAAAAGATTGATGATGCGAATACACGCAACATACACAATACAAAATATCTAAATTTTTCATATAGGTATCTATAATATTTTTAGTATGTTTTTGATTGTTGTTGTTGTTGTATTTTGTGTTTTTTAATAAAATATCGTTGTGTTTTTTTACCTAAAGATCGATTGTTGAAAAATTCAATATACTAACATTTTTTTTTAACGTATAATACATAACACGTTTGTGTTAAATACATTTTCATTTTAATAATATGATTATAATGATGATAAATCTTGAATTAGTAAGGTGAGTTTTTTTTTTTTTTTTTTTTTCCAAAAAATTTATGTATCTTTTTCGTTTTTCCTTAAAATTAAATTTATTGTCTTTCAAAATAATTTTAAATTACCTGAAAGTCTTGTATCACATAAACAATAAGCAAAAAAAAAAAAAATGTGTATAGACAGATACATTATACTTGCATTGTTGTAATGTCGCTCATGGGGAGATTATTAGATACTTTTTTTTCTTTGAAAATTTGTAAATGTAATAGAAAAGATTTAAATTCTTTAAAATTGTTGATCTATTAAATTTCTGCTATTTAATGCATGATTAAATATAAATTACTTGAATTACAAAAAAAAAAACAACCAAGTATTTTCTCTTGAAGTATGACTTTTGTTAAAATGGAAAATTTTTAAATTATAAGAAAATAGCAACAACAATAACAAAAATATTGTATTTTGTGTTTCAAACAAGATTAAATTACAATAACGAAATTTAAAAAATAAAAAATAAACGTGAATTAGGTTTTTGTTATTTTTTTTTTTGATTTTTAATTTTCGTTTGTTTTTTTTTTTATATTTGTTAAATTTTTTTTTAAATTCAAAAGAACATTTGTTTTTCATTTGTTATTTTGTATTTTGACGTACTTGAATATGATGCCTTTTTTGAAAAGTGCATCACAATCATAAAAATAAATTCTTATTAAAAAAATAATAATAACCGTTTACAACATATTATTAAATATTCACAATGTTATACATTGAAAATAAAATATGATTTACAATTTGATTTTATAGAAAATTAAGCAATCATTCAAATCAATTTAACGCTATTTTTTTATATCATCAAAAAAACAAAAATACACATAGGGTAATTTTATCAGTCTTGACTCTTGAGCTACTGTGTCAATGGCGAGTTTTTTTTGTTATTTGTTACTAAAGCAAATTTTTACTTTGTTTGTACTAAATTTACGGATTTTTTTAGAAAATTGAAAATTAAAATAATATGTCGTAAAAAAGTGAAGAAAAAAAAATACATTTCTCCAAAATTTTACCGTTTGTTTCGTAGTTTACGATTTTTACGAGTCAAAAAAGTTGAAAAAAAAATTCATAAGGGAACCTCAGGACTGGTAACTTTGCCTTATATCATGAAATACTTGTAACAAGAAAAAAGAAGATGAATACATATATTATTTCATTGATGTTGAATTATTTTTATTACAATAAAAGCAATAATTTTTCTTTTCTTGTGCACTTAACTGAGCACGTTTTTTTCTTCTTGAAAAAAGTTTCATTTTTCTGAACGTTCAATGTTGTTTATTTTATTAAATTATTAAAAATCAGTTTTTCTTCTTTTTAATCGCGTATTGTTAATTTGAATAATTTTATTTTTTTTTTTTATTAAACTGAATTTTGATATGTTGCAAGCGTCATCAAAATTACAAAAAATCATGAAGAGAAAAGACGTGTATTTTTTTAAAGACGTGTTATTTTGTAATCCAGTATCACTTATACAATGTGTTAACACATGTGCCTAAGTTTAATAGTTGTACTTGATATATGAAATGAGTTCGAATTAAATCAATCATTGAGTTTTATTTTATATAATAACTTTTTATCTTTTTTCAAATTTATTTTTCATTCATTTTTGTAATGCGTAAGATACACCATGAAGGAAAACATATTAAATAAATACATTTTGAACATGCGAAAATATACATAGAAAAAAAAAATTATAACCTATCTTCAATAAAAAGAAAAGAAAAAAAAAATAATCAACTATAAAAGAAATATATTGTGTGTACTTTTAGATAATGTATCTACACGTACGATAAAATTAGAAGAATAGTTTTATTATTATTATTATTGTTGTTTTTTTTTTTTTTCAAAGAAGGGGATTCTATGAAATGGAAGTTTTATTTCATTGAAATTATATTAATCAATCTCTTTTCAAGATAAAAATTTTTTTTTTATACATTAAAAAGATACTGAATATGAAAAAAATGCAAAGTAATTCAATTGGAATATAAAATGTGAATGAGAAAAAAAAACCGAAACAAACAGAAAAATTATTATTATTCAATAAAATACAATTAAAATGCATTATCAGCTGTTACAATTTTTGTAGAAAAAAAATAAAATATTTTTTTTTTTTTTTTAAAAAAATTTAATAATAAAAAGAGAAATTGTGTTAAGGATTTTAATAAACACTCGTACATGAAAAAAAAAATATTTTATTGTTCACAAAATGAGAACACATTATTTATAAAGTAGTTTCAGTAGTTTTAAACTATAAAACTAAAAATACTTAGGTCTACTTAAGTTTTTGAGTTTATGATGTTCTTATTTAAAAAAGAAATGAAATAAAAAAAAATTCCATGAAAGTTTTTTACTTTCACAAAATTAAAATTAAAATGGGAAAAAAAAACTTCAACAAAAAATATATAAAAAGAAAACACAATAGAAAGGACTAAAATATAAAAACTTGAAAAGAATATTTTAAATAATTTTAGAAGATACATAGAATAAAAAAAGTGTTTAACAAAGAAAGTTGATTTTTCATTACAGTAAGCGATATAATTGAGAATAAATTTTAATTTGTAAAAAAATAAAAATGAATTTTAATGAAATGTTTCGGTTGATTTGTAAATTTCAATGTATTTATTATGCAATTATGATATCTTTCACAATTCATAAATATTGTAGAAATGTAAATATATAGGAGTTTGTAAAAATAAAAATAAAAATATTAAAGTAATTTTTTTTAGGGTTCAAAAATATAGGACAATAGATAGAAGGAAGAAATTTTAAAGGCTCAAAAATAACAAAATTTGATTCTTCTCTAATTGTGATTAAGTATCAACTTTCATAGACAATTTTTAGAATTTATGTGAGAATATTAATTTTATTTTGTTTTTTTTTTCAACATTATTCACCCTATTTTATTTGGTTTTTATTTTAAAAATATTTTTGTCTTTCTTCTGTCATTAAAAAATAATTTTTTTTATTCTGGATTAATGGAAAACGTCAATATCTATGTGATATGATTAAGAGTCATAATAAATCGAAATGAAAATAAATTAAATAAAAAATTAGTATTGATTTCCAAAACAATAAAGTAAAATATTTTCCCATTAAAAACTCTTCGAGAAGTTTAATTGCTATCAGAATTATTTATAATAGTCATTGACATGAAAATTTCTTAGTCTATAGCTGAACGTGATCTAAATTCATTACTTAATTACTTCTTACAGTAATTATTTTCCAATCACGATCTTAGAAGTTTATGTAAAATTGTGTAAATATGATAAATAGAATGCACGAATATCGTTCCAAAACTCTGAATTGTTCCATTTTCAAATTGAGTAAATAATTAGTTCATATAATTCAGAAGATGATGAAGGTATTTTGATTATTAAAAAAAAAAGGAGGACATTAACAGCCTCACCAACAAGTTCAATATTAAATTTAAACACCACGAAATCCTTTGTAGTCTGATCAATTCAAATCGAAGCTTTTGTTTTTTTGACATACACAAATGACAAATCTTTGTAACAGAAACCAATAAATTTCGCTAATCGTCGAACATGTTTAAAAAACGTGTTTTGAAATCATTTTTAATCAAATAAAAACTGATTACACTGCAATGTACAATTTCTTTGATGTTTGAGAGTAAAAAAAAAATGTTTTTTTTGAACATACTTTGTCGTCCTTTTTAATCTGTAGTTTGAATCGTAGTGCTCGGATTGTAATTAAAAAAGATTTGTGTAAAATACTCTTTCAAGGAGTATTCCATTCACAAATAAAACAGTACAAAGATTATCTGTAGCTTAAATTATATCAAAGGATTCTGTTTAATATTCAAACAAACAAAAATCTATATTTTGAATCCTTAAGTTTATTTTCTATAGACGATTTTATTAGACAATTTAACATTACCTGAAAATTCTTGCTCTCGGTAATAATTTTTAGAAGTCGGAAATTATATTAATTTCTTTTTTTTTAAATTCATTTTTTTTTTACAATATCGATTTTCTATATGTTCTATTTAATTTAAAATTACTGTTTTTTAATTTTAAATATATCAGATCATCCTTTTTATGTTACGGATTATATGAACATAACATATTTTTTAATTTTACCTTATACAGTATTAAATAGATACTTTATATATTTATACTTGCAAAATATACATGACTATACATAATTTCTCTTTTGCCTGATAATTATTATCATCAATTTTTTTATTTTTATGTTCAGTTTTCAGTTAAAGAGAACAATGTGTACATGTTGTGCCTAATTACATGTTATCCATCAGGTAGAAAAAGAAAAAAAAAACATTTCTTTTTTTTTTTCTGATTTCATAGAAGGCAAGTAAAAATAATAAAACATAAAAAAGATAAAAATAAAAATATGTTCGGGGATTTAATATAATATGTATTATAAAAAAAAATAAAGTATATTGTGTTTATAACTGCAGGATATCAATTAAGGATAAGCTTTAACGTCATATGAAAAAGATGTTTATTATCGTGTTTATGTATCTATTTATATTTTCTGTATATAAGATACAATTTATATTTAAGAGAAGAAGAATAAAAAAATAAAAGAAATTCAAAAAGATTAATCAGAACATGAACAAATTTTCTACATTATTGAAATATATAAAAAAAAAAAAAAAACAAAGATTAATTTATGAACTTCAAAGAAATTTTTGTTATTATTTCGTTATTTTTTTTTTCTAATTAAAATTAAAAATGTTATAAAAGAAAAAAAAAATGTTTCTTTGTAATTAACTTTTCGTTTAGATGTAATTTGATTGTCTAATATTTTTTTTTTATTATCTTTTACTTTTTTATTGCACGTTTTTGAATTTAATTTTTGTATCTCGCATCACTAATTTCAATACATATTTTCATATTTGTTGTCATTAAATTCTATTGTCAGTTAGCAACCGAAAAATGATTAGAGAAGAGAAAATATATCATAGAAATTATTATCAGAAGGAAAAACTTACGATAATATGTCATAAATAAAAGATTTATCTCTTTCTTCAATTAAATTAACATATGAGCTAATATAATTTCTAGAAGAAAAAAACTATACAAAATATCATACATACAAGTACATATTTATGTATGTATATATACATTTTTTTTTTTCGGAGTCTTTATAACATAATTTAAAGTAGCAATTCATATTTTCAGTTCAATTTGTTACTAAGAGACCTTGATCTAAATAATTTTCATATGAACGTATCTTAAATGTATGATGTATGTATGTATAGTATGTTGTTCATAATACGGTTATCTTATTGAACGTAAAAACAAATTATTGTTGAAAGTTAATTTATCAACGATACCATCATCATTACCATCATTCTTTAATATCTTCTCGAAATGTTTTTTTTATTATTTCTTTCTCTTGAACTTTTATTACATTACATTCCATTACATATTGTGTATATGTCTTATACATACTCTGTCATCATTCACATACATATATGACGGTCTAATTCATCTTTTCAAAATTAGATAACATTTAAAAAAAAAAAAAAAAGTAGCAACGTTAATTTAATATATGAAGCTAAAATCTACAGAATTCTTGTATGTACACTTATGTATCATACATTGATATAATATAATTACTCATGTTATTTATTTAATATCTCAATTTTTTAGTCTTTTTCGCAAATAACGGATATGGCATTTGTGTTATGAAAATCTTCCAAAAAACCAGAATCAAATTTCATAAATTTTTGGCAAATTCAACATTTTGTGAAAAATATATTAAAGAAATTAAAAAAATAAATGTCAGTCCACACCCATATATTCTTTGAATCTTTCAATTTCAATAGCGATAGACATAAGCAAATGAAAAAAAATATATATTCTTTTTTTTTTTTTTTTCATTTCTGTTCAATAATAAAAGTTGTCTGCCTACATTTTTGAAATTTTTACAAGATTACATGTCTATATTGTGGCAATAGATATACAAATACATACTATATATGTATATATATGTATGTAGTTACAATTCCATCAATTCGAAAAATATATACTTTAACAAACATAGATACTTAAATTAATACATATGTATCTATGTATATATGCATATATTTTAAAACTTTTCTACATTGACGTATATTACATAAACGAGAAATTGACTAAAAATAATTTTATTATAAAAGAAAAAAGCTGAAAAAATACAAGAACAAATAATACATATTTTATTATGAAAGATATAAATACAATGTATGTATGTATCTTGTATATCTACTCATAATAATTAAAGTTAAAATTTCATTTTTCAAAGAAAATAATTGAAAATAATGTATTTTTCTTTTATTTTCTGAGAGAAAGGGAAAAGAGATATAGATGAGATAGAAAAAAAATAACCAGCCCAATGTAACTAACAGCTGATTTGCCGTTACAAATGCAGATGACCTCTACGATGATATCACACAATATTATTCTTTTCATAAAATATAAATATGGGTATTGGGTACTAAAACATAACCAACCCAGAGCTACATATATGTACACACATTCAAAAAGTATCTTAAATTTTTAATGGGAGTTGGGTGAATAATTTTGAGTAGATTGAGAGTAGATGAGAAATATAGTAAGATAGCATTTAAGTAAGTGAATTAAACTCTCAATATAAATTAAAATCAAATAAAAGCATTAATTTTTAAAATAAAATAATGATAACAAAAAACCAGAAATGTAGAATTGTATTCTCATACTCAATTCAAAAAAAAAAAAAAAATTAAAAAATTAAAAAATTTAATCTCCCATCATCCTTTTATAACTAATCCTTCGAATGAACTTGTTATACACACCCTATTTTATTTTGTTAAAGTCCTTTTATAAGAAATTATGAGAAATATAAGTAGAAAAATTACTCCCATTATTTTGTAATTCATGTTATTTTATTATTCGATATCCGGCCAATTATCCTTTAAATACTTATTCTGAGAAATTTCTACATTTTATTGCTCCAGAAATAATTGGAAAATATACGTACGTATATGTATGTATAATCTTTATAATATTTTTCATCTTCAAGGATATATTTGACGTAAAAAAGATCAAAATTAATATACATAGATCATCCTCAAAAATTCAAAAAGGAAGTAACTACTTTTATGCGCGATACAGCTATGTTAAAAATTTATTAGAGACAATTTTTTATCAAAAAAAGTATAAATATGTATGTATCTACTAAAATAATTTTCTTTAGAAGATTTAAAACAAGAAAATTTACAATATAAAAAAAAATGAGATTGAGCGATTAAAATTACAGCAAAGTGCCTGTTCTGTTGTTTTTTTTTCCTTGTTTCAATTAGAAAATGAGAAAATAATTTTCCATTTAACAACACGATTCTCGGAATCGTCGTCATCATAATCATCGACCATTTTTTCATAGAACCAGAGATAAAAAGCAATCATACAAGGAAAATCTCCTTAAAAAAATTCTTGAAAAGATTTCAGAGCAAAAATATTGTCAAATCTTGGAATCCCATCCCCACCATTAATTTTATAAAATTGTAGATAATATTTTTTTTTACTCACTTGTTTTTCTTCTTTTTTTTTTTTTAAATAGAAATAATGATTTTTCACGGGCCAGACATAATTCAGCAAAACAGCTGATTTTATGTTCATTATTTAATTCAGCTATTTAATATGCAATTTTTTATTGAATAATCGAAACAGCTGAGCCGGTTAAAAACTGCAATTTTCTTCAGCGACCAATCAAATGATTCAATACAAAAGCATTTATAATTTTTTGTAAGGGTGTATGAGTGAGATAAGAAAAGAGAGAAATAAACTTGTTTTTTATAAATTTTCTGAGAAAAATTGTGAGAAATAATAATTATGAGAAAAAGAGAATGAAAATGTTTTTTGTTGAATTTTGTGGAAAATTTAAAATGAAAATTATTTCATTCTGCTCAGTCGAGGAGTAGGGCTCGAGTTGTAAAGACATTAAATTGAGCTTTTTTATTTATTTTTAAGAAGACTCAATTTCTTGAGTTTTTCTTGTTTTTTATTTTCTACTTGTGATATAAAAAGACAAAGAATTATAATTAATTAAAAACAAAAAAAAAAACATTTAACAACAAAAAAGGATTCTTTTAATTAATAAACGTTTTTTTCTGTTTTCATTTTACAAATAAAAAAAAGGTAATGTTTCTTGCAATTCGGAATATAAAATTGGTTTTATTTTTCTGTTTGTAAAAGAAAATATTAATAAAAATTCATAATAAACTCATTAATTACAATGTTTTTTTATGTGATAATAAAATAATAGAAAAAAAAAAATAACTAAAAATTTTTAACACAAAAAATATTAAAAAGGGGAAAAGCATGATAAATAATTATTAATTTTTTTTTTGTGGTAATTTGTGAACTGTATACCAATAAAAAAATTTAGTTTTAAAATATAAAAAAATAAATAAGTTACAAAGTGTAAATTTAGAAAAAAAGTTATTATACATAGAAAAAATAAAGTGAACAATTAATAAGGACATTTGAAGTAGAACATACACGAATAGAAAAAAATGTCTTGTGGAATAAATGCGCCGGTATCCTTGAAGAAAAAAAATTCGGTTTTTCCTTGAAAAAGACGAGTAACGGAAAAAAATTTCATGTTACGTGTCATTTCCTAGTGCGCATACCCTGTAGCCATTATGCACAGCTGTTAGAAGAAAAAAAAACTAACACGGATAACATTTATTCAAGTAGAAGAAAAAAATTTTTTTTTATTGAATATAAAATAAATTTGAAATACGGCTATTCATTAATAAGGAGTACGTCGTCCGTGAGATCACATTAACAGAGAGTACATACATATAATTTAAATTTAAAAAAAATTCGCATGCGCTCTAAATATAACGGTTACGGAGAAGTTATTGTGTTATATCAAAAGAAAAAAAACTAATTAAAACGGCGCATCACTGTAACTGTCATAAAAAGAAAATCTCTCACATTTAAAAAAAACAACAACTATTTAAATTTTGAATGGTTATCGTATATTGAAACTGTCAACCGTAATTCATTGGGAAATAATCGGTTCGAATCGAATGTGAAAGACTGAGCTCAAGAACGTTTAATAAAAAAAAATATTAATTAATACTAATCAAGAAAAAATAAGAAGTTTAGTCACCAAAAAAAAAAAAATTAAAATTTAATAAGACTGAGTTCTTGAAGCCAATCTAATTTCCGTGGATTATTTTTTTCTTGTATGTTTTAAAAAAAAGAGAAAAGTATAAGAAAAAAACATAATTTTAATAAAATAAAAATATAAAAAAAAATTATACATAGTATATATTACATCTGAATATTAATTACATTTATTTATATGTAAATTAATACATCATACTTATTATAACGGATTATCTATCTAAATACATATATACATACATACATATATTTACTTCGAATATACATTACTTACATTCTTGTGTATAATAAAATATTTTATTTATAAAAATTATACACCATATGGAAATCTAATGGATTATTTTTATTACTATCGTCGTCATCATATTATATGACTTTAATTCGTTTTTATATTTTTTTGCCGTCATTAAAAATATTAATATACATTTTTTTTTCTTTAATATTTCAACATTTTTGGATTACTTTATGTTCCATTATCATCTCAGCAACAACAGCAAAAGTAATTAGCAACAATAACACGACGTATGGATTAATGTTCCTGTAAAAAACAAAATTTAAGTGTTATATGATTTAATGAAAATTAGTGAAATAAAAAAAAATTATGTAGGTATATAAAAAGTGAATTTAAAAAGTAAAATAAAATAAAAAATATATAAGTGTATTTTTCTTTAGCAAAAAAAAAAAAAAAAAATTAATATAAATAATAATATAAATAGTTTTTGCAATCATAGTGCCCTTCAGGATATATACCCGAAAATAATAATAATAGAAAATCACTACTCACCACTTTGGATTACCAGTGCCAATAAAATTATAAAATATTTTAAAATAAAATAAAAAATAATAATCAAAGTGATCTTTGTAAATAACAAATGATATAAAAAAGTTGAATAATTTTGAAATGTGCTTGTTGATGAGAAAAAATTATGAAAAAATTTATTTCTTTTAAAAAAAAAAGTATATTATAAAGTTCACATAACGTGCATTATACTTGATTTGTAAAATAGAAAAAAAAATATGTGAAAAGTGGTACTACCGAAGAAGCCTTTTAACATTTTCATTTATATTACAATACAAACGTAATAGAAAAAAATAACAAAAGCTTTTCAATATAAGGATTCAATTTGTGGAAAAGAAATTAGAAATCCTTCGTATAAAAATAAAATACAGTGTGTTTGATATAGTTTATTGCTTTAATTTTTTACACATTTAAAAAAAAGGAATAATTAAATTTAAATTTGTGTGATTGTGGAAATACTTATATAAAATACAACTATCAAAATGACTATGGCAGCCTGTTATGCGAATTATGAGATGACTTTACCTTTATCACATCATCACCATCATCATCATTCTCATCATACTAGTAGTAATAACAATATTAGTCATCATCATCACCAACAACAACAACAGCAACAGCATCATCATACCCAACAGCAACAACAACAACACCACCATCAACACCACCATTCTTCAACTGCGAATACAGCAGCTCATTTGCATCAATCACATTCGGCAACAAATATTATTCCAGCTACAAATGCGGCTGCGACACATCATGTTGTCCAGCAACAACAACAGCAACAACAATCACAGTCACAGCAGTCACATTCGCAAGAACAACAACAGCAACAGTCACATTCGCATTCACAGCAATCTAGACTTGCTGCAGCAGCTGCAGCCGCTGCTGTTGCATCTGCCGCAGCATCATCTGTTAATCCCCAAAAGGATTATAGCATTCCATTACACGTTGATTGTAGTGTTGAATATGAATTGCCAAATCAACCAAAACCACCCGCCGGAACTCGTGTAGAACCATTATTAATGATTCATCCATGCTATTTCCGCAAAATGGAGAGTCAACGTCGTAGTCCATTCATAAATAATATGCCAAATTCATCAAGAAGTAATGCTGCTGTATTGGCCAGCACATTATCATCCTCATCATTGTCGTCTACATCATCAGTTCCGTCAACGTCATCTCGACGAACTACTCGACAATCTCAGTTGCTTGCACAACATCAGCAGCAGCAGCAACAACAGCAACAACAACAGCAGCAGCAGCATCAACAACAGGTTCAACATCATCAGCGACAGCAACAACAACAACAGCAACAACAACAACAACAGCAGCAGCAGCATTATCATCATTCTCAACACCACCATCATCAACAATTAACCCAACAAATTCAACAACAGCAAATGTCCCAAATGTCACAGCAGGCTCATTATCCTGTCGTGACAAATGTTCAACAACATCAGCCATCTTCATCGAGTGCACAGTATATAGAACAAGCTCGACGTGCCGTAATTCATAGCCAAAGTCAAAGAAATCACAACCAAAGTCAGACCCAACTAGTACAAAATTCGTCATCATGGGATCAAATTGCCGCGGCAGCTGCTGTAGCAACAACAACAATGCCGACAATTGTTGGTCTACCATCGGCTGTGAATATTGCTGCTGCCGTTGCTGGTGCAGCTGGATCATCCAATAATTTGGGTGTCCAACAATCTACAACTTCAATGTACAGTAAGCCTGTTGGTAAACGTGATGCAATGCTATCAGGTGGATGTGGTGTTTATTCAACAACGTCATCATCATCAACATTATCTTCTTCCAATAATAACAATAATCACGCTTCTAGTAATCATAATCATAGTTCTACAACAAATAATCATATTTTAAACACCAATAATAATAATGCCAGTCATTCAACAACAACGGCCGCTACGAACTTAGCCAATATAATTCGTTGGCCAGAGACTGATCGAAGTCCAATGGCAACAGTTCCTAGCAATTATCAGGCAGGTCCTGATACAATACCAATTAGTCGGGATGATCATCATCATCATAATCATCATGCAAAACACCATCACTCCACCACCACCAGTCATCATCAACAACAACCACAACAACAACAACATCATCATCATCAACAACAGCAACAGCAGCAACATCATCAACAACAACAACAACTTAATACAAACGCTAGCAATAGTATAACAGGATTAGGATCAAATGTATCATCATCGTCCTTAATTGGTGGTTCTGCTGCAGCTGTTGTAACTAGTAATTCATCTGCATCATCAATAGTAAATAATTCAACAAGTAGCGGTAAATATCGGCAATATTTACGTTCACATCGTCTTCATCCTTACATGATGACAGGCGGTACTGCTGTTGGTGTAGGTTCAACATTTCCTCAATTAGCAACATCAGCAACACCATTCCAACAAATTCAACAAGTATCCTGTTATAATGTGTGATCACGTTTAAATTGCTAGGATATCATTATTTTGATTATTAAAAAATAAAGCTAACAACAACAACAGCAACAACAACAACAATAATAAGGATTAAAAAGAAAAAAATATACGCGATGATGATTTTTTTGTTTTTGTTCAACTTTTTTTTTTAATAACGAGATTAATTGACTGAAATGATATAAATAAAAAAAAATTATTATGTAATACTATATCTATATAGTTACACACATACACAAGGTATATTATTATTAATATTATTATTATTATTAAAATAATTCTATATATATAGTAATTGCTAAATTAATTAATATTTAAAAAAAAAAACAACCAAAATTATAATAATGAACAATTTAGATACAGACAGAGAGAGAAAAAAAAACAAATAGAAATTTTCATAGAAATTAGAAAAACAAAGATACAAATTTGAAGTATTGTTGAAAATTGTTCAGAAAACAAAAACAAGAAAAAAGGAAATGATTTTTTATACCAAGGATGAAAGAACTAAAATGTGTCTTGTAAATAGTCCTGACATAGAAAAGAAGAAAGATAAAACAGTTCTAGTTGAAATTTTTTCAAATTTCATGAAAAAAAAATTTAGAATCCTGTTAGATTTTAAAGAGATTTTATCTAAAACCGTATTATCTTTTTTTTTTTTGTTTTGTCAGTATTTCAGTCATTTTCTGTGATTTACTTTTTTTAAGTTATTCCTCATGTTTTTATTTTGTTAATTTATTTTCATATTAAAAATTACCAATTAAATTTTACACATGGAGTTTTTCTTAATCAAAAAAAATTAATTAAATCCACAAAAAAATTTCATTTTCAATTTATACCAAAAATTATTAAATATTTAATGGCATTTCAAAAGAGAAAAAAAAATTCTTGAGTATAGAAATCCTTTACTAAAATCAAAAAATTTCTCTGAAATCAGGTTTTACGCTATAAAAATCGTAGTAACTCTTACCAAGTAGACAACTTGAAATTCCTAGAAAAATTTTTTTTGATTTGAATAAAAATTTCCCTGTAATCGTAAATATATCCTTTCTTCTGTTTAGATTTTTTTTATTTACTTTTCAAAGTTTAAATAATTCCTGGAATTTTTGAATTCATGATTTAAACAAACAGCATATGAACGATTAATACACGTGGCAACTTTTATTCATTAAATTTTTTTTTTTTTTTTTTTTCAGACATATAAATCGGATTTAAAATTTAAAATGAAAACGAGTTGAAAGATTAAACAAAAACTTTTAATCTAATATCTTTTACATTTTTTTTAAAGATTTTTTTTTTAAAATGCGTTTAATGTTTTGAAAAAAATAAAATGTGAGCCAATTAAAGAATTTTTTATCTTATTTATCTGTTAATCAAGGATATCTTTGAATCATATAAAAGTAGTTAAATTTAAAAATTACCCACTGAGAAATTAAAATATTTTCTTTTCAAAATTTTTCTATTTATTTATTTTTTTTTGTTTATCGTTCGTTTTCCAAACATACACAGAGGCAATTAACAATTTATAAATTTTATCTGGCATCATATATTTATACTAGAGTAATGAAATTTTTAATGAAAATGTCATAAAAAATTTATTCTAACCGCTTAATTAATTAAAATAAAGCAAAACGTAGAAAAAAAAAAGTTGTCTTAGAAACTAATTTAGTATTAGAATGTCTTAAAATTTTAATTAAATTAGTTTGGTTTTTCTCGTCTAAATAATTATATAAAGTTTTTTTTTCACATTTGTTAATTGAAATTGTTGTAAGAATTTTCAAGGAATTTTAAATCTTTTTAAATCTAATTAAATGGAAATTAAATGATATTTGTAAAAATATTTAATTTGAATTAAATTACAACAAGTATTAAAAAGCAGAAAATAAAATTTACATAGACAATTTGTGGAATAAAATTAAAAAAATAAATTGAACACGTGTATTGATTGAACATCTAATTGATAATTGATAAATTTTGTTTTTGTTATTCTTATATCATGAAAAAATAGCTATACTCGTATTTTGGTTTTACCTGTGTATATTACCTGTTTAAAATTTAATTAGAAATTAATTAAAATTTGTTTTTGTCGTTTTACTCTATAGTCTTACATTGACGGTTAAATTATCGATTTAATTATTTTTTTAAGTTTTATTATCAAATAATGAAATTTCAATTGATAACCTAAATTGTGAGTAAATTTGATAATTTTTCAAGTATGTATGTACTTTTAATTATTATTGTAGAGGACAAAACAAAATAAATAAAAAATCCATGGATTTTATTTGAAAATTGTTCACCTGACTGAAAAAACAAAAAAAAAAACTTGTAGGTTATAGACTTTATTTTTTTTTATTATCTATCGAAAATGCCATGAACTCAAAGTAATTAAAAAACAAACATTAATACTTATTAGCATAATTTTGAAATTGTAATTCCATGAAAAAATATTTTCTTGTAAACAGTTTTAAAAAAATTCATTTACAAGTCATTTGAAAATTTATTCAGTTCAAAATAAAGAAAGTAAAAAAAATAAAATAAAATAGAAAATCACGCTATAAAACGCGTATTTCATTTGCATTTTCATAGTAATTACAATATTATACATTTCTTTTATGCATTTTCATTTAATAGACTACATTAATTATTTTTCAGTTTCAGTGTAATTTTAATAAATTTAAAAAAAAAAATTTATTTTCTTAAAATGTAGGCCCAATTACAATGAATTATTAAAAAAAAAATGAAGATAAAAAACAAAAACTTAAAACAATATTATTGTAATTTAAAATTTCAACTTAATTAAAGTAAATTATATATGTAGCATGTACATTTCTATTTTGTGACTATTAATGACAAGTTCTTTCATCCTTTTAAACTCAACCTTCTCCATGAATGAAAAACATCAGGAAAAAAAACATTGAATCAAATTTGTAATCAAAGTTAGAAAAATTAAAAATAATATAAATTAACTCGTATAGTAGAGAGTACTTAATTTATTTCAAAATTAATAAAAAAGAAAAGTAATAAATAAATTTATTAAGGAAAAAAAAAATGTAAAATCGAATTAGTAAGCTTTCTAATTAGAGAGAATAAAAAGGTGGAAAAAGTTTATTTCTTTCCTTAATTAAAAATGCCGCTATAATGTAGCTAGTCTATGCAGAAAAAAAAAAAGAGAGGGAGAAAAGAAAAATTACAATACTTATTCAATAAATTGATTAATATTATTCTCGAAATATCCTTTTTGGATAAAATTGAAAAAAAAAAAAAATATAAACATAAAAGTTAAAAATGAAATTTAGAAAAAAATAACATGTTATGGTATATATGAAAAAAATTTAAGAAAAAAAAAATCTCTTTGTTTGTGTCTTATACAATTATTATGATTATTGATTATATGAGAAAAAAATAAATAAATAAAAACTATTATATGATTATGAATTAATTAATTAATTATATAAATTATGCAGAACATCAGTAATAAAAAAATGAAAAAATGAAAAAATGAAAAAAAAAAAGCCAGATAAACGTTATATTATATAGAAATTCAAGAGTTATGTGTAGAACTGCAAAACTAAAAATTAATTAAAAAGTCTTATGCAAGGATATTAAATTATTAGGAAAAAAAAATCAATAACCAATTAAATACGATTTATCAAACTATTATAATAAATAAATTACATATAAAATATTGCATAATAAATGATAATAACTATTCAAAAAAAAAAAAAAAGAAAGAAAAGTAAATAAAATGAAAAGATACTTTACACACATACACATGAAATGATATGATATATAAAATAAAAATACAGAAAAAAAAAGGTTTTTTGAATTAAAAATCATTAATAAAAAATAATAAATTTGAAATTTAAAAAAAAAATAATAATAAAAATAAATAAATAAACAACACACTATTGAAATGAAAAAGGAGAAAAGAATAATGATTATGAGGTCGCAACATTTTATCTAATGTTGCAATTTAAATGTGATAGTAGATTTATTATAATTAATTAATTATATGTATATTGATAAAAATGAAATGGTAAAGAAATAAAAAAAACCCAATGAAAAAAGCAAAAAAAAAAAAAAAAAAAAATGAAGAATAAAACTAAAATTGAATAAGTGATTTTTTCATTTTGCATACACACACATTTTTTTTTCTTTTTTCTTTTTATTTTTTTTTTTTATTATTTTGATTATTATTTTGATTATTATTATTTTTCTTTTTTGTTTTTGTTTTTAAAAGAAGTTCAATTTATGAAGTAAAACAAAAAATAAACAAAACAAAAATAAGTAACAATAATTATTAGTAATACCTAATGAAAAATAGAAAAAAAAAATGAAATAAACAACTGAATGAAATTCTAATTAAAAATACAATAATAAAATGGAAAAATGAAACAGAAAAAAAAAATGAATTAAAGAAATTCTATTCTAAAAAAAACAAAAACAAATAGTATAATAACAAAATTATTATAAAAAAATTGAAAAAAAATATCAGATACTTTATATATTATGTAACATACCCTATATACACATGAAAAATACACATACTATACAATATACAGACACACATGAACACACAAACACACTAACATTTTACAATTTTTATTATCGCATATTCGAAAGACTACTAAAATGAAAACAAACAAAATAAATTAATAAAAAATAGTATAATTAATTTTAAATAATAATTAGAACAGTGAAATAAAAAAAATATATCTAAATGAAATATTTACAATAAAAAAAAAAAATAAATAAAATGCAATCTGAAATTTTCAAAATAAAAAACAGAACAGTAAGCCAAAAATAATGAAAAAAAAAAAAAAACATAAAATAAAAATTATCTATATACATATTGAGAAATTCAATAAAATAAATTGTTGTACTATATTGTATACTATTGTTTCTTATATCGAGAAAAAAAAAGATATAAAAAAAAATATATAAGATATATTAGAAAAAGATAATAATCATTTAAATATGTATGTAGTTCATTTCTTTAAATGGGTTTCTTTATTATTATTATTTTTTTTTTTCAATTTAACATTTTTTTTTTTTTTTAAATTGATTCGGTTACGACACGTATACCAATCTACTGGTATATTAAAATTTATGATTATTATTTTTAATTTTTTTTTTTTTTCAAAATTATTATTAAATTTATTTTTTTTTGTTTGTTTGAAAATGTGTATAATAGGAAAAAATTTATATATATATATATATTGTATAGCAAAACAAATTATAAGTATGATGTATTATCTTAAAAAATTATATAATTATGATGTGTAAAAAAAAAAAAAAATAAAAACCATAAATTTTTCAAATTATTTTGAATTTAAGTAGAAAAAAAAATTAATTAAAAAAATTAAAATAGTAAAAAAAAAAAACAATAAAAAAAAATGCAAGAAAACGATACGCTATTTCTCCTTTTCTTTTTTTTTTTTTTTTTTAAATTTTATTAAAAAAGGAAAAAAAAACAAATGTGTATATTTACCATACAATAATTATTTGTTTTTTTTTTTTTTTTTGTAATTTTATTGAGAAAAAAAAGTTAATTGATTGTAATTTTTTTTCCATATTTTTTTTTTTTTTTTTTTTTTGGATTTGTATCATAGACTTCTTATTTTTTTTTTTTTTTTTTACAATTTTTTCAAAAAAAAATTTCTATTATTTTTTATTTTTTATTTTTTAAGTTGCGTTATGTATACATTATTATAAATTATATATTATTGAGAGAAAAAAAAAATATGGAAAAAAAAAATCTAGAGTCGATATGCATGATGATGAATACAGATATATAAATAAATAAATAAAAAATAAATAAATTAAGAATGAAAATTGAAAAATAAAAAAAAAAAAATAAAAACATATAAAGAATGAAGTTCCAAAGAATTAATTATAAATAAAATTAAAATTTAATTAATAAAAAACATAAAAAAAAGAATGGAAAAAAAAACATAAAAAATTATGAATAATTAATTATTAATTTAGTTATATATTATTATTATTATTAATTATTATTATTAAAAATATTAAAATGAAATGAAATATGATAAAAAAAAAAAAACACAAAGTGATGAAATGATTTAAATATTTAAAAAAAAATTAATAAGCGATAATAAAAATGATAAAAGTCGATGAAAAGGAAGAAATGAAGAAGAAGAAGAAGAAAATATGAATAAAAAGAAAATTTCAAAAATTTAAAATGAATGTGTTTTATTTTGAAAAAGTAAATTTTGAAGCTACAAAAAAAAAAAAAAATAAATATAAAATAGGATAAAGGTTGTGTTTTTTCTATTTGATTTAGACTGTTTTTGTTTTAGTTCAATTGTGTGTTTTATGTTTTGTTTTTAAATGAAAATACATATTTGAAAGGATTTATAATTCGTGAGTATAATAAAATATGATTTTTTTTTTCTTTAATTTTATTTAAAAAGGTGATTGAAAATTTTTGTTTTTTTTTTGTTTTTTTTTAATTTTGTGATTTTAAAAATATTTAGTTAAATAAAGGCGTAATTGTGCAATCATGGAGCAGAAGCAGAACTAAGCTTAATATCTCTAGAAGCTGATTTGTGTATCATAGCTGCAATTACCTACTGCATTTTTGAAAATGTCCAAAATATTTTTTATTTAAAAAAAATTTATTTGTAAAACTGTTGATTGAAATTATTACACTTTTTAGAATTCCCTTCATTAAAAGCAAAACCAAAAAAAAAATAATAACGAGTTCATATCATAAAATTAAAGGTCATATCAAGCCTATATTTTATTGAACTAAATTTAATTACTTAAGAAAAAAACATTTTATTTTATTCAAATAAAGCAAAGAAAAAATTGTATATAACACTAGACAATAAATTAACACAGCAACACAATAGCCTCACAAAGTATAAATTTTTTCTCTTGTTAATTTACTAAATTTTGAAGGTCTCTTGATATATTGATATACAAGATAGATACTCATATTACAGATACAAGTCATGTATTGTCATCTCACGTTTTGATATTTTTTTTTTAAACGTATGTATATAAAATTTATTATTTATTTAATCACATTTTTTTGTAGGAATTCAATAACAATTTAGATTTATTTAAAAAAAAAAAAATTATATATGTACTTATGTATGTACATACATTTTTGTTGCTTTTAAAAAAGTTCAACAATGACACTATAATTTCAAGGATTTTGTCATAATGTAGTTCATTTAATTTATTTCTTATAAAATACCATAAGAAAACAAAAAATTTTCGTTTTTCTTTCTTTGGCTTTATTTTTCAAGATATAATTTCGAAAAAAAAAAAAAAATTATAAATAATATATAATTTTCTTTAAGTTCATGCTGTGTGTTCGAATTTGATTAATTCGAGGCCATTATCATATATGTATGTAATTATTTAATAACTCCTGGTTTTTCATCATTATTTCAGCATATATTCGTTAAATGAAATGATAAATACATAGTCCATTAATAACATGATTTTTTTTTCAGTATTTTTCCAATAAAAAAAAAAAAAATTCACGCATTCTGTGTTTGTTTTTCCTTTTTTGGTATTTTTGCTACAAGATTTTTTTATTTTATTTTTTAAGGTTCTTTAAATTTGGTTTATTTTTTTTTTTTATCAAGGACATTCACAATAGGTGTCATTTAATGTTCATGTGTAAGGTTTCATACTGTGATCATTAGAATTATTTTATTTCGTTCCTTTCCATTTTTATTGAAAATCAATTTCTAATTAAAATTTTTGTTAAGGGAAAAAAAATGTTTTTTTTTTTTTTTTTGAAAATTGAAAACTAGCTAATTTGTGACAATTGCATTAAAAAAAAAATGAATAAAAACAACAAATCGACAAGAAAAGGGAACTATAGAAGGATACAATGACCTTCTAACACAGGTCAAGGATCTTATAATTCCTATAAATACATATAAAATTTTGCACAACTACATTCTCAATGATTATTTCGTAACGAAAAAAATCAGACCTATTATATTTTTTACATGTTTGAAATCTGATTCCATACAGAATGCCGCATCATTAATGATTTTTATCATCATTATATCGATTGGTTTTCTATTTTAAAAGGACATTTGTATGGTTGCTATTTAATTATTTTTGATTGTTGGTTTTCTTTCAATATTTATTAATTCTTATATGAAAAGATCAAATTATATGCACATGGATACACTTGTAATTATATTCTATTGAATTCGAAAACGTGTAACCAGAAGGATAAGAGTCAGCAGAAGATGTAAAGAAGTTCAATGGTGACAATGAAATAAAAAAAAATCACATAATAAGAAATTATACATAAAATATAGATACACATGTGTAAGTATGTACATTTTTTTTTCGTCCTTTTAATTCTCACCCGGTGTTTTGTAATAACAAATAAAGATAAAAAAGCAAGTCTACTACTAGGACAAAAGCATGCGCATTTTACGGGCGTGGTGTAGTATATACGGTAGCAGCAGGAGCAGCAGAAAATCGAAATCCTGAACATATGTTTCGTCTGGGACTACCATTTTTGTAGATGAGAAAAAAAAAAAACACATAAAACCACACAAAATAAATAGTATAGTACATACAAATGTACATATGTACAACATTGATATGAGATAAATTTGCAGTATTCCTTATAGAGATTACTTGTGTGTACTGCAAATAATAATATGCATCTGTCGTTAGTAAGAATTTTTTGCATAAGAAAAATTAGAATACGAGAAAAAAAAGTTTATTAAAAGAAAAAAGGAAATACAAATTATAATGCTAGCTGCTGTTGGCCTCAAAAAGATTTTTTTAAAAAAATAAGATACAACTGAGAAAAAAATGTTAAAAAAAAGAAAAAAATAAATCAAAGAAATAATAACAAGAAATCCCGAGCTACCTCAACCCATTGACATGAATATGAAATGCAATACTGGCTGCTGTGATTATTCGGTGAGCTCTCTACGTAAGCAATTATGTATGTATATACAGACAAAAATATATATGTGTACATATATGCAGTAGTATCTGATGATTGTTGAATACCTGAATTAATAAATTCATTCCCTTCTTTCTTCACTGTTTTTTTTTTTATTTTTTATTTATTTTTTTTTTATTTTTTTTTTTTTGAATTAATACTATTACAATGGGCTCCAACTCAAGCAAATACCAGCATCCAGCTGCTGTTGTTGCTGTATCGGTCCATCAGTCGGTGTACATTCATTCAATTCAGCATTCAGTCTGGCTGCTGTCTCCTCTGGTTTTTTCTTATTAATGCCCTTTTCTCCTCTTTATAATACCTGATGTGAAAAAAAAAAAAAGTAAAATAATAAAATCTTATTCTGGTTTCATGAAAATTGATACTATTCGTCGTATATGTACAAAGATGTAAAAGAAAAAGAAGAAGATGAAAAAAAAAGAAGGAGAAGAAGTTAAAGACCAAAATGATTGACGATGGTGGCTGATGATACTGGAATCTGTTGGATGTTGGTTTGTTGGTATATAATTCCTCAAGACCGGGCAAAATTCCGTTGATATTGTGTGATTTTATGTGAAAGTATACAAGTTTGTGTATTTGTATAGTAAAAATTTTGTGTGCACTCATAATAAGATACATTTATAGTATCTACACAAAAAAAAAAAAAAATAAAATAAAAAATTGTCAACTTTTAAATAAACCGACAACCGGAACCGGATTGTGTGGACTTTACAATATAATGATGAAGTCATCGGTGCCGTCGTTTGATCAACAGAAGGCATATCACCATTATCATTATGATCACAGAGAAAATGGTAAAAAAAAGCATATGGAAATTATTTCCATCATCATCATCATCATCATAAAATCGGATGTACAATGATGTACATTGTATGTATTTATTATTTATTTTGCATTCATGTGTTTACGACTAATTGCATTGTTTCATTTAATTTTTGTTTCATTCATCGTTAAAAAAGAATTTATTGCAAATATCTGATCAGCTGATGAACTTCACAACTTTGTATACTAAAATCATGCATGTAAGTGGGTTTTAAGTTTTAAGTATAAATGTATGTACATATATGTAGATAATATATATTAGTATGCACACGAAAAAATGAATGAAGAGAATGTGGGTGATTATGGTGTGAAGGCGATGATAAAAGTATAAATAAATAAAATTATTTTATTATTATTTTTGTGATGAGAATGATGATTTTTAACTTTTTAAAGTTTCAATTTTATTTTAAATTTCGAATGAACTTGATATAATCTATGAGTACGTAAATTTAATTATCATGTGTTGATGAAGAATGAATATGTTATTTCTTTTGAAGTTTATTTTATTTTTTTTTTCTTCTTTTGTACAAAATTTAATTTAAAAGTTAAGAAATAAAGTATCTGGGTAAGAGAAAAAAATAAAAAAATAAATGAAAAATGAGTTTTTCATTCTATTTAATCTATTTAATGTATTAAATGTCGTTTTTTTTTTTTTGTTGCTTTGTGTATCTAAAGTTTAATGGAAAAGAATGATGAAAGGAACACAAAAAAAAAAAAAAAAAAATTGAGGTGATTGAACAAAAGCGAAAAAAAAAAATAAATTGATTACTGAGCATTCATGAAATAAAAAAAAAATCCGAATAAAAAAAGTGTAAGAAAAATATTTATTTATTTTTTTTTTTTTGAAAAAAATTTAGATGGTGTGAAAAAAAAAGCACATTGGAAAAATTTATAATATACTTTCTATGTAATGTAAAAGAAACATGTTCATGCTCAATTCATTAATGAAAATTTATGTACATCGAAAGAAAATGAAGAAAAGAAAAAAAAATGTATCCACATTTTTCTTATAATTTAAGTTTTTTTCTTTTTCTTTCATAATTTATGTGATTTCAAATATCGTCACGTAATTTTCAACCTATGAAAAGGCTTATATACATATAATATATGAAATATATTTATTATATGTATGTACATATGTTTCTGTACAAACTTGTATTATCTTAAATATAATTTTGTTTTTTTTTTTTTTTTAGTTTTTTTGGTTGTCAATTTCTCTTCATATAATATAAAGAAATAAGGGCCATTAAACTTATAAAAAGGACTTTAAAAGTAATAAAACTTTTTCGATTACATAAATTGTATCATTTTTTCTATAATATTTTTGTATTAAAATCAAAAGAATAAAACAAAAAAAAAAAAAGAAATAAAATAAAGAAATAACCATTTTGAACAAAATTCATAAAATCATATGAAGTAGAAGAAAATTTCTGTTGTTGTTGTTGTTGTAATATTTCTTAAGAAAACAAAAAAACAAAAAAAACAAAAAAAATGAAATAAACATTTTATTGTATTGACATTTTTATATATTACATATTTTTATATATTTTATATGCATACTCGTACCACACACAATGTCTTTTTATATCTTCGACGAATATATTAATCTTTTTTTTGTTTTTTTTTTTTTTTGTAAATTTCATTTTATGGTGTCAGTTTTCAAGAAAAATATCTAAGGAAAATGAAAATTTTTTTTTTAAAAAGTAAAGAATACAAAATGAATATGAATATCATACATGCATTACAATATTTTATATTTTGTTATATTGGATTAAATTTAATACGCGAAAAAAAAAAAAATAATGCATTCTTTAGGGATATAAAATATATATGTACATATGTATATTTTTGTAAAACATAACAGGACAATATTTCATGATAGATTCAGATTTTAAGAAAAAAAAAAAAAAAAAACTGAGAAATAGAAACTAAAAGATAATTTTCCAAATGCTGGTTTTTTTTTTATCCTTTTTATATCTTTTTGTCTTGTAAAAATCTTTATTTAAAATTTTTGCTCATCCGTTATTTTATTACTTTTCACTATATTTTCTTTTTATGATTTAACGACATGACATACAAGCATTTTTCATTCTTTTTCTTCTTTTTTTTTGTCACTTTTTTTTTTGGTTGAAAAATATTAAAATTCTCATATTGATCTGTCGTTGTTGTTGGCTGCAGAAATTTATTACTTTTTCTTCAAATGGATTTTCATGTAAAAAAACAATAGAAATATAAGAAAAAAAAAAAAACAAAAAGATATAAAAGTTTATTGAGAAATGAAATAAAAGATTGAAAAGTTGCTGTCATACAGGTACAACGTAGTATAAAGGAGAACTTCAAATGAAAATTGTATACTGACCATAAAATTGATAGGTAATATCCCTTGTGGTTTATATTTTATGTTTAATGTTTTTTGTTGTAGATTTTTATTCTAAGATGAATATCTATTTTTCCAGGGATTGTTCTGGAATCAGTCTACTTGAACAAAAAATAAACATTCTTTTAAATTGATCGATTTCATGAAATGAAACCGCAAAAGTTTCTGACAAGTTTTTGATAATGTGTTTTTGAAAATGTGTTTTTTTATGTGAAAGATAGTTGAATTACAATTTGAAATGAAATTACGTTAATGGAGATTTCGTTTTGTTCTAAATTCTTATACACAACGCCTTTCACTGGTCATTGTCTAGTATATGTTTTATAGTTTGATTTAGGAAATTATGTTGTAGATTTGTATAATTTGCAATAGAAAAAGATTAAACTACGTACCATGCAACCTACATACCAGGATTTTAGTCTATTATTGCTGTGAAGTGCGAATATGAAATTTTGAAGAGAAAATCTTTCGAACGGAAGTTATCATCTCTCAATTAATTTTCACTTCTTTATAGAGCAATCTTTCATCTTCAAATAGAAAATTCTTACTAAAATTCCAAGACCGTTCAAATTTGATGTTGATATTTTAAAATTTCCATATAACAAAAAAAAAAGAAATAAAGGCCAAAATAAAATTCACACGTTTCATTTATAATCTTATTTGTCTTTGTACAATAACGTAAAAAAAAAATATATTCCCATAAAATTGTTAAAAAATTATTAAGATATTTTTAAAAAATAAATGTTTTTCTTTTTCTTTAAAAGACTGTCATATAATTAGACAATACTATAAAAACACACAAAATTATAATAATAAAAGCATTTTTTTTTTTCTTTGAAAAATCAAACATCTAAAAATGAGAGACATAATAATTTTTTTTTTCTTCTATTTTTGTTGTTGTTGATAAAAGCAATAAATTCAAGTATAAAAAATGGCATTAAATATTTTTCTTTATTGTAATAAAAAATAGATATAAAAAATGCTTTGTTTATTATTAAAGTGTTTTAGAATATTTAAAAAAAAAAACAACAACAAACAAATAAAAAATATCTTTTTTAATAACTTGTTTAAAAATCCAAAAAATAATGTAGGCCGATAAATGATTATGTGTGTGCAATTTTTATTTTTAAAGATTAAAAAAAAAATACATTAATTCAGCAAAAAAAAAAATAAAAATAAAAAAAAAAAGATACATAAAGACGTCTTTTTTTTTTAAATATTTTTTAGCCTCGAAAAATCAATTTAAAAGATTATGTTTAATTCATAAATGATTAAAAAAAAAAAAATACAATAACAAAATTTTTTTAGTTGCCTAATAATAATATAATTAAACGTGTAGAAAATATAAATAAAATTACGTTTTTGTAATTTATAAATATACGAAACCATTTATATAAAACCTGTACAATAACAGTTTTTATACATATATGCAATGAGGTGTGTTTTATTTTTTTTTTTTTTTAAATATGCAGTTAAATAGCGTTTTTCATAATAATAAACTAGATACTTATAAATTATTATTATAAACACCTGTTATAATTTTAATTTGAACTCATTTCCAAATTAGTTGACATAATTTTTCATAATATTTGTCTTATTAATGTTATATTTTCTATTTTTCAAGTAGGTATAGCTTTTTTAATTTTTTTTTTATTTTTCAATTTTAAAAATGTTTAAAATTTTTAATTATTAATCAACAGTGTATATAATTTTACGAAATACACAATATCACATATGCCAATTGCAATGTTTTAATTTTGTAATAATGTGTAATATATCTATACAAAAAAAAAATTCAAGATACAATTAAATTGTATCTGAAAAGTATTAAAAATATGTAATTTAATATACATTTTTGTTATATTCATTTCTTCTTCTTGTTGATCAGAAAAAAAAAAAACAGGTCGAACAACCTTTCAGTATAAATAAATAAATGATTTTTTCAACACATATAGAAAAAAAATCTTTCTGTGAATAAAACAACACTTTTATAAATAAAATCGATATACTCGTATAATATGAATGTACCAAAAAAAAAAAAAAAAAATGTATCTGTAAAAGTATTTATGTATATTTATTGGATTTTGTTATATTTTTCAATAAAAGATACAAGATGAAAAAAATTAAAAACTACTTAACATTTTATTGAGCTAAATAGTTTTAATGTATTATAGATTTTTTATTTTTTTTATTTTTAATTTTTATGTTTTTCACTCTTTTCATGAAATTTCATTTAAATTTTTCGTTTTGGGTTAGCTACATAATATGGTGTTCCAGTAAGTTCATTTTACAACCCTGGATAATATCAGAATATTAAATGATGTAATACATAATCGTCCGTAATATAGTCATCTGATTAGAATGCTGACGAGAGAGCTCAAAAAGAAATTCTTAATGTATTACCAATATATAATAAATTAATAGGCTAAAGGATTTTTCAAGAATTAGATGATTCGTAGACGTTGAAGTCTGGAGAAGATTTCCGAAAAATGGAAGTAAGAAATTGGACAATTGTCCTTGTTGTGTTTGATAAATTATTTAGCTTACTTTCTTGTACAATATATTGCTTTCCAATATGGAAGCATTTTTTGTTCCTACGATTTGTTGATGAGATTTGTTCTGTGGCTTGGGAAGCCCGTTTCTAGAATTTTTGTTTTAGCACGGAAATAATGCATAATTGTTCATAGAACTCAAACATTTAGAATGTAGTCATCCTCTATGAAGTTGCTTCCAAGGAAATGATTTTTTAAATGTATGTATGTATTTTATTTTTCTTTTTTGCTTTCATTGTAGAAGTTATAAAAAATTTTATTAATTTTTCTTTTCAATCTCTTTTTTCACTAGATACCCTGTAATTTTCTGTTTTTTTCTTAAACGAAAAAAAAACATGATAAACATTAAACTCTTGTTGTTTCGATTTAAAAGTGATAATTAATTCAGGTGGCAATTCATTTTAAAAATGTATTTATGTATGTATTTGTTTGTTTTTTTTAATTTAAACTTCTTTCACTTTATGTTGATTAATTTATATGGATTTTTAAATAAAATGAATAATTTTAATTTCGAAAAAAAAAGAGGGAGAGACAAAAAAAAAATACATATAAGCTGAAAAGATAGAAAGCAGAAGGGAAAAATAAAAACAAGATACCTCGAAGAAAAAAATAAATAAAAAAATATAAACTTTGATCGTGTTACACTTGAAGTGGAATCTGTAATTAATTTAATTTGTGTGTACAATTTTTTAAAATAGTCCGCACATATACACATATCTACTACGTATAATGAGTTTGAAAGATAAAATTTTTTTAAATGCCTATAATAATCAGATAGAAATAAAACTCACACACATCTTTTTTTAATCTTTCATTTATTAAACGAGAAACGCTCATAATTTCTTAAGTTTATGAAATTACCAAAAAAAATAAATTTTTTTTTTTTTGAATGCTAAGATTATTTTTACGACTGGTAGATATTTATTTTTTTCAAAGGAAAATAAAAATATTTTCAGTATATTATTTTTCATTATTTTTTTTATGATTATTGATCGATTTTTTATGTGAAAATTATGTAAGGCGTATCTTTATTTTATTTTTTTTTTATAATTTTTTTTAAAAGCATGAAAAAGATACAAGTTTAGTTTTATGGAATTTCTTATTGATTTTCTGTTTTATTTTTGTAAATTTAATTTTTACATTCTTTTTACATTTTTTCGCTAATAATTCACAGTTATCAAATTTTCATCCTAATTTAAAAACAAAAAAATAAGTATATATCTTTTTAATTTCATCAAAATGTACAAGTAAATGCATTTTGTCTAGATATAATTTTCATATATAAAAATTAGGGCGAGGTCTATATTATTCTTTTGTGATGTAATGAAATAGCATTTTTTTTTCGATATGAAGTCTAAAAAAATTTAAATGAAATTAAAATTCAGAATTTAAGATGATAGCTATCTTTTAACATAAGAAAAAAAAATTTATTATACTGATTTATTAAAATAGATAAAAAAAAGAAGGAATAAAATTAAATAACACACATGTTACCATTTTCTTTGCTTATTATTTATAGTTTCTTCTGAACTGTAAAAAAAAAAATTTTTTTCTATAAATTTTAAGATTTTCATTTTATTATTGAAAGAGTCAGGTATATAAAAATAATGTGCATTTTAAAATTTATAAATGTAAAAAGGATGTATCTACTTGAAATATAAGTAGTAAAAGATATAATTTTTCAAAAGAAAAATACATTAAAAAAAATTTTTTTATTTTTATGGATTTTTAAAGAAGTAGCTGTATAATAAAAAAATCTTATTTTTCAACAAAAAAGAAATATTTTTTTTTTTCAAGTTAAATTAAAAAGTAAAAACACATTTGATTATAATTATTATATTTTTTCATATTTTTAAAGCACACACAGCCAGCACACATATGTTTAAATTTAATGTTATATTTCAGATTGTTTAACTTGAAGAGAATTATAAAATTTAAGGGGATTGAATTTAAAGAACAACACAAACACACACACACACAAAATATACATAGATAAAATTGTTAACGTTTTATTTTATTTTCAAATTGAAAATGAAAAAATAAGAGAGATTTTAAATTTTGTATTAATCTTTTGTTAGAGGAAAATAAATCGATAATAATTTTGTAAAAGATGACTTTTTAAATTGGAAAGACTAATAACATTGGATTAGGTGGCAAAGATTGATAGATGAGGGTCTTATTTTTTTTTTTTCGGAAAAGGGTTAAAAATTATATTTGACACGTAATGAATTTTGTGTCTATGTTAACGATGGGTCTTTGAATCGTTTCTGAAGGTATTAATTCTTTTTTTTCGTTTACCTAGCGATGAAGAATTAATTTTTTTCTACAATACTGTGTTAATTTTTTATTAAAAGTAGTAGAAAGCTTATGTTTCTTTGGAGAATTTTTAGAAAAGATACTAGAAAAAATGTTGAGTATAGCACGAGAGAGAAGTTAACAAGCATAAATTAATTTTGGAGCTCAATTCTGACACAAAGCAGTTATTTATAGAATTTATATTGTCATTGATTATGGTATCTTTGTAATTTCCTTTTAACCTTGAGGTTTGCAATATAATTCATAATGTATTATGAAATTCGAAATGTATTATTTTTTTGTTACAAAAAGCTTTAAATATTCTAGGATACTTTCCAGTAGAAAATCTTGAACTGAAAGAGATTTTCTAATGCCAAATTTGAAATCAACGCAACGTGTTGAAATTTTTTAGAACCAATCATGCACATCTTTGAAATCATGTAAGAATTGTAATAACATTCTGTCTGAATTTAGGTGCTTTAGGAACAGAACTATAACAACTGACGAATTCTCATACAATTTCTATCCTATAATTATAAATTATAATATTACATGTACGAGTATAGAATTAAAAAAAAAAAAACAACAAAATTAGGTATACCTTCACCGTTCATGGATTAATAAAAAAATTTTCCATCAACTAATTCAAGGCCTAAAGAAATATACTTTAAATTTTAAAATAGATTAAAAATTTTGTTCGAAAAATTGACTGACGACTATGTACGCACTTAAATTAAATTTAAATTGTTCTTTTTTATTTATTTTTTTGTTCATAAATTACCAAAAAAAAAACAAAAAAAAAAACTATTAAGTAAATTTTAATTTTTAATGGTTATTAATATATCCAAGGGCTATCATGATGTCTTTCCGATAAAAACCTTCATTCGTTTTCAAAATTATTGTAATAAATTACAATCCTAAATATAATTTTCATCTTTTTCTTTAAAATGTATAATATGCATGTATATGTATACCCAGGTACTCGAAAAAAAAAAAAAATAAAGTAAGTTTGAGAAATTTTCCAAGTGCTATGTCCTTCAATTAAAAATTTTCAATGATAATTTCATTTTTCTCTTTTTTTTTTTTTTGTTTCTTTAATTTTTTATTTTTAGTTTTACTAATTACATTAATTTGAAGAAAAAAAAAACCGACATCGTTTTGTGCTCTAGAAGTTTTTAAGTAATTAGTTTTCAATTTTTCAACATTTTTCATTTCCGGAAATAATTTAAAAGTAATAATCGACAATTTAAAGAGTTAAAGAACATATAGAACAAAAAAACAAAAAAAAATAAAGTAAAGTAGAGTACAAGTTATTTATAATGATTTTAATTCATTTCATAGAAAATACTAAATTAGAAAAATATAGAAAGAAAGATAAAAAAAAAAAAAAACAAAAACAAAAACCAGAAGGTAAAGGTAAAATGAAGCAGGTGCTTAAATACATAGAACATGAAAAATTTTGTTCTAATGAATCTGTTCTATGACTCTTATTATCATCATTATTTTGTAATAAAAAAAAAAAAAAAAAAATTGTTTTTGTAGTAATCGCCCTTTTTGTACTTTTAAAACTTTTCCTAATAATAGCCTCTTCATATTATTCACAAAATGAAACTAAATTATCTGTTTCTTGTATTTACAAATATGTGATTTTATATGAACGTTACGAGTATGTATGTATGTATGTACATCGTCGTATATCTTTGAAAATGAAATTTTCTTAATGATAATATAAAAGTGCTTAATTTTATATTATTATGTGTGAATGTGTGTGTGTTTGTATATCAAAAATTAAAATTTGTTTTTTTATAAATTAATTTTTGCTGCCTACACAAAATAAAAAAATTCTAAATAACTACTCTTTTTTTTTTTTTTGTTCTAAGTAGATAAACTTGAATGTAGTTTAGTTACACGATTTCCAAAAATTATTATACTCTTATCTACAATGTGTGTACGTCGTCTATACAGATTTGTTATTATAGAATTTGTTAGGTGTTGTAATTTTATTTATGTATTTCAGTTCTGTATCTTATCTAAATTTATTTCAACCATATAAATAAAAAATTATTATTATTTTTTTCTTAAATGACTAGATAAAGGTATTATTACGTCATTAAGTCAATTGTTAAAAAATGTGATTTGTTTTTGTTCTTTGATTTTGATGAATTATTGTTAACTCACATGTATGATCTAAAAAAAAAAAAAGGTGTAATTATAATGTTCATCATCATTATTGTGTAATTTTATTGCGTGTGTACAATTCAGGAGAGTAATTATTTCCTTTTTTGTTAGAAGTATGTATATTTTTTTCGAGCTTTCAATTTTTAATATTTTAATTTTTTATTTATTAAGTTTTCATTTTTATTTTATTTCTATTTGTTTTATGCTCCTTTGGTTTCCATAAATTATTGTTGAGACTTTACCTTTTCGGTTGTGTTTTTGAACAAATTCAAGGGAATCTGGTTAGTTTTAAATCCGTTTTTTTGTTTCGTTTTGTGTTTCCAACGAAATATCATCCTGTTCTGAGAATTTTAACATGATTAATTTTAAAAGATTCTTTTGCACAAAGGTTAATTAAAGTTCTTTAGTGTTCTAGATAAGAAATATCGTCACCGAAACTAAAAGATGAAACACAATAAGAATACAGAAATGTGAGGTATATTTTTGGATATCAAAACAATTCTACAATGATTCTCTGGATTTTTTGTTTTGTCGTTATACAGGTGAATAACCTATCACATTACCAAATATGTAATATAAAAAAAATTATATGTAAAAGTATATACATATGTAAAAAAAGACAATTTTTAAAGTAATTCATTTTATCCATTTATTCATTTTTCAAATTAAAATTCTTTTGAAAATATCGAGAAAAGCAATTTTCAAAAAAGTACTTAAAATTGTAATTAAACACATCAAAAAAATAACTTTTTACTAAAAGAAATATATTGTATCCGGTTACAAATTCAGAAAGGATACTAAAAAAGGACATAAAACAGAAGCAAAAAAAAAAAAAAAATGTTATAAGCACATGAAATCAATGATTCAATTTAATTTAATAGGAAAAAAAAAAAGTAAGAAGAAGGAACAAGAAAGAAAAAGAGGGGAGGAGAGGAAAAATTAAAAAAAAAATTAAATGCACTGAGTTCTAATGCGGATTTAAAAAAAAGAAAAAAGAACTGAAAAGGTTCCATATTTTTTTCTTTTGTCAAATTCAAAAAGTATAATTTGTAAAAACCATCAAGGACTTGATTTCTTCCTTTTGTTTTTTTTTTTTAAAATCATAAATCAGATAAGCCGAAAGCTATATATAGAAATTTTTACTGTTGTAGCATAAAAAAGAATCCTTGCTAACTTGAAAGGAAAAATAAGAGAAAACAATTTTTTTTTTGCTTGAGTTATTCGCTATCAATCCACCATAAATTCATGTTATTTTTTTTTTTAAAAAGACATGAAATAAGAATGTCATTTTTTTGTTTTTCATACATACATACATATATACATATAATCAAAATGCATATTACAAAGAATTTTTCACATGAATCATTTTAACATTTTTTTCCCTTGTTATTGTTTTTTTTTTTTTATTCTTTTAAATTTTCTTTTTTGTATATATGTATGTATCTACATATATCTTACTTGTATTGTATGACAAGTAGGATAATAATGTATTAAAATGGAAAAAGAATGACATCAGTCACCAGTTGTAGTTATTGTACCCTTATAATATATCACAGGATCTTTCAAGGATAAAGAGGAAAAAAAAAAAATTAAAAAAAACATAAAATGTAGCAAGCATTTTTTAATTGAAACGTGCTAAGGGTTTCGGTTTTTAAATGTGGAAAATCGTTAAAATAAGTATTTTTATACTACTTTTTTTTTTTTATAAATATTTTCTTTTGAAGAATTTAATAAATAGTTTGAATTGTCATTTTTAAAATTTAAAAAAAAAAAAAAGAACAAAATAATAAATACAATAAATTTGTTGTCGTATGACAGAATTTCGGAAGTGATGGATGAGTATTTTTGTGAATTTTTTTTTTTGGTCTCTGTTTTATGGAAAATGATTGTGCAAAAAAGAGAGGCAATTTTTATTTTAGTTTTTGGTTTTTGGTTTTTTTTTTGTGTACTACATTTTCTGTTCAATATAATTTTCTGTTATTATTTTCTATTCTTTTTTTTTTTTTTTGCAACGCTCTAATTACTTGATTTTGCATGGCACCATGTACACAAAATTTTTTATTGCATGGTCTAATTTTTATGGATCGATCGAATTATGTATTATTTGTATTTTTGTAAAACTCACTTTAGTAAATAATATATAAATTGATCAAAAAACAAAAAGAAGAAATAAATAAAAATTCGAAAATATATAATTTAGTATGTGTTCAGTTTTTCTGTTGTTTTCTCTTTTTTTTTTTGTGTCATTATTCTTTTTTTTGCGCTTTGCCAATGTTAATTACAATTTTTTTTTCTTTTGAGCCCTTGTAATTAATGGATTAAATCTTGATTCACGGTTGTCGATTTTAATGTTATGTTACGTTGTGGTTCTTTTTAATTTTTTTTTTTTATTCAAATTTATCATGTAAGTTTTATATGCTTGTTCTTACGTTGTTTTTTTTGTTTTCGGTATTTAGTTTGGTTTGATTATATCTTCTGTTTAGTGTGGCGCTATTTTTTCATCTACATCAATTTTTTAACCTTCGTTTTTCTTTTTGTTTTCCAAAGAAACCTTAGAAAAATAATTCTAAATAACACAAAATAAAATACAATAGAAAGGAATTTTATAGAATAATGAAAATAATCAACAAAAATTCATATCATGAAGCCATCGTTTATCATCAACATCATCAAGGTCTCTTGTAATTTAAAAAAGGTAAAGACTTGTGTTTAATGGTTTTTTTTTCCTTTTGTTTTTTAAATTTTGCTGTAATCAGCTGTTGTAATGAGTTTTTAAAATACACCCTGTTCAATACCTATAAAATTACCCACCTCGTGATGATATTAGTTTTTTTTATTTTTTTTATTTTTACATAGGTATCAACTTTTTTTTTTTTTTTTGTTATCATAAGATAATTGTGTACGTTTCTTTTAATATACCTAAAGAAAAAACTAAATAAACATTGGTGTGTCACGTTTTCATTATTTATTTATTTTCTTACCTTTTTTATTTTATTTAACTAATTTTTATATAAAAATTATAAGTGTATAAATGGTAAAGCGACAATCATCCAAGTAATGTCATTCCGATATAACAACAGTAATGAGTATGAGATAGAGAGTATAAACCAATAAAAGCCCGGTAGCATAAAAGCCAATTCAATGTTCAATATGATAATGATAATGGTTAATAAATTACACGTAAGTAAAATAAAAATTCTTTCAACTGATGGTGACAACATACTGAAGAAAAAGGTGAAGCAAAGTGATATAGGTGCCACTTTTAAAAATTACAGGTTGAGTAAGAAAAAAAATTATGTGTACTTTGAAAATATAAATTTAAAGTGTCATTTCTTGTGATAGGACCTTATTGAGTGTGAAAGGACTCCCAAGATTCTACAATAAAATTCTAATGAAACACTATTTTTAAAAGTATGAGAAGAACAAAATGATACAGCAATTGTATGTTCATAATCATGCATGAATTGTAAATCGAAAATAGGTAGGTACAACGTCGATTTGTCTGTAAGCATAAATAATCTTACGACCGATGAGCTTTTGAAGGATGTATAACCCCACACAACAAATCTAGAACCATTTGAATAGATCATGTGTGGGTTTTTCAACAATCATTTGCCTTATAACGTTAGTTTTTTGCCTTCAAAGTCCTTTTAATACTTTTACATTTAAAAAAAAAAAAAATTGAAAATAATGTTTGTACACTCGAACAGAAATCTGTCCTTAGTGAAACGTAAAATTTAATTGCAGTTTAAAAGAAATTTTCAAAATATATTATTTAAGGCAACATTACAACTTAAATAAAGAAAATTTTCATGTTTATCTGATTTATGTACAGCAGCCACAAAAGGTAAGTAGGCATTATGTTACATATTTTGTATAATGTTACTTTTTTCATGTTTTTTATTCGCATTTCATTTTTTCTATTCCCTGTTGTTTTTATTTTTAATTTTTAAAATTATTTTTTCAAGTATCTCTCTTAAAGTAAAAATTGTATTATGTATTTCTTATTAGTTTTTTTTTCCTTGTTCTTGTTCTTTAATTAATAACAATTCGACAAGTTTCGAACATGCAATCTATTAGAAGTATATTGTAATTTTTAACCATTATAAAAATAACAGATAGTTCTTGCAATACGCATATCATTTATCTGTATATTATACATACAAACCGCAATTATGTTTAGTATCTATCATGTACAAGCATCTATGTATATACATATATATTAAAGTAATATTTACCTTTTGAATTTAAAAAAAAATTAACATAAAATTCCGTCATGCTTTTATATATGTACTAATTCAGGGTCTCCGAACTTAAATATATATTTTTTCCTATTGAAAATAAAAAAAAAAAAAAAGTGAAACAATTATGTTTTGTACTAGATAAATATAAAATAAAATATAATACAACAATAAACGATTATTATATAGATGTGTTCTTTTTTTTTTATTGTTTGTCATTTTCAATTGTTAAATTCATTAGCAATTAAACAAAAGTATCTACAGATACGATATAATGGCAGAAAGACAAAAAAAAAAAAAAAATAAAATAAAATAACAATATTAAATAAATAATAAAAAGATACCAGAAAAAATTATATCTTAAATTGTTGATCTATGAGACAGAGGGTGGTGAGATGTATATTATTATATAGATACAGATATTGTAGGTTTATAAACTATGAAAACAAAAAATTCATACAAAAGAATATTGTGGGCGTTATAAATAAATTTTGTAGCCTTTAAAATTTCGTTATTTTTATGTACTTAATAATTGGAATAAATTCTTTATGATGTTGTTTTGTGTTGCTAAGAGATGACAAGAGGGTATATGTATCTATGAGAAATATACACCATACAATCGGTATATTTACCATCATTACCATCATGATAAAGAAATCCCAGTTGAAGGTTATACTTGACCACATACTGAGTATTTTTTTATTAGTAATTTTCCTTATTATTTTGTTTTTTTTTGTTTAATAAAACAAATTCTTACTGAAATAGCGTTAATAATCAATATGACTTATTATTATATATAATTCAGTTTGTTGTTGTTGTTGTTGTTTTATTTTTCGTCATCTCTTATCTTTTATTAAATTGTAATTTAATACTATTCAAGCAGAAGAAATATGAAATCATATTATTTATGTAGGGTGGATCTTAGACACTGAAAATATATCTGTATGTGTGTATGTTTTCGTTTTGAAGATGAAATACTATAATAAAATCTGTAGGTTTAGAAAACATGAAAAAAAAAAAAAAAAGTTTGGTGGTTATTACTGACACCGTAAATTATAAAGTTAGAGTTTTGATGATAAAGTTTAGAACACGAGAAAATTTTAAAATTTATTCTCTTGTTTTTGTATTTTGTTTTTTTTTTTTTTGTTTTGTTTTCGAATTTGATAGCGTTTTTGTTAGTTAAAACCAAAATGTAAGTGATCCTGAGCCTTTTACTATTTTTCTCTCTCTCTCTTACAAGTCTTATTAGAATTGATGAAGCTAATATTGAAACAAATTTAAGAATTTTGGTGACAAAAAGTCGTCTATTTAGAAATTTTTAGAATAGGGTAACAAAAAGTCTTTACTTAAAATTAGATACGGTTTTTGTTTTTGCTTTTATTTTTCTGATATTTTCAACTTTGGTTAGTTTTTTTATTAATAAAAAATTTTAGTTGAAAATTATGATAGTGTATAAGATTGAAAATTTTCGTACGAGTGGTTTTACCAGACATATTGTATGATGAATTATTTTCCCATAGTGAATTGCTTAAAGAATGTATAGATACCTATCATCGTTGTTCTTTAGACGAAGATGGAATTTTACGTATACATGACACAGATATCGTTTCATAAAATTCCTGAAATTGGTTTTTGTTTTGTGTTCATTTGAGAAATTATTAATTTGGATTAAAATTTAATTTTAAAATGAAACCATTTTTTTCTTCAATCAATGTTTCTTGTCTTGTAAAGAATAATTAAGCCATGACATATTCATAATATAAGCTGGTTACCAATGATAAATGGAGTCTATAGTAAAATACTTGGTCAATGTCGTTACTGAGCTAATTCCTTAAGCAAGTTGGTTACGCTAGATTATTTGGATTTTCTAGTAACTCTAACGTATATAATTTAATTTGTGAGGCTATAATAAACACCATGTAAATAATATGATAGTAGAAAAATAATACTTCCTCTTCTTTAAAATTTTCTTTCTGCAAATATAATTATTTTTTTTTCTACTTAATAATGCGATTAGTATGCTTAATTTATTGTTGCTTTTTCATTTTTTTCATTTAAATTGTGTATAGTATTTTTTTGTTTGTTTTGTAATTTAATCGAACTAAATTTATAATTATAAAATTCATTTACAATAATGCTAATTAAGTTCCGGTAAAAGTTTGAATATAAAAATTGTTTCAATGATAAAATAAAATATTGTTAAATATTTTCTCTTTAAAAATCGATAATTTTAAATAACATTGAGAAATAAAATACAAATAGTTTAGAATGAAAAAAAAAAAAAAATTGAATTTTCTAAATACAAAAAATCACAAGAGAAACACATCATAGGGTAATGGTACCAGACTCGTTCTAAATTGAAAGTCTAGGGTTCAGATCTGCCCAACTTTACTTAGCTTTGATTTTTTAATTGATTCACCAATTTATTTGAATTAGGTATAAATGCTTGCTATTGCAGAATTTGGAGGCTTCCCTTGTTTGCTTACTGATCATAAGCAAGTACATATGTATATACAAACAGCTCCACAAATGTAATTGCTAACCGTGTCTTACAAATAAATTCGTTCTCTAACAACGAATTTAGTGGTTCGCATTCCACTTAAAACTGTAGTTGTATGTACAAGAAAAAAAAAAATTCAGAAGAACTCAAGTTAACTTGAGAAAACTAAAGTCTAGACTGTAAAGCCATGAATAATGATGAATTTAAAGTTTTCTTTTACATAAATCGTATCAATTTCGACAAACCAACAAATTTTAAAAAAAATCATAGAGGGACTTCGAATAGGTATCGTTACCTTCCTATATTCTGTTTTTTTTTTTTAAATCAAAAAAAAACATTTTCCGGTGTTATTCATTTCTTAAAAAAAGAAAATAAGAAACATAAATGATTAAGCAAAGTAATTTAAAACGAATATGCGTATGCTTGATGATAATAATGTTGATGATGATGGATTATCATAAACGATGATGATGATGATGATGTTGTTTTTTTCTTCTTATGTGCGTTCAAAGAGAATAAAAATGAAAAATAAAAAAATTAAAAAAAAAATCATCCAGATTGTAGGTAAAATATTTTTTTTTTTGCTTTTTTGCTTTTTTTTTTCATATCTGAAAACGGTATGTATGCAAGTTAAGTATTTTTCACATAAAAATGTGTTGTAATCATTATTTAAATATGAAGAGCGTGACTAAATGAAAAAAAATTACATACATACCTATAAAACAATAATAAAAAATGAAATGAAAAATAAAAGATAGAAAAATGGAAAAGTAAAAAAAAAAAAAAATTTTACTGAAGAAGAAAATATAATTTTTTCTAATGTTAAAAATATTATCAGAATTTACTGTCATGAAATTGAATTGGAATTGTAGCAATGAGCATTTTTTCTTGTTTTTCGTTTTAATGTTTTGTTTCTTTGAATATTCAAGGTGTCAAACAATAGGAATGTTACGTGCTAATTAGTTATGTGTCATGATTTTACTAATGGACAGTAAAAATAAAAACGTGGTGATTTACTTACAACAGAAAAAAAATAAATAAATAAAATGAAAAAGAATTCACTGTCTAAGCTTTTAATAATTTTTTACTGCATAACACACTGAACGAAAAGGTGTGGTGATTTTCATAATAATAAAATAAAAAAACTTGGCATAAATCATTATCAACACATCATTATATTTTTTTGACATGTCAGAGAGTAAACAAAAATTTTTTATAGAATTTTCGAAATTAGTGAGATTTTAAACATAATATTGATGTTTTTCATTATTTAAGTACATTTTTATTCGTACAGAATATCGTTGCTAAGTGAATTTTCTGAAAATAAATTATTTTTTTAGTTTGTTTGCTAAAAACAATTATTTTTCATGTTTAATTAACGTATTTTCATTTTTAATTAAGTGAAAGACAAATATCCATGTGATATATTTCTTATAGAAAACATACATGTACACACATATATTTCATGGTTCTATAGAAAGTAGGTATATCTTTATCTTTACAATGCTGTCTTTCATTTCTAACGTTAATAAAACCGCTATAATTGATTTTGTATGAAATGACATTGAACAATAAAACAACCGTACTATTAAGATATAATTTAGTCTCAAAGTGAGAGAGTGGTCACACAAAAAAAATTTTATGAAAAAAAAAAAAAAAAAAAATAGAGAGGGAACACATTCTTCAGAATTTTGGCTTCCTAATTAATTTGCAATATGTAAATCCAGATGTAGAGGTTTTTTTTTTTTAAGTCGCTAAAAAATTAAAAAATTTCTACTTTGAAGAACTGTAGCAAAACATTTCGTCGACCAAAAACTGTAGCACATGAAGAACTTTATGAACAAAAGATCCTTTCTCTCATGACCGTTCACAATAAACTAAATAAGAGTAAATACAAACAAAACAAAACAAAAACAAAAATAACTTTAAGTCTACTTTACTAGCGATAGGCGAAAAAATTATAAACTTTCTGACAAAATATAAAATTTTATTTGATAAAATTGTACTTGTGATTTAAAAAATTTTCACATACGAAAAAGGCATTTCAATTCTCAAAATCCTTATAACAAAAGTACAAGTATACTTTAACAAAAAAAATGTTTCCTCTTAACAACTACATTTTTCAATTAAAAGATTTCGAATTTCTTCCTTAGGGTAAAATATTGTTTATTTTTTCAAGTTTGCTTATCAATAATCAAATATACAAATTCAAACTTTGTTGATATGTTTTTTTTTTTTTAATTTATTTTTTTTTTCTGTTGGTGACAAAGTCTACATATTAAAATTATTTGAATCAGCACAAAAATATTCGTTATTCAGAAGACAAAAAAAAAAAAAAAAAAAGTGCTAAGCAACCAGAAAGAAGAAAAAACCAAGAAAAAAAAAAGTAATTTATTCAAATCTCTTATTCATTAAATGTAATGGTATTTTTTTTTTATTTTTATTTTCACAAAGTAATTTTTTTTTTTGTTAAAATGATTAATGCGTATCCGCTATTAACAAAAGCAATAAAAATTTATTTGTATTTATTTTTTAAAAATAGCAAATCAACCTAATGAAAATTATCGCATGAATTCCTTATTACATACACCAACTTTTTTATTTTTTTCTTGTCAAACATGATTTATTTTTTCAATTCAATTTATTGTTACAATTATTTATTTATTTATTTTTATTTTTTTTTTGTGTAAATGAAACCTTTGAGCTTTGACTTATTTTATTTCTTTTAATCATGCAAAATGAAAAATTATATTAAAAAACGAACCTTAAACAAAAATTGATAATCTTGAAAAATAACAAACCCAAATTGTGGTCTCATGAAAATGGAAAGTTTTTTTTTTTTTTATGTTTTTTGTTTTATTTTTCTTTCTTTATTTTTTTTTTTTTTACAGAATTTGTAATAAGAAATTGGATTTAAATTTTTATAATTTACGTCATATGAACGATTTGTTAAATATTCACAAATAAAAATTTATCATTGTCGTTTTTCGAAATTTCACCTGAATAACAAGAATCCAAAATTTTTTTTTTTTTTGTGTGTAATTATTATTATTTGAACGACACGTTTTAATTAAAATCAATTTATTTAACAAAAAAAAAAAAAAAAAAAAATAACAAGTCATTTATTTATTTTTGATGTTTTCACAATTTTTCATTAGTAAAACATTCATTGTTTTTTTATTTTCTTCTTTTGTTTTTTGTTTTTTTTTTCGTTGCTTTGCTTTTCAGAATTTCGTGTAATCACAAAAAAAAAATGTTTTTATGATTTTATCGATTTAGCGGAAAATACCTACATATATACAAAAAAAATATCGCAAATAATCATAATTATTAATTTTTTTTTTGTTTTTTGTTTCTCCTGTTAATTGTTTATTTTTTTTATTGCTATGATTATTTACCAACGTAATATATTTTAATTAATTCGTAGCAATAATTTGAAAGCGTCAAAAAATAATTAAATAAATTTTTTTTTTTTTTCATTTCATTTAATATTTTTACTTAATTATTTTTTTTTTCTCGTTTCATTTATTTTATTATAATTTTTATTTTAGTGAATGACGAAAAGAAAAATATGACTTCCTCATGCTTTGCCAAATATATTTAGTTGTATTTATTAAAAAATATATATTTTATTAGCAAATTTATTAGCCTTATTTAATAAGATGTTAGGTAAAACAAAAAGTGTTTTTTTTTTTTTTAAATAAAATAAATTGAATTTTTATTATTATTTTTTTTTCTTTTAAATTAAACTGTGTTACGAATAGGAGAAAAAAAAATAGAATAAAAAGAAAAAAAATTATGCAAATTACATGTTTGAATACGACTTAAAATTTTAAATATTGTTGCTTAATATTCCGCTGAAATAGTTGAGTTTGAGGTTAATCGATTTTTATGATAAATGCAAAAAAAAATTTTTTCAAATTTAAAATCTTATGTAAATTTTTGTTTTTCTAAAGAAAGATTTAGGTAAAGCAGAAAAAAAAATGTAAATTTTTCAAAATGGAAGGTAAATTTGAAAAAAAAAAAAATAATAATAAAATTTTTTGATTAGAAATTGCAAAAAATTAAATTTTTATTGACAAATTTTTATTGATTTCGAAAGGTTTTTTTTTTTTAATGGAGAGAAAATTAGAGTTGAAAGTTTTTTCATATTTATTGAAACAAAGAAAAAAAAAATTATATATTTTTAAAATCGAATAATGCTGAGTAATAAAAATGATTCCGTTTTAAAAATACTCTAAAAATGGGAGATATTTGTAATTCTTAAAAATTTATGGTAATTTTAAAATATGAATTTCTCTACTGAACGTGATTCAACATTTAAAAGAAGAAAAAGAAAAAAATACTTCAAAGAAAAAGTTGATACGTGTTCGATAAAAATTTCCGTTATTTAAATATAACTATAAAATGACATACCATCTCACTTAAGATTTTTTATGAACTTTCTTTGCAAAATTATTCTGTTTTTGATTTTCTAATCAAATATATTTTTTTTTCTAATGTAGCCTGATTTATTTTTTTATTTTTTGCAATCAATCATAATAAGTATGTATAATGATTTTTTTCTTCATTTTTTGCCTGAATTGATCGCTTCAAATTGAAAAGAAAAAGAAAAAAAAATTAATAGAGAAAATACTTATTTGAGTGATATTACTTTGAAATTTTTTGTTGTTGCTTTTTGTAGGTTACAGTTTCCACTTACGCAGGAAATTACAATTTAAACAACTGTCAGTTACAAAAACAAAATTGATAAAAGAAAAACATATTTAGAGAACAACAAAAAAAAAACAACAACAACAATATTTTATTAGACTTCTAACAAAATTTCCTTTTTCATTTTCAAATTTTTTTTTTTTCACTACAAGTGCTTTTATTTTTATTTTGAAATAAAATGGAGCAGGAAAAAGCTTTTATTAGAAATAATTGCATGGTGCATTTTTAATGAAATTCTTCATACATGTACTTTGTTATAGTTACTTTTACTTTTTATTGCTTTTAATTTTACCACCATTTATTACTCTTTGTGCTTTTTTTTTTTTAAAAAAAAAAACACATATACATTACACTATCATGAATGGATACAAAAAGTAAAAATGTAATGAAAATTTGAAAAGGAAGTTCAAAAAAAAAAAAATTACAAGCTATTCAAAATTTGAAGAGAATAGGTTTTTTTTTCATTAAAAAACACCAAATGTATGTATGTGGGGGTGTGTTTGATATTTTTTTTTTAATGGAATTTTGTATTAAAAAATGATTTAATTTATTATGAAAATATTTTTTTTTTTTTTGTATTTACAAGGCATAAGGACAAACCGTATGAAGTATAAACGTGAAAAGGATACGATATATGTATGTGTTGTGTTGAAGAGGGTATTAAAAAACGGTAAATGAATAACATAAATTTTTTGTTTTCTCTAAAATTTCATTGAAAATAAGTTTATAATTTAATATAAATTTTAATTAATTGAACACATTATTTGTTTGTACGATGGTAAATTTATAGTTCATATATTTCTTCAGAAACAAAAAAAAAACAAACATTGAGTTTTATATCATGTATCATAAATTTAAAAAAAAAAACCCCTAGTACTATCTAAAGATGAAGTATTTATTACAAATTTTATTTAATTTCATAATTTAATTTTTTTTTTTTAATTTTGTTTACAACAGCAATTTAACAAATTTATATATATGATGAAAAAAAAGATGCAATAAAAAATTTAAAGGCAAAATAAAAAAATAAAAAAATGTATTGAAATTCAAGTATAAAAACAATATTGCAAAATATGTAATTTTTTTTTTACACGTTTATTTTTTAAAACATTTACTTGGAAATGTTTATTTAACAGGAAAATGAAAAATTTAGATATTTTTTCCAAAAATAAAAAAAAAAAACAACGAAGGAATTTGCACAACAATGAAAAAAAAAATGTGAATAATATTTGTTGCGTGAATAAACAAAAACAAGATTTAAATTTTTTAAATTGGAAAATATTATACATGAAAATGAGAAAAGTGATAAAATTTAAAAAAATAAGATATTTAAAAAAATAAAACAACACAAAAGTAATAAAGTAAAATGAAATAAAAATTTTTCTTGACAGGCGTGTGTTAAAATAAATAATTTTTTATTGTAAGTGAAAAAAAAAAAAAATAAAAAATAAAAATTGACAACAAAACAATTAATATTGATACATTTTTCATGTCATCTGATGTCTCATATCTTCAATTATTCACATACAAAAACAAAATACGTATCTAAATCTGAAAATAACAAAAATTTAAAAAAAAACAAAAATTAAATCTAATAAATTCCATCAAAAATTGATTGATATTGATCATTTTTTTGAAAAACAAAAATTTTTTAAAAAAAAAAACCGGGAAAAAAGTTATTAAAATTGCATTTAAATCGAAACACATGCTGCATTTTTTTTTTTTATCATGGTTTTTTTTATTATTTTATGATGATGATTAGAATTAAAAGAGCGAAAAAAATTTAATTCAATACATAAAATTGAAACAAAAACAAACAAAAAAAAAAAAAACGACAGTAAAAATTGCAATAATCAGAGTCATTTGGTGCATAAATGCATTAAAGCGTGCTAATTTTACTAAAGTTTTTATTTCACAAATATTTTTTTTTTTTTTTTTTTTTGTTTTTCGCTGAGATACTTGAAAATGAGGTCAGCGATCTTCGCCACTTGCTGTTGCGTTTGTTTGCATTGTAATGTAATCTTTTTCACATCATTCATTAAAAGTGATCGTTTATGCTGTTTATGTTAATATTTCTTCTTTTTTTTGTTTTTTGTTTTTAATGTTTTAGTTCATGTAATTGAAGATACTAAAAAAAAATAAGATGATAAGAAATTTAAAATAATAATAAAACTAACAAGAATACCACATATCCCGACGAAATATCAGATGGATTGCATATCAATGAACATATCACGGAATTTTTGTAATTTACATGTTCTCTTTTTAAGGTTGTTTTGTTTGTATTTCTTTTTCCTTGATCACTTTGATTTTTTGTTTGCTATATATAATTCATTTCACACCCACACTACAAAAAATAACATCCGATTTTTTGTGTTTCTTTGAAAATAAATGTATTATGTGTGTGTGTGGGTGGTGTTTCATTTATAAAAGAAAAAAAATTATAATAAAAAATAAAATGAAAAAACAACAGAAAAAAAATGTTGCATAAAATTTATTTTACACTTTTAAATTTTTTTTGTTTTATTGCTAAACTTCAAGATTTTTAATAATTTTAATTATTAATTATTTTTTATTGATAAGAAGAGGCGTCTGTTTTAATAGTATGTTATCAATTTTGTTGTTTTTTGTTTTTTGTTTATGCTTCTCTTTTACAGTTTGTGATAGTAATATTTTTTTTCTTTACATAAAAAAACATCTTGTATGTATTTACAATATATGTACAACTAGGTATATAGCGTATAGGTATTACTTTGCAGTTGAAAAAATTACGTATAGTTGCGTTGCGTTATAAGTTTTTTTTTTTTTTATTAAAGAGATAAGGAAAAACATGTTCTTCAACACAATTAACTGATCTATCAATAAATTTCATAAAATCTATATTTATAGCTGCTGGCATCCCATCAATTTAAAATTATATCTATCTGTCCGATAAGTCAATCTCTATCTTTTTTTTTTTGTTTACTTTTAAATTTGTTTTTATTTTTTTCATTTATATTTCAATTTTATTAATTCATTCATTCATTAAGTCATTTTATTCATTTTAGGTTTTTTTTTTTTCTCTTTACTTTTTGTTTGTTGAAGACAACAAAAACGACAACTATGACGATGAATGCGGATGATATGTGTGTTGATGATGATAATTTTTTGATCGTTTAAATATTATTTATTGATTGTGATCCTGATTAAAAAAATAATATACGTAACTGTATACAAAGTATAAGAATGAAAAAAAAAACCAATTGAGGTTTTTATTGATATGATAAAGGTCAAGAATTTGAAAAAAAAAATATATTGAAAGAAAAAAACCAACATTTTTTTGTGTATGGGAGTTAAATAATAAATTGCAATTTTTGCCACAATTGATATAATTTTTATGACCATGTGAGACGCGACTATGAAAGCAAACGCGTAAAAGAATTGAAAAACAGATAAAAAAAAAAAAACAAAAAGAAAAACTTTAATACCCACATGCTATTTGTATTTTATTTTTATTGTACAAACATTCATGAGTTGTTTATTAGTAATTTATTATTTTCAAAATTCTTTTTAAATTAAATTTGGAATTTTTAAAATTTATATTATTTCAAAGAAAAAAGAAAAAAAAAAAAAAAAAACAAATCATATTATTGCTTATTACGCAAGAAAATTGTTTTTTTGCGGTACAAAATATCTATCTGAAAAAAAAAAAAAAACATTTTTTAGACATTTTATTTTTCCTGATTTATGGAATTTTTCTGTTGGCAAAAATAAAATTTATAAAAAACAAAAAACAATAAATAATTGTCGAATAAAAAAAAAAAACAAAAGAACAGTAATAATAATAAAAATTAATAAATTATCCGACTAAAGTATTTTTTTTAAATAGTACTTTAAGTATGAAAAAAAGGGGAAATTATTAAACTTGATAGTGTCACCACAATTTTCTCAGAAATTGATGATGCGGTATTATGATTAAGGAATTAATGGCTTTTGTTTTTTCTTTGCTCATTTTACGGTTAATGTTAAAGATACAACGGAAAAATATAATAAAGTTAAGATAATGTGTCATAATTAATCAAAAAAATAGAAAAAAAAAAGAAATTTTTAAGAACGAAGTAGGAGTTTAAGAAAAAAAAAAACAAAAACATAAAGAATTTTCATGGAATATTTTTATTTACGCAAGTGATTATTGTTTAAAGAGTTAAACTGAAAAATACTTTTTAAACGTTGATTGTTGAAACGTTTTGTATTTTGATTAAAAAAATGCATAAATTTAAGTAGACAAACTATAATGACTAAGATTAATTCAGCTGTAACTATAAAGATACTATGATATGACATATATATGTATGTATATTTTCAAACGTTTAAAAAGTTTTATGAGAGAGATTTGGAGGTTCAATCAAGGATGAAATGTTTTTAGTTCAAGTAAAGAGATATCTTGGCTTGTTAATTTAAAAAAATTAATAATAGAGAACAAAATGGTCAAAGTTATTAGGTTTTAATTGTAAGTTTTGGCTTGGTTTTGTTTGAAAAAAAAAAAAAAACAACATTGAACGAATGTTTTTCAAGGAACGCTTAAAAGCTTTCTATACTAACGGAACATACATAGATACAGTTTTTCAACTTTAAGAGTTTCAGTATTAAAGTAATCAATAATTTAAATTTTTTGTTCAACAAATAATTATAGACCAAATTAAATAATAATTGAACAAAAAAAAAAAAAAAGAAAAAAAAAACCTAGAAGGACAACCCTCAATTAAAGTATGTTCTTTTAATTACATTTTTAATGTTTTAATTTTTTATATAAAATTTAAAATGAATAAATAATCGAATTATAAAACATCACGTACATACATTTTGTATACTATACATTAGAAAAATTTCCCTCAAGAAAAATTTATATAATTAATTTTCCGTTTAAAATGATTTAGTTTATCAAAATTTAAAATTCGATAAAGTGACTACATAACGTTAAGAAAATATTTTTCAGAAAACTTTCAAGAAAACAAGAACATAAAAAGTGTTATTGAATTATTTGAAACTTTTTCTTACTTAAAAAAAAAAAAAAATAATAATAATAATTTTCATCACGTAAACTAGAAATGCAATTAAAATTTTTTATTACATCCATTATGTAACTAGAAAAACAGAGTGAGAGAGAAAGAAGAAAAAATACACCATATAAACTGTCGCCCTTAACCTTTGTCCTTAATTCAAGTCATTATAATTTCATAAATACCTAACATAATTTTCTAGTTTTTTTGTTCTTATATTTGAAAGTGTGTACTTAATAGCTATATCATTATATGAGTAATAAAAAACTTATACCTATGTATATAAGAATATATTGAAATATTTCAAAAAAAAAAAAAAAAACATGTTTGTATAATATGAAATTTTTGTTTAACGTGTTTAATGTCACATACATCATTTATTGCTTTTATTGGAATTTATGAAACACAACATAGGTGGTATAAAATCATTTTAAAATTATATTTTATAAGCTGCAATCGAACGGTTTCAGTTATGTTTTTTTTTTTTTTTTAAATGCAATTTTTCACTAAATACAGCAAATCAAATGTAATATTTTGAATTGCCTATGATAAGTTGGGATTTTTTGTTTTATATTGCCTTTCTCTGTATATTAAATATGGAATTTTTAAAAGTGAAAAAAAAAAAACCACTTTAATCGAATCAAAATTTTTCTTAATAACATTTCATGTTTTCATGCATGTAATTTATTTTTTAGATAACAAGTTTTATGGTCTTTTGTTTTTTTTTTTGTTTTCATTAATTTCATTCGAATTTAATCAGCAAAAGCGGCTTAATAATATAGTTTTTTTTTTTTTTTAAATAATAAAATTTATACATAAAACTCATAACTAAAATACAAAACGATCCATTATTATTATACGTTTTTGTAATATGTACATATATACTATATAATCAGATTCTCATTTGAAGCTAATTACCCGTCTCGAATAGATTTCCGCTCAGTGAAAATGTTGTTATCATCAGGCAACCAAATGAAGAGAAGGGACGTTTTCATGTTGGGTTTTAGAGTTCAATTATGTATACCGTACCGTATGTATGTATGTTTATGGATATGGAATTGGGATGAATAAAATAGCTTGGTATATAATATTATATGGTGATTGTGAGATCGTCGTATAATGGTTATACATATTTGGATGTAAAATAAATTGCATTAAAAAAAACTTTTAAAATACAAACAACATACAACACATATCCGACAGATACAATCTACTACTTATATATGTATGTACATACATACATAGTTTACTTTTGATACTTTCGCGTCCGATAAACGATAAATACATGTACATAAATTTTAATAGGAGTAAAGCATTTAATTCGTTCATATTATTTTGTATAAAGGGCTCCGGCCATCATATAATAAAATGTTAACAAATGGTCTGGAAATTGGAGCTAAAATGTAATATTGTGTGTTTTTGTTTGTTCCTCGTTTATGTTTCTAAAATAAAATCAGTTTCTGTGTATCTTTTTTATTTATTTATTTTTTTTTTTTTTTGTTCTAATAAAAGATAAAAGAAAAAACAATAAAAGGAATCTCCTTTTTATCTAAAATTCTTTGTTTTTTAGATTAAAAAAAAAAAAAAATCCATGACACTATACAGACACTAATTACAAAAGAAATTAATTTCTTTTCCTTTCTTTTTCGTCATCATCAGAATCATCGTTTGTAAGCGTACCCAAACGCCGCCACTGTTATTTTTTCATTTTGTTTTCTACTAAAGAGATGTGTTATCCTTTTTGAAATTTTTTTTTTTCAGTTATATTTAATTTCACACATTTTAAAGCAAATGAACATATTATGAAAAAAAAAAAAAAAATTAAAAAAAAAAAAAAATGGATGATGATGTTTTTAATCTTTCATTTTTTACTTTTCTGATGTTGTTTTCTTTTTTATTCTTCTTCTTGTTGTTTGTAATGGTTGGAAAATTTTAATTTAAGACAATTAGAAACAGACGTGACTTTTGAAAATTATTATTTTTAAAGTACTTTGAATTGACTTTGTTTTTGTCATAATTTTTCTTGTTTTTTTCTCTTCTTTTTTTTTCAAATTCAATTTAATTATTTTTAATTATTTTTTAATTAAATAATTTTAAAATGTCTTTTTTTTAGGTAGCTAATGAGACAAACTTTTTTTTTTTAAATATAGGTATATACATACATACATACATACGTATGTCTACTATGTACGTACAATGTACTAATGATGATAGGCAACCTGTTTAATTTGTGTAATTCAAGACCGTATTCTCTGTTTGATAAATTAAATAAATATTAATGAACATGAATAACGTATTTTAGAAAAACTGTTCAATTTCCAAGCTCCTAAATCTTGTACTTTAAAAGTCGAAAAAAAATAGAAAACAGATAAAAATAAATGAAAAGAGGATAATGTGAAAAATTCAAAGATGTAATTCTCGTTTTGAAGAACGTTGGTTTCTTATGGAACTGAAATTGATATTTGATTTTAGAATTAGTTTTTCCCAAACTAAAGTTCCAGAGGTGAATTTTTTACTGCCGCTACACTTAAGTTCTTTTTTTGTGTATGAAATTTCTTCCTTTACACGAAAAAAAAAATTTGATTTGAAAATAATCCCAAGTATTAAAAGAATGACGAACAAGTTTTGTTGAGAGCATAGAATGTACACCAACAGCCAAATACATATATCTTTTTAGTCTTTACGTTATACTTTGGGGAACAATGACAAGGTATGGAACTGAATAAATTTAATTGGTAAGACAATCAATCAATGCCAAAAAAGATAAAGAAATCTTAGCTAAAGATCATGTAATTGTAGCCACAATAAAACAGTTTTCAATTTCAATTGATAATTATGTCCCTTGCCATTGGGCTCAAGATGTAAGTTTGTATTCGTATTTGAATCGTGAAAATAATTTTACTATCTTTTTAAAGTAAATATTTTACAGACATTCGTAGCAATATTTTATCGCTTGAACAAATTCATGAATATTATATTGATTCTCCAGGATCATATCAGTGAAAAGGTTTGCAAACTGTTGGAAAGTCGAAATGTATAATCGTGATAGTGTACACAGCCATAAGGTATGATAAAAATAAATTGTATTTATAATATATTAATTATATAAAATATTTACAATAAAAGAAGAAGTATAAAATAAACGGTAATTAAACATTAAGTACATTAAAAAAAAATGTAGTGAACCAGTCACATAACTTATTTAATTATTTATTTATTTTTTTTTTTCATACTAAGGTGACCTATAAAAATTAACGCGTGTAAAATAATCTTGATGCGAGGAAAATTGTCTTGGGACTTCTTAATAAATAAATAAAAAAGTAGAACAAAATAAACTGAAAGTGAAGAATCATAAATGCAAAATTGTAAATTAAATACAATGTATATAAAGTAATGACATAAAAAAAAATATTTAATGAAAAAAAAAAAAATTCTCAAGATAAATTAAAAATAGAATTCTCAGATGTAAACTGTATAAATAATAAGAATTTAAAAAATATATACTATATACTATATATATACAAAATAAGCATAAAAAAGTGTAAATTATGCTGAGCTCACACACATATTACACATTACAACGGGGGGTTTATAATATATGTAATAATCTAACATTTAAAATAAAACACACGCCGGTATAGTAAAACGTTAAAATAACAAGGAAATAAATATATCGTCATCATCATCATCATCATCATATCGTGTGTATGTAATATATGTATAATAAACAAAAGTATTAAATTTTCCTTTTTTATTTATTTTTTTTTTTGAAAGGGTATTTTTATACACGTAATGTTCATACGTATAACGTCTATAACACAATTCATACGTAAATAGTTTATTTTGAAAATTAATTTACTTTTTCATCGTGTGGGCTTTCAATTGATTATTATTTTTTTTTTCTTTCTATTTTATCTATAATAATATATTGTAAAATATGTATGTAATTGTATATTGTTGTTTAATTTGTTGTATGCAGTTGTGTAGTACATATATTATTAGCTGTCTGGAACAGATATGTACGTAACAGTAGTAAAAAAAAAAAAAACATAGAAAAATTATTATGATATTAAACAATATTTTCGTACATTAAGAATTATTAATAAATTTTTGCAAATTATAAGATTTATGAATATAATACTCATGATAAATGTTTCATAAGCACATTCATTCTCAATTAGATATATTCATTTGAATGTGGGAGAAAGTCCTGCTGTAATTGACAGGAAAAAAAAATATATGAGAAAAAAAAGTATAATATGTTTAAGATATTTTATTAGAATAATTTTTAATTAAAATTGACCCTAGGTTAATTTATTTCACATGTCATAAGTTATAATTGAGATACAAGGATATATGTAATTTTAGTCTTTTTTTTTTGTTGTTATTATAAAATAAAAGGACTCTCAGAGTAGTAGAGTAGAGTACCTTTATTTTTGGGGAAGTTAAGAATTTGAAATTACTTACATATGTAGTTGATCGAGAGAAATCAGATATTAAAAAATTGAAAATTAATTTTTCATGTCTGTTAATTTGTATTAAGTTCTGTCAAGGACATTGATTTATTGGAAGTAAAGCTTTTTAAAGGAGGACGATAATCTGTCCACTGCACTGACTAGTCGTATAGTAAAATTTAAAATTTTTTAAATATTCTCACACGATTTGTTGTTCTATCTTAATACTTGAGTATTTCCGAAGTTTTTTTTTGAGACTAACCATCATTCAAAAATTCTTGAAGTAGGTATATGTGTATAAAAATTTCTTTGATTTTTATTTAATAAAATTTTTAAACATTTAAAAATATGAGTAAATAATTTAAAAAAGAAAACCAAAATAAAATTGTTTTCAACAAAAATTCCGAAAAATTCAAAATAATCACGAAATCCACAACAAAAATTCTTTCATGAAATTTTTTTTTTTTTTTTTCAAATTGATATACAAAAGGTATTTATAAAGTATTGAAAAATTCCATTTAAATGGAACATTCCAAACATGAATAATGTGTGTTTTCTGTGTGAACGTACAAATTTTATTGCATAAAAAATATTTTTTAAAAAAAATAAGAGAAATATTTTCAAAAAAAAAACTCCAATATAGTGGTTAACCAAAAAAGGAATTTCAATTTTTATATTACAAGCATAAAATACCAATGAAAAATTGAAAAAACAAAAAAACGCACGAACACACATCAAAAAAAAAAAACAATTCTCGAATTTTTATTATTTTAATATATGAAATTTTTACCTTAAAATTAATTGTTCAGCAAAAAAATATACGAAAAATGAAAAAAAAAAAAAAAAAAAAGAAATCATGAAAAATATACATAGGTATATGAAATTTTAATATGTACATGGTAATTTTCACATGAATTCTTTCTTTTTTTTTCCATATATGTACATACGTGAATTACATGACGCACAAGAAGGTATGTGAATTATGTATTTGAAGTGAAATTTGTTAAATTATATTAAGGAAATCAAGAAAACAATAAAATTATCGTCATTTACCATATGTGATAATATATTTTAAAAAAAAAAAAAAATTGTGCGTCAATAGAAGTTATAATTTTATTGTTCAAATTTAGATTTTTTTGAAATAAAAATAACCTACTTTGCTGTGAAATCATTGTTTTAAGATGTATTTTTTTTTTTAACAAAAATAACAATAAAAACTTTTAAAATAAATTACTAGAAAAATATTTATTCAATTGTTAATTTTTTTTTAATGAATTTAATTTTATTAAACAAATAAATTAAATTCAATAATCATAATTTTTTAAAACAAAATTTTTATTGTCTCTATGTGACTAATTTAATTTACTTAATAATAATTTTTATTTTTTCATAAATTTCAAATTTTGAACAATATCTGAAAAAAATGAACATTTCAAATTATTTGTTACCATCTAACGAGAAAAAAAAAGTTCTAAAACGAAAAAAAAAAGTCAAATAAGTTGATGATTTTTTTTTTTTATTGTTTTAAATTATTTTTGAAAAAAACGTAATTATATTAATTTTTGTTTTTAATATTGAAAACAGATTATTTTTTTGTTTGATAATCTTTGGAATTTAGAAAGAGAAAAAGCAAAAACAAAAAATAAAAAATTATTCATTATCATCGACAATTATTATATATATTTTTTTTTTGTCGTATGGGATAAAGATCAATAGCATAAATACGACATTAAAATATTATTTGTGATTGTGTTATGACTTATTATTTGAAAAAAATAGAAGGAAAAAAAAACATAAATTAAAATTAAAAAACAAACAAAAAAAAAAGTATACAACACGTGTAGGTACTTGTTTTCTTAAAAAGAAAAATATTTTATGTTCATATTAAAAATATGATGAGAAAATAATTTATAAATATTCTAGAAGTCAAATAAACAATAATTATATGTTCAAGATGTCTGTAAAAAGTAATTAATATTTTTTTTTTCCTTCTTTAAATACATTTTCTTTTTAATTACTAACTTGCGGTCAATATATTTATGTGCCTAATTGGTAAGTCAAGGCGACGCGACGTTATAAATATGAAATTTGAAAAGTTGCTTCATCTTGTATAATTAAATTCAAATGTATGGTGTCGATTCAAATTTTGTCGTTATTTTTTGTTGTTGTTGTTGTTGTTCTAAATCTAAATGGATTTAGAAAAGTTTTCCCTGTCAGACTAATTTTTTTTTTTTACTTGTTAACATAGTCATAAAAAACCCATTCACAGCTTGACTAAGGTGTTTTCTTATCACAATTTAAATCGGTTCAATACAAAGCACTATATAAGCATTATAAGTTCGAAGTTCTGAATTCTTTATACAAAAAATTGACAAAAAATTAATTGAATTAAGTAATTATTACATTTGCTAAGACCTTTAGTTGTTGTTTGCACATTCCAAGTTCTAATTTTCGAAAATGCATTAGCACTTAGTGCAATTTGAGATAAATTATTTTCCATTACGTCGATGATTAACATTAAATGAAGATAAATCTGCTTTCGTGATGGTGGAAAAGTAGAGTAAAGTGTAAGTGAAATTTATAATACGCTCTCCCACATGGACATATTGATTTTTAAAAGATTTCATTTGCAAGAAATCAACCTTCTGTTAAAAAGTATTTTGGTCGTGAATATTACACGTTAATCTCATTTAAATATATTTCAAATAACTTTGGGCTTCTTAAATCAAAAAATAATGAAAGATTAGACATGAAGTATTTTTTTTTGTTGAAATTATGACGACAATGTCAACGTGAATTTTTTGTTTACAATTTTTTTTTTGTTCTTGGTTTTGGCTTTTCAATTTTATTTATTTAAAAATTACTTTGTTATCATGTTAAATACATTTTTATTTTCCATTTAAAGTTTAAATCATAGTTTATCCAGTTGTTTTATTGTATTTATTTAATTTAGTGGTGTTTTTTTGATGTTTTTTAGTTTAATTTAATTATTTGCACTAGTAATGGCGAACAATGACTGCTTCTGATGGAATTCTTTTTTTTTTATGATAAAAACGAAGTGAAAATCATATGTATATATGTATATATAACATTATATATGACTTGTATGTAATTATTTAAAAAAGAAATAATGACAATGCCAAAATGAATTGCTAAACGTAATGAGAAAAGTAAAGATCATAGTTATAAGATAAATTTCGTTAAAAAATATTTTGTTTAGGCTTATGGTAATGACATTACAGACAAAAGAATTTTTAAATTTTTTAGAATGAAAATCAAGTACTTTTTCTTCTATTTTATGGTAATTTATGTCGTTCATCAAAGTGAGATTTTAAAATGAGAAAAAAAAAAAAAACAATTTGCAAAAAAATATTTAAAAGAAAAACATCATAAAATGTTTTCAAAGTGTCAAATTATAATTTTAGCCTCAAAGCATAAATTTGTTTTTTTTTCTCTATTTAAATATGAGCGTATTGTAAGTACATGCTTGAATTTTTTGACATTTGAGAATATGTATGTGGCGAAACAAACATTCATGTTATTTTTCTTTGAAAAAAAAAAATTTTTTTTTTAAATATCCAAATATGATACAACATTTTTTTTATTTGTATTTTTTTTTTAGAAAATTGACATTAGCATTCACATTGAGCTCCAAAAATTTACTAAGTAAAATAGAAAAAAAAAAAATAATAAAACTATTGTGGGTGGAATGTGAAATAAAAGTAGATCTGTAGATGGTGTTTTATAATAAATAAATTGTTTTTAATTTTTTAATATTAACGTTAAATGCAAATACAAGTTCTTATAATTTCAATGATATAAAAATTTGCTTCTTCTTTCAATTCAGTATGATTCGCTTTTCGGAAATGGTTTTTTCATTTATTATCTACTGCACTATAAGAAGTTTCTAAACAAAATCTCTGTCTCACTATCAAAAAAAAGGGAAGAAGGTTAATATTTTTGTACAGGGTGGTGTTTACAAACCAAATCTAATGAAAATTTTGCCAAATTATAGGATATAAAAAAATGAGCGGAAGTAGATGTGTTGTCAAATTGTAGGATATAAAAAAATGAGCGGAAATGAACGTGTCTCAATGTTTTTCGAAATTTGATCCTCAAGAAAAAGGTCTTTTTTTTTTTTGAAAAATTCACCGGTTAAAATAAGTATTTTAGAAATTTTAATAAATTAGGTAATTTTACGAAATTTGTTTCACAGCAATGGGAAAGATTCTGTTTTGGTATTGAACAAGCATTACAATCTTTACTTTTTGTTCAATTTTTAAATAAATGTAGTAATTTAGAAACCTAATTTTGTACTGTTTAGTCCAAAATACCCTGTAAAAATAATTTTTATAGAAAAAATTTGAAGTGTATGTATTAATTTTTATTAATTTTTTTTTTCCAAATATACCGTAATCATATTGAAAATAACATTGAAGTTGTTTTAATTCACTTGAATTTTAATTTGTAAATTTTTTGCTATTTTTTTTTTCTAAAAGGCAAATTGCGATTTTTGATACATTAAAATTTATTTCATTGAAATGTTATGAATTAAAAAAAAAAAAGCATGGAAATGTTGAAGTAATTTTGCATTGAACTTTTATAATTTAATTGCTTTTTTTAAAAAAAAAAATATATATATTTTTGTCTAAAAATAAGTAATTAAAAGTTTGAAATTTCAAGCTTGACAATGATTCAACAATTAAAAAACTAGATTTTTTTAAAATTTTTGTTTTTTGTTTTTAGTTTTTTGATAATTAGACAGATTATCAATTTAGTAGAAAATTTATTTAAGTTCATTTAGAGGTTATACATATGTACGTATATACATATATGTACATACAATGTTGACTGTTGATGAGAAAAAAAAAAAAAACAATTAAGATGTGAATTAATAAATAAAACAGCCAATGAAAGAAACACGAAAAAAAAAAAGCTGTATTTGTATAAGATTTGCAAAATTATCATTTATAATTGAGAATTAATAAACAAACAATTTCGAAATAAAAAAATTTATAATTATTCAGTAAATATAATATAGATACCGAAAGCAGGCATTTAAACATTTTTATTTAATTTACATTTTTTTTTTTGTTGTTCTAAAGAGCAAGCATATTGTATGTGAAATTGAATTTCACATATTTTAAAAATGTGTGTGTACACAATAAAGTTTTTTTTGTTTTTTTTTTTTTTTGTAAACATTTTATGCACATGTAAAAATTTTTTCTTCGTTGTTGTTGTTTTTTTCTTTTCTACTTTTAAATTTTTATTTGAAAATGATGAAATGAAAATTTAAAATTAAAAATTAAATTTAAAAAAAAAAAAAACATTAAGTTTTTGTAAATATTTGTCTTTGCTGATGTGTTTTCATAAATTTTTATGTTTCTTTCTATCTTGACCTTTTTTAATTGTTGTTTGTAATTTAATAAAAGCGACATTATTTTTTTTTTTTAAAAAAAGAACTTGATGTGTGTGTGTGTGTGGTCTTAAAATGTAAATTAATATTTGTATATTTTTATAAAAGGGTCATGGAATGCAGCATAGTTTGTTTTTTTGCTAAAATTAATATGCTGAGTTTTAGAGGTCTGTTTGAAAGATATTTCATGGAATTTCTAGTGTGTTTTTAGAGTTTAGAAAAATTACATATGAGTGATAAAAAAAAAAAAAAAGAATAAGTAATGTGAGAAAATAAAACAACGAAAGACATTAAGAGACTTCTAAAGTAAAAGATGGAAATAGTTTGTTTTCTGGTTTTTGTTCTAATGAATTATTTATTAAAACTTATGTGTTGGCTCGAAGAAAAAATCTTCAAAAATACAAAAAAAAAAAAACAAAAAAAAAATTTGTTTGTGCTCAAAGTTATTTTTAATTTTTTTTTGTGAAATTCTTACTTATTAACAAAAGGATTGATTAATATCCTTTCCTAAAGCTGAGTTGATAATTTAGGACGCTATTCTTCGTTTCATATATCAATACTTAATTTTATACTTAAAAAAAAGTTACATAGGTACATTGACAAATATTTTATTCATTAATTTTCCATTTTCTAGAACAAAATTAAAGACTCATATAATTTTAATTATTATTTCATCTGTGTTGAAAATTAAAATTTTTTTTATTTTTCAAAGAAAAATAAAATAACTAAAAGTGAAGCAATATGTTTGCTTTTTTGTGCTGTTGTCTTTAATTTTATAAATTTGTTGAATTTTTAATGATAACAATTAACTTTATTTTAATTTTTTTTTCAAGAAGAAACATTCAATCGATTTACTCAATTACTGTTCTTACATAAAAAAAAAAAATAAATTAAAAAAGATAAATAAATAACGTTACGATCGTAATGAATGTCGCATCTTTAATAGTTTTTTTTTTATACATATTAAAAAAATAAAAATATTGTGAATCTCAAGCAGAAAATGAGATACAAAATGTAAGCAAGAATGTATTTTGTGACATTAAAATGACGGTAAAATTTCAAAGAGATTGACGCGTGCATTTTAGATCTTTGTAAAAAAAAAAGAAGATTTTTTTGATTAAATGTTTTTCCTTTTTTTTTTTTTTGTCTCAATTCATGTTGTGCAAAGATGTATCTTTGTAATATTTTATAGTAGGTTGATTGCATGAGAGATAATGATATACGACCGAGACTGGTATACAACTTTTTTACTTTATTATGTTTTTTTTTTAAAGATATTTAGTCTTTTGAAAAGATGTAACATGCTTTTAACTAAATATGAAACAGGATCTAGATTTGATTTGATTGCTTTTAAGCACGGTTTTTGAAAAAAATGAATTTTGAATTCTTTTAATAAAATGCAATACGGAAATTTGAGATTTTTGTTAATGTAAAAATTATAAATGGGATTCTTTTTGAAAATTACATGTGAATAGCGAAGTTGAAATGGTTAGTTGATCCTTAAAAAAGTATTTCTGTACCATTTTTTTATGAGAAAATTATGGTTATTTATTTTATTTTTCAAAATTCGGTAACCAAGGAAAATAATATCATAGGATAATAGGTTTTTTATGGGATGTCAAGACTCTAGAAGAGCTGTAGCACTGTGAAATAAGTAAGTAAATAAATAATAAGTTCCTTTAGGGTTTTTTTTAAAGAGTTGTTTTGAGAGTACATATTGTAGTTTGGAATTGATTTAGCTGACAAGATTTTCTTTGAATGCATAATCATTTTAAATGGGCTGTTGAGACTACGCTTTTGGATTTTTTTAATAATTCAATGGCCAAGAACTAATAGAAATGTTAAAAAATTTAAAATAATAGAAGCTAAAACGTAATAAGGGTTTGAAAAAAAAAAAAAAAAGGACTACTTACTGATTATTTTCAAAATTAATCATTAATGTTACTACAAAAGACACATTCTTTTAAATTAAATTTTTCTCAATAATTTTTCTTGTCACGTTTTATCCTTTGTAAGAAAATTGGTATTTCAGTTTTGTTTTTCCTGTTTAATTTTCTTCTTTAATTTTAAATAAAACTGTAATTTTGTATCAATTCTCATAAAAAGAAATCAATAAAACAAAATAAAAAAAAAAAAACTTGAATAAAACGTTTGAAAAAATTACATAAAAATTAAAAATCCATTTCGTTCTTTATTTCTTCCTTTAACCATTTTATGATACTAAAAATACATTGAGAAAGTCAATAAAATGAATTTTAGTAAGAAAATAAAACTAAAAAAAAAAAATAAAAGAAATTTTATTGTAGATATGTATTTTTTTTTTTTTTAATTTGAATTCATTGAACTGAAAAAGAATATATTTTTCACCTTTCTGCTATTTTTGTTACAAGATTTTGTATTTTTCTCTCATTTATGTCCTTCAACTTTCTAAGTTTTGTGTGTGTGTGTGTGTGTGTGTGTGTGTGTGTGTGTGTGTGTGGGTTATAAAACAAGGAGAAATAAAAAAAAAAAAGAAACGACAGATAATCGAATAAAATAAAATTTAATATTAAATTTACAATTTTTCTTTTAAAATAAAGTAGAAGAGAAGTAAAATTACATTAAAGAAATAAAGAAGCTGTAAGTTGCGTAGTAAAATTTTATTATGATTTTTTTTTTATTCTTCTCTTTTTTTTTCATTTTAATTTTTTACACGAAATTCGTTGAGTAAAATCGTTTCTTTTTTTTACTTTTCTTTTTTTTTAAACCCAAAATACTAAAGTAACTAAAGCTTTTTAAAGAACAACAGTGAAATATCTTCACGTATAATTTGAAGATTTAAGATAAAATTTTATTGGTATTATACATTTGATTTTTTTTTTTTTTTTGAAGTTAAAGGAAACAAAGATTATACAATTATTTTTCTTAACACTTAAAATTCATTTATACCTTTACAATTTTATTTCTTTTTTTTTTTTTTCTACAAAAAGATAACTTAAATTGAAACTTGTAAAGTAACAAAAAAAAGTAATTTTTTTTTCTTTTTTTCATTGAACAATAAATTTTATTTTTTTTTTTTTAAAGAAATATTCCATAAATTCATGGTTATTAAATTTAAATTAAAATTAAAAAAAAAAATTTTTTAAAATCACATTACTTTTGGTTTAATACGTGAAGAATTCATATAGTATATGTGTTATGCGAGAAAATTATTCGTAAAAAATTTGCTAATAAAAAAAAAATAAATTATTATTGAAATAATGGAAATAATGGAGGAAAAAAAAAAGGTATTTCGCAATCATAATAAAATATATTTTCTGAATGTTTTTTTTTTTTTTTCATTAAGTAGAAATAATTTCATAAAAATTCATAACGTCAAACTAAGAGGATGTTGTATAATTTTAGTAAAATTTTGGAGTATCTGAATGAGAATATATTATGTATATACAGAAAACACCTTATAAAGAACACCTCATTTGTGTTCTGTAGAATTTGTGTTCTGTAGAATTTCGTGATGAATATCCACGAATATGCTTTATTATACGATAAGTCAATAAAAGTAACAATAAAAAAAAGAAACGTGTAATTAAATAAATTATTTTTATTAGATCCTTCAAAATTTTTGTTCCTCTGCAACCAATACTGGTAGACAGGAGACATAAATTCATGCTGTGTACATAAATCTTTGGTCCAAATTTGTGCCAAAATTAATTTTCTTAGGTCACAAATTAGTCTGAAATAACAGATAAATCCTTTTTTTTTTTTTGCCTTAAGTGTTCTTTCACTTTACAAAGATCCTTCATTATTTTTTCTTGCAATCTTAAAACCTTCTTTACATACTAATGCAGTATCTATTCTTAAAGTGAGCCACTAAATAAATAACCAATAAAGAAAATAATTAATAAGACACCATCGATCGTGGTGTATTATTCAACGGAAAACTAGAAAGTCTGCATTTCAAAAATAATTTCAAGGAATCAAGGAATTAAAGGCTAATAAACGATTATTATTTTTCACTAAAACGTGAGTTATTAACTTCAGCGAAATGTGTTTCGCCTACATAATTTAATCAGATAGCTAAAAAAAGAAAAACAAAATAAATAAAATCATAAAAAATTTTAACGAAATTATGTGGAAACTGGAAACTGCTGATTATGAAACTTATGAAATAAAACTACTCATGGAGAAAACAAAAAAATTTAAAATAAAATAAAAATGTTTAAAAAGTGTTTTTATAGTCTTTTCAAATGAAATATTATCAAATGGAACACAAAAAAAAAAATAAATAAAAAATAAAATAAAATTAACTGTGTCTAATGCCTTTAAGGATTAAAATTCACATTAAATAAAATTAGAATGCGATGTTGTTGTTGTTGTTGTTTTGTTTTGGTTTTTTTCTTCAATGGTATATTATATCAACTGCAGATAAATTCCAAATGATTTAAAGAGGTCATTAGTGCTTCAATAAAGAAAGAAGAATGAAATAGAAGAAAAAAAAAAACAAAATAGGTGTAGTTTTAGTCTTCTTATAGATTTATTCTTTATGGTTTTTTTTTTCTTGTATAGTATCTTTTCAGTCTAATCTAAATTTGACCTTTAAAGTACTTACACTATTTTATTTTATCCTTGCTTTTGCTTTTTAAAATGTAATTTCTTAGAATTATATTTAATGTCTGTATTGTATCTTTGTGTACAATGTGAAAAATTGTTGTTTCGTTTTTTTGTTTTTTTTTGTTTTTTTAAGTATTTCAAATAATATAATGAATAAAAAGCAACTCTTCTCAAATAAGAATTAAGTAGAAAAAACTAAGTAAAATAAACTCACATATAATCTCTCTTTATGATGAAAAGATGCTGCGATGAATTTTATTTTATTTTTTATATTTTTAGTAGATACATACACATTTATTTATGTTTAAGAAAACATACATTCATAATGAGGATTACGATGAATAACGATAGATGATGTGGTGGATAAATGGAGAGAATGCATAGAAATTTTTACAATGCAAAGATGATGATGATGAAGAGGACACAGAATATGAATATTCGGATGGGGTTAAGTATTAAAAAATGTTGCATATTTATGTATCTATTCATGAAAAATTTTATATAATAAAATACTTATACAATATATCGTATATGTATCTATTTTATGATGTTATATCTTGTTAAAGTCAAGGCTGAATTGTGTATGATGATAATTGTACATTTCTAATTGTTTTTTTTTTTCTTTCTCATATTTAACAAAATTAATGTGTGTAAATTATTGATCTTTTAGTTATGCTTTTATCGTGTGTGAAAATATCTTTTTTTTTATTGTAAGTGAATTCATATTTATTTTTTGTAGCATAATTAATTAATTTGAATTTTGTGAAGAATAAAAGGCACGAAAAATTTTTTTTTATTATTTTAGTATCCTGGTTAGATGCTACTGTTACATGGTAATAGATCTGACTTGATTTTGTTTCTATAGTGATTCTTCAAATATTTTTTAAACTTTTTATATTTCTGTGATCAGTACTTTGAATTTCATGTAGCAATTTAATTAGTAACAAAAGATCTGAATAATTACATGGTCTTTTAATTAGGGTAATTGATCTTTGACAATTGATTGCGGGCGTCTTTGAAAAGATTGTAAGTAGATTTAAAGCGTAAATTGTTAAGAGATGCCGAAAGGTAGATTGTTGAATTTCAATGAAATGCATTATGTTTTTTTTAATTTTTCGAAATTCCTGAAAATTCCAATGTTAAATGAATCACCAACTCTATAGAATTGAAAATAAGTGAAAAAAAAAATAAAATAAAATGAGGCGGAAATTCGTAGTTACAAATACATTCGTTCTTACTACTGAGAGTTTGGGTATAATTTGCAATCCACGTAAAACTGGTAGAAGTATATGTATATGTATGGTAGTGTTAAAAATTGCACTATAAGTTCAAAGTAGCTTGAGTAAAAGGAAAAATGAGAAGGAAATCTACTGATATTGCGTGTATGTACATTTTCAAAAATAAAGGACATTAACATTTTTTTATGATGTCAGTATTTAGTTTAAAAGCATGAAATTTATTTCCAATTGGAACACTTAAATGTCATAATTCTTCACAGATAATAATATTTTATTGAAATAAATAAAATCGCACGAAAATCATATTAATTTTTTTTATTTAATCAATTTATAATTTTCAAGAAAATCTTTTTTGTTTATAATTTATTTCTCAAATGCACACATACATAGATACACAAACTATACAATAAGCGAATTATTATCATGTACATAAATCATTCCATTTGTTAAATTTAATTTACACTGACATTTAAGTTTAAGTGTAATAATTCAAATTTAATGAAATCACAATCTAATGTGTATTTTATAAGTTGAAAAATTAAGCACGTTTTTTTCTTTAAGTAAAAAAAAAAAGTTCAACAATGTCATACCTTCTAAACGAACATGAGTTTGCAATATGTAATTGCAATTTGCATTTTAGAACTTATATCATAAAACTTTTGTGTGAATATGTGTGTTTTTTCGTTTTTTATTCTTTTTTTGCTTTATTTTGCATTAAAACTTTGTTATTTGAAAATTTGCATGAAAGACAAAAAATGATAATAACAACAACAACTTCAAAAAAAAAAAAAAAAAAAAAACACATTCATAAACACGACAATGTTATAAAGTAAAAGTACTTATGAAATGGTAATTTTATATGAAAAATCAAACTCTTTCAGAAATATTATATCAAAATATGAAAAATAAGATTCAAAAAATAGCTGGTTGTTAGGAAAAAAAAAAAAGAGAAAAAAGAGACAAAAAAAAAACAACCTTATCAAATGACAAAGCTATAATATAAAAACCAATTGGGGTTTTTTGTATAATATTCAGTGTCAGAGTGTTAGGAGTGGTAATGTGGTACCACTTACCCTTACTAGTGTTAGGAGTGGTAATGTGGTACCCTTACTACCTACTTTTTTTTGTTGTTGCATCTATTTTAAAAGTAATGCAAATATTTTTTGCATTTTTTTAAATAAGAACATTGCCATCTATCAGCGTGCTGAAATAAAGTACTATAATTTGCTTGATTACAAGAACATGCACTGTATATGTATATTTTTATTCTTAATAGGTACCTGTACAAGGTGCATTTTTCGAAAACATCAAATTGAAAAAAATTTGCAGGACTAAATAAAGTAATATTGAAAATCCTAGAGAAACCTTGTTACTGGAGAAGCGTAGGCTTCTATTGAAAATATAATCAAATTGAGTGTAATAAATAATTTGATACTTTACTAATAACTTGTGGCTTGCAGTTCAAGTAAAACTTTAGGTTCATGTATAGTAGTTTACAGAGTGCTCATGACAGCTGTAGTTTGTCAAGTAGTATAGATGTCATGGAGAGACAAAGAATTTTTCAATTTTCTCAAATTAACTGTAAAATAGATTTTAGAGATAAAATGAGTGCCGTTACAGATTCAAGAACTTGAAAAATTAATTTACAAGGATTTTCTTATATAAGAAAATTAAACTTTTCTTTTCTTGCTTTCAAAAACACCCTATATATTTTTTTTATAAATTATATTTTATTCACAAAACACCTAACTATACTGTATAAATATATACATATGTACATTTTATATATTTTGTCGTATTGAGGATAAAACGTTTCGCATACTTTGTGACAAATTCAATTAGAACGTGACTATGTCGTAATGTAGTACACAAGTTGTTATTTTATATTTTATTCTCGCTGTTTTGTATTTTTCATGAGAGATGAAATATACTTATATTTTTTATTTGAATAATACTTGTGAAACACTACAAGTTAACGCTTTTTTTTTTTTTCTTGAAAAATAATATGTATACCTAACACATTTTTATTTTATCATGTTAAATAATGAGAAAATAAAGATGAGGAGAGAGAAAAAAAAATACACCAAGTAGTTGATAATAAAAATTAGAACATTATTCATTTCACGAATTACAAAAGACAAATAGAATTAAATTTGAAAAAAAAAAAAGAAAAACTAAGAAAAAAAAAAGCAAAATAAAAATAATAATAGAAATCTAATATTTTAAGATTAGTTGTCGTTATGTTAACAGGAAATACTGTTTGTACAAACTATTTAGAATGTAAACTAGTAGCTATTATCTTATTTTATAAAAAGCCATATCTTTTTTTTTTTTTTTTTTTTTTTAACAAAGTATAATATCTATATGATATGAGAAATGAATATGGTATAGGAAATATTTTTTTCACATATGAATGAGTAGCATATGTAATTTATAATTAATGTTGAAATTAATGTTATTGATTAATTGAGAAGTTTTTAATTTGATTTATTGAAAATTTTTATTACAAATAAAAATATTTTACAAAAAAGTTGAAAATTTTAAACCCTATACAAATCCAATTATTGTTGTATTCACCCTATATTTCATTTTATATTGAATATTTTACACATTACCCAAGGATAATGTGATAACAATATGTTTTTTTTTATGTATTACTTTATATGATCAATCGATCAATTTATAAAACTATTAATTTTATATTCGAGATAAAAGGAAAATCACATTACACAATAAATTTAAAATTTTAATTCAATGATATGTGCGATATTTACATACATACACATATATGTATGTATGTGTGTAAACATAAAAATAGAAATAAGACATTAAAATTTATTTATTGCTTTTTTCCAATTTCGGTTTATCTCTTTCTTGTTTTTTCATTGGAAAAATTAATAATAATATGTATTTTTAAAAAGTTCTTTCTAGAATGAAAAAAAAAAAATTCATTGACATACAAAAATGAAGAAAAAATAAAAGAAAAAAAAAAGTAAACAATCATGCCATCAATAATTTTGAGGTCGATGTGTTTTATTTTAATTTAAAAAAAAAAACATACTACTTTTTTTTCAATCAATTTAATTATACATTTAAATTTTGCTTTCTTTCTGCTCAGTATATTTAAACATAGAATAAAATTTAATTAAATCAAAAAAAAAAAAAAATGAAAATATGAAAATTATGCAAAAATCATTCAATTTCAGTTAAATACGACGACAAAATATTATAATTAAGTCTTTCGGGTTTTTTTTTTCTTTATTATTTTGTTCTTTTTCAATTCTGTTTTTTTTTTCTTTTTAAATCTAAAAAAAAATACAAAAAGAAATTAATTATTGTTCAGTCATGAATGATATCAATTATAAAAATGTTGAAATATTTTGCTTTTAAAAGAAATAAACCATTTTTTTTTTTGATTAGTTTTCACAAGAAACGAACAAGAAAAATTTGCATTACAATATTGAAAGAAAAAAAAAAGAAGAAAAATGAAAGAAAAAAACTTTGTTCCCTTTCTCTCTATAATTTAATTTATTTACTTTATTTTTTATTTTTTGGTGATTTTATTTTTTGTTTGAATTGATTGATTTAAATGGAATAGAAAACTTTTTTTTTTTTTCCTATACTATTTTTATAGAAAAACAAAATTAAGTTTTAATGTTTGTCATGTGCTTAAATGATGTGAAAGTTTTAAAAGAAGTTTGAAAGAAAACAAAAAAACAGCAACAAAATGAAAATGAGAAAGAAATAATTTAAAGCAAAAAGTATTACAAAAAAAAAATTAAATAAATAAAAAAATAAATAAATTATTAAAATTAATAAAATTAAATTAAATATTTAAAACAAGTTTCAAACTAAGTATATAAATATTTTTATCGTTTTTTTTTGTTGTTGTTTCAAACCATTTTCTCTAATCTATACATACATTAAATATTTATGAAGTAAAAAAAAATAAATAAAGATAAAATTAATTTCATAAATATTTTAATAAAATGTTATGCAAAAATAAAAATTAAATAAATAAAAATATAGTATCAAAATATATTAGATAAAATTTTATACATATATGTATGTATGTAGACAAAAATATTTATAAATAAATGTACCATTTAATAAAATGAATGTTTTTTTGGAAAAATTTTTTATACAAAATAATAAATGATATTTAAGGCATTATTATGTAGGGTGTTTCACGAGAATACCATGGAAATGGGTTGAAAATAGATAACTTCAAAATCAAGGATTATTTTATATTTACAGGATATTTTTAAAGAAAATGTAAGAAAAAAAGATTTTTAAATGAAAAATTTATATTAACAGAAAATCCTCTTTTTGTTAAAATGAATTACTTTAATCCTTTTAGTATACATATTTGTTTCTAGAAATAAAATAAAGGGATAGTGTGACTGACCAAGGTGATAAAAATGTGTTTTATAAAATTTTCTTAAAATACTTTACAGTTACCCTATAAATTATTATTATTATTATTATTAAAATTTTATGTTCTTATTTCATTAAATAAATGTTTTTGATTAACTTAATTATTATTCATGCTATGCTAGGCGTATGTATAAATTGAGAATATAAAAATTTTTGTTGTTTTCATTTCTAATTTTTTTTTTTTGTTTGTTTTTATTTTATTTTTCTTTAGAATAAAATTTCAATTATGTGTAAACATAACATAGGCACGCTAAGTGATACATAATGATCGTTATTTTTATAATATTTCAAACAAAACAATGTTTTTTCACAGCTTTTGTTTTTCATAAATTTCAATTAAAATTTATTTATTAAAAATTTTTACACATGAAAATATTCAAAAAAAAAAAAAACAAAAAAAAAATCATTTTTATGTTTTTCTGTAGTTTTATAAAAAAAAAAAAAAAAAACAACAATATTGAAATATGTAATTACATTTTTATGTTCTTTCTTCTCATTACATTTGAAATTTATTATATGAAAATTTCTACAGAATTTTTCTTTATTTTTAAAATGAAAAAAAAAAAATTAAACATTAAAATAATATAATGACTTTTTCTATGACGAAAAAAAAAAAATATATATAATAAAGAAGAAATAATAACAAGGAACCAAAAAAAAAAAAAATGATTTGTTTTTTGGCATGCCATCGAAGATGTTTTAATTTAAATTTTAAATGACTTTTTAAATCATTCATTCTCATTTCATGCTGAAAAAAAAAAGTATCTTATAATCTAGTTTTTTTTTTTTTCTCTTTTTCTAAACTTTTTTTTTTTATTTATGTTTTGTTTCTAATATTTTTGTATATTATAGATAGTGATTTTTTTTTTAAAAGTTTGTTGCAAAAAAACTAAAGCAGACAATATTTTACTTTGAATATAACAAACGCCCACTAATCAACATTTTTTCGAGAAGATAAACGGCATGTCGGCTACAATATTTTTTAATGATGCTATAGAATAAATGTTTTTGTTTTTGATTAAATGATAATTACTTTTTTATTAGGAGTAAAAACAGATGAAGGAAAATAAAAATATAAAAAAAAAAAAACTAAAAACAAACATAATCCACTTGAATGGAAACAATTTACATTTTGTCTGTAATTAAATGCATAGGAATCCCATAAAGTCATGTGTAATACAAATACTCAATTTGTTTTTTTTTTTATTAAAAAATAATTTTGGAATTTGGATAAAATATGTATTATAATTATCTGGTATCAATCAATAACAGATGAGATTTTATGGGTTTTAAGAGAGTATTTTGTTTTTATATTGTGGTTTTATTTTTTCTGGAATTCTTATTCAATTTATTTTTAAAAGCTCTTAAAATGTCATTTTAAATGTTTAAGTGAACAGAGAATTAATTTATGTCAAGGATAATGTGGAATCAGACTTAGCAACAAGAATATAAATGATAATATATCTAGAAAGACGATTATATTTGAAATTGCTTTCTTATAGAAGGACAATTTACTATTAGATGCTATTAGTCTCAACTATTTGACCAAGTAATTTTAACTAAAATGAATAAAAAAAGAACTTCAGACTTAAAGTACTTTTATCGACAAAAGAAAACATGAAGGACATAGTAAGATATTATAATTGAAGATATATAATTAATAAGGATGAAAGAGGTGTAAATTGAAGAGATATTAATTCAAATGGTGATAAAGAAAAAAACATCATAACATGAGTACAATAAAAACTCAAAATTCAAAAGTCCCTATTTTTAATAATATGTTAACCGTACAACAATGTACATACATAATTGTTTTTTTTTTTAAATATCTCTCAAAACAAATTTCAAAACTGAAATATCAAAAAAATAAATAAATTTTTGTTTATTTTGTAAAAAAAAAAACAAAAAAACGTTAAAATGTAATTTGAGAAGACAACAAATTAATTACATTTTAAATTATTTTATGTTCGCTAAAAATATACAAAAAAATACAGAACAAACAAAACAAAAAATTAACACATTATCAAAGGGAAAAAAAATATCTCTCGTATTACATTTACAATCCATTTAAAAAAAAAAAATATGTGTTACGAGACAAGCGAAAATCTTTTGTGTTTTTTTTTTTTCATAATGAAAAATAAACATAAACATCATGATTATAATATGAATGTCATATATTTTGTGATGCTTTCGAATAATTTTTGTTTGTACGAATATTTTTTTTTCTCTTATTTTTCTGATAAGATATACATATTGTTTAGATTTTAATTAAAAAAAATGATGAAAAAAAAATAAATAAATAAATAAGAAAAAAAAAACTTAAAAACGTGTCGATTTCATTTTAAAGTTATTGCGGTCGTCTAAAAATCTTACTAAAATAAAATTACAACTAAGAAGAAGAAAAAAAAAACATCCAATGAAGAAAAAAAATTTTTAATAACTTTTACATGTATTGTAATAATTTTTCCATATGAATTATTTTAAAATACAATAAAGAATAAATAATATGCTGATAATAAAATGATTATACATGTCAGATTTTTCAGTTATAGAGAATATGTAGATCTCAAGCAGTCATACCAGGAATAAAAAAAATTTTTTAAAAAAATCTGTCTTTTTTCTTGTTTTTTTTTTTTTTTTGATCATGATTTGTTAATCTTTTATAGGTGTGCTATATAGCCGCAAGAGGAATTAACAGAACAGATAAAAATTAAGAAGGGTATACAACTAAATCGCTTTTTTTTTTTTTTTTTTTTTAAAAAAAGGTGTTCGTTAAGAGGATAAAATACAAGCCAGTCAAACTAGAAATGTACATATGTATGTATGTATGTAAAAAAAAAAGAAGATATAAGATGAAAGATAAATTTTTTATTGTTTTGTTTTTGTTCTTGCATGTGCAAATATGAAGATTGGATTTCGATAATCTGTTTTAGTTTTTATTTGTCTTAAATTTTAAATAAAAATAAACTCTAACGATATACTAGCAGAAAGAAAAATAAAAAAATAACACATTTTTTAAATAATTGTTTATTTCGTTTCGCATACATACATAGGTCAGCCAGTCTGTCTGAACGGAAATTACATTTTTGGCACTTATTCTAAATACTGTGTCAGGCAAGATTTCTGTTTTTTTTTTTGTTTAATGCATATTTATTTTATTTTTATTTTTAAGTAGATTTCCTAAAAATACTTATTATTATTTTTTTCATTGTTTGTGATTTGATAAATGATACGACAATAAAATTTTTGTGATAACACCAGAATTCAATTTATAATCAAATTCAGATCGAATTTCTATTTTTGAATTTGTCCTTTATATCTTTGATTTATTTTTTATTAAATTAAATTAGTACAACCCACAGTGTATATATAATGTGGGCCCCCTGTTCCAATTTCATATGACAAGAAAAACAGATTTTGTTGTTGTTGTTGTTTTTGTTGTAATGGATAAATGAAAGCCATAATTAATTTACTTTTACAATATTATTTTCAATTTAAAGTGATGCGGTAGTGTTGTTAAGATGTTGTTGCAATATATACACAATAATCATAATGATGATGATATACGGGATGTCAATCATGAATTTACATTTTCGAACAGATGAAAGATTATTTTTCTTTCTCTTGATGATGCCAAAAACTAAAATGCACTTATTTTATATTTTAATTTTGTTTTTTTTTTTTTTTTTTCGTTTGAAGATATAAAATCATGTACCAATCTATTTTTTTTTTTTTGTATTCTCATCTCTCTCTCTAATTATAACTTAATTTGTATACCAAATTCAATATTATGAATAAAAATATAAAACAGATGCAACCAAATGTTTTTTACTTTTTTGTTTTGTTTTATTAAAGAGTATGATTTTTTTAATGTTATCTTGTATATAAAAAAAAAGTAAGTGTATGACAGGAAAAATTCATTTACGCGTGACTTTAAACATGAAATTGCAATTTACGCATAATAAAAAAAAAATTAAATAAATAAAAGAAAGAAAAAACTCAAATACACGTACATTTATTCAAAATGAGATACAATCACTCAAAAAAAATTTCCTATAAAAAGATAAACAACAAAAATATTTTTTTTCATAAATTTATTAATCATATCAAAATGAATAGGACTTAGATAGTATATATTAAAATTTTCGATTCATTGAAATGAAAAATTATATATCGAATCAATATCATGTTTTATGTTGAATTTAACAATTTTTGTCATTCATTAAGAAATCTTTTCGTGTTATTATTTTTTTTTTTTCAAGTTTTTTATTCGTTTCTTTCTCTTTGCATAAAAGAAAATTTTCACGTAGGAAGATTTTATTAAATAAGAAATAAAAAAAATAAAAAAAAAATTAAAATAAATAAGAAATCTTATCATAAAAATTAAATTTACTTACAATGTTTAATGCTTTGATACATCTGCTCATTCAAAAGATATTTTAAAATTCATTAAACGAAACGAAAAATCAGAAAAAGAAAGAAAACAACAACAAGATATAAAGAAAATTTAAAGTAAATGAGGGATCATTTTAAATTTATTTGTTTATTTATTTTATCTTGTTTTTATTATTTTTTTTTTTTCATATTCGTTTGATCCCAAAAAATTGTATATATTTATAAAATATTTTCATGTAAATACAACATAGATATCAAAAATATATAATGTAGATACAAATAAATATCTATTTTTTTTAAAATTTTTTTTTTTTTTCATATTAATTTTACTAAGTTTTATATGTAGGTATATATTTATTTTTATGAAATGTTATAAAAAGATAAGAGCTGACAAGTGATTTTTTGTTTTTGTATTTTTATTTTAAAAGCATGATAAAATTTAATATTATATAAAAATAAATTTTTAATTTCCTGCTGAATGTTTTTAATTTGTAATTATAATTTTGTTGTTGTTGTTATTTTTCATTTTTATTTTTATCTTTAAATTAATTTTTTTTAATAATAATATTTATGGTTCATTTTAAAATCTATGAACTAAAATAAATTAAAAAATATAATATTTTATAAAAAAAAAAAACAAACAAATAAAAAATAACATTGTAACATTATATTATTGCTTTAATAAATTTATTGATGTTTAAAAGAATATTTTGTAAATTAATGTGAATTACAGAAGATTGAATTGAAAAAAGAAAAAAAAAATTAATAAAATCAATGTGGAAAATATCAGTATGACGTGTACACATACGTATTTTTTTTTTTTTTTTTTTTAAATATATAGGTACATATTTACAATTTGACCCACATTAAAAAAAAAAAAAAAAGAAGATACATAATCAAGTGTATAGGTATTTAATTTTTTATTGATTTAATGTTTGTTTTTGTAGATTTTTTCCTTGGCGTTTTTTTTGTTTTTATTGAAATTTTATTGAAACGTTAAATATTTAATTAAGAAAAATTTATTTTTAACATATTTATACTAATAACCGAGCAGACATATTTTTCAAATTATTTTTAAGAATTTAATTATTTAATTTGATATTGATTGACTTTGAGTAGGAAAATATCAAATTTTTGCAACACATGCTACATATATTTGTATTTAAAAGAAAAACGATATCATTCTTAATCAAATTAAGGAATATTAAAAATATATGTACATACGTGAAAGAGGCCAAGGTTCAGTGGGCTGCATCAGCACCAGATGAATCAACACACGGACACGTGTATGTGAAAATTATTTCATTTAAATTTTAATTGATTTAAAAGTAAGAAAGATATATTTTTATGATAACAGTTAATTTGATTACTTTTTTTTTAAAATAGTAAAATATTAGAAAATCTGAAAAAAAAAGATTTTGGGAAAATTATAAAAGTTATGTACTCATGAATTCGTGATTTAATATTTTTAAAATAGATTCAGAAAAGTTTTTACTTTTAATTTAAAATTTGTACTTGTTAAAAGCAGTTGTATTGTTAGTTGGTTTTAATTGTCTGATATCCTTCTGTAAACTCTTTGAATGATAAATAATGGTGTGAATTTAAATAAATATATAATCTTTTCGAAGTGTCTGAAAAATTGTTCACCCTTCAAAACTAAAATGAAAATTTAAAAAAAGAGGAAAGGGGTTTAATACCAAAGTATAGTACAATAAATCAGAAAAGAAGAAAGAGTTTTTTTTTTTCACGTAGATAGACACTTATTATTATTTTCAAAAGCCAATCTTTTCAACTCTTGAACATACAAACAAACATATAACTATTTATACTTCTATAAAAGCTATCTTTATGTACTATACATACATATAGATATACATAATGTATATATTGTACAGATTTGAAATGCCTGGAAGATATTTTGCTTTGAAAAACTAATACTTCACTTTGTATTGTGAAAGATAAAACTTTTCATATCCTTTCAAATTCAAAAAGCCCCTCTTTTATATATATTTTTTATTTTATTTTATTTCTTTTCTTTTTTTTTCATATCTTCTCAAAGAATTTTTGCCTGTATCTGACATATCCGCAATAGTTTTAAAATTACGACATTTCATTTTCTGAATTTTTTCTATCAAAATATTCAAAGAAAAAAGGTATATACATATATATAAGTACTCTTTTATATATGTATGTATATGTATGTCGTCATTTTCACAACATTGAATATTTTATCGATTTAATTCAATTCTATTGAAATCCTTTTTCATATCAAAAAATGTAAAAAAAAAAAGTATCTACCAACATCACAAAAAGAAATTATTAATTCAGCATTGTGTTCGATAAATTGATGATGATTAATACATGTATATAAGAAAGGATTATAACAATAGAAACAAAAACTCACGAATTTTATGCATAAACGATAAATAAATAAAAAAAGAAAATATATCTTAAATTATAATTTTCAAAATGGTCTTTTTTTTTTATTTTGAAATCTTTTCTGCAAGCTCTCTCATACTTTTCTCATGTTGTTGGTTTTTTCTTCTTTTATAGTTCAAATATTTCAGTTAATTCGTGAATTCAATTCGTTTTTTTATTTAAAAGTTATAATAACATTATAGTATAGATATTAATAATCAAAGATTTATCTGGCAAAAGAGAACGAAACAAAATAAAAGATTATTAACAATAAAATAAACGACGAAACATTTTAAAATTTTAAATACCATTTTCTACAAAATTATTATTATGTATTTGTTTATTTTTTTAGTTTTGTTTTTTTTTTTTTTTTTGTATAAAGAAAAATTCATTGTTCATTGTTTTGTTTAATAATAATAATACAAAAGATACTTTTTAAAAATCTATATCTTAAATATTGAGATTGCATTTTTTGTATTTATTTTAAATAGATGAACGAAAAAAAAAATTACTAATAATAATAAGGAGAAGAAGAATTTATTGAATTTATCTTGAAAACGTATCATTATTTAATAATGAATGGAGGGTAAAACGACAAAAACAACAAAAAACAAAATATTACTTTTCTAAAACAAAAGAAATGGATACAGAAGATATGTTCAGAGTGTGCATGCAGAACATTAATTTAGATTATTTAGAAACTGATTTGTTTAAATAATGTTATTAAAGAGTTTTTCATTTTTATTTTAGTTTGATTTTTATTTTTTCTTTTCAAATATACATATATTTTTTTTATTATATTAGAATTAGATAAGAGATATGTACATATACACACAGTTCAGTGAATAATCATTCTTATGATCTGAATATCTGATATGTACATAATATGTATGTATGTAGATGTAAAATTGTAGATACATTATATAAGAAAAACTAATAGAAAGGGAATAAAGAATTATAATAGATTTTACCCTATATGAATGTGATTATGTATGCAAATAGGATTCATAATCATTATTATGAATTTTTTGTTTTATTATTAAAGTAAAATAATTTAACTGATTTTAGTTGTTATTTCTGTTGTAATAAGGATGATGATAATGATTAATTTTAAGGTTATAAACATTTATTTTTGAATATTAATACTCTTAAAGCACAATTTATATTCATATGACAAAAAAGATTATATTTATTATTTTTATTTTTATTTTGAATTTTATGTTTTATGATAAGGCAAAAATGAAGAAAAACAGATATTTAATTAAAGTAAATAAGTAAATTATATTATAAAACACACACACACACACACCCAATAAAAATGATAATATTTACGTAAAACGGTAAAACAAAAATTTTTGCGATATAATAAAATCCCTAATATAATAAAAACTGACATATTATATGTCCCTACCTATTTTTTATATTAATTTATTTATCATGTCTTTTTTTTTTTTATTATTTTTTATTTATTTTTTTTTTTTGGATAAGAAAATAATAAAAATAATAAAATAAATTTGTTAAGTGATACGTTTTTAGAAAAATAAAAAAATTAAAAAAAAATATTTAAAAAAATATAAAATGTCATTTTAAATTTGTTTTAGTTCATCATCATCATCATCATGATTTTATGATTATGACATTACATATTTCCTGGATTTTTCTTGTTCTGATGTTTCCTTTATTATTTACCTTTCTTGTATGTTTTTTTTTTTTTAACTTACTCATGCTTTCACATTTTGTTGTGTTATTATTATTATTATTTTTTTGTTCTGTATATATAATATTTTGTTTCATTTTTAATCTTAATGATAAAAAATATGGAATAATTTTTTTTTAAAAAATATTTTATTTGAGTTGACTGACTGGAACATGCTGTTGCTGATGTTATGTAGTTGTGTTGGTTGTGTTACAAAAACTGTTGTTAGGCGTATAAAAATCCTGTATGTTGTTATAAGTCGTTTCATATGTTAATACATATAATTTAATTTTTTATTTCATTTTTTTTGTTTTGTTTTTTTTTTGAATAAAAAATAATAATTTATTGATGTTTGACTTAATCTAGGTATTAGTCATGGATAAAATAAATTTTTTTCCAGTTGAATTTTAGCCTGTAAAATTCCCAAATAAATGATAGTATCTGAAATATTTTTACTATAGGGTGTTGATGTCACTTTCTACGAACGGATAATGAAAACAAATGATAATTAATTCTCCAATAATCAGGGCAGACTAAAAAGTTCTCTGGTCTAACATAGGATATTGTAATAGTTATTTTGTTGGGTTGTCCACGAAGTGATTCACGAAATCGTTTAGATCACTTCAAATTCAAAAGTTTCCACTTAACTATACTGTATTCAAATGATTTTAAACATTTTCTTGCACGTGGCATTTCTTGAATATGTCCTTATTATAAGTATTAATTCGGTTTTCGGTGAGCATCCAAAAGGTAGTGAAAACTAACTAGAAAATTTTTCAAGTATTAAAATTGAAAGAATTACCCTGTGTTAGATTTTTAAAAGTATACTTTTCCTTGATACGCCTTGAGTATTAAATTTCTTATACGTATGCATAATACCTAATTCTTTAATGCTATTTAGACGATATCTGTTACTATTTCAAAGTACTTACATATACTTACGTACGTATTTGCTTTTCGAGAGAGTTTTGTTACAAATTTTTTTTTGGATCTAGCACTTTATTCTGAAAAAAAAAAAAATTAAATGAAATTACTCTACAAGTACATATTGCTTTTGTAACAAACTTTTCATGTTAGTAGTGCTATTATAATGGCAATTTATTCGTTTTTCTTATCTTTTTTCATGTCTGACAAACTATAAAAAGAGTCATCCACATGCAATCAAAAATTGTATTATATTGCTGAATTAATTCGATGTCTCTAAGTAAAATTTATACTATATTTATAACAAAAATATATAAAAAAATATAAATATATATATTTATAAATAAAATATATACAAAGATATTAGATACTTTTAGATTTTAAATAAAAAATTACATATACACGCAATTTAACTCATTTACATTTTTAAAAAAAATTGATTCTAAATTCTAACAACCTACTAAAATTATTCACAAAGACTAATTTAATTTGAAAAACCTCTGAACTAATTATATTATTTAACAAGAAAAAAATGTCCTATATGTCATTCAATGTTTTTGTAAATGAAAGTCTTTAGAAAAGGCTTAATTCAGCAATTTGACTGTGTGTTGTATTAAACCTTTTTATATACATTTACATTAATAAACCATCTATCTTTTATGTATTTTATTCAACTTCTGAGCTATTTTTCTTTTATGTTTTTACCTTATTTTCATTTTGATTTACGATATCTGTTCATGGTATCAGAACCAGAGTATTTTATTTGCCCACGAGATAAAACAAAAAAAAAAAAAAGCCATGAATTTTCTTTTCTTCTCTAACTGTCATTAAATATACATACATATGTATATACGGATATGTAGAGAAAATTTTACCATATTTGTAAGACCTACTTAAAAAAAAAAAGAATATACGAAGAAAAAAATTACATGAATAAATGTAAGGCCTTCCTTTCGCACTGTGACTAACATTTACCATCAACCTACGATAAACACTCATGTGATATAACGAATGAACAATTGTTGTGTTTTAGTTTGTTTTGGTGCTTGCTTTTGGCTTGCGTTTACCTTATCACGAAAAGACCATTTCAATAAATAAAACTATAATCCTGATTCCTGGGATAGGATAACAAAATGACTTTGTCTTAAAACAAAGAAGAAAAATAGGAAAATATAAATAATTTTTTTCTTTTTCTCCTAGAATAAAAGTATTTGTACTGTATATGTACCCTGCTCATCATTATTACAACCTCATACACATCCTACATATATGATATAAATTTACCTTTACACAATTCTTGTACTACATTGAAAATAAAATATATATCATGGGATTTTGACTTAAATTGAGGATCTACTTACTTACAATCTTCTTTTTTTTTCCTTTATTTATTTATTTATTTTTTTTTTTTTAGAAAATTTTTATAGTTGCGGTGTGTATTTATAGTCAGTCTTTTGTCATTCATTCATTCATTTATTAACTTTACGACAAAATAAAAATTTACAATTTCAAAAAGTATTTATTAAGAATCTAAGAAAAGGACATAAAAACTACTACCTTATTATTTCATGTAAGGTTTTCAAATAAATTCAGAGAGAATAAGACAATTTTTAGATAAAAAGTTTTATTATTTTATTTCTTTTTCTTAATCTTCTTTTTTTTTTCGTCCTTTAAAAAAAAAACTATTTTAAAGTTCCTTAATTTTATAGTTTGTAAAACTCTTGGGAAATTATTTTATCTACAATTTTATTTTTCACATTTTATAGCTCTTCTACACATAGCTAAACTATTTAGAATCAAAGTTAGGTTATCATAGTGACTAAAGAAAAACACTTTTTTTTGTTGTTTTTATTTTCTGTTCGTGAGAAATAGTAATCCGTAATTAAATTGCATTGGAAAAGGATAATGGTTTGTGTATGTACCTGATGAATAAAAATATATAGATTTATTTTAAAAGAAGTATGTATGTATCAGGTGTTAATGTTTTTATGTATTGCAAGAGTCATTAAATTAAAACAAAGAAGGACAATTTTATTTATTCTTAGTTTTTTTTTTTTTGTAATTCATTCTTTTCTTCATTAATTTCGCGAAATGAGAATTCAGGTGGAAAATCACGGAAATTGCTAATTTTTCAAAAGAATATTTATGGAAAGAAGTGTTTCTGATAGCTTTCTTTTCAACAAAGAGAAAAGAGAGGGAATTTATTTAGAATTCAAAGAAATGAATCACCTCTGAAAGTTCCTCATCTTTTATGAAATTTTCCGTCATTATATTGCTTAATGTAGCTTCCTGTTTCCAGTTTTCGATCGTGAGTGTGTTCGAATCAGGGAAACTATTTTCACCTGATTGTGGTAAAGCTTTTGCTGAATCATACACTTTATTTCCCTTCTTATTATTTTTATCATCATTCTTCGGAAAAAACTTTTATCGAAGTTTTTGAACTTCCTCAAATACTTTTCCAAACAAAAAAGACTAATAACAAGAATCGTTCAACACGTCATGTTCTATTCTTTAATTACATCAAATCTTTTTATATTTCTAAACAAAATTTTGTTTATAAGAACAAGAAAAAGTCTCTCCACATTCATAACGTCACTTGTTCTAAATGCATTTTCGTCATTTGAACTTGGCATCAAATCAACATTTTAACTTTAAGATTTTGAAAATGCATTTTAATTTTTTAATAGAACGTGAATGTGTTCATGTCAGCTGATCTCAACGATGATGATGATGATGATACTGATGAAGTGATGATCTTCAAATGCATGCGCAAAAATATTTTCGAAATCAAGGAAGTGTTTTTTGTATGTAAAAATGACATAAAATCAGAAATAATTACACATATACATATAACTTCGGTTTTCTTGGTTGCCTCTAAATTTGACATTGACATTCAATTTGTAATTAGTTCAGTGGATCATTTCTTTGTTTTTTCTTTTCTAAATTAATGTTTTATTATCTTTATTTTCTATCCTCATAGTTTATTTAGTTAAAGTGTACGTGAGAGTTTTTTTTCAGTTTTCCGTAAATTTTTCAATTAATTTTTGTTTTGTGTTCATTTTTGAAAAAAAAAAATTGGTTCTTTGATTTGTTAATGCAAGGTTTTTTTTTGCAAAATTTTTGTTAGTACAACTGGATAGCATAAAATTAAGGTAAGAAATTGATTTTCTTAAATAAAAAATTTTGTTCTTGATTTAATTTTCAAGTGATTTTAAGTTTTATATAACAGGAAAATAATGTGTTGTTGTTGTAAAAGTTTTTCGTAATTTGACATTTAGTTAGAAATTGAGGTGGTAAAATATTGAATCACCATCAAAATGTTGAGGTGAATTTAATGAATAATTGATAGGAAAAGTTTCAAGATAAAAATTTCTAAAATAAATGATCTTATTACAGATATAAACTTTTTAGTTTTCATTTTAGACAAAATGTCTACTTTATATGTCACGTGAATAATGAATGACACATCTAAGTTATTTTTCTTTTGGAAAATTTAACTTGACATTTTCTTATTTTTCTTTAAATTTAAAAGGTTCATTGGTTTTTGGTTGCTTTTTTACAATCTATTTAAGGAATTAATTAACGATATGGCATTACTTTTATAATATATTTTTGGTTGAAATGCAATACTTTTTCGTTTTTGAAATGTTTTTTTTAAATTTTGTATCATGAGACATTTTGATTTACTTATTCAGATAATTTTATTTACTTTATGAAAAATAAGTAATAACAAAAAAATCCAATAATGGCCTGTTTTTTTTTTTTTTTATAAAATAAAAAAGATTTATCGTTATTTATTTTTATTGAAAGAAAAGATAGAAGTCAAATCGTAATGGTGACGTTTATGTTTAATTTTGGAAAGTACCAGAACTACTTTTTTTGCATTCAATATGGAGTTACACACAAATTGAAATTTAAAGTATTATTTAAAAAAAAAAAACATGATATTTATCAGAGAATATAATATATTAACTCTTTACACTGCAACGGTGAATTTTCTTGAGAGTGTAACTCAGTAGCCTGGGCTCTGGAATCTAGAGGAGCGAAAAAGTAAATTACACTTCATAAAACAGTATGAAATGTTTTCTGTCGGAAAATGTTCCTATATGAGTTTTTCCATGGAAGTTATAGGATATTAATTAAAATAAGTAAAAATAAATTTGTACATCCTCTAGTAGAGTAGTAGATGAATGATTGAAACTAGCTCCTTTGTCATATATCGTTTGCCTCGATCATACTATTCTGGAGTCGAACACCTTTTTTTGTTCTTTTGTATAGAAAGAATGATTGGAGAGCAAGGGGTTAAAAACAGAGAGAAAAATATTATCTGAATGTCTGAAAATTTTTTAAAAAAAAATAATTAACAAGTCATACCAACGAATCGTAATTTAAAATTTCATTACAATATTTTATTGCTTTTAATTCAATTATTTTTTTTTTTCTGTTAAAAATTATTTCAAATATTTTTTACTATCGATTTTTTTCTTTTTAGATGGTTTTAAAATTTAATTATAAATATCAAGAAAAATTTATTATTAAACGGTTTTGTTCCTCCTCATTTTTTATGGTAATGCTTTAATATCTATAGAAAGGACATAGTTAACGAATAATTACATGGTTTTTCGATTGTGATAATGATAAAATACAAAAAATTTATTAAATATACACACATATTCGAAATACAAATTTAAAGAAACCTGTTTAATCAATCACAGTTTTTTTTTTTTTTTAAATTCGTTTATTATTTTTTTTATAAAGGTTTTATTCAACGACCACATAAAGTGATTAATTTACAATTTTTCCTCTCATTTAGTAAATCAAGTTTAGTAAATGGGTTTTAATATTTTTTCACATATGAATACATTTGTTTCTTTTTTTAACTTTTTTTTTTTTTAATGTAAAAAATAACCTTCGACTTCATAATTCGAAGAATAAATTTTATAATGATAATAATAATGAAATTTTAAGCTCTTTAAAGTAATTAAATGCATTTTCTGTCCTTACTGATTACTTAGAGAAAACTAACTATGTAGTATGTATGATGATGTTCACTATGATTACTATTTATGAGTTAGTGTATCTTGTGCACTCATATGTCAAACTCATTAACTAAATGACTTTTCACAAAACTAAAATAATATGTAATACATATATCTTACTTTATCACCTGGCATCAATAATAATTTTTGTTGTTGCTTGATGTGTCATTGTTATTTTGTTGGTTACCGACAAAAAGTCATCTTAAGTCATGAATCATTTTAGAAACTAGAGAAGCATGTACAAAATGTACAAGAATTATTATTGTATTACGTGTTTTGAGTAGAATATTTAAAGAAAGGTCCTTAACCCTGATTAACTCAATGATTCCGATGAATATTATTTTTTTTAAATTAGAATTAGTTTTTAGAGTTCACTGGAACAAAAAAAAAAAAAAAAAAAAGGAAAGCCAATTTATATTCTCAGGATCATTGACATAAAATTAAATTTTGTGAAGTCATGAAGAGTTTATACTTGTTAATTTCAAAAAGTAACCCTTAGTGAAATAATAATAAGATTTCTGTCACGAAAAATTGGATAGTTAAAGTTGAAGAATTTTCATGAGCTGATTTCAAATCTGACATTGAAAATTGTTATTTTGTACATTATCAACATTCTCGAAATAATAGCTTAAAATTACTTAAAATTCATAAATTTCGGGTTGGAAGTCTTTTCTGTCAATTAACTGTAACAGCTAGACACATTCACGAACTATTTTTTTAAAGATGAAATACTCTTCTCTAGACAAGATACGGTCGATCTTTCATCGTAATCATGATATATGTATGTACATGTACATACATATGCATATAAAGATCTGGGTCCAGTTCCATAAGCAAGAATCATATAAATGTTGTCGTAGAAGAAAAGTTCAACATATTCTCAGGTAGCATTTGCGGGTTTTTGCTTTTATTATGATTATGTATCCATATACATACATATGTATGTATTTTATTCAGTTTGGTGCAATCAAGGTAAACTCAGCATCCAAAATAAATAACAATACGCATAGTAATAGTTCAGTTAAGGTGTTGCTATTATAATTTCACATAATAATGACTCATAACGTAAAAGATTATAACAGTAGAATCGAAGGTAATCTACTACCTTTAGAGAGACATATACTGTGTAACAACATTGTATGTTAACCATTTTTCATGCTGATTGCATTTGAATTATATACCAAAAATAATGAATGATACTCAATTGATATCCGAAACAAGTCTGCATCAATAATTATTAAAAAAGTGCATTTTCAGATTTAAATCTGTTTTTTAAACGTGTTTTTTTTCTCTTTTCTTTCAAATTTTGTTTTGAATGATAACAATGGATAAAATTTGAAATACGAAAACTGCAGGAAACCTCTAGTAGAATATAAAATTTTCAACAATGACAAGAAACAGAATGACTAAAGAATTTGAGATATACAAAAAAAAATGAAAAAATTAAAAAAAGTAGTATTTCATAAAGCATTTCACTAGAAAAATATCGCAATCATCGTCATCAGTAATATGGATGAGATGATGACCTGATGTAAAGTATTTAATGTTCACGGTATTTGACTCAAATTTTCAAGCATCGTCAGGCTCCAGCGTAGATCGAGTCTACATAGATTTTTGTAAATTTTTGAATAACAATTTTTCTGCAAAGAGGCGGATATAAGGCGTTCATGAAATGAATCAAAAGTTGTAGAACAAAAAAAAAAAAAAATGCTTTGAAGAGTAATAAAGTGTTTGTAAATGTGACTATATATTTTTTTTTTTTTTTTTTTTTTTTTTTTTTTTTTTTTTTTTTTTTTTTTTTTTTTTTTTTGAAAATAATAAGAGAACTGCAGGGAAAAAGCAAAAAAATTTTTTCACTTCAATAGAGAAGGACTAGAGGAGGACCATAAAACAGTAATGAACATTTTTTATATTTCGAGTCTACAATAAAATGAAAACGACCTTTTTTTCAATGTTGAAATTGGCAAGGGTTTTTATTTTTAGTACATTTCTCTTGAATGATTTTTATTTTAAATAGAAAATAAGCAAAAAAAATATAAGAATTGATTCATCAAACCCAAAAAAGTTGAAGATGCGGTATGAAATAAGGGAAAAAGGAAATAAATCAAAATAACTTTTCCTACTTCGTGAGATTGAAGGAAAAAAATGAGAAGGAATGCTGAAATTAGAATAAGAAAAATTGATAAAAATTAGGAAATCATGCATGGTGCTACTTAAGTAGTGCAGAAAAAAAAAATTGCAGATATTAATTTCGTAATTTCGGTATTTCAGTATGTCTTCTGTTTTACTTTTTATGATTTTCTTATTTTTATTTTCTCGTCAACGTTGATTTTGTTTAATAATAGAAAGAAAAAGGTGAAGGACAACAGAACGAAAAACACATATTATTACATACAAATATGTACATTATATGTACACAATGTTGATGATGATGAAGAAAAATGACACATTTCAAAAAATTCACACATTGATTTTCATTGGAAAATGAATGTTACATTTTTCATCACATCGTCCCCGACAATTTAAATTGCACGTAGAAATGTAAATTGTAAATTCAATTTTCTTAAAATTGTATTTTTTTTTTTTGTGTGTTTTTTTGAGATGTGACACTTTTCCAAATAAACATCGATATGTACATACATATGTCATATGTATATTATTTGCTAATCTCATACCTTCAATTTTTTAAGAATCCATTCTCATTTTATGGAATTCTTAAATGAAATTCTTTTCCTTTAAAATGGTTGGTATTTTCATTTATTACGTTTTGTAATTTTTTTTTCTCCTCTGGTTATTTTCGTTTTATGTATGTACTTTTAATATAATATTGAAACATTCTACATTTTACAGAGAAAAAAAAAGGGGTTAAATTTTTCAAAGAATTTCATAAATTGCAAATTACAAAATAAAGAAAAAGAATGTCCTTATTTTTTAATAATATGAAGATCAAAAAAATTAAATAAAAAAATTTATATTTCATCATTCTTTCAAAAGTTTAAAAAGAATTTTTTCAATGGCAAAATAAAAAGTTAAAAATTTTTTTTCTACATGGTTCTTCTTTGTGAACTTTTGAAATTATTCGAAAATTAAAGTTTTCAAATATTTTTTGATTGGATACAACAACAAAAAATTGTACCAAAATAATTCCTTTTACAGTTTTGTCTTGAAAAAAAAAAAAAGAAGAAAAAAAGCCTGCTCAAGGTTTTCTTCAAATTCATTATTTTTGATTTAAAGTATCTTTTTTTTTTTTTGCTCGTTTTCGAATACAACAATCAATATTGATTTTATATTATGATGATGTGACTTTATAATTTTTTTTCTTTTTCAAAAAATATTTGTTGTTTTTTTTTTACAAATTCAAAATTTCCATAATGATGCATAGATAATCTGTAATTGTCACGCCATCACAAATTATTTAGTATTTTATCATTTTGCGTAGGTTTTTTCAATATTTTTATGTATATTTTATATAAATATGTACATACATATGTACAAATCTAACCATACATTTTAAAATGTGTACATAGAAATTACACAAATTATTGTCGTCATTGCGATGTCATATGAAACGATTATAAATTCTGAATGAATTATTATTGTTTGATAAATTTAATTTTTCTCATTTTTTTTTTTTTATTACTTTGCTTTGCTTTGCTTTTATATTGAATTAGTAATTTATTGAAATTGATTGTCTGTGAATATAATCTTTTATATGAAAAAAAAAAAAAAAACAAACATTAAAATAAATTTGTGTCATATATTTCGTGTGTAAATGCAATGACATTGCAGGGTGTTATAAGCATTTAGATTTAATTAAAGATTTTTCATATTGATAAAATTCCATAAAGAAATGGTTTAAAAAATAATAATAATAGAGTAATGTAATATGGAATATTATAACGAAAAGGCCATTTTTTTTTTTTGTAGACATAGGTTTGGTTTTCATGTACAAAAATTCATACGTGCAAGTTTATGAAGTCAAAATTAACTGTAGGTAAGACATTAGTTCAAAGAGATTCAGGCAAATATCTATGAATGATTATTATAAAATTCTGTCAATTTATTTAGATTACTAAGAAATTAAAGAAAAGAAAATGTCTTTAAATGAGTTATTACAGTGAAATTCATGCGATTATTTTTTTTCTACTTTCTGTAGTACAGTGATCACAAAAATATCATGAATAGAAATGGTAAAAATTTTTATATTCAAGTTTTCTTATCAAAGACTTTTATTTTTATAAATTTATTCGAAGTCTATAATAAAATTTGTTTTAAAAATCAACTAATGTTGTCGTGATAAATAATATTCAGAACATCCTGTAAATATTTTAAAACATTTACAGAATCATCATCATCTTCATCCCCAAACATATCTTGTATAAATATTTATTTTCACAAAACTTTATATTCCAATGCCATTTTTTTTTTTCAATCATCATCTCGAATTGATTTTCTAATTATTTAAAATTATTTTTGCAAATAAAGTTAACCTTCTCAAAATTTCATAAGGCACTGCAAAACAAAAAATTTTTTTTTTCTTTTCATATTTTTATTAGAAAAAAAAAAAAGTAATAATAATCGAACAGTTTTTATAGTTTTTTAATCAATTTTTGTTTAATTTTTTCGTACCAATCGCTTCTAGGCTTGGCTTTTGTTATTTTGTTCTATTGGGAGAAAAAAAAAATTAAATAAATTCTTTTTGTTGTTGTAAATTAATGAATTCAATATGAACTCTTTTGTTTTTTTTTTAATATTCATTTTCGTAATATTACAACCAGTTTCGCCCATCTTTTACACAAAAAAAAAAAAAAAAAAAAAAAGAAAATTAAACAAGAAAAAATTAAATTAAATATAAATACAACTTTTAAAAACGAAGAATTTCATGTTATTTAGTGTGGCGACTTAATTGCCGCACCCATCCTCCTCTATGTTACACTGGCAAAAAAAATTAAAAAAAAAAAGAGAGAGAAAAAAAAAAACAGGCAACAATATAATCAATTCTAATTTTAAAATTCATATAATGTTATTATCTAAAAAGGTATAATAAACAACATAAAAATGAAATCGTGTTCTATCTATTGACCATAATCTTTATACGAAAAAAAAAAAGCTACATGAATTCATTTATTTTTTTTTTTTTCATTTTCTTGATTTATTCTCTTGTTTATACACACTTTGTATTTATATGTAGTTTAGTTGAAATTCTAGTAAATTAAATAAATTACTTTTAGCAAATCGCATTTTCTTATCAACATCAGACAACAATTATTTTTTTTTTTACTTTTCAAAATGTTATAGGTACCTAAGAAATGTTTTAAGAATTTATCGTTTTAAATAAATTTTTTTTTTTTTTTTGCCTTAGGTTTTACGAGTCATAGAATTGTTTTTCTTGATTTTATTTTTCTTAACCACTTCTTGAAATAAAAAATAAAAGATTGAGCACCGAAAACACATAAAAGAAAAATAAATTACATAAAAGTTTATGCAATTTTCCACGCATACGAAAAATTTGTAGTTTTTAACATTTTTGGTTTTTTTTTTTTAACATGATGATGATGATGTTTGTGTAAAATATCCGAAAAATTAAATGTAAAAGTTTTCTCGAAATTTATAATATGAAATCATAATGATCAACAAGGAAATACGATATACATAAGTTAAAATCTTTCGAAATATATTTTATTTTTGTTTTTTTTTTTTTGTGGTTTCTGTTTTATGAGATAAATAATCTTTATGTATTTATGTGTGCACTCTACATACTCATATAATATACAAAATATTTTGTTGTTCTTGAATACTTTCTTTAATATATTATCTTTATTTATTTATTTATTATTATTACTATTTATTTATTTTATTTATTTATTTTTTTTTTTTTCAGAAAAGTTATATGACTTTTTAGTTTCAGAAAATGTGAAATTTTATGAATCTTTCTTAATTTTTTTGTTGTTGGTTTTTGCGGTAAAATAAAAACGTTTTATTAGTAACAAATTTTATGTAAAATATATTTAGTTCTTCTGTATAACAATAAAATTTTCTATTTACTGTATAAATTCAAAAATTTACACAACAATTTATATGTGTGTTTAAAATTTAAAAGATATAATTTTTTAGAATATATATATTATGTATATACTCGTATATGTATATATATATTTTTTTTCTATATGGTAAATTTGTTTGGGTAATATAATCCTTCTTTTCCTTTTAAGAAATCATTTTGTGTTATCTTATTTCCTTTTATTTAAATATTTATTCGTTATCGCTAACTCGTATACATGATTAATGATTCAAGAATATCGTTGTAGATAAAAAGAATGTTTTAAAGGCACACATAAAAGAATTATATGTATGTATTTTTCGAATATGTGTATCAGTGTGTAGAATATAAGTATAATACAACTTCATACAATTTTTACATTGTACATACATATATCTCAACTTTATTATTAAGAGGCCCAATAATTTTATGATTCCACCCATGTGTTTCCTTTGAGATTATAATTTCAAGAAAACAGGAATATAAAAAAAATAAAAATAAAAAAAACGATAATGAAAGTTTGCCGACCATGTAAAAACCAAACTAAATAAGAAATCAAAAATTTAGATAAAAGAAATTTTTTGTTATTGTTGTTGTTATACAAATTTATAGAGAAAAGTTAAAGTTTAATTTAATAATAAATATGTATGTATGTATAAAGACAAAAAAAAAAATCTTATAAGGTTTTATCTTATATATAAAGAGGCCGACATACTAAACAAAAAAAAAAGAATTTTTGATTATATGGTGTAAATAACATGCTTTCATTTTCGATGTATAAAAAAAATCTGATGAGATATGAATCCCCTAAAATATCGTATAGATACTTTTTTAAAAATATATTTTGCAAACTTTTTTCTCTCTGTGTAGACTTTTCTGATAAGTTGGTATTTTTGTTGTAATTCTTTACTTTAAATCTTATTTTACGTGCTGTCATTTGAATTTAAATACTTTTTTTTTTCTGATGATGATGATGATTTAAAATTCTTCTAATAAATTGAGATAAAAATCAAGAGACCAGAAAAAAAAAGCAATTCACAGCCGGTGGTGGTTTAATAATTTGTTAATCGGATTTTAAAAAAAGACAAAAAATTTTTTTGTTTAAGGTAGATATTAAATTTTTAATATGTCTAGAATTAGAATTTTATAAATTTTATCAAAATCACATTAAATTTTTTTTTTTTTTTGCAAAGGTTTCTTTTTAAAAAAATCATTTGAAATTATCAGCAATAAAACGTGATCAAAAGAATTATTCAAAATAACGTTAGTTTTTTCTCCCTTTGATTTGATTATTTTTGCATTAATTTTAAAAGAATTTCCGAATAATTTTCAACTTGTCATAAATATTATATTTTCTTTTTTAAAAAAAACAAAAAAATTTAAATAAAATTTATGAATTATTTATTTTCTGTTTATTTTGCAGAAAAATTTATTTTTTAAAGAGAATTTGTAATTTGAAAATTAAATAATAATTTTCTAAGATTGTAAAATTTTATGGAATTTTACAAATTAAAGATCAAAAACAACATCAAAATGAAGACAAAAAAAAAATAAGGAATTTTATTTAGAAAAATATGAAATGATTGAAGAATTTCAACATGAATTTGTAAGAAAAAAGACGGTGTTACTAAATGAGTTTTTAGCATTCAAAAATTTTTTGTTTAGGAATAGAAAAACATAATGTGAATTATTTACTGTTTGCGTTGGGTTTTTTTTTCTTTGAAAAGAATAATTTATTAGAGAATTCTAAATAGACTTACTAAGACCTATACAAGACAAATAGTGTTAATCCAAAGCCATATTCTCCATGTGCCTTTGAGTTAAAATAAATATTTGAACCATCAAATCATCAAAAACCTCTAAATCTGATGATTCTTGTATTTTTGAAAGAAAGTACATGTGTATGTATCTATCGTAAAATATTCAATTAAGGTTAAGTTTTCAAGAAATCTTTTATTTTTCAAATTAAATTAAATTATTAAAAGTAAGTTTTTCTATCTATGGTTGACCTTAACAGTTCTTGAGCATTGATTATTCACCCTGTGTGTATGTACAAATGCAATAAGAGCAGTTTTCTTCTAATCTGAAAAAATAGAAAAGAAAAAAAAAATTTTAATTAAAATTTTTCTTGAAAATGTATACATTTGAAACATTTGAAAAATTTTTTTTGAACGTGATTTCCCTTGAGGTCAACATCAAAAGAAATAAACACACATAGAAGAGCATAAGCAGAAAATAAAAGAAAAATAAAAAATTATAAAATTTTCTTTTTTGCACAAACTAACATTAAATTAGTTTTATAATATTATGTAGAAAGATACATTTAAAGATTTTTGCTCTAGATACGTATGTGAATTTTTTTTTCTCTATAAACAAACATAATTCTTTTATAAATTCATAAGATTTTTTTTTTCTTTTTGAAATTTTTTTGCTGATCAGAAATGCATTTCATGTATTTTTCTTCGTATTTATTTTAAATATTTAGATTAAAAAAACACATACGAAAAATATTGTTTTTTATCAAAGCATTTTTTTTTTTAAATTTAGCTATGAACTATAGTTTTTTTTTCAAATGCTTTAATTCTACGTATGTAATATGTATACGTGTTTCTTTTTACATACAAATGACAAAATATGTGTACAAAGAGATGAGTTTGAAATGAAAAAAAAGTGTGTATTTGATACCAAAAAAAAAATATATATTTCGCTTTTAATTTAGATTCTGCAATTATTTTTTTCTTTAAAGCAACAAAAAAAAAATTAAGATAGTTTTATTTTTATTTTTTAAATAGGTATCACATTCAACCTCAGAATGTACACAGTTGTTTATGTTGAATTTTGTTTTGATATACCGTCCTACATATACGTACGTACACATATTATGTTAGCTCAATTAAAAGATACAAATAATACAGGTGTGATATAAGTATGTATGTACATATTATGTGTATTAATACATGTATGTTGGCTTATCATAGAGAAAAACATGTACTTTTTTTTTCTATATTTTCATTCTTTTACTAATTTTCTCAAGGCGTCAACTAAATCGTGTCTGTTTTCTTTTTAATCATAATCATTATCATCATCAACAATTGAATGTTTCTAGCAAAAACAGCAGCAACAGCAAAAGATTTTTTTTAAAATATCTAATAACATCGACATAGTACTACAATATATACATATATATTATTTTATATTATCTTGTAACATATAATGTGTCAATGATGAAAATTGCACATTCAGGAAGTACATACTAAATTGTAGAATATATTGCGGTACATCTGAAATATTAACTTAAAAATTAAACGTACCATATCATGTATTTTTTTGTTTTTTTTTGTTTTTCTATTTTGTAGTCTCTATAGTCTCTCTTTAGATAGTTATGATTTCCTGCTTATTTTGACTTTGAAAAACAAAATATAAATAAAGTATACATACGTTGCCGTTGACAATTATAATTATAAACTTTTTATTATGTGAATGTGAATAACATAAGAAGAAGACAAAAAAAAATTTTTATTTTTTTGTAATTAATGGTAAAATTCAAGTATGTATTCATATGTATGTGACGAGGGAGGTTTATCTATCTTTAGTCAACAAACAAACAGACAAACAAAAAGAAAATTTTTTTTTATTTATTGAATGAAGGATAATTTAAGCTATAAGGCACATAATAAAAATTAAATATTTTGTACAAAATATATTTAGAAAAAAAAAACAAAAAATAATTTATCAGTACACTCAGACATTCTGATAATATTTCAGCAATTCATAAAATGAAAATTATAATGAATTTAGTTTTTTAATGATACAAGTAAGGAGCTCATTGATATTTATCAAACTGAATACTAAATAGTGAAAAAAACACACACAAATATGTACATGATGTACAAAAACACTTTTGTGAAAGATATACCAAGTACACAAAACAAAAGTGACAACAATATGACAGTAGTACGCGATATATCAGTACGTTATTATTGTTGTTGTTGGTGTTATTGGGATTTTTTTTTTTTTTTTCAAATTTTAATAAATTCACGTATAAATAATTGTATACGACACATGCTGTTTACTTATTTGCTTCACATGCGATTTTAATGTGTGTTATTAATAAATGAATTCAATCGTATACCACCCACCACCCATGTCACCCATCCATTCATTCGTTGTTTCCGTTTAATGCAACATTTTGTTGTTGATTATTTTTTTTTTGTTTGTGTACAATTTAATATCATGAAATATAAGCACTTAACATTAACAGTGAGTTTACCAAAGAATTAGGTGCGTTTATTAAATTTTCGCAAAACCACAAACATTAAATGTGTATAATATACAATTTGAATAAAAAAAAGAGAAAATAGACAAAAATGTTGAGTATCTACATTTTACGTACCTACATAATGTATGTATGTTTGTTATTGCATAGATATATCCACATACATACATATTTAACCAAGCAAACCAATAATTTGTGATAGTACTTAAATAGTGTTTAAAATGTTTTGCAAATTCACTGCTGCAATTTGCTTTATATAAAATAGGTACTAAAAGAGTGAGTCTCTCCAACTCTTCCACCCCGTCGAAAACATTCAACAGTAGTGTCATATAGCCATATATTATTATAGTAGATATTATTTTTTGTGTGTTATATGATAATAAAACTGCAATGAACGATATAAAGCAATTACATTTTGTATTATTTCATATATAATAATATTTGCCAATCTGTTAGGTTTTTATGTACATATTTGTATTGCATTTTGAATATTTCATTAAGAAAATTAATGATCTCAATTCCAGATATCAGGACATACAAAGTTTTGTATTTAGTAATAACTATTCTGTTTGGGACACAACGGTAGCATTTTAAAATAATTTTTTTTTCTCTTCTTGTTTTTAGAAAAAGCAAACCATAAAAATAATTTTAAATTTCCTCTTTTTTAGATTAAAAAAAAATTTTTTTTTTTGTTTAATATTTTTATATGCTCCCTATTTGGCTTTTAGTTTGATGATAATGATAATGGGCACGGTTGGGTGCAACAAAAATATTTTGAGTTTTTAATTTTTTGAAAAAGTTTTTAATATAATCGATATTGTGAACAATGAATACAGAATGTACTTTATATACTATATGTGAATTATACAAACGATATTATACCATTTGTATACCGAATACTTATATGTGTATATAAACAGAACATGTACATAAAAGTACATTACAGCTCATTATTATTATTATAGAACATTTCTTATTTTCTTCATTTGTTTATTTTGTGTATGAAAAAAAAAAAAGAAAAAAACGAGGATAAACAGTCAATGAACTCATCGTCGAAAATTTAAAAGTCAATTTCAAATACTGATAACGAACTGTTTAATATTTATGTCAAGTATCTACCTACTGACTAAACTAGTAAAAACCAATATTCTTTTGCTTTTCCTTCGTCAAATTTGAAAAGTAAAATTTCAAAAAAAAAAAAAAAAAGCATAGAATAAAAAAAAAACCATACTAAAGAAAAAACAAAAAGAAAAGGGAACTGACTGAGGTGGAGGTCGAGGTGGTTGAGACACTATGAGTGGGTTGAATTGGAAGGGAGCCAAAACAGCAATATTATAACGTATATTAGGAAGAGCATTTAAGTTAAACAGGGTATACAATTTTTGGTTTAAAAGTATTACAACAGAATCAATGTGGGGGGGCTGTTGATATATACATACACACGTATGTATATATTTTTTTATTTTTCTGTTATCACACGGGTATAATGGATAAAAGAATATTATTCTATATATGTTTTTGCTGATATCATATTTCTGCTGATGCTGATTTGATATCCATTTCATGAAGAGTTAGATTCATTCAAAATGCATCACAACACAGAAAACAAAAATCAAAACAAAAAATAAACAAAAAAACAAGAAGAATATCATAGTCATCATCATATCGTCTGACTTCTGAGTTCAAGCAATAATAACATTTTGAAATTTTGTTGGTTTGCTTGCAACATTTTTATTTTATTATTGCTTTAATATATCGGATGTGCTCTGGTTCATTCACTATGTAAAGATTATTATTATATAGTATGTTGCTGTGTAATGAAATTGAGGTGATTGCGGTGTGACTTAATACTGTACATATGTACATATTATATCTGCAGAAAAGAAAAAAGTATCTTCTATAAAAAATATCTGTCTTTCACGAATCCTGGTACTGTATTTATTTCTTCGTCTTTCATTGGTTACCTTACAAAAATAAAAAAAGTTTTTATTCTTTTTATTATTTTTCTGCTTAAATATTATTACTGCTGATAATTCAATTTCTACTATTATGTCAGATATTCTTGTGTCTATACGATTCTTTTTTGATTTTTATAAATAATTTTCGATGTGTTTTATAACAGGCACTATTTTTTATTTCATTTTAATATACCTTTTACGTGTTGTTATTTTGTTTTTTATGATGATGTAAAATTATTCTAAAAATATTTTACATCAATATGATACGGATTTATTATAAAAAGAGATATGAGCATCATCTACATTTCAAAAAGATTTCATACTCATGTATAAAGTAAGGTCTATAGTAAAAGTTTTATGGGGTAAAAGTATCAAAAATAAATACCATCAGTAACCCTACAAAATGAAATGATTAACTCACATGTCTACATTAAAATATTATCTTTTGATCCTTGATCAAAGTTCACATTTTTTATGTATTTTATTTTAGAGATTTTGTCTAAATTTGAATGCAGTAATTTCGAAAGTTCGTTATTGGTATAGATAGAAGGCAGAATCGCAACATAAAATCATTATTTTATGGGTTCTTGCATTTTATCCTGTTTTTTTTTTATCATTAATGGGTGTCGTACTATTGATTTTTGGATTAAATTTTTTTTTTGTTGTTTTTTTTTTTTCAAATTTATCTGTTACAATTGTCTGTTATATAAAAATGACGACAATATTACGTATTTTTGCATTTACTCGTAAATTTATATTATACTTGTGTAGATAGTAAATACATACATATGTATATAAAAAAATGGTTTAAATTATTCGTTCCGGTCTCATTTTAAATGCGAAGACTTTTGCAAAAGTTACAATATGAGGGTATATAATAATGCAGTAGATAAATTTTATATTATAAAGTAGCAGCAGCAGACTAGTAATCAAAAAAGAGATAAAGTCAGCTTTTAAGAGATTTAGAATTTAAAAAACAAAAAGAAAAAAAACAAATGTGAAAAAATTTTTTTTTCCTATACGATATCCTATAAATCCTGTCTGTTTTCTACTTTTATTTTTCTTGTGAAACTTAAAATGGAAAACAGTAGGTGAATTTTTAAGTAAAACGAATTGAAGCCCATTCATTCATTACATAATGAGCATTTGTATGTGACTTAGATTTTAATAAAAATAAAATTTGTTTTTTTTTTTTTTTTTTTTTTTTTGACTATAGAAATCTAGGATAAAAGAACAAAAAAAACTTTTGTATTATAATGTATGGTGCACGTACCACATACATATATTTATTTATAAGTAAATTTAAATTTCTTATGAAAAAAAAACATCTGCTTCTTTTTGTATATACGAATAACAAATAACAAGAAAAAGAAAAATAAAATAAAATAAATAAATAAAAAAATGAAAAAAAGGAATGTTTGCATATATCAAAAACCTCTTATAACTTAGTTTTTGCTTACATATTTTTATTCTTTGTTTGATCCTCTTCAAAAGCATTTCCGGCTCCGATGAGTTTAAGTTTAGAATATAAAAGTTTTCTTTTAGATTATTTTTTTAATATTATGTTTTTTTACTTAGTTTTTTTTTTTTATTATTTAAATAAGGCCTCTTATTTTTTAGCACAATTTTTTATGTAAGTATGACACCATATTTACTGTGCATATACGAGTACATATGTACATAAAAATATTAGAAGAAAATTACTCATATTGTGCATACACACGTATGAGAATATCCTTTTTTTTTCTCTTCAAATCTACGATACAAGGCGTGTGAGAAAAAGACTTTCATATAGAGTAGTAGAAGCTTTGAGTCATTTGTTACACAAACACATTCATTCTCCACTGACAAGCTTGAGGTTCACACTTCATGTAAAACTGTAGGTAATAATATGAAAGGATTTATGAAAACTCTAATTTGGTTTAGTAGGTTAGGCGTAAAGTTCGAAAGTATAAAAAAGTTTATTCAACGAAAAAGGCTAAAACTAATTTGCCTAGAAATCATCCAAAAAATATTTTGTCAAGTCTTGAAGTATTCTATTCTAGTATTTTTATAATTTAACTTTTTCCCATTAATTTTCCTTTCAAGACATCCTGTTTGTTCTACATTTTTCTCAGAGTTTTTTTTTATAGAGTAAACTTAAAAAAAAACTACACGTTTTTATTCAAAAACATAAAACTTAAAAAATTATTTTTCTTTCATTTTAATTTTGTGAAATGAGCCTTGTATAAGAATCATTGTCCTCATTTTCTTGGTTCATTTTATTTCATAATTTTTTTTTAGTATTATTTTAAAATAATTCTCTCTTTCTCTTTATATCTTTTCTTTAGTTTGTTCACATTTTTTTTTTTTTTTTGCCTTTTTTTGTGTGATTTTGCTTGATAAATAGAATTGACTCAACAAATATGTGTAATCAGCAAATGTCAGTCATGCGGACAACATAAGAGGATGAATTATATTTTAGAATTTCAAATTATTATTTTTTTTTTTCGGTTGATATTCTTATTCATTTTTTCTTTTAAATTGTCATGCCTTATGCTGTTCTTTCAGAAAAAAAAAAAAAAACATAAAATGAAAAAAGGAGACATTTGGCAAACCGATAAGAAAATAAAAATGAACCGTACAACATGAACTGAACAGAAAACGACTTCCGCAATTATCTTGAGTATTGTCAAGTAAAATGAAAGATATTGAAACTTCTATCATTATTGGTTTGGTAAACCATAAAAAAGAGTTGGTTATTATTTTTTTTTTTTCAAATTAAATTTGAAAGCAAAATAAATGAATGAAGAATAAAAATTTTCCTGCGAATAAACTAAACCACATTTTGTTATGATTAGAGAACAGTTTATTTTATTTATTTATTTATTTTTTTTTTTTTGCATAAAATTTACCTCACGTTTAAAATTGAATATAAAATTAGAAAAGGGGTTCGGTTATTTGGGGTTAAAAAATATTATACAATATAATTTTTTTTTTTTCTATGACCCCAATTTTATATTGCATCAGTTTAAATGATGTTGATTTCATTCAAATAATATTTGCATTGTATTGTATTTATAGGTAATAATCGTTTTGAATAGCCGGAATTAAATTTTCATTAATTTGCAAATTAAATTCCCATGATTGTTTGCTTGTATATTCTTATTAAAAATTTAAATTGTGTGATTATGATTCATGATAATAAAACAATAATTTTAAATAATTGAAAAAAAAAAAAAATAAATAAATGCTTCATTATTGTTATTGTTGTCACATTATTTCCGCCTTAAGATATTATACTCTGTACAAGAATTCAAGAAACATTAATTTCTCATTATTGACATTTTGTATATGCACATTTAATATTCAAGATGATTTATTAACAAGTAAACGACTAAACGTAATTATTAATAACAAGATGTTTAGTTAATAAATGTTGGTAGTTTAAGATTATAATTAAACGTAATTGTGTACTCAAGGATATCCTCACTTTTCTGAAATGTCTATTGGATGGTTTTAAGTTTTTAAAATATTTTTCTTTTAAAATTTGTTAGCAGGTATTTTTCAATCTGTGTCTTGTTTAACATTTCTTATATCTTATATCTTATATAAAAAAAAAAGTGGAATTTAGGCTCACCTATAAAATGGTTATTTTGCATTTTTTTTCTCTCTAGGCATGAATTTCATCAACATTTAAAGTTTATTCTGCAGTTTTTCAACAATATCCTAGCCAAACTTGAATTTCCTAATTCTACAGGAAATTTTTTTTTAAAGAAAAGAAAATTTTGTCTTCGAATGTAGACGAAAATTGATCCTTCACTTCATTCAATTTTGTAAGAGTTTTTATTCTCACAATAAGGTGTTTTCCTCTAAATTTTCACTTGAAAAAACAAAAAACAAATTAATTTAAAAAAAAAACAATGAAAAAAGCTCAAGTTTTTCAATTTAAAAAATTCGAAAAAAAAGTCCATTAGTTTCAATTTTTAAATAATTGCTAAAATTTCAATCAAATTCGCATAATGAAATAATAAAATTCAATTAGAATGCAATTTATCGATTGACGTTTTTAAAATTTTTTTCATTCAATCTTTAAGTAAATTATCTGAAGGTTTGAGTAGAATGAAGTGTGTTATTAAGAATTAATTACTTCATGACAACGATATGACTAATAGTAAATTTTTATAATTTGTAATAAAATAAAAATTTATGACTAATTTTTGTTTGTTTTGTTTTCATTTTCTACATAGAATATTAAATTTATTCAATCTTTTTAAAATAAAAAATAAATTTAATTATTTTTATTGAATTTTATTAATTAATATAATTTTTTTTTTCATTATTATTTTCAATTTAAAACTTTTTCATTCAATTGTCAAGTAGATTTAACCCTTTTTTGTTTGTTAGTTTCTTTTGATTTGTGTCATTTCATCAACAAAAAATAATTACATTATATTGTGTGTATATATGTGTATACTTTGTATTTTTTTTTTCGCAATTATTTTAGTTTTCAATGAAGCATTAAATTGACTGTCGTGCTTATTTCACGAAACGAAAAGTCACTTTTTTTTTTTTGTTAATTCCTTTCATAAACAAAAACAATTCTATGTACAATAAATAAGATTTATTGAAGCGTAAATATCACCTGCCAACAAATTTACTTTATGTCCTCATGAAATCATGTATCTTTATTTTTTTCTTATTCTTTTTTGTTTTATTTCTTCCTCAAGTTGTTTTTAGATTGGATTTTTTTTTTTCGTTATCTCTTCATCAAACTATCAAATTTCTTTGTAATACAAAATGAAAACATTTTCCAAAAAACAAAAAGTCACTTATAATAAACACAATTTTCAATTTAAGAGAATTTTCGATACTATTTTATTTCCTTTTTTTTTTTGTATGTAGATATATATTTTTTTAATTTTATAATTTTTGTCTTTTATCTTATTTTTTTTTTTCTTAAACATTCAAAAGATATACAATTCAAACAAAGTATCTAATATCTTTTCTGACCCATCACATTGTATGTAGCAGAAATATTTTATCAACTTTGAATCTGTTTCTTTTTTTTTATTTTTTTATTATTTGTAAATGGCATCATATCAAAAATAAATTTTTATTAAAACAAAACAACAACAACAAAAAAAAATTAAAAGAAAAAAAATTTGTTTCCACTTGTCTTTTAATTAATGAAAATCATCCGAAGACAATTTTAATTATGTGAATATAAAGTATATATGAACGGTTATTTATTTTGCTATTTTGAAATTTTTTGAAAATTCAAACAGACAGAAATAAAGGAAGTGTGGAATAAATTTGTTGCTGTTAGCTAATGTTAAATCTAAAATGTTTATAAATTGTATCTTTTATGTACAATAAAAAAAAAAAAAAAACGAAAGAAAGATGAAAAACAAAAATTAAATTAAATTTTCTATCTTGTGTTGTGTAAGCATGAAAAAATGATGAAAGAAACAACAAAAAGAACAACTTTTTTTTTTTTTTTTTTTGTAAATTTTTATTTTTCATTTCATTTCTAATTTAAAACTTTTTAAATTTATATTCTGTTCTGACTGTTTTGCAAAAAAAAAAAAAAGAAAAGAAAAAAACTTATATTATGTTATAACGAGATATCCTGTTTGATGTACAGGGTGGGTAATGTCATATACTGGGGCTGAACTGTATTTTCATGAATAGTCAACAGTTTTTTTTATAACGCTTCTGGAATATAAAAAATAAAAAAATATGAAATGTTTTTGAAAAGGATGTCAAAGTAAGAATTACATTTAAATTTTTATTAAAATAAAGTAGAAAAAAAAAAATCATTAAAATAAAATCGATGTGAAAAACTTTCTGGATTTGACCCAAAGTGACTGACAGTGTCGAAAAATAATGTTGTAGTTGAACTGTTTTAATGAGATAAAATATGCTTAATGTAAAGCAAAAATAAATTTTAAATAGATTGCTAGTTTTGAAATAGGCGAAAAAGTAGTATAATATATTTTTCTAGATAGTTTAGTCACATTTCCACTGTTTTTTGTTGTTGTTGTTGTTACTGTTGTTTTTGTTATTATAGAAATGTTCATAGTCGTCATGATGATATTTGAATGTCGTCATTAAGCGCGAATTATTGTATATCTTCACATCATTTTAAAAATGTGTTTTGTATTTAAAATATAATAATAATGTTAAGAAGAAAAAAAAATTAAAGTATAGATACCATATGCCCCATGGTAGAGATATCATTCAGCTTCCGAGTGTAATTTACAGGCCTATAATTTAATGGAAATGGGAATTAAACGACGTAATTGCTGGCAATTTATTGCTGCTATAAAAATAATAAAAAAGTACATTATGCTATTTGAAATTACTAGACATAACTTTTTTTTTTTTAATGTACATACATACATATTTTTTTTATTTTCATATAAATTGTTAAAGTTTGAAAATGTTTTGTACATACTTGAAAGAATTAATAGGGTGTGCTGCAATTGGTTTTAATATCAAAGATGGGAGTGTCCTAAAATTTAAAAAAAAAAAAAAAACGATTTGTAACGGTTGGGAAATACTTTTAGAAGGCTAAAATAATCTGGTAATATCGATAAATAAATTTCTAAAAATTATTATGAAATTTTGTAGCTTTTTTTCAGGTTTCTCAAAAACAATTTTTAAAACCATGATTTATTATATGATAGCATTCAAGTGGAACATTTTCAGGTACTTATTTGTAGGAAACCAGATGAGCTTAAGGTTTATTTCGAAAATAGTCCAAAAATAAAAAAAATAAAAATTTCTTTCAATACGAGTATAATGTTCAACTCTTAGACTGGAACCTTCATTTTTTGAAAACTTTTCATTACATCTACTTATTTTCCTCCTCAAAAACAAAAATCTATCAAAAAAGAAACCAAAAAGGCCTGTGAATTAATTATAAACACCCTATACCATAAAAATAATAGATTGTTTGGATGCATAAAGGATGCAATGGGGAGTAATTTAGGAGAAAAAAAAATGTTTAATTTATTTATTTCTAAACAATATAAAAATTAATGCTTTCTGTTTTTCATTACGTATATGTATATGAACTGAGTTTATTTTATTATCTGATATATTACACAAGATTACTGATGATGAATTTATTTATTTAATTTTTTTTTTCCAAACCGGGGAGGTCATCAATCGAGAATTACACATAATTGCAAGCTTCAAACATTATTAAAGGTGTGTTGTAGTTGAATTTACAAAAAAAAAAAAAACCACATAATTGTTATTGCATTTGCTGTTTTTTTTTTTCAGAGTAAAAATCAAGTGAACAATTTATAAATTCTCTATTTTCAATTTTCAAATATGAAATTTAAATTCAAAATTTAAAAAAAAAAAATGGATATATTTTATACATGATGAATGAAATGAATGTCATTCTAATCGGATCCGGTTCCAAACGTAAATGATTACTTGCATTTTATAACACAGTCAATATCCCATGCCAACCGGCATCAACATAGTGCAGTATGTAGTTACTTGAAAAAAAAAAAAGATGTATCGAGATATACGATAAGACCAACATGACTGGTCCAAAGATATATTTATTAATTTATATACAATTTTTTTTCTCTCGTAATAATGATTTAGGTGAATATTATCTTTCACAGGTATTTATTTATTTTCTTTATTTATTTTTTAATTTATAAAAAAAAGGGGAACTTCTTTTTTAAACCATTCATTTGGATTACCATACAAAGTTGTTACTAAATTTATTTAAAAGCTGACATTTAAAAAAAAAAAATCAAGAGAGAAACGATTTACAATCCGCAATAATATTTTACAGTTTTTAAATTTTCGTAGGTACTGCTTTTAAAAAAAATAATCTTTATATGTTTTACATACATGTTGAAACAGTATTATAAGATAGGGAGACTTCTGTATATATTCATAATTTTCCCTTGAGACGAAGGATTTATAACAGCTTTTACTGTTTAAAAAAATATCTTAAATGAAAACCAACTTTTTTACATACATGGCGAAAAAAAAAATGATAATAGTAGAGAAAATATTGCAAAAGTAGAAGTAATTTTTCTTCTTTTATTTTTTTCAATTGAATAAAACGAAGGTACCATGATATTATTACGGATAGTGAATTTGAAGGAAAAAAATGACACAAGTTATTATTTTATTATATACATTATAGGTAGATGCATGCAATGTATGTATGCTGACATTTTGTACTAAAAACAAAAGCTTTTTGCAATTTTTTATAATTTAGATGAACACATATGAAAGAGGTTCATATGCGTAAAATATTCATGTGATGATATCTTTAAAAACAAAAAACAAAAAAAAAAATAAAAGATTTATTTCATATTTTAAAATGAAATATATCTTTCAATTAGATGCATATACCATGACTTTGTTTTGTCATTTAATTTAAAGATACAAATATGTTTTTTTACTTGTGTGAAAGAATATATATTTTTTTGTATAGTAAAATACTAACATGTGAAATACTTAATATGAAATTTGAACTCATATTTTAGTGTGATGTCTTGTTAAATTTATTTTTCATTTCTAAAGGAAATATTAAAATTAAAATAGAAAAACTTTAAAATAAAATAAAAAAACAATACAATAGGTATTAAAAAAAAAAAAAAGGGTAAAATAAAACAAAACTTGTTCGTAATCATCTGTACAATGTATACATTTGCTCATTGTACTGTAAAACAATCATTATGCAGTGTAAAATACTATCTTTCACTATATTAAATTGTGTAAATTAAGGTAATACAATAAGTTAATGAAACATACAACATGAAAGAGCCTATTGAAAGACTTTAAAAATCGTTAACAAGTACTATGAAATAGTTCAATAAGTCATTTCAAAGATGAGAGGTCAATTATTGCAAAAATTGTTAGAGAAGTAGAAAATAAATGTGCTTGAAATCTTTATCTATAACAAAAAGTTAATTTTTCTCGAAGTTAGATACAAACAAGTCTCAAAACATGTTCCTAAATGTTCCTTATACTCGCTGAGCTTATTCTTATTTTACCCAAAAGAAACGATTAATGCTGTGAGTTACTGTTCTCAGATGGACTTTATGTAACAAAAACATCCTTAAAAACCATTTGAATTAGTCAATTGTTGTTAATCCATCCTCTTCTATGTTCAGATACAGGCCTTGAACAGTAAAACAAAGCAATTTTTGATTCTCAAATATTTTTTGTTAAGTTTTCTTTCAAACAATCAGATATTTACCAATACTATTACATAGTGTATTTTACACTTTAAGCATCTTACAGTACATACTTACAGAAAACTTCATTGTAATAAATTTTATAGAAGAAAAAAAAAATTAAATTTTCCATTGTTAATTTTCTTTGGTCTATAAAAATACACAAACCGTTTTAGTTTTATTTTTCACATATATAATACTTATGTACATGTTACTTTAGGTCTACTTATTAATATAGATGTATTATTTTTTTCAGCTCTTTTCCTCTGATAACACGATTGTTGCGGTTGTTAGTTATATGCAAATGCAGTTTTTATCTTTCTATGTGTTTTTTTTTCCCCTTTTAATTTTTCTTTATTCCATTTCATTTTGATTAAAACCGCAACAAACTGTATATTACTCAACCTACTACAAACATTTTACAACCATAAAGAGAAAAACAAAAATATATATATTTTTTTTTAAAAATAAAGCGATGCTAATTTCCTAAGCAATAAAAAACCATTAAATTAATTAGAGAAAGAGTCTGAAGTAAATATATACTATATGTATATAATAAGAAATAAAAACGAATTCATAATGAAGTTGATAAAATGAATATATAATTCTATATTTTTTTTTTCTTGCCAAAAAGCAAAATGTAGATAATTTTCTTTTTTTTTTTTTTTGTGTGTTAAAATTTCTCATTTTCTTTTTTTTTTTTATTTTAATATTTTAATTTATTTGGCACCATCATATCACATTTTATGAATTATTTATTTACCTCTATCATGCAGAAAATTTTCATATAAATTGTATAAGTTATAAAAAAAATTTGTTTTTTGTTTTTGCCTTTTACTGTAAACTGCGATGATGGTCTCTATAGGTATACATAAATTTTGATAATATACGAAAACTTTACCTTATGTGTTAATGACCTAATCTGTTTTTTTATGTTTTTTTTTTTTTTTCAAAAAAACGAAAAAAAAAGAACCAAACTAAAGTTTTATCGTCGTATAATATTTAAATTGCTAACTTTTAGAAAATTATATATTTTATAATATATTTTATTAACTCTAATGAACAGCTAAAATATATATTTTTTGTTTTAGTATCTATTCAGAGAATATGATATGAATTTATTTATTATACTATTTTTTTTGTTTTGTTTTTGTGTGTTAAAACCATGACACGAATATGTTAAATTTTGTGCGTCACATGTACATATGCATGTGTGTTATTATCTACCTATATTGTATATTTCATGATATGTAATATGATGATAAAACAACATTCAATATGATGAATTTACATTTAATTTGCGTGTCACATGAAGAAAACATTGCTTTAGATGTTGATTATAAAAAACAAAAGAAAATAAAATAGAAAAACTTAAGAAGAAAAAAAAATCCTATCTTATGATACATTTGTTAGTATGTAAAGCATTTATACTTCAAAATTCTTTCCATTTATTTTTGTTGTTGTTATTGTTTTTCTTAACATGTGTAGATACGACCAAAAGTTATTTCAAAAAGTTGCAACTGTTTACTTAATTGATAAATTGTTAAAAAGATACATTTCTGATTTTCTGGTTTTTCACATTTACTACAGAATCTATTTGGACCGTATCATATCTCACTAAGTGTTATTTCGAAAATATTTTTAAAATGTTTTTTCACTTATCCTTGTCATTCAGTATAACAAAAATTAGAGACTAGGACTTTTGATATCAGGAACCATTTCGATCAAAGACTTAGTTTGGAAAGTTTCATATCCTGAAAAATGGTTGAAAAAACTCTAAAAATTTAACTTAGATTTTAAAATGTGGGCTTTGATACAACGGTTTATTTTGTTCTTATAAAGTAAATTTTAATTTAAAATTTTTGGATTTCTGTATTCAGCAATAAATCTAACTTTAATAACTGTGATCCTTATCTTACTGGAAGAGTTCGTTTCACAACAGTTCAAAACTACTCGGTTATAAGGACACATGTGAATTTTGATGAGATATGTTGCAAATAACGAAAAAAAAAAATATATATAAAAAAATTGTTACTTTATATTACTTTTTTTATGATATAAAAATGAAAAGCTCTTTTTCTCACTTTTATTTTTTATTTTATTTAAGAAAAATATAAACTTTTATTACTACAATGTTTTTTAAGGGTCACGTTTTATTATCATTTGTCACGATTTAGATTGAAACAGAAATGAAACGAACATACTGTGCACTCTGATTCTTTTTGTTTTTTTTTTTGTTTTTTTTCAGTTTTAGGTTTATATATATTTTTTTAAATTTCAGAAAAGAAAAACGACAAGTCTCCTGATTGTACGCTAAATATGATTTATTTATCAGGATTAATTTTTTTTTTTATAACAAATTTATTAAAATTTATGAGAAAGTTTTGATTACTTTTTTAAAGTACTTTTCTTACGAAAAAAAAAAGAAGAAAAAAAACATTTTCAAATTATTTATTTTTTTTTTTTTGTACGATTTTCATTCAATCTCCTCGTGGTAGAAATTCCTAGTCTACTCTTATAACAACAACATAAAATGTAAAAATTTAAAAATAAAATTATAAAAACTTTTTTTTGTAAAAAAAAAAAAGGAAAACAAAAACAGCATAACATATTATTTCGAAATAATTTGAACCAGTAAAATTTTTTAATCCTAATTTTTTTTTTCCTTTCTTCTTTTTACATTCCTTGACAGAAAAATCGATTAAGCGATTATGATTGATTTCATAGAAGAGTTTTAATGTCGTTTGAATTCTCAATTATTATTATTTTTTTTTCTTCTTCTACCTTACATTTTTTTCTGCTTTAATTTTCTAAAGAAAATTAAATTTAATGGAATATGATTGACAAATCCCTCACTGAATGGACTTATAAAAAAAAAAATTTATGTTAAAAAAAAAAAAGAAGCATAAAATCAAAATCTTAAGCTTGTGTACGTAATGCTTGGATAATTCTATTCAACTGTGACACTCTCATAAGTTAATTTTATTGAAAATTTACCTTAATTTTTATATATAACAACAAATTCTATGAAACACGAATATTTCGTTGTGTTTTATTGTTTAGTCAGAGTTTAGTTTCAAAATACACGAGCATTTTTATTAGAAGTTCTTTATGGTGTTTGTGGTGTTTAGAAAGTTTGAAACAAATTAACAAATCGACATAACGAATCGTTTAATGGTTCAATTTTTAAAATTGGTTAGAAAATACTTAATTTTTTTTTATTATTATTTTTTTTTTTTGTATGAATGAGATCAACTGCAACTAATAACTCGAATAATTCGATTATAAATACTAACAATTTTTAATATACAATACGTAGAGGAGTGTAATGAACATATGGTATAACAAAATACATATGTATGTAGATTGTACATAATACCATCTTGCTAAATGTTTTTTTTTTCTTCTATTTTGTAGGTACTCAAGTATGTATTTCTAATATTTTATTTTGATATAGCTAATGCGAGAAAATATTAAATTGGCAGAACGTTTTTATTTGTTGAAAATCCACCCTTTTCTTCCCTATCTGTTTTTCTTTTTTTTTTGTTTTTTTTTTTTTTTTTTTTTTGTTTTTTTTTTGTTTTTTCATTTTATTATATTCAACAACTCATTTCTCATATTGCTTTGATATCCTTTTGTTGAAAACTTTTAATGGATATCCTGCACATTTCTAACACCTATTAAAATATTGTACATATATGTAGGTATGTACGAAAAAACAAAATTCGTTTATATTAACAGGCGTGTATAATATTGTATGTAATAAAATTTTTGTTATTCAAGCACCACATTACAAAAATAATTCGTATTTTCATTTATCGTCTAATAAAAACGTAATTTTCTTTTTAATTTTGATATTTTTGATGTTCGCATGCAATATGAAAAAAAAAAAAACAATATGTGTACATATGTACATGATGTGTATTAGATGGAATTGTTTTACGTTTTAATGCTCCCTGTAATAACCCATGTCCAAACCAGAGAAACCTTTAAAACACGATAAAGGAAATGCTCGTAAAATGTAATTTACGATTCCGGGATAAAATTGTTAATCATGGTGGATATTTTGCAGAAACATAAGAGTCTGACTGGGACTTCATATGCAATTTATTTATGCTGAATGTGGATTATTTTTTTCTTTATCCTTTTTTTTTTCTTTTGGATGTATTTTAGATGTGGGAGAGTGTGGTTGTGGTTTTAATGCAGCATAGTCTAGTAAATTCACCCCCTTTTTTGCTTTTTAAAAAGAATTCACATATCATTTCAACAATACAAAAATACTTTCATATTATTTATCAATTCGTTGCTATCGTCATCATATTATATGTTTATCGTCTTATTGAGCTTTTAGAGATCTTTTACATGGATGAATAAAATGAAATTTAGTAAGTACTTTCTTTTTCTTCTAATATTCTTGAAATTTTTTTTTTGCTTCTTTATGTTTTATTCGCTTGTCTCGTCTTGAACGTGGCCAAAACAACTGACACGTTTCAATGGATTATTATATGGAGCATAAAATGGCACGACTACAACATTGTCGAACGATAAAACTTTTGAGAAAAGAAATAGCAGTAACGAAAAATCCCATTAAAATATAAAAAAAAAAACAAACACAGTGGATATGTAGAAGGTTGCTTTATTTTTTGGTTATATGGAAAAAGGCACAAGTGGTGTTGACGAGAACTTCAAATTAAACGACCATCGTCCCTTGAGCCCGGATATGTTATTTACGATTACGAATGTGTATTATGATGGTGTATGGTTACCATATTCATATAAATTTACCATTTGAACCTTGTGGCTATAGTATAGAACTTTTTAGATATCACATTTTTTTAAAAAAAGGAAGAGAAACACACTGTTTTATCAACCCCCAAAAAAAATTTTAGATCTAGAGACTAGCTAGAACATATTCTAACTGACTGAACAATGAGAAAAAAAAAACATTGCTGACGGGTTCGTGTTCTGTAATTTATTGTTAAGAATATTAACGTGGCAAATGACATTTCACACACAAAATACAAAAATAAATAAACATTATTATAAGACCATAGGGCATAAATTGCATGAATTTGTTTACTTGATGAAACTCTGAAGTATCTGCCGGACGATTTAAGAAGTGTTTAAAATCAGCAGGAGATCTCAATTTTCATTCGTATGAGTTTCATTAAACGAAAAAAAAACAAGATTCTTTTTTTTTTTATATTTTAAATCATCGCCTTGGAGGTATATTTTCATATTGTTGTTTCTGTTTTTTTTTTCTTTTCATAAAACTCCTCCAAACAACACATGTGAACGGGAAGAAAATTTATACATAATTCGTATGATGTAGCAATTACAAATCCCTTTTTTTTTTAATTTCATCAATGCGACATGCGTGTCTTACGCTTTAAAATGCAAGTTGTATTATATACATATGTACATATATTTTCTTTAATTTTAAATACCAACCGACAGACAACAATATAATTTGGATTGACTTAATAATGATAATTTTTCAACATTAAATTGAAATTAGAATTTATTTCAAAAATGATGCCATAAAATTTTCAATTCTTAAAAAAAGCAACACAAACATTACCAATTCCATTACAACAGAGATTAACCATAAGAAAACAAAAAAAAAAAAATTGAGAACTTGAAAATGAGGAAAAAAAAAATTTCATAAAATTTATTTTTAATTTAAAAAAAAAAAAAAAATTTGTTTTCCTTGTGTGTGGCTATGACATTTGACTTCATGTCAGTCATTATAATTTAAAACATTTGTTTCGTTTCGTTTTAACTCACTTAGTCAATTCATATCATAATTTAATGAGATCTTCAATAAAAAATAAAAAAAAAATAAAAATAAAATAAATTAAGAAAAGTAACGCTCGAGTACGATATGTTGTTGCAAAATATAAATTTTTTTCTTAATGCTTAATGTCATGCTTTTATCTTCGTCATTTTTGTCGTGGTTAATTCTCGCTTTCATAAATTCCAAAGTATCTAAATGATTAAAATGTTCACTAAAATGAATGATTATGAAATTTTATTTTTGTTTTGAGTTTTTATTTTCTTATTATTCGTCTTTTTTTTTTAATGTTTTTATTTTCGTATCTTGCATTTATGACAGCAGCTGTAGTAATTTTCATTATTCTTAAATTATTCACCTTGAAATTATAAATTATTATGATTTTGTAGTTTTCTGATTTTGATGATTGGTTTATATTTTAATGTATTATTATTATTCGTGATTTATTTTACCTTGATTTTTGATTTTATTTTTATTTTGTTGTTATTAATTTTTTTTTTTTGGCAACACTAAAATAGTGTTATTTTGACAGATATCAACAAAACGTCATTAATTAATTTTAAATAGAATTTGAGTATGCGGTAATTATGAAAATTTATATTCGTTTTTTTTTTTTATTTAATTTTTATGATCTTAATTAATTAGTACATATAGAAAAAATGTTTTCTTAGACAAAATTTTATTCTATCATATTTAAAATTTTAAATGAGTTTAAAAAAAAAAAAAATAGGAAAATACAATTAAAATATAAAAAATATAATATGCACCTACTTTAAGGTCATAATAGTCTCAAAAATGATAAAAAATGTAATTGATATTGAAAAAAAAAAAAATTAAAAAACAAAATAAAACAAAAAAAAAAAAACAAAAAAAAAAAATGACAAGATAAATAAAATAATTTTTAGTAAACATTTAATTATCAATTTTTTTAAATGAAAATGTTGAAAATTATATTTAAACATTCAATTTAACTTGTTACTTTTGAGTTAAGGTTAATTTGTTATAATTAAAAACAAAAATTATGCACAGGGTATTTCGTTAGACGTTAAATCTGTTTGATTTAAAATTATGGTAAACAAATTGAAGAAAAAGTTAAGGGTTTTTTTTTGGACGATAAACATGTTTTTGGAAAATGCTCTTGTGATTTTTCTTATTATTATGAAATTTTTTTCAATAAATCAAATTTCTTTTCATCTGTATTTTCTATTTTATTTTTCTGTATTGAAACACCCTATAAATTTCTTAATATTTATAATATAAATTAAGAAACAAAATTAAAAATATACAATTTCATAAAGTCACCTTCAAAAAATTGAATAAAGAGCTTTGACCCTCTTTAGTACTTTGCCTTTTATTTCCCCATTTTAAAATAACAAACAATTTTTATTTTTTTTTATTTTTCTAAACTCAAGTATCATCATTTTCATCAAATTAATGTCAACGTACAAATTTTTGTTGTTGTTGTTGTCAAAGTAGCACTTTAAAGATAAAAGGAGCGTTATAAGTATTTTTTTTTTTTTTTTTGTATTTTCAATTGAAATTATTTCAAAACAAAAATAACACTTTCATGCTTTTCATCATCTTGTTCATTAACGTGTTTAGTCTATAGATATCATAATATGAATAAATTGGAAAAGATAAAGATACGTAAAACTCTTGTTATGTTGATGATGATGATTATGATGATGATGATGATGATGATGATGATGATATTGATTATCGACACAAAGTTCAATTCTCAAGAGTGATTAATTATTACTGTTCTTCTTCTATTTTTGTTTAATTTTTGTTGTTGTTGCTGCTTTTATTGTTGTTGTTACTACATGGTATATATGTACATACATTATTATAATATTATCTATTATGTAAGCTTATTATTTATTTTTATAATATTCTTTTTTTTTGAATGCTAAAAGATATTTTTTACCTTTTTATTAGATAAAATATACTTAGATATGTATTTTGAAAAATTTCTATTTATGTTTTTATCTTTTTGTTTTTTTTTTACTTAATTTGTTTTCAATACCCTTTGGGTATTTCTTTTCAAGTAAAAATAGAAATGAGAACAAAAAAAGGGTCATTTTCATGAATACTCAATCAGAAAGCTTTTTATAAATCCTTATCATTCTTTTTTTGTTGTTGCTTTTCTGGTATAAAAATATATCTGTATGTACATATATTATTTGGGTGTGTGTATGATGAGTTTGTGTATGTGACGAGTTAATAAAAATAGGTTTCTAATTAAATGTCAGTTTTGGGATACACTATTATAGAAATTATTATAAAAAAAGATTTTTTTTTTTATTTAATTCATTTTTTTTTTTTTTATTGTAAAAGAGATTATTTTTTTAGGTTAGTCTAGAATTAAATGAATGAATACTTTGTACGGATTTGTTGGGATTTAATTTTTGCTTTCTAGATCATTTCAAAAGAAAAATTTTATTCGTATATGTATATATTTTTCATAATACTGTGAATGAATATGATTATTTGAAAAGGTAAATCAACTGTTGTTAGTTTATTTTTTTTTTCTTTTTTCTTCTCATATTTAGTTTAATTTTTTTAGTGACAATGACATAAAATTAGAGTACACACATTCATTTAATTTATTTATTATTTTTTTTGTTAGTATATAAATTATAATTAATGCTGGTAGTAGTAATTATTTACAACGAGCAAAATATAGATTATCTTTAATTACCTTCATGCACATTAAACTGAATTGTTAGTTATTATTTTTTTTATTTTTTTTTTCTGTTACTTAAATTTTTTCATTAAAAAAGTTCAATGTAACTTTGGATACGTGTTGACTTATTTTTAGTTTATTGTTTGTTATTTTTTTTTTTTTAAACCTTTGTACATGAAAATATGTAGTACCCATATGAATCGACAGGTTGTCTTATTTAATTTATATTAAATACATTGAGAAAATATATAAGATAAAGACAGCCCCTATTTTATCTGTTATATTAGCCATTGAACTGGCAAAATAATTCTCATCATCATCATTATTAACCATCATAAAATATGCTTATCATCATTTAATTTAGTTAATAAATAAACACGTACCTTTATATTTAAATATCAAGGTGGGTTTTAATGTGAATAAAGTGCATGCAATCTTAAGAATAAGAAATATGGTTTTTAATATTATGTAGGTTCTTAGACTTTCAGATATTTTGTTTTTTTTGTTTTTAATATAAATGTTAAAAATAATTAATTTGTATGATGGACTATTAGTAGAGTATCTTTACTAAAACATTAATTTAAAAGATGGCAATATAATTAACTTATCTGGAAAATTTTTATAGATTCTTTAAAACAAAGAGATTTTCTAAATATGAAAATCAGTGGCAATTTTACCAAGACCATACTGAAATACTGTATCAAAAAATTTTTCATTTCAGTGATAAAACATTATTTCTTTCACACAACGATTCATTCTAAGATACTATAAGCAACTATCTCCAAGTACATTAACATAAAATATAACAATAATATAATTATCCAGGCCGTCATATTATCTTTTAGGTCCCGGCCTCCTGGCTTTAAATTACATTTTATCATCAGCTCGTATATCGTCATTATCATCAATATCATTTATGTACATATGCCTTTGTTAATGCAAAACTAAAATTGAAAAACAAAAACTAAAAACTATATAAAAATTCCGACCACTTGGAAGTTGTTTATTTTTCTATTTGATGAAGCATCAACATCAGCAACATGATATGTACAGTATGTTGAAAGCATAAAAATTTCACATATGGCTATAACAAATTATAAGAGAAAAAAAAAATTTAGAATGACATTTAATATAATGTGTCAAGTAAAGATAAAATGAAGGTAGATGAGTTTATAAGGGTTTATTATTATTTTTTCTTTTAACTTGATAGATTTTTTTAATATCTTATCTCTGTTCTTTTGTTGAACAATAAACTACATATACAGTGAAATATAAAAGGACTTGAAAATTATAGATAAAATTAATATCTGTGTGTTTCAAAATTATTTAACATATACATAGTATATGTATATACAATATATGTGATCATATTTTCGATATTGTGAAATGAGGCCATCTTAATTCGCAATTTGACCTCACAAGAGTGTGAAAAATAACTTAGTATTATTTATTGTAATGGTTTATGAATGCAATTTTTTTCTGTTTTCCTTTTTTATTTTTGTATCACCTCACATATGTATGTACAATTGTATATTTATATTTCTTTCATAACAAAATGTGTTAATTGGTTCTACTGATGTACTCAAAATGGTCATCCAACTGAGAAAATTTATTTGTTTATAATAAAAACATGACCATAGCTTTAGTTAACTGGAATATCATAAATGTTTACTTGTTTTTTTTCTTCTGTTAAATAAAGAAAATTGCAAAACAAAATCATGCACATCATCATATCGTAGATATTTTATGTTCAAATTTCAAATTGCTAAATGACAACGACATTTTTGGATTGGGAAAACAGAAACTTAATATAGTGGGGTGATTAAAAAACAAAAGAGAAAAATCATTGGAATTAAAAATAATATACTATGAGGAAGTTGCAATGAGTATGGAAGTGTCTACAATATAAGATAAGTGGAAACAAATTTCAATATAAATTGCAAATAAAAATATGTATATTCTCATATTTAAGAGGTGTGAACTTCAAGCGAAATAAATCTTGATTTAATTCAAGTATGTAAGTGACATTCTGTGAGATATGAAATGTAATTGATAAATTTCAAGGACAGACAAAAAAAAAAGTGTACATGTGACAAAAAGTTGAGATTTCGAGAAATAGCTTTAGGGGATAGTCTTCTTACCAAATAGATTTTACCAATAAACTCTTATTTTTGAAAAAAAAATATCACACTTCTATAAAATTTTCAAATATGCTGAATAAAGTGTTAAATACTTTATTCAGGTAAAATCAAAGATAAAATATAAAATTCTAGTTGACGTATTTAATTTTAGTTAGATTGAGAAGTAAGTACATTTTTTGATGTCTATGGTTCTAAATATGTTTCTAAATTATCATTAAAGTGTTAGTCTCACTTAATAATGATGATAAACAACTTTGAACGGAATTTTGAATTTTGAATCTTCATAATTTTCAATTGCAAACATCAGACTGCAAAGTTAGTAATATATCTACAAACATAATGACAGTTTCAGTTTACTTTTGTAGAAAAATTTTCAAAACCGTGGGAACTTTAAACAAACACTTTAATCAAACTCATAAAACAGAAAAACAAAAAAACAAAAAATTACTATATTCATGTATCTTTTTGATATACGAATATGTATCTATATAATATACATTATATGTTACTTTGTTGTCATATTCATATATACATAAAGTTTTAAAGTTCATTTTAAGTATACGAAAGTGAAACAAACAAATCATTCATTATACTTTATGTACATATTATATTTATACAATTTGTACAATATGTGTGACAATTTAATATACAAACAATAAAACTATGTTGCAAGTAACAAAATACAATTTAAAAACCAAAAAAAGAACTTAGCTGCATATATTTAAGAAAATGATTATCACAGCAGTAAAAAAAAAAAATACAAAGTACATTAAATACCAAAATGCATTTTGAAGAGGTAAAAATTGGACTTTAGACACACGTACTCAGTACAGTGAGTACATTTTAAATTGCCATTATTACTATTAAATTTTTTTTTTTTTTTTTTTTTGATAAATTTTATTTTATTATTTACTCGCTCCAATTACGTCAATAAAAAGTATTTGACCCCTCAAGTCAACGAATTTAATAAAATATCACAGAAAAGAAAAAAAAAAACACAAACACACAATTTAAACGGCAATTTTAACAAGAAATAAATAAAATAATGATGAAACAAATATGTAAAATTTTATGTACAATCATGATTTAAAAAAAAAAAAAAATGTAACATAGAATTTCCTGATGATTATGATGTTGATGACTTTTTTTTTTTTCTGATAAAGCAAAAGTAAAAAAATTAATACTCATAGTTCAGCAATATTAACTGAATGAACGTGGTATTGGTATAGTTAAGTTCACACATAACACAACAATTTAAATTTTTCATCGGAAATGTCATATAAAATTAACAATATAATATAATCTTGTATTTTTGAGGTCAATCATCTTTGAATATAAATGTATGTAAATATTTTATTAAATTGTTGAACATATGATATCTACATATATTTTTTTTTTCCCCTGAATATCTTACAAATTATTTCTATATTTTTTTCGTCAAAAAATCTTAATCATTTTAAAAATATCATAAACCTCTTTTTATTTATTTATTTATTTTTTTTTTACTTAAGGAATTTAGAAACTGATGATATTCAAACAGGAAATGTAATTCAGATACTTCTTGTGTTTTTTTTTTTTTTAATCTATTTTAAATGGAAATAATCGTATGTATGTTGTCATCGAGTATAAATGAAGTTGACATAATATTAAATTATTAATAATACGTGAAACCATTTTTATATATAAAAACTAATAAATTGTAAAGCTTTAGAAAAAAATTTGAAAAAAAAAAAAAAATACCTATATTCAACAAGAAAAATAATAATTAAATGACAACAAAAATAGTAAGAAGAACTTAAATCAGTTTCCATAAATGTTAAGAGGTGTGTTGTAGTACGATATTGTATTTAACGTACACGTACACATTGATTGCATTCAATTCAATTCTCTGATATCAATGAGGTGGTTGGTTAGATACAATTTTTATGAAACTTGATATACAAGCTGAAAAAAAAAAATCTCACATAAAAGATAATAAAGGTATTGAGAAAAATAAATTAGAAGAAACAAAAAAATAAGTAAAGAGAACTGTGTTTGTTTTTTTGTTTTTTTTTGTTGTTTTTTTTGTTTTTTTTTTTCAAATAGGAAATATGAAGAAATATCATTAACAAATGTGTAATGTGTATTTTTAATAAAGTCATATTTAATTTCATGTTATTTGAAGTACATACTAGCTAATTAAATAATTATATGTATATGTAAAATAAATAATGTTGTATAATAATAATAAATTATCATTTATTCATTAAGAAAATAAAAAAATAAATTCAATGTAATGTAAATATAGGTCATGATACAATAAGAAATTATATCGTTAATTTGATATTATTTATGAAGAAAATATAGGGTATTTCTGCATTAAATTAGTTTTTTCTGAAAGTAACTCACAAAAAAAAAAAAATTGAATATTTTTTAAAAATTGAAGTTGTTTTCAAAGCAGAAATTTATCAAATAAAGCTTTTGAAAGTGGCTTCAATTCGATGAGATATTGATTAAAAAATACTTTTTACTTTAATTAACACTTTTTGAACAAATGAACATTTTTGTACACAAATAGTAAACACACTTTGTTGATGATATACGTATTAAATTGATTTTTTTTTTCTCTAAAAATATTTTTTTTTTTTCGAAATATATGATGAACACAAAAAATAAAAAATTTTTTTAAATTGAAATACAAAAAAAAAAAAGTGAAAAATTTACCAACTGTTCTGTTTTTGTTATTTACATTTGATTTTCAAATACATATTCAAAAATTTACAAAATCAATAAAAAAAAAATAGAAAAAATAATAAAATGGTATTGGTAATTGACATAACATTTGAAATATAAAAAAATAAAACAAAATGAATTTATTGAAGCTTTTTACAATCGAAAACAACACTAAAACATCATGAAAATGCATAAATTTAAACATTTTACCAAAAAAAAAAAAAAAAAAAAAAACTTACCAAATTAATGGCATTTCTACAACAATATAAAAAAATTCACTGAAAACTCTCTATGTTGTGTAGAATGAATAAATAACATTTAAAAAAAAAAATAATAATAATTACAAAAGTATTTTAAACATTTCACAAAACAATATAATTGATTAAATCTGTTTCATATGATGCACATTTATCTTTTGTTTTTTTTTTTATTATTTTCATTTATCATGCAATTATGCATTTGAAATTTTTCATTCTATAAAATAAATGACCTATTACATACTTATTTTGTTTTGTTTTTTTGTTTTTTTTTTTTTAAATTTCAAATGAATGAAATGTTTAATGAATATAACATGAAATGACAAGATTGTTTCACATTAAAATGAATACATTACACATATGTGTGTATGTGAGAATGTACATACATGATAAATATGATACATACATAATATACATATATTCATTCAGGTATGCTATTCAGTAATAATATTTAATTATATAGAAAATTTTTCATTTTTGTTGACATTTTAATGTTTATTGCAATTGTTATAATAATGAATAATATTTAACAAGAATTAAAATAAATATCTGCGAGAATTCTGTTGTATTTGTTTGTTACAAAAACACGCACAAAAAAAAAAAAAAGGAACATGATTTTTTTTTGTTATATTTTAATTTTGAAATGTACATAATCAAAACACAAAATTGATGTACCAAATGTTTAAATCATTTTCTTTGTAATTCGCAATATGTTGCGATGATGTTTTTGTTTTTTTAAATTTTTATATAAAATGTCATTTTATTTTATTTTATTTTTTTTTTTCAGTTTTATTGTGTAGATTTTTATGTCTCATTCCATTCGATTTCAGCGAGAGAAAAAAAAAATAATTCTTGATCAATGTCCAACATGCATGTCGAATGTCAAACAATTTTTGTGACCCAATTGATGGGATTTCTGTCCAAAACAATTTTTAGAGGCTTTTGTTTTTATATATTTTTTTTTTTTCTTCATTACTTTGTTTTGTTTCTCTTGTTTATCTTTTATATAACTCAGTCAATAGCTATACATATTTCTTTTTTTTGTATAAATTTGATTTATTTTATTTTGTAATGTGGAATGTGACTGTGTATATGACTTTTGTTTCTGATTTGTGATTACAACTACAAAGGAAAAAAACAATTTTTTTTTGTGATGCTGACTTTTTTGAAAATAATTTTGCTTGTTTTACTTATTTCTTCTTTTTGATATTTCTTTTAATTTTTTCTTCCTTTTTTTTTTTTTCAAATTTGATGGACATTCTTATCAAAAATCCAAATAAGTAAACAATAAAAAGAACCGACAATGAGAAAGAATTACAAAAAAGACGACATAGGTAGAAAAATTTCAGAAGAAATACAAAATAAAAAAAAAATAAAAAACATTAAAAATAACTTTAAAAATTGATGAATAGGGAATGAGAAGATATCTTGTATACCTATTGCGAAATTGTGGAGAAATAGAATGTATATAATGATTGAGGAAGAAAATTATATAAGAATTTTTTTTTTTTTCAAAATTTAAACAAAAGAATACTTTTAATCTTTGTGAATGTTTAAACAATACTAAAAACTAATTTTCTCTTTTTAGACATTTTTTATTATTTTTTTTTTTTGTTTTATAAAAAAAAATTACCTCTTTGTTTCTTTTTTAAAATTCAAAAACAAAAAAAACAAAAATTTCAAGCATATTTTTGCGATAAAAAATTCCTATCTTCATTTTCAGAACACAACAGAAAAGGAAAACTTTTTTTAATCAATAAATTTTTTGTATTTATTATAAAAGGAATTATATAATAGATAGTGGTATCCTTTTTTTTTTTCAAATTTTCTCTTTGATAAAAGAACATTATTTTCAAATTTTCAATTTTATCAGCTATAAAAGAAGAAAAAAAAAATAAAGAATAAAAAATAGTAAATCATTTATCACATTTATTCATCCTCTTTTCTATATTTTATTTGTTCAGAATTCTTTTATCTTCGATTTCCTCTTCCTTTTTTTATTATTTTATGTTATTAGCAGACTAAAGAAGAAAATTTATTGATTTTTCATAAAACAATCAAAAATATCTATCTTAAGATATTATAATCATCCTCATCATCATTATTATTATCAGCAGGAAGAAAAAAATAAAGAACCTTCATCAATTTAGTATGTATTTATTTTTCCCCTGCTTCATGTCCTTTTTTTATTTAACTTGCAAAAACAAAAAAGTTTTATATATAATTATAGTATACTTATAGTATATGTATACACGTATATGTGTGTACATACAATACAAAAAACAAGGTTACAAATTAATTCTACGTCAAGGAAGGAGGCTAAAAGAGAACAAAAATAGTCTGATTTTATTTACCTATAATTCCCTTTTCCATTTCGAAAGGACAATGGTTATCATCTGAAGCATCATCATCATCATCATCGATATTTTTATAAATATATATTTTCATTAATTTGCCATTAGAATGATTTTTTTTCCAAACAAATACACACATACACAATCATATTTAAGTACTTTTAATGCTATAACAAAAAAAAAATTATTTTTTTGTTATTTTACTTCTTTTTTTTTCATCCTTTTTGACTGTAAAGGTGGAGTCTGTATATAAATTCTCGATGTGATAAAAATTATAGAATAAAGGCAGTCGCTTATGAGAATCCTTGAGAATTAATGTTTTTTTTTTTCTTTTTCTATTTAATAAACGGATGATTGCGGATGACTGCAAATGAAAGATGAAAATAAATGAAATATTGAATGTGAACTATAAAACGAAAATTATATAATCCAGAATAAGGACATAGAGATAATAATACAAGGGAAGAAATCATTTTAGTAGTGTTGTTTTCTTTTTTCTTTTTCGATGAAGTGTTTTTTTTTTTTTTTTTTGCTTTCAAAAATAGGATATTGACTAATTAGGCTATGTTTACATGTGAAACCATTTGCTTTTCAGAAAAAAAGTAAGTCTAAACAAATAGGGAAAAAAATTAATAAGCTTTTTTGGGTTCCAAATGTAAACAGTGCCTTATGTGTACATAAGTAGTTAAGTATCTACATATTATATGTAAGGCCATTTTGTAAAGATGAATATGTACATACATATTTGCCGATTATAATTACAGTATCTATGGAAATGTAGTTCATTGAATAAACACACACAAGCAATAAGAAATTATAATTTTTGTTTTTCATATCTATTATAGTTTTCATAGTTTTCTATTGTCTATAAGATAATAATGAATTTCATGATGAGTATTAATGATTGAGATTAGTATAAAATATAAATTAATTTCAATAAGAAACTATGTATAACAACAACAAAAAAAATACCATAGTTACAGAAATTTTTTTAGATAATGTCATTCAAAATCAAAGTTTCCAAAAAAAAAAATAAGTTTTTAAATATTGTGACTGGTTGAAGAACAGTTGAAATATGACGTCAATTGAATCTGTAAATCAAAAATTTTGTCAAATGGTTTTGTCTTTCTTTTAGATAATAATTTGTTTCCAATTGAATCAATTCACTTATGAATATTTAATGCCGGTGAACAGTTTTTTTTCCAGGTGTTTTAGTTAATTATTTCACCTTAATACGACTTTTGGAGATATTTGAAAATACTGTACTTAGTTCTAAAAGAACATGTCTCAAAATCCAATAGACTATGGTGGTTGCATTAACATGATCATTAGAATGAACACTTATGAAAAACAAAGTTCTACCAGAAAAGGACTAAAACAAAAACAAAACAACAACAAACAAACAAAAAACAAACAAAATTATTTTTTTAACTAATTACAAAAAATCACTAAATTACACATATACAAAATCAGCATGTTTCCTGTCAAATTATTTTTGCTTAATTTTCTATTCAGACCACGCGTATCACAAAGACTACACGTGTTACATGTTATTTATAGTACTTTTATGTATAATATTTGTTTTGTAGATTTTTATAAGATAGAAATTTATTTACTATTTTAGGATACCAAAAAGACTACAAAACAGCAGGAAAGTTGATCATTTAGTTTTAAAAGTAAAATTTCAACCCCAAAAGAAATTTTTTACAACAGAATATTTTCTAATTTGAAATTAAAAATAAAATTTTGAACATGTTAAAATTCAAAATAATTAAAAATAATTAAAAAACCAAATGATTTTATCAAAAAAGAAAATTTTTAAACGCTCTATTTTGTAAAATTCATTCAAGTAAATTTTTTACCTTAATATCATTTCAACACACATAGAAACACTGTATTGTATGTACATATGTATATGTACATTCCAATTTAAATGAATATTTTCCCTTTAATGTGAACCCATATACATATGTATAATCAATAAACTTTTGAACGCCTTCGAAAAATTTTCAAATGACAGGTGTTCATTATTATTATTATGAAAAGATATTATTTTTACCATAATAATAATAATAATGATGATGATGATGGTGTTAATAATACCGGTGTGTGTATAGTTATTATGTATTATATGAAACTAGAAAATTTCAGCAATCAGTTGGGAAAGGTAATTGAAGAATAAAATCATTGTTAAAGAAATAAAGAAGAAGAAAAGAAAAAAAAATGAGGAAAATTAAAAGGGAGAATATAATTGGAAGTAATGTAATTCAATTTAAATAAATAAGCGAGTAAATTCAATGTAATTTTAAGCTGAACGCATATACACATATTATGTAGAGAAATTTTCAGATATTGTTTAATTTTGTTTTAATTAAAAATCAATAAAATGGTTCATAAATCCCACAAATCCAATATAATAGAAAATTCTAGAATAATCCATTTGAAATAATTCATATTAGAAGTAATTTGTAAATAAAAGCAAATATTATTATTCAAACATAATATTTTACATTGTATTTACAAATAAATAACTCTTTTTTTTTTTTTTTGGAAAATTGTTATTAATTACTTTTCAAACCATTCTATACAAAATAATTTTAAAATTAAACAATAAATTTATAAAATTTCATAATCACTTTTGTATAATGCTTCTTTTTTATTTTTTTTTGTTGTTTTTTTTTTTTTTTTTGATATTTGAAAATATTTTCATGTCTACATTATTTGAATATCAAATTTAATATTTATTATTAAAAAAAAAAAAAAAAAAAAATACACAAGTTTTTTCAAATAAACAAAAAAACACACAAATTACCTATTTAATATTTTCATTTTAATTTAGAATTTATTGATGTTTTTTTTTTTAAAAAAAAAGAACAAAAATAAAAATTAAATAACTTTATCATCAAATAAATTTTTTAAAATATTTATGAAATTAAATTTTATAGCTTTTTGTCAATTTTTTTTGTTTTTGTTGTTATTGTTTTGTTATTCTTTGTTTTGTGTGTTTTAATAATTGGAAATTAATTTCATAATTAAAATATTTTGAAAACTATTTAGGTATTTAAATATTTAGAAATAGCAATAACAAAAAAGAAAAATTAGTTAAATTGATTTTTTATTTGAAAATAATAAATATCTGATATGTGGGATAAATTTAATTTAATTCAAAAAAAAAAAAAAAAAATAATAATAATAATAATAACAAATGGTAAAACATAATAAAACTGGTTTAATGATATTGTCATGTTATTGTCAATTTTAGAGTTTTTGGTTTTCAAAATACATACAAATTATTCATGGTTAACAATAGAAATTATTATAGATATTCGGTTTAAATATAAAAAAAAAAAATAAATAAATAAAAAATAAAAAAGGTACATGCGTGTAGTTATAATAGTATTAATGATTTTTGTAATTAAAAATTTTATTTAAAAACAAAAATTAATTAATATAATATTTATTGTGTGTGGTAAATCATATACATAAATTTTATAAAATTACTATTATTATGGTATGGAAAATTTTATATTAACAAAATAAAATCTAGTCATACACTAAAACAGAAAAAAAAAAAAATACTGGGTGATCACTACAAAAAAATGTAATAGTATAATTTCAAATTTTAATTCAAAGATTGAATATTTTTTAAAGTTGCATTTATTTCTTATTTTTATTATTACAAGGCGATAGTTACGATAGATTGAGAAATCATCATATCTAGGCTCAGTCGAAATGACATCTATAGTATACATGTACATGTGTGTATTAAACATATTTAATTACTTTATCATCCTGTAAATTTGTTTATATCTTATTATCGACGGAAGTTCATTGCAAACTTTTCATTTAGAGTACCTGTTTTATTCACATTATTTTTACATTTCTTTGTTTTTTTAAGTAGCTATTTGCCAAAAGAATATTGAAATTATGTCTTTAAACATACGGAAAAATGACTATTATTTACAAAAACAACATTTGAGGAAGATTTTTCTTTATTTTTTGAATTTAATTAAAAAGTAGGGTTTTGTTAATTACAAGTGAAAATTATTTCAAAAAAAAAAAAAATAATAAAAGTTGATTTGAAAGAAAAATCTTAAAGAAAATTGAATGAATCTATAAATAAAATAAAAAGTGGATGCTTTTCGTGAAAATGTCAAGAGTAGTCATTTATTTACCGTTTTGTTTAAGTATACATTTTAAAAACAAAAAAAAAAAACACCAACAAAAATGTCATCCAAAAATTACTTTAGTATGTCACACTTGACATTTTAATGTCTTTCATGATCATATCCTTTAAGGATTTACACACATTCATTTAATGTACACATGTAACATCTACTTTATGTTCAAATAACTACTTTCATTTAACTTTAAGAACTCTTGAGATATATGTACATTTTCTTTAGAATATTTTCTTATGAGCATAATGTTGTAATTTTAGTTTTAAAGCTAAAAACTTTATCTTCTTAAAATTACATTTATTATCTCTTATAATATGTGATGTGTATTGACCTGATATAATATTTTTCTTGTACATTTTATGAGAGCATAACATAACACAGGTCAAGGAAGTTTAATTTTGACATTTTAACTAATTTAACAAAAAATCCAATATCTACTCGTATTTATATAGCTAAATATTTCTTGTAAGTGTTTTGTATTAAGTTCGTAAAGTATGAATATGAAGGAAAAATTTTCATTTCTCTTAAACATTTTTATATTTTTTGTAGTTTTGCTTTTTATTTTATGTCACATATGCATGCATATATGCAATTTATTTACTCATATATCATAATATTATTTTCATGCCATTTACGAGAAAAAGAAGTTTACAAACATTTTCAAGGGAGGATGAAAGCCCTTGTGCCATTTCTTATTTCATTAGAGAGAAGAAAAAAAAAACAGCATCAACTATATAAATACAATGTGCACAAAATTTAAATATTATGCAGATACAGAAATGATACAAAAACAACAATATACATATATGTATGTATATATAGTGACTATATCAAGGGACAAGTATATAAGATAGAGAACCGTCATCATGAAACATTATTATGAATGCATAAGAAATATAAATATAAAAAAGATGTTATTTACAATTTGAAAGGAATACAAATAAATTTTCATCAACTTTTAAAATTTTCTTATATTTTTCATATTTAATTTTTTTTTTCTTTATTTTTTGTATCATATTTTTGCAACTGTTTCATAAATAAAAAAAAAAAAAACAACAGCAACAACTACAAAAAACCCATTATTTTCATCTGTTTCAACAAAATCTACAAAAAAAAAAAGAAGAAAATATGCAATATTAGTTGAAATTGTACATAATTTGAATATTTTTGTGCTTATCTACACAAGACATGATTCGAGTAAGTTGGAGAAAAGCAAAAAAAAAAAAGGTATATTGCAGAAGTATTTTTTGTTTTTTGAAAAATGGCCTTTATTAATGTTTTTGCCCTAAAATGCACTGGCATTCTCACTCCCACAATAAAAAAAAAATAATGAAAAGATAGTTTTCCAAATGACGTTTCTTTTACTTGTTCCGCACGAATTCTTGCATTAAAAAGGATAAAAATTAAATGAAAGGCAAAATAATATCATTATTTAGTTTTTTATTTTTTTTCAAAGTAAAAGAAGAAGAATATTTTTATGTAGACATGCATCATCATTATTATCGTAGATTGGTAAAGTGAGCAAACAAGGATAATAGTTCACTACAATATTTAGGAGAGAAATAAAAGGATACTTAAGAAAATTTTAGGCCACATGCTTTTCTGCTTATCATTTTTAGTTTTTTTTTGTTTTTTCTTCATCGTTGATTATTGAAGTAGAGAGATAATATTTAAACTTGAAAATTTCTCTCCCTTGAGTTATTTTTCAAGTACTTTTTCACATAATGAAGGATTATATTATTTGTGTGTTTTTATGTACATATGTGTCTTTTTTTTCCATTTATTATTAGTCAGAATTTTTTTTCACCCTATCTTTTAATCGTCATGCAGAAAACTTTATTAGATTCTTGGCAATGTCAGTTTTTATTACCTTTTTTGCTTTTTTTTTTTTTTTTATTTTATTTTTTTTTTTTTTGTGTTATATAACATAAATGAAAATTTCAAATACACCCTGGGAACTTAAAATTTTGTTTTTTTTTTTTTTTTTCTAATTTTTATTTTTTATGCATGCTGAACAATTACAATTTTTTGAGTATACATAAATAAAATGAGAATGCAGTCAGCAAATTTATAATACACTTAAAATTTCATAAAATATAGTGTTCAAATGTTGTTGTCGGTGTTTAAATTTATAGCACAATATGACAGGGTCACAATAAATTGCTTTTATTGTTAGTTATAATAATAAGGAGAGGCTTGATAATGATAATAATTTTAAATGCTATATACAATGAACATTGAACAATAACACCAACAACACCAATAACAGATATAACTATATTATAAGAGCATATAAATATATTTACTAACTTTTTAATATTAGGTTGACAACAAAACAGCCATTATTAATAATTATTTTTAAATTTTTCTCTTTTGGCCAGGATGTGCATTATTACTGAATTAGTAGTTTTAGTTTAAAATACGATTACCATCGTACCATGTATTTAATGAGAAAAAAAAAAACCAGTTAAAACATGTGAACTTAAATTTTATTCATTGTGTTCGTTATATACGGTATACATGCTTTGAGAATATCATATAAAGTTTCCATACACTAAATAGAAATCGTTTTATCATTCATGTTCTTTATTTTCTAATGATTATTATTTAATACCATATATAACCTCTCATATTAATGTGTGTGTGTGTGTGTGTAATAAAAAACAGTTGCGTATGTATATTATAGATTTAGCTTATTTTGCAAGAAGATACAATTGAGCAACTATAGTAACACAGGAGAACACACAAACATAGTTATTTATTTATTCATTGTTTTTCTTTGATTCTTAATCAAAACTTTAATTTTAACACAAAATAAGTATCTATTATAATCCAAAAATATCTATATCAATAGATTAATACAATTAAATTGTTGATGTATTATTGCACTTATACGAAAATATTTACAGAAAATGAAAATAATGAATTATTATCAATTTATTATGGTTTAAATACACAACAACAGAATTTAATTAAAGATAAATGATGTTTTAGAAGATTTACGAAGATGAATGTGAATGAGAAAGTTGAATCAAATGAAATACTTAATTAAAAATAAGAAGATATTTTACAGTTTTTAGATGATTTTCTGAAAATTAACTTTTAAACAAAAGGTCAAGAATAATGATTATTGGCAGAAAAAAGTATCATGGGAATATCTATATTTAAAGGATATAAAAGTTCTATACAAATTAGTCAAACCGTTTCTGATATAATTTTGTAAATCTCTTAAAAAATACAAATGACAATTTAAAGAAAAAAGTTTTCATAGTTTAAAATAAATTCAAAAATTCCAAATTCACAGATAAAACTCCAACAATTAATTAAAAGATTTACATTTTTTTCTAAGAAAAATTTTATCAAATAAAAATTTCATCAGTATTTAATTTACTAATTTACAAAAGTTGTAAAGGTTAATTGCTGAGATTTTGTGAGATTTCAATTGATAATATGGTAATAATCAAGAATATAATTGACCTACTATTATCAATATCATTTGATTTTTAGAAGAACGCAAATTGAGTCTTTAAAAAAATAATAATTATTTTCTTTTATAATTGTTATATTCATTAAAAATTTATTCTATAAGACAAAAAAAGCAAAACTAGTAATTTTTTTCTTCTACAATCGATTCATATAAATTATTCTACACATGTGAATTATGTCATATATTACCATATGCTTTGAAATCACTGTTTTTTGCTAGGTATATATATTTTTTTCTTTTTAAAAATTATGTACTTTACAAAAAGTAATTTGATTTTTCTTTTTTTTTTTTTTGTTACACAACAATTACTTAACAGTAATTATTTTTTGTTGTTGTTGTATACTATTTCTTAAATTACTACTTTAAAACTTAAATTTAAGTGGTTCATGTACAATTCATTAAAGAAAAAAAAAATTGTTTTTCAGTATTAAGTCACGATGTGATAATACATCCATGACATGAAAAAAACATGATCTAAATTTGATTAACATTTATGTTATTTCTGTAAAATGCGTGCAGAAATATTTTGTTGTTGTTGTATATATGTTTTACAAAAAACATTTTTCTATCTAAAAAAAATAAAATCAAAACAGATAAACATTAAATTTCATATAAAATTTCAAAGTATCTTACAAATAAGGTATAGAAGAAAAAATATACATACATACATATATGTATATTTCCGCTCACATAGTGAAATAAGATATTTATCTTATGGGGCCAGTATAGTACATTATAAATAATAAGAAAGAATAAAGATACAATTTGAATATATAAATAAAGATTCATCGTTTCACTATTATTATTTTGTTGTTATTCACAAAAAAAAAAAAAAATAAAAAAATAAAAAAAAATAATAAATAAATAAATATGTTGTTTATTGGTAATAATATATACTCCAAGGCATTTCCTTTTTTGTTTTCTCATTTAATGTTATAAAATTTTAAATTAAGAATAAAATTGTGTTCTTCATTTTCAAATGAAAAATAAAAAAAAAAAAGTATATACATATACAGATATAATTCAAGGACCAATTAAGACACTTCAAAAAATATTTATTTAGCCCTCAAGAGAGCAATAAAAATACTAAAATACAAAAATATAAAAAAAAAAAAAGATAGACGACGAAAACGACTGCCGTGATAATTTCTCAATATAATAATATGCAAAAGATATTATATTCTGATGATATACTATACATATCTACTCTGTGTTTTGTTATTTTTCATGAATGAAATGAAATGAGAGATATAAAATAGAGTGAACAAAAAAAAAAAAAAAAGTAAAAGAAGAAGGCTGCTGAATGCTTATGATGATGGTGATGATATGGACCAGATGCCATTATCAAGTCAATTCAACATTTCAAATATATTTTATTATACAAAAAGATAGAAGAAAAAATATAAATTTTTTTGTTGTATCTGATGTGCTACTAATACGGTAAAATATGTATATTACATTAAATTACAAATTCTATTACTGTTTTATATTCGTTGTTACTTACGAAAATCCATTGAACTCGAACTTTTGTCCGTAATAAGTGGTACCAGGCAACTATACAAAGGTTTGACTGTAAATTGTAGTTTAATGTTTATTCCATTTTGTTGCAGCAAATGTTCCAAACAGAGAGAGCATAAATTATGAGAAAAATATCACACATTATTTTTTCTTAATAAAAACAATGTTACTTGAATTGAATGAATTGTTTTTTTTTATATTTATTAATGTTTTTTTGTTGTTGTATAAATAAATGAAATATATGGAAAGTGCATGAAGAAGAAGAAAAAAAAAATTGAACGTGTGTTGTAAATTGTAAATGTAATGTTGTATCATTATTATGGCAAACAACATGTTTCTGAAGATAAGTACATGTACTTACTTACATATGTATCTAGTTACTTATTTTGAAACAATGTTGTTTTATATATCTAGTATTTTTATTCTATGAAGAATTTTTGCTACTTTAGATATTTTTGCAAAAACAAAACAACAAAAAAGTACATTGAATATCTCTCGTATAACATGCAATCATTATTCACTGAATTCGATGCGTATTAGGTAGTTTGTTGTTGTTCTTGTTAGTTTAAAAACAAAAACAAAAAAAAAAGTATCTATTAGGTACCCCCTTTTTTAGTATACATTTTAGTATTATGTTGCATTCCTTCATTCATGTTGTATAATGATGCACAGCGGGCAGATGCATTTTCCTATATTTTTCCTTTATATAATCGCATTTTCATTGCTATATAGAATATCTTATGCGGATGTCATTTAAAATTTGTACTGCTTAAAACTAATGTTGTGCATTGATGTGTATTTAAAAATTATAAAAAAAAAAAACAAGAAGACGTATGATTTTCATGTATGGTTTACAACTACTGCACTTTACTTCTTTCATTCTTTTTTTTCATTTTTTTTTTTTTCACTACAATGCATTTTTACAAGTTGGTTAAAAATGCCTAAAGGCACCATCATCATCATGTATGTCATGCATTATAAAAGTGACAATCTACTATGCGAAAAGGGAAAAACAGCATCCGCAACATGCGTAAATAATTTTTTTTTACTTTTGAAGAACAGCAACGAATCCCGTGGATGGCTCCCCATTAAATCCTCTTCTTTTGGTTTTTCCTTTATTTTGTTTTTTTTTTTTTTTTGTACATTTTTATATTTATAATATTCTGTGATTGGAATTCCTTTTTTTTTTTTTAAATTTTTTTGTCTTTGAAAAATCAAAACAAACAAAAAAAATTAGAAAAGTTTCTGAAATAACATTTAATCATATCATGATGGCTATTCCGGGCAGGAAACAACTTTGTCATCCTATGTGGATTTTTTTTTTGTGGTTGACAATACACAATGTCGATGGAAATACATAATTTTCTCTCCTATATATAATATTAACCTACCTTAGCAAAATAACGTACATATCTGATTTAAGATACTATAAAGTAAAATAATTTATTATAAAAAAATAGAAGAAAAAAAAAGTAGTTTGTTCATGATGTGGAACTTTACCTTCTTTGAAATAATGGTTATTATTATGGCACTATTATAATAGACCATAATAGCCTTAGTTCCAATGCCCATATACATATATAACTGGTATATGAGGGTTCGGCCACAAAATCGCATAAATTAATGTTGAAATTGCTGCTCCTTAACATCGATTTGCGGTCATTTTTATAATTTTTTCTCTATTTCTTTAGATTTCTGTTCAATTTTCTATAGTTTTTCTTCCTCATTTTTTATTTAAAAGAACCTAAAAATGTCTGTGTAAAAAGTCATTTAAAATTAATTTGGACATGAAATTCGTAAAACTCATTAAATTAGAAAATGGGAAAGAAAAATTATGACTTTAGAAAAAACGATGATACATGATTTGGATTTATAAAAAAAAATTTTACTGAAAAAGGAAACAAATGCACAAAAACACAATTATTTTGAAGTAAAAAAAAAAAAAATCATTTAAAAAAAAAGTAATTTAAGTGCGAGAAACGTAATAATAATAATAGTAATTACATTATTTAGTGTGCATAGTCGTTATTCTACCACCACGTTGTCTTGCATTATGTCATTTATTTAGTTGAATTTGTGCTTACACACAAATGTGGTTCTTTATTGCAATATGTGTGGATTTGCTTTGAAAGCAGAAACAACAACTGCAGCTTAGCGGCATAAGTGCAAGTTTATTACTTTACATGACCGGAAAATGCAATCGGAAAGAACGAGGGCGGAATATTGAACGCATAATACACAACACACATACACATACACAATAAATACATATTGGCTCAAAAGCGGATGGTTATTATAATTACAATTTGAAGGATTTCAATAATAAAAAAAATGGGGGAAAAATATTTGAACTAAACAATAACAATTAACATTAAATGGTGTTATGATGAGAAAATAATTAAGGTTATGAACAATAAAAATGAAATGAACAAGAGAAAAAAAACTTTCATTTTGTAAAGAAAATTACATAAAAATTTCATGATATTTGCAGGTCATTCATTCAGTCATTCATTTAAGATGCATTAAATTTTCTATCGCCTGTAGCGTTTCCTGTTAATTTATTTTTTCTTTCTCGTATTTGTTTTTTCTGAGTATTTTATTTACCTTTTTTTTTTCATTCAATTTTTAAATTCTTTTAAAAAAGTTAGAAGAAAATTCCGAAAATAACAAGTTATTATGTGAGCAAGGTAATTATAATCGATTTCTAATGAAAAGAATACTACAATTTATACGATTTTTATTTTCTATTTAGAAAAAAAAAATTACATACTCAGATTCTGATGTAAAACTACATAAATAGAAACTTGAAACAAATTCTCTTGAATTCGAATATGTTTTATTCTTTTAAAATGTCAGCAAGTTTAATTTGTTTTTTTTTTATGGTGTATATAAATTTTTTCACTTGAATTCAATTATAAAAGCGAACCTATTTCATGCATGATTTTCCCTTTAATTTGAAATAACAACAAAAAAAAGTTCTTACGACTTTCTGTATGCAACTAATTTTGTTTTTTTTGTGTGTTTTTCTTCTTGAATTTTATTTGATTTGAATCATAAAAATTCATAGAAATGGTTTTATGTTTTTTCACACCATTTGCAATACGACATAGATTAGCTAACAAGGTGATTGCATTTAAAAAAAAAATAAAAATAAAAAAATACATAGATTGTAACCCTATTGAAGGGTCAGATTTGAATTAGTTAATTAGTTTTCATGAGAATTGCCAGGAGACGAAGTGGTGAAGTATTGGATTGTAAAATTTTATATTTCAAGTTTAAATCTAGCCAAGTCCAATCAGCTTTGAATGAGTAGCAACAATTCAATGGAAATGGAGACCTTTTATCATACAAATAAAATTCGTTCTAAACTAGCTATTTTAGTGGTTCATATTCCGCTTAAAATGTTGTAGGGGCATGTAATGTATAAAACATGAGAGTCATAAAATTAAGGAAGTTTTTAAGTTAATTTAAGCTGCTGAATTCCTACAAAGAAAGAAAAATTTACAAAACACAGCTTATTTATTACAATGATAATTTCAAAAATGTTCTTTTTGTCTGCATGTTCTTCTCAATATTCTCAGAAGTTAAAATTTAATTGAATCTATTGAAAAATTGGGTTGGTTACCTATTCTTTTTGTCATCATTATCATCACAACATACTGAAAAAATACCAATTCATTTGTTTTTGAAATATTGCCAGCTGTTGCACGTTATGCATTTCTGATATCAAAAAAAAAAAAAAATTTTAAAAAAAAATAACCAAAGAGGAAAAACAAAAAAAAAAAAGGAAATCAAAAACATTGACTGTCACGATTTGATCGCAACCAAATGGCATATTTGAATTCTGCTTATTTGTTTATTCATTAAATATTGTTTGCCCAAAAAGACGATGGTAATTAAAGATTCAGTTGAAATCATTTTGTATATCTTTATAAAATGCATATACATATAAATTTATTTAATATAATTAATAAATGAAAAAAAAAAAAAAATGAAACAGAAAAATTTTATCATAATGTATGCCTGAGTTGGCATATATAATTTGCATTTCATGTATCTCTACTTCATAAGCATTTCAACCGCAAGCATATAATGGGCGTATTTTACATATTATTTGAATATTATGTGCCAACAAAATCAACCAAAATGTAATTTATGTATTTAACCGAAATGTTGCATTACAAATAGCTTTATGTATTATTATATTATTATGTATTATTATTTTCATTAAAATGATATGAAAATGAAACGGATGAAGAACCTGGTGGACATTTTCATTCATGATGTTGTTGATGGTGACAATCAAGGGATTTGGACACGATAACATATCCTATTAAGAAAAATTTTAAAATGTTTCCTGCCTTTTAATGTTTTTTTGTTTAATTTTTTTTTTTTGTTTAATTTTTAACTTTTTATTTTTTTAAATATATTTTTTTTAAAATTATGTTTTAAGTTGTCCATTTATTCATTAACCTTATAAAATATTGTATCTCATTTTCTTTTAACTGCATTCATCAAATAAAACACGAAAAATGTTTTTTTTTCCTCATCATTGACAACGATCAGAACTGATCAACGTAATCATTAAAAGCATGTGATGTGAGATGTTTTTTGTCGGTCGAAACATCGAGTGATCGGCCTCATGTTGTCTTGTGGTTAATGTATTTTTTTTTTTTAATCTTTGAATGCATTTTCTTTTCAAGTTAAAAATATAAAAAAAAAATAAAATGAAAAAGCACCCAGTCAAAATGTGAATGATAAACGAGAAAAAGTGTAGGCCAGAGGCCGGCCTAGATAACATCTTCCTCGTGAATGCATCATCATCATCATCAACATCAGTAACAGCATCAAAAAATCAAGATTCTTTTTTTACTTTTAAATTTAATTCAAATTCTATAAGATATGCTTGGGATTTCTAGTGAAACCATCCATAATAATGAAAGATAGAATCTCTGGGTGTTTTTTCTGTCTTTTTTAATTTTATTTTGTATAGCGTGTTGTATAATTGAAAATTTTTATAAAATGATCTTTTATTTTGATTACTTGCTTGCTGAATATCTTTTCGTCGTTATTATTTTTTTTTTTTAAATTTCTTCTTTGAAGGAAAATCTTAAAATTTTTTGACATTTTTGTTTAACAAGTTTTTAACAGCTTAGCAAATCTCTTTGCAATATGTCTTGTCATTTAAGAAAATTTACGTGTACACAAGCAGGCTATTACACAAAAAAAAACCATAATTAAAAAGAAAAAATTATGTGAAAAAGAAGAAAAAACATAACATTGCTCTAGATAGAATTTCAAAATCTTACTTCAATTTTTCTCTAGTACATTCATGCAAAGTAATTTTCAGTCATAACAGATACTTCATATAATAACAGTCAGCTTTTAATTCCGGTGGTGTTTTATTTCAATGAGCCTTTTTGTTACACATTTATGCATATTACATACATATACATACACTATCGTACGTATAATATATAGAGTTATATTTGTAAAAGAAATTGATGTCATGCAATGTGAAACAAGGTAAAATTGCAATTCAACCACCAGTTGCATACCATTTACACTTGCATATCCATTTTTTTTTTCTTTTTTTTTTCTGTTTCCTGTTTCAAAAAGGTAGGTAACATAATTTTATTTGAATGTTTTAATGTTTTTATTTTTATGAGTAATGTTTACAAGTTAGTTTTTTCTTTTAATTTTTTTTAAATTTTGCGTCAGATTTTTAAAATTTGTGTCGTTTTAATCGTTCATTAATGTGTAAATACTTTTTATTCATATTTCTTTTCGAGTATATATAGTATCTTATCATTTGTTTTTGTCTCAAACTTTCATGACAGCTGTTAAATAAATTTATATATGTAGGTATTTCAAATATTTTTTTCTTAATGATTTTAACAAAATATACAAAAACAAAAAAAAGTCTGTGAAATATAGTGAACAGCAAATAATAAATACCGAAAAATATCTAATTGCACGTACTTCTTATTTAAAATTTAAAAAAAAAGAAATAAAATATACATAAACACATATTTATGTACATAAAAGACCCTTTTTTCCTGTTCACATAATTCATCATCAACTTTGTATGCAGGACATTTTTCAATTTTAATCTTTTCAAAAAGTAAAAAACATGAAAAGAGAGGGAGGAAAGAAGAAAAAAAAAAGTAGCAATAGTATTTTTTTTTTCCAGATAGTTTTTTTCTTTGAATGAAAATTTCTGTATGACCCCTGAGGTCTTTAAAATAATTTGATATTAATTCATAACATGATGGTGCATAGAGATTTTTAATATTTTTGTCAGCATGAAAGTTACATGGACGTTTTTTTAGCAGTTGGACAGAATTTTTTCAATTTTATCAAAATTAAAAATGAAAGAAAATTCCTTTTCAAAGACTTTTTCAAAGAAATATTTTAAAACACTAGCTAAGGTGATCCTATCTTCTACTCCTGCTATAGATACAAATATGAGTCAAATATGTCTGTTTATTCTGTTTCATATCAAAAAAATTAATTTTTTTAAAAATAAAAAAAAATAAAAAATTGGAAAGAGCTGCCGATGATTTTAATAGATTGTGTACATATTGTATTTGTTAATTGCATTTTCTTGAAATAAAAATAAAATGAATATGAAGAAGAAGAAAAGAAGCATAAAGTAGCTGTAAAAAGGAAAGGAAATTAAATGAAAGTGAGAAACAGTGTTATAATATGTGAAGATGGGTAGGTTAGGTAATTAAATTTGTTCAAAGAAACAATAATTTTAATATATAAACCATCTGGTATTTTAGCGATTTATATAGAAAAATATATAATATATTTTTTTAAAGTGCATTCATGTGCTTGAGTGGTACTACAAAATATTCATCCTTTGAAAAAAGGACTTGAATATTTTCAGCCAACAGGAAACAAATAAATATGTAATATAAAAATGAAAATGATTAAAAAAGTTTCAAAACTTGCATTTAAAAAAAAGACAACAAAAAAATTGGAACATGTTTAAAATATCAAATTAAATTGACATTTTTTAACCCTTCTTTTTCAATTTTCCTCAATTTTATTTATTTTAATGTATAGCAGCTACATTTTCATTTGTTTTTTTTTCTTTTTTCATCTGTCAGTCACTAAACTGTCCTCCCCTTCGTTCGTTAGATACATTCGTTAGTTTTCTTATGCAAATATGTACTTAAATATTTTATATTTGTTTTTCAGAACATGTTTTTCTTTCAGTTTCCTTTTCCTTCAATATTAAAAAATAAAATAAAGTTCGCTACTGAATTATTGCAGTTACTTTTGGTATAGGCGACAAGACATTTCATTATAATCATTTTTTTTTTTTATTTCTTCAATACCGTTTTTTCTCCTTATTTCAACTTACAATTCAATGAACCAAACAAGAAAATGATATCTTTCGTTCTGTATGCTGTCGTAATATACTTACTATCATCGAATAAACATTCTCTTGTGCAGTTTTTTATTTTCATTTTTTTTTTTTTTTTTGTAAATAAAATATACAAGACATTCAATATTCAAACAATGCTTTTGATTCACATTGATAGCAAACAGAAATCGAAAAAATAAGAAATTGATGAAAAAAATAGGGCAACAGTCGCTCCTTATCCATATCTCTTTAGATTCTACTTCAAAGTCTCTGTAAGTTTATAAAAGTATCTGTAAATATACACATGTATATAGATAGATACATACATAGATAGTTAGTTCATAAAGTTTGTTTGCACTTATGGAACTCAATTTTTTTTCTTCGTCTTATTATCTAGTTGTGGTGATCAATGAAACATTAATTTCCCCAAAGGTTTTCCTTTTAAGTTCATTTATTTATTCTTTTTTTTTTTTTTCAATTTTATTGTGTCATTATTTTAAACCATTCACAATAAGAAGAAAAAAAATAAAAACTTGCAACCGAGTACGAGTACATACTACATAGCATCTATTTTGCAGTTAAAAGTAGTCAGAGACATGTTGTTTTCTTTGGCCTCAATCTATTCGTGCTCCATAATTCTTCCATTCCATCGTATCCCATCAGCATCTATTTAATTCAATTTCAATTTAACTTTCGTATCTTACCCTTCGTTTAATTCTTGTCTTCTATTTCCTTCCAATGCAATCCAATAAAAACGTTTTTTGTACTGTAAATAAGGTATACCTATACCTTTTACCCATATTTTATTTTATTCACCTTATTTTTCTTCATTTTGTTAAGTTTTTATACTCTTAGTTCATGCTCGACTACATAATAATTTCTAAAATGTGAAATACTTACAGAATAACCCTAATTTATGAAACGATAAATTTCGTGATTCCCATTTATCTGACTGCTAAAAGTTACTGTACGAGTATATGTACATATGTATAGGTATGTAATTTTGTTGTATGGATCTATAATTTTGCTGTTATTTTTATTGTTTCAAAAAAAAAAAAAAGAAAAACAAAAGTGTGTAACTTTTTGTATAATAGGTAATTTAAAGGTGGGCAGAAGAAATAGCAACAGGAACAACAACACATTTTTTCTAAATTTAATCGTAGGAGTTTGGGGGTATGACTAAGATGACATCCTTGATTTCTTTGAAACCGAAGCAATATAATTTTTGTTTCTTTGTTCTTTTTAACGAGAATGTCTAAAAGATTGTGTTGTTCTGCTGTGTTACCTTTTTTTTTTCTTTATTTTTAATTATTCATTTGAAAGTGTGTTTGTCTGTCAGAGAATTTTAGTAATGAAAATTAAAAAGATTGAATGGGCAGTTTGTTGTTATTTTCCGGTTGTTGGATGATGTTGCTTTTTATTTATTTATATTTTTTATTTTATTTTGTAAACCCACATATAACAAGAAATCAAGAAATGTTGGTTCGATAGGGTTGAAAACTCCTTGATATTTTATTTTTATCACATTTATGAAGATTCCTTTTTTTTTTTTTTTTGTCTTCAATACACACACATACAATTTGAGAAATTTAAAAGGAGTGCTACAAATTGCAAAACTCTTCGGAATAATAAAATTATTACCCAAACCATTTTTATGTTATACAACCTAAGAAATTATTAAAAGAAATGAAATGAAACCCTTCACAATTTTACGAAATATATTTTGAAAAATTCTTGTACATGAATACAATCAAAGATATTTTTGTTTAAATTTATATTTTCTTGTGTGTATTATTGGTCGTTGAGATATAATATACTTTATAGTCATTATTTTTCGTTTTTTACTTCAACGACAAACCCATTTGTTTTGATGATGGGGTTATTATATAATTTTATTATATTTGAACCGTCGCCTAGAGGGATGATGGGAAGCAAAGAAAAACATGAAGAAGAAAACATACGTTATAAATGGAAAAATAAGTAAAAGGGACATTTTAAAATGAGATTTGATGTCGTGATACAACTTCATTAAATTGCAAAAAAGCAAAAAAAATAAAAATAAAAAATAAAAATAAACAATAAAAAAAGCATTGTGAATTACATAAATTTGTAAAGTACCTTTTAGTATAATGTATCTTTTATAGAAGAATAAGGTATATTATAAATTTTAATGGCAATGTAAAAGAATAAAAAAGTCAACAATAACTTCAGTAGTAAAAATGTTCTTATTTAAAGTGTATTTATTGTTTAGTCTGTCTCTAGAATGTATCATCATTTTGACAAGCGCATTATCTGTTGAGATTTTTATTTTCTTAGCTTGTTTTATTTTGTACAAAAATGGAATTTTATGTTGCAAAAATAGCAGCAATAAGTTATTCTTTTTTTTTTTTTTTCTCCAATTTTTTATGTATTTTTGTAATTTTGCAATTTCACTATAAAAATACAAAAAAAACAAAAAATGTTTTTTCAAAAGAAAAATATAAAAAAAAATACGTTTTTGAATATATAATGAAAATGTGGAAAGAAAAATTTGAATGAATGTTTTTTTATTTTAATAATCTTTTTTCAATCATTATTTTTTTATTGAAATAAACTGTTTTATATTATGCTCAAAATATTGTTTGTGGGTTTTTATAACTCTTCTTCGAATTAAAAAGTTGAATAAATTGAATTTCGAAATAAATCTTTCTTTAAAATCGTAAAAAAAAACATTTCATTTTTTATGACAAAAAATATAAAAATTATGTAAATTAATTTTTGCAAATTATAACAATCGATTATTCATCAAAAGAAGCGTAAAAAAAAAATTTTCCTATTTAAAATTTACTATTTTGAAAAAAAAAACAGTTTTTAGATTTGTATTTTTTTATGATTTTCAATGTTTTGAATTTATTTAAATTTTATTGTTATTATTTTGCATTTCTTCATAGACAAGTATTTTATAACAATATAACAAAAAACCTATTTTTTTCTTCTTTGAGTTTGAATTGCATTGACCTCCATCATACAACCATATCGCATATTTTTTTCAATTTTTAAAATTATTGTTAATATTTTGTTTTTTTTTTTTCATTTTGAAGATAAATAAAAATCATATTTCAATTTTTCCATAGAAAAATTATTTTGTTATCAACATAAAATGCAAATTGTATTTACCTATATTTCAAGGATAAAAATTTATTTAAAGTTAAAAATTTTCTTTTAAAATTTTTTTTCCCTTTTCATAACTCAATTTTTGAATATACATATAAGTTTTTATTTACATATGTATCTTGGTACATATAAAATCTTTATTTGTTATGCAAAAAAAATTTTTTTTTTAGTGTGAATGGACTATTAAATATGCGAATATTTTGTTTAATAAATAAAAAATCTTTCCTATATGCATAATATTGTGAAATCAAAAAGTTTCAAAATATACTTTTTATACAAAATTTTTAAAAAAAATTGTTGAAGGCAAAGAGCAAAAAAGTAAAATAAAATTTAAACTATTTTGGATTTTAGTCATAGCTATACTTTCTTGTGAGAAAAGTTATTTATTGATTTCTTATTTCATTTCTAAACTGTTTGGCACTAAAATTGAATTAAAAAGGAAAAAAAAAATTAAGTTTTAGCTATGAGATTAAAAAAATATCAAATGCAGAATATTATAAAACAGTTTTATCGATGTCTTCACTTATCCACCCACTAATCGTATATTTTCACCTTTTCAAGATGGCTGTCTATGGCGACTCTATAATCTTGTTACATTAAATTTTTTTCGCAAGACATCATAATCTAGTTGAAGGACGAGAAAGTAAAAAAAACCGCATGAATTTTATAGATTTATAAAGTAGGAATTATGAAGAACAGTAATCCCTCCTGAAATTCTAAAAATAAATCAGTTTTTAAAGCGTGAATTGAATTAGGAAAATAAATGGACATTATAAATGTTTCATTTTCATTTCTTTTTATTTTATATAATGAAATTTCATAAGACTAATAATTTTAAATACAAATGCGTGATATTTTACCATAAAAACAGTCCGCATTTAGCTACATACGTATATGTATATTTAATTAATCGTGATATTGGTTTTCTTTTCTACTTTTTGTTTTTTCAAGCTTTGATTTATTTGTAATTAAATCGATTATTTTAGATTTATATTTATCTTTTTCATTAATGAATAAACATATATGCATGTTGTGACGGTGACTAATTAGGTCGAAGTCGATGGAAAATTAATGACTTTCAAAGTCTTTATTGTCTTTTACTTGAGAAATAAACCAAATCATTTTACCTTTAATCAAAATGATTAATCAATCAGTCGATTTATAATTACAATAAAATTCGAATTAATGAATATATTGTATAATTAGATTTAGAATGTATACGCACATACATACATTTTTTTTTTCTTCTAAATTATACGAACACAAGAAAAAATGAACTTTGATACAAACACTATGATGACTTAGAATTTTCTCATTGTATACATTTTTAAAATTTTTTTTCTTTTTTTTTTTTCATTTTAAATTAAAATTTTAAAAACAATTTTGCAGCTGTATGTAATTTAAAAAACGGTAAATCTTTAATAATCTTTATGATTTGAATACGTGCAGTACATAAATTATTTAATCATTTTCTAAACTGCCATACTTATCATTTGATTATAATTTATTTCTCATACTCTTACTTTCAATAAAATTTGAAATCCATAAATTTTACATAGCTAAAGTACCTATAATAACAAAGTATGTACTTTTAATTATTATAGAATTGTATACTTTGCATGTAAAACACAATTGTCCAGTAGTTATTTTATGTTGGACATAATATCTTATCTTTAATTAGACACCTGCCTATTGACATTAATTATAGACCCTATTATAGTTGAAAGTTCAATAATAAAAACCCCTTTCCAATATTGTACAATAACTTGCTACTATGACATGCGATTCAAGGTAACAAATGACACAATCAACTAATAACGTTAAAAGTATATATAAATATAGGTATACTTATTCTATATATGTATGTATGTAGTAATATACTTACTTATTATACTTATATAAAAGCAACCCCCTTATAATTTTTCCATATACATACATATTGACGATGATTACGATGATGAATATGAAATGAAGCACAATATATACAATTATACACATTGCTGCTTGCTTATAGAACCAGAAAAAAAAACCCTTTTTTTACCTTTTCATATTTCACCTATTTTAAATTTATATGAGACAGTGTGTATCTAATTTTTTTTTTAGTGAAATTAGAGTAGTTAAAAATGTATATATTCACAAGGCAATATGATTTAAATGTAGACCATACTCAAATAATTTTTTTAAACTTTTTTTCAATGTATTTTTAATTTCTATAAATGAACCTATAAATTAGGTAATCAATAAAAAGAAAGAAAAAAAAAAAAAAGTAAAACTTATGTATGACGTGTGTTTTCAGAATATGTATGTGGCATTAAAATTGATAAGTCAGCAATTTTATTATATATCAAGTCATTTTTTGAATAACTTGTTTTTTTTTTTATTTATTTTTTTGTTTTTTATTTTGTGTACATAGTTTTTTTACTGATCCTTTTTCTCCTTCAAACTTAAAGTTTGAAGTTTTTTTTTAAATGAAAAAAAAAAAAAGAAATAAAGTATTATTGATGTCCATCATTTCAAGTATTTGATCCAATTACGTAAAATGCATTGGCGTATAGCACCACGTACACGTACAGGTACAGCAGTCACTAAACTAAAGTTAGCAATTTTATTATTTGAAATGGGTTTGCTTAAGGGACAGGAGATAGATTATAGCGATGTGAAAATACAGTGTACACAAATCAAATGAATATCTTTTTTTTTTTTTTTTTTTTTTTTTTTTTTTTTTTAATAATAATAATAATAAAATAGAAAAATATAAATTATATGTATGTATAAACGTGCGGTATAAATTTAAATAAAAATGATGTGTACATAAAAAATTAGCATAAATAAGTAAAATGTCTTTAAAAGGAACAGGATATTAACTTAACATCCTGTTTAAGTTAAATGATGAAGTCACGCTATATCAATTTTTGATATACTTTTACAAATTCATCTATATACTTTATTATGAAGGGTGAAAGAAAAGAGAAAATATGAAAGAAAAAAAAAACCAAAATGGGGTGGGAAATTATATTACGAGGGAAATATATATGTATGTATATATGTATATATGTATGTATTTTTTTTTTTTTTGAATTAAGGATTTCGTATTTTATTCGAATGAATGTTTGCAATTGACATGAGAATTTTGTGGTATATCGTGCGAATTTTTAATTAGTTTTTGTATTTATTTCTTCTTCGAAATTGGTTTTTATTTATTTTAAATTCTTTCATGTTTAAATTGAAATTAATAACCTTAAAGTCATAATTATAATTTAATCATAATTTGAGGACTTATTCAAGAATACAATAAAACACAATAAATGATTCATTATTTAACCATAGAGTAGCTAAATAAAAATAATTCAACTGAATATCATAAGTCTCAGTTTTAGAACACGAATAACAACTTATTCTTCGTAAAAAGTATCATTTTACAATAACAAAAAATTCTTAAATTGATAAAATTATCTAATGGTTACTATTGAATGTAAATTTTCATAACTAAGTTAATTTAAATTACAGTAGAAAAAAAAAAGTTTTGAATTTCATGATTTAAAATATCATTAATACACGTTAAAAAAGGGATTATCAACATTAATTTCTTTTTTAATCTTATTCCAATTTAAAACTTAATTAAATTTTTTCTCTATTTATGTTTGTTTTTGTTTTTATCTTTTCAGTTCAGCTATATTTCAGCGTCAGTATTAGTTTATGGGAAGAAAAAAACATTAAATTAATTAAAAACCACAAAAACGAAAAGAGAGAGAAAAAAAAACTATTAGAGAAGTAAGTAGGTAGATAGATGTTAAAATCATGTAATCATAACCAAAAAACAAAATCTATATCTATAATTATCATAGATATAAAAATATTCACATAATTGCATGTTTTTCAAAACTTTATAATTTGCATTTTTAATACATTAATTTAATATTTCTGACACTCACAACCTAATTGCTGTTTTATTTTTTCTTCACTATCGTCTTTTCACGTATTTCCATTTAATTCATTTCAAAATCCGTTTTTTTTTTTTCTCCTTCCTTTTCATGCATGTAAGGTTTATGTGCAATGTAGTATATGTATGTATCTTTTTGACTACCTACTTCAAATTTTTTATATTTTTTTACTTCTTTTGTTTTGCAAATTTTCAATTTTTTTTTTTCATTTTGGATGAAAATTTTTATATTAGTCAGTCATACACAGTAACATTTTTTTCCGATAATTTGTATTCTTTTTTTTCGAATTTTTAATCGCTTTAATTCATTTTTTTTTTAAATTCAAATTTAAAATATAAAAAAAAAAAACAGAGTAAACTAATTTTACATAATTTACATTTTACCCACATATGCGGCTATTTTAATAACCCTATTAACCTAATTTTTTTTTTTTTTTTTTTGCATATGTGTATGTATCTATACATGGGGTTTTTATAAATTGAATGGCGCCATTATCAAAAACGTACAAGAATGTGTTCTCTTTCATTGAATTAAATTTCACTCGTTTTATTTTTTTTTTTTCAAGTTGCTTCACATTATGTTGTTGTTTTTGTTGTGTTGATAAAGTATAATATTGATTAAATTAAGAAAGCATAATAAATTTAAAATTAAGAAATATGTTTCACTTTATTTGGAATTTAAAACAAAAATCTAATGATAAGAAGAGGATCTATGTACATACATATGTATGTATTTACATTGGAAAAAAAATACGTTCGTGGGGGGTTTGAAAGTTATCTCAGTTAAAAAAATATGTAGAACTTCAAAAAAGTAATTAAGTATTTCAATTTTTATTTTTTGAACATACGATAAAAGAAATAAAGAAACTTTCATTTCAATATTTGTAAATTAAATAGGTAGATACATTGTATGGGAATCCATTGCTATAAAAAATAAGTCCAACTTTTAATTTTTAACATATAAACACACTTTGTACGCTTCCTCTTTTTTTCGTAATTTGATATCTAGTATTTTTTTTATTGAATTGAATAGTAGCCAATTTTTCAAATAAAATGATCATCAAATAAATCTAATTTAGAATTTCGTGGAATAAATAAATCTTTTTTCCTAAGAATATTTAATTAGCACTTTTAGTAAACAATTTTTCCCTTATGGCTTTCTTTTAGGGTACAATTTCTTTGTCATTGTTGACATATTTTTGCTACAGTACTTGTATTTTTGGGGCAGTATTAAATCAAAATAAAAAATTTGTATCTAAGATACCTTTAACTTTCTCACAAAATTATAAAAAAAAATGTACACACAAAATTTATCTAATGATTAAATATCAAATTCATAAAAACATACAAATCAAGTGAATCTTTTATACTAAAACTGGAATTTCTTTAATTTATTCGTATGACCATTCTGAGAGATAGTATGAATTTCTATATAAACTTCTTTTTCCTGTTATTTGATGTTTTTTTTTTTTTTTTTTTGAAAATTTCCATACAAATAATTGTTGTTATGTACATAATGTACTATGTACCGAACGTGCCAATGATTGATTAATGAACAGATACAAGACAGTTCCATCGAAAATACAATCTGAAAAAGAAAGAAAAAAAAATGCAAAAAAACAAAATTATATTGACAACCCGTTCTTAACATACATACATACACACGTTGCGTTGTTTGGGATGTTGGTATCGCCTTAGGGTGCAATCGATTCAAAACGACATAGGGTTGATTCTATGAAGCTACATAGATTGATGGTTATGTAGATAAATTGAAATGGTTTATCCCATAGGGTATTGAAGAGAAGGTGAAAAATAATTTGAAAATAACATTGGTAAAGTGGATGGTAAAGATGCACTCGCTGCTAATCGAAAAAAAAAAAGGTGAACCCAGGTGAATATTCATTGATGCGAGTATATATGAAAAAGATATTTTGAAATACAAAAAATAAACATTTTCGTGTATGTCTATTCTGTATTGCATGCCTGATGCCTGAAAAATAAATTGAAACATGTCACATGTCGAAGAGTTCGTGTTGATATTTGTTCGAAGTATTTTCTAAAACCAAAAAAATAAAAGGTAAAATAGGAGACACGTTTTCTCTCCAGGATAAAAACAAAATGACAAGATAAAAAAATTGTTTAAAAAAAAAGTGAATAATCAAATTGATGATTGAATTCAAAAGAAAAATGATTAAGTAATTAGATGAAAATTAAAATGGTAAATACAGCGTGTATAGATACGGCAAATCCAATATTTTGTATGAGTAGAATAAGAGTGTAAACTCAATAATATTTTCAGATTATCACGCAATTTTACTAAATAAAAATTTCCATCTGGAGGATTGAGTTTTTTTTTTCTTTTTTGAACCCAGAATTTTAATTATGGGAATTTTTTATGAATTATACAAAGTTTAAGCTGCTAAATTGAAATCAAATTTCTGTAATTTTTAATATTTTGTAACCACAAATTGAAAAATTGGTAATATGAGTATCGTATTTTGAAACTATATTAATTTTATGATCTCACATGATATGAATTTATATCTTGTGTGTAAAATAATTGAATTCTGTAAAATAGTGAGAAATAATAAAAATAAAAAAATCTGCTTGCATAAAAAAATCAATAAAATGAAAGAAAAAAAACAATAAATTTAATGTAATGATAATAAATACGAATCTACTTTAACTTACCTTTAAATTTACCTTACCTTAGCTTAGTCAAGTTAAACTATAAAGGTGAGGTCTTATTTAACACGCAACGTGTGTCACGATGAATCGTGTGCTTCAGATGATGTTACTACTTTACACAGCTTCCGTGCTTCTCATTTATTTTTCTTATTATTCTTTTTTTGTTGAAGCATTTTTTATTTATTTTTTTTTTTTGTTTTTTTTTTGTATACACAAAATGCTTGTCATTCCATAAGCGAGCAAAAGAAGAAAGTCTCAAATATGAAAATGTGCATCAAAGCATACACCATTTCAGGTCTTTTAACTAAGATTTTATAATTTCAATGAGATGATGATTATGATGATGATGGTGATGACGACGGTAAAAGGAAGACAAAATTTAAATTCAAGATCTATTATAAGAATATTAAGGCCTTCATCAAATTAGTAAGAATAAAAAAAGGGGAAAAAAATTGAAATAAGAAAAAGTAATCTTCAAACAAATCTCCGGCACTTTTAACTTTTTTGTCTTCTACATTTTTTTATGTTATTTTAAAAATTTCTTTTTAATTTGATATTTGAGCGTTAAAATCCGCCATACCGTCTACTTTTTATAAAATTGTTGTAATTGTACACACACGATTTTTACGATGAAAATTAATCAGTAATCAACTTTGTTTAAAATAAAAATGAAACTTAAATTTTAAAATTGAATAAATTCAATAGACTCAAGAAAAGTTCTAGTAAATTCACGAGTTAAATTCAAAGAAGAATGACTGGTTATAAAAAGGAATTATGTAGGTGATACACATACATCTAAGAGCAGCATAAAAAAGATACTTTTATTTTTTTTTTTTAAAAAAGAATATTCTCTTTCATATTTATTATCTACACAAAAAGTATCTTTAAAAAAGACTAAAGAAATAATAATTGAGGCATATAATTACATTGTCTAAAACTGATCTTGAATGATTTTGGCATTGCTTTTGGCATCACTGAAATTAGTGGGGTGAAATGGTAGACAAACGCCAAAAATACAAAATTCTAACTTGACCATATACATATAATTCTATCTATACATACACGAATAATGAATTCATATGTACCTATACATACATACACACATATATCTCCTGTCTATCTATATTGTGTCTGTTGGCAATAAATTGAACATAAATTACAAAAGTTCGAGTTCTTAGCTATTAAAATTTTCCTCTCGAATTTTTCATTATTGCCAGTAAATTAATGGTTGTTTTTTTTTTTTGTTTTTTGGTTTTACTCAGAACAAAGAGTTCTTGAGGCGTTAGATCAAATTAGATGCTACGGTTATTGAATCTATATTTCATGATTCTTTTTTTTTTTTTACTTCATAAAATTTTAAAAAATAACCTTGGTAGCTAATTAATTTTTCTTTTTTTATTTCTGTATTCTCTCAGATGACTGATGATCATTTTTTTTTTTACTAAATTTTTATTTTTGATTTAACCAAAGAGATAAATCTAATTAGGTACACTTATCTTTTGATGAGATTATTAAATAGTTGAAATTTTATGGAAAATGAATTTTATGATATGCTACGTTTCTATTGTATTTATTGTACAGGGTATACCAAAAAGAAAATACATACAAATAATTAAGATTACCATCTTATAATTGACATTTCTTTACAAAATTGAAGATTTTAATGGAATTTTGTAAAAGATTGGAAAGTACAGATCATAACCCTAGAAAATGCAATATCCAATTTTTGTCAATTATGTAATTTTTTATATAATGATGTAAAATAGAAAAAAAAAATTACCCTCTTTGAAATAAGTTTAGTGGTTTTAGGGGGTGTAATTGCAACAACAAATATCATCGAAAGGTTTCTCATCTTGCTATTGGGTTAAATTCCCTTTGGGCCACCTTCTATACGTATAAATTTAGAAATGATTAATGTATAAAAATTGAATTTATTCGTTTCTTTTACCCTTCTCATGTTATTAGGTCATCAACAACTACTAAAGAATAATTGAACTGATTGAATTTTAAAAGATGATATGATGTTCAAGTAGTTGAAAAATTGCTATCATTATTATTTTTATTGTTCAATTACGTTATGATTGCTTTTCTTTTTTTTTTTTTTCTTTTTACATTTAATTTTTTATGTTTCTTCTTCTCTTGACGTAAATTATTTTTCAATCACACAAATCATGAAGTTTTTTATTTTCCTCTTTATTTTTTTTCTTTATTACTCTATCTGTCGGATCGATTTTTTTCGTAATCATTTTTTTTTTTTAAATATTTTATCTATACTGTGTTTTTTTTCACGTATTTTCTACGTGCTCGACAACATACTTATTTAACAATTTTAAAATTTATAATCACTTTACATTCAGTAATTTCCTGTATAAAATCAATTTTTTTTTTTGTTTTTTTGTTTTTTTAGGTTTCATCTTTTGAATTTTTGCTTTAAGAACTCACAAAACAATCCTTAAGATTATATTTCTTTCATTAATGTTTTATCAATTTTTGGATTATGTATATTCTACAGCTGAACTAATGATATTTTATTTATTTTGAATTATGTTATGATGATGGTGATGTTTTGTTATTATTATGATCATTCTGGTCATGGGTTTCAACTAAAATCACTAAAATACATTTAGATTTTTCGTTGGAAATGTTCAAATCCCAAAAGGTTTATCGTTTATCCCTCATGACGGTTGTTTATCATATTAATGTCGAACATTTAAGATCAGAAATAAATATGTACTTGAAAAATATAAAAATTTTCATTACGTATATTATTTTTCTCATTTTTCTCTAGAATAGCCATATGCTGTGACATGATGTTTAAAATATGAATTATTGTGTTTAACATGCATCCAATTTTTTAAGAAAATTTTAATATTATCTGGAAATGTCTTTTTAAAAACAGGGTGTGTATTTTTATAGATAGATATGTAAAATTTAAAACAATATTATTATTCACCACAGGAAGCCGAAGACATACTTTTGATCCCTACAAGGGCCACAAACTAGGATACAAAATCATACAGAAATATTTGAATCTAGGATATTGAATTTACTAGAACATTTTACAACTTAGAATCTCTTTAAACAACTTATGTAATTTCAATCCAATATTTTTCAATGCATCTTTTTGATATTTTTAGGCTCATAGAACAAAAAATATGACTTATGAACAATGAATATGTATATTTTCGAAAAAAAAAATCCTACATTCAAAACTTTTACACATTGTTTTATGAGTCGATGAGTTAATTTTAAATAATTGAAGAGAACTCCCAAAACTTCTATTGAAATAATTTAGAATTCCTTATCACATTCTGTAATTCTTCAGACGTGATTTTTTTTCGGTCAATGAATTACATTTTCTAATAGAATCACCCTAAAAACTGAAACCTTAAAGAAAATACGTTATTTATTTATTTATTTATTTTTTTTTTTTTCTTTAAAAAGTTTAAAACAACTTAAGTACAAGTCACATACAAAATTCTATCATAAATTATTTATAAAATGATTTTAACATTAAAAATGGCAAAGAATCAGAGGGCATTAAAGCCAAATAAATACAAACTGTCGACGACAATGACGATGACGACGACGACATAAAATTTTTTTAAATTTGTTTTTTAATTTATTCCTGGTTTTTATATATTTATTTTAAAATTTTGTGTAAATAATTGTATCCAGAAAAGAGAGAGTCTTTTATATATTATGTATGAAAATTTTTATACAAATTTTTAGTATTTAAATTTTTTTTTTTCTTTTTTCAAGTAAGCCAACAAACACGTTTGCATTTTAAAAAGCTTTACATTGTTATCATTATATAAACTCTCTTACCAAATAAACTAAATAACACCTTGTGTTTTTTTCTTTTCTTCTGACTTACCTATAAAATTTATGAGATTTTTTTTTTTTTTTTTTTTTTGTGTGTGTTTAAAAAGAATTATTGTAATTCGTTTTCATTAAAAATAAGTATCTAGAAAGCATTAAAGAAGGAGAAGAAGAAGAAGAAAAAAAAATTTATAACAATTTCATTTGACGTTGACATTTTTAATCCATTTTAGTTATAATTCAAGTTTCCTTCCTTGCTTTGAAAAAAAATAAAAAATAAAATGAACACAAGCAGAATTGGAAAAAAATAAATAATTGATATGAAATGTGTGCTTTAAATCTGATTATAAAACATTTCTCGTCGGCCTTTCAATTACCTATAGAAAAAAATAAATACATTCTCAATTCCAATTTTAAATTTAAAAAAAAAAAAATACCAAAGAAAAAAAAAAGTACAATTGAATTAAATCAAATACTGAACATACCTATATTTATATGTGTAAATATACATCATCAGATAAAAATGACAGCACGTTACCTTAATGTAATTTAGATACAAATTACATTTGGATATAACAACAAGTCATTTTTTTCTTCTCTTTATCCACGTATTTAAAATGTATTTAAAAAAAAAATCAATAAAAAAAAAAGTAGATACCTATTTAGTGTTCGTGAATTAATTCTCAGAAAGGTCGAACACAATACATATTTCATTTTTGTATTTTAAAATGCGGATACAAAATATTCTAAAAATGTTTAAAGGGTGCTTGAAATTGTAATTTATTTTATTTCATGTATTATTACTTTTTTTTTTCCACTTTATTTTAGATTTATAAAATCTTTTATGCCATTACCTTTATGGCACATAGTTATTTTGTAAAACAAGATTTAAAAAAAAAATAAGAACAAAACATATATACGAGATATTAAAGAGAAAAAAAAATATGTTTCAAAGAAACACAAAATTAAATAAATTTTGAATTAAATCTCCTTCTTCTTCAAAGATTAAAAAAAAAAAGTTAATGTTATTTTACGCAGCTCATGAAATTTTACTAAAAATATACTACATTGCAATTTACTCGTGCACGTACATACATATATACTGTCTGTTTGTAGCTATGTAATTTTTGTTCTTAATTTATATTCTATGTGAAAATTTAATTAAAATCCAAAGTGGGATTAAATATGAAAAAATTCTTTAAATTGTATTAATTCAAATGACGAATGAGGGATTAACTGAAAAAGCAAAAAAAAAAAATTTTTTTTTCGTTGATTGTAATCTAATTGGATTTTGTTAAGTCTGTAAAACCGAAAAAAAAAGTTGATTTAAAGGCTCAGCATATTTTTTAAATTTCATCATCAGAATTTAAAATGATTTTATGCCTACTTGAACACATTTTCGAAATGTTGATTCTAATTAATATTTACCATTTAGAATTCACAGAGCCAATAAATCCAATCCACATATGTACGTCATCAACGAAAGGACAAAATTATAAGTTGATATTGACTGAAATAATTGCATGAGTAGTATATTATTTAAAGTTATTCAAAGTTGGATCCTTTTATATGCGTTTTCCAATTTAAGAATCAATAATTCAGCTAACTCAAGCATTTCATTGAAACTCTTGAGAAGTCAATTTAATATTAAACAATTTTTATATTTTTATATTTTTCATAACGTCAAATATGAATCTCCACGGATATTTGGTACATAACAAGGCCTAAATATATATTGATCCTTCAATAACTTTCAAATTACGTAAGAAAATACGAAATAAAAAAAATTATTGTTCAATAAAGTCATCACCAGCAATATTCTTTTGACATTCAAAAGCAACACACTGATTTCAATTTTCATTTTCATCATCTTATGAAATTGTGAAGCTAACATGTGATACAAGAAATAAATAAAAAAAAAAGAAGAATAAAATCCTCTTGAGGGTCCTTTTATAAAAGGAATTTTATTCAGAAAAAAAATGAAAAAATTGTATATTTTAAGTGAAATTGTAAGTATGTATGTATGTACATTTAAATCGAACAATTTCTTTATACCAATAAGATTTTCTATTCCAGTCTGTATATATAATATGTATGTAGGTACATATGTATACGTAAATTGAATTTCAGAGGCTGTCAATCAGTGTGTTGTACGAAGAATAAAAATATATAAAATGTATTTTCTTATAAAGAAATATAAAAAGTGTATTACTTATACATACATACATTTAAACTTTTATTCTTTATGTATTTTCATATGCAAACGTGAACGTCAATTTCTCCTATCGTATTCACATTTATTCTGAATACTTTTTTTTTATGTATTTTTTAACCCTTTTCTGTATTTTTTTTTTTTTTTTACTCCGTTTACTTTCTTACAATGATTGTGTAATTTTTTCTTTTCGTTATTTCGTTTATGCCGTTTTTTTTTTTTGTATTATGTTCAAATTCAATGAGAAAAATTTCGAGAGTATAATATATAATAATATATATAATGCGGATATGTTATACTTAAAACGTAAATGATTTTCAAAATCAAAATCTTGAAATCTTATTGTATTGAACACATCTCAAGCTAAACAATTTACCATCAGGAGTAATTATTATATAATAAATATATGTACATACATATATATGTACGTATATCTTTTTTTTTGCATAGTATAAGCAATTCAGAGAATTGAAAGCATAGAAAAAAAATAAAAATTACATGAACTTAGTTTGAAATTCTTGAGAGATTTTCTCATATTTCAATAGATATTGTATGTTTACAAGGTACGAATATTTAATAACAAATTCATAGAAATAAAAATATGTAACATACATACATGTTTTTTCACATCATAAAGATATTAAATTTCAATTATGATTTATTCAAATTGATGAAGAATTTAAATTGTAATTAAAACTTCACAAATATTTCTATTAAATTTTCAAAATATTCAATCATTAAAATATTTTGATTTAATTTATTTTCTCATGTACGCATAATTTCTTTAATATAATTTTTTTAATAAGATTCTTAATGTTCATTCATCATTAAATTTCCCCTATATGTATTTTGAATGACACCAGCAAAAATATGCACACAATAATAATAATAATATCTCATATTTTAAGCATTTATTAAATTTGAAATTTAAGAGTTATAATTTTATAAATTTATTTTATTTTTTCTATGTACACATTTTGAAAAAAAAAAAAATATATTGAAATTGAATTCTTTAAGGTGGTTCCTAATTCATTTTCTCGTTCCATTAAATCAATAAACCCTTATTATGAGTTTTTTTTTTTTTTTAAATATTCTTTTCCATCAGATTAAGTTTCATGGTATTTTGTTGCCGCACTAGATCATAATTATAATAAACGATGATGACAGCAGCAGGACCCATCAGAAAGAATAATAAATGTTTTTTTTTTTAAAGGAAAAGGGACATGATGGTCGATTTTGTTGTTGTTGTTTTTTTATACATAAGGCGAGACAAATTAAAATTTAAAGTCAAAGGGCATAAAGGGCTAAGCGAACGCATAAAAAAATGTGATACCGTTTATGATAAGATAAGCTACTATACAAGTTCGAGTTGGGAACAAAAAAAAAATGAAAACAGAAAAAAGTGTTCTTTAAGGGTTTAATCGTGATAGGATTTAAAATTGTTATGTAAAAAGAATGGTCCTTTTTTTCCACGAATAAAAATTTCTTCAAAGAGTATGATAATCATTGTGAAGAAAATGATGAAAATAAAATCTGAAACTCAGCTGAAATTTTGCTTCTGAAAAAAAAAAAAAAAAATACTGAAATCTATAAAAAAAGGAATTCTGTTGGATAATTTCACATATTGGAGGTTTCTGTTCTGTGTGAATGGACCTTGATCATAAACGTCATTAACCATGACATTATGACGATATGATGATGATGAAGTTAAAAGCATTTCAGCATGCAAAAAAAAAAAAAAAAAGAGGCTATGAATAATTAACGTTATTTTGTTGTGTACCTAATTTTTTGGCAAAATATAGAAATTAAAATATAAAAAAAAACATATAATCAATACGGTACGAACGGAGTTTATTCAGCATAAAGAGAGAAAATTTCGAAACAGTGCACATTTTTTATGCTTTTTTTATATATAGTAGAATTTCGTTTGTTTTTTTTCTGTAGAATTTTGTAACATGGTACTAACGTAATATAAGTGAATTAAGTAGAGAACTGAGGAGAGTAATATACTTAATGTGGTTGTTGGTTGACTACACTTGATTAATTCCTGATTACCTTGTCTACCTGGAACCGAATATTCTATAATATAAAAATTTAATCTCATTTTCATTTCACAGACTGACTGAATTACATTTCAGTCATGCATTCATTTTCTTTTTCTCATTTCTCAAATCCCCTGGACGCCATCAGATGATTGCTTTTGGTTTCTGTTATTATGATGACATGTACATTATACTTATATATGTATGTATGCATATTCTGACTATAAATTTACCTTTAATGAAATATCGCTTACCTGGTGGCTTTTGAATAATTATATTTATATACACTTAAATTTTTTTAAAACATTTGGCTTCTTTTTATATGAGTGTGTATTAAGATACTTTAGGAAAATAAAAAAAAAATAGAAGAAAAAAACTTGAATTGTTTAAATAAATTGATTAGGCATTTTTTAGCATAACTAATTGATATGATGTGGTAGTCTACGAAGGTGAAGCAACAAAAAAAAAAAAACGTTTCTATTTTTCTTCATTCTTTTTTTGTTTCTAACTTTTATGTGAATTAATTGCAAATTCAATGACGATGACGACAATAATAATTTTTTAAGTAGAAAAGTATTAAATTTCAAACAAAAGATACGCATACATGGTACTTCAATTCGTAATTTTTATGGAAATTTTGTTAAAAAGGACACACTTTTAATATGCATATGAAAATTTTTGCAATGAAAAAAATAAAACTAAATTAAATTGAAATTTGAATTTATGAGCATTTTTAATGTACTATGTGAAATTTGCAATTAAAAAAATAAATGGTCTTCACATAAAATGTGTTTCTCAATTATTTGATGGAGTTTTCTTGGTTTTTTGATTTTCAATTGAAAAATTTAATTTTTTTCTTCGTTACAGAGAATTGATTTTAAATATAATAAATTGAAAAAAAAAGAAAAATTTATTGTACCATTGTCTTGCGTACTAGACGATTGGTTTTGTGTAATTAAAAACTTCTTTGTTTTCTTTAAGGAAATTTTCATTTACTTTGAAAAACTAATTACTTAGCCTTGAATAGGTTAATTTTATTTCTTTTCATGAAACTTAATGTATTTTTCTCGTTTAAATTTCAATGCCAAAAAAATAACATAGAAAAATTAATTTCTATATAAAAAAATAAAAAAACTCAATAAGGGTACTATGAAATTGTAATTAGGAAGTACAACTATCAGTTCCACATTTCATGTAATTTAATCTTGTTGTTGTTGTTTTATATCTTCTCCATAATTGTATTATCATGATATTAGTTATTTTATTACGCTTCAGTAATTTCAGGAACCATGCAATGATAATGATGATGATGCGGTTTATATTTTAAGAGTTTCATTTCTAAGATTGTAAAATTACCTAAAACCATGTTCACCACAGAAAAATCTTTAATTTTTATAGAGAATATTTAATCATAAACAATATTATAGGGTAATATGTATGTACATACATATGTATGTATGTATATACAATCAATGAACAACAATATTCGTGTAACATACTGGTAGAAATCTGATAATAATGATGATGAGATTTCGATTATCTTATTCAATTCAGATAGATATTTTAGATACATGTAAACAAACACACACACACACATATCCAAATTGAATGAACATCTTTTTGTAATTTGAAAGTAATTTTCATCTACAAAACTATATTTAGTAAATTATATTTGTTACCACGTCTGTATAATAAAAATTTCTTCTAATACACACCTTAGGGATTTTTTCATTAAATTTGAAACGAATCCATTTATTTTGGACACACACAGAAAATTCAAAATGCAAAAGTTAAAAGAAAAAAAAAAATCTTCGAAATGATGATTTTTCTTGTAGTTTTTCAAGTTAATTTCATATAAAAATGGTATTATAAAACCATATTGAGTAGCAATAAACTAAATTAAACTTGATTTTCCAATTTTTGTTTCATGATATAATGATAATTTTTCAATGCACAATAATAAAAACCATGTATATACGCATCTTAATATATTTAACTCACATATTGTACACGATTTTTAGATCTTTTTCTTTTTTTTTTAGATTTTAATCTTAACGTTTTATTGAGTTTTTCATATGAAGAATTTACACGAAACTGCTTATAAGGTTTCAATAACAATAATCTTCTGTATTTTGCACTAACTGCTACTTGAATGTTAAATAAGAAGAAAAGGGAGATTATTTTCAATTCTATTTTATTGATCGATCTTTTCGAATAAACACGTTGAGAATACATTTAAGATTTAAGGTAATTTTTAAGTTTCATGCAAAATATGTACATACATATGTATATTGCTACGGTACAAGCTTGTCTATGTATTAATTGAAATTGAAAAGGCGGATATTAAAATCTAATTGGCATACATATTTTGGTTTTACTTTGATTAAGGTTCTATTTTTATGTGATTTTTTTTTTCAAATGAAATTTTTGACAGTGACGTAGCAAAAAGAGGGTTATTTTTCTAAAGAGGGATTTAAAATCCATAGAGATGAATTTTGAATAAATTAATTTTAGAATTTTACGTCAGGTATAAGTGAAGGAAGGAAGGCTCTTTTGACAATTTTGAATTGATTTTCAAAGTTTTTTAACATCGTTCTTGAAATAATTTACGTATTTGCGTTTTCTGTGTTCGTCGATTTTCCCAGTTCGCTTCTAAATGAACTTAAAAATTGATTATCTAGTATTCTATATGTGTGTGAATATATTTTTTTTTAAATTTTCTATTCAGTTTAATTTAATTTTTTCATTAACAGAAATCTTTTCAAAGAATTCAATCGAAATATTTCATAAAAATGTAAAAGCTAAAACTGATTAATTATCTCGCTTCCATCTTTTATTTTCTCATTCTTAAATTTCTTAAAATTTTTTTGAATTTCATATTAAATGAAAGAATAATTTTATTGTCAATTTCCGTTAGCATTCATATTGTCCTTTTTAGGTGTATTCCGTAGCAGCTGTTCATGCATAATTTAATTTTCTTTTAAAAGAGGATGCTAATTTATCTTCCATTAAGAAAACTTTTATGTTTTATCATAGTATACACACCATCGAAAATATATGTATAACTTGAAAAGGAATGATGCTTAAAATTGCTTTTGAAACTTAATTTAGACACACTTTATGTATATAATGTGACTAACTAAGAACTCATCTCTCTTTCCTTCTACACCCTACATATACAGTGCTTTCTATACTTTAGACATTAACAAATTAAAATTGGCAACTATTTCATAAAATTTTGCCAGGAATATAAAAAAAAATATTAAAGAAAAGAGAAACCCTTTAATACTTGAAAAAAAGAAAAAAAATTATGAAAAAAAGGAATAAATTAAACTGACAGACTAATGGCATCCAGATACATTAAATATCCTTTTATGCATAAAAAATCTCTGGCTTCGTTATATAAATATATATTTTGAATATTTGAGGAAATGAATATTTCAAATTTAAGGATCATACATCATGCAAAATTTTAGCAAAATTTGTGCACTAAATGTATAAAATAAACGAGCATGAAAAAAAAAAAGCCGAAATGAAAAACGGATTTAACTATTTAAATACTTTTACTCATCCTTTTTAGTATGATGAAGTGGGAGTTGAAAAAAAAAATTGTATGTGTTTGATAAGAGAACATTTGGTTCAACAGCAAAATTGTTTTCTTCTGTCATTATTTTTATCGATTTAACAAAAACATAGAAAAAAAAAGGATTTTGTTTTTGATGATAAAATGTACTTGAACAATATTTAAATCGTTTATTATATATAAAAAGGAATAGCAGCAGGATAAATACTATTTAAAAAAAAAGTATTTTTGCCGCGAGTATCAATCATGTCCAGACCAATTTATTGTCATTTTAATAATGAATGAATGTTATTGACGTTTATTATTTAAACGTCAAACGAAATGAATATTTAAAGTGAACTAAAGTAAATTGCATTCATTGTATATTATATAAGTATTCTATGGTTCATATGCATGCATGCGGTATATTTTGTATAGATTAAAATTTTCTATGAATTTCGTTGCATTATGACATTGTATTTGTGAATAAATAGAAGATATGTTTAAAAAAAGGGCACCTAATGGGTGGTAGCGACGTTGGTGACTTACAGATTGGCCGAGCGATCATACAATGTTTTATATTTTGTATAATTTTGTATTTAATTTCAAAAACAACGGTTTCTCTATAATACAATCTACGATCAATGGCTTTTTTGGTTTTGATTGATTGATTGAACAATTGAATAGAATTTCGCATGAAGTACACATAATATACTAAGCTAACAAAAAAGTAAAAGATGAATGCACTCGTAGTACTTTGAAAACTGATATTTTTTTTTCTTTTCAATTTGACATTATAAAAAGTAGCTATATGCAGCATAATAGTCTCTTGATTTTATTTAAAACAATGACAAAATGGCTATGCACTTCAAACTATGTAATGTATCTATAAAAAATACTTCGTTGTTGATGACATTAAAGATTATTCTAATTTCCTGTTTTAATGTCTCTGTTTTTATTAAGAAAAGAATTGAAGGTCATCACGACTAAGTCTCTACAATATTTTGTTTTTTGTATTGTTTTTCGTAGTTAACAGCCCTCACTAAAAACAGTTTTTTATAAGTCATCATCAAAGTTTCATTCAACACAGTCAGTGGTAGATTGGGTCAATGTGAATCCATTAAATATGATGATGATGATGAAAAGGTGTGCATAGATACTAAATGAAAAACGTGACTTTATTTACAATGTACCTACTGTGTACATATGTATATGTATGAATATATATATATATTTATATTTTTATTTTACTTTTCCTGCTCGTATATTTTGTGTAAATCTCATAGGAATTTAATAATATAAAAATTGAAATTGATGTTCGTATAGAAAATGTGATTAAAAGGAAACGTTTTTGTATATAAGTATGTATATATAGTATACGAGTATAAAAAATATGAATGTTTTGCACATATTTATACGACATAATATTGCAACGGAATTCGATTAATAATAGTATGAAAGTATGTGCTTTATAGAATGCATGAAATGTATTTAAAAAAAAATGATTGAATTATGAGAGACGAAAAAAAATGAATGTCAAATTGTAGCTACTTATATATGTACTACTGTTGATAATACATTGTAAATCGGAAATTTGAAGGTTATTTATTGAAATTTAAATCGGAAATTATTTTGAATTGATCACATTTAAAATCATTAAAAATAAATTAATTATTACATTTTAAACATACTTGTGAAATTATTACATTGATTTATGAATCAGTATTTCACTTACGAGTACATGCTGGGTATTTGTGTAGTAACTGAAAAACATGAAAAAATGACATTCGACTCGGCCGGGGATCGAACCACGGAACCTTTACCTTGCCGGGGTAATGCTCTTAAACCATTGAGCTACCGAATGCCATGTCGCTTGCTGTTCTCAGTTACTACTTAATCATTGATGAAAAATACTCAAACCTCCTACATTGGTTAAATGTTTTAAGACATCTACATATGAATTGATTTAAAATTGTGTATTGTGATAAAATCAAATTTACAGTAATTCCTTATTATGTTTATATATTTTGGCTTTTGCTCCTTTTTAAACGAATAATAGTTAAAATTGTAAAATTTCTTTTTTTTTTTCTCAGCTGTCCTTTATAATGCTTTACATGATGTACGATATTTCCTATTTAATTTCTAATAAACACTCACCCTGTATTATTCATTTTGTTTTACATAAAAAATCATGTTTAAATTACAAGTATGTAAGTACTTTATTTCTTGTATTGTATTGTGTTTATTGATCAATAAAATTTTCATTTAACATTAAAATCAAAGTATAAACATTTCACTTTCAGATCATGTATAGTATAGTATATACAAAATAATATTTTGTATTTGTATTTTATAAAATATTCGAAAAGTCAAAATCAAAAACATTCATATTGAATTGTTTATTTCAACATGCTTTATTGAGTCCTTAAAAGGATGTATTCATATATACATACATACATATCTTACAAATGTTGTGCTATTTGTTATTTCAATTTTTATATTAAAAAATAAGAAAAAGGATAAAATTTATTGATTTTCATAATATTCACAACTTATGAGAATTTTTGAAATTTTTATTAAATTTGTTTGTTTGTTTGTTTTTTAAGTTTCGTTTTTCGTTTCCCATTCTATATAAGAAAATATAATTTAAAATTGTTGTTTTTTTTTTTCCTTTTGTGGAAATAAATTTTAATAAATTTATCGTTTTGTAAAAATTTATGTTCTTCGTACAAATAAATCCATTTTTCTATGCTATTATTTATTTTTCCATTGAAATTGAAAAATAATCAAAAAATAAAGTGAACAGAAAAATTACAAAATAGAAAGCGTAAAGTAAACCATAAAAGAGAGGATGAAAGCATGAATAATTTTCAATTTTTTACAAAATTCTTCAAAAAAGGAAATTTCAAATCTTTTGATATTACCACAAAAACCAAAACAAAAAAAAAACTTTGTTTACATTTTGAAATCTTCATTTGAAATAAAAATGTCGTATTTTGAGAATATCCTAATTTTCTTTTTGATGGATGTTCTTTTGTATTTTCAATTTTATTTTAAAAAAGAAAAGAAATTTAATTAAAAATATTATTTTGAATTGTATTTCCTTTATAAATTGCATCTGTTTACATAAACACAAACACAAACGAAAAAATATTGTAGCTTTTAATTGTCCACTTTAAAAGTACCTTTTTAATAAATCGTTTCCTTTTTGATTATCCTTTGTATTTAATTTAACTATTTTAGTAAATATAAACATAATAATAAGTATTCTACTTTTATCTTTAAAATTATAAAGGAAACAATAGAATTGTATTTTGTAAATGTGGTATAGATTCTTTATAAGTAATATGATAACATACATACATATATATAAAACATAAATGATGTACCTTAAGAATAAAACAATGATTGTGATTCAGAGGATCAAATGAGTATATAATAATATACCATATAGTTACAGTATTATCATCAGCATCAGCATCAGTATTATAATTTTGGTATGTCATTTTCAGATTACGAGGTCTGCTTTTATATCAAATGTCAACCCTTTCTAACATTTTATTTGTATATTTAAATTTACAATATATACGATTTTGTATTTTTCATTTTTTGTTTTAAAATTTAATGTCTGTTACTGTTTTGTGTTTGTTTTGCTACTATGTTGAACTGTATGAGCTGTTGCTGTTGCTTTATTGTAATAAGCAGACAAGTACTTTATCATCATTTTATTTTGGGATATAAGAGGAAGTTCTCAATCAAATAATAGAACACACATAATATAAAGTACAATCTAGATACAAATACATACAATTATCTATAGATACATATACATACATATATGTATATTTAAACAAAAACAAAAGTGTTTGTACTTTTGTAAACTAAATACATTCAACCTTTTACTAGATTTTTTATTGTACGTGTACTTAAAATGTTATAATGATGAAAAGCATCATCAGCAATTTCTGGTACATATTTATTGGAATTGAAGTGGTACTTTTATCATTTTTCATATAAAAAATTCTCTTTAAAGATACAATATATCGTATAATAAGTATCAGCTATTTCAAATAAAGAACAAGTTTTATTATTTGATTCATTGTAACTTTTCAGTAAACTTTCTTTAAAATTTTTTCTTTCTCTGTTGTATTGAAAAAAAAATGTATATAAAACAGAAAATAGAGTATCTATATGTTTACTTTGCTGTCTATAAAAATATGTGAATGAAAAATATGTCTAGTGGGGTGTTTTTTTTTATGTACCTACGTATACGTAAATGCTAAAAAAAAAAAAAAAATTTTAATCTTTACAGGATAAGTGGGAATATATTTAAAAAATATATATGTACATATGTATGTACACGTGTGTATACATCATATAATAGCATCATTAAATTCATTGATGTGGTTTAACTATACGAATGAATAATTTTTAACTTAAAGCAATTGAAAGTGCCTATTTTGTTTGATTTATAAAAAAAATGAAGAAAAAAAAATTTAATAAAGTAAAAAGTGTATCCAAGGTATAAAGTATAAGAAAGCTGATTATTTCATTTATTACATTTTCCTTTGGGCCTATATAAATCTGAAGTCTAAACCCAAAAGGGAATCCTCATAAAGTCATTCATTCATTAAGCTTATTGAATTTTTTATCATAATCGAAAATGGATAATAAATGTATAAAATGAATTGGAACCGTGAAATAAAACCACATTAAAGAACACTATAGTTTAAATTTATTTGAAGCAAATTTAATATTCTAAAGATTTGTCTTTTTACGGAGTAATCATTACTCAGGATACAGTTTTCATTTTTTTTTTTCAATGTACCAAAGTTACTCTATTGTGATTTGTCTTTTTCTTTAAGTATTTCTTTAATAATCAAAAAACTTTCAAAAAGACAGAAAAAACAAATAAGTTATTGAAAAACGCATACAAGAATATTACACAACAAGAATTTCTTAGATCTTATTTCACAGGATCAATACTTCCAAAGAAATTGAAAATAATTTTCGTGTTTTTACCATCCTACTTCTTATTTTATTTTATTTTTATTTTTTTAAATTATTGTTGTCTATAATTACGGCGGACACACATATTATCAACAGAAAGTTAAAAGATACAACCAAATTCAATCGATTTTTATATATTATGTATGTACATTTTTTTTCCTGAATTCTCATATGAAATTGTTTTTTGAACTAAAAAAAAAAAAATTCGATCCATTCTTTTTAATGGCTATCATGTTTTAAAATGTTTCATTGTAAATTTTATTTAAAAAAAAAAGTAATAATATTAATAATAAAGTAAAATTTTTGTAAGAAAGTCACAAAAAATGAACATAAAATCAAAGACTATTATAAGAACAAGCATTCAACTATAACAACCACCGTGCTATAGCAGATAAAACACGAAAATCCATTAAATTGATGGTGTATAAATCTATGACGACCCGTAGGCGAAAGATACTGATTTAAGTAATACAATACACTCTGGAGAGACTAAAATGTGGTTGGATTGGATGGGATTAAATTGTGATATTTAATGTGCGTGGTTCTTTCGTATTTTAAATCTAAATCAAGGAAAAAGATAAATAAAAGAGCTCTAAGGAGGTGATTCTCATATATTTATTTTTTTTTCTTTTTTTTCTTTTTTATGTTTAATCTCTGTAAGGGGTGCATAATAATGGGTTTTTAACTAATTTTTTTTTTTTTCGTAGGAAATTTTTGTATTCAATTTTCTAAGATTTGAAATTGATAAAATTTAAATTTTATTGAAAATTTCGAAAAAAATAATAATCAAAAAGTGTTCTTCAGAAGAGAAGCTTGTTAATTCACTGTCATGCTTCAATAATTTAAGTGATAACAAATTTCAAACTAAATTATCATTAATTTCAATTGATTTGAATTTAACTTAAAATTGCTACTTTTTAAAAACATTTTTTTCTGTAATTTAATGTGATTTTTATTATGAATATGATGATAGATGTCTGCAAATTTTCAAATTATCATTATACTCTCAATAAAATGTTCAATGACCTCAAAAAATACTTTTTCTCATTTAAAAAAAAATTTTTTTTTAAGTCCAATTCATTATCCAAATTGAATAAAGCATACAAGTATATACGTATATATACAAAAAATTTTGTACATATTTATAATAATAATAATATCTTCCACTGTGCTGCGTATGTTTATCGTCTCGTCTGTGTTTTTTATCCTTAAAAAAGCAGCATCAGCGAATGAATATTCGCAATAAATCCGCATAAATCACTTTTTGAATTTCGATTTCAATAAATTTTTCACACTCTTCATTCAATTTATATCTAGTCAATATGAAAAAAAAAAAAAAAAACAAGTACAATGAATTATTTTATATCCCCAAGTCCCAACATTCAGTTCCACCACCTCCACAATCCATGTTCCCAGTACAATGTTTTTTCTTCTTTTTGATATTTTTAGACTTCTGTGTTTTTCATTGTTATAGTTCAAATTCTCTTTGAATAATTTTATAATGCAAAAAGAAAAAAACTTCAAAATACCCAGTCTATGTTGTTAAGCCAGCAATTTTTTTTAATATAGTACACTGCTTGTGAGAAAAAAAAAAGTGATTGAATAATTTTCGTGCTTTCCTTTTTTTTATGCTTTAGAAAAAAGTACACAATTTTTAGGTTTTAAGAATATACGTTAAATTATTATGAATTTTATGGGGGGCCTTGTAAAATCTTTTAAATTATTTATGCTCTATCGACCGTATAACTTCACAGCTGTTATTCGCTTTAAATATTTCTTTTTGTTCTTCCTTTTTTTTTTTTTTTTTTACTTTTCATAAAATGTATTTTTTATGTTCCTGTGTTAACTAAAATCTACATAAACCTACATACATACATAAATATAGAATATTAAGAATATATTATAAAGTTTAGATATAATAATAAATTGATTGATTTAAAAGATACTAAAAGAATACGAGTAAAAAACACAGTGTGATGGGTGTGATGGTGTTTGAAACTTAAAACTTAAAAATTGTTTTAAAAAATGAAAGCTGAAAGCAATGACATCAAAAATGTTTACAACGACAACAACGATAACTTTTCAAATTTTTCCATTAAAATTATATTAAACTTTTTTTTTCTCGCTTTTGTTACAAAATAAAAAGAAAAAAGAAAATTTCAAATAAATTTTGAGTAGCATACTCAGGAGATATAGTATACTTATTTTTTTTTTTTTATCAGAAAAAGAAAATCTATAGAAAACAAAAAAGTGGATAAGATTCATTCAGTTCATATTTTTCAATTTGAAAATCAGAGATGTAATTTAATTTGGTTTCTTGTACCTTCATCTCTACACTCTGTAATTCTGTATACGTACATACATGTAATGTATTTAGATATGAATGAATTCATTCTTTTACAATAGCAAGCATCCTTCACAAGGACGACAAAAATATATTTTGAATGATGTAGAGTAACTGTTATAGAAAGTTCACTTTTCTATACGGAAATCGAAATGGGGAGAAATTTTGTAAAAAAAATATTGTAATAAAAGAATATACTTATATATGTATGTATAAACTTACGGCATAGTATTATTTCATGTAAAAAGAACGAAAGGAGTGTAATTGTGAGAGACCCATATTGATTTAATCACAAACAAATGCTGGGTAATTGTTCTAAAAAAGTTTAGCAAGTATAATGTAAATAAACAAGTAAAGAAACAGACCCTTTCACCTTTATTTAATTAATTTATTTATGTCGGTATTATGTTAGTATACTCGTAAATGCAACAAATGTGTGTGAGTTATGTGAATGTGGTTTCATTTTGTAATAATTATACTAAAAATCATAATAAAATACAATTCATTTCTAATGGAAATATGTATGTATATAAAAAAGGATATACATAAATTAATGAATGACTACACGAATAAGTTAGCAGACGATCATAATTGTTGGATGGATGATTTTTTGTTTTATGTTTTTTTTTTTTGTATGTTATAAACTAAAAAAGATTCAACTTTTGCTGTTCCTACATTTGACTAAAATTCACAATTAAAATGAAAATTAGAACGGATGACTGCTGTGTCATCCTTTCAAGTTTGATATTTTAATTTTTGTTGTATGTAGTAGGTATATGACTTTTGTGGTTTATTCGGATGGTATTTTATGTTATTATGATAAACTTAGAAAAACAAAAAAGTATTGAAATGAATGAATTATTATGAAGGTACACAATAAAAACAAAAACGCATATTAAACCGTTCATACCACATCCCATAATTTTGATGAAGTTCTTTTATTTTCACTTTTTTTTTTTTCATTTCTCTAAGTTTGTTTTTTCTTTTATTATTTCTGAATGATTTTGAATAACTTAGGCTTATTTGAAATATTATATGTATGCAAACGAACATGTACATTTAAAAAAAATTCACAGAAGAAAAGAATATTTCAAATTGTATTATGTGGTTCAAATTCTGAATAACATGGAAGAAACCACTTAGTTCTGTTTTTAGACATTTTTTTTTGTTTCTTTTATTTTTTTGTAATATAAAATTATTTTTTAAAATTGAAATTTGCGGTTATATTTGTTATATGAACTTATGTGTGTTATATGTCATTAAAGTCTTCATAGATTTTTAAAAATTTCGAGAAACAAAGGAAAATTAAGTTCATAGAATTAGTTTTAAAAAAATGAGAAAAAAAAAAAGCAAAATCTTTCGAAAGGAACGTGATTTTAAGATTAATGGTAAGAAATGGGGTTAAACTGGTTACTCATGTACATATAAATAAAACATGTCTTTGGTGGTAAAGATTTCAAATTGTTTGTAATGTTATCTTTATGTATGTATCATACATATGTAAATATTTTTGGGAATAATTTTTCAACAAAAAAAAAACAAAAAAACATTGATATCATTAATGTATTATTGAAAATTTATTTAATAAAAGTATTTATTATTTTGAATCTTCAGTTATAATGGCTTATTATGTATGTATGTATGTATATTATTTTTACTACATCACGTACATAATATATAATGCAAAAAGTGAAGTGCAATATGTGAAAAGGAAATCATATTTTTTACATAATTTTCATTGTTGTTGAAACAAATAACTTCTACATCCTTGAGATTTCATACTTTTAAAACATTTAAAATTTAAACATATGTATGTATAACATATTTAAAGGACTTTTAAACCAGTAATACACGTAATAATCTTTTTATACACTTTTATAAACTTAATTAGACTTGAAAAATAAAATAAAAAAATATTCTTTATAAAAAAAATCCATTGCTTGAATTGTATAAATGAAATTTAAATTTAATTGTGTATATAAAATTAAATACAAGGTTAAAGAGAATAATAGAAGCAAAAATAAAAAATCTAAGAAAAAAATAATAATAAAAAATAATTTGAATAAAAAAAAAATACGATAAAAATTTGCATTTAGAAAATAAAATTGTTTTTTTGAATGATTTTATTGTGTGTATACTGGCAAATTAATAAAGAATATAAAAAAAAAACAATTTGGTAATAAAGAAAAGATTTTTGCTGCATAAGCAAAATTTCGTTAAGGACAAATTAAAGATATTTTCTTAGAACACAGCAGTATAGCAACAAAAGCTAAATTATATAATTTTTTTTTTCCTTCCACGTATTTTAATATTTTATTTATTTTTTTCCTTCTATGGAAATTTTTTTTTCTTTTTTTTTTTAAATGTTATAAATTATAAAATGTATATTTTTTTATTGTTGATTTTTATTTTTAAATTTAATTCACAACAACCCTTACCATTCCGATAGGACAAACTGTGAATACAAATAAGTGACTATACTTTAAGGGTGTAGGGAGAAAAAAAAAAGAGCTTTATTGCTATTATGTACACAGAACGAGTATCTATGATATAATTTTTATTTGTTTTTATTTCAAATAATAAGTAGACAAGCGGCAATGTACATTATAATATGTAAAATGGTCTTTTGGTATTTAATATAAAAAAAAGAAAAAAAAGAAAACCGTACTCATATATTTATAGTGTATATACTTTATGTATTTTTATTATTATAATTCTGCGCATCATTCTGCTAAGGGTAAAAAAGACAATAACAGACATAAGTTTGTTTGAAAGCCAAAAGCAAACTTCTAATTGCCTCATAACGTCATTATCCTTGGCAAAATTAAAATTTCTTTTAATCCTCTTTTATGCTTATTATTATTTTGTATGCCTGTTATGTGAAAAATGTTTTTTTTTTTTTTCACTATGTGTTTTGTTGTTGTATTATGTGTATTTAATGCTATATATTCTTGTGCTGGAAAATTGTTCCAAATTGGATTTTCTGTTCTAATTTTATGTATTTATTTTAGTTTTGAGTTTTTTTTTTTCTTCATGTTATTCATATTGCTTTCTCTTTGATGCAAAAAAAAAAAAAGATACATACTTTTTTTAAATTTTTTTATATTCTAATAATACTTGTATAACGAATTCTATGTATAGTATTATATTTTTGGAATTAAAACAAATTGAAGAGATTCTTTTTATTGGATTGAAATGGTATTTTGAAGATATTTAATATTTTAATAAAGAGCCTCTTTTTATTTTCTAACAACAACAAAAAAAAAAATTTTTTTTTGTTATTTAGAAAATATTTAAATTCTTATGTAAATTATTCTTTTTTCTTTTCATTTTGTGTTTGGGTATGAAAAAATTTAAAAATTAATTGAACGAGAAAATAATTTAAATGAATATTTTGAATATGAATGAAATATCAAAGGTAGGAAAAATATGAAATTTCGTTTTCTATTTTGCTGTTATTTTTTGTTTATTATTATTTTTATATTGGGTATAAAGCTTATTTTTAAAGAGGGTTCTTAAGATATAAATTTTTGTTGTTGTTGTTGTTGTTGTTGTTATGAGATCAAGAATCAAGACTCCGTATTGATTTTAGTATTTGAATTTTACTTTCCATACAGCATGTTTCAAAAAATGGTTTAAAATAAGATATTTTACATTTCGAAATCGATTAAATTCGAAACACATAATTTTTTTATAAATATTTCGGAAGAATAAGAATTTAAATAAATTTCCATTTGCTACAGAAAAGATATTCGTATACATAATGATAGGGAAATTACATATCTATATAGTTATTGTTTAAGGATATATAGCTAACAACATTTTTGTAATTCGCCAATACTTTCTTTGTCTATTCAAAAGAAAAAGATTTTTCTTTAGCTTTAAAATCTAACTTCATGTGTACGTTTTTAATTTTATTTTGGCTTAAATGTAATTATCATTTTTTTTTTTTGTTTGAATAAAACATCGAAAAAAAGTAGAAATATAAATTGAAAAATTATTTGCACGTTCTTAGTGTTACATTCGCATATATACTTTTATCTTTATCTAGACGGAAGATATGTATGATATTTTCTTCTATATACTTAAATTGTGTGTTGTTTGAATACGTTAGAAAAATTTAAAACGTGCTCAACATCAATCCAAAAGAATTATCAAGGAAACGAGAAAATTTTTACAATAAACCAAAATGAAATGTTCTTGTTTTTTATTGTACTTTTCTGTCTTCGTCTGTACATAGCATTATGGAAAGATAAAAAATTTACAAAAAAAATTTAATAAAGAAGAAGTCAGTAGATTTTCTATTAGAGGTGATTTTCTTAACACACATGTACTTTCTTTTAGAGATCAGAATCATTTATAGAGAAATAAAATGTAAGGATTTCCTTGTCTTTGTCATTGTGATAGGGGGTGGTTAAGGACTTATAAAACAAAATTCTACAAAAGTTTTTTTTTTTTAATTTCTGTTTAAACTAAATTTTAAATTAAAGTTGATGAAAATTATGTAAAATTAATACACAAAAAGCTTCTTTTGCTACACAAACCATTCTAACAAAAGAGAAGGATTAGCATTGTGAAATTTCACATGCATAAATTAGCTCATTAAACATAACGAGTATCTTGTTCCGAAGGTCGTCATATGAAGGTGACGTGAATCCTTTTTTGCAGTCATTTAGTATTTTATTAACGCCCTTCTTCTTATTAAATTTCCACCCCATAATCTTATTTTAGTTTTCTTTATTATTTTCGAAACCATTCATTAGAAAAGAAATATAATACACGGTATTCTTTTAATGAAAATTTATTTTATTAAAAAGGTTTGTAATTATATAATATAATGTTCATTACTTATACATATACATATAATCTTTTAATTTTTCTTTTATATCAACTGTTCACAAATATTATTATCTATTTTCTACGAAGGACTATTATTACATATTCTACAACCAAAATCTATCTTTACAAATATCTAAAGTGTGTAAATTAACATGCGTGTTGTATTAATGTAAGAATTTTGAAATTACATTTAATTTCATTATTCTTCATGTTCCTGAATAATATATGTTGAATTGTAAATTTTCTATTCAGACAATAAAATGCGATAATAATAATAATAATTTATCTTCCTTATTTTATCGTGTATCATTCATGCAGAAGGACACACATTTTATTTTCAAAATAAAATACAAAGAATAGAAAAACACAAAGGAAAACACGTAACTACATATACAAAGTTCATGTGTTTTGATTGTAATGATTGTGTTGCTTCAGGATATAGAGTCCTTTTATGTGTGCTATCAGTAAGCAAAAATCTTGCAAGTAATTCAAATTCTTTTCATTTAATAATGTTAAATTATTCTTTTAGTTTTTAACAGTCTAACAAATAATCTTTTCATGAGTTTCATTTTTTTGTTGTGTGTCTGTTATTATCTAAATTCAAAAAAGGTATTTTAAATATTTTATTATTTTCTTTCAATATAATTTTTTTTTAAATATGTTCTTTTGTAGTATTCTCCTTAATTTTATTGTTTTTCGTTTAAGGAAGACTAAATATTTTCTATTGTTTAAAAATAAAAATTCCCCAACTGTGCAATTTAATTTATCAAGATTTAAAAAAATTCGCGGAATGGTTGATTGATGAAAGAAAATAAATGAATAAATGGTCGTTTTGTAGATATTTTTGCAAAAGATTTTTCAAGCCCTTTCATATAAGAAAGCGGGACGTGTCGATTCTTTATCGGTTTCGTTACAAGAAATATGGTCGTTCCTAGCTCTCAAGAATATTTGGTCAAGAACAAGAAGATTAAACCAACCTCATTCTTATTTTCTATAATTTAGGTTCTAGCACACAGTACTTACTGTAGAACTACATTGTTATTGGTTCTAGTGAGCAGAATTTTGTCAACTGAAGCATCTTTTGTGAATAATTTATTTTTAAAAATTTTATTTTCACCTTAGTTTATGTTTTTTTTTTTTTTTGGTTTAAAATAAATACACATTTGTTGACATATTATTATAATGAGTGAAGATTTTTTTCAAAATTTTTAGGAATATCAGTGATATAAAACTAACTTCTACTTAAAAGTGATAAAACAAAATATGATTAAAAAAAGTTATTTTGTGACTTAAAAAAGAACATCAGAACATGTTTTTAAAAAAAGGACCAAAAAAATATATATTAAATGTCGATAAAAGAAAAGAAAATAATTTAAAAGATAACAAAAAAAGGTTTTTTTTAGATATAGTACGTACAAAATATGTAATGTTTAAATAGTAAAAGATAATCACTACACTATACTGTATTTTTAATAATAGCACTGGCACTGAGAGAAAATAAAAAAGAGATCGAGTGTGACGAATTTTTTTATATATTTTGCAGAAAAATAAAAATAATGATAAAGAATCAACAACTCACAAAATATAATAAAGTATTGTAAATGACAGATTTTTTTTTTTTTCGTCTTTGAAATGCATATTATACAAAAAGACCCCTGAAGGTATATTTTATAAGAATGATGTATTATAAGTACTGAATTTGAAATATGATTATGCGTTTTGAATTTAATATATGGTGCGTATCATCAAGAGAGTCATATAATATACAATACAATAATATATAGAAAGTTTAATAATAAGGAGGAAAATATAATAACTACACCATGATATCATAAAAACTCTAACGATAATAATTTTAGACCGTTTTCATTATGCTCTGGTATCTTTTCTTCTTTTTTTTTTTGTCTGTCGTTTTTGATTCTTTATTATTACTATCCGTTTTTTTTTTTCACGTGTGCAATCTACCAAACTAACAACCCTGGGGGTCAATGTAACATTCAACAGAAAGTAGAAAAGAAAAAAGTAAAAATAAAAATGTGTATCATATGTTTAGAACGTATCTGTACAATTAATCAGGTTCGGTTTTCATGTTTCATATGTGCAATATCATAGAAAGGATATAAAAAATAAATGTTCATGTGTATCGTTTGTGATAAATGAGATCTTAAATCGGACCTTTTCTCATTTATTTTATCTTTGAATACGGTATTTCATTATTACATTCAAGTATTGAACATCCTAAAAAAAGATTATAACCCTTGATTTATAATAATTGTATGGAAAATAAAAATTAAAAAAAAAAAACGAGTATATACATATATATATGTAGGTTTGTACATTTTATACAAAAGATATTTTTCATTTTTAAATACTTTTGATTGATTTTTTTTTTCTTTATTGCAAAATATAATAGTTCTATTTTTTTTCTTCTTTGAATTTGAATTAATCAAGGTGTTTGAATAAATTTTTAAGCACTTTCTATGTAAAGATGAAAGATATTCGAAGACAAAAGAATCTAATTTTGTTATTTTTTTTTTTTCTTGAATGATTTTAAAAGGCTTTTTTTTAGAAAGGTTTTGAGATATGTATCTTTTGTTTATTTATAGCATTTACCAATATATTAGTTGTGGTCTGGCAGTTTACATTTTTGTTGTTGTTTTAAAAATCAATATTTCAAATTAAATGAGAAATAATTTTAATTTATTTTGTAATTTTGTGTTTTAATATACGAAAAACACAAAATAAAATAACATTTTCATTTTCAGATATCACGTATAATTATTCTGAGTATTTTAGATAATAATTAAATTTTATGTTAGTATTCACGTTTTGTGTATTAAACACAAAATAACATTCTCATGTATAATATGCACATACTCATATGTAAATATGTATATAAATTGATTTAACCACACCATCGAATATGTTTTACCACAAAATTGTACTAATTATTGACGTACATTTTATTATGTATTCTAACAAAATTCATTTTATGCGTATGTTGCATTTCATGTCATCATCATCATAATATCCTTTAAACCAAATTCATTTATTTTCTGTTGATGTCATTCAATTCAAAACCATAACTAATTTCAATAATTATGTATATGCCAACATAGCACAATTATATTATTGTTATTTTATTAGATAAGGAGATGATAACAATATTAAAGAGAAAAATTCCACTGAAAAAAAAAATAAAATAAAACTTGCATACTCCTCCTCTTTTCGAATTAAATGAAAAATCCCTTGAGGGTGGTTATTTGGTTTGTTTGTCCAATAAATTTGTGTAAACAGACGGCACGTGTATCTTTTATATAAAAATGAATATCGATGGGTATTAAAAACGATTACGAAACATTTTCATTTTCAAAAGGGAAAGAAAATATGAAAATGAAAACTATTATATGAACGGTTTTTCTTGTTTTTGTTTTTGTGTGTAATTGTTCAATTGACTTGAATTCATAAAAAAAAAGTAAAAAAATCCGATTTATTATATTGAAAACGGATAAAGTACGTACGTAAAAGACAAAAAATCCTATACTATGATGGTATTCATAGTTTGTACTTGAAATTATCTATATGTATGTTTGTACCAATTATACACATCTCTACATAGTCATTGAAGAGTGCTAACGAAATCGTCTACACAATTTAAAGTTCGTTGTAAAATGCTTCAATCTACAACATGCATGTATACTACAAAAAGTGTTATGTACCTATAAAGGATTAATTCGAGAATGAACACAAAATAATAACAAATATAGAATTGAAATTGGAATTTGAAATAATTTTAATAGTCTAAGCTCTTTTAGCTATCAAATACAGCTATGAACCAATTTTATAAGTGATATTTCGATTACATGTTACTAATAGTGATGTATCTAACTCGTCCTGGATTTTAAGAGTATATGGACTTCGTCTCGTTGTTTTTCTTTAGCCATAAAAAAAAATAAGAAAAAACAAAATAAACAAAAACAAACAGACAAAAGAATCAAGGATTTAAGGGTGAATTGGGTTGTTTTTATTTTAGATAGAAGAGGATGACGTGGGTGAAAATGATCATCGAAATCCTTTAATCGTGTCAGAGTTTATTTACAAGAAATTTGTTGTCCTTTATCGTTTTCCCTTGTTTAGTTTTTCGCTTCCTGATGGTGGTGTTTCTGTATATGTTAAACTATTAAGCTGTGTAGTTAAAATTGTGTATTATGTTTACTGACTGGTATTAAATACAAAATTTTAATGAATTCACGTAATTGGGATTGAGATATATTTGTATGTATTTTGAAAACATTGTAACGATGACGATGAGGATAACATGAATGAAAGAGTTTACATGTGCAAGAACCATCGACATTAGACAGGCGTATGGTTAAAATCTTAATAAATTCATGGTAATTGAAGTTTATCAAAAAGATAAATCATTTAAAGCAATGAATTTTATTTACATACTTTGTTAGTTTACTGTATTCTTGTAATTCTGTTGAATATTTATTAGAAAAAAAAGGGGTTCAAAGGATTATATAATGATTTTTAAAAACAAAAACTTTTTTCATCTTTTTTTTTAAAGAGGTTATTATTTTATAAAATTTACTTTTTTAATATGATTACATCAGAATTTAAGAGAGCATGTAATTATCAAAAATAAAAAATAAAAATAGATACAATGGAAAAATTTGACAAAAAGGATAAATTTTCCATCATTTTAATTTTTACTTAAATTATGCGAGTGCAAAATTAATGTATGTATGTATTTGTGTTTGTTACATTTCAAATAAATTTTTGATAATTTTTTCTCTTTTTGCTGTATAAAATTTTGAATTTTTATTATGTTGTTCATAATATTTAGTTATCGTCCATATCCTTAAAATTCATGAAAATATGTAAAAATTACCTAAAATAAATTTAAATTGAAAAAAGAATACAAAAAAAAAAAAAATGAGGGTGGTTAACGTATGTATGTACATATTTTATAGGTATGTATGTATTTTTTTCATATCATTTTTATCCTTGAAAAATTGTTTGTACACTTTTCCTTTACTCGATGTAGGTATTATAAAATTGTTACTCTTTTATTTTATAAATCTCATATATCCTTTGTCATTATTTCATTCTACATAGTAATATACATATATATATATTTTTTTTTTCCAAAACTCCGGAAATCCATAAAATAATGTAATTTAAGTTTATCTCTACAACATGACTTGTCTTCAATATACACATTTTCATATGTGTACATGCAAATACTACATAATTTTATTCTTGCTGTGTATACGAGTACGTTATAAAATATGCGATTCATACATAATTTTAACTTTTTCAATAATAATTTTCTTTTGTACATGAATAACATTTTCCGCTCTTTCTTTTATCATGTTTTTTTTTATAAAAAAAATTTTATTTTTATAAAAATTTTGTTATTTTTTCAAAAAAATTTTTCTATCTTTTTTTTAGTGCTATTATTTTTGTAAATAATTTAACGTAAATATTTTTCACATACATTTCACTTTGTAAAAAATAAGTTATATACAATATAATATTTCTATCAAAAGAGTCCTGTTTTTTTCTTTATTGTACAGTAATGTGTGCATTTTTTATTATTTCCAAAATATAACAAAAAAAAAAAAAGTAGAAGGAAAGAAAGAAGTATGTAATAAAAATTTTGTTATAAAATGAGGATGTGATATTTTTGAAAGACAAAAAATTTTTACATTACGTACAACCCTTAAAAGAAGGGTTCAATGGCATATAAATGGATAAATAATTCTTTATTTTTATTTTTTGTTTCTTTGTTGTGTCATAAAATCCAAATTCATCGTGCGTATTATGTACTGTATAAGTATAAAACTCAAATTTCTTTATAGCAAAAAAAAAAAAAAAAAAAAAAAGTAAGAAATATTTATCCTGTTTATTTTTATTCATTCAAAAATGATACTCAAAGGTCCAATAATGCATTCTTATTACATTTTACACGATTTGTCTGTCTGTTCCTGTTTTTTATTTTTTAAATATATACATACTTATATAGTATTTTCATCGAACCCATTTGTATTAAGGATATGGAAAAAAAAGGTACAAAAACATATAAAATTATTTCATGTGATCCTTGAATTCTGAAATAATAAAATTGGGTTAAATTATTGTTAGGTACAAGTTTATAGCTTTATGTTCATTTCCTTTTCTTTTTTTCTTTTTTTGTCTTCTTTACTTTCTTTTTATTTCATTTCACTTCTCTAAAAACACGCCATTTCTTTTTTCATTTATCGTTTCAATGAGCAATTTTTTATCATGATGATATTTATTTTTCAATACTGATTGCACAACATTGATATATTGTTATAAATTTCTGTGAAATAAAAAGTTTCTTTTTTTTTTTTTTAATTGAACTTTTCGACCAAAAGTAATAAAAATACGACGATGCGATGACACATACAAAAGAAAATAACAAAATATATGTATGTATCCTTTTTCTTCATCAATTTTTATTTATATACTTTGAAACATTAAATTTTCTTTTTATGACTTGAATTTTATTATCATTTTTTCTTGTTGCTATATACTGAGTATAAATTGTAAATTACATTTTTTTTTAAAAATAATTCTGGTAACTTCTGGAGGTTTTTCTAATATGAAAAGAAAATGTAATTGTAAAATTAATATAATTTTTAAACCCTTTGATATTGTGATTTCTTTCCCATTTCCGTTGTTATTTATTTATTTTTCATTTTAAAAGCTTTATCATTCGGTAAAGCTATAATGTTAAGAATTTTCCTCTTTATTTTCTGTTACATAATTGCTTTCGATTTTTCAGTTTAAGTGTGCCAAAATGAATATAAAATGTGAATTTATGGAATAATAAAATGTTCTTGGGAAAAATGATATAAAAGAAAATAATGTGTCTGTATTCATGTTATGTCTTTATTATATAAAAGGATTAATGGAATGAAAAATATGACGTAAATATATAAAAATAACAGGCACAATAGGACAAAAAAAAAAAAGAAAAAAAGCTAAATAAAATTTTATTCTAGAATATTAACCCTATAATTAATAAAAAAATGTACACATTTCGAATTTAAACCGAATTTTGAATATAATCCTTTTACAGTAATTGTTTTTTTCAAAATTGTGAAAAGTTATTTTTCAAACGAAAGGTAAAAGAATGACAAAATACATATTTGTTTAGTTAAAAACACCTTCCAATTTTTTTGAAAATCTCAACACATTATTCCCAGAAAAAATTAGTAACAGATAAGAAAACAGTTATTGCAAAATATTTAGCTTGAAAGAAAAAGAAAACAAGGGAGACGGGCCATTGGACTTTATAAAATGTTGTAACGACATCGACTTTCATTATATTCTTTATTTAGAAGATAACACATCTGTTGAACTTCACTTGTGTCTCTGCAAATATAATAATCTACTATGTATTTTATGTGTGTGTATTATAATATATGTATGTTCATTCGATACTTTCTTTTTAATATGTCAGAACTTCACGACACATTCCAACAGTACCCTAGAGGATCAAATTCATAGAGTGTATTGTATATAATATTCTTTTCTTCATATTAAACCTGAACCATTTTAATGCTTTTTTTTTTTTAAATATATAACAAAAAGGAAGACGAACAAAAATTTCTATAAAATAACTGTCATACGATATACTATTCTTCACTTATTTTGTTTATAATCTGATGGCTAAATCTTATCCCCTCTTGTTTTACCCCCCGCGGAAGAACAAGAATAAGAAAACTATATAAAAGGACATTGTCGTAACCCTAAAGATAATGTGATATACCAGACAAAAGCTGAAAAAGTCGCCTTTCAAAAGAAAAAGAAAAAAGGATATGAATTCATACAATATTCACTTAGTTCACAGGATGCACCATCATCAACACCATCAGATATCAACCGTTAAGTTTATATGCATTGTGCAATATGTGTGCAATATATTATTTAGATTGAAAATGAATACCGTTAAAAATCAATGTGTTATGCTTTTAATCTCGTCACATACCTCCTTTTTATATTAATGTGTATCAGGACAATATGTTCAGCAATAATTTTTATTTTAGAATTGTTTTTTTTAAAAAGAAAAACACAATATATAATTTGGATTTTGCAATATGTATGATTTATATAACAATATATAATATGTTTACGTAGATAAAAGTAAACAGATACGAAAATATATTTTCTATTCATTATAATCCCTCAATTTATTCAAAATAGATCCAATTCAATATTATATCATTTATCAAAAGGAAAAGATAATTTTTCAACATATGTACATTATATCATACATGTAGCATACATATGTATGTACATATGTACATGCAATTTAAGTTTGTTATCCTTTTCTATATGTTGTAGCATAATTTGAAAAACACAACAAAAATAAAATTCATGTATAGTCAGATATATTATTATAGAACCCTTTTTTTTTTTTTTAAACTAAAGAAAAATGATAATAAAATGGAAAACGATAAGAAAAATGGGAATAACAACGATTTTAATCAAATTACATGTGAGAGAAAAGCTACAACAAATTATAATATGTACATCATGGTAAAGAAAAATTTTTAAAAAAAAATTTTTAAATTGCAAAAATTAAAAAAAAAAGAACTGCAATTCTTTTTAATTAATGCACGAATTGCACATTTTCTCACATTAATCAAACATTTACATTGCATGTATGTATGTACTACACGACTACATACATATATATTTTCTGCTTTTGATAGAAGTTAAAACTAATTTTCGAGAAATTAATCTTATTTTTGCAAATTTACATAGAGTGGTGATGCCAAGAATATTTTACACGAAATTTATTTAGCTTTGTATAATTTTTAAAAAGTATTTAGGTCAGCTTCCGTATACTAGCTACCATAATTTTTTTTTTTTTTATCCTGGAGCAGGTGTTACAAGGATTCATAAGCATTACCTAAGAACGATTACATTTATATGAGAGATTTTTCATTTTGAAAATATTATAGAATAAGTTGATATTTATTCTAGGTTATACCAGTTTTACTTGAGTATTTCGAGTGCACTTTATGGAAAAAAAAAAAATAAAATAAAAGTTTAAAACTTTTCTGAACATTTGTTATAAATTTTCGTAAAACTTAATTTATAATTTTTCTTTTTTCGTCATTTAGAAAATGAATGAATTTTGAAAAGTTCATGCAAAAATTTATTGGAATTAATTACTCATTTTTGTGTAAAGGAAACCTTATAAGATGTTTCAAAGAAAAAAAAAAATCTTCTCAAAATTCGTTTTATTTGACATACGAGTATATGTATATTTAAGAAGGTCAAAGGTTAATATCCGTTCCTCCAAAGTTTATTTGAAAAATCTCAGTAGAAAACCACCCTGTATAAAACTGTCTGTGTATGTGTTTTTTTTTTTTACATTTATTTTTTCTTTGAAATTTCTTACACATTTGTTATTCAAAAACTTTTTCTCTTAAAGTGTGAACAGATATTAAAATTTATCGTGAGATTTTAGTAGTTTATTATTCAAAAACAATAAATACATAGAAGGTAATTTTGTAAAAAGTTTTCTAAACTTTGTATGCATTTTTTTTTTAGCTCTATCCGACTATGACTTACAAATAAATGAAGTCACGTTCTAATGTTTCTTAGAAAATAAAATTTTAAATGCATTTTCCTGTTTTAAAAATTAACATATGAACACAAAGTGTGAAAAAAAATAAATTTTGTAGATTCAAGACAAAATCACACAACGCACTTTTGTATTAAGATATAAGAATAATTGCCATTTGAACACCGGACGACACATAATATGTGACGGTATTCGAATTCAAATTATTATTTATAAATTATAAGTAATTTTTTGAACAAACAAAAAAAGGTTAATTATTATTTTTTCAGTCAATTCAAAATTCAAAATTCAAAAAAAAAAAATTGTTTGTTTTCGTTCTGTCGTTAGTTTATTCTTTTTTTTTTTTTTTTATAATTTTTCATGTTTGAATTTATTTACACATTTTAAAATTTTATTTTATTTATGTTTTTAATTTGAATAAAAAAAGGTGTATTTACTATTTAATGCATAAACATTAGTATATGTACATTGTACCAGCATAGAGCAGATACTATAGAATTTATATTGTCATTGGTACCAGATAGATACACATACATACATAATACATATGTACATATATATATATTTTTTTCTTCTAATGTTTCATTTAATAATTTTTACATGTTTTTTTTTAATAACAAAAAAATCTAAAAGATCAAAATTATAGATACATGATTTTTTTTGTGAATATGAATATGAAATGTGCTAAAAAATCAGTTTTTTTCGTCTAAAAGTTTATTATTTTCTATTTGTATACATTTTGGTTTGATTTTTATTTCATAGCGAGTTCATATACATAGGTAAAAATTACTTTTATTATTATATTTTTTTTGATTTTTTTACTTTTCCATCAATAACATAAAAAGATTGATTGACACAAACTGTGAAAAAAAAAGTAACAAAATTTCATTTTATATTTAAAATATGAAATTTAATTTTCTGTATATTGTCGTTGTCATATGTTTTTGTGTATTCAAAATTATTAAACAACAACAACAACAGCAAAAAATTTGATTTTTCTTTAAAAATAGAAAATTTTTACAAAACTGATTTTTCTAATTTGATTTATTTACAAAATGTCATCATGAATCATGAACATCATATATTTTAATCGAATAAGAGTATCTGTAGTTCGGTTGCATGTACATATATGTATGTACATACATATATGTATGTATATGTTTTTCAAATTAGGTTATGTTATTGATTTTAACGATTTTTTTCATTTCGTTTTTGCTTACTTTGAATAAATTATAAAAAATAAAATTGTATTACACATTTGAAAAATGTACAATGTGTAGTCAAACCGATTGCCAATGAAACTGGATTTAATAAAAAATTAAAATAAAAAATTGGTTTATTTATTTTTTGTTCTAAATTCTTTTTGAATATTTTTTATAAATTTTAACTTGCATTCAATAAACTTTTATAAGTTTTTTCTGTTAAAAACAAAAATGTGAAAATAAGATTCGAAAAGGCATTGAAAATTTTAAAACAAACCCAAGCATTTTTCATTTCAAATTTCAAATATGATTTAATATTAATTCTCTCAAAGTGAATTCTTCATGAAAAATGAAGAATGACTGAATAATAAGCTTCTTTTAAAGCTTTGGAAACAAAATTACTTAAGTAAAATTTCTCAATTCCCGAAGGATTCTCTTAAGTAGTAAAACATAATTCATTCAAACGTATAGATATAATGTCTTTTAAATTTTCAATAAGGATATCTTCACAACATTTGATCATATTAAATTATTATAATGAATTTCCTTTTCTATTTATTTATATGAATTCTTAATTTAAACAATTTATTATATATCTATAAATTAAAAATTATGATTTATGAAACAAGGTATTTCAAAAGAATTGTAATTAAAAATAAATCAAATTCAATGAAAATAGGATTTTTAGGAATTTTAAAATGAAATCCTTAGAGATTAAAAGATTTCAAAAAATGATTTATCTCTACTATGATGATTTTTTGTTGTAAAATTTTATTTGTTCTTATTTATGAATTTTTATTATTATACTGTATGATTTGTAATAAGCTAAAAAGGGATTTTATGGGATTTAGATTTTATTCAATTACTGGAAGCGAGGAAGAGAGAGGTATAGGGGGATTATATTTTTATTGCATTGAATTTTTTTAAAAAATAAAAAATAAAAAGAATAACATTAAAATGTGGGTGTCATACTTTAGAAATTCAATATAAAGTCTTATATTGAAAACACGAAACCAACACAGCTGAAGTTTTATTTCTCAACAATTGTAACTTTTTTATGTTCATTAATTCAAGTTTTCATCTTAATATTGACATGAAAAAACATGACTTTTATCTATAATGATGATCTCGCCTTGTATGCCATTCAATCTATTACAAATATTACGATGTCTGTAGATACAATTTATTTATTTTATTAATTATACACATATTTTCGCGCATAAAGCAAATAAAGAAAAATTTCATGTGTATTACTTTAAGTTACTCGTATTGCATTTTCTATCTAATAAACCTGCTGTGTAATATTTGTGGTGATATCGTAACATAACATTTATTGAGGTGTACTCATCAGGAGATATACATCACACCTTATCCTGGATGGGTGCAAAATGTATTGATATAATAGCTCACATTAAAAGCAAACATCATCATCAACAACAGCATTAACAGCATCATCGTTATTCTTTATAGTTTTTTTTTTTTTTCTAATATTTTTCTTTTATTTTATTCATAAACATAAAAAACATCTTTAGAAGGTATTTTTCATTTAAATATGTACTTAAAAGAGGAAAAAATTTGTGCCTGTGCTTAATTAAACATGCTGTATTGTACAACTTCAGTTCAAAACATCCCATTTATTCTGATATATTGAAGTCGAGGGAACTTGTTAATTCTCGGCAAACATCAGTCAACTAGAAGAGAGAAAAAAAAGTAAAAAAAAAAAAAAAAGTTAAAAAGTTAAAGAAGGGTTTTATTGTTGCATCATCATCATCATCAAATCAGCACCATCTCATTTCTTTAGACGGTCCTTTCTTAATGCATTTCTATGCAATTATCTGAGTCTATCCCATGTAAGAACTTTAGAGAAATATTATGTACTAGGATTTGAACATATTAAGAATATGTTAAAATTGTTAGAGTTTTGAAACTATCTCAGGTAAATTTTAGTTTAATGTTAGAAATAACTGCTTGATACTTCGGTGTAATCAAAATGAAGTGAATATTTTTTTGTGTTTTTTTTTTTTTTTTTAAATACATAAAATAAAGTTAAAGCGCTAAATAAATAAACTGATCTCTGCGGCATGTAGGTATACAATCAAAACAAGAAGAAAAAAAAAAAGGAGTAATCAAACAAAGTCATTATCTACTCGTATAACACCCCGAGAACAGGTAAGTCACATTAAATTGTAAATTGGATGACCATAATGATGACGCCGTTGCCGCCAAATGGACAAAAACTGACGACGACGAATGAAGTGGAGTTGTTGTTGATGATGATGAGATACATATGTATTGAGTTGATTTTTGGATTCATTCAATTCACTGTCCCTATCTTATATGTTTAGTTTTTTTTATTTTATCTTATCAGATAAGTAAATTGTACATATACATACAAGTACTTAGCATATGTGTTTAAAGAGTCTGGCACTTAATCAAGATTTTAAGTTTGGTATTGGCTTTTTTTATTTTTTATTTTTTTTTACTTTTTTTTCATGTTTAAAGTTATATATGAAAAGTCAAATGGGATGGGCTGTGTTGGAATGATTGATGTTCAAATAAAGTCTGTATTTGAGAGATCACAGGAGATGTTATTTAGTGCAAAAGATCTATTAGATTTATGAATTTATTTTAAACAAATTTTTATTGCCATAGATTACGCCATATATTTAAATGCTACTGTTTCATTAAAAACACAGAAGTTATACGTGTTACTTTTGCAATAAAATTGTAGTTTTTCTCGTACATATTGGAATGAAAGATTTATTATACCGAAAACAAAACTTTAAAAATTATTAATATTTTCATTTTAATTTTCTATTTTGAATAATTTCTAAACAGATTGTTAATGATCTTCTGAGATGTCTAGTGAATCTAACTTTTGGTTCGTTTTTGTATATTAAAAAATATTTGTAAGAGAATACATTTACCAATGGACTCTTCATAAATTTCATTATTTTTCAGACTAGACTATTGTTTAGATTTATCAATCCGATATTCTGAATCAACTTTTGTAACAGTTTCAGTTCTTACTTAGAAAATTACCAAAGGGTACTCTTTGTCTTGCCTTATGTATTTTTGTCCCTTATTTACACACATATACCTATTTTTCAACTAATTGATAATAAAATGTATTTCCAAGAGTTATAGGAATATTTTTAAAAGCGTGTGTGACTAGTAATTATTTTCTCTTTTTAAAATTCTGTGTCCAATAATTTCAATGTGATTACGTAAATGTTTTGGAGAGCAAGGTAATCATATTTAATTTCTGTCATAAAACCACAGGGTCTATAAATCTACTACGAAATTCAAAGGGGTGTTCAAAAATGATTTAAAATTCAAGTTTATTTTTCTCCTCTCGTTTTGCATAAAAAATCATCAGCAAGTCATATATGTATGTACATACATATTATGTAAGTGTAGTAACTGAAAAAACATGACAAACGACATTCGACTCGGCCGGGAATCGAACCACGGAACCTTTACCTTGCCGGGGTAATGCTCTTAAATCATTAAGCTACCGAATGCCATGTCGCTTGCTGTTCTCAGTTACTACTTAATCATTGATGAAGAATACTCAAACCTCCTACATAAGTATGTTAAATGGTGTGAAAATATTTCCACAAACATTAATTCTTTGACTTCGACATAATTATTAAATTTTCTCTACTCAGAAATAATTTCAATTTTAAGAAAATATATTCAATTTATTTTATGTATTTTGTTCAAAAGATGAATGTTTATTTTTTTTCTTTTCAACTCATTTTAACAATAAACCCCTTTTTTTTAAAAAAAAAAAAAAATAAAATAAATAAAAAAAATCTTTTCTATCATTTTGTTTGTGCACAGACTGCATAATATTACTCTTTATTTTTCTATACAAATAAATTTTAATGTTCATGTTTTTCTAATTTGCATAATAGTTCAAAAAAATATGTGATTTTCTTTTTCAATGCATTATGTACATCATATTTTGGTATTCATTTGAGTGATTTTATTAAAATATGAAATGAATTTCAAATGAATGCAAGCAAAGCAAGCAAGCAAAAAAAAATTTATATTCACATCTAAGTTATAATTTTTTAAAATTACAAATAAAAAAAAAAAATTTAAAAGCAAATCTGTAAAATATATAAATCTACAATACATCGATGTCTAAAGGGTATCTATTTTGTATGCATATAGATTTTATCTATATATATCTATAGATACAATTATTATATATTTTAACCTTAAAAATGTATTATAATCGTCATAATGATTTTCGTTAAAATTAATGGAAGCGTGAATTTGAAATTAGAAAAAAAAAATAATTATAATTTAAATTTTTCTGTTTTGTAAATTTATGTATTTAGTTGTTATTGTAGAATCATTCCTATATATGTATGTATGTAACTTTTATTATACTTATATATTATATATATACGTAAGTGTAATTTTGTGCGAATGAATTATATTCATGCGCATTCAAAATCATGCATAAATTTATCATAATAATAATTTCGATTAGATTGTTTAGCAAATTATAACTAATTCATCGTGAATAACATATTTATAATGCATGAATAATTTCAAATTATTACAATTTCATACATGTATGTATCTATAGGTACATAATATCTTATTATATGAAAGGCCACCATAATAATAATGATTATTACAATCATAGTACATTGTATATGTATATTACCAATGACTTGACTACCATTATCAATGCGTTCAACAACAATATACATATTTTAATGTAGCTATGCCTAAAAAAATAAATATACCACTCACACCATATCATCAATATATCACGGCATTAATAAATAATTATTTAATCATAATTATTAATCATAAACAATGTTCTGCAAATAATATGAAATGAATAATTTCGAAAATTTTACGAAAGCATTGACAACAAGAAAAAAAATCACATAAATATACGTGAATGTGAATTTTGAGTTTAAATTGCAATGACGACAATTTTTTTTTTTTTTTTTTTTTTTTTTGTATAATTGAGATTAAAATTATGAAACAGAGCATTCTAATTTTCTTTGTCAAAGTTAATTTAGACAAAACTAGTACTGGCTGGTTTGAAAACTGTCTTTCGAATATTGAAAAAGCAGCTTGGAATTCTTTGCGACATTGTCATCCAAGAGTTTCTAGGAAACAAAAAAAAAAAAGAAGCTAATTATCAACAATTAGTAGCTTATTTATTCCATAACTATCCATAGATGGGTGTGAAATGTGAACATATCCCTGAAAATTCATTTGTTACTCTAGCACCTTCACTAGCACCACCTGTGACGTGTTGGATTTTATTTTTTTATTTTATTTTTTTTGAAACTCAGAGCACTTCAATCATTAAGAAAAAATACTTTTAATTTCAATGATAAAATTCTTGTAAACTAGTGTAACTGATTATTCTAAAACGATGATCCTAAACTTTAAACCACCTGCATTTTAATTAGTCCTTAATTTCGATTTTATTTTTTTTTTCTATATTTTCAGTACTTTTATCTAAAAATAATTTAAAAGTAACAAAATGATGAAAAGACTGGTACAATTTTCGAATCAATATAAAATTGTACGTGGAATGGCATCATATGCTTTATTATGGCCAATTGGTAGTTTAATAGAGCAGACATATGTAGAAAAGCGAAATTTTAGTAATTATGATTGGAAAAAATGTTTAAGGTAAAGGATACAAAAAAATGTATAAATACATATAAAAAAATTTTAATAGGAAATTCTAATCATATTTTGTGCTTTTATTTTATTTCAATGAATATCAGATTTAGTCTTTTCGGTGGTTTCTTTATGGGTCCAACACTTTACTTTTGGATGAGATTAGCTGCTGTAATGTGGCCAAAAAGAGATGTTAAATCATCAGTATGTAAGGCATTAACCGAACAAGTTGCATATGATCCAATGATGATTACAACATTTCTATATGGAATGTCAATTATGGAAGGAAAATCAAGAGAAGAAGCTAGACGTGAAGTGAGTTTTTTTTTTTTTTCAATTTTGATATCCTTTTAAATGCTAAATTACATAATAAATTTTTTATGCACACATTTTTCTTTGTTTTGTTTTTTTTTTTTAGGTCTCATCGAAATTTTTTGAAACTTATCGTATTGGTGTTATATTTTGGCCAATGGTACAAACAGTTAATTTTACATTTATACCAGCTAAAAATCAAGTTGTATTTACATCATTCTTCAGTATGCTATGGACATCATTTTTAGCTTATATAAAATATTTAAGTTTAGACACAATGGATATTGATCATCATATTATTGATTATCATTTCGATATTCATTTATAAATGAAATTTTATTTTATTTTTCTTTTCTAATTTTGTTTTGTGTTTTTATTCAAAATCTGTAACTTTTCTAGTCAAAGGAGAAAAAATTTAGTTCAAAGTTGTTAATTAGAAAAATTTTCAGGTAGTCAATAAATTATGTACCATAGCATTCGTTTTGGAACTAATATTGATGTTTTATTTAAAAGTGTATCCTTTTATCCAAATAAATAGCTGAAAATCATAGAGATTACTTCCTTTTAGAAAAATTTTGAACATTTACAAATTTTCAATGAACTTTGACATTCGTTATACTGTTGAACCGTAAGCTATATAAGTCAAACACATATTCCTGGAAAAAATTTGATCTAAAAATCAAAAAAGAGATTTTTCTCAAAATTTTCCTAGAATATTTTCTTTGAATTTGAATATTTTTCCAATTTTATAGATTTTAAATTTATTACAGAAATATTTTTCAAATTTTTTGTTTTCATCCTCTTTTGTATTCTAAACTGTAGAAACAAAAAAATATATTTGATACGTTTTAAACTGTAGTCTGAGTCCCTAACAAAAAGGATTAAAAGTTCATTTCCTTGTAAAAATAAAACTACCATAAAAAGATTTGCATACTTTAAGGATACCCACACAAATACATACCAATTTAAATTCCTATTTCTTCTCTGTGTAATTTAATATTTTCTTAGAATATTGATTTTGTGCATACATACATAAAAAAATGTTAGAGAAAAAAGGACACAACTTTTTAAAAGTCCTTTTTGTAAAAAAAAATCTCTTCATACTTTTTAGTAAAAATTCCAATTTCATTTGAAGTTTGTTCCATTCATATTAAAAATGTATTTAAGTATAAAAATATTTTTATATATTATGTTACAAAGTATGTATGAAGAGAAAAAAAAATTAAATAAGGAAATTCTTCATAAAAGTTCTTTTTTATATTCGATTCATACATATAAGCATATAACTAACTTTTACCACATGAAATATTTTTCACAGTTTGCAAAACATTTTCTTTTTCATTCATGTCTTCTTAGAGCTAAAAAAAAAAAAAGAAAAATTAAAAACAAAATATTATACTGAAAAAAAAAAAAAATCAAGAAATTTGAAAAATGCTTTTGTGTAAAAGAAAAAATTTGCAAAATAACTTCTTTTTTTTTCTTTTCGAAAAAAAAAAAAATTTATGTTGTTAAAAACTTTTTGCAATTTATTTATAAAATCATTTTTGTTTTTCATATTTTTGTTGGTTTTATATTTTAACAAACCAAAATCTTGTTATAATTTTCTTTTATTTTTCGATTTTCACAACAACAACAAAAAAGTAGAGCATAAAAAACTTTGAGAAACTTTTTAAAATTCGATTTATTTCAGAAACATTTCAACTCATAAAGATAAATTTAAAAAAAAAAAAAGAGAAAAAAAAAGTGATTTTGCAAAATTGAAGTCTATAACTTATTCTTTGAAAAATTTGATACCATAATTGATAAATTGCTTCTAACAAATTCTTTTGAAAATACTTCTTTTAACAAATAAAAATTTTCTGATTTAAACATGATTTTCTTATCATTTTAAGTTTCCCTTTTTTTTTTTAAATATTTCGATGATCTTAGTATTTTTACAAAACTTTTTATCGAATTTCGAAATTACTACATTTTTTCAACAATAATTTTAGAAAAAAAAATTGTTCAACATTTAAACTCTACCATTTTCTTAACAATCAAAACGATTTTAATTTAAATTACATGAAAAAATTACAAAATTAACTGATGCATTCGTAATTATACGGAAATTGCAAATGAAAAGTTGCACGCAATCAAAAGAAATTTTTGTTTTTCATTTATAAAAGGAATTCATCATGGAATTGTATAAATTTACTTATTTTCAAAAGCATTTAGTTTGATATGTTCGATTAGAATCGTAGGAGTTAAGGAAACATTTAAAAAAAAAAGTAAAAACTTAAGAAAAAAAGACGATTCTCTCTAGAAAATGGACTTTGAAAAGTATCTTTTCGTTGTGTTTGTAACTGTTACAACAATCTTATTAACAAAATCGATCAGTGCAACAGAGGTAAGTACAAAAATGTCGATTTTCAATTCATTTTCCAGCAAGAAAACAAAAATTTTCAAAAATACAAACAAACATATTAAAGAAGAAAAAAAACATAAAATCAATAAAATGGATAAAGAAATAGAACAAGTTTTTGGGCGTGATTGAATTTAAATGATCATTAATCAGCAGAAAAGTTTTGTTTAAAATGTACTTTAAGTTACTTCCTTACATATATCAAAAAATCAATGAATTTCCATTCTGTATAATTTAATTTCCATTCAATCAGATTTTAGAAATTTCTTTGTTTTTTCTGTTTTGTTTTTTTTTATTTTTTTTTTTATTTACATTTTTATAATAATTGCACATTTTTTATCTTTCACATGACAAATATACTTGTGGTTGTTTTTTTTTACACATGTTTCATTCATAGAATATAACTACTGCTGTTGTTGTTGATGTTACCAATTCACCACCCACAGTAGAGAATAAATTGCTTGTTGAATCAATTGAGAATGAAAACAATGTTGACGACGATGATTTTAATGCGGATGAGGAAGAGCAAAAGCAAAAAGGTGTAATCAGTGACATTGAGAAATTAAAAAAAATCGGTGAAATTTTACAAACTGTTAGTGAAAAAGTTATACCAGTTTTGATAAATTCAAGAAATGCATCATTTATAGCAGGAGCCAAAAAAATTACAGGTTTAAGGAATTCATCATCATTATCATCTCCATTGAAGGGTGTAAAATTGATTCATTCATTGAAAAAAGAAGCTGATGAATTAGCAAGAAATAGAAGTTAATTACAAAAAGAATACTCATAACGAAAAATATAGCTATTCTTGAAAAGGAATATGGCTTTGTACTGTTTTTAAGATTTATGTACATACGAGTATATAAGGATGTGATTGTTTGTGGAAATTTTAAGAAAAAGAATTGAAAAAGAAATGTAGCTAGCTAGCTTGAAATTTAAAAATAAAAAAATTAATTAATGGTTTTCTATTTTCTTTCCAATTTTCTCGGTGTTTCTAACTGATAAGATAAAAATCATATTATATCGTCATGTTTTCCATTATTCAAGAATTATCGATTTCAAACCTTTATTTCAGAACTGTCCTGCTCTTAATTTGAATATGCATAATTCTTTTTTACACGTTTATTAAAAATTTAATGTTTTTCTGTTTTTCTTTCAGTTCGTTATAATTTCAATTTTAAAACAAATAACTGTGTTTAGAATTTTTAAATTACTATTCAGAGTCCTCTATTATTCGAGTTCTAAAATACAAGTTCAACAAATATTGAACTCAATCCTATTCAGTTAAATTCTTAGCACCTACAGCGTCCTCAGTTTCACTTTAACAACTAATTAACTGGGGAAGACTACTAACACTGGATAACTGTCAAGTGTCGTCAAGTGTCAACATGTGATTTTGACTGTTGCTCAATTTATTGTTTATATTTTGTGTTCTCCTACGAACCACCAGCTTCTTTTCTTCATAATTCGATTTTAAATTTTAAAATTAGTTAAAGAAAGTGGATTGTTTTTGTGATGAAATATTAAAATTCTGGGTAAGACTAGAAATTCTCTTCTGTTGCATTGAATATTTTCTAAAAACTTAAATAATTTTTACAGTTCGAAAATGTTTTCACAATCTTCATCAGAGACATCGACAGAAAGACTTGAATATTTTGTTGAAAGTTGTCTCAAGGAGGATCTAAAGGATTTCGAAAAACATTTAGAGAGTACAAATGCGGAAATTGTTGAATACACTCAATTGCAAAATACAATAAGAACGATTAAAGAAAATATGCCAGATGGTTATAAAACACAAATGAATATTGGCGGAAATTTTTTTATGCAAGCAAATGTACCAAATACAGATAAAATTCTTGTAGACGTTGGAAAACAAATATTCGTTGAATTTACATTAGATGAAGCATTAAAATTTATTGAATTTAAATTAAAAATTTTAAATAAGGAAGCTGATGTTATTCGAGATGAAAGTATTAAAAAAAGAGCTGATATAAAAGTTGCATTGTTGTGTATTGCTGAGAAGAAGAAAATGCATAAAATGTGGAATGATAAATGAATTAACAGGTTTGAATTTCAATTTTATTTTGTAAAAGGTGATGTAGAGACTTTTTTTTGTAAAATTGTGATACATGACAATAAATTGAGAAGGATTCTTTGTAAGATGAAAATGTTTGGTTGCAAATTTTATGGTTAAGAAAGAAACATTTGTAAGGTTTTGATTTAGGTGCTGGTAACTGATGGATTCCACTTAGTGATTGAACTGTCATCTTTCTATAAAGAGTGAAATTTGAAGATCAAATTGATATGTCGTTAAAAATTAAATTTTCGAGATTAAGAGATAATTTGGTGCATTATGGTTTTGTTTAGTGGAAATTGATAAAGACTTATTGCATCTTCAAAATTGAGAATTTTCGCCCTTTCTTTTGTCCTTACATTACTGTGATTAACAAAATATTCAAATATTTTCTTAAAAACAAATCCCCTTGTAGAACACCAAAACTCAGTTAACGTTGTCCTTGATTAAAACTCAAAGGGGCTAAAGAAATCGATAAGAGTTGTGTGGATAGGACTTATCGATTAGGACTGCCAGTTCGATTTGATTTTAAGAATTATCGATTTACTAAAAAATTCAAAAAAGATTTTTTTTAAGTTTGAAATTATCTTTTATTTGTGCATATGAACAATAATTAATCATTAATAATCGTCCATAATTTGGATTGAATATTTTTATTTAATTATTTATTTCTTTTTTTTTTTTTAAGTTTCTTTTTAAAGTCACATACAATTATTAAAACATTTTTTATCCTTTTATATATTTATTCTTTTCTTCCTCCTTAAATTTATTCAAAATTGTTTTATTTTATTTAATTTTTTTTTCACATTGAAAAAATAATGAAAATTAAAATATAAAAAAGACATAGGAGAGACAACAAAAAAATTATAAGAGAACAAACAACAAATAAAAAATGATTCATAACCAAAATTAAAATATTAAAACAAAAAATCAAACTTCTCAAGTAAATAGATACAAAATTTCAAATAACCTAATAATTGAGGAAAACAGAAAATTACTTAATAATTTTTTTTTTTTCCTTTTTTTCTTTGAAAATTCCAAAATTTTATTTATTTGCTTGTATTGTGAAAAGAATTGACATACTCGTACATACATATTTTTTTTTTATTTGTTTCTTTTATTTATTTTTAATTATTTTTATTTTATTTTACATATAAAGAGTTCCATTATTTTAAAGTTAAAATATTTTTTTTTTTTCACATACATAAACAATAAACTTAATTCGTTGGTAATTTTATAATTTTTTATTTAATAAAAATATTTAAAGAAAAAAAAAAAAAAAAGAAGAAATTATTGACAAAATTTCCTTTTTGTTTTTCTGCTTAATTGCTAAATAACAAATGTTTTTTTTTATTGTTTTATTTTTCTTTTTTCTTTTTTTCTCTGATTTATAGCATAAGAACTTATTTTAAAGGAAATTTAATAATGACGGTATTTTTTTTAAATTTTATTTTTTTGTAATTCATTTATTTTATTTCAAATAAGGTACTAAGACGTTTCGTACTTTATTTAATTTCATTAGTTTTGCTCTTTTTCATTAAATTTTCATGTAGACACAAAACATATTCTCAAATATTTTTTAAAATATTTTTTTTTTATTCTTATAATAAATTCGTTGAATATTTGGTACGAGATAATAATAAATTTAAGAAAAAATTACAAATAAAAAATAGTTATTAATTAATTAGGATTCTTTTTTTTTTTTTTTTTAAGTTTTGTTATCCTGTTTGTACATTGTAATTTGTTATAGCTGGAACCGGTCTATTTGTAGGTTGTTTTTTTTTTCTCAATATTGCAAAAAAATTTGTTAAATGTTTGCTTTTATTGTTTTCTACACCGTATTTTAGATTTGTTTAATTTTTTTACTTGTTTTTATTTGTTCTGATTTTTAAATAAAATTTTCAAAAAAAAAAAAAAAAAACTTAAATAAAACAAATTAAAATTTGACATGAAAATTAAAATAATAATAAGACAATTATCATTTGAGTAATCATAACATTTTCCATATAAAAAGGAATGCGCAAAATTAAATTTAAAAAAAAAAAAAAAAACAAAAAACAAAAAAAAAAAAAATTAGTACTCGAATAAAATTTTTAATATTGGAATTTATAATCACAGAACATAATCTAAAATCAAAAATTTAGCGAAAATATTGTAAAAATTAGGTAGAAAAAATTAGGAAATGAAATAAAAAAAAATTTTCTAGTTGAGCTCTGAACATTAAGAAACTGGAGTTAAAATATTGTTGAAATTGCAAAAAAGACTTGACATTATGAAATTTGAATATTAAACAAATATTTTAAAAATTCTTAGAACTTTTTTTTTTTTCATGTATTAATAAAAATCTTTGGTCAGTACGATACGAGTGTCTTAGTTAAGATTATGTAAGTTTGCCTTACTTCCCCTTGCTGTCCTTTTTTTTTAATTTTTCTTTTCTAATTCAGCATGGATCAAATGAGAAATAAAAAAAAAAACTCTAGTTTTGAAAATATAAAAAAAGAATAACAAAAATCCTATCATATCACATAAATTCCAATATTCAAATTTTAAAAACAAAAAAAATCTCTCTTCACTTTGTTTTTTTAAAAAAAAAAAAAAAAAAAAACAATCACAAATTTTAATAAATTTTAATCACAATTTTTTTTTCTTGTTTGTTTTATGATTTCAATAATTAAAACAAAAAACGCTCAATATAAGGAAATCCAAATTAAAATATTTGAAAAAAAAAAAAAAATTATTTTTTTCTTTTTTTAAAAAATAATTCTTAATATCTTTGTTTTCTTTCTATTTCATCATCTTCTTATATACTTTTATCTTATTCTTTTTAGTTTATCATTATTGAATTAATTTTTAATTATTTTAATTACTTTATCAAATAAAAAAAAATAAAATAAAAAAATACATAATAATAATAAAAAAACACAAACATACAACTTAATTATATATATTTTTTCTCTCTTTAGATTTGAAACAATATTTTTTGTTTTTTAATTAATTATTTTTTTTTCTTAATTATTGTATTTATTTATTTATTGTTTTTTTTTTTTTAAATTTTGAATTATTCACATATTTTTGTTTGTTTATTTTAATTTAATTCTATGATTAATTCTTTTTTCTAATATATTTTTTGTTTTTCATCTTATATTTTTATTTAATTAATTATTTAATATTTATAACAAATAAGTTATTTTTTAATTAATTTTTTTCTTGTTTTTTTTTAAATTTTATTTTGACTTTTTAGTTTTATAAAAAAAAAAATTCTTTAAAGAAGATATATATGTATTGTTTTATTTTTTTTTAAATATGTATTCATATAATTTCTAATGTATCTATCCAAGCGGTCCGGTCTCAAGTTGTTTTTTTTTTTTCTTCTTCTTTAATTTAATTATTAATTATTTTAGACATATTTAGACATTTTTTGTCAAGCATAAAATTTCAATTTAAAAAAAAAAAAAAATTAAAAATAAAACAAAAATACATTTTTAATTTTTATATGTATATATTTTTTTTCTTTCTCTTTTTTTCTCTGTTAAATATTTTGGGCGGGTATTTGAATGGGCTTCGTTTTTTTTTTTAAATTTATTTTCCATTTTTATCTTATATTTTAATTATTATTATTTTTTTTTTTCTACATTTTTTAGACGGATTATGGACGAATTAGATTATTTATTTATTTAGTATATTTATTATTTGAAATATATGAAATTTTTATTTTTACTCTATTTTATATTCATAATATTGTATTTTTTTTTTGTGGATGCTTATTGACACATATACATAATTTTTTTTTTTTTTTACTTTTTTTTTTCGTATGTATAATAACTTTGAAAATTACCATTAAAATCTTGTTTATTTGGTTTTTTAAATTTTAACTTTTTTTTTGAAATACATACATAATTGTTAATTTTTGAATTACATATTATTTTTTATTTAAGTTTTTGAATTATTTTTTTAATCTTTTTTTTTTTTTTTTTTTTTAATATACATGTTTGTGTGTGATTTTTTAAAATAGTTAAAGTTTTTAATTTCTAATTTTATTATTTAAATATCTCATTTTAAAATTCATAATTTTTATTTAATTAATTTAAAATTTTGTATAATATTCTTTTAAAATATATATATATATATATATTTTTTTTTCATATTTTTATTATTAATAAATTTCTCAAAAAATGAAGTACATATGTAATTTTTTTTCTTTTTAAAATTGTTTCTTAATGAAATTGAATTTTGTTCATTTTTTTAATTAATAAAATTTCGCACCAATAAGCACCGATAAGTTATCTATTTAAATTCAATAAAATTGAGTATGTTTAATTATTATTTTTAATTTTTTTTTAAAGATGATTGTAAGATTATTTTTTCTTTCTTCTTCTTTAATTATTTTTAAATGTTCTGAATAATTACTAGCAAAACATTTTTTCGCAGGATCAAAGGTTTTTTTTTTTTTTTTTTAAATACATAATTATTTTTCTTTTTTAATTGACTGTCCTTAAAAATGAACTATACTTTTAGTTGTTAGTTTTTTTTTAAAACGTTTCCATTTATCATTAATTCATAAAATTCAAATTTCTGTTTGTAGCTAATTGTTTTTTTTTTTAATCAAACGAAATTTCTAAAAACCCGCTTTACAAAATCTCAAATACCTCGCTAGTAATGACCTAAAACATTTTGTTTTATTTTTTTATTTTTTTTCAATTTTTTTGTATAATTTCTTGTTTATTTCAATCATTACTTATTTTTTTTTAAATATTTTACAATAATCGTAAATTCTTAAATTTTAAGATTTTGTTTTTTTTTTGTGAGAAAATTTTTGAAATTTTTCTTATTTCTTAAAAATTCTAAAATTTTCTTAAATTCAAATTTTTTACTGCCAATAATGTTTTTCTTATCTTATTTTATTTTTAAAATTTTACAACAATTAGTAAATTGAAAAGTAAACTGTGTTGACAATAATTATTACTTAGTTTTTTTTTTTTTTTTTTTACTTATATTTATATTGGAATTTTATTTTTATAACTTTTTTTTTTTTTGCTAGGATAAATTTTATAAATTCGTAAAATGTTTTAATTTTTATAATTTATTGAATTTTTCTCTTTTAAAATCGTGAAATATTTTATTTTTTTTTTTTTCAATATTTTAAACATTTTTTTTTTCAAAAGTGAAATGTTTTTTTAATAAAAGCGACATCATTTAAAGTGTGTGTGTGTGTGTGTGTGTGTTTGTTTGTTTTTTTGTTTTTAATTTTTTTTTTTAAATACATAAATTGTTTATGTTTACATTTGCTGAATAATATTTCTTATTTGTTATACATTAAATCTTTTTTTTTTTTTTATTTATTTCAAATAAATTGTTTTTCATTTATTTTTCTTGAATGTTTTTAAAAATATACATTGATTGATTTTAATCACAAGAATAATAAAATGTTAAATTTCTTTTTCTTTTCTAATAAATTCTTAATATATTGTCCACAACCAAAAATTTTTCATTATTATTTTTAATATTGAAATTTTGCATTGACCCGCCAGAAGCTGATTCTTTTAATTCAATCTGAAATGAAATATGTTGAAAATAAAAAAATAAATAAATAATAATATTAAAAATAAATTAAATTTATAAGTAAATCTTATGGGGAATTCCATTTTGTAACGGGTGTGACATGCTGACTCTTAAATATTGAAAACTCGTAGAGCAATTGCACTCTGATTAAACTTAAATGTTCCTAATATGCCCTCTAGTGAAAGCAAACGACGGCTACGATAAAACAGAAAAATTCAAATATTCTTAATCAGAATCGTCACTTTAGTAGCGTAACGGGTGTGACGCTGAAGATTTTGAATTTCACGGATTTTCGTCTATTTCACTGAATATCATAAAATTTTCATATAAACAATTCCAAAAATTATTTTTAATTATATTGTAGAAACTTGAAAGAATCTTTTGGAAAAATTTGACGAGGAACAATGCAATACTTTTTTCATAATTAAAAAAAAGAAATGTAACGGGTGTGACATATTTTGTAACGGGTGTGACAGCGAAACGAATTTCTACTGATAAGTAGCAAACATTTTGTTTTTAATACTGTTCCTCATCGTGATATCGTAAATAATTTAAAACTAGATACACCAAAAATTGATATATACTTATCTCTACCAGCTTTATTAATATTAATTTTAAGGAAAAAAGTGGTCGATTTGCGTGGAATTCTCCTTATTTAATTTTACATATGTGAACATACAAAAATACTTTAATTTTTATTCATTTGTATTTTTCATCAACAAGTATCGAAAAAAAAAAAAGAAATTTATATGACTTTTCACAATGATTTACTCAAATATATTACTTTGTTTTAAAATAAGAGTATCTATCAAATTGTTGAATTTTTAGTGTTCATATTTATAGAAGAATTCATAAAAATTTCAATTTTATGTAAATTCATTTATTTCCTCGATCGAAATTTGTTTCACGTATTTTAGATATATTTTTTTTGTTTGTTTATTTATATGCAACAAAATTTTAATTAACATCGAAAAAATTTATTTAAATTTTCAGTTTTACATTATTGCTTGTGGGGTGGATAAATGAAAGTTGGACAAACTTGCTATGATATCATATTTTATTCGTATATCAGTGAATTGATTTTTATCATTCAAAGTTTATTTTGCAGTAAATTCTTCTTTTGGTCGCAATTTTTATATGACTCCTAATATTAAATTTTATGTTTTGAAGAAATTATTTGAAAATTTTAGAACACAAAAGAGTTTTTTTTACTCTTTTCAATCTTTAAGTCAACAAATTACTTAGAAGAGAATTTCAAGAAGATTTTTCCATCACTAAATTTAGTAAATTCATATTTTTGAAAATTTTTAGAATATAAAGTAGAATAGCATAACATTAAGAATATTCTAGTATTGGAATAAATCAACTTAAAATTTTTCACTTAAAAATACTTGATTAAAATACGAGTATATGTACACACAATGAATATCTGACCTTATTAAATATCGAAATCCAAAGGTTTACTTTCGTAGAGACCAAAAAATCTAAAATTAATCTAGAGCTATGTAATAAATTCTGAAATTAAAATGTTTATATGCGACATTTATGACCAAAATCATTTCATTAAAAAATTATTATTTGAAATTGCTTTTTAACAAAATCAATTTCTGTTTATAAACACGTTTTCTTTTCTATTTTGCTCTTTTTTTTCTTTTTTAAATCACTATTTTAATCAATTACACATAACGATCAAAAATTAAATAAACAAGTAAATTCAATTAGTGAAACAGAAAAAAACAAATTGAATATTTTCTTCTATGTTAACAAATTACTAAGCTAATTATCATCTAATAACATTCCAATCAAGAAATTTTTGAAATTCATCACTTCAATACAATTTATGTTGTATACTATTAATTGTGGAGACCCTCTTTCACATTCAAATATTTTCTAGTTTTTTTTGTTGTTGTGTTCTTCTAAAATACATACATATATACATTTATAATTAAGTCAACACAACATTCACACTATAGTAGATGTTTTTTTTTTTTCTCCTTAAATAAAAATGGTCATTAAATTCAATATTTTATGGTGTAAACAAAATGTCAAAAGATTGTCACATGGGAGAATATTTTTTTTTCTTTCTAAATTATACAATGAACAATGAATTTACACAAAATGAAGGTATCAAGCATAGTACTTAAATATTTTGTTCATTCTGAAAAAAAAAAAAATTCCATGGTGACATTTATGTATATATATTTTTTTTTCGATCATGAAAAGGATTCTTTTATGTGGAAAATGTAATTAAGTAGATACTTTAAATTCATGTGATATAATTTATTTATTTTATTTTTTTTTCTTTTTGTTAAAGAAAAACCATAACAAAAATCTCCTTTTTTTTATTTTTAATTCCCTAAATTTTATCCTTTTTTATATATACATACTTGTATATATATTCTTTTTCTTCATTTTTATGTTTTTTGAAATCTTTATAAAGTAACAACTTGAAATTTTAATTGAAACATTTTTTTATGATTTAACGCTTGTAATTTGTATAGAAAAATTAAAATTGAGAAGTCGATCGTATATCAAAAAATAAATGTTATTTTCTTCTTTTTTAATTTCTGTCAATTCAATTCAATTTACAATGCAATATTTTCGAATTTATAATTTCCTTTCAATGTTAAAAGATTACTTTTGAAGAAGAAAAAAAAAATTGTTTTTAGTCACACGACAAAAGATTAAAAATATGAAAATGTGTTTTTTTTTTTTTTGGTTTGTGAAGGAATTCCCCTCAGTAAAATAATGAATTACATGCGGCACAGTATCCTTTCGTATAGAAAAAAAAAACAACATGCAGAACTTATATAAAAATGAATTAAGTGTCATGTTTTATTTTTATTTGATTTTTTGATGTTTTTTTTTTTTTTAAGTTGTTTTATTATTTTCAATTTTTGTCTGGTTTGTTGTTTGATGAGTTTTAGAAAAGATTTGGGTTTTAGATGATGATGATGATGAAAATGACTGCTAAAATGAAACTTATATCATGCGGCGGTTATAAGTTGTTGGAAATGGTTAAAATTTTACGATTTTACGATCCATTTCGTATATATTTTAAAAAGGAGGACAACGAAGGAACAAAATAAAATCAAAAAAAAAAAAAAAAAAAAAAAAAAAAAACAAGCAAGTTTTCATGTGCGATATTGTGTGTGTGCACATTTTAAGTCAGTCAGTGAATTTTTAGTGATGTTAAACATGACATTATTATAGTTATTAGGTTCTTCTGTAAAATGAAAAAAAAAAAAGTAACTAGCTATACATAAAAATATAAAAAAGGAAACATTTAGTACTTTTAAAAACTATGAAAGCTACATATGATTTATGATCAAGAACAACGTCTAACGATCCTGATTTTTATGATGCCGACACAAATAAATAAGTATATGAGATGCCGCGGTAAGGGGTTATATGGATTGTAGATTGTAATTATGTATTAGCTGTTGTTATACCATATATAACCAAAATATAACTGATTTTCATCATCAATTTTAAGGATGTGGTTCGTTTTTATATACATACATACTTATATAATTTTTTAAATCTTTTTATTTTTTTCAATTTTATCACAACATGATTTGTTGTACACAATTTCATGTCATTTCGCATGATTTTTAGTTATTTTCATTTTATTACAGTAATCAACTGACCAGTTAAAAGTAATAACTTTCAAAAAAGAAAAGAAAAATAAAAAAGGATACTACACAGAGGGGTTCTATTGATGATGTGTGAGTGATATGATGTTTAATGTGAGCATCAAATAAACAAAAAAAAAAAAAGTCATATTTAAAATATTAATTATTTCTCACGAGTAATTTTCTGGAATTAATTTTCATGGAAATTGTTTATTGTTACAACATAGATTTGTTGATTTTTTTATGTTATTTTTTTTTTCTTTTCAAGCAGGATATGTGGGGTCTTACAATTAATTAAGTCAGTTTTAGTTGGAATTTTAACTGAAAGAAGAGTTGAACTAATTGTAATAGCATATTGGGAAAAGCCAATGTCGTTCTACAAGAGGGTGAACTTCAGGAATCTCTATTTGAAAAATGTCTTTTTAAGACATAACATTTTGTATGAGTTTTAGAAAAAGTTAAAACACAACTCAAATAAGTAAAAATTTATATGTAGATAATGATTCTAAATATTCAAGTATCTTTCTGAGAAAGCTCATAACTCCTTAGCGCAAACTCACAGAACATTCTGCTCGGCACATGCTTTTATTATTATGTCTTATTCTTTGAAGTGTTTTGAAAATAGAATCCAATTAGAAGAAAATTCTTCAACATTAAAATAAGAAAAAAATGTACACAACTGTACACGCAATCACAATTAAAGCAACTTTATGCTATTATATTCTGTGAATGCTATAAAAACTACATTTTAGCTATTTCATTTTTAAAACAAATTTAATTACGCAAAAATTCATATTTTAATAAAAGAATGTCTACAAAATGCATTTCAAAATTTTTCTTAAGAAAAATAAAATTTTTTTTTCTCCAGTTATGTTTTTTTTTTTTTTTTTAAATCTCATAAAAATGCTTTCAAATCAATAAATTGCAGCCGTAGTAATATAGTACCGTACATACATATATTTTTCTCATCTGCATATTACAATTATTCATTCTTTTTGATAGTTTTGGTATATGAAAGACGATGAAGATGGTCTGGCAGAATTTGTTATGTCTACAATACTGAATGTGAATGAATGATGGATTACAAAAATAGAAAAACAAAAAAAAAAAAAAACAAAAAATACAAAATACATAAAGCAATTGCAAATGAAGAAATATAAAGTATGAAATTACTTATTGTTAATGTTATACGTGTTTAATATATTCAATCTTTAAAATTCTAGAAAAATAACACAACGAAAAAAAAAGAAACAAAAATACAGAAAGGATATAATAAAAATTCAAAAATATAACATGTTAAGGATAATACAACGATGTCGATATTATTTTATGTATAGTATGTATGTATATGTGTACGCGGAAAAAGAAGAATAAATTTCATTTGCGGTTTTTATAGCATATCTTTGGCAATAAACTGCTGATCCCTTTTCTGTCTAGTGAATTCTTTTGTTTAACTGTCAAGAACGTCTTAAAAATTTTTACGGCCTTTCTATATCATTCCATATTATATTTTTTTTTTAGTTTAAACCCTTCCTTCAATGCACATATACTAGACATTCATATAATACTGTGATTGCCTTCTACTTGTGTGGGCGAAACTTAAAAAAAAACAAAAAAAAAAAAAACAATAAAATAATGAAAAAAGGAGAACATACATTAACAGGAATATAAAATATATATTTTTCACCCGCAACCATCTATCATTACATCAAATTTTTCATTGCATCCATATCACACCTAAACTATTATTCTCTTTTTTTTTTTAAAATTTTCTTTATTGCTTTCCTTCTTTTTTCTATTTCATTTTATAACCGTTTACTACAATTGTATAATAATAAGTTTTGTCCTTCGCCTTGGTTTCCTTATTTTATCATCTTAAAGGAAATGTGCATGATGTGTATGCACATTCTTAACTCATTTACTGCAAAACTTAAAAAGAATAAAAAAAAAAATGAAATATCTGAGATCTGATGATTACGTTGCATCGTTGCAACTTAAATTCACTGATGCTTGTTTTTGTTGTTTTTACAAAAGTTTCTATAGTAACCAACTACTACATACGTACTCGTGTTTATAATATACTGATACATCCCGTCAAACTTTTATAATAATATAATGGAATGAGCTTAATATAGACGAAAATAAAACGTACATACTCATAATATTCTCTGTATATATTGCACAATTATTGCATTTTACAATTCCTAGACTAAAGTTGCGGATGATAACTGTACAAATATCATCAATGATAGTTTATGCAAGTAGCGTATCAGCTACTAAGGAAGCTATTGAGCACTTTAGAATGTTTTGAATGAAGAATACAAAACAGTTTTTGTTCAAAAAAAAAAAAAAAAAAAATACTATTTCTTTTTTTTTCTTCTTATTTTAAATTCTGTTGTGCTTATGTGTGTAATATAAACACCGTATTGTACATATCGCAATTATTCTATTGTTTGTATGTTCCATGTCTTCATTCTCTCTAAACTCAACCTATTTCATCAATTTTATCCGTACTAAAGATCTTTCTTCCTGTTTTTTATACACATATAATATAAAATTTTCTGAATACAATTCAAAAAATATAAACGAGTTATATAATTCTGATGTGGAACAAAAAACAAAATATTGCACATGGCTAAAAACTATTTTTATTTTTCTTCTTCTTCTTTTTTTTTTGACCTGATTATCAAGAAAAAGGTGTACTATATATTCTACCACCAACGAAAAACTTAAAAACCATTTCCCAAAGGATACACATAATGAAAGAACGTGAGAAAGATGTGAAACTTTTACTTTATTCCTTTTTATTCTCGCATTTAACAATTTCATTTTATAACTTTACGACAATTTCTTGTGTGTGCAGCAAAAACATATATATAAAGCACTATTTATATGTATGTATATATGTAGCTACTCAACAGAGCAACACAATGCAATTTGTGCAATTTTTGTGTTTTCTTTACATGGTTAGCAAAAAAAAAAAAAAACTGAACACAAGAACATCGAAATTTATATGTAATTTAAGTTTTAGTATGATAGAATACAGAAAATAATGACGATAGATATATAGTACATATGTATGTATTATGTATGTATGTTTTAAGGATAAATTTGTACACGTACATATTAAATGTATAATTTATATCCTTTTTCCACATGAAATGAAATGTTATTCAATAAAATCGCTGATAAGCGCATGTGGTGTGTTACAGATAAAAAAAAAGCACTTTTTTCTACCTCAATAAATTTTATTTTTCTTCCGTGTTTGTAATGTAATCTCTTTTCTTAATTTAATATTTTTAATATTAATTTTTTTAATATTCTTATAATCGTACGTAGAAATTTGAAATTTAGAAATATGTACTTCCACGAAGGACCTTTATGGTTCTTTTTTTTTTTTAAATTCCAAAGTCTATCTCTTTCAACATTTTTTTATTTGTTTTAACAAGACAAATATTAATTAAGAAAACACTTTGTTGTTGCTTTATTTCAAATTTATTCTAGAATTTAAGGGAACATTTTTTTGTTTTTGCAAGCACAGAAATATCACATAATTTTTTATATTTCAATAAAAACAAACTTTTTTCATAATCCATGCTTCAAATAATCATTTCAATTGCACAAGTTAAAAGAAAAAAAAAAAACGGTTCATATGAACTTTATTTTAAAGATAACAACTTTGAAAAAAAAAAAAACAAAAACAAAGTTTATTAAAATTTCATTATACGAATTATAGTCACATGTACACAACAATTTTATTAATCAAAGAATTTTTCATACATCAGTTACATGCACGCGCTCTCTTGTCTCTTATCTAATCTTTAAAAAAAATAATACATTTTACATCATAATGTAAACAAAAAAGATACAAAAGAAATTAATTTTATGAAAACATGAAAAATTAATTTTTTGTTTTTCAATTTTTTGACTTTTTTTTTTGTTTTTTTTTGTTTTTTGTTTTTGGTATAATTATTCGTGTAATTATTTAACAAGATACTTTTTTTTTTTTTTTAAATAATTATAATTACGCTACTTAAGATACAAAATTAACACTTGAATTTATTTCCATTAGAATTTTTTATTTATTTTTTTATTTTTTAATTTTTTGAATGTGATTTTATAATGTAATCGTTAAATTTATTATTTCAAGTATTTTTATAATGAGAGATAAGAAAATTTTCGAGTTATATTTCATGTAGTGTATTATATGTATGTACACTTAATTTAATGTCTTATTGGGGGTTAAAAGTGCAATAATTCATAACAAACTAATAATAAATTAAATAAATTGTGAATCAAAAATATAATTGGCATGTGTTAGTTGTATTAATAAAAAAAAAAAAAAAATGGTTATCTGTACTTGAATGAAAAAAGAAAGAAAAGCACAGTATCACTTTGTTGAATTAATTTTCCATTGAGATTTTTAAACAACGGAAAATAGTGTAAGGGTGACTTTTTCTAGAAAAATAAAATTGTGAACTTTTAACTTTATAATACATAGGAAGAAAATTATCTTGTATTAAATTTTATTAGTTTTTAATCAGAGAGAGGAACAAATATGAATAAACAGGAAATTTGAATTGTTTTAATAAGGACAGTATAATATGTTATTTAAAATTATTCTTTAGGATGTGCACTCATTAGCAATTTCAGTTAATCAACTATCAAGTTGTCTTTATAAAGGAATTTTTTTGAGTGCACATAGTGACTCTAGGAATATGTATTCTTGTAAAATATTGCTTATAGAATATGTTTTCTTTTATCTTAATCGAAATTGTACAAGCTTAGCCTTAATTTCCGTACTATTTAAATTTGAAAGGATCTCTAACCTTTCTTGTACAATTTTTCTCATAAATACAATAAATTTTTCATTGAGAAATAAAATTACATTCCTTGAAGATTTTAAATTTTTTCTTTATTTTCAATAATAAAGAGAACATTTTAAGATTATACGACGTTTTCATATTCTAGAAATTTGATTGCTAATTTATTTATTATATGAAATGAATTTTTCATTAAAAAATATCTAAACTCTAAATAAAATATTCTAAAAAGTCATCAAATAATCATAAAATTCTGTATAAGTACGTGATATCCAGCGGAAATTCTTATGAAATTTAAATAACAAAATAAAACTATGAACAAAAACTTTAATGACATACACTATATCTACGTTAGAAAAACAAAATAAAAAAAAAATAAAAAGGAAAAAATAAAATAAAAACAAGACAAAAATATACAGTAAATACATACAATATCAGAAAATTATGAGAAATTCAATAAAATGAAAGAAGATACTAATAAAAAAGGACATAAGACATGATAATAATCATTATTTTGGTTATTGATAAAATCATCATCATATGCAAAAAAAAAAAAAAAATATGTATATTTTTTAAATGAACATAAAAATAATTTTTATGCAAAGTTAAATAGTTTTTCATCATAGGAAAAACAACACTGAACAAAAAAAAAAATTGATAAACAATTTTATTATACGGAAAAAAAAAATTGATCTAGTGTATACAATTTAATCGCGGTCGTGTATGTCATTTAAACTTTTTATATGAAACATTTAAAAAATGCATTAAAAGTAGCATATAAGTTAAATTATATACTTATTTTTATTTTTTTAAAAGTTTTATGATTAAAATGCCTGAAATAATAAAAATTATTAATGGTGTATGCATGAAAAAAGATTTGTTTTCCGTTTAAAACAATTTTTTTTTTTTAATTTTTTATCTATTATTTTTTTTTAGTTTTAAAATATGTATATCCGTATTCAAGTATATAACTTTCTGTATAAGTATGAATATCATTTATGAGCAGTGCGAGCACACATTGATTTTATTGCAAAATAATCAAAGATTCATTCGTAAATGCAATTTAAATTTTTATTTTGTACTTAAAAACGGAAGAAAAATAAAGAGAGGAGATGGTATTTTATAGATGCGCGCGTTTCTTTTTATATGACAAAAACCTTAATAATATTTTTTTTTTTGTAACTAGTATACTAAAATCGAATCTAAATTTAATTTCAGGATTATTCATCTATTATTTGGTTTTTTTTTTTTACTTATATTCTGCGTCTTATTTAGTATCAAATGGAAATTTTATGATTATTAGCTTAAGTGCTGACACTATTAACTATGAGGTCAAAAATTTCTAGGAATTTTATGCTATTTCGTACTGTCATGCTCTTTTGATGCGATATGTGATGGGATATCATGCATTTTATGTTTATATTATGGGTTATTTTTTGCAATTACATATATCGTATATCATATATTATGTATGTTAAAATAATTACAAAAATAAAAAAAAAGGGAAAGAAATCAATTTATATTTTTATTAGACGAAAAAAATTAATTAAAAAAATTTAGCGTTAAACTGGTTTAGAAGACTATTAAATTACTATAATCATTTTATTTATGTATTAGTTAAATTTTTAGTGAAATACCTTTGAAATATTATTATTTGTTATCATGATTATCGCGTAAAAGAACACTTGAAACAGATTCTCTCTGGAATCTCTGTGGTGCATTATTCTTTTTTTTTTCTTAGTAGTACATTGTACATACCAAATATAAAGTATTCAAAACCCAAACAAAATTCAAACTCGTGTCCTACTACGTAAAAATGATAAGATCTATGCGCATGACTGCGAAGATAATCTTTTGATATTTTTTCATTTAGTTGTGGGTAATTTTCAAGTAATTTTTGTATCTATATTGATTATCCTTTTTTTTATTATTATTATTTTATTATTCAGTTGATGAATATTAAAAAAAAAAATTAATAGTTGTTGGTAACGAAAATTAAAAGATATTTTTGAAAATAACGTTGACAATAAAACAAATTAAAAAATTTTTCTTTGAAAAATATAAAAACTGTAAAAGCTCAGATTATTTCTACTTAATAAAAAAAAAATAACAGTTTTGTGGTAATTAAAAATAAATATATATCAGTGCGTTTTATGACAAATTTTATAGTTTTTATGTGTTTCATTAGTCAAGAAAAAAAAAATAAATAAATAAATAAATAAAAGAAAATTTTGGATGAGAAATTTCGTCATTTGCCATTAATGTTGTCCGATTAAAAGATCATTAATAAATTTTAAAAAAATAAAAAATTTATTTCAGTTAATTTTATATTCATCCGCAAAAAACACATACATATATGTATGTATGTACATATGTGAAATATCATATGAGCGATATTTCTCTCTCTAGGTATTAAAAAAAAATTTTTAATTCGCTATTTTATTAACTTCTTAAAAATATTTTATTACTTTTTAATTTGATTTTATAAATTTTTATAGATTTCTTAAATATTTGCATTAATTCCATTCTCAGACTTATTATTATCCGTACATATAAATATTATTTGTGGTTTCTATTATTGTTTTTATTATATTTTTTTTTGTAATTTATGAATAACAATTTTTTTCATAAATAAATTTATAAATAGTTCAAAATTTAATAACTTGTTTATAATTTTTCATTTGAAAACAAAATTAAAACCATCTGATGATTTCTTCAAAAACTTTAAAATCATTTTTTCCCATACATCGATTTATTTATGAAAAAAAAAAAAAAAAAAAAAAGAAGTAATAATATCTTTTTTAATAACTAAACGTTCATTTTAACAAAAAAATTGAATGAATCTTCATCATTAACAAAACGTGTGCACCTATTTTATTACAAACTCTTTTTTAGCGGAAAAAAAAATTAAGCATATTTTTATGACGTCTTAAAATTTCCCCATTAAAAAACAAAATTTCATTTTGCGAAAGAGTTAATTCGGTTTTGAATTTTGATTTTATTACTCAATATGGTTCATTCTTAAAAAATCATTTAAACAACCTTTTTTTTTTTTTTTATTTTGGAGTTCTACTGTGCTTTACTTTTATTTTATAAACTTTTTTTTTTTTTTTTTATTGACAAAAACAAGTAAAAACGAAATTGAAAAAAATGTTTTGTTTTTTTAAAAGATGTTATAAAGTAGCATTTACGATCGTAAAAATATTGAAAACTGATCTTTATCATTCATTCAAGGTAATTTTTGTTTTAAATGTATTAAAAACACGTTGAGAATTCACTCAAAAGAATTAAAAGAGTAATGATTTTTTCTTAAATTTTTTAATTTAATATTTAATATCTAATCTGTCTGGACTCATAACGTATCTACTCACGCAATAAACCATAATATTTGTCTCATCCTGTAACACGTTCCGGATCATTTTTTATTTTTTTAATTTGACTTCGGCCAAATTTTGTGTGCCCTGACTAAATGGAGATTATTTTTCAAAAATAAAGGCCAAAAAATAAAAGACAAAAACGAAACATTAAATCAAACACAAAACATGGTAGCTAGGTAGCCAATGTAACGTATCATTTCTCGACAGTGTATCACCTTTTTTAATCGTAAATAACGATGACACAAATCGACTGCGAAGTGAAAACAAAAAATAAATGAAATTTTTTTTTTTTTAATAGCTGCAAAAGTTTCAGAATAATGTTTTTGGCTTTTTTAATGAAATTAAAAGAAGTTTCCAGAGGGAGATGAGACAACATTATTTGAATGGAAGCTTAAATAGAAGTAAACAAATGATCATAAATTAATTTTCCAGAACGTTTGAAATGTCAGGAGAAATTACCAAGAATAACAATGTCGGTCTTATAAAGAAGAAAACAAGATTCGAAATCAGTTTGAACGGAAGGAAACTATCGAAAAATTTTTACTTTAAAAAAAAGCAACGAAATATTTAGATCCAATTTTTTTGGCTTTTTTAAAATCAATATCCTGAATTTAACGTTTTTGACTTTTTTTTTAATTACTAGCACAAATACATACACAATACAATATTACATTTTCAAGATTTTGCGATCAGTTGGATGGTTTTCGAAATTAATTTAAATACAGTGCAACAGTTGTAAAATTATTGAACTTTTTTAAGGATTCACTGATTGACAGTTATGCAATAGCTCTCTTTACACACTTATTACTGGATAATTAGATCACAATGTGACTTGACCTATGTATAACAACTTCACAAATAATACAATTATCATTCAATAGCTCAAAAAATCTATCAAAACAAGAAGAACAATAAAACGTTTTTTCGTCAATTAACTGTTTGATAGTGTATAATACATTCTTCGTTTACGTAGGTTGGTTATCCAACGGTTGAATAACTGTTGTATCGTGTATGCATTTTTTTTATTCAACTGATTGAGAAGTAATACAAAAATAAAATAATCAAAGTAATTTCCATTAAATCAAACATGAAAAATTAAATGAAAATATGTATATGTGTACGTAATAATAATATGTTCAAATTGTTTTATGGGTAGATTTTATTATTCTTCACATATTCATTACACGTTATACAAAATATAAAATTAAAAAAAAAACAAACAGGGAAAAATAAAAAAAATATCAAAAAGTAATAATACATGAAATGATATTTGCATTTTTATTATTATTACACGAAACATTCATGATTCAAATGAATTCATCAAATTGAATGTTGACCACGAAAATGTATGTAAAAAAAAAAAAAAATAAATAAAAAAGGAAAAAAATCTGTCTGTGTTACATGAATCGCGTGATTTTGTTTACTACATATTTTTATTTTTTGTATAGTCAGTATGTATTTTTAAAATATTTTATCAAATCTAGGTGATATGTGTGAATTTGTAAACATAACTTCTGTTTTTTTTTTTTTTCTCTCATATCATTATATTGAACAAATTTTTACACATTTTTTATTTGTCAACAAAACATTTCATTTTTTTTTTTTCAAATCGATCATCATATTAAATTAAATCAACAAAAAAAAAAAAAAAGAAAAAATATTTTATATATAAAATAAAATAAAGAAATTATGCTTATCCAGATTTTTCTTGTACACATATGAAAAATTTTTGTGTGCTTTATTTTTTATTGTTATTATGTAAATTCATTACTTTTGATTGTTTGTCATAAAAATGAACTTTGAGACTTTCAGTTTATGAGAAATTTTGTAATTACAATTTTGTATATATGTATGTAAAACGAAATTTTATATTGATGTGTTTTGCAAAGGATTAAACGTTGTTGTTGTTACTATTTTAAAGGAAGAGAAAACAGAAGAAAAATGATAAAAACTTAAAGAAGATAAGGAACAAAACTTTTTTACTAATCATTAAAGTAGTAAAAAAAAAAAAAAAAGCTGCAAGACTAACTTTTAGAGCATATTATAGATTAGGTTCTTCTGCATTTAAAAAAAATAAAGATTTAAGAGTGTAAAAAGTACATGTAAAAAACGTATATAAAAAATGTATATGTAGATAATTCTCTAGCACAATATATTTTGTGCTGCCCATCGTTTTATAGTTTCTTTTTTTTTTCTTGCTTTTTTTATTTTTGATTGTATGTCGTCATAGTCATTTAAGAATATAATCTCTCTATGACTTAAAGTCGCTGCTACAGCACAAAAAAAAAATATGTTAAAGAAAAATATATCTGTAATCAGGCTAAAATCGTATCAAAAGTCGTAAAAGGTGAAAAATTTTTACGATCGAAACAATAAAATTGAAGTTGCGATTTAAAGTATACATATACATATATGTATGTATGTACATACGTATATTTTGACTATGATTATGTGCTTGTATTTTGTCATTTCGGTATATGTATATAAATAGCATTTTGAGACATCAGAGAATTATAAGAATAAAATATGTTAAAAGAAGGAGGATTTGATGGCTATCAAAGTGTAAAAAATGAAAAAAAAGAAAAAACTAGAATATACATAAAAAGGACAAAACTTAAGAAGAAATCTTTATGTTTGTATGAAAGAATTTTGTTTTGGTCTTAAAAATCTACTATCTATACTTTGAATTAATTTTATTTTTCCTGTTGTTTTTTTGTTTGTTTTGTAGTGATTCGACTAGAACACATTGAAATTAAAATAATATCAAAAATAAATACTACATACTATTTTCTGTCTTCTCATCAAAATGCTTAGATACAAAATTTAAAATAAAAAAAAGAGAAAAAAAAAAACACATTTTATAAGATTTGACAACACTTAACAGCTGCTGCTGTTAATGCACCTTTTGCAATTTTATTAAAAGTCATTCGCATAAATACAACGGAAATTTTTGCTATAAAAATTTTGAAATAAAAATGAAGGAAAAAAAATTATTTTTATTAAATTTAATAGATTTTTAATGTGCACATTATTTTAAATAATAAGTACATATCGTATCTGTACTCATTAGATCAACTGCTAAGATGGACCCTTTTTACTTTTTTTTTTTTTTATAAAAAAAAAAAAAGATACAGAAAAACAGAGATCTTTATGAAGATATAAAATTGAATATTGAATCATCCCGAATAAAATAAAAGGGATTTAACGTGCTTATTTAAAATTGTTACAGATATAATTTTTAATAGGATGCTTCAAAAATATAATCTCATAAAGTATGATGGTCATTTTTTGACTTTTTTTTTTGTTTTTTTTTTTTTGTTGTGAAATTTTTCAAGAAAAATACTATTTTGCAAACAAGTGAAGCATTCACATACCACATTCGATGAAGGAATGTTATGGTCCTTGTCTTATTGCTTTTAAATAATTAAATTTATTTGAACAAAACAAAATAACAATAATAATAATAATTGTTCGTTTTTAAAAATTTAATTTGTTTTTGTGCAGGTAATATATGAGCTTTCATTTTTCAAATCGTAAAAAATTAATGATAAACATTTTACTTTTAATATGAAATTATAATAATTAAAGATTTTATTGTACATACATATTTTGTTTGAAAAAAAAAAAATCAATAAAATAAATAAGAAATGAAAAATATTAAAAGTGAAATTCTTTTATGGATAGATAAATTAATTACCGGTTGCCGTTTACAATTTTAGGTCATCAAATAATTGATTGAGAACTTTTTCTTTTATAAATAAAATAAATTTTTTTATAGTTTGCACATTTGATACATCTGAAGATGTTGCAATTTTAAAATAGTATACTAACTTTTACTAAAATCTTGAGAAATAGCATTTATAGACATCACTTTTTAATTTTCCGGTTATGAAATTTATAAAAATTTTGAATTTTGTTTTACAGACCGTTTACAATCAAGATTCAAACTTAGAGTCAGATTACATATGTACCTATATATGTATGTACCTGTCCCATAAAACTTCAGCCTTGAGTATACTACCTCAGCCTCAGAGTTAGGTCTACTTCTACTTTTCAATTTAAATGTTCGAAAATTCATTCAAAACATTTCATTACAAAGTTGATTTATATTTTAGTTAATTTTTTTATTAATTTATTTTACAATTTAATAAAGTATAAAATAGTTTTATTTTTAGTATTTTATTTCACAAGGAAACAAACAATAAAATTTTGTACATTTTGTTGATTCTTTTATTCTATAAAATCAAATTCAAAAGGCATATCATTTTCAAAAGATTGTATTTTAAGATTTCTGTTAAGAAAATTTCAATGACACAAAAAATACTTGAGTTTTTTAATTAAAAATAAATACAAAGGATAAGAAAAGGAAATATATTGTATTTCTTTAGTTTGATATTATTCGATTCTAAAGATATCTATTTTTAATCTTCAATTTTACAATTTCTCGAGAAATGCTTAAGAAAGTGCAAGCACAAAAGAAACTTAATTGAAACAAACAAAGAAAAAAAATTTATATTGTAAGAAAAAAACAAAAAACGAAAATCAATTTAAATATCGTTTTTCGAAATTTTAATTAAATAAATAATAAAAAAAAAAAAAAAGTGCAAAGTTAATAAATAAATAAATAAAAAAAATGTACTTACAGAGACTAATATAATAATGATTTGCTACGTTGAAACATCAGCTAAACTGCTTGAAGGTCTAGGTCGTATTATAGGTGGATCTGGTGTTGGCGGTCGTATTGTTGCATTTACATGAAAATGTGATGATAATATACTTGTTGAACCTACATGAACTGGTGAATATGGTAAATATGTTGGAGGACCGTTTGCTAATGCTGCTGCAGCAGCTGCTGTCGCTGCATAATAATTATAATTGTATAAATTTGTTGGATACCTTAAATGTATAGTTAATGGCCTAACAACACGTATAGCTGAAATTGAAATTTAATAGAAAAAAGAAAATTACTTAAATTTGAAATTAATCATATTTTAAGTAGGTAATAAATTTAATTTAATTTTATTATTATTTTTTTACAGTTATTTTTTAAAAAAAAAAAAAAAGAAGAAAGATACATATTTTTTTCATATTTTAGAAAATAAAGCAAAAAAGAATTATAAATATATTGTCTGTAAAATCGTATTGAATTCAAATCAAAACATGATCTGTAATTTCTCATAAATAACTTATAATTAAATTTAAATCACAATTAAATATAAATGTTCAATTACAGTTGAGATTGTATAATTATTATCAATCCTTGAAATCTTTGCATAGGTATACAATTTAAAAGGAAAAATCTTTGTATAAAAACATCTGCAGAAAAAATAGTCGTTTTTTTTTTATTTTTTTTTTCAAACATGAATTTTCTTTATGAATGATTTATTAAGACAGTAACATGATATCCCTAATTGGAAATAATAGTTTCGCATAATAATGATAAATTTGAATTCATTTTAAATATCACCCTTTTTTTTTCTCTCTATAATATCCTGATCTCATAATACACATTCATTTGTACTGATATATGCACATATTATGTTCGCAAACTTCATCAAGCAACAGAGTAGCTATACAGCATTCTAGTTTTTCTCTTCTTTTACAATTAAATACATTTCATAAAATGAATATGTGTATACATATTTATTGTTTAATGTACTGAAACGGAAAGCCGGAAAATCGAAAATTATAAGCCTAAGGCATATTGTTGCACTTGCCGTGTGATGAATAAGAAACATTAAGAAAATAAAAAAAGAATAAAAAAAATTTTTAAAATATTTTTCTTAAATGTACAACTAATAATGTGCCGTATATCAGTAACGGGCAGTAAAACTTTTACGCTAAGCAGTCCTAAGGGATTTTTCTTGAAAAGTATTAATGAATTGTTAGGCACGCAATTCAACATCGTCATTTTGGCACGTTTTTTTCGTTTTTTTCTGTGCATTTCAATTGCATACACATACTTATAATTTTTGTAATGTCTATACTGCACATTGCAATTGAAAATTGGATTGAATTGCACATTGCATCAGAAGCATCTGACACCTTTTATACCGGTCAACACCCATATTTTTTTAAACAGTCTTCTTTCTTATTTTCAATCTTCGAATTCGAACTACTAAGTGCTGTTACAATATACTTTTGCTAATATTAATTTCTATGTTTTTCTGTATCTGATGTTGCTGTTTTTTTTTTTTTCCTATTGATACAAGCATTGACTTAGCTATATACATAGCTACCAAGTGTACTACATATTTAAGTTTTCTGGATTTGAAGAAGACCTCTAACATTTTATAGGTATTATAAGCTCATGACTAATGAATTCATTCCCATGCCGACGTAGTACACCTTCAGGCTATTTAAAGTGAATACCGGTTGCTAATATGTATTATTATTATTATTATTATTTTGTAATCGGAATTCATAAACTGTTTCTCGAATAGTATTTAATGTTGTATACAATTTTTGCTTTATTATTATAATATTTTGTTTATAGGCAAACGCAAAAGTTTTATTTATTTATTACTAACGCGTAAACCAACTAATTTAGCTATAAGGTGCAGTACAAGACGTCTGTTCTCTATTCCTTATTCTACTAGATTTTTAGCTTAAATGCAAAAATGTATCTTATTGTTTTCTTTATTTGAAAGCATTTTATATTTTATTTTTATTTTTAAATAGTTGTATTTTCATTTGAAAATATGTTAAATAGGCAACAAATTATTTTTACTGTGTTGCAATTCTATAAGTGTAAACTGAGAAAATTTTTAAATAATAATTTTCATAGTTTTATTGACTTTTGTTTGGTGATTGATTTACAAAAATGGCTTGTACATGCTTTAATTCAAAACAAATTTTCTAAAACGAAAAAGAAAAAAAAAAAAAACACATCAGTACATACATAATTGAAACGTGAACGCATGTTAAGGAAATACAATATCTGGCCACTTTTTATAACAAAAATTCCAATGGTGTTTATTTTCAAATTTTAATTTTTTTCCTTCTCACAAAGTTAAAATAAACACGGCGATATGTGAAAATATACAAAACATTGAAATAATAAATAAGCAAAATTACCAGAAGTCTAAAATAGAACAATAATTTAATATTATTTATTGATTACGAATGTTTAGAAGGAAAGTATGTATGTTTTCTTTTTTTTGTAGCAGACCGTGTTTTTCGTTTCTATACTAACTTCCACTGGCTGGACTGTAGTCTAGCTGAATAATGTAATTCATTGCGAATGGAATTCATTTGTTGGAAAAAAAAAAAATATTGCAAATTAATATTGAAATTAAGTAGACACAAAGAGAGTAATTTTTTGCATATTGAAGGACACGGAAGTATAAAAAAGGATAACATTTTTTTGTTGTTTCTTTTTAAATTAACAACAGAACAAAATGTAATGAATTATAAATTTTTTTTTTTTTTTGTACAAAAATGAAATTAATAATTTGAGCACGTTTCACAAGCAACAAGTAACAAGCAAAATCAAATGTGTTTGTATACATAACACATAATTCATTTTGATTTGATTGATTAGGTATCACATAGCATATCCGATGACGATGATCACGCTCAGAAAATCTGGTCTACGTACATTTTAGTTTTTTTTTTGTTATGAAGATCCTTATTATAGGAATATTTTAAATACTTTTTTTTTGTAGTTTCTCTTTCTGAAATCATGTAGTGCATCTGGATGGCATCATCAAACATAAACTTGTACTAACCTACTTGATTTTATTTACCTATTGAATATTTGATTTTTAGCGATATTTAACTGAAAGCTTGATTTTAATTAAAAATTTCAATTTTTTGTAATGGAAATATAGACAATTTTTTTTGCAAATAAAATAACTGTTTTATCGAATAAATTTTAAAGGTAATTTAAAAATTCCTATACTTAATTTCTTAATCAAAACTTTCTTGTTGCGCGGTAGGTGAATATTTTCTCAATTAAAATTTTATTAATTTATTTATTCATTTTAGTTGTTGTTGTTTTTTCTTCATTTGTTCTGTATTTATTATCCTTTATAATTATTTGATTATATTCAAAACTTAGGCATATATTTGCAAACTCATATTTCAATTAATTTAATTCATTTTTTACAACATTTTTACTCATAAAAAAGTAAATACATATTACAATTTTATTTTTTTATTATTATTATATATTTTTTTAAATCAAAAATAAATTAAAAAGTCACAAATTTCATTGCCCTTTCATAAGTCTTTGTTTAGGCCTAAAGGTAAGTAAAATAAATTTTATTATTTTGGATGTGGCCCTTATACACCCGTAAAAATGTAATCATGTTTTGTTTTTTCTTTTTATTTTCAAAGTTGTTTGTTATTGATGTGTAAATTAATTGAAAGTAACATAAAGAAAAAAAAAAGATACATAATTCTTTTATAGGATTATGACTAAAGATAAAACAAAGATAGTATATACGATACATATACATACATATGTTGGTATATATACGTATACCTACTTATATGTATATTGCAGATGGTCATCTTGTCCAAGACATAAAGTGCGCCCAATCAATTTATACAAGAAACTTGTTTTATGTATTTATTTTATTTTAGTTTATTTTTTTTAAGTTGAGGTTAATATAAATGAATTGGCAAGGTTCAAGCAAGTTTTAACACCACAAATATTCCGCATTTTATATGTATTTTATAATGCCATACAACTACGACATCCTTTATTTCTACTTTTACTATACATACTATACATATACAGCAACAAAATAAATAAGAAGAAGTAAATGCACTTTTCATGATAATAATAAACCGCGAACATCTTTAAACGATGGATGGATCATGTTTGGATCTGAATCATCATCATCGTCATCATCAATATCACTTTTTTTTTTCAAGTCAACAACAGAATATGTGTACTTGATGTATATCCTCTTCAAGGCATTTTATTAGTTTAATATTATTGAATGTCCATAATTTTTGTTATATAAAATACAAACTTACTTACTAACATTTCTTATAATATACATACGGGTACATACTCGTATATTAAAAATGAACACTTTTAATGACTTTATAACGTTCTTGTTAAAGTTTTAAGGTCATAAAGTAAACAAGCTCTTGTTAGTTAAGGGTGTTGTTTGTGCATCCGTCATATATGGATGCTTTTTACTTTTTTTTGATGTTAGTTACGTTTCTTTACAAAAATCTTAAATATCTACGATATAATAAAGAAGGTCAAAAGGAATTTTAAAAATGAAAATAAACAGAATGAAAAGAAAAAAGTACATTCGAAGTGTTATATAACACCTGGGGTGAAAATGCACGCGAAAATAATTCTTCTTTTTAGTTTTTTTTTTTTAAAGGTTTTTTATTTATTTTCTGTGACGAATTTTATGATTTGGCACAACTAAAAAGACATGAATAGGTGAGTATTATTCACGCGTTTTTTTCCGTTTATTTTTTTTCCATGATGCTTTTTTATCTTTTTTATATTTATATTTTACTTATTACCACATTCATCAACAAATGTAAAACAATGTTAACGAGAAAATTGATGTTGTATGAAAAGAAAGACACTATGTACAGTTAAAGTATCTTTAAAAAATATATATATTTACAAGAGGTGGAATATAAAATTTATAATTGAAGTTGAAGAATAATTTAACAAGAAGGGCTGGCATGAAAAACACATAAAATTATGACTTTCTAATTGCATTTTAATCAGAGAGAGAAGATGATTTCCTTATTATATTTTTTCTTCTTCTTTTTTTTTTTTCTACAATTTTATTTTTTATATTGTTTATTTTTTTTTATTTATTTTTTTTAGTTTTCATTATTTTTGTTTTTATAATTCAACTTGAAGAAATTATCAATCGTAAAAGATTGTTTTATGATATCATAATAATTTCGCCCACTGTGGGTAAAGAATACTAAAATATAATATATTTAATATATTCTTATATTATTTTAGTAGTTTGCTCAAGAATGAATGACTTACACAATATACAGCTCAAGAACTAACAAAAGTTTGTTCTGTGGTAATTGAGTCAATAAGTAAACGATGGGTGAACATAAAAAATTCTTCAGAAAAAATTGCATTCTTATTTTATATACATATAATACATACGTATATACATACGCAATGTATACTATAATATAGAATATATAGCGTAAAAGGATTGACGTGCTTTAGATATCTTTTTTGTTTGTTTGAAATAATAAAAAAAAGAATTGTGTGTGTGTGTGTGTGTGTGTGTGTTTATGGAAAAAAGGAAAAACTTTTGTTAGCTCACATAATGCAATAAAAATGAACTTCCACTTAAGAGGAAAAGTGCATTGAATGTGTAAAATCGCATTAAAAATAGACCATTCCTATATTATATATATTATTATATTTCTGTTTAACTTATATTTTTTTTTTCTTATTATTATTCTTCTTCAAATTTTATATGAATGTGTTGTGTTGTATTTATTTCGCAAATGTCTGCAGAAATGTTAAGTAGTAAAAAATATAGAAAAGTTAAAAACTCTTTTAAATGCATTTTTATAGTCATATATTACTTCCTAGAAAATGTATATTTCATGAAATTGTATTTCCTTTTTTATTATTTTTATGGTTTTTTTTTTGTTTTATGAAATCAAAAACTTTACATTATATTACGTGAATTTTGAAACATTAACGTTTTAGATAAAAAGTTATAAGGATGTAATTCATTATATGAGCAGGCCTTGGGGATTTTAATCGGATCCTTGCATATAACAAAATAAGTATATATTAAAAAACAAAAACTACATACATATATACACATACATGTATGTATTTGAATTTTGTATGCCACATGGATCATTATCATGTTTAAATCTGTATTTTTCCTTATTAATCCATAAATGAAGAATACAAACACACAATCACACATGCGGTATTACGTATTTTATTTTATTTTATTTTTTTTTAATTTTATTTTTTTTTTTTTTCAAAATAATAATGGTCGATGCATTCTTCTTTTCTTCTTAAAAGCTTTTTCAATAAAGGGTGTAAATCATGAATTCAATAAAAACAAAAATAAAGAAAAAAAAATGTTAAGATCGTAAAGCTTTTCGTTGTATCCAGGTAAAAGATATTAAATGAGAATTTTTAATATCCTTAAAAGTTATAAAAATACAAGAAAGATTGGTTTTTTTTTTTTGTATTTTGAACTACCTTAGCATAATATTATTTCAATGGAAAAAAAAAACACAACAACGAGCTTTTTAAAGGTTATACTTTTCAATCATAAGAAAATTTATTATGAAAGCAAGTTGCCTATAAATTTTCTTGATAATTTTTTTAATGTATAAAATGTTTTAAAATTTTTTTACGAGTATTATTTATTTTTATTTTTTTATTATTATTATTATTTTTTTTTTTTGAGTTTTTTTAGATATTCTTAAAATTGAAAATTATTTTAATTTGCATATATTTTTTTATTTTTTCCGTTTCAAATTTTTCTATACTAATTTTATGTGAAAACATTAAAAAAATAGTGTATATTGTAAAAGAATTATAGTATGTATTGAAAAACTAATAAGTACTTGAAATTTTGTTTTTTGCTTGAAAAATATTCTCAATTAATTTTTTATGAGGTCACAAGGATAAATAAGTTTTTAATTTAAATTTTTTATTATCTATAGTTTTTAATTTCTATTTTTTTAGTTGTACACAATGTTATAATTTTAAAAATAAAAAAAAAATAAAAAATCGATTATTCTAATATTAATTGTCCTTTGTATAGAAAAAGTACTCGTACAATTTATATGCCTTTGTATAACCTGTGCACTTTTTTTCGTACTGTCGTTGTAGCAGAGTACAAAAAACGCAGTAGAAAATATTTGATATCAAGTTAAAATTTTCCATTTTTAATATTTAAATGAGATAATTTTTGTGTCTACACTCCCACATTAGATTTCATAATTATCTAAAGAAAAAAAGATACTTTTGCTTAAAGTAAAAATCTTTGTTTATTCAAGTCAAGAATTGTTAATTTTATGACTTTTCCTTATTTTTGTATTATTCAATGTGTAGTTTTTTGTAATAATTTTTGAAACGTAATGTGTATTATTATATGAATGCACTTAATGCACATCATATATTCGTACTATTATTATTATTATTTTTAATAGATATATCACATTGATCTATCATAACCAGGTGCTATGATGCATAATTTTTTTATAAAGTGTTTGATATCAAAATATATCCAGATGATGTCATTCATGTATAACAACAGAGACAACATCTTAAACATGAAATAATAAAAAAACAAAAAGAGAATATAAAAATAATAAAAAGACATAAAATACATACAACAACAGTAATAAAAGAAAAATTGTTGTATTTATTCAAGTTAAGACGGAACTACACTTAAACTTTTTAAAGACATCTTTTACGGCCTTTTTAATAAGGCAATTTCAGACGATGAAAATGACAATACATGTTAAAATATAATACTGTGTATTATACTGTATATATGAATACATATCAAGATATGTAGATTTTAATAGATAAATACGTGAATAAAAAACAACCAATATGACATCATATTATCAAACGTCAAATGAACATTATATATAAGAAAAATAAGTACAGACAAGCTGTTTGCACTTTTTTGTATAAATAGACTTTTTATGGACTGAAATTCTCATATTCTATTATTTGAGATAAAATTTATTGAATGATGTATCAAACAAGGTGTTAAACGTCTTTGTTTTTGTTTTTTTGTTTTATTATTGAAAGGGCTAAAAACAAATTACAAGTTGACTGATGTGATTTATGAAGTATTTAATGACTAAATGAACTGTTTTGTTATCCTTTTTGTTCTGCTTTCAGAATAATAAAACTCTAAAACTAAGCACAAATTTTATCATTTTATTGTTAGAACAACGAATAGTATTGAATTTTGAAACAAAGATACTTTAAGACATTAGGTATTGTAAGGATTTTTAGTTTTTCTTTATTGTAAAATTTGTATTTTTTTAATTTTGAATGTAAGTCACTTTTCTTTAAAGTAAAATTTAAAAAAGATAAAAAAGTGTGCGGGTATGTAACTTTGTTATGAGCTAGAGTGTGTTCTTTTAATTACAATTAAATTTTTGAGATCATCAATTTAATGTTTTCTTTCCAATTTCTTAAGTTTCCCCCAATTAGTGCAAAAATTATTCTAACAAGCTTTTAATATCCCCCATACAGTATTTCCACTCAAAATAAATTTAAAATTAATAATCTTTTATATGTGGTTTTTATATTAACAATATTTTAAAAAAAACAATCAAATACCTTCGTCAATCCTTCTTGAAGCTTCTTCAATATCAGCTCTAGCATCCTTAAGTATAGCATACATGACTGGCATCATTTTCCAAGAATACCGGAATTTTTCTAATAATTTTTGACAATATTCTAAAAGACGTTCTGCTTTTTGACCTGAAAAAAAAAAATGAAATTCATTTAATTAGAACAATTTATAACTAAAATATTTCCATTCAATTTTTTTAAAGTTGTTTCGAAATAAATAAAATTTTGTTTTCAAAGTTTATAGATTTTTCCATTTGTCGGCAATACTTGAATTTGACATCCTAGTGTTTTTCCAATTTCTGTTGTAGTTTTTTTGATATTCATAGTGAATATTGGTGCTATAGTTATTTATATATTCCTAAATCAGTTTTTATACGACGGAAAACACCTTATAGATTCTGTGTTTGAATTTTCTAATCATTTGAACTTGTTTCAATTTAACATGTGGGTTTTGTAGATTTTTTTTTTCTATTCACATCAAAGTTTTAAACAGGTCCTGTCAATTTCTTTATGATTAGATTTTTTTGTGAATCAAGTCTTCAAATTGAATTTATCGGAATTGTAGAACGTTCCATCTTGTAACGTCTCCAGTTGAACTTTTGTACACCTCACAATTTTTTGTTGTCAATATATAATATACGAGTATATTGAAAATACGGAATCAAACATGCAGTAGGTTTATTTTATACATCATAATAAAATTAATTAACTTACCTTTACAACATAATTTTTGTTTTTGTAAATTCTATCAAATTATAAATTTACATAGCATTTAAATACAAAAATTAATAATTATTTCATATGAAGATTGTTGATTGACATGAAAATTATATTTTTTTATTTTTGTTCTCAAATAGGTTTGTTATATTTCATTCAAGGTATCATTTCCTTAATTTTTTTTTTTATTATGACGTTGTTGTTGTTGTTATTATTATTGTTGAACGTAAAGCAATGTTGATTGAAGATATTAAGTGTTGATTGAAGACATAATTTTTACATTATGAATGTTGATTGAAGAGAAATTAAATGTTGATTGTGGACAGATACATTTAATTGCATATAATTTTATACGAAAAAATATATAATGTACTATGTTGATTGAAGATTCCGCATGATGATAATAATTTCGTGTAAATTCTAATATACATATATTTCTGAGATTGTTCAAAAATCAAATACTATAACTAATATTTATACTTTCAAAAATATTTTTCAAAAAATAGCAAAAATTACTTTTCAAACAATTACACATTTATGAAAATTCAAAATGTGATGCTTTTTAAAATTTTAAACAATAATATCTATAATTATATATTTTTAAAAATTTAATTTACAAGATTTCTTTTTTTATAACATTTAATTTTAAGTGATTTTTATTTATTTTTTTAATTTTCAATAATTTAAAAATTAAAACTTAATCGATAACAAAGGATAAAAAGTTTTAATTTAATTATACGTTAAATTATGTAAATTAATTAAAATTGTATGCTATCAATAAGTGCTTTACTATAATATACAACAAAAAAATGTTTAAATTGTTCAAAAGAAATGAACATATTAATAATTGTTGGTTAAAAAACAAAGAACAAATAAAAACAAAAAAAACTTAATCCCAAAATTATGGACGAAAATGGCTATGAAATTATTTAATTTTATTTTTGTTTGTATCTTTATCTTTATTTTCATGTAAAACTATTTAAATTATTATTATTACTTTTTTTAATGAATTTTGTATGTGATTTTCCAACTGATTACTTAATTTATTTATTTTTTGTAATTTTTTTTAGAAAAGTTATCATCCGCATTGTCGTGTTGTACCACGAAGTTCTGCACCATCATACATATTTAAATTATGTATGCGTGAATATTGATTAACAACACATTGTCCTTTATACATAAAATAGAGTAAATTTTTTAAAATTATATTAAATGATTTTTTTATATAATTAATTACATTAATTTGTTTCTCAATGAATTTTACCTGATTTCAAATTAACAAATAAATGAAATTATTATCTATTAAACTTGTGAAAAATATTTGACTTTATCCAAAAAAAAATTTTGCAAAAATAAAAAATAAAAACAAATTTGAAATTAGACAAATTAAAATGGGTTAAATTTGGAAACAAAATTTTAATCAAAATTGAGACTTTTTAGTCATATTATTCCAATTTTTCTTCTGAATTAATGCAATAGAATTTTAGATATAAGATCTTTATAAAGTCAAATATTTCTCTTACAAACGGAAATTTTGATCATTTTTCTTTTACAATTTGAAATGAATTAAAAAATATATTTTTCTTGTTTTATATCCCAGAATAAAACAAATACTTTCTCAGATATATTTTTTCATATTTTTTAAAATATAAAAATAATAATTTGAAATATTCTTTTTCAAATTAATTATACCTTCATCAATTCTTCTTGTTGCTTCTTCAATATCAGCTCTAGCGTCCTTAAGTATCACATACATAAGCGGCATCATTTCCCATGGATACCGGAATTTTTCTAATAATTTTTGACAATATTCTAAAAGAAGTTCTGCATTTTGACCTAAAAGAGAATATAATAAATTTTATTTTAGTTAATAATTTTTTGAATTTTTTTAAAAACGTAGTTAATCGTTTTTATATAGAAACAAAAAAAAAATGACAATTTATTTTTTTAAATGTTTTTTTATTTTTTCAACCTGGAAAAAATAAATATATAATTTTTTGTTAAAAATACTTTTTATACTACAAAGAACTTGAAACAAATAAACATTCCAAGCTAAATCTTGGGCAAATTAGTACTGTATAAATAAGGTCTCAATTTTACGGGGATGAAATAATTTTTCACCACAATACTTGTTCATTACAAACCTATAGAAAGTCTAAAATTAATTATACATACATACATACATATCATATGTAATACATGTAAATATCAACATGGAAAAATGGGTCTGATAAGAAAAGTTCGCTAACCATTTGAGTAAAATAAGAGAAGGTTTTAAGTTTCCGAATTTTTTTCAATAGAACCTATTCAAATTTTTCAAAGAAAATAATTTAAAACTTTTCTGTGCTTTTTTGTCAATCTTAACGAAAATTGATATTACATGGCATTAATACATGCATGTTTTTTTCAACCCAATTATACAAATTTACATTAATATAGAGTACAATAATTGTACTTTTAAACTGTCATTTTGACTACACTTTATTAATACATAATTTAAATATACAAAAATACCTGATATTCATTGAACATTTTAATTTAATTTAATGTTCATCAAATTTCAACAAGTCTAACATAATTTTACTACATGAATTTAAAATTTTTGTTTTAACTCGACTGTCAACTGAAAGATATACTTATATGATAAAATATTAAATAATAACGAAAATAAAAAAAAAGATAAAGCAAAAAAAAAAAATCAAAAAATTGTTGATTATTAACCAAGAAGGTGTGTATTAATGTTTCGATATTTAAAAAAAATATTCAATAAGTGACATGATAATAAACATGATGTATTTGATTATGAGTCATACAAAAACTTATGATCAAATTACATTCACATCAAATTAATACATATAATGATGATGATAATGTGAAAACGCCCCAATTGCTATATGTGTACAAATTGTAGGTACATTTAAAGGTAAAAATAATCATACAGGTATTTACAATGTTAAATTTAAAAAAAAAAAAAATTTTATGATGTGTATTGTGTATACTAAGTTACAGTAATTTATATAAGCCTACACTATCTTATTATTCGATTTTAATTGATTAATGAAAGGTTAAGCAAGGTAAAATACCTGGGTATCTTTTATATGTTTATTAAAAAAAGGTAAAAGAAGTAAAGTAACATCTTAATACATTAAATCATAAAAGGTTTTATTTATAATGGCGTTCAATTTTAAATGTGTAACCAATGAGGAAATATAAAAAAAAATGGATTCCATTATATAAAATAATGTGTTGTAAATTTATTTTTCCACCATATACCTATAAAGTGGAAACCTTCAACATATCATCGATATTCTCCATTGTGAACAATACAAATGCATCAAGAATTGAAAGTAAAACTCAACAGAAAAAAAAAAAAACAAGCAACATTGATTAAATGTGTAATTTAAGATGTTTTTGTTTACCTTAAGTACCAACATAGGTACATAGATATGTGTAGGTACGTAGACAAATAATGTGCATAATATTGTTAACCATTAACATAAAAAAAAAAAAAATAAAATAAAAAGCCACAAAATATAAGGTGTAAAAATTACTCAATGATTTGTTAATAAGTTTCATTAAAAAAAGAAAAAAAAAATTAAAATTCTCAGATTTCAATTCATAATGCAGAAGCACTTCAACTAAGTTTCTTATTGAAGAGCCTTCAAATATTATAATGGAAGGTAGCTAATAATGGATGCACCTGAAAATACCTGTGCTGCATTAATGTTATACTTAGGTATATTTCGATATGGAAGACAAGAAATTCAACGAATCAAGTTCACTTCATTTTGAACAATGAATTAGGTACATAATTATTGATGATGATGATGATGAGGATGGATAATACATATAATAATAAAAAGCAGTTCAAAGCACAGAGTAATCTTGAGCAAGTTGTAAAAAGGGTCTTTTAAGATTAAAAACCTACAACGAAAATATGAATAAAACAAAGTTTTTTTTTTTTCAATTTTTTTAAATAAAAATAAAAAAGTAAATATGTGTTATGGAAAACTAAAATTTTTTCTTATTTAAAATGAACACACTTTTCTTCATTTTATTTTTTAGCAACAACAACTTTTATTATTGTAATTTTTTTTAAATTTTCCTTTTTTTATCTCAAATATCAAAGGCGGGGCTTCAAAGTCATTGGTTAAGGCTATTATCCCTCCTTTAGTGTTTCTAGAAGGAGAAAAGCACATTCACAATGTGTTTTTTTTTTTTTTTTTTTTTTTACATTAAAATGCAATTGAATTGAGCTGTTATGTTGTTATGTAGCGAACGGCAGCATAATATGTTAAATTGAATTGCAACAATTGCATGAATCTTATGGATATGTACAAACAGTAAAGTAAGGTAAAAAGATACAAGCTACAAGTTTAAAAAAAAAAAAACATGAAGGAAAACAAAAAGAAGAACGATAAGAAGTATGATGGTGGTGAAGCCGTAGTATAGTAGAAGCAGTTTAAATAAGAAAAAAAAACATGATATTGTTGGTTCAGTACCGTTGTTTTGGGATTTTGTTTTTCTTTAACGTATATCTTTGCTTCGAAAGAAAAGAAAAAAAAGCAATTGAACGCCTTTTTCAATACAAAAAAATTAACGACCACTATAATATTCAATTTTTAGTCTGGTACTGATGAACGAAATAGCATCAAAATCAGCAAGAAACAGCTTTATAAAATATACTATCTATAGTACCTAGTTGGTTTGGTACTATAAACTAATACTAACTGGTGGAGAATAGTATCTGTATATTTGTAGATAGGTTTGCAGTATATACATTATATACGTATATTTTTTAGTTGGTTGTACCACCAACCATTTACACTAGACATAAATGTATGCAATTTTTTTTTCTCTGAATAGAAAGATGCCGACATTGCGCATAACTGCCATTAAACGACCGTAGACGATTGCTTGCATCACATAACTACAGAAAAAGGTAGGTAAGAGTATGATAATGATATAAAATAAGTGAACTATCAACCACTCTTATATTTAAAAACAAAAATGCAACAACAAAATTTGTTGAAAGTTATACATATTTTTTTTGTTTTATATAAAACTGATTTAATGTCAACATTCCAAAGCATGGTATTAACAAGAAACACATGGTAATACCACAAACATGCATTTTGTTCGATTTGCAACAAAATTTAATTGTCAGAGAAATATGATATCTAAAAACTGAAAACATAAAAAAAAACTTCTACAGGGATTCTATACTTAATTGTCACAAATTAAATTTTTTTTGAGTGAATTCCAAACTTATAACACTTTTATCTATATAATTTTTTGAAAAGCTTTAAGTAATTAATTTTACTAAAAGTGAACCAATTTTCTTAAATCAAACGATAAGATACAATTACCTAAAGTACAAATTTATCTAAATTTGTTCAATTTTTAGAGATTTAAAATTGTGGGAACTTAATTCTTTTTAAAGGGAAAAAAACATCTTTTCACGTACTTATATAGATACAGTTAATTTGATAACGTTACATGTTCTTATAACAAGAAAAATCTTACAAAAATTATGTGATTGATTGATTTTCAAATCACAAATATTATTTATCCTCAACTGCTTGAACATATAATAGACAATATTTAATATAATAAGTGTGTTCTTGTTCTTTTTATAGTTTTTGTATTTTATTATAATCTTTAAAAAAATATTTTTATATTTTATATAATAATATATAATATATATGAACAACAAAATACAATCCAGTTTTTGAATTTTCATGAAATTGAGATTATTTTTTATGAGCTACTTTAATTAAAATCAGTCCAATGCGATGGGAACAAGTTTAATACAGACAACATTTTAAATTATTTCCAATACTCTAATCATCAATAAACTTAAATAGAAAATTTTTTTTTCATATGTAAATTAACGCATGTAATTCAAATTCAGGCGTTATAAAGTAGTGCACACATATGACATACATTTCAGAATATTTCATCTTTGGTATTATTTATTTTTTAATAAGCCGTTATTTTTTTAATGTAATGTAGATACATAATTAAAATTGTTGATTTCAATTAATAATTTCCAGATACTTACTTGAACTCATTTTTCCGGAAAATTTACTTAAATGCCACTTTCCAAAATAGCGACTCATTTACTTTTTTTATATACATACCTACATACATTGAAAATTGATGCATGACATGCAAAATAATATAAAGCAAAAGCATTCAGTAATTTCTATCTTCTTTTTTAAAAAAAAAAAAAAAAATTCTTTCGTATGCCAAATAAATATTGTTAAAAAAGATGCTTCCTTTCACATTGATGAAATTGGATAAATTTTTATGTATGCGTCAAATTATGAGGAAGCTATTAAAATAAAAAATAAAAGAATTCTAGACCAGACAAACTTTTTTATGACCTTCTAAGATATTTGAAGTTTTATTTTTAAGATGAAGAATTAGTTAGACTTATTGAATTCTATCTAAATAAGTTTGTACTTGTTTTTGTTTTTAATTTTTCTTTGTCGACATTTTATGGATTTCTTTTGATGAATTTTGATCTTATAAATTTTTTTAGTTTTTACAGTTTCAAGTTGAATCCTTAATGTAACGCATATTGAATATAAGAAGAATTATATTCGTATATGTTAGTACGTAATAACAAAAATGAAGTAATGAAAATACTTATCAGTTTTATGATAGTATAGGATAACTTTTGAATAAAAATGAATTTTGCCAAAAACTTTAATTTTAATCTAAAAGAAAGAAAAAAAATATGAAACGATGCATAACTATGAATTTTCTAATGCAAAAATACGTTAAAATCTTTGAAAGTAATAAAATGTTTGGCTGCCTTTCTATATTTCAAATTCTTCATTTATCATCATTGATCCAAATTTTATACAAAATATATACATATGTATAAAAGTATGTATGTACATATGTATTACATATTACGATATAACATCATACATCAGACATATTATGTATATGTACGTATATACACAAAATAAATTTATGTTAATACATACATATGTACATGACATTTATATGAGTTATCCTTTTTGATATATGTATCGCGGTAAAAACAATATATGAAAAGTTTTATATTATAGAAGTTTTTTGGACAGTAATATACATATTTTCCTATATATACTTATATATGTATCAAAATCCGCATGGAAAAGTATAACTTAACTATTACAGTATCTGTATGACTGTATCTATATACGAAACTCATATATTCAGTTAAGTTTTTATGACTTCGCGTCAAAAGTATCTCTTCTTGAAGATCTCATACTCCGGATAAGGTAATAAAATGTGATGAAATAAATGCATCATAAGGAAGATGCTGAAAATGTTTTTTTTTTTCTTTTTTATTTTTTAATCTTCTTTCAATGTAAGGTAGTATGAGTTCACCCCAAATATGTAATCCCTCTATGAGGAGTAATCATACAGTATCAGAACCGACAATCAGTCGTCATTTGTAAAAAAAAAAAAAGAAGAAGGGAAAATAAATTAAAATTGCAAACACATACACCCAATTTCAAAAAGATATACAAAAACAAAAATTTTTTTAAGATATACAGTTTCCGGATGAAAAAAAAAATTAAATCATCATTCCTTGTTTCATTCCACATTTTTCAATTATAGATTCTTATTTTCTTAATGAAAAAAAAAAAAAAACAGATTTTTTTCTTAATTAGCATTTACTCTGATATATAAAATTTTTCTGTATTTGTTCATTAAAAGATTCCATTGAAACGATAAAAAGAAAGATGGATTTTTCAAATATCACTATCAATATAATATGGACGACTATACATATATGTATGTACATACATACCTATGTATGTATACATATTTATTAATACATTCGAATTTTAAATTTTCTAAAAAATCAAATAGAAATAATTTTTTATCGGCTGCACATATTACTGTTAGTATGTACAAGAAAAACATTTTTTTTCAAACATGTGTCGTTTACGAGCTAACTATAAATGCTGAAAAAAATATGCACACCTTCTTCAGCTTCAAATAAATTCTTTTTTATTTTTGTTCTAATTTTGCATCTAAAATTAAGAGTCAAATAAAAAAAAAATTAAAACTAGAAAAAAAATTAAAAAGAAACAATCGAATCTTAAAACATATATATGTATGTAGGTATGTATGGTATGAGTTCGAAAATTTGTAATTTATACTGAATGTACAATTTAATAGACAACTTCCGGTAAAGACCGTATTGTACAAGAAACACATACACACATATCTTTTCTATTTTTATTTTAAATGGGTTACTAAGAATTTTCTAATCCCCTCACTGACGATAAAAATTTTAACAAGGATCTTGTAAAGTATGTATAAATGTAAGCGCTTTTTTTTTCATTTTTTTTTTCTATTTATATGATTATGGGAAGTGCACAGTAACTTTTGACTTCCGCAACGAATCTATTAAAATAAAGTATCTACTTAGACTGAAAAGGTATATAATACACACAATAGAAACACATTTAACAACAAGGACAAGACAATATACAAAAAAAAACGTTATGCAATATAACGATCAATGTGTATCTTTAAAGTCAAAAAACATAAAAACTAACAAATAAACAAAAAAAAAAAAAAACAAAAAAAAAAAAACATTGAAGTTTTATGAGCTATTGTTTTAACAAATAATGTTGTATGGTTGGTCTTAAACAGGATAAAAGTAGCTTTATTTGTTTTTAGTCGTTTCTTGTATTCTATTTTCGTAACACTATTAAAACTATTTTATATTAAAGTTATGCGACATAAAAATCATCAATGAATAGAAGGTTATTTTATTTTTTATGCCATTTTTTTAAATGTGAAATTATATCTTCTTTCTATTTTATCAGCAAATTTACCTGTATATACTTTTGTAGAGAAATTTAAATTGAAAAAAAAAAGTAAGTAAAAAAACGAAATTTTTAATTAAAATTCACTGAAAGGAGTCAACATTTATTTTAAATTAATGGCAGAATTGCAATTGAAATTGAGACAAATAAATTGATTTTTTACGTTAAGGTTTTTGTTTTTAATCGAAAATATTTATTTTAATTAAATTTTTAAAAAAGGAATTTATTGTATAAATTAAAATCATCAAACGGACAGGAAGGTATAAGTCAAAACTACTTAATTGTTTTATTATTTATCTTAAAATTATCGTGAATTCTTTTTCAGATTCGAGTACAGTTTACAATTTTTTTACAATTAAAAAACTCGTAATTTTAGTAAAACATTTACCATACAAAATAACTTTTCACAAATTACCTATTTTCTTATGAGAACATAATATTGAGTTTACCACATACATATGTATGTATATTACTTTACTACATATGTATATGTATCTTTGTTATATTTTTATGACATTGTAAATAAAATGAGTTTTTTTTAAAATACATGTTATAATTTATATTACTAAGGGGGTTAATTGAGTGTGAATGTTCCAAAAATTATAAATGCATACAATACGTTATAAATTTAGAAATAAAGCTATTATTTTAAATCCCAATATAGGTATATTTGATTGTAAGTCTTCTAGTATTGCGTCAAAATTATATTTAAAAAATTTCTATTGAAGCATGTTTGAGGCTATCAATTTTTTTCTCTTTCTCAGTGTGAAGAATCGATTTTAAAGTCATTTCCAAGAATTTTATTATAGCTTATCTGAATGACTCGAAAGGAATTTCAGCACGGGTTCGTACAGGGTGTATAAATTTTATGTAATATTTGAGGCTTTTAAATCTTGAACATCTCAAAGTGTGTGATAAGGACGTACTACTTTAGACAACGAACATTATAAATTTAAAAATTTCCACTTGGAAAAAATTCTTATTTCCTTTTAATTACATATATTTATCATGCGATGTTTCATTTTTTTTGTCATTCAAAAAATTTCTACCAAATAATAAAAATTAAGATTGAAAATATGTGACTTGATAATTATCGACCTATTTTTTTTTTTTAAAGAGAAATTTTACCATACTTATTTCAAAAAATAATAATTAAGCTCCATATCTTTCGATTATAATTTAATTTCTAATTTTTTTAATGTGTATAATTATTTGTAAATATTAATTTTTAACAAAGCATAATAAAAATTAATTGCACAAAAAAATGTTGTATTCTTTTTTCAAACCATCATTATTTTCAATTATTTAAAAAAAAAAAAACAATAGCTTTTTAATGTCATACAAATTTCGAGTGAAAGAAAAAAAGAAAGTTTCGATTAAAAAAAAAAAATAGAATTTCTAGTGTTTAAATACGTTTCTCATTTCTAAAAATAAATACAAATTCAAATCAAATTAGAATGATAATTTTTTTCATTTTTCTATAATTTATTTTGAAACAAAACTCAAAATGTAATTTTCATTCAACAAAATATGAAATCTTTGTTACACTTGATGATTTAAAATATTTATCCAAATTGTTTTTTTTTTTTTTTCTGCTTATTTATAATTTTTTTGTTTTGTATTATTATATTTTTACATTGTCACATTTGAAAATATATTCACACCATATTATTCAATTGTTCTAATTGCTAAAAGGGTATATTTATGTGAATATGCAGTTTATTTTATATGTTTTTAATTCTTGCATTGTATCAATCTACTCACATACCTTTCATTTTACACATGTTTTTGATTTTATTTATATGTATTGTTGTAATTCCCTATTAAAGAATCTTTCGTGCGGAATAAGTGAATTTTAGATTTTCAATAAATCATACACATTTTATTTTATTTGTTGTGTACATTCAAGAGTATTATGTATAATATATGTAAATACATATATCACCTACAAAATACTTTGATCACATACTAGTCGATTGATATGCAAAACCTATTAACAAGTTCCAAAGTGTCATTCAAATTAGATACCCTTTTACACAGTTTATACAAGCTAAATTCACAGATACTCATATCCAATATAATATTGTTGTATAGTGTGGATCATATAATGTTTAAAAAGATGTACTTTAAATGCAATATATTTACTAACTACATTTTCGTATAGAGTATATTTGATTCAAATGTAATCAATCGATGATGATGATGATGATGATGACAATCTACTTTTCACTTTACTCTTATTACTTCTTATGTAATCATGATTTTAACCCTTTTTTTTAGTCAATTGAAATTTACAATGTGATTGCATAATATCATTTTGTATAGGTTTTTCAAGGAATACCTATTAAAAACAGCACAAAAAGGATAATATTGCGGGTGTATCATATTCTATATAGCTACATACCTATGTATGTTTATAAAAACAAAAATATTTTGATAAGAGAATTTCATCTCCGATGATGATCTAATGATGATATTGACGGTGATTTCGCTGATGATGCTTTTTTCATATATATGTATACATGATGAATTTTAAAAATATACTCCCAGTATATTTATATGATTTTGTAATCCAACTTGATTAGGGATCTCTAATATGTGTATATTTTACTTTAAGCTTTATAGATTGTATACATGTATAAATGTATATGTAAACATCAAATGTTCATTTTAATACAAATAATAATCAAATAATATTCGAGAATTGAGAATGTCAATCGATGCGTATATACAAAAACAAGCACTTAATGGTCATGAATGCGGTAATTATAAGTATCCACAAATTCTAATATATAAACCTAAGAGTATCTCTATATGTATGTATCTATTATATATTATATTAACCGTATAGCTAGTGGCTTTTATATTTGTGTATTAGTTATACAAATTTACAGATTAGGTGTTGATTGTTTGAACTAAAATTTATACTCTTTCTCTAACTTTATGGTCTAATGATAAATAAATTTTTATCATAAATATGTACATATACACATATACAATATTAGTATGTGTATATATAATACATTAAGTATTATAAATTGTACCACTATTATTGGTATTATTTATTGATAAACATATCATAAATATTAAATGTTTTTAAGTCATTCAATTTGAGAAAACAGATTGTATTCTATGTTTAAAAAAAAAAATAAAGAATAAAATATTTAGAAAAAAAAATGAATTAATAAATAAACCACATAAGTATAATATGAAAAAAAATAGAAAAATTTAATTGATAACTGAGAATAAAAGTAATATAATATCTATACATGTGTATATACAAGCAAAAAAAAAAATAATAATAATAAATTTAAAATGCTCATGAGTTAAATTAAGTAAATAAATAAATTTATTAAAAAAAAAAAACACATACACAAATCCCTCAAACTATACAACATATTGTGTCAGTATCTATTCTAAAAGGAAAAAAAAAAAAGATATTAAATTACAAATCATGTTTTAAGTTTAACTAATATTTTCAATTTTAGTAAGATTTTATGTTTGCAATTTTGAAATGTGTATTGGGTTATCCCATAAGTAATGCGGGTTTTTTTTATAAAGTCATGTACAGGTACAAATAACTATTTGACAGGGTTTTTTCGCCAATATTTATAAAGAGCAAAGGATTGTCTAGTATAGTATCCTCATTCTTATTCTAATTTTTAAAAATTTCGGTTGGGTAATTTTAACCTCACAGATGAACCACGAAGACTTATTTCGGTCAAAAGTTGAGCAAAATCCGAACGTAACTGGAAGAAAAACACCCAGCTCTTGTTAATAGACGTGAAATCTTCTTTTATAGGGATAACGCCAGACCACACACTGCAAGAAAGACCCTCCAAAAACTGGAGGACTTTGGTTGGGAAATCATGCATCACCCTCCATATTCCCCAGATATAGCGCCATCAGATTATCACCTATTTCGAAGTCTGCAGAACAATCTAGACAGAAAAATTTAAAAAAAAATATATTTTTTTGACTTTCAAACTTCTTGTAAAAAAACCCGCATTACTTATGGGACGACCCAATATATAAAATTTTTACCGCAATTATACATATGTAAAAATTATACCTTTGTTTTTCACATAGTTCTTCTTTTCTAGTTATTTTTAAAAATCAGAACTCATATTATGTATATATTTTTCAAATGAAAAATAGTAACGATGACAGTAAATAGTACTTCTATTATAAATAACAGCCTAACCATCCATGTAAGCTTTATATTTTTATTGTAATAAACCCTTACAATATGACTTTTATATAATGAATGATCTATAAGAGTTTAGAAGACGTTATTTAAAAAACAACTTATACGTATGTTCTTGCAGAAATAAAAAAAAGGTCTTCTGACAGAGTATTTGTTGTTCCTTGATGTTGAATCGCATTCAATATATGAATCCAAATATACTGATAAAACCCATCCTTGTGCAATGTAAAGCGGTATAAATTTCTTCAAAATTTCTCAAATATTCCTTGAGTTGAGACCTACATACACAGTATTGTGAGGGTTAAGGTTTATACTAAAAGCAACATTTATAAGTAATCGTAATTCTTAAACAAAAATACATAAGTATATTTTAAGTATGTAAGTTTTTTGAACATTTTTGTGTGTTATGTAAAAATTAAAACTATAAAATTATATAACTAAAAAAAAAAAATATAGGTATTGTTGTCACTATGTACACACATTAGTAACCACATAATTGAAGCCTGATAGTGGTTGATATACTTCATTTTACGGATAACAAGATAATATTATAAAAAAAAATATTATTATGTGCACCTTTAGACTTAAGAAAAAGAAATCGAGTAAAATAAAAAATGAAACCAAAAAAAAAAACATATAAAAATGAAGTAAATCACATTAAAATATGTGTTTCCATTTTGTTTTTATTTGTTTGGCTTTTGTATAAAAAAACTGATACATAAAAGTTGTTGTTCAACAAACATTTGTTTTTGTTATTAAAATTTTTATATTTTTTTATTTTTAAGTGTTGATTTGGGAATTTTAATTTTATAACTGAACTGCTTGTTGATTATGAATGTGTCAGTGACATTGATTCATATGGTCAAGAAAAAATCTTTTGAGACTTTTTTTTTAAAAATTGATCTTAAGTTTTCTTTTGTCTCTTAACTATACAAATTTAATATTCAAGATTGAGTTTCAATCTTAATTTCTTAGGAGACCATTATTTTATTATAAAGGCCTTTCAAGCTTCAAAATTATATATCGTAACTTAATATAGGGACTTTTAGATATCGGGCACTGCACTGATCCAATAAAAGTCCAGCGTTCAATTGAAATTCTTTATTATTTACAAAGTAATGAATACAGGATCTTAGAAAATGAATTTAAAATGCGTGTGGCCTTTTACATACATATGTATGTATACTATATACATCTTCAGGTCGACTGAATTGTATATCTATTTCTCTATGAAACATCTATATTTCTTTGTATTAAAATACTTACATATGTACATTGAAATGACAACTTAATTGACATCCAGTCATAATATAACTAATACTCCTATCATTTTGGTTCTTGGCTATTACGATGATAATAAGAATAGATAATATGAATAATTTAGATAATAATTACCTTAAAAAGGGGTTCATATATAGTAATAACAAAGGTCTCTTCTAATATATCATCTAAAATATTTTATACGTGTGTGTGTGAGTTGTGAAAGCTTTGACATCTTTAGTATGATACATTATAGGCTAATTAAGTGGCCAAAGGCGAACAATTAGCACTTTTAACAGTTAATGTATGTATCTACATTAGGGTGGCCCTTATTTTTCAACTTTCATATTTTCAATGTCTCACCCCTTCATTTTTTTCCTTTTTGCAAAAACATAAAAATCCCAAAAAAAAACAGGTTAAAAAAATTATGTTTACCTGTTAATTATCACTTTGAATTTTAAGGTACCTATAAAGGTCAACTTGTTTATATTTAACTCATCCTTATAACTATTAATTGTAATTATTTTTACTTGCTTCTATTTTTAAAACACAATATTGAATCACTTTAATTTATTATTTTTTCAAATATTAATATTCTAACAACTTTAAACGTAGCGTACCCTCGAATTCAAAGAGGTACGTACCATGGAGCACTAGTAAGAGATGATGCACAAAAAGAATTAGTTTTAAGGTGTGTACAAGAGCACAGAAGACTTTTTCCAGACACTAGAAAATCAATATTCAAAATAGATTTTTAAAATTTTATATAAATTACTTAGTTAAGAAATCAGAAAAATAAAATGTAAATTGAAAAAAACAAAAAAATAAAACCCAATACATCTAATATCTATTAATCGTGAACTTTTATTTAGTACATTTTCTTAGGTAAAAGAACTCTTTGGCGGTACTCTTTAAAAAACAAAATTTTTTGCCGTACAAAATAAGGGACACCCTAATCTACATATATATAAACACACAAGTATATACTATATAGGTAATACAAATACAACAATAAATCAAATAGTTGCATTCTCATTTTTATTATTTCGAATGTCATACTTATAAGAATTTTATATCTCGACAGTTGAATATCAATCTGCAATTTCTTTTTTCTTTTATGTTTTTTATAATTTTTTTTTTTTTTTTTTTTTTGTATTTAAATACACAAGGGGTTAATGAGAAAGATACAGATATGGTTAAATATTAAACATTCCCGCAGGTGTAAATCTTTTGTCAACATATTACTATATCTACAATAATAACATAACGACATTCATATATTGGGGTGAAACTAAAAATTTCTTCTTACTTGTGGTCGCGTTCTATTTGCATAATTTATTCAATCAGTCCAAGCCTTAACCCTGAATCCATGAATACATGATAATGTTAATACATACATATATCTTGTTGTTAAAATAAATTACATTTCATAAATACCGCCGCTCATTAAGATTAAATACGTACAAACATGATTATAAAATTGTGGCTAAACAAAGTATATTTATTCAATTTAATAGCCTAAATATATGTATCTTTAAACACACATTTTTCCTGCATTCAATCTATGACGTTTATTATTGTATTTATTTTTAAAGTTTGCAATAGATTTAAATTCATTAGAAAAATTATAGTACAACAGTGAACTGAAAATGACTTAATGAGCAATTTAATCATCGTCTTTTCATCTTTTGTGATACAACTAAATTATATTTATCTACATACATATGTACTCGTATGTGGCATATGTAATGATTTGTTTATTTTTTTTTTTAAGTATTACATTTTCAAAAGTAAAAAAAGAAGTCTAGACAAAATACGACAATTACATAAAATTAAAATTTTAAAAAATTATTTCGGCCAATCAAGTTTAAAAGTTATGCGAAAAACCTCAAAAGGTGATTACAGGAATCATCGTATTATTTAGGTGTGGTGGTTGCAAAATTTCTCAATGTTAGCTACTAAATTAACTATAATCTTTTAAAAAAAACTATTTATCATACACGATCATACATTAAGAGATTTCGATAAAATTTAAACGTGTCTGACGCTTGTACATACATACCTACTACACTTCAATTTTCAGATTCTAATCAGATAACAATGATAGTTGTTTGGAAAACATTTATATAGAGTGTATATCATTGTAATCAGTTGTTATGATCTACCTACTTAACCAGCTTTTTTGTGTTGTTTTGTTTCTTTTTTTTTTCCATTAAAATCAAAAGATATTTTTATTAAGATCTTTATTTAGCTGTCTACAACATTGTGCTATATGACGACATCATGTAGTGTAATTGTATAAATTTTCATGACATACTCGTACAATATGATAAATATCGGATATTTATCTTGTGACACTTAACAAACATAAATATTATTCTAATTTATTTGCATAATATTGAAAACAGAAAACATTTTTTTTAACGCGCTCACTCAAAAGATACTTTTAAGGATCATTATTATTATTATTTGGTTAATAGTGACGTATTTTACATGGTTTTTAAAAATACTGAAAAACACATGATATGAAATTTTGTGCGAAAAAATTGCAATGACAAAAAAAGGAAAAAAAAAGGACTTTAAAATTCATAAAGCACATAAAAAAATTGAAAATATTGATTTGACTGCGTTTTTTCAAGAATACCACGCAATACAAAAAGCAATATTGTGATGAAAATTTTTTTTATAAATTTACTATGTGTGAAAAAATATATTCCATGTGCTGGACATAGTTTTTCAAAATAAATGTTGGAACGGCTTTTTGATATAAAAAAGTTTTTTTTTTATATCTTTGTTATTCGAATATATGCCGTGTTAAGTCCATGAATTACAAACTGCAGTTTTATAAATATTTTTAAAAAAATCAAAAGAATTTATCTGATCTAAAGAATAAATTGAAGGTACAATCATAAAAATAATTATAAATGTATTTTCAATTCATTTGCAAAATAATAACCATTACTTTTTTTAAAATTATTATTTAATTTTTTCTTATTTTGCTTTATTATTATTATTTTTTCAACCAATAGAAATTATTTTAATTTTGACATTTAATGTGAAGCTAAATGATATTTCAATATTTTAATGAGATATTATAAACTATTGTATATTTTGTAATTTATGTGCAGTTAAATAAAGATGCTTTCAGTCATGTTAATTAGATAATAAAATTTGTTTATTAACTGTACATACATATATAAATTTATATACAACACATATAAATATAAATAATTGTAAGCTTTAATTATAAATATAATTAGATATTTCAAGGTTGGTGTATTTCATTTGTGTATGTTATTTAAATAAAATATTAAAGTAAGTAATTATCATAATGTTAAAGATAATAAAATTTTAAAGAAACAGCCATAAAAAAATATTGTATTTATTTAAATAATAGAAATAGAAAAAAAAAAATAATCATTGTTCTTTTTTTTCTTTTTCTTAAATTATAATCTTTTCGATTTATGTTGGAAAAAATAAGAAAGATAAGTAATTAATATTTCTTTATGTGAAAATGTTATTAGTGAGAATAAAATTATGTTATTTCTCTGAGCCAAACCACAAATTTTTTTTTTTTTATGTAGAAAACTATAATTTGCTTTCATTCGTGTATCAAAAATTGTGATATTCCTGAATCAGAAACAAATACAAAAAACAACCTTGCAACCACTCACCCATTTTTAAAGGTCATTGTTTATGAATTATTTCACTTTTTACAATTTTCAATTCAAAAGAAATATCAAGTTTTTCAAGATTCCAAAATATTCAACAACTTCATTATTTTTTATTCAATTTCCTGTCTAGATGAAGTTTTTTCCTAATAAGAAATAGTAAGCTTTAACCAAGAATGCTTTTCTATAATAGTTGAAAAAACCAAATTTATAAAACAAGAAAATTTTAAAAGATACTGAAATTTTTAATTTTCAAATGTCCTAAATTCATTTATTTTCATATATAAACCATTTCTTGTTTGTTTGTTTTGTTTTAAAGTCAATAGACTGTTACAATACATTTGAATCGTGACTGTTAATTTTTTTTTCCGTTTTGCAAATAGATAGAATAGATAGAATATGTTATAAAATTATTATATCTGATTCAATATTTCAAGTTGAGAAATTGAAAAATAAAATTTTTTTTTTTTGTAAATTTTAGAGCATATAAAAATTAGTATTTGTAATAGTCTGTACTATACATACATATAATAAGTATAATAATTTTTATATATTTTTTTATTTTTTTTTTTCACTATTTAAATAAAAAACCTGTTTGAAGTTGAATAACAGATAAAGTGGTAAATCAAGCATATTTCACGGTTCATGATTTAATATTGAAAATAAATCATTTGTTTACAATTTAGAATATTTGAAAATAAATTAAAAATATGAATTATCTGTTTACATTATACTCAGTAACAAAATTAGTTTTTAAATTTAATAGATGAGAAAATATATTATTTATTCTTTATATTTCCATGACTTTGAAATTGAATGTATTTTCTCATCAGAAAAAAAAAAAAAGTAATTTAATTTCGTTTTAATGTAAATATCAAAATAAAAATACTAAGCATCATTTTCTCAGCATATGAGATATAAAAGGTTAGATAAATCAGATATTACCCAAATTTCTCAAAAATATATTTCAAAATGTTAGAAGTATTTTTTTTAGATAATTTTGTGAACATTTAAGTCACAGGACAAAATTGCATTTTAAGTTCGTGTCCTTAGAGTGTCATATTTTCACCCCAAAACATTGACATTTTGCTGATACCCTATTAATTATTGTTTGGCTAAGATTTTGAGCAAGCTCTGAATATCCTTGCTGCTTGCCTCTTATATCGTATGAAGGTTCAAAAGCAGTCATATAACCTCTCATTCTGAGTTATATGATACAAAATTTAAATTAGAGAAGCCGATCACAAGTTCCAAAAACTTATTGTCCGAAGAATTTTTCCACTTTATTCATTTATTTGAAATAATTTTCTTCCTGTCTAAAATCCTTAATGTGATTAGCTATATCAAATTCTAAGTTATCACATCATTAACAATGTTAATTAATAAATTATTTTTCTTTTCTCTTTTTCTTACAAAAAGCCTACATTCAATACTAAAATTTGTGCGTGAACATGAATACACAATAGTGAAAAAAATGTGAAATTTAAAATTAAGGAAGTGTTGAGCTGTTTATGTTTAGCAATTAAAGTAAATATTTTGATTAAAATGTCGCATACGCATTGCTCTTTGTATGTTTAAAATAAATCACATATCAAAAATTCTTGTTTATTTTTATATATTTTATGTTTTAAAAATAATTTTTTACTACCTACTTGTTTATTAGTAAATAATACAACAAAAACAAAATTAAACAAAAATTAATATACATATATCTTGTCTTGTTCAATTCAACTTTTGTAGTCATCTTTATTTCAAAAAAAAAAAAAAACAAAAAAAAAAAAATTTTCACAAAATTTAATTTAAAGTTAAAATAGCAACATAGATTCAAAATGATTTACACGTGTCTTTACAGTATTGTATGTAATTTTAAAATTTCCTTTATTTTTCTTTTATGTTTTTTTTTCTCATACATTTAAAATTATTGTAACTTTCAAAGCCACTTAAATTTCACTGATTTGGAACAAGTCCAATTGAAAATTTTTCTTGAAATTTCTTTAAAAATTACTATATTTTGTGTACTCACAATATCTTTTTCTAGTTTATAAGTGTAAAATTCATTTTGTTTGCAAAAAACAAATCTAATCTTTAAATAAAATATTCAAAAAAAAAAAAAAAAACCAACAACAAAAAATTAAAAATTATAATTTGGCAGTTGTGGTGAATAATATGGGTGGTTTTTTTTTTCTTTTGTAAACATACGATCATAAATATTTTATAATAAAATTAATTACAAATTTTATAGAAAATGATTTTTTTTTCTTTTTTGGTTTATAGAGAAAATTTATTTGATTTTTAAACAATTTTAAATTAATTTATGAAAATTAAAAAATTTTCAATTAGTGGAATTTTATAAAAATATTCTATATGGTTAAATAACAGATGTGTAATATATGTACATATGTTAGATTTTATTTTTATTATTTATATTGATTATATTTTAATATATAAGATAGTTTTTTGTATATTTTTTTTTATTGGAAAAGAAAGTTTTAGTTACTAGCTGTAATTTTCTTTTTGTTACATTTTTCTTGGCAACAAATTATTGGTTAAAGAACGATAAATTTGTAAAAGATCATGTGGTTAAATTTTTTGGCAACAATGTTTCATGATATTTATTAACAGTTTACAATATTTTCTAATTTATCTTCTACAACTGTTTGATCATTTTTACACATACATATACATATATGGTACGTATATGTATGTATGTATGTACCTTAGATAAAATTAATTTAATTTAAAAATGAAAAAAAAAAATATTGATGAGAAATTTATAAAAAGCATCAAATTAAATGGAATGACGTAAAGTTATCTGTGTGATATATTTAAATTAAAATATATTAAATTTTCTTGTTATGAATCACTGATATTTTAATTAACAATTAAAATTGTAATTAATTTTTATGGCTCAAAAAGTTTATGAAAAAATTATTAACTTTCAGGAAGGGTAAATTATTGTTTTTATCTCAAAAATTGAATTTTTGTAAAATTTTTCACGTTTCGAAGTCTGATTTTCAACGTTTTCTAAATGTGACTGCATTAGGCAATGCAAGTTATTCTAAATAGCTATGTATGAAATTTTACATGAAAAACAAATCAAAACATGCACATATAACGCAATTTAAAATATTTATTGACTTGTGAAATCGTCTGCAAAAAAAAAAACAAGTAATGCAGTAAACACACTAATACTAGTTGTTGCATTTTTTTCTCTCTCAATCAATTAATTTCTGTTTAGCTATTTCAAATTAATATTTATTTGATCAAATTAATAATAACTTATCCATTCTCTTATCAACTGGTAACATGTTAACTGGACAAAATATGTAATTTCAATGAGAAAAAAAAATGTATACCAGTACCAAATAAATTTTTTCTCTTTGGTATATACTTTTTGTTTGTTAATTTTTTTTTTTCATCTCGAAGCACCTGCATGAAAATGCTGAATAAATTATATAATTCTATTGCCTTGACTTTACATATGTAGTTATTTATTGTACAGTAAGTATATAGGTACAAATGTGCATTCATAAAAATGTATGTACATATATAGTATGTAGGTAAGTATGTACGTTAAAAAAAAATAATAATAAAGATATGTAATTAAACAAAAGTCAATTTAATTCATTTTTTTTCTTGTATTTTTTAACTGAAACAAATTAAAGTTTATTGAAAATCAAAGAATTTATTTTTTTCAAAACTAAATTAAATACAAATTGAGTTAGTAGAGATATACATATGTATGTAGGTACATAATATTTTGCAGAAAGAAAAAAAAATTTGATTACATGAAATATTTAGAATATAACGCCTTTTTTTGCCGAATAGAAGAAATTTATGAGAGAATACAATAATACTATTGCATTTGTAAGATGTTGAGTTATGCACAGGATGTTCATATAATTTTTTTTAGATTTAGAAAGAAATTATTGAAATCTTGGGCTAAGACTATTTATATATTTTCTAATTTAATTATTTATTACTTATGAAAAAAGTATTGAAACCATTCAATTATTTTCAGTGACAAAAATAGCTGAATTTCGTACTTACTGATACACAATTTTCTGGTTTTCTTAATAAAATTACAAATTTTTATTCCGACAAGATAACAATAGACACCCTGTAAATATAATGTGAATTTTCTACACGAATGTACTGCATGACATCAAAATCTAAAATTATCATTACAATTGTTGCTATACGGGAAAGCTTAATGGAAATAAAATAAAAATTAAAAATGAAATAGGAAATATTAAAAAAGTTCAATATAAAGTATTGTACATTGTTCCTAAACTTGAGCATTATTAGAATATACAATAATTGGATTGGAAGAAGTGTGAAAAAAAGCTTAACAAAATGCCAATACGGTAACAATATTAAGTCAATTACATTTTATACGTATTCTGTATGTTAATTTACATGTACATATTAAATACATATGTTTAGAAAGGAAATAAATTGTTTATTATGACATTTAACATATGATCGAATTAATGTTTATTTATTTTTCTTTAAATATTTATTATTATTTCAACAATCGCGATTTAGTCCAAATAAGATTTAAACTTGAATTTATTAAGAATTGCATGAGAATTGCATTTTATTTTTTAAAGTAGAATAAAATTAAAGATGGTTCAATTTAATTTAAAATTTGATACTTTTTGTTAGTAAAAAGTCATGACAAATGTTTTATTTAATGATAAATACATATTTCGTACTTATTTTTGTAGCCCTGTAAAATTTAAAAAATTTCATTTCTCCAGGGAAAAAAAATTAAACTATTTTTTAACACAGTAGTACTTTTGACTATAATTTTGGGTGGTAATAAGTTATACATACTAATAGTTAATACATAAACTTTACTAAGCCAATGGAAAAAGTTCTGTGCAGAGATAATTTTTATCTATTATATTTTATCTATTGTGATAGGTAAAACTAAATAACAATGGAAATTTTTCTATATTTAAGTAAATTTTAATGCTATTTCACCCATTTTAAAATTATCTTTGTCTAATTAAAAATGTACATTTCATGCTTTTTAACATTTTTGAAAATGATTTTCAAATTTTTGGAAATTTATAAATTGTTAAGAATTCACTTTAATTTAATAATAAATGTATAGAAAAACTATTGTGACAGTAGAAAATTGATCAAAAACAAATTTCAAATAAATTACATTAAAAACATCAGTGTGATCCTGTGATTTACATTCCATGTAACACACAATGTAGATGAATGCAATGTAAAAGAAAATGTCAAGAGAGTTCAAGCTTAATTTGGGTCATGAAAAAAAAAAATATATATTTTTACTACTTTGAAACTAGGAAATCAGTGATTTTTTCAGATTATAATTAAGATTAAATTTGACCTTCTTAAGAATTCTTTAGAAAACAAGAAGAGAAAATAAAAACTGAAAAAAATTTTTAGGACCATGTAATGAATCTTTTTTATTTCATTCATTTTTTTTTAAATTTCTTACTGAACAAAAAAAAAAACCTTTCAAATATTCTTAGCCGTCCAATATTCATTTAAAAAAAAAATTTTATCTTCATAACGGTCATGTTTAACCTTTCAGAAATAATAAAAAAATAATAATTTTTTCTGTTGAATTGATTATAAGCTGCACAAATTGAATATATGTAAAACAATAAGAAAATTATACTTATGTATGTATGTACAATATATTACAATAAAAATTTACATTATGTATTTGTATTTTATTTTCTTCTCTTCTTTTGTTTTATTATTCAAATTTAATAATATTATTAATTCTGTTGTGTGTATAAAAGTTAACTAGAGTCAACAAGAAAAGTAATATATTAGATTATAGCATTATAATTTAGCAATATGTATATAATACAAACAAATAAAAAAAAAAACAAAAAAAAAAAATGGGTTTTTTTAAATATCATTGTAAATGCATTTCATGCATATGTTGCACATTATTATACACAAATGCATTACATTTTATTATGGTTATATGCATTTTATAATAATATACTTAACAACAGCTATTTTAGACAGCAAAAAAAAAAAAAAAAAAAAAAAAAAATGAAACTAATAAAATTGCGTATATTATACTATTTAGAAAGTTTTATGCAAATGCAAAATAACATAGTCATGGTTTATTCGAAATGCAATATAATATAAATTTAAGTACATGAAAAATAAGAAGTAAAATGAGAGTTGAAAAAAAATATATATATAAGAAGAAGAAGAATAACAAAACAAAAAAATTACTAAATAAAATTATTCCATATAATAATAACATTTTCTTTCTCTTTATAAGAGGAAAATATTTTCTATATTTATCGTCTAATGTGAGAGAAACACAAAACAAACAAAAAATAAAAAATAAAAATAAAAGGAATTGTACAACAATTTTCATTTTATTACTTACGAAACGCCCTCATTGATATCCATTTCAAAAAACGTTAGTAATTTTTTTTATATTTGTTTTTTTTTTGTTTTTGTTTTTTTTTAATACTCATAAACCGTGCCAATGACTAAAATCATAAAATTTCCTTCGGTCTGTTAAGTGCTAACAACATAACCTATAACAACCGCCAAATTAGTTTCACATATTTTGCCATATACGTTTTCTTCTATACATAAAATGTTGTTGATATACGTGGTTTTTTTTTTTTTAAATTTTTCATTACATTTCAAATATCTTTTGAAAAAATTCCATCAACACAAACAGCGTGCATAAACATAAAGTTCTCGAAAAAAAAAAACATGTGTACAAAGAAAAACAAAATTTCATTTAAAAAGCGAATCGAAAATGTTAACGAACCATCCTTTTTCCTAAGAAAAAAAAATATGTATTACAAATTGTGTATGCTATGTGTTAAAATGTAAAACATACAAGTACTCTCAAAAAGCAGAAAAAAAAAATGTATCTAGATAAATTGTGTACTAGTTTTATTATAATGTAATTATGTTCACGTTTATTTTACAATAATTTTTATGCCTATATGAGCGTACTACATTGATATTAGGGATCTTATAAGCCCACCATTGCAGTTTAACGTTGCATCGATTCAACCAGAAATCTCTTGGACACTCTGAATAAAATTAACTTTAGATAAACTTAAATGTAACTATCACTATCTTTTCTATTATCATCATTATCATCGTCATAATTTGCATCAAAATTCAAAAACAACATTTTACCAAAACAAAAATAGTCATCATCCTTCAGTTGTATCTTTGCATCTTTGTGAGACTATATCATCGTTGTGAAGTATCGTTTAGCTTGTATATAATTTTATTCATTACATTTAATGAAGGGTGGCGAATCGTTTGACATTATGACTATTCAGGTCTATGAATACTATTTTATTGAAATGAAAAAAGAAAAAGAAGAAAAACTAAAACCTAAAAAACATAAATTTAAATATGATGCGTGCATACATATAAGTTCAATCATCTCATCATCATCATTATCGTTTGACGGAGTCTTCTTATTTTGAAATCATTTTTACAACTTATCTTATTTTTAAAAGTTGCGGTCCAGTCGGATGAGTGAGCGGCGTTTTATCGCACTTAAAATTTTTTATTTAAATTTAATAACCTTAAAAAATTTATAACAAGAATATTTAGGCATTTAAAAGACAGAAAAATAATAATAATAAAAAACAAAACAAAAAAAAACAAAATAAGAAAAGTGAATATGTACATTATGTTGTAGTTTTTCACTTAATGCCACAATATACTCGTTTTTGAATAAACATATTAAAAAAATATAATGACATGAGGACAACAAGAATTCATAAATGCGACAGGGAAATAAATACAATCAAAATAAAATTCACAAATAAAATCACAATGAATAATAGCTAGACTAAATCCCCTAACAAATACAATCAATTTGACAATTTTTAACATACCACGCGTCAAAATAATGGTGAGGAAAAAATTTTCTGTAAATTACTCAAAATTCCTGAATGAAAATATGTTCTGAATGTAAAGCTCTATAAATCCGGTTTAAATTCTTTTTAAGTAGAAAATTTATTTTTAATTTTTTCGAGCGTGTATATCATACATCATCGATGAGAAACTGATAGACCGCCTTTCAACCCTTTATTTAGATAAATCCTTTGATTGAGAGGGCAATAAGCCTCATATACACAAAAAAAATTCTTCTAGAATGCAACACAAGCGAGTAATTTCCCCTTATCTTTCCTTATTTTCCTGATTTTTTTTATCCTGTTTTATCCCTTTTTTAATAGTTGCATTTGTGACAACAAAACAACTAATTCTGGTGAGACAAGTTGGCCACAATTGGATTGACGTACAAATATATATTTATAGAGTCAGCATCATCAGGAGTATCACAGGAACCAGGCAGCTTTAAAATGCAAGTTTACCATTAAATCGCCTATAATGGAGCCATGGGTGTTTGTTATAACATGTATACAGCATCATGTCAACAGTCACATTTTAGAGAATGGAATTCACGTTCTTTTTTTCCTATTCTATCCTTTCCACTAAACGATTAAGGATAAATGGTTAAACTGATGTGATGATCACAGTTTGTTTATGTTGATATTCAACTCAATTGGCAAAAGTTGTATTGTAAAAGACAACAAAAAAAAAAAAAAAAACAAACAAAAATATATACATATATAAAAATATTAAAATGCATCCTCTGTTATTTTGTGTGTATCTTCTCTTCATCTATATGTGTCGTTTGTCATCATTGCCGTTCTCGTAATCGTTTGCCTTTTTTCCTTTTTTTCTCTTTATTTTTTGAAATTTTTATTAATTAAATCATTTAAGCGAGAAAAATTGAATTGAAAAAGAATATCTGACGGATTTGTCAGCTGGTTTTTCTATCTTTGTTTTTTTTTTTTCATTTCATCTTTTTAATTTCTGTTCCTTTTTGATCGTTTTATTATTTTTTTTAAATTTTATTTTGAGACAATCTAGAAAACAAGATAGAACAAAAAATTCTGGTTTGTTACTTGACCATTTTGATAGTGTAAATAAATTGGTTGGATGTGTTGCTTTCAAGCATAAATAAATACATGTTGATATTATTTTTTAGTAGTTTTTCTCCATAAAAAAAGAATTAAACGAAGTAGAAATTTTGCATGAAAAATAAATAAAAAATTGAGAATCAAAACAAACAAAAAATTGAAAAATGTTTTTTTTTTTAAAGGATTAGTCTATCAATCAGAGCTAAGATTCATGATTTTTTTTAATTATTTTTTTAAAGATGCTTTTCTTCCCATGTTTCGCAATGTTTACTATACCAGATACAACAAATCTTAATATGTATAGATTAGTAATGTTTACGTACATACATATATAGAAGAAGAAGAGAAAAAAGTTCAGTGAACTAAAACCTGTTGCAATTTATTTATATATTATCATATTCGTATTTATGATATGTGTATTATTTTATCAAAAATAACTGTAGAGACTTAGAGAGTATCTTGTATGTATTTGTAATACCTACTGATGATAATAATATTATTCAAATGTCATGAAGTGATAATTAGAAAATGCTCTTATTTTTCAGATATCTGGATTAAATTAATGGTCTAGAGATTTGTGTATAGTTGAATTATATCTTTTTTTAGGATTTTGAAGTATTAATTTCTTAAATAAGTTTGATAGATTGATAAGAATGTATACAAGTCAATAAAATTATTGCAATTTACAAAAAAAAAAAAAAAATACAAATGAAAGAAATTTGTGATTATGAAATCATAATTCTTAAGCTCGTAGAATTAAGATGAAAATTATGTCTTGAAAATGTTTTTTTCCTTGGAGAAAAAAAATGCATTTCAAAGTGATTATAAAAAATCTCAGATTTTTAATTCTTTTCTAATCTATTCTGTTGATGGTTTCAGCTTTTATCCTTGTCATTTATCGTTGTTCGATCAAAGAGTTTTTTGCATTTAAAATTGTCACTGTATAATTATTTTATTTTTTTGAATAAATTTGCAAAATGATAAAAAATGATAAAATCCTTGTGAAAAAAATTGAACAAATTAAATTAAAGTCTGATTAAAAAATAAAATCATGGTTACATTGATCCTTATAAGATTTTGTTTTACATTATCTGTATCGAAAGTGTATTTTAAATCTTTCGTTTTTGGGTAAAGTACAAAACAAACTAGTATGTTCACGTGTGTGCCTTAATTCTTTTTTTAAAGATACAAAAAGCGGTAATTGACTATAACAAAAATTAGAAAAGGAATTTTGTTACTTGAAAAAATATAGAAATTCGACATTCTATCTTATTTTTCTTATATATAATATACTTTCCAGTAAATTAATCATACGATTAAAAAAGGAAATTATATTTTAGTAGAAAAACTATATATTTTTTTTTTGTTAAGAAAGAAAAAATATGAAAATAAAAGTTGTTCAAACTTAATATAGTTAAAAATTATCATTAAAAGTTGGAAACTTGTTTAAAAAATTATGTTAGTTACAAAAAAAAAAAAAAAAAAAAAAAAAAGGAAAGGAAAATAAAAATGTTTTATCAAAATACCAATTTTTTTCTATACGATGGATCAATTACAAATTTTAAATCTAAAAGTAAAGTAAATAAGATAAATACATGTACATAGAGGTAAAGTGTTAATCACGTTCTAATATTTAACACTTGCACGAGTGGTAAAAAATTTTTACAATTGAAATTTCATATATGAAAAAAAAAAAAAAAAATTAATAACAATAATTCAATATTGAACAGATAGTAGTAAGTAATGATAAATATCATAACAAAATATCATACATATTTAGTTTTATAAAATAATTGTCTTAAATTCTTGTTTTAGTTTTTTTTCATCAAATACGTGTTTTTTTTTTTCTAAAATAAATACTTGAGACTTGACTTCCATTTTCATTTTCATGTAATGATTGCTGCATAATTGCTTTAAAAAAAAATAATAATAATAATAGGGGTATTCACAAAGAATTATGCACTATTATAAGTAAATTTTATGCGCTCTATAATTTGCTTGCTTCAATAAAGACGCATTTTATTAATGAGATATAAAAAGGCTATTCGTTGTAAAATATTAAAAAATTGAGCTAAAGAAAAAAATTTGAGAGATATGTATAATTGTGTCTTTGAAAGTCTTGGAAATGGAATAAACACTTTTAGTCGGAAGAAGTTTAAAACATTCCAAAAAACAGTATTGTAACACTATATGTAAATATGTAAAAGCATGAGTAAATCATGTGCATATATATCATACATACATATGTATATTTCAATCTAATTGAGAATACGTAGCCAATTATGCTTCTTTATGAACACTCTTAATATTGCACAAAAGGCACGAATTTATTTATTATTTTTTTTTTTCCTTTAATCAATAAGACTTTTTTCCTACTTTTGTGCAAATTATTTCTATTATGGAATCGCAGTTTGTAATTGCTGTTTTTGGATTATGATTTTTTTCTCTTCAATAAATTGAGAATAATCATTACAAATAGTGAGTTTTTGTATATGATTTATTATTTGTTTAAATAATTAAAACAGGCTGCTTCATAAAATAGAATATGGAACATCTGAAATTAGTCGGAAGTTTGAAAAGAAAATATTAGGTATTTTACATAGATAATTTATATTATATTAATATTAGTAGAATTTTATAATTTTGTCATGTTGCTAATTAAAATTCAAGGTAAATATGTGGTGGCTATTCAGAGCCATTAAAATGACATTTATGCTTACTGAAATCAATTATCATTTTTAATTTGTTTTTAATTCTATTTAGGAATACCCTTTAATTAGAAGCTCATAAAGTAATAATGCAATTTTTTTACACTCTCTAAAATGGTGTGAAAATAAAATACCAATCATATTTGTTTTTTTTATTATATTTTATCAATACTTAACAGACAAGAAAATCATTAAATTTTTTATGACATTCTTATCATAGTTTTAAATTTTTGTTGAATCAACTGAAATGGGTTAAACATAAAACAACTATTTCAACAATAACAAAAAAAAAAGTCTTCATTTGAAAACAAATAAGATCTTGTTTTGTTTCTGGCACGATCTTTTCTATACGAAAAATAAAAGAAATAAAACTTAAATGCAATATAATTTCTATGATTTTTCATTTCATTTTCTTCATTTTAGTTTTTCAAGTGTTTTAGCATTTTGTCTGCTCGAACACACAAACAAATAAACAATATTAATATTTTTATTAAAATTAACGAGTTGTTATAATAAATTTTTAAGTATTCTATGTGAAATTTTAACATAATTTAAGTACACAAAGTTTTATTTTTTTTTCTTCAAAAAAGAATACTCCTCTGTTGTACATACATACATGCTTATACATACATACATATATTTTGCTAATGTTGAAATTTTTACACACCATTTGGGTGGCTTGTAATAAATTATGAAAATTTTTTATATTATATAAAATTTTTGCCTCATATTATTACGAGAACACATAAAATGCAATATTATTTCCTATTTGTCTATTGAAAAATATCTATATACAATTTATTATTTTTTTGTATATTAATATAAAAAATATATATAATGCGAACATTTTATATACGACGATTCATATTATATTTTATAATAAATCGCTAACGTATGCAATTTGACCTTTATTTTGGCATTTATGACTTTTCTTTATTACAAACTTTTTTTTTTTTCACATATATTGTATTTATTTCATATATAATATAAGAAAAGATATTTAGAAAACGAGAAGCAAAATAATTTGTTTAAAAAATAAAACAAACAAAAAAATAATTATATAAAATATAAAATACGATAGACTTCACTTTTTATTTGTATTTTTAAATTTATTCGAGAAAAACAAAATCAATATATTGATCAAATAATTTTTTAAAAACTCATAAAAGAAAATCATTCACACAAATCATTAAAAAAAATGACATTTATGTCTAAAAAAATACTTTCTTGTTGTGTGAGGCAAAATTTAATATAAATTTTAGAATAAATATTTTTAGTTTCTTTCTAATTAATATTATTTTTATTTATTTTATTTCTATTTCAAGTATCTAATTTCAGCTTCTTTTTACGTATGAACCGAAGAAATATATTTTATAAACAAAAACATTAAAATAGCGATTATGCAAAAAAAAAAAAAAAAAAGAGAAAAAGTCTAAAATTTACTAGCTGGCTTCTATTTTATTTCTTACTTCATTTGCAATATTATTTTTATTATCAAAATAATAAACTCATAAAGTTAGATTATTTTTAAAATAAAATAAAAATGTATTTGAAAATATCGATATTGTATATACGAGTATATAATACACACTTTTTTATTACTTCAAATAAATAATATTTTATTCAATATTTATAAAAATAATAAAAAGGAGGTTTAAAATGCTTTTTCTTCTATATTTTTGTAAACTAATATCATTTTTAGATTTTGTAGACATAAGTATAATGAAATTACTGAATTGAATAGGCGTTTTTTATGAAAAATAAATATCGGGAAATAAAAATTAAAAAAAATAAATTTAGAGGTTTTTAAAATAAATATTCAGAATAAAGCTCCTAATCAAGTATATTCTAAAAATTTAGCACATTGAATTAATTTAAATTCGTATTATTAATATTTTTATAATTCAGGAAAAGATCAAATGCATACATATGTAACTTAAGTACATATAAAAATAATTTTTCTTCACACATATCAATTTTAATAACAGAAATTAGACGAAAATATCGAAATCAAGAAATCAAAAAGTAGGTAACTATAAACGAATAAAAGTTTTTGTAATTTTATAATTTTGAAGTTGTAAGAGATTTTTTACAAAGGCCCACAACTTGGATATTCTGAAATGTAAACTCCAACTAAAATTTAAATTTAAAGTTTCGGAAAAATTTAAATTGTATAAATATCTATCTACCATAAAGATCCTTGACAAAAAAAAAAAAAAAAAAAAAGAATGTAGAAATTATTTGTTTACAGTAAAGTGAAAATTATCGCGTTATAAACTTCAAATCCCACTATCACAACTCTTTACGGAGAAACGAAGTACCTACCAGAAGGGTTCAAATAATAGCAAAACAATTTTAGTACTTAAGTACATTACATCGTACTTAACGTTAACATGAATATATATTTTCTATTTAGAAAGAAAAACGTATTAAAACAAAATCCGAATTTCTTCGTTTTTTGGTATTTGCAAAATTTTAAATTTTAAATTTCTAAAATTAAATTTCTCTAATTCAAATTATATTGATGATTACTTTCAAAAATATCTTTAGAAAAAATAAATTCAATTTAATCATCAAAATATTTTTTTAATCAAATTTTCTAATAAAACAAAAAAAAATTCTCTTCACATATTTAATTTCAATTGCAAATCTATTACAAATCATCAGTACATGAATATTTCATGCATTGCGTTCATACTTCCCATAATAATATAATGATTATAATATCACAATATAGGCGCAAATTGCATTTTATTTATAATCTGATGCATGCAACATCTAATCTTAGTTACTATGTAATTAAATCAATTTTAAACTAGACAACAAGACAACATACTAAATAAATATAAAAATCACAATATACATATATACCTACCTAATTCTTCATATACTATAAATACATGTTTACCTATGTGTTCTCATTAACTAACACAAACATATCGGACATACAACTACTACTCATATACATATGTAGGTATTTTGATTACGTCTTTCAAGTATCTATATCTGTTCAATGATATTTGCATATTTATACATTTAAATTGTTAATTATTTTTTTACTTTTTTGTTTGACCGTGAAAAAAAAATATAAAATTTTCACCTATGACCTTCCTATATGTTTCATTAAGCGATTATCAAAATTAGAGAAATGGAGTTAAAAAATTTCACTCTGTTTATTTTAATTAATGAGACTGATAACAATAAATATTTTGTTATGGTACATTTGTTTTATATTTTTTTCACGATTATTTGCAACAGAACAGATCATATTTTTTTTTAATGTTTAAATTGTTTTTTGCTTATTTATTTAATTTGTGTGAATAAATGAAATTTAGAATTTTATATGCAAAGGTAACAAGTCTATTAATAGTTATCACAAACAAAGCAAAAATTTATTCGGAAAAAATATAATAAAAAATAAATCAGTTCAGGAATTTTACAGTTAATCAAAAAATTCTGTGGATATGAAAGAAATATTTTCTAATATGTATAGACTTTTCATTTTTTTTTTTTACTTTAATTATCACAATTTTGTTGTGTTTAGATAACCCATTCTCCTCAAGGATATGTATGTAGATATATTATATGAAGTTTACATTTTTTTTTTAAATTTGTAATCAATATCACAAATCAACAGTATGCCTGTAATTTCATGTAAAAAACCAAAGAAAATTGTTGTTGTGCGAAATAGTAATAAAGATACCTACATACATTTCTATATAGGTAACATTTTAACCCTTTGAGTACTATGGGACAAAAAAAAAAAAATTTAATCTATATTCATGGACACATACAAGCTACACATATTTTCAGGTGCTTCTGCATTGAATTACCCGTACTGCAGGGATTAATTAAGTTTTTCCAAACATTTTGTAGGTTACATAAAAATTTAGGTCTACTTTCAAATAAAAAAAAAACAATAATGATAGTTATTCTTTTCTTTTAATTTCTCGCGAAATATTTTAACGTTTCTTGAAATTTTCCAAATTACATTCCAAAATTTGAAAATCCGAAGATATAGAAAAATTCTAAATTTATTCAATTTTAAATAAACAAATTAATAATATGACGTCATTCAATTATACATTTTTGCAATTTCTGTTATGTTTTTTTCTTCTAATTTGTTTTTTATTATTTTCCAATATGATGTAGTTTATATAAAAATTATCTTAAAATTTATTATTTTTTTGTTTATAGCACGTGGACACAACAGCAGCAACAACTTAAATAAATATTTGACGAGTTAATATAACAAAGTCATGCATACAAAAATAAAATTTAATAATTTTTCCAGTTTTTTCCTCCTTGAGTTTTATTTTTTCCTATACATATGTGTGTTTTACATTTTAAATACCTATCTAACATATGTATATATTCCGTTGTAGTATATTATAAAACTTTCACCAACTTGTTAGAAAAATATAAAATTTATAATAAATTATATGAATAATAATACATAGGAAACAATAACATCGTATTTTATAGCTGATATATAATAATTAATAGATAAAGATATAGGTACATACATATATATATGTACATATGTAGATAGATAATAGATAAATATTGTAGAATATAGAGTGCAGATAATTGTAAGTATTTCAGATTTTTTTTCCTATTATAATAGAAAGAAAAGCTACTCTGTAATCTGTATTGCATTTTCATTGTAATAATAAATACATAGATTTATACTTTTTTTACACACATACATGTGCTCGTATTTTATTTATGTATCATCAATACATTGTTGTTTAGATAATGTGTGTCATATGTTAACATGCAATTTTATATTTGTGATAGTACACGTGCCGTCAATTGAAGTCAATTTGCATTGAAATTACACAACGTTCAATTGTAAATAAAAAGGGGATGAGACGATGGTGAATTTGTATCTAATATACTATATAATATATATATATATGTATCTTCCTTCTCACCCCCGATAAATTACTTACGTATTTCAATTGTAGAATTAAATATAAACATAGATACATACATATGTATATGATAGTATAATTTATAATAAATATAGCTATGTGATAGCAATGTAAAATTGTTTAAACTACATATGTACATAAACGTATGTAGATAAAAAGAACATTAGAAATAGATAAAATCTATAATGAAAAATACATATTCATATAATTTATATGATCTATGGGTAAGTAAATATTGAATGCACTTTGGTGCATTCTAAAGCTTTTTTTCCTTTTTATTTTTTTCTTTTTGTTTCAAATGCATTGGAAAAAACGTGTAAGACAAAATAAAACTGCTTATAAAATAAAACATGACATGTGTAAGCAAAGTTTATACCACATATACATACTTGTTTTATTTTATTTATTTTTTATTTTCTTTTTATATATTATAAATATGACAAATGAGTTTAAATATTTTTGCATTAGGAAATATGTATATTTCTTTGTAAATTAAAAATTAAAATTTAAAAATGTCGATTTTTGAGCAAACGAAAAAAAAAAAATGAAAAATTAAATTAAAATTATAATAACGTATACTTTGTTATGTATACCACACAACATTTCGTAAATCAAAAATTCTTGGCACATCTAATGTTGAAAATGCATTTGAGATTGCATATGTACTAATGAATAAAAAAAAACAAATTATTACCAGATGAAAATTTCCATGCTTTCGAATGTTCGCACATATTCAAGTATAAAATAAGTAATTGACGTTCTTAAGTGTCGAATAATGATCTTTTTTTTTTTTTCATTTTTTTATATTTGTTCACAGAAAATTAAATAAAATAAATTGTTTTTGTATTTTCTATGTATGATTATGTAAAATAGAGAATTATTTGTATTTATTTAAATGCATTTAATTGGCTTTTTTTTTCAGTTTCACTTTTAATTTAACTTGCATTTAGTATGAGGGTTTTTTTTTATTTATATTTTTGCAACAATGTAGAAAGTTTTTAAATGCAAATCAACAAAAATGTCGTAGCAAATTTAAAATCAATCAATTATACATCGTTTAATTTATAATTCGAAGGATTTTTTTTTTTGTTTTGGTTTCCGTAAAGTTTATTTTAAATTTTTTTGAAGAAACAAAAAAGCAAAAATAGAAGAATTGATTTTTTTAAGTTTAGACTAAACTATGTAGAACTTAAGGTGAACATTATCTTTCATATGCTCTTGATTTGAAAAATTAGAACGGTCAATAAAATATAGATATACATACATAATATATATTTACCACCATTGGTATTATTTTGTGGAAATTGGATGAATATAATATTTTATGTGTTTTTCCACTTGTTCATCCTAATTTTTTTAATAACTCGAATGCTAAATAGACCATAAAAAATTTATTTTTCTAAATACCTCGCCTATACTATGTACTTAGAAATACAATTTAAAGTATAATTTTTACAGAGATACTCTAGTTTTTCTGTCGATTGTTAATAAGTCAAAGACACGAACGACAAGTATTTTTTACAATTTTGAATGAAATTATTTAAAAATTAACTAGGCTAATAAGATAAATTATATTCCTCAAGAAACAAGAAAAAAAATTTAAGGTACTGCATATTTAGTTTAATTCCAGCATTAATTTTCTTTAATTAAGCTTAACAATTTAAATACTTTTTTTCTGTTATTATTTTGCCTACATGAATTTAAAATTTTATTTTATATGAAAACGTTTCAAAAACTTAAATATGTATAATGGCAATTGATCAAATTTTTCAAATTCAAAAATTATTTAAAATATTTTTGCATTCTCTTTTTCTCTGTCTTCTCTATATTTTTTAATTGTTTTTTTTTTTGTTTGCAAATAGTATAAAGTTGAATATACTTACTCTGGACACCTACATACATAATTATTCAATTTACAAACTAGGCATAAACCAACTAGATTTTCAACTTTTCTCTAAACCTTGATCATAAATTTCATGCACCTTTATTATTTTTTTTTTTTTTTGTTTCCTATTTTTCTTTTATTATAAATTTACTATAAGATGCGTGAAACAGCTTTTTTGTAGGTATAAATAGATATATAAATGAATATAAAGGAAAAACAATTTTAATAACCTGCAGTTTATTTCAAAATTACAGCTATCATTATCAAACATGAATTCATGTAAACATATCTAGAAAGCATACAATACAAGAAAAACTGAAATAAAAAACTTGAAGAAAAAAATTGCAAAAAATATTAAAAATATAAGATTTAAAATTTTGAAAACTGATATCATTTTATAAACATTGAATAGACTAAAAACATTAAATGTCGTAGTATATGCATAATATGTTGCCAATTATATGCTTTAAAATGCACATAGCTATGTACATATGTATGTAGTTATTTTTAAACGACAATCAAGTACTGGGATTTATTTGAATTGTCGATATATTATTTGATCATAGTCGAATTTAATAAAATACCATAAGAAGAATATATTTAGTTTAAATCAACAATAAAATCATAAAGCAACATTGCAACTATATCATAATAACATAAAATGTATCTACATATGTACATATGTGTGTGTAGGTACATTCAAAAAGCATAATCAAAAACAACCTGTTGCATCTTATAGGCCAAGTGCATTAACATTAAATTTTAGTTGTTTTTTTTTCTCTTGTTTTTGTTTTGCTTTATATCGGTAAACCAAATAATATAGTGTATCTTTCGAAATATTTATTTTGTATCTTTTATAATAGTTCGAAAGTTGAAAAGGATTGCAATAGATTGCTTGTATAGTAAACAAAAGTAGCAGCAGCATAACAGCAGAATCAAAATAGGATTGTAAAGCATATTTTTTTTTTGTATATAGTACACCTTCAATTTTCTATAAAATATCAGAATAATACAAAAGATACTCAGTATGTACTCATATTTATTGTAATTGTGATATAGTATATATTATGTACATATATTGAAGGTGGTGTTATGCTCATAAATATTATACTCACCTTGAGGAATAACTATTATAATATAGTATGTTTTTTTTGTGTTGATAATTTACTGTCTACCAAATGTATTTTATAACTAAATACAGATCTTAATATTGTATATACATATATATACTAGATAGTAAATAAAACGGAAAGAAAATTTACTAAAAATTATTATACATATACATTATATGGATATCTTGTATATTCGAAACGTTTCAATTTGATTACTAAATCGTAACATTTTATGTACTTTTGAAATTAAGGGCGTTTAAAATGTTTTTGTAATGATTATATTGGTAATGGCAGAACATGAAATTATTTATTATGTATAGGAGAATATATGTATATGTATGTATGTACATATGTGAATGCAAGGTAATATTAAAGATTTGATATTTTAAAGGTAAAAGAAAATAAAAGTGATTATGCCAACGGTCAAGATGAGGCATAACAAATGGAAAATTATGATTTTTTTTTAATGTTTTTTAGACATATCACAGATATAAGAAATAATTTAATATAAAATCAATAAAGATAAGATTTGAAAAATGATTGTTTTCTTTCTGGTGTGATATAGATCTCATGTGGAAGCATTATGTATATTGTGGGGTTTAAATTGTTTATAAAATTTATAAAAAAATTACGAAAGAAATTTAATTTATAGTAGATAAATATAATAATATTTTTTAATGAAACTTATGAATTTTGCAGATGAAATTTTCAAGTTTAGTATTAATTATAGATTTTTTTTATATTTAAAAATTAGTACTTTGGATTTACTTCAAATTAAAGTATCTCTTCTTCCCAAAGGGCATTTTCTCAATTTATGTATATTTAAAAATTACTTGAAGACAATTGTGTATCTATTTTATCATGGAATTCTCCAACACTATTTTTTTTTAAAAGCCTTGAAAACCATTCACTCTCATATCATCATTTTATTTCATATTCATCGTGCATATATGGATATGAACTTTCATTAAAATTTCACTACTTTTTCCTTTCCTCCACTAAAGAAGAACTTCTCTGAATATAAGAGTATATTTCAAGAAATCAAGTCTTATAATCACTTTAAAATTAAAAATAAAATGTTTTTAACACATCGTGCCACGGACCTTGAAAAATGGGATTTATGGCGAAGATAAGAAGTAACGAATATTATAGCCGGGTGCAACACATATTTTCTGGAAAGACAAATTTCAATCATAATGAAATCAATTCAATCTTATCACCTTTAAAAGCACGAAAAATAATTTTTTTTTCACGATTAAAATGGGCCCCTCTCATCCCATTTGTCTTGTGGCTTTATGTTTGTCTTACTTGAAATATTTTAAAAAGTAATATCTGATATAATCACGATAAAAGGAAAACTTAAAACATTGAATCGTAAATTACAAAAAGTTAAAAACCAAAAACAGAAAATAAAATTTTGATAAGAAAATTAAGTTTTCCATTATATAATAATATACTTAAAGATAAGGTAATTATATTTTTATTTTCGCAATTCTATAATTAAAATATTTTAAAAAAAATAGCATGTAACTCAAAATCATTACTTTCAAATATATATATGTAAAACAAATAAAAAGAGGTTAAAACAGGTGGCACACTTACTTATTTAAAAAAAAGCATCTGCTGCTGCCACAGATATTCAATAAGAAAAAAAAATTGAAAAAAATGTCATTAATTCATTAATATTTCAATAATAAAAATTCAACTATATTGACTTTTTAATGACTTCTTATTATGTAAAAATATTTAAATAATTGAATTTCTTTTTTTATGCTTATCATTTTTTTTTTAACTTTATAACGTAACAATTCCAATTTTAAGAACCCACACTTTTACATTTTTAATACAGAAAGCGAAACCAAAACTTATAATTTCAACCCTATTTTTCAAAAAACATAAAAAGCAGAAAATTTTATATGTATTCCTCACACGGTAGCCAAAATTAAAAAAATATTAAATGTCCATTCAAATAAAATTTATTTCCCATTTAAATAATCAAATACCTACACAAAATCTTTTATAATTTTTTTTTTTTGCAGTTTATTTAAATTAAAATTGAGCAATTCATTTGTAACATGTAATCAATTTCAATTAAATTGCAAAAATATTGAAAATATCTATCGGCACATATAATTTCCTTCGAAAAGTCCAGAAAAAAAAAGGAAATGATGATAATGATTATTATATTACGAGTAAATTTCTTTTATTGGCATACCTTTCGTGTCTTTTAATTTCAATTTTAAAATTATATTTGTGATAATTATGGCACATTTTTTTTTAATGAGACTCCATATATTAAAATTAATTCTTCCAAAAAAAAAAAAAAAAAAAAAAAAATTAAAAGATTAAAAAAAAAACAGAAAAATTTTACAAATTGGTTTTATTATTTTTTTCAATTAAGGTGAAATTTCCCCATTCGGTCACTGTAACTATGGCTAATAATAATAATTTATCATTTATATTTGATTTATATCTAGAAAGTATAATGTATGACAACATATGTTTGGTTTATGTGTGAATGTATTACTATAGAATTCTAGATATTGATTCATGTCAAACGGTGTATACAAGTTGTCAACATAAATTTTAAAAAGAAAAAGCAGTTTTCTTGGAGAGAAAAAAAAAAGAATAAAATCGTAGCCCTTGAAAAATATAATAATTCATCTAAAAAATGTGTACAAGATTGTGTATTACTTAAAATAACACTGTGAGTAGTTCATCTTTCAGTCTCTAAAATGATCCATTTGTTTTTTCTTTTTCATGTTTTCATATCTACATCACCATCAAAAGGCACCTGTCCACCTAAAGTGTTCAACTTTTTTTTTCAATATTATGTGCAAATACATACTACATACATGTTCGTCTTCAGCGGCAGACACATTTTTATTATATTTTGCAATAAATTTATTAACCAATTGCAATAAGGTTACTGCATAATAAAAATGGTTAAAAAAAATTCCTCCTGTATATTATAACACGATGCGATAAGTGACAAAAAATTAAGAAGAGAAATGAAAACATTGTAGGTTATTAAGATAAATTTTTATAAATTTATTAATTTTTTTCATATATGTACATACATACATATGTATTATATGTATATTGTATGTAAATATGTATGTGCCCGTATGGACTTATTTTAAATATCAACTTTTCACAAGACGCTCTTCTTTCTCAAATAGTATGAGTACATATGCAGGTAGAGTTTGAAAGATTACCATGACGTATGGAATATTCTTATATTTACATTGATTACAATCAATTTTATGTAGAGATACTTGGGTCGATATCGTCTATAGACACCATCATCATCGTTGTGTGATAAATAATACTCTTTCTTTAATTACTGCATAAGTAAATTATTTATAAACAGATAATGGAGAAAAGAAAAAAGGAATATTCAACAGCTACAACGAAAAATACAAGAAAATTATAATTACTTTAAAAAAAAGATAGAAATTGAAAAAAAAAAAAAAAAAATATGCACTTAAAATTTCCCTATACATATACATACATACACATGTATGTACATATCATATGCGTGGTATATATTTAAAATTTTATATATTAAGTTTAAACCACAAAACATTTGGATAATTGACAAAGTGATGTTGAACCAGTCACCTGTTAATGACAACCACCCGAATGAATTCTGAAATTCTGTGTTATTGCTATGGCTGATGGTCAATTCAATTCTATATACATATTTTACCTGTACATAAATATACATACATATTTGGTATATTTATTGAGAGAAAGATAAATTAAGTTTCCGTTTCTGAATTCTGGTAAAGTGATTTAATTATAATATTTATACTTAGTTAATGTGTTTAATAAACAGAGGTACAATGTGTTCATTGTATAGTGTTCTTCTTTTTTTTTTTTTTTTTCAAATCTTTTGCGTAAAATAATGTAAATTTTCTGTTCTTGTTTTTTTTTTTATTTCTTGGTTTGCCGCCTTGCCGGTATATTTATTCCAATGCTAAAAAATTTACCAATTAGTTGTGCAGCACGTGATTTTGCATGCTATTGTAACCAGTATAACTTTATAATGATATAACATGAATTTTCGTATTAAAACTAAATTAAGAACAAATACTTTTTATATAATAAATAAAATGAATGACAGGATAAAATTTTTATTTATGTTTGAATGTACAGATACATATTAAATATGTATATAGTACATTTATATAAAAGTACATATACATATGTACATACATATATTTTTCCTAAAATGGGTAATTGTGCGTTTGACACATTGATTTACATCAGCAGGGACATTGTGAAAATGAATATGTATCTATAATATATATTTATGGTGTGGATCATATCACATTATCATTATACAGAGTGTGGTGGTGCATTTCAATTTTAAATATTGCAAATGATGAGAATGCGCAGACAGCAATTTATTAATTTTTTGAAATTATGCACGCGAATCGAGTCGAAAAATAATAATTATTAAACATTTTTTCGAACAGAATGATAAAATTGTTGCATGATTAATGCCAAAAAAAAAAAAAAATAAATAAAAAAAAAAAAAAAAAAAAAAAAAGAGTTGAAGAAGAACATAACAGTTAAAAAAATATAGGTATCGCGTAGCCGTGTATAGGATTTAAGTGCTTGTAAAATAAACAAGATCACACCGAAATAAATGTTTTTTTTCAAAAGTGATTCAAAGTGATTTATATTATTCTGATCAAGGATCAGGTTTCTCCAGTTTAACTGGATATTCTTCCTTGTAGACTTTTTTCTCTTTTTTTTTTTTTTTGTATAATATTTTTTTAGCCTCAATATATTTGCAGTAAAATTAAAAACTTTCTGGTTATGCAATTTTTCTTACTTTTTTTTCTCTTCTTTCAACTTGTTAACTATTTTCTTTATTTTATTTCCCTTTAATACTTTACTTTTCCTCGATCATTCTTTAATACACAAAGAATTTTATGGCTTTTGAAAGAAATTTTCTACATAAATAATTGAAACGTCAAGATCAAATAGACTCAATTTTTCAAATTAACAATCCAAAGCTACCGTTTTATAATTGCATAATTTCACGATTCAATTTTTGTAGATAGATGTGCAAATTGAAAGATACTTTATTATTATTTTTGTTTGTTTCTTCTTTAAATAGAAATTCAAAAAAAAAAAAAAAAATAGATTGTTCACCTACCTAAAAGCCAAAGGGTAAAATATATTTAATTTCTTTTATCCTTTGAAGAAATTCTTTAAAAAGTTGCACTTGAATCAAAAAAAAAAAAAAACATGCAATGCATGCAAACAAACATTATGCATTTGTGACTGCTTGCACAGTTTGAATTTAATGGTCGATGGATATCATTATACATAAGTACATATATATTTTTCTTATGTCATAACGTAGGTTATATAAAATAAGCACAGCGAAAGGGCATCTGAATTGATGCAGTTATTGAAAAAGAAAATAAAAACAATTTTAAGTCAAACTTAGAACCTGGAAGCATACTTTGAAAATTACCGCTCAGGGCATGAACGAGATTCATCTTATATGTACATTAAATTTCTATATATGATCGGGAATTGTAATACATCATGAAATAAATAGATTCGAATTTCAACATATTATACATGTAAAGATATACTATATGTATGATGTATGTATATATGTATGTAATAGCCACCACATAATGAAGAAAAAAAAAGAATCTACTTACTGCCTGCTCCAACATCTTTCTGGATGACGGGTTCCCTGACACATTTTCCTTAAATCTTTTTTTCTTTATTTTTTTTTCCTCGTTTTCAATTTGATACATTGTATTTGTCTTTTGATAATTTTGCTTTATAGTTCAATTTTCAAGAGTATAATAACAGGTTTATATTCAACCTTAAAGTTTATCAATTTTTTTGTTATAATTCAATAAAGGTATTACAATAGGGGTAATGTGTTTCATAGTACATACATATGTACCTGTATACCATGAAGATTCATGTATTTTATGTAAATTATATAGATGATACTTTGATTTTTTTTCTTTTCTATTTGATTCCTTTGTGAACATTGCATCATTTTTCTCATTCGCAACAAAAAGAAAAATAAGTTAAATAGTAAGATTTTTTGTTTTTTTTTTCCAAAACATGATAATTACCTATATAAATTTTTTGTTCAACATTTTATTTAATTTTTTTTTCGATTATTTTTAATTCTTTTGTTTTATTTTAAATTGAAAAAAAAAAAAAAGTATATTTTTATAGGTAATTCATGGAATTTTAATATTCACAGTTTAAAAATTATTACTGAACATACCTTTATTCAATTTCAAAGATTATATTAAAATCCCATATTTTTTCACAATATATCTAATATTATGAATTTCATAATAATAATAATAATAATAATAACGTAGTTTAAATAGAAATAAATTCTAGAACATGTACAATGTTATGAATTTTTACTGTATCATAAATGTACATATTTCAACAAGGATTTGTTTTTTTTTTTTTCTTCTTTCATAATTATCTCAACATGGTGTATACTATATGTGTATACTAGACCATGTGTACATATGTACATACATGAGTATGTCGATTAAATTCGATTTCAATTTTACTTCGACATTGCTCTTACATTTTTTAAAATTTTATAGTCACATACAGAAAATTGTCAATTGCAGAAAATACTTGACATTAATTTCAAGTTCAAGAGCGAACATATTTATTATAAAGATTATTTTAAATATGCACATAAAGAAAAATATATATATACTCGTATAGTTCATCATACAAAATGATTGAATACTAGTTAAACAAGACCAATAAGACTTAAGTCAAATTCAAGTTACAGAAGAAAAAAAATACTGTATGATATGTACTAAGAAAATTTTTTCTTAAACACAGAATAAGCTTATACTTATGTCTAAAATTTTTTGTTTTTTTGTTTTTAATAAAAAGTCAATAAAAATCTTTAAATGATCCAATGATTAACAAAAAGTGTTGATTTCTATGAGTCTGATCGAATATCATGTGAATTTAATAAATTCGACTTAAAAAGGTATTCCTGATTCCCTGAAATTATTATCTCAACTATTTTCTCATATGCGTTTTTTTTAAATATCTTTTTTTATTGATAACTTATAATCCAAGTTGAATTCGGTCGGATTTCAGTGTTAATAAATCCTTACAAAACTAATTGAAAAGAATAAATAAAAATAACTAGGTATTTACATGTTAATTTTTTTTATTCTGACAGATCTTGTAAACTCCTTGTTAATTATCTTTTTTTTTTTTTTGTATTATTGCTAAGTATTTCAATTAAATCTCATTCAATCCGTTTAGACATATGCAATTATGGATGAGTGAGGTCTTGACATTGCGTTGCATGATCGTTAAGAAGATATTAATTATAATGAGAGAATGGAAATGAAAATGCATAATTTTTAAACATGGTGAACATTCGTATTCGCAAAAAAAAGCTGTGTACAAAAATGTACACATATGTATATTATGTATGTATATGATATACACATACATACATAATGTATACATAATTCATTTGATGACCACTTTTCAACATTAATCAGCTACTTATTACGTCTATTAAAATGACAGCAACTGTATATTTTCATTTAGTCACAAAATAATGAATGTATTAGTCGTTTATTACGTATATTGTAAATCGGAAAAAAAAAGTTTTCTAATGTGTAAATTCCATATTTTGTCCATTTCGAATACAATTTATTAAATTTTATTACCATTTAAAAGTAAGCAATTACACATTAAAAGTTTTAGCTTGATTGAAGCTTGTTAATCAAAAAGAAAATTTTACTACGAAGATACAAGAATAATTGTTTTGGAATTATTTGAAGTATTTGGAAAATTGTAAATACATTAAACGTTTGCAATTTGGTATAAAATTTCGATTGAGCTTGAAATTTTCAAATATCAATAGATGATTGATATAGGGTGCATCATTAACGTGCTGAAAAATATCTTAACGTCTCCTAGCAACCAAACCTTTCAAATTTCCCTTTCTTTTACCTACAATTTTTAATTTGTTTCACTTTTGTATAGGTTCACCTGTTTGTATTAAAATTTCATATCATCCTTTATATACTCGTTTTAGTCGTCTTCCACAAATTTATTAAAAAAAAAAAAAAATTGGACGTGTTTCTATTCTTTAGTTTTGAATGAAAATTTCTTACAAATCTAAATAAGAAGAAAAATCGAATAAGTAATGAATTGTAGGAGGTTTGAGTATTCTTCATCAATGATTAGGTGGTAACTAAGAACAGCAATGGAGATGGCATTCGGTAGCTCAATGGTTTAAGAGCATTACCCCGGCAAGGTAAAGGTTCCGTGGTTCGATTCCCGGCCGAGTCGAATGTCGTTTTTAATGTTTTTCAGTTACTACAGAATAAATTAAAAATCAAAAGATATTCAGGAAATCTTTTAAAATACTCAATTTTCATTCCAAAATAAGGATTTTTTTAAATTTCGGTTCTTTTAAAAGCAAAAAGAAAAAAATTTAAAATCAAATTCTTTTCCAATCAAATTTAAAAAAAAAGAATGTACTTATTTCGAAAGTTCTTTTTTTTTTCTCTCAAAACTATTTTCATTATATTTTCCCCAAAAGTTTTTTTTTTAAAATTTTTTTTTTATTTTTCTTATTTAACCTTTTTCATTTAGTTCTTATCTAAAATTTTTTAAATTTTTTTTTATTCATTCCAGTATCATACCAAATTGAACCAGTTAAGTGGTCTCAAAAGCATGACAGAAATGTTAACAAAAATCAAATACACAACAATACGGTTTTTGTTTCTTTTTTCTTTTTCTGGTGATCGGTATTATAAATATATGTGCATCATTACACCTTTTAGTAAATACACCAGATATTCACCGTATAAAGAAATTAAATTGTGAAGAAAAGAACAAAAATACCTTTTCACAGGTTTAAAAGTTTATAAAGGCTATCATAATATAAAATCTAGAGGAAAAACGTAAGAGGAATTGAACTAACTACTGAGAATGCTTTCTTTCTTCTTTAATGTATGTAGAAGAAAAATGTTTAATATTCTGTAGAAAACATTTATTTTATAAATAATCTGTAGAAGAAACAAAACACACACTCACATAAGTGCCAAAGTGTTAAACAACACAACAAATGTATACATATCATTCTTAAACTACATATTGTTTGTTATTCTTTTTCTCTTTGCCTCCCTGTAGAATGTGAAAATATAATATGTTTGTTGTGTGTGCATATTATCAGATAGTCAAATTACGATTACAAACAGAATCACAAGGATACACAAAAGATAATAGAGGAGGAAGACGAATATTGTCCTGTAGTTGTCGGTTTGTAGTTTATTGTTTCTCATTAAATCAGGCAAATGAGTAAGGAGGATTATTGTGAGTGAAAATGCTTTGGTGTACGTGACAGAACGTAACAACGATTATCTAATCCCTTTCCATAATTTTATCAATTTCTTTATAAATGTTTTTTTTTTTATTTTTTTTTTTTATTTAAATGAAATTTTTTGAATTTTCCGGTATTTTTACAATTTAAATTTAGTATTTTTCCTTCCGTTGATGTTTAAATTTTCTTGTGCTTTTTTCATTTCCACAAGTACAGTGTACATTTCAATTTTTACTGTGGAAAAATACTGTTTTTTCCTACATAATTGAGTGTTCTAAAAGAATTTTGTAGAATGTAAATGCTCGTATATGTGAAAAATGTTAAAATTATCCTTGAAAATATTTTGTTTTATATTTCTTTTTTATCTAGGTAGATTTAAAAAAAAAAAATTATTTAAGAATCTTTTTCACTTGCATTTGTAATATGCTTTAGTTTTTATATTATTCTGTTGCCTTTTTTTTCAAAAAAATTTTTGTTTAAATTTTATTTTGCATAAATGAATGACGAAAAAAGGATACAAGTACATAAGTCAAGCTTACATTTTAAACAGATGCTTTCATGGTACTCAAATAAATTTTAGCTTATGTATTTTTTATATTTTTCTGTGAAATAATATTTCTCATGTTTTATTGCTATTTTTTATTTCTTAAGGAGAAAATTTTTAATAAATTTTCTTCCTATAAAAAAAAAAATGAAAATTCATAAAATGTTAATTTGATGCAATGCGAAAAATGCAAATTATACAAAATTAAATTGTGAAAATTAAACATTGTGCATTGAGTGGGTTTGAGTAGTTGAGATTTTATGTTATTTACTTATAATTTAATTTAAGAGAAAAAACAAAACACAGCAAATAAATTTTTATAATAAGGATAGAAAATTCTATTATATATTAATTTATATAATTCTATGTACGAGTTTTTAGAAAAAATATTCCAACTTAACTGAGCTCTAAAATTATATGAAAATTAATTGACAAACGAGTAACGAGCCATAAAAAATTAAAGCAGTTTATTGCTCTGTAAGAGGTGGCCAATGTTTTTATTTGTTTTTCGTTTATTTTTTTCAGGTGTTGTGTATCTAAAAAGGAAATATCTATACAATTTTTAAAAATAAAAAGAAAACAAAATGAAAAACTCGATTCTTTGCTTTTTATAATCCTTATGAGAATTATAATACTTGAAAATGCATTTTAATACTTCTTATATTCATAACATGTTAGTAATATTACCTATTATGTTTGGTATATACCCGGTACATACATACATATATCATTATTTAGTACATCATATAAAAGGTACTTTTCTTAACTGCTTTTTCATGTTGTGAAATCATCATGTGAACTGTACGTCATTAAGATACATACTGACTGATGTATGTTTGTATTTTATAAATTATCTATACCTAAATGTATCTATAGCTTATACACTACCTCTTAAAATTACAAAAGTTTTGCTGTTTTTGAATTGATTTCAGCCATTTTGGCTATAAACATTCAAAATTCAGGCTTGGACTTTACGATGCAAAAAGTTTGATGTTCTTAGCCATATGCTATTACTACCTACATGTATTAAATAAAAAGCTGATGAATATACTTTTCTGTGTAACTATATGTTCTTATTGTATCTATATATGTACAGTACTATATATGTATACATGCCGATGATGGTGATGATGATGATGATGATGGCTATATCATTCAGGTATATAAAAATATAGTTGCACAGGAATGTCGTAAATTTTATTTGAAATTACCGTTCAAAACTCATTTTAGGACTAAAAGTTTTACGGCTCTTTCGTCGTTGTTACTCTTTTCATTTTAACAACCAGAAATTAATTAAGAGTGTGCACATTTGAAGTTATATAGTAATCCTTTTTCGCTTTATTATTATTTTTTTCCGTTTTTTTTTCTCCTATTTTACGATAACTCTTTTTTTATAATTACTTTTTTTTTCAGAATGAGTATAATAAGGTAATTTCACTTTTTTCTTTTCTTCTTCTTTTTTTTGCAAGAATTTTTTTAATTAATTAAGAACAAAAAAGTCAAAAAAAAAAGTACCAAAAACCTGTTAGTACGAAACTTGTAAATTAATTATATGTGATTTCTAATTTTTTTATTTTCTAATTAATATTTATTTTAAATTGTCATATGATGATAATAATATAATTATTAATTTTAAAATTTCTGTCGTAGGTGAAGTATGTACATAAATGAATTGCATGTATTATCAACTATTCGCACTTTCCATTCCTCACGTTAACTACAGTTTATCGATATTCAAAACAGAAAATCAGCGCTTGTTTGATTAATTAATATTATTTGAATCACGTCAATTGACTTTTTTTAGTTGAATAAAAAAAAAGAACAATAAAAAATACAATACACCATATTGGCGCCAACTTTGGAATGTATTGTGGAACGCAAAAAATGAAAACTCTTGGAAGCAGGTAGGGAGATGTAAGTATATTCAAGTGAACTCAAAATTGTAATTTTCAAGGTCATTTTTAGCTATTTAAATCATAAATTAGAAGGATAATTTTGTCAAATAAGTGATATTTCTTATAAAAACTTCTAAATGCGTCTGCTGTAATTTTAGGACTTTTCAAAGGATAAGATTAAGCTGAGAGCTGTACCGATTTAAACGACTAAAAAATATAGTGTAACCAAAGATTTTGGACTTTGAAAATAAACTTATTTACAGGAGTTTTTCATAAAAATACCATTTATACATTTTTTTTAAAAGTCATTTTGATTTTTGCAGTTCTTTTTATTCAATGTAGCACAACTTCCCTTACATTTTTGAAGGAAATCAAACCAGGCGAGAAATAAACGTAAAAGGTTGTTGATTTTCATGAGAAACTTTTCAAAAAACATTCATTGAAGTGTTCACTAATCCTACAAGAGAGCTTATCAACAAAGATAGTGCACAAAGCCGAAAATACTTATAAAAGGCAACACAAAGCCTTGTCGAGTGTCACTCAATAGTCTCCAAAGAATGTGCGTTGAAGAAGTTGATCTGTCATTTCTTCAGTCCCTGCCCTTCATGTATTATTAAAAGGGAATTTTCAGACTGTAAATCTTTTTTGTCTTCTAACTTGTCTTATTTTTCCTTCAATTCATATACATTTGTGATTTATATTACTGATTTTTATTTGCTTTTATTTTGTAAAATTTTTTAATCTATTCTATTGTTTTTTTTTTAAAAACATATTACACACATCTGATCAAATTAAGTCGTAAATTCAATATGCTAACTAATTATCGAATTATCATAATTTTCAATTTATCTGAATCTTGAAATTCGAATATTTTTCATGTTCTAATTAATATACATATCTGTTTGAGTTAATACTGGACGCATGCACATGAAATTGAATGAAAATATTGTGTATTTTTATTACTATTTATGTTGAGTAAATTCTTTAATAAGATTAAAAAATATATGTATATATGTACGTAAATACAGATAGACAAAATACTTTACGATGTATAAACTAAGAGAAAAATTCTTATCAAATAATTTATTATTCAATCAGTGATGATCGATTTTAAATTGTTAATCATGAATGTAAATTGTTAAATGTATACGACTATTTAAAACATTTTCAAGTACGTTGAAAATACATTTAAAATGTGCAACATTTCAAAATAATACCGCAGGAATCATCGTTGTATAGAATGAAGAATTCGTGCAGATATTATGCAGTATTATATCATATAAGATTTAAAGGAAATTAAAATACATACATATGTATATACATATGTATAAACAAAAAATCTGTTCTCGTCGTCGTTGTATTTTATTTGTGCTTTTTCGTTTATGTTTGTTTTTTAATTTCACATGCAACATAACATACTAAGAAAAGAAGAGACTTTTAATTTTCTTGTTTCTTCAATCTTTTCTTTTTTTTTTTTTTAACATTATTCAGATTGAGGTAAAAATTTAAAATTCAAATATCGAATCGCTTAATCTTCTCAGATGAGGATAATAATAATAAATAATAAGCACACGTTAGCACAGACTTTCGACGTGAGGTGACACAGTCAGTTATTATAAGTTTCATACAGTAATCAGTGTGTCGAATAAACGAATTTTCTTGGCAATTATTATCTTAAGTTTATTTATAAACAATCTAAATGTGCAGGATGTTCAATAAATTAAATCTTATATTTTTTAACGAAAAAATTCAAAAACGTGCATTTATTGAAGAAACTTATATTGAAAATGTGTATTCAAATAGTGTCCATATCTAAAGTAAAATGATTGCCATATACAGTATACAATAGTTATCAAAAACTCCTAGATAATTTAAATAAAAAAATCTATTCTTAAACACCTCTTATTAAGAAAGTAGAAAGGTGCTTGCATGAGTAATGTACTGAATTAACCGAATACAATTAAATTACATATATATATATATATATATTTTTTTTTTTTATTGTTTTATAATTATGAAAATTTTTTTGAATTATAGAAAATGGACAATTAAATTTTCACACCACGGTTCAGTGAAATATCTACGTTTTTGACGACTTATATAAGGTTAGCAGACTCTTCACATAGAAGGAATGAGTGTAAATACTTTTTGGTTTCACTTTTCAGAGAACTACACAAAAAAATACTTCTGTTATTAAAACATAAAATATTTAAAAATTCAAATTCCTTTGAATTTGAAAAAAAAGTACTTTCTAATAACTGTCAACAGCAATTATATATTTATTTTTAAGTAAAAATCATTAAGGCAAAAATTTTCCACAAAAATATGTAAGTAGAAAATCTAGAAAAAGTAAAAGTAGATTTTTACAAAATAAATTTTATGTAATTGCATTTTATCTTTGGGATTTTATCATTAATGGGATATGTTTCTTTTATTTTATAGATTTTGTTTTTTTGTAGACGAATATCTACACTTGAAAGGGAATTAGAAAAAATTTTATAAAATAAAAAAAAACAGGAATTTTTGCAAATTCGTTTCATATTCAAAGGCCTAAAACAAAAAAAAACAAAAAAAAAAAGTAAATAATTGACACAATGAAAAAGTGTTATTATTATAATGTTGAAAAGTTTCATTTATTATTGAAATTTAAACAAAATATGAAAGTTGACACTTGGTTTGTGTTTTTAATTGTACATTGATAAGAAGAGAATTTTATTCTATTTTTTCCATAGGTTCATTCATGTAAATAAAATATATTGAAATTATTTTAGACGTGCTTCATAATATAATAAAATCTTTTAGAGAAGAGAAAAAGTATTTAATTTTTATAACCGGTACCAAGTTACCATATTACGTGCAGCAGTACCGGCAACATTTATTAACAAAATGAAACTTTAGGATTCTATTTATGCTATGATACTGCTTTGATGATAGATCCATATGATGAAAAGGTGTTATACAGATTGACCACAATAACTTGACCACCTGAGGCGAATGAACGGATATTGCAAGTTGTTTGAAGTTGCAATTCTCTAGTATTGCATATTTACTTTTGTAGTTGTTGAGGCAATGAAATTGCTAAGAAGAAAAAAAATTCTTTTAATTTTTTTTTCATGATTAAAAGTAACTAAGTAGCCGTCTATATCTGTTAAAGATGTGAAAACGTTAAAAAAAAACAGCAAAAAACCATCAACTTGACGGTTTATTATGAAAATTTTTCTTATTATTGTTTACTTGTATCATTTCAATTATACATGAACCAACATATGCGTATATGTTAGTATCGTTAGTATCTGTTCTTTCACATATATTATATGTACTTATATTATATATATTTTTAAATTTTTTTTTTATTTGTTTATTTATTTATTTATTTATTTATTTATTTTTTTTACTTTTTAATTTTGTTTTTTCACATAAGAGTATAAATAAATTTTTATTTTATTTTATAAAAGTAGCTTTAGTGTTTGTTTTTTCCCTTTTTATTTAACATATTTATTAGTTTTATGAAAATTAATTTTTATACGCTTCAGAAAAAATTGCAGATTGTATTTATGAAAAAACAAAGATTGAATTAAAAAAGGCTTATTATGAACATTTCTTATGGTTAATTGTAAAATGAAATAGCACACGTATAATATTTAAGTACTATATATGTACTCGTATGTACTTTTAAAATTTATAGTAATAATTTTTGACAGCATAGTGGAAGTTTTAATTAAAAATTCATTGTAGAATATTCGTTTTTTTTTTTTATGTTTTTGTTGTCTTTTTTCTTTAATTCGTATTGTTTTGTTTTTTCTTTTAAGGTTTATTATTTGGCTTCTAGTTTTACGGATCTTAAATTGCTTCAATTTAAAATTAACAAGAAGAAATATGCTAAAGATAAAAATAATGAAAATTAAAAAAATAAAAAATAATATTTAATAGAAAAAAAATTATAAATTTAAAATTGTTAATAAGATTTATAATTAATGTATGAACTTTGAGTCATTTTAAAAGTCAATAATACTAATTATATACGAATATTAGAATTATCAAGTATACCTTTTTTTCATTCAATTGAAATTATGCTTAAAATTACATTTCACACGATTGCGAATAAGAATGTGAATGCTACACGTTTTATGCGTTTAGTTTAATTATTGACTTTGAAATGAAGCAGTCTACACGTTTTATATTTTCATTTAATTTAAATTTAAAATTTTATTTATCAATTGATTTTAAATGTTTGATCGACAGCGCACAAGGATAACTTTTGAATTTTTGTTAGATACTTCATTGGTATTTTTTTTTATTAATTTATTCATTTTTGTCTATTTTGAATTTAGAGAAAGATTTGAAAAAAAAATTTGGACATTATTGATCTTATTAATTTTTCCCTCCAACTCTTGAAAATGAAGAACCTTCGAGGACAGAACAAAATCAAACGCAAAATCATTAAATCAAAAATTTTAAAAATCTTATTTTTTTTTTAAATTTTAAATATTAGTAAATTAAATAAATAATGCAAATACCTACGTAAATCTAATCTACAAAACATGGAATTTCAAACACTTTCTTATCACTTTCTTCAAATCACGATACAATCATAAATTTTTCGATTATAATCAAAATCAATTTTCCAATTTTATAACTTTCAATTTCATTACATATACCTACTCAACAATACGTTATTAAATATTTTTAGTATTTTTTTTTTTTCTTTTTCAAACAACATTATATTCCTAATTGTATCTGTCCCATATCACTTCTTATCTACATATAATCTTAAATATGTAACATACTTTAATAAGTGAGCAATTTCAATTCAAAGGTATCCACCTCATAACTTCTTCTGTTTACTGATGATCACTTTTATCTAATTATGTATTAAATTTTGCAAAAACAAAGCAAAAAACGGCATATAAAAAACGTTTAAAAAAAAAACAAGAAGAATTGACGAAGAAGCAACAAGATGGAATGATGAAGAATAATAAAATAAAAAAATAAAAAACAAAAAAAAGAGGGAGTTCAAAGGAGGAATTTCACTGTTGTACTACTATAACTATACATACATATTTATAAAAATATGTACATATACATATATCTTCACACAATCCTTAAAGGTAAATGGTCCCTCAAGTCACGAAGAAATTTTAATTCATTCACCTTTATTCTTTTTTGTGTTGTGTGCTTTTTTCACATTGAGTTTTTCTCTTCAATGATTTCTAATATGAAGCCGGTTTATTTATTCCAAAGTTTTAAATCAAACAGGACGTAATATAAACGTATTGAAATGAACATAACTATAGATGTCACGTATTTTTGACAATTAAACCAGAACAAGATAAAAACACAGTGAAATAACGTAAAGACATTGAAATGTGCACTAGGGTTTTTTCCTCTTATTTATTATTTTTGTTTCACTTACAAGAAATTAAGTTTTAGAAGATTTTTAGTAAATTATTAAATATGAATTATTTTGTCTATTAAAATTTACATATGAATTAAATTCTATGTACAAAAATGTTAATTCGAAAATCTACTGTTAAAAACGACGTTAAGTATAAAATGCACAATCGTTCATATAGCGTAAAATACTTAAGAAAAAATAGTTTCAGAAAAGGTATTTCAACGTTTGGTGTAGTGAGATTTCTAGAAGGGAGAGGTGCGGTATTCGTGATACACTACCACATCTATGATTTTTACTTTCAAACTCTTCTAATTGTTACTCTTATATTTTGCTGCCAAAGTTAAACACATTCATTCATACTTCATATTCACATGATTATATAACGCCTCGTCCGACTAAGCCCCAAGAAAAAATATATGTACACTGACATGCAAAAAAACTGCAGCACTTTGAAAATTTCATATTTTCTCAATAAAAAGTCCTTTTTTGTCGGATTTAGTATAAAATGCGTTATAGCTGCAAAATGAGGACATACGAAATATTGAAAAATTAAAAATTATTATTTTTTTGGGTAAAATTAAGTCTAATTTTATGGAGAGTTAAGTTTTTGTCCGTTTTATAACGTTTTAAATTTTTAAAAAATCTAAAAATATCTTAACAAGACATTGTTGTATTGATAAATGGAACATTTTTTGGGTAAACCTCACTTTTAGCGTACTGCATTCAAGAAAAAATGGTTATCGGTTGAAAATGATCCATTTTTAAGAATCACGTTCAATTACCACAATTTAAATTACTAAATCCGACAAAAAAGGACTTTTTATTGAGAAATATGAAATTTTCAAAGTGCGGCAGTTTTTTTGCATGTCAGTGTACATATTTAGAGTAATATATTAATTTGAAAATCTTGAAAATTACAAATTCAAAACATTTTCTATCAAAATTATGTAACATTGCAATTGAATTTCTCAGAATACCAAAAAAATATGCAATTTGTGTTTTAAATAACAAATAATTTTGAAGTTAATAACATTTTTAAAAAAATTTTCTTGAAAAACAAATTGATCAAGAAAATAATAATTTTCTTTTGATTATTTGTGTTTTATTCACAGACATCAAAACATGATGAACAATATTCACCAAAATTTTGTATTACCTCCACTAAAGGAACTAATTAGGATAGAAAAGATAATTTGAATATGTGGTCCGTTATTTTGGGGCAACGACGTTTTTTTCTCTCTTTTTTTTTTTTCAAAATAAGAACATGTCTTTTTTCCTTTAATGGAAAATCGTAATCAAATTCATAAACCAAAAGATAAAAAAAAGAAGAACAAGTTAAAATGCAATATGGAATCAAGCACACAAACAATGCCCTGCAGAAGTTATCTTGAAAAAATTGTGGTAATGTTTTGTAAAAGATTCAATTCAAGTTTTGTCCATGTTTTTGTTCTTGTTGCTACCGTTGTTACTGAATTGCTGTTACCGTGTTGTTTTACCTCGTGTTTTTCTTGTACATGAATTTTTCTCCTTTTTTCCCTTTTTTTCGCCTTGCTTTACTGATTACAAAAATGCAATTTGTCAATATCTAATACGATTACTGACAAATGTACACCTTATATATGAATGTCTAAATATGTATGTGAATTAATACAGCACTTATTATTTACTTAGAAGAAATGAATTGTGGACCTTTCAGTTAGTTATCACCATCATGAGTATGAATGTGTGGGCGTTTATACATTTTATTTGTGGAGCAATGAAAGTAGAAAAGATACATATATACTACATATAATAAGTATCTAATACATTCAGGGTGAATGTTATAGATGATTAAATGGATCCTTTCACATTAGAGCTAATTTCATAGCTATTTGAAATTATTTTTCTTATCAAAGAATTCTTCATCTTTATTTTTCTTCAATTTTCTCTACTTCAAGCGTTTACTGAAGAAAAAAAGTGCAATTTGTATAGTGAACGAATATGCTGTAGAATATAGATTGATAAATTGTGGTCGATGGAAGACAGGAGTAAATGATGATGAATGGTATCCCCAAAAATTTTATCTGTAATTTACAATTTATTATATCATTGCTACTTGTTGCATTCACTATTACGGAACTCAAAGTATAAAAAATCATGGTAAATACACAAACATTTTATACTCTATGAAGGTTTAATAGTTCTATACAGTCGACGACAATTTTTAACATAACTTACATGCATTATTATATTTTACATCTTTTTTTCTTCATAGAATTTTCATTTTTGTTGTTTTCATCTTCCTTAAGTATTGTAGAAGGGATTAAATTGTCGTTTTTTTCAGTTTTTTTTTGCACAATTTGTGATTGTTTTAGCTTAACACGAAAGAATTCTTTCTTTATTTTTTCCATTATAGATAAAACATATGACATTATGTAGTGTACACTGTACAGTGTAAATAAAAAATTAAAATAAAAAAAAAAAGATTCTTTCCGTTGTAATACATCAATGATATCTACAACACGTTTACTAGTTAATATGATACACTTTAATAGAAAACAAGCAAGTATAGTAGTAAGTATAGCAAGTACAGTGAACTGGAAGTATCTGCGTTTTCTGTGCATACAACATTGCGTTACATTAAAAAAAGAAACATTAAAAAATAAGATACTTGTTCAATTACATTTTGTGTTCAACCGCAGTAAGACTGTCGTGATGTGTATCTATAGGTACAATGTTGGTCAATTTTTTTATTTTCTTTTCTATTTTTCATTCAAACTAAGAAAGTTTATAGTATTCTTCTTATGAATTTTAATGGAATTTTAGTACTATTTTATATGCACAATGTCAAATATTTGCATTGAAACATTTGTTTATTTAAAGGCCTGCCTGGTAACAACACAGTTGCAGACATTATGCGTAAACTAATATAACCTACATACATATATGTATGTGCTTTTAAGTGCAATAAAAAAAAAAAAAAACTTCAAATAATGTTAATAATGAATATATGTATTATGATAGGGTGTCATCCCGATCTCTGTACCCACAAAATTAAATCATGTATCAGACAAAATCAGCTTCTAAAATCATTATCAAAGACGTGTCCTCAGTAAACATTTGATGTACATGTTCCTAAAATTGTCATCTAAAACTTTTTTTTTTTTGAATGACTTGCACGATGTTGCCGTTGTTGAACGATATGAATGAAAAATCACTTTGAAAAAAGAAAGAAAGAATTAACTAACGAATAATATATTAAGTTGTAGGAAGATAACCGGTAGATACTGTATCTTAAGCAGTAGCTGATATACTGTTACAACAATACAATAGATATAAATTGCCTTTATAAATGTTAAATACTTTTATTGTGCTGCTGCTGCATCATCTTTAAAGTAAACATACAATGTCTGAGTTGCCTTCTATTTTGATACACTAAATAGTAGCTAACTCGATTGTTAGAAGATATAATCAAGATGCAATCGTGCACCCAAAAGGTATTTCAAGAAAACTATGTAATTACATTATAAAACTCCTACTTTTTGCATTGTTTGTTGGTATAAAAAAAAAATAAAAATAAAAAATAAATAACAAAAATTTACTGAAGAAAATACAAGCTTTTGTTATGAGAAAAACACGATAAATTTTTTATTTTCTTTTTTGATTTTAGAGTTTCGCTTTTTTTTTTTCGTTTAAAGATTTTTAAAAAAGATTTGCTAAAACTATACGTTAATATGCTAAAAAAAAAATATTTTATGTTTGAATTAAAAATCACATAATATGCATCATAACGTGACTGACTAAATAATCTACTACACCAAGCAGAAACTGGAAAATGTTTTGAAAAAAAAAAATAAAGGAAAATGCACATGTCTATCAGAATTAAGTAAATTTCAATCGACATAAAATCAGTCATATAAATACGAACTACTAACAGCTGTATGATGCATTTTTTTTTTTTAAATTATGCATGAGTTTTACTTTCAATTTGAGTTTTTTTTTTTTTCAAAAATAGAAAAAAAATTGAAGAAATTTCATCACTCATTAAAAGGAAAATATATACATGATAAATACTACCACTTTGCTTTAAATATTGTCATCATGCAATCGAATATCTTTCATATTTCACACGTCATATGTATGTAATTTGTACTTGAAATCTTTATAAAACATAAAAGAAAGGTTCTACATAACTTCAAGAAGTATGAAAAAGATCACTTTTCTTAATAAAAGTGTTATTTAATTATCGAAACATTTGAATTTCATATAAGTGACATATAATCTGAAATTCATTAACATTTTTAATTAATCTATAAAAAAGATGAGAAATATGGAAACTGTTTAGACGAAGATTAAAAATTTAAAAAAAAAAAACATAAGAAATTATTGAATTCAATTTTTGTAAAATAAATAAACGCACATAAAAATTAGATGTGAATAATTAAAAAAATTAATTACCACAAAAATTATCAATTGTTTATACATTCTATTTTTATGGTTTTCTACTTCTTTTCCTTACACTTTTCCTGTTTTTTTACAAACTAATAGTCTGAATAAAATATTTTGTATAAAAAGTATAATTTTTCATAATTAATTAATCAAATTAACTATTTACACACATAATTATCATAATTAACTTAGAATATTATTATAGGGCATTTAAGAAAAAATAAAACCACTTTCAATAATTTTTCAATTTATTTCTTAATTATCTATTTAACCGCACTTTCTATAAACATATTTTTCACATAAAGAAAGTATATATTTCTCTCTGTTTTTTTTTCTACATTGTATCACTTTAGAATTTTTTTTTAGTTGTTTTGATTTTTCTTTTGAGGTAAAAAAACCATTATAATGAAATTTAAGATACATGATTTACCTCATCCGACACAAATCAAGTATAATAAAAAAAAATATTAAAATCTTTTTTTCTTTTATCCCTATAATATTTCTTAACTACCAGCAATGTGTATCTTTCACAAAGTATCAAAACAATTACCACAACATTTCTAAATTGTAAAATATTATTATTTTCTACTATTTTGATGTCTTGTTTTATTTTAATATAGATTAACGCAAATAATATAGATCATAATATCTTATTTCAATTCTCGTATGCATAAGACTCATTACATTTAAAAATAAAAATGTGCTACTTGTAGGGTAAATGATACATTGCGTATTCATTATTTAATTGAATCGCTTGAGCTCAAAATTTTTTCAGGTCTAAATTGCATCAAAACAAATCTACATATTAATTACACTATATCAATAGTACCGCTTACACAAACATTAATCTGAAACGATTCAAGAAGACTTAAAACATGAGAATTTCATTAAAATTCGAAGTTAATAACTTTTAAAAATCCATAACTAAAGCTTGAGAATTAATCAAAAAAACCAAAATTATTTATCCTATTGTATCAGTTAAACATTAAAATTTTCAAAGTGAGAAATTCACAAATCGAACGGTTTACCCTAACACATTTTCTGATTGATTAAACGAAGAAAAAGATAAGAAAAACCAAAGAAGATAACTGATATATTGAATTTAAAAAAAAAAAATAATTGCACATGTGTGGCTTTAAAGTGAACCTCTAAATAAGAATTTTATTCAAGTGCAAATTTTAAATTTATGTCACTTGAACAAAATCAAAAGTAAAGTAAAGAACAAGAACTTTTCTAATCAAAACTGTTGATCACATTTTTGTTTATTTTTTTATTTTGTTCCTGAAAGTCGTCAATAGAATGAAAATTTTTTAAAATTGAATTGTTAAAGTACATGATAAACCATATCATTGAATTAAAAAAAAAATGTTTACTATTTAAATAAAAATAAATATTATATTCTTTTTCTTTATCTAATCTAATTTTTCTTACGTATGTACATAAGTGTTTAATTTTGATGAGTATCTTCAAAATACAATATTATAAAAATTGTATTTAAAATTAAAGTTTAAGGAAGAACATTCAGACATAATATTTAAAAAAATCACATAAAAAAATTGAGATAAGAGTAAAGAAAAAATGTAGTTTTAGTTGAATAAACAGTCTAAAAAAAAATATTAAAAGTTTATAGGAAAATACAAAGGAAGAGTAAATAGTGAAATAAAAATTAAAGAAAAAATTTAATTTCTATTTCAAGGATTTACCTTATATTTTATTTAATAATGTACTTTTTATTATGAACATTTAAATACTAATTTCATATTTTTATTATTTACATAAAAAATTTGAAGTTGTCTGTACAAACAAACAATTTTTTTTCCTTAATATTTTGTATTTAATAAATAATTTTTAAAAAAAATTAAATTTTCAAGATTTGAACCTTGAAGCTACATTCTTGAAATCTATTGCCAGTTAAAGGACATACATATGTATATATATAAGTATTCAGTAAAATGTATGTAGATCACTAGAAATAGTTATATTCCCACCCGATGCTTCATTTTAATCATTTGCTAAATTTAATTCGATTCTATATATAACAAGTGAATTTTATAAATACACAAACTTAATCTGTATACCACAAAAATCATTAAAAATTTTTTAAAAATTCAAATATTCAAATAAAATTTTTGAAAGCATCGAAAAGTCTTATTTTTAATATTTTTTCTTTAATTTATAAATACTTTGTTTCTTAAACAAAGTACAAATTCAATTACCAATATTTTATTTTCAAATTAGAATAAAAAAATGTAGCTATTGAAAGTTCATTGTCAAGGTCTTCTTTTTTTCCATAAAGTTCAAAGTATACAAAAAACTAGAAATTAGCTTTATTTACAACAAAGTAATCAATTAGTTCATAATTTAACTCACTGAATAGAAAAATTCACGTGTTTTTTCATGTAAATTAAAATAAGTCATGACGGATTTCATTCTTTTTTTTCAATACAGGGTGATTCAGTTTAGGTGTCCGACCCGGAAATTATGGATAGGTCTCGGCGAGACAAACAAAAAATTGTATCTCAACCGTTACGGAGTTAATTTAGAGGGGAAGATTTTTGGTACTTTTTCCTTGTTTTACCCTATAACTTTTTACAGGGGCACGCTACGGTCATTCTTTTTTTTTTACAAATTTATAGAGGACCTCTGTTTCTTTCCAACAACATCTTATATGCCTTTGAACCTCTTACCGTTCAAAAGTTATAAGGCCTCAAATCCAAAATTTTGTCATTTTTTACCCATTTTTAACTTTAACCCTATTTTTCTCGAAAAGTGCTCGATATTAACCCTCATTTTTTATTGCAGAAAATAAAAGTTCAATTTATTTTGCATCGATTTGTTTTTATCATTTTTTTTCTCGAAAAATGCATAGTTTTCCAGATACAGTCGGACACCTAAATTGAATAACCCTGTATAATTTTTTTTTTAAATATTTATATTGTATATGTATAATCAATTGACATCTATAAATTCTGTATTTATTGTTTATTGTTGAAGAGGTTGTAAATTTGTTGCTTTTTCGTTTTTAAAGAAAAGTAATAATAATAATTGAATTAGACGAATGTAGTGTGCGGTTTCATAATCTGGAATTTTTTTCCATATAAATTTTATTACCATTTGTTTTTTTTTTTTATATTTTCAATAATTTTCTAAAAATAATATTTTAATAAGTTCACTGTACTTTTTTAGAAAATTACAATTTTTTTCATTATTGTTTTCGATCAGTTCAAGGTTAATTTTTTTTAAATTTTAATATTGCCCAGTCAATAAACTATTGCGGTGGCGGTGCCAGAAAACAAAATCAAATAAAATGAATTATTATGATCGATTTTTATAAATTTAATAATTAAAATTTTTATTGAAAAAATATTTATTGATTTTTTTTCATAAAAATTGAAACTGAAATAATGCAATAAAAAAAAATTACAATTTAAATATGTATATCTATTTATTTTTTTTAATTGTCATTTAATTAAATTTTTATTTTTAGGATAATATTAAAAGTTCAACAAAATAATAAATTTAAATAAAAGAAAATGTAGAGTAGTTTATTTAAAAAAAATTAAACAAAATCATAAAAAATACATATATGTACTTATGTATAGGTATATGCAATAGGACTATAATGTAAGAGAATAACTAAAAAAATATACGAAACCTTAGTAATTTTCACACCTAATCTATATCTTGTTTTTTTTTTTACTAACTTGTAACACATTCATTTCTTATACATATTATATTTTTCTAATATGTGGTGTAAATTTTTTTTTTCTTTCACTGTTGAACGAGTCGATATGAAGTAGATATAATAGCTACATTTCCGTTTGCATTGAGGCATCATATTAAAATAATTTTTTACATTTTTTCTTACATATTGTGTTATTTTGATATGACATATCAATTATTGACATTTTTCACACCTTATTAGAATAGGTAAATACTGTGTTAAATGTGAATGATTATATTATTGTGGTTAATGGTTATCAGATTGCATTAATAATTTTACATATACAATATTAAATATGTAATGTTATTGTAATTATTAAAAATTATAATAAAATTATGTTATCTTAACAAGACAAAAAACATTTATTTTTAACCTACTGATTTACCACCGCAGCCAGAAACATAAACGGAACAAATAAAAAAACGGATAACATCATGGAAATGAAGTGAATATTTATTTAAAAACACTATCAATAGAATGCTAAAAATAATATTTGAAGGTCAAAATCGCAAGCAAAAAAAAAAATTAAAAACAACCGACGAAAAGATGAATCAAGTGAGATTTGAAGACAATTAAAATGAAAAATCATGCAAAACAGGGTAAAATAGTAAAAATTCTTAATTTTACTCTATGCTGTTGCATTGAAGATGAAGAAAAATATAAACGAATATTTTACATTGAAGTTTACAGAATAAACGAAAAATATAATATTGTTTTTTAAACTATGTACATATGTAAAATTTGTCTGTGACTCGTCATCTAAGTAGGTACATGCAAAAAGTACATGTCTATAGTACAAAAAGGAAAACTTGTGGAATCTAAAATTATCTTGAAAAAGTTCAAATGAATTATAATGAATTGTTACCTGATGTTGACCTGTATGTGTTTAAGGAGTTTCAATGAGAAAAAAATTCTCCAATTTATTAACAACCTTTTGAATTAAAACGATGCTAATTCTTGATTATTTTGTGATAAACAATAACTAACCCTTTTATAATATTGGCAAAACTTGATGTTGCATGTACATATGCAATATTGGACATCGAATGTGTGTATTTGTTTAAAATTACATATTTATGATTTTATAAAAAAATAATTTAAAAAAAAAAAAAAAAGAATGAAGACAAAGAAATTCAGAACATAATTTATGTGAGAAAAATTTGATTGACATTATGAATTGAAATATTAAAATTGTATTAAAATAAATCTTATACAGAGACATGTTTTGTAACTTGTAAATTTATTTAATTAATATGTATGCCTAAATTACATACAAGTAAACAACAAGAATTTAATAATCTGAATAAATTAAAACAGTACATTCATTAACACTCTCTATCTTCTCCCCTATAATTTTCTTTTTTCCATTTTATTTTATCTATATGCGCCAGCTCTGTGTTTTAATTAAAGTACGGTAAAGGAATATCCCTACGCTATTTCTTATTTCAATTGTTTTTTTTTTTTTACTTCAAAAATTTATTCATAAGGTATAATTTTTATTACAACGAGAAAAAAATATATTATCGCAATGTATTTATTCCCAAAGCGTTTTTCTTTCAAGTTTTACTTTTATTATAAGAAAAATTTTATGACAAAAAAAAATTGGTCATAAAAATCATAAGTTAAATCTGTTTTTTTTTTTAATCAATAAAATTAAATAAATTTAATTACAAATGAAAATGTAACTAGTTGTAGAATATACTTAATTTTCACAAGTGATATTTATTTTGAATATTTTTTTACAATTTATTCATTCTGTTAAACATTTCAATAAAGGATAATCCTTATTAAAAATACAACTAGAAAATGTGCGCTTTCAACTTGTAAAAAAACATAAAAATCTATTAATGCATTATTTGTAATCTATCAAATACATATGTATGTATGTAAAATTCACCTGTAGTAAATTAGTTTGATAAGTAAAACATAAAAAGAAAATTGTTTTATTTTTATTTTCATTTTTTTTTTTTTTTTTTTCAAATAAAATATTTTATTACAACCTTGAAATGCATTTAATGATGTGTAAAAAGTTTTTTGAACTTTAAACAATATAACAAAATTAAAAATAAAAGTAAAAAAAAATTACTTATTACTTTAGAAATTTATTGCAATAGATTGATAAAAAAAAAAAAAGAAAAAAAAAACAAAGCAAATGAAAACGTGAATCACAATATTGTAATACACATTTTAATTTCAATATATGAAATTTGTCAGTTATGACAAAATGTTTACCATAAATAATTATAGACAATTTAATGTTCAATTTACAATTTACGTAAATGTGAAATTATAATGAATTTTTTCTAAAATCTTAACTTTTTTTTTAAGTATTAAATTAATCCACTTAGCTACGTCTTATTTCAAACATAAATTCTAAATAAAAAAAAAGTAATAATAATAATAATAGAAAGAAAATTAAAAAATGGAAACAAAGTACATATTAACATATCTAAGCTATAAAAAGTTGAAAGTTTATCAAAATTACAATTATTAAACTTTTAATTTTTTTTTATTAAAACTGGATTAATAATGAAACACATTATGAATATTATTTTTAATTTATAGATACTTTGTTGGCAAGTAATGATTTTAATTGTTTAATTTGTTCATATAAAAAAAGTTCATGAAAAAAATATTCAATTAACGTATTTCATGTAAATTCAAAAAGTCATAATAACGGTGAAAGAATAAATAACCTGTATGAAATTCTTCATATTCATATAATTATAACTGTATGGTAATTTCATTAAGAACGTGATCAACACCAAGGTGGAGGAAGGGTTGAAGTATTTTCGAAATAAATCTAACACTTTTAAACATTATTATGACATAATAGTTGTTTTTTTTAAATTTCTATTTAAATGTAACAATACCACATAATCGCTTTTTAAACTTTACTTCCTATCATATTTTTTTATATTTGCAAAAGTAAAAACTTCCTTGATTTACCATTTATGTTTAAAATAAGGACAATGAATAACGTTTAATTTAATCATAGAGAATTGAATGAAAATGCCGTCGGAAAAATTTATAAAAAATTGAATTTTATGTTTGAAAATTTCTTAATTTCACTTTGAATAAATTTAAGACTATAAGTACTTATTATTTTAAATGATTTTAAAATATCTATTCAAAACATTCTGTTATTCCTTAAACATTATAAAACACCCGCACAAATATTTAATTCCGATAAAAAGTGAAATCATATACTCAATGTTTTGTTTTGATCATAAAATTTATATTATGTATCTTTTTAGATATTCAAAAATTATTTATACATCAACAAAAAAAATTTTTTTTTTATTTATTTATTTTTTTTTTTTGCAAAATTATTTGCACGTTTTATATTTGATAACCTATCATCAACTTTTTTTTTTGCCTCTTCCACCTGATTGTTATCTCAATTATGTGAATATCACAACAACAACAAAAAACTAAAAAAAAAAAACAAGAAAACAAAAAATAAAATTATTTCCGCAAAAAAGAATATGAAATATGATTATAAGATTTCAATACTTGCCCAGATCTTGAACTGATCATCGTTTATTGTATATTTTGCTGATTTGTATTGAAAAATTGAACAGAAGATCGATGTTTTTCATTTTTTTGTTTTAGTTTTTTGTTTTTATCTTTTTTTCTTTACATTACAATATTTCAGTAATTCATATAAGGCAGCATGTAATATAGATACATACGAGTATATGCAATTTGTGTTCGGTCGATCAGTCAGTCAGTATATTAGAAGTATTCTACATGAAGAATATAATTTTACATTAAATAAATGAACTTATTGATCTTGAAATAAAAACAAAATTGCAACATTGTACCTGTGCCAGAAGATCATTAGAGGAAATATTCATTTATTTTAATCATATTTTAATTTCAATTAAATATCATACATACATACTTATTTATCGCTAATAGTGAATTTAATTAGAAAGCCTAATAAATATTTCACGAAAAAATATTATATACTTATTTCTAAATTAATTGAAGAAAAAAATTAGAATAATCATAACAAGACTAATGATCATGATCTGAAAACCTCATTAAAACAACAGGTTTGTTGCGATTGAAAAGCTATAAGCGAAAAAAGTTTATCTGAGTTCAAAATGAACTATAACAGGCCCAACTTGAATGTAATTTTGTTTTTATCAGAACAACTTGCAAAAGTACATATACATATATATGAGTACATAATATAATACATATGTATATGAATTTGGCTAAAGATAAATTTATATGGTGAAACAGATACATGTACGCGAATAAAACAAAAAAAAAAAATATTTATGTAAATTAGGAAGTCTATAAAAAGTGTTCAAAATCAGGTGAAACAAAAAAAAAATCTTAAAAAGAAAAATCTTAAGAAAAATATATACATATGTATGTACGTCATATTGCCTGAATCTGAATATTCCTTTTCACTTACCAGGTAAATTAGCTCCGTTTGGATGAAGTGGTGTTAGCTTACGACTTACTGGAACCGCTATCGGTATATTTGATGTAGAAGATGGTGATGCTGATGATGAATCACATGATCCTTCAAGAGATTGAGCTGGAGTTGGTACTGTTATATGATGATTACTATCATTAATTGGACTTTTTGCTGATGCATTAACTGTACTACCACCAACAGCTGCTGCAGCAGCATTACATGCAGCCGCTGCTGCTGTAGCTTGTACAATTGATGGTGGATGAACAATTGGTGGTGGTACTTCACCCATTGCTAATGCTCTTGCTTCATCCTGTGCCTGTGCGCGACGTAATGCCGTTTGTAATGCCATAACTCTTTGACGTTCTGCTGTTAAACGGCATTTTTCACAATTACAATAACGATATTTACAATAACGTTTATGACCTTTTAATGCAATTTTTAAACCATGATTACGGCATCTAGCACAATTTGGTGGTGTACGTGGTGATAATGAATTACCACTTGATGATGATGCACCACCACTACAAATATCTGCTTTTGAATCTAACAAGTCCGTATCGGACATTGTGTCTGTATTCCAATTATTTTCTAAAACCATTCAAATTAGATTTGATTTTTTGTTTCTCAAATAATATTTTTTTCTCAATGTTATTACAAAGGATGAATCTGCAGTTACAATTCGTGCTATGGAACAGTATCTTGATGCTAATAAAAAAAAAATTATATGTTTTTTTCCCACTACATCCAATTTTAAATTTTTAAATTTAATTTATTCACTTTTTTTTTTAAAATCAAATTTCCATCGAAGATAAAGAAAGTAATTGTTCACTTTTTAATAATGACACTTTTATAATTGTAGTAGAAACATACACGACAAATTCTTTTTTTTTTTTACTTGTTGATATTTTATTACTTTTAAATTTTGTTTTTATTTTGTTATTGAATTAAAATCTATATTTGATAAGAAAGGCTATATAACTTATCAGCTGCCAAAATATATATATGTATGTAGCTCTTTACTTTGTTATATGCATGTTGAATTTAATTTTTTGTTTTACTTATTTTCTGTTAATTTTATTAGCAATTTCTTTTTTATGCAATTCTATTTAATCTGTAAAATTATTCAGATTGTATTTATTTATTTATTTTTATTTTATTTTATTTTATTTTTTTTTTTTTGATTATTTTAACTAAATTCAACACTTATTTAATTTTCATTTCTCTATTATTGTTGTTGGTAATCGCATCATATTTTTCTGAAGTCACGATCATTTCCGTAATATTAAAACATTTTGTAATAAATTATTATTCTATGTTGTACATAAGCATTGAGATATTTAGTTAATATAGTTTAAAAAGATTTAAAAAAAAAAAAAAACAAAATAAAAGATACTTGAAGAAAAAATAAAATAAAATAAGTATAAGATTTTATTTATAGAATTTATTTTAGCAACTTTACATTGTTGCAGCACATCACATGAAAATTTAAACACACTGGGAAGTATATTATATACGAGTATGTATGTAATGTACATATATAAAATTGCATAGCTATATAGAATAGATTAGAATGTAATTTTATATAAAGATGAAAAATCTAAAAAAAATTGTACTGAAACCGTATATACGTTCGGGAATTTTTTTTTTTTTTTTTGTCCTTCACAAAAGCGCAGATAGATAGGAAAACTTTTTTTTTGAACAATAATAGTAAAAGATCAAAGCGCAAAAGAAAAACTACCAAGAGGAAAAAAAATCATTGTTGATATCAAAATGAAGATCACTATAATATATTTTTTCAGCAACTTGTCAATTAAAAAAATATAAAATCAATTTATTATTTTAAAAAACAATCTTGTCTGCTTAAGAAAATTTCTTGTTTTACCGGCGAAAAATTTTGTTTTGGATTTTTTTTTTTTTTGTTAAATAATTTTTTAAAATTAAAATTTGTTTATATTTTTTGAATAAACAAAATTGTGTAACAACACTAAACTGACACCAAAAACAACTGCTTATTTATTTTTTAATTCATATAAAAATGTGCAATAATCTTGTTAATTGCATCTTTTTATTTTCTTTGTATTATATTCTGTCTTAATTTTATTTATTTTCCCGAAAACAATGTAAAAGATTTACTGTAATTACTATTTTTTACTTCACTTTTTTATTTTATTTAAATTCCAAAAATTTAATTTGGGCACAAAATTCACAACAAGATTTCGTTTTCGTTCTCTAAGCACAGATACTAAAGAAAAAAAAAATGTTTTTCAAGATTTTTTTATTTTTTGATTTCTCATCGGCTTAACATTGCAAATTGTTGCACTTTTTGATGCGATGACTATGTATGATGTTTATGCTACTGTTGTTGGCTATGGTCTGTCGTTCGTTACACAACTTTGTATTAACTTTTAGTTGCTGCCGTACTGTTTTGTTGCTATTGCTTTTTTATTCTTACATTTTAAATTGCATTGCATTGCACACAGTTCACACTGACTGCAACTGAGTATTGAAATTAAAAAATAAAATTTTCTTTTTGCATACTAGTGTATTGTGATAATAGCTCGATTTTGTTTTTCTTGTTTTAGTTTTTACACAATCAAAACTAAAAATTATTAACGATTTAAAATACATATGAATATTTTCCAATTGAAAAAAAAAAAAGAATTTTTCCTAGATTTCCATAGCTTTTCAAATATTTAAAGCAGAATATTACAGATATCATCATGAATTGATCAAAATTTACGAAAAATTCAATTGTAACACAATTATTAAAAATACATGACGTTTATTCACATTCAACTGAATACGCTACGTTACGTTCTAAATATTTAAGATATAAGTAGCTTTAAAGTACATTTTTAAAATGATGTATGTATTACATACATATGTACATATATAGTACTTGTGCACCGGCCAACAAGTTTTCTTGAAATATATTTGTGGGCGCGCAATTTAAAAAGAAGAAAATTTTTATTTCGTTTTCTTTTTAAATTCACATATTATTACCAACATTAAAATTGTTGTAGAAATAAAGAGGTTGAGAAGTGCAATGTGATAAAATTGTTGCAATTTCAATTGCAAATATAAATGCAGTATATTTTACGATTTACAGTGTATTGCAAATTTAATGTATTGCACTACACCACAGAATATTTTTACTTACATTTATAATAAAGAAGTATGTACATACATACATATACTGTATACACAATACAATAAACACTCTGGTGTGTAAATAGCAATAATGCAACTGTAGAAAATATTTTATCTTGCTATTTTTTTTCCTTTAACTTTTTAGTATCTTTTTTTTCTTGTGCTATTTAAACAAAAATGTACAAATCAAACTTTAACACAAATATTTAATTTAATTTTAAATGTATTTATACAATACACATATTCATATGTGCTTTTGTAGTTATGTTTTTTTTTACCGTATATGTACATACTCGTATGTACTCTCGACTCTCGTATATTTAATAAAAATTATAAATTTTACAATAATTGATATGAATATAATATAATATTTTATTATAATAAGCAATATGTGAGAAAAAAAAAATACTGTACATGTGTAAGAAATATGTTTACCGGTCAAATACAATGCAATAATATGCAATCATCTAATAATCAGGAAAGAAATTTTTTTTAATAGATACTACTTGAAGAAGAAAAAAAAAGTCGAAAATAACTTCCATGGTGGATCAACAAAATCAAGCTTCAATTTTTTTTTAAATTTTCAATTACAGTTTTTGTTAAAAATTTGTAATTAAATTAAATAAATATTTTGGTATGAAATTTTAATCATTGAAAATAATTTTTCATAAACCTACACATTGTAGTTTTTAAAATTTTATAGTCCTTGGAATGATGAAGAATTTAATCTCATGTGAATAGCTTAGAAGAAAAAATTTTTAATCAAAAGCCAAAAACGTTTTTATAAATGACATTTTTTTCATATGAATCTTCCTTTTTTGTAAGTACATTTACGAGTTTGTATGTCGTTCTATTAGAGTCTTCTTCACAATGAAATTTGTATCCAATTAGATCAATATTTTATTGTAAGATGAAACATGGTTAAGGACAAATTGAATAAAAGGATGTCTGCAAATAGTTTTTTTACACAATTTCAAAACTTATGTAAATGTTCCACACAAACATTTGTATCAGGATATTATCCTTATTGTTGAAATAAGTATAATTTGAACAATCTCGATGCAATCGAAGGAGAGCGATGGTGCGCGTGTTTAGAAAAAACTGACCTATTTACAAAGCTTGAAAAAAAGGTTTTCTACTAAGTTTTCAGATTCTTATTCTTTGTAACAACCCTCGTTTGTATTTAAAATTTTATCTAAAACATATACCTATATGGTATGTAACATGTTTTATACATATTGTATAGATGTTATATGAAATGTGTAAATTGTAAATTATAAAAACAAGTAACAAGAAATGGTTTTTGTTTTATTATTTATTACAATTCAGTAGACAATGAACACGATCAGAGAACGATCTTGTAATTAACATTTTTATTACTTATCATATTATCTTCTAGTTCGTACTTTTTTTATATCTTTTATTTATTTATTTATTTTTTTTTTTTCAAATTGTTTTATTGTTTTATTTTTGTAAATAAGTACTATATATGTATTTTCATATTTCATTTTCACGTTTTTCTTTGGATTTAGTTTCAATTTAGATACACCTTTTTTCAATACGAACTAAAGAATATTTTGATTTTTCAATTCAATATTCTTAACTAGTTCATTTGTTAGGGTAAAAATGGTATCGTTTTATTACATTTTACAGTAGTAATTGATGATGTTACATTTACATAGTACTTACATATATACATACCTATATGGAATTTACATTTATTCCTATTTTTTATTTTATCTTTTGTTATTGTGTTTTTTTTTTTTTTTCAAATTGAAATTAGATCTAATGACATGAAAAGATGTACTCGTATAAAATTTAACACATACCATAATTATATGATACTTTTAATAAGGTAGTGCCAATTCAATTCCCTTTATTTCCCGTGCCTAATTTAGGAATAATAATTAATCAAAATACACATTAATATTATGTAGATACAACTGTACTGCACTCTATAGAAACAACTACCTCGATCAAAGTTATCATAATGTAAATATACATATACAGGTATCTTCTGTACTTTATTACATTCAATTAGATACTATACTTGAGACCACAATTATTTCCATCAATTTTAAAAAATAAATAAAGAAACAGAAAAAAAAGTAAATAGAAAAACGGAAAAAAAAAAGTTTTTACAGAGAAAAGTGCAGTGAAAAATTTCAATACTATAAGTTAATAAAATGTACTTAATAATGAGTATCTATAAAAAGTGCATAGTCTAGCGGTTCAGCACTGTATTTCGTTTTTTTTCTACAACTAAATACAAACATAATATATATAGATTGTTAGTTGTTCAGATTGGATTGTTGGGGTATCTGTATCTGTCGTCTTGTCTTTTCTGTTTAAGGTAAATTTACCGATGATCGTATGATACATATTTTTCAAAACTAACATCATCAGCAGCATGCTTCTCTGCCAAGTTTTAATTTTTTATTTTTTCAATAAAAAAGTTTTAACAATATTGCAAAAAAAAAAGTATGAAGATAAAGAAAAAAAAACCAAAGTTTAACCAACAACGAAGATGATAAGAATGAAGATGGTTTATCTTCTTCATATAAAAAGTATCTGTCTGGCTAATATAGAGAGTACCTATCTATAGTGTCGTGTGTAACTAAATTTGAACATAATGAAGCCAAGGAGAGTATGTATTATTACTATTATTGTTATGTATTATAATTATATTGATCAACTCTTTTGGATCTCTGTTTTTATATGCATATGTATGTTATATTGTCGATTGTAGAAATTTTCAACAATGTTGCAAAAAGAGAGGAAAAATATTTATTTTTTTATTTTTTTTTTTTTGCAAAACTGGTCTGACAACGGTGATGGTGGCAGTATGTGACTTAAAGGTAATATAACAAGAATGACAAATACATACATAGTTTGTCCGATCATGGATCGGTTCATGTATTTTTATAAAAGTAAAATATAAAAGATAGATACTCATAATCAAAATGTATACACAATAGCAACAATGACAATATAACAGCAGCAACATCACAAGAGAAAATACTCTACAAAATAAAATAAAAATAAAATAATTTAAAAAACAAAAAATAAAAAATTATCAAATACAGAGCGCGGTGAGTATTATAAAATACAGACAACAAGTTTAACAATTGCATTAAAATAAAAATAAATATAAATAACACATTGATTGCATTAAAATAAATACGTGTGACACAACATTACTTAGTTTTCTTCTTACTATTTTTTTAAATTAAAATAAGAGAAAAAATTTGAAAAAAAAAAAAAAAATACACTAATCGTTTTCAATACCTATAAGGAAATATTCGTTGTCGTTAAAAATTTTTAAAATTTTTTCTTTTAAATACATTTTTAGATAAATTTATTGTGTTCATTGAATTAAAAATTTTCAGCTGTGAAACTGTTCAATAATTAAATTTAATTTGAAAAATAATTCAGCAAAAAAATATTTTAAAAATGTTAAGAGCCCTTTCAGTCTTAATTTAATAAAAGGTAAAAAACAAGCACTTCATTTTTAAATTTAAATTTAAAAGTTTCAAATTTTATCACTTGATTCTTTTTTACATTATTTTTAAAAATTATTAAAATTAAAAAACAAATTAAACAATAGAAGCAAAAATTTTCTTACATTAAATAAGAAAAATCCTTTCACAAAAAAAAAAAGAACAAATTGTTTTCAATTTTTTTTTTCTTTTTTTGCTACACAATCGATTAGCATTTAATTTAACTTTCTTTTCAATTTTTTGAACTAGATCACAAAAATCAAAAACAATAAAACCGTAACGTTTTTAATTTTTACTTTTTTACACTCACTATCCTCGTTATTTTAATTCATGTTCTAATCTGTACTCAATCAAGAACTGAACTAAAAGACGATAATGATAGAAACTAAACTTAAAAATGTATACAAAACTTTACAATGTGTATAAAAAGATTTTCATTTTATTATTTTTGTTGTTGTTCAAAGGCGTTGAAGAAACATATTGAATAAAAAAGCATACCTAGTTCCGATTTATGCAACAGAATAAACATTAAACAGAGAAAACAACGATGTGATTGTACCAAAACGATTGTGTGACGATGAATTTTAAATAATTCAATATACAATATAAAAATATATTGCAGAAGGAAACGAACCCTTTTTTGTATCTGTAGTCTGTACACAATCACTTCAATAGAATATTGAGCATGAAAATCAAAAACTCAAAAGTATCTGATACGTACGAAACTAACTCATACTTGTGGTAAGGTTTGAACAAAACAAAAAATTCTTCAACAGTCTTTCGAGCTTATTTTCATTCTCAATGCAATATTGCAATTGTGCTTGCTAGTTGCTTGTTGCATATCTCTCAAATGTGCAACGTGCAACGATACAATACAACCCAATGATATTAACTTCAGAAAATACTTATTTCGATTTGTGTTATGTATTAAGATTTGTTGAATTGTATGAACTTATCTTCAAAAGAAAGATAAAAATGCATATCAGTTCGTTGTATTGCAATGCAACATAATTCATTACGTGTTTTTCAAACTCTATACGGGTTCCTCTCGGAAATTTTCATATTAATAAATTCTATTGAAAAAAAGAAACAAAGTATGTATTACAAATTTTATAAAATTAATAAATTAAAAAATAAATTTAAATTTATCAGAAAGGTATTCAATGTCATTATGTTGTATAAATAGAAGTTTATCCAGGTTTCAGTTTAAAAGTTTAAAAAAATGGGATAAGAATGCGGATCAAGATGATACTTTTACAGGTGAAGGCAACTGTACAAAACACAAAATTTACCCAAATAAATAATAATAATAATAAAAAAAGATAAACAGGATTTTACACACATATCGTTAAATTGCAATCTGTTCATTTTTGAAGATTGCATGATAAATTGAATGATTGTATCTCATTTTTAAGATTGAATATATGTACATACATATGTACATATATGTATGCTACTTTTGTGGCGCAACGTTGGACGTTGTTGTGGTTCTGTCAATCATTTATTTAATCAGAAAAATTTCTTAGATTTAATAATACTTTCAATTCGAAAAACGAAAACCGTTAAAACATATCGGCAATTATTTGTAGTAATTTTTTCATTTGTAATATTTATGAAAAATACCGAAAATTTTTAAAGAAATTTGTTGTATAAAACATTTTTAATGTATAAGTATCTGCTATAGATGTTAACATTATATATTGGACCAAATCTGCAGATAATGACGTTCTCATAATACCATAGCACTTTTTAAAATTTCAGATAATCATGACATTGTAAAGTAATCGAATAAATATATGATCATATCTCTATCTAAGAATAGAAAAGAACAGCGTTACCCTAACATTAGAATACACTATAAAAAAAACATCATTGTGGGAGTCAAGAACGTTCATTTTTTCCTTGGATTAAAACATAAACCTAAAAAGTAAAAACCTTTTCTGTATTTTCAGCGCCCTCATCTTTTTGCTCAGCTAGGACAATTCGACAAATGTCTAGTGATATGACGATAATGTGTATATAGGTATAGTATAAGATAAAGGATTTCTCTATTAATGTGATTTTTTCAAGATATCATTTTTAAAAGGCATTTGGTATGTTTGTACCCTAAAGAGATTTTGATTTAACTCCACATTGAAACAATTGTTAAAAAAAAATTAAAAAGTAAGTAAACAATGGAAGGTCAAGATCAACTGATTATAATCTATAGTTTCTTTTAAGTAAAATTCTTCTTCTGTAAAAAGCTTTTTTTAAACTTCAAACACCTTACTGAATATGAAGCTTACCAAAAAATAAACTTGTTTTGTTTTAAATTAATTTTTTTTAAATAATTGCAATATAAAAGGCTTTTTCCAATAGTCTTTCCTGTTTTACACATAATATCTTCCAGCTTAAGAGACAAACAAGGTTAAAAAGGGTATCAATAATTAAAGCAAGCGACACAAAGGTTAATCAATTTAGGTTTTTTTTATTTAAAAAAAAATATAACACATTGTGTCTGAAAGAAAAAAGAAAAAAAAAATAAAACTGGATTTTAGGGACATATGTTCAAATTAATTAGTGTCCAAAAAACACACTCATAAAGAAAAAAACAAGTTTTTATAAAAGATAAAAATCTCCATAATGACACTTAATTATTTACAAACTAAGAACATGATAAATTTCAGTGACAAAAAACATTCATACAATAAATCAAAAATAATTATTAAAAAGAAATTACCTGAATATTGATGAGCATCGATCAATGAATTATTTAAATTATTTTTTCTTGAATTTGTATGAAAATTTTGATCAACATCAGAATTTGTTGTAATTAAAGATGATGATGATGATGAAGATGGTAATGATGATGGTGATGTATTATTACGATAGTAATTTAATTCACCATCTTCTTCAATTGATAATGATGATAATCTTGTTGTTGTTGTTGTTGTTGTTTGTGTTGGTAACATATTTTGTGGTTGTGATATTGATGATAATGCTGATCTTTCATTAGAATTATTTCTTTCTGAAATAATATCATATCTTTTTTCATCTTGTATTTGTGCTCTACGTATTGCAACTTGCATTGCCATAACACGCTGTCTTTCACATGTTAAATAACATCTTTCACATTTACATAATTTATATTTACAATAACGTTTATGACCTTTTAATATAACTTTTAAACCATGATTTCTACAACGTGCACAATTTGGTTTTGTACGTTGTAATGAATTCATATTATTTGAATTATTTGAATTATTTGACGTTGAAGATGAAATTGTTGCCGGAGTTAAATCCATGGTGATTTACTTTTTTATGCTTTTTAATTTTTTTTTTTTTTTTTTACAAAAAAAAAAAACAATTGAAGAAAAAAATTTTTCTTTTAAATTTATAAAAAAAAAATTAAATAAAATTGAAAAAAAAAAAAAATACAAAAAATTAAAACAAAAACAAAAGAAACACTCTGATTGTAACCATCACTCTTCTTAAATTAATTATGTTTCATATATTGTTTAATAAGATGAACACATAACATTTTTAAAGTAGCAAAACAACGAAAAAAACAAAAAAAACAAAATTATTATATGTAATTGATAAATTAATAATAAATTGTATGTAAATTTTATTGAAATTAATTATTTTTTAAATTAACACATGTCAAATATCTGATTAATTGTTCTTTAAAAAACAAAAAAAAATAATAATAATAATGAAAACAATAAACATATAATAACCAAAACAATAATATATTCATGTACGAGTACTACATAAAGGCACTGAGCCGACAAAATTGCCTTTTTTAATATTTTTTTAAATGTATGGTAAGCATATGTTTAATGCAAGGTGCAAGTATGCATTCAGTTTTAATACATGATTTAAAAAAAAAAACAAAAAAAAAGATTCAATTAAGTTTTTTTTTTTTCGTTCTCAATATTTAAAAAATGTAATAATGATGAAAAGCTCCATTCAACAGCAACAACAACACATGATAGCATACAACATTGATATATATTTTTTTTTAAATGCGAAATTAAAACTGCCAGCTATCGTCGGCTTTAATACCGGTAATCGGTGTGTTAGTTTATACTTTTAAAACTCAACTGAACAATTTTATAAAACCAATTTTGTAAAATAATAATAATACTTGGAGAGGAGCGCAAGTGCACTTTTATGAATGTAAAAAAAAGAAAACAAAACAGAAAAAGTCCATATGATTCTGACCTGATTGGTGGTGAGTGGTGATATTACTGTAAAGGAATGTTGCTTCAAAAAAAAAAAAAAAAAAAAAAAAAAAATTAAAAAAAATTATGTTGTGTTCAAATCAAAAGCTGCAATCTGCATCATCGAGTGCAGTTGTTGTTTGTTGCATTCGATATGTTTGTTCAACATTTAACAAAAATGCATTTAATCAAACTTGTATGAGAAGAGAAAATTTTAATCTGAAGGAAAACGTATTCCATTGAAAAACGAACAAATTTTGAAGTACCCAGGCATTTTTTTTCTAGTAAAATGTTTTATTTGATCTTTTTTTTAAAAAAAAAAAAAAAAAGAAGTGAAAAATCAACATTTTGCTAGAAATTTTCCTTTTGCATTATGAAAGCTTATCTTGAAATTGTAATTACAGTAATATTCAATTATGATGCATAATATCTCAACTAAAAAATTCAATTATAATCTATGTATAATAAATTATTTATAAATGTAAGTGAATCGGAAAAATTATAATTCTTCAATAATAATTTCTGTAAGATTGAATAAAAATCTACCTACTAATGTTGAATTGTAATATATACTTGTACATTCATCTATACATAATATACATAGTTAATTATGTATATACACATACGTATAATTATTTTATACCTCAAGGTGTTTAATCAAGCGATATTATACAATTTAAAGTGTTTTCTTCGATTTAATGTCAAAATGAATGTAATGCATAATTTATCAGAAATATGTTTACGTTATACAACTTCCGATCATCTAATTAATATCAAATAGTACATATTAATCAAAATAATTGAAAAATAATATAATGATTGTTGTCATTCAATGAAAAAAAAATATATAATTAAATTAAATTAAATATATATAAAATTATAAATTGTAGTGGAAAAATAATTAGAATTTTATTTTAACAAAAATTCACAAATAATTTATTAACTTTGATAAAATATAAATTTTAAATTATTTGCAGATTATTTTAGTATTGTAAATTATTTTACTCAACGCATCCTGTTTGTAGCGAGAATGTTGTACGAATGGAATGGATTAATAATTAATGCAATTGAAATGATAACTGAAAATTAATTAAAAATTAATTTTATTTATAATTAGAAAAAAATTTCACTATAATTACAATAAATTAAAATGAGAGTTTATCATCTAGAATAGCTAAATTATCCTGAAATAAGCTTACAAGTACAAGTACTAATCATTCTATAACTTTTAAATGAAATAATATTTTTAATTAAAGTAAAAAAATTTAAGAAAAAAAAAAACACTTATTTTATCTTTTATATTGTAAAATGGTATTTGTACACTTGCTACAAAATAAGGACTTAAAAATAGCCTTTTCATAAAAAATTGATAACTCATCAAGAAAATTGTTAAACTTTATTATTATATGTACACACTCAAAAATATGCAGAGCTAAGCATAATTTGAAATTTTAATCTCCAAGGTAGGTAATTCATTAAACGATTATTAAGAATACAATAACAAAACATTTTCATTGACTAAGCATTCGAATAATATGTACCATTAATGATAAGTATATCCGTTCCATTAGTGGTCAATTTTTATAAACAAAAATAAATATGTATTTATTTTTAGCAATATTTTAATGTGTTCTGTAATTTGATATGAAAGAGAAAAGGTCAATTGTATTTAAAAGAAAGAAGAAGACAAAAAAAAAATTTATCAATGTAATCGATCTTATCTAAAAATTATATTTTAATTTAGCAAAATCTTATCGTAATACAATGAACAAATTGTTATTCGTTCACAAAACCCAAACAATATTGTTTTCTTGTACTGTTTTTTTATTTTATTTTTTTATTTCTGTCTGATTGGTCTACATACTGTAGATTTAATTTAAATTTTTTTCTTCTAAAATAAACATTCTTTTACACGTTCTATAGAACTAAGGAACGAATTTTACCTTTTAATACACAATTGAATCTTACAATATATTTTTTATTACTAATTTGTTTTATTATTTCAAATTTAACACATTCGGAGTCCCGGTTTGTAGATGAAATTTCCAGTTTAACCAGTTAAGTTACAAATCCATTTTTATGTACGAATATCATGCTGAGTTTGAACTCTATCATCCAGTTGGTTTGAGATTTCTACACTTTATTTTACTCGTTATTTCTGAAATCCTTATCATTATAGCCGCTAGAGTTGAAATTGGGTATATAACTTATCTTATGTCAAAAAAAAAAAAAAACAATTACGTTGCTTTAACATAACGTGACATAGTTTTTAGATTGTGAGGTATTTCACGTGTTAATGTAACTTTTACTTTTCATCGGATACGTTTTCTTCGTATACAACAATACATTCATGTCAATTTTGTTTTTTTGTTTTTTTTTTTTTTGTTTCTTCTCAAATCAAGTTGTCGATCCGATTAGGCACACACTTCTTTATACAATATTAATATTTTTTTTTTTATTTATTAATTTTTTTTATATATAAAAAGTTCATTCGTTCGTTAACAATATTTATAAACTGTGAAATATTAATAACAATAATAGTAATATGATATTTTATTTTGCTGAAATGCCTTGCAAGTATGCTATCCAAAATATGAGCTAACGTTTATGTTGACTTTGTGACTTCGCTTTTTTTTTTTTTTTTTTTTTTTCATATTTATTTTTTTAATTCTTAAATTTATTTAATATTTTTGTTCTAGTTGATAAAGTTTTTTAAAATAATATTGGCTAAAATATGTATTGTTTTTTTTTTCTTTTGCGTTTGGATTAAAATATAAAATGAAATATTTGACGCGCGACCAATATGATACATTTAAGTCAACATCGATAAATTTAGCAAATGAAGTAAATTGATACTGATTTTATTTGAATCAATTTGCATGAATGAAACGTCTTTATAAATGAAATTTAAGATTAAAAAAAAAAAAAAGGAATTTATGTATATTAAAAATAAATCTAAAAGTATCTAATTATAAGCGTTTAAATGCTAAACGATAAATAAAAAATTTAAAACAAAAGAAAAAAACACGATACATAATTTTTTTTTGACAAAGTTTCAGGTTGAAAGACAACATATACGAGTAGAGGTGTTTGTTTTTGTTTTTGCCATTTTATTTGAATTGTTTCACTTTTTTTTTGCATTTTTATCTTAATAAAGTATCATACATACAAACATACAAACATATACATATAAATTTTAGATATGAATATTTTGTTGAAAATTCGCAATGAGTAGAGTACATAATATGTTGTTTTACTGATTACAAGAATACGATAATGATCGAGATAAAAAACTTGTGAAAAATATTTTTGTTTTTTGTTTCAAGTATTCAAAGGATCGCTTGCTAGCTCTGTATATCAGTAAAGCGATAAATAGCCCTAAAATAATGTAAAACTTCACATTAATAAGAATAATATTCATTTATTTGATTTTTTTTATAATACAATGCTTGTTTACTTCCATAATATCATGTTGTACAGTACTTAAAATATGTATGACCTACAAGTACAATAGCCCAACTTGATCCACCAGTAATAGCCATCATATTCCCATAATGACATTAGTTGTAACTTGTAGCTCTCTTCAACCAGTTGAAGCTTTCAAGAAAGCAAAGTATATTTTTAAACTCATAAAAACTTTCAAGGAAGATTGAGTTGGAAAGTGTCAATATTATTCTAACACAAATAAAATTAAAAATGCTTGAACGTGTCGCTATTTTCGGTACAACATTCTACAGAACATCAATCTATTACACAAAATTTTCTAATTTACAAGATTCCATTATTTGTAAAAAATAAAATTTTACATGGTATTTATAAATACAAAAAAAAAAAACATCAATTTAATTTCCTTTTAAATATTTATTTTAGGCACAAAACACAATTAATTTTCAATGCAAATTATTTAAGAATTTTTTTTTTTTTTGGTTTGATCATCAAACTGTTTATAAAAATACTTTCATTTTTTTTTTCTATTAAAAAATAATTTCTTATTTTAAAAAATCCTATTTTGTTCCATGTTTTTTTTTTTAAATACTTGTTTTATTTAAAATATTAAAAATTCACATAAAACGTGTATAGTACACTATCTTTTTGTAAAATTTCTAGAAACATTTTTTTTTTTTTTGATATTACATATTTTTTTAATTTATTTTTAAATCAATTCATAAAATAACAGTCTATGAACGTTGTATGAATTTCATTTGTCTTTGATGCATATGCATTGCATCGCATCACATAACGACTTATTATATAATTTATAATTCTATTTAGGTGTACACAAAATATTCACACATATGATATATCTAGTACGAGTATATTTACATATTATGTATAGTCCTTTAGATTTTATAAACAAGAAATAAACTAATTTTCATAAAATTTCATATCTTCAGTGTTTTTTTTTTTTTTTAATGTTTTCCTTTTATATTTCGTTTTACCAAATGAATACCTTTTTGTGTTAAAATTCGTATCATCCTCATGTATAAAATAGAATAAATGAATAAAACATACATATTTCAAAACTTATATATACGAAAAAGTTATATTATATACAGGAAGGATAATGCATAACTAAAATATAAATGCAAAAGCATATATGTATGTATGCATAGAGAGCATCTACATACATATATGTATGTAAAATAAGTGTGAAAATTATGAGGTATAGTACAAGTACATACATATTATAATACACAAAGGTTATTATTATTTGTAACATAACAAGTACATATCATTCCTAGTGTTATTTATAACCGACCTAGGATAGACAAATTTTATTAAAGGATCAAATATATTTACTGGGTCATCATTTTCTGTCATCTTTTGTTTTTATAGAATGTTTTTTGTTGTTATTTTCATTGTTAAAATTACAACGCGTATAAATACATTTAATATAAATAAATAACTTCCATATCATTCAAAAATATCAGATTCTGAGGGTAACATTCATCTATTTACGACACACATACGGTACGGAATGCACATGTATACATATGTGTGTACATGAAACGTAAGTACTAAGTACTAGTATATTTATGTATGTAATGCGTGTACATCGCTAGTCAATCAGAAATCATATATAAAACCTATGGTTTCAAAAAATTACATTTTTCTCATATAGGTACATACATACATACATACATATATAGCTCAGTACAGAGATAAATTTAGAAAATAATGTTTGAAGATAATATTATTTCATATTCTAAAACACATTCTGTATCTACTGGTTGTATTATTACTTTAAAGTATCAAACGTTTGTACTGAAAGGATAAAAGTTATCTTCTCAGAAAATCATTCACAAGTCAATTCTTTTTTATCATATAAAAAAAAAACATACAACATATACAACAGAATCATCAGGACATATGTACATACATATTTATGTATTCATTCACTTTAAATATCTTCAATTCATAACATACTTCATCACATACGATATCATCAATAAATGATAGATAGTTCAAAGTATAATCGAGTCAGGATATACTTCAGGACTAAATAATTCTATTGCCACATATATTTACAAAACTGAATGGAATGTTATATAGTTGCGTTAAAATCCCAAAGGACTATTTACAAAATTTTCCTTTTTCCAAATGCAATATGCAAACTATTTTCGTTTTAAACAAATAATCACTGTGTAGGGAAAATGATCCAGTAATACAATCAGAATATTCTAGGATTCAGAATTAAAATTTTCAAATAAACTTTCCACACGAAAGAGTGATTTTTGTTAACATGTTGACAATTATCGTGAATCAAAAGTTTTAGGAATATGATTTTTCTCAACAAATTACCGAACACAGTCTAATAAGGTGACCAAATATATTTTTTTTTGTGATTTAGTGAGTTAAACATTTTCTCTGGAAAGACATAATTAAGAGGTCTATAGCTTTTATACAGAGATTCCCATTACTAGTTGTTTTATCCTAGGTGATGTTATTTGATGTTGTTGCTTTAAATTAAAAAGGACATTCATTGATTTCTTACATGAGGTGTTGTACCTATATAGAGTATATCTATCATGAGGTGAGTTTAAAAGTAATTTTGATAGTGAGCACATTATAGGTAATTTTTTCTTCTTATTTTCTTTTCATTGTTTAACAAATTTTCTATTATTCTCATTTTCTTGTACACAATTCAGTTTAACAAATAATTTTCCTTTTGTCTTAACTCTTTAATGTAATATACACGGACTATCATCATTCTCCTTTTGTGTCTGAATATTCTCTATTTTTAAAAATATTTAAAATATTGTAGAAAAAGTTGGTTTGAAAATTATCTTTGTTGAAGTTTTGAATACTAAATTTTCGCTATGTGTTAATTTAGTAAACAAGTTTTCTTCTATTTACCATTTATTGAAGATCTCTTCATAGTTGTTTTGGGGCCAAAGCAGAAAAAAAAACTTCTTGTATAGCAGAGTAGAAATTTAAAAACAAAAAAAAAAACAACAACAAAAAAAAATTTGCAATGATACACATTAGATGAAGGATTAGGAAGGAATATCCTTCAATGTATCCGTATAACAATATAACAAAAACTTTTTTTATTTTATCTTTTTTTTTTTTTTGTTTTTGATTCAACAAAACAAAACATATTTGAAATTGAAATAAAGAAAATTTTCAGAGATAACATAAGGTTTCGAGGTTTCTAACTCTTTGACCAGAAAAAAAAAAACAAGCAACAACAAAAACGACACATAACATCATCATCATGAGCATCATGTTTAAGAGAAGAAATACACAAAACATAGAAAATGTTTTGAATTTGATTATATTTGAAGAAATAGAATTCGGAAAATGATATCTTTTTTTTTTTTTTTTTTTTTGTATAAAATATTTTACATATATGCAAGAAAGAATTACCATGTGAGTATTGCTCATAGATATGTGAGAAAACTATGAAAACCACACAATAGTATTATGTTGTTGTACTAGCAGCATGCTTCTTAAAAGAAAACTTTTCTTTTTAAAAAGAGAAAAAAAAAAGGACAAAGAAAAAGTTTATACATCCTCTGTGTACGGAAAACAGCTAAAATTTAAACATAAATGTTGGTTATATGGTTATATTGTTTAAAATGTTTATTTAAAGGATATCTTTATGATGATGATAGCTGTTGCAATGAGTATTGTCTTCATTAAATTCGATTCGAGAAAATATAACTTTATTCAAAGTGTATCTGAATTAATATGAAGTTTTTGAAAGTATGTACATTGAAAATTTTATCGAATGGTGTATACGAATATTCGCGTTGATTCAAAGAAATAATGGTTAATTTCTTTTTTTCATATAATTATAAAAGTTAGCAATTTTAATAATAAAATTTTGAAATTATCATGTTCGAAACAATAATGTTTCAATGATATTTGGTTTATAATAAAAATTTATTAGAATTCACCTTAAATTTTGTAATATAAAAAATTATATTTTAAAAAATAATGAGATACTCTTGAAAAAAAATGGTTCAATTTATAAATCAATTTTAAAAACGATGGGCACAATGTTCTGCAAAAATATTTCGTGAACGTTACCAAACGAGTGACGGATCTGATGTCTGTGGATTCTAATTCATAAAGGATATAAACTCTGTAACATTGTTGCAGATTAAAGAGAAGATAATATTTACGACATTCCTTTGAAGATGACTCTGAAAGAGAATTTAAAAAAAATTTAGAAAGTATAGATCTGATTCAGAGTGTTCTCAAAAATTTTATAATATAAAATTTCTTTAAATTTCAGCTTTAACCAAAAGCATAAATAGAATCTTAAATTTAAATTAAATGATTTAAAAAATAAAATAAAAAATTAAATATCTAAGAAACAGATAAAACAATAACAACAAATTTAACTTACAAAAAACACCTCATAGATACTCGTACAGAAAAGTATTCTGATTTGTCATAATAACATAAACTCATATTGATTTGGTCCTTGTTTAATGTTTTTCATTTATTTTTATGATTATTATACTATTTTTAAATATTTTCAAATTTAAATACATATTTTCTTCATAGTTACATATTTTTCTTTAAAATTGACATAGATCGTTCAAAATTGTTGAGAGGAAAACAACTCCACATAACCAAAACTAAAGTTTATTTTTTCATACTTTCTCCTCATTAGAAAATACTTTAAAATTTTAAAATAAAAATAATAAAACTAATATTTTATTCTATATTTAACTAACATTACCTTAAAATTATCTACAAATCACGCCTTACATATCTCAGATAATATTCTTAACGAATTTTATCAAAAAATTTCAATTTTAAACTATGAAAAACGCAAGTGACAAAAAACACATTAATCACATACTATTATTAAATGTTACACATATGAAAAAAAATTTTAAAAAAAAAGAATTAAATTACAATTATGTAACGTGTTTTTAATTCAGTCTAGACCATAAAGTTGTTCAGGATTAAAAATGGATATTAGGTTTTGAACTACATAATGTTTTTTTTTTTGTATTTTTTATACTTTAAATGTTTTAAATTTCCATTTTGTTTTATTGTAAATTATATTTTTATATTTTTATTTACAGATATTCTTTTTAAAAGGTGAAACAAAATAAATAAATAATACAACTTCATTAAATAACTAATTTCAATTGTCCATTCAATTTCAAATTGAAATTCTAAAGAAACCTGATAAATTGTTAAAGATTAAGATTTTAATCCCTGGCACTTTAACCCTTTACACATTAATAAAAAGGATATATAATAGTCATACAATTATACATATTTGCTTAATGAGCTTTAATAATTCTATCATGCACAGTAATTGATGGTATATATATACAGTATAAAAATATATACTATATTAAAAGATAGTAAGTATTATATAATGTATTTTTTTTAGTGCTTGTTTGTTGGTTGTTTTCATATAAAGAAAAAAAATTCATAAACATACTAAAGGAAATAATGAAATTGATAATGAGATTATGTAAAAGATATTTTTCACCTTCAACCAATTTCATATGGACTATTTTATAAAAAAAAAAAAATTAACTGTAAAACTACGAATCAAGGAATCATATAAACTTCCTGGCGTCAAAGATACTCAATGAATTTAAGAGAAAAATAAAAAAATTAAAAAACCTAAAACTGTGAAGTAATTTCGAATTCAACTCTTGAACAAATATTTATATTTTTTTTAATAATATTTTCTAATTTGTAAAATTTGATTTAAAATGCTCGTAAAACATTTGAAAAAACTGCATGCTTATTTTAGAATACATTTTTCATATAAAATTTAAGATAAAGCATCCTGCATCCCAGAAATAAGAACCACTTTCTACAGGATGTGGATTTTGTTTTAAAAGAAAATCGTTACGAGAAGAAAAAACAAATTTCGTATCCGGAACATTTTTGTTTTTCCTAAGAAAGAAAAGGATTTCAATGTGAATCACTACGTGGCGCAACTGTAATGTTAAATTATTTATAACATTTGATAAAGGGTGTTTGTATTGATTTAAGAATATCATAACAAAATGACAGATGGCGACAAATAAAAAATTAAAAGTTGTATTCATTGAAATGCTGAAGCTGAAGCTTATTTCAGTTGAAAAAAATTTGAAAATTAAAAAATGAACTTGAAGAAAAGCTACTATATTTTTTTCTTTTCTATCCTTATTTTCTATAAAACCATGGATCGTCGAGCTCCAATATCGATACTGAAATATACATAACATACTGATGTACCATGACTCATGAGTTACATTTAGTTTTTTTTAGTTAGAGCATTACAATATTGTTGAATTATATGGAGTACACTAAATATTAATGTCTGAAAATGTAAAACTGTCTCTAATATTAATGTAACCATTTTTTCCTTTTACGTAGGAGCTGCTATATCTTTTTATAAAATCAATTTTAGGATTTTTTCTTTGAATGGCAACAACTAACAACTCTTACATATTTTCTAAATAAAAGGATTCAGAAAAAATAAAAAATAAATTTCAATAGAATAAAACAAAATTTATATTTATTTTTTTTATTTTTACGATTTTAAAAACTTTATTCTCAAGGTAAAAATAAACAATGTACTTTTAAATTTTACATAATATTTTTAATAGAATTTTTTTTTTTTGTTTTTGTTTTAAAAAAGATAATTTTGTTGCATCTCAAAAAGTTTTCATTTTTTTTTTTTTTTATAATTTTAGTTTTAATCTTTTCTTAAAATTTCTTCATTTGTTCTTTTTTTTTTTTTTTTGGTTATTTTGAAATAATTTTTTTTTTTATCAAATAAAATTTAAAAATTTCTTCGTTTCTTTTTTTTTCTGTTTTAAATTTTCTAAATTTTGTTTCCGTTTAAATTTTGTTTTCTGCTTGTTTTCAGTTTTCACTTACTTCCACTTTTCATTTTTTTTTTTTTTGTTTTTTAGTTTGTTTAATTTTTTTTTTTTATATTCAAGAATATGTTTTTTTAATTTAAAAGTAAAACTAAAATTATTTATTTATTATTTCTTTTTTTTTATTTGTAAAAAAAATTTTATTTTTAACATAATCAAATGAATAATAGAAGAAAAAATGAAGAAAACTTAAAGGCAACAACAAAAACGTTAAAACAAATAAATAAGGAAAAATAAAAAATTAAAAAAAAACAAAAAAATGAAAAAATAAAATCTATACACAATAAAATTTTACAATATTGAGGAATTTCCTTTTTTCTATTTAAATTTATTTTTTTTTTAATTTCAAATAGTTTTTTTTTTTTTAGAATAATTTTTTCTTCTTTTATTTCTCTATATAAACAAAATTTTTAATTCCGAAACGTTTTAATTTGATTTTATTTTATTTAATTTAATTTTTTATTTAAATTTTAATTCCAAACATTTCTTTTTTTTTTTTTTTTTTTGTACAACATTTTCATTTAACTAATTAAATAACAAAATACTAGGTAATAATAATTAATAATTAATAATAATAATAATAATAAAAATTTTAATCATAATAAGAAAAAACAAATATCTTCTTCTTTTTTTTTTTTTGTTTAAATTTTTAAAAAAATTTAATTTATAAATATGATCTGTGTAATTTATTTTTATAAATAATTTTTATTTTTAAATTTTTTGTCTTTCTTAAAATTATAGATAATTTCGATACCATTTCGTTCCTAAACAGCTAATAGGTTGTTTTTTTTTTGTTTTTTTTTTTGGATTAATGTTTTCCCAAAAATTTGTGTACTTTTACCGAAATTTTGTTGTTGTTTTTGTTTTTTTATTTTTTTTAATTTTTTCGAAAATTTTATTATTTGACTGCATTATAGAATTGTTTTATTTGTGATAAATTAAAATTAGAGAAAAAAATAAAATATAATATTTTTTTTAATTGAAAAGAAAATAAATAAATTTCTTATTTGATATTTTTCTTTACTTTGAATTTTTGTGGAAATATTTTCATTTTTCCATTTTTAGTTTTTAGAAATTTTACTTACGTCAAACAGAACTTTTTCAATTCATTTTTTTTTTTTTTGTAATTAAAAATTTTTTATATCAATTTTTTGGATTATTTTTTTTCAAATATTTTACTTTTTTTTTTTTTCATTTTTTTTATTTGTAATTTCTAGAAAAAAAAAAAAAACATGTATGGACAAATGACACGCCTTAAATACAGAAATCTTACTTATTCTATGAATGTTTTTTTTTTTATTTTTTATTTATTTATTTATTTATTTATTTTTTTTGTATATAGTTATGTATGTAATTTATTTATGTAATCTATGATTATATAGTATAGAGACAATTTATGTAATATAGTTTTATTGATTAATTTGTATTTTATATGATTATTATTTAATACAAATATTTTTTGTTTTTTTTTTTTTTTTACTACAATATTTATTTATTTTTTAGTTTAATTGTTTTTTTTTTTATTTTTTTTTTTTAAATCAGTTCACACATAAAATATTGAGCGAAATTTGGCATTATTTATTCTAAAAGATTTCATCATCAATTTTAAATAAAAATTTCGAAATTAAAATTTATTGTCTCTCGCGAAAATTTCAAACTTCAAACGATATTATAATTGCAATGAAACATGAAATTTTAGTTTACAAAATTCAATTAAAATTGACGTTTCTGAATTTTTTTAGAATTAAGTATCTATTTTTTTTTTTTTTTCAAATAAGAAGAAATGTAAACATTTTATTATTATTATTTTTTTTTTTTTTGGTGTCAATTAAATTTTTTAATTAGAATTTCCAGATGAAAAATAATTTTTTCAATGTAATTAAGAAAATTTTGAAACTAAAAAAAATGTTTTTCTAATAGTCTCTTAAAATCAAAAATTTTCAGATATATATATATTTTTTTCAAATATTTTTGTTTTATCCTAAATTTATCGATAATCTTTTCAAATTAAATTATTTCCTCTTTTCTTCAACTTACCATATTTATTTTCATAATAACAATAATATTACCAAAAATTTTGTTTTATTTTTTTTCCCTCTAAATACAGTTAATAATAATTCTAATTTAAATTTTATTTTATTTTATTTTTTATTTTAAATTTTTGTTTTAAATTTTATCATAATTTATTTTGTACGCTTCCAAAGGATTTTTTTCTTCTTCTTCTTTCTTTCTTTAATTTTTACAATTTTTATTTTTAAATTAAAGAAATAATTTTAATTTGCCTTATACACTTAATTTTTGTTTTTTTTTCACATAGACATTTTTTATCTTAAAATGTATCTAAACTACACTTTCCAAAAAAAAACAAACCTCTAATTTTAATTAAGAAAAAAAAAACTTTCACACTAATTCTCTTTTTTCAATAATTTTTCTTATTTTTATTCTAAAATTTTAATTTTTTCCACATTATCGTTTTGATTTTTTTTTTTTTTTGTCTCAATCTTAATCAAATGATATTTTTCTTATTTTAATTTTTTTTCCCCATGAAACAACATATGCAAATGTTTTAATTAATTTTTATGATTAAATTAAACAAAAATTTTAATATTATATAAATTTTCATTAAACCTCGGGTTTTTCGTTTAACATTAATTTTTAATTTTTTTTTAAATTTTTTAATTTCTTAATTTTTTTTTTTTAAATGATTAAATTCTTATTCTAATTATAATTTTTAATTGATTTTTTCCACAATTTGTTTAATAGATTACATCTCTTTTTTCTTTGTCTTTGTTAAGGAAAACCCTTTAATTTTTTGTTTTTTTTTGTTTTTGTTTTAAATTATGATTACTTTTTTTTTTTTTTTTTACTTGCCTGAGTATCAATTTAATTTATATATTCATTTTTATTCTTTTATAAAAAGTTCATTTTACAGAAAATATTACAAAAAAAAAACAAATTTTATAATAAACTATTTCATATTCATTTTTACATCATTTTCTAATTCTTTATTATTTTTCTTTCTTTTCTTTTTGAATTAAAATAAATATCCTTAATTAAGTTTTTTTTTTATTTTTTACATACATTATGCCAAAAGTTATCTAAATCTAAATATTATGTAATAATAAATTTTTTTTTTTTGTTTTGTGCCTAAATTCTAATTTTAATAGTTTGGTTTTGACATTTCTTAAATATTTTTCAATATATAAAACAATTACTAAATTTATAAATAAATTTTTTTTTTTTTTTTTTTTTTTTTCAAATTTTTCTTTGAAATTTTATTTATCTAAAATTTTTCTACGAATTTATATACTTTTTTTTTTTAAATAATTTTAAAAATTTTTTTTAAATTTATTTTTTACACCAACATTTGAATTTTTTTATTAATTGTATTTAATTTTTTTTTTAAAATTTTTTTGTTGTTGTTTAATTTCGTTAAAAATATTACAAAATACAAAAATATGTGTGTTATTTTTTTTTTTCAATATTCCAAAACTTTTTGTCTGAATTTTACTTTTTGTTTTTATTAATTTTTTTTTAATTTTTTTTTTTTTTACAATTTAAACTACAATAATTTTTTTCCAAAGTACTTTTTACAATTTCTTTATACATTCATTTCCATATTTAATTCTTTTTTTTTTTTTTGTTTTTTCTAAGAAAAAGAAATTGATGAAAAATGAAAAGAAATAGTTTTTAGAAATTAATTTTTTTGCAAAAGTTTTCTGGTTTTATTTTTTATCCTTACAAATTAATTATTTTTTTTTTTACCAAATTTTTTTCCATTAAATCTAGTTAAAAGTGTTTTCACTTTTTTTTTCTCTCTTTTTTTAATGTATGTATATATTTTTAAAGGACAGATATCTGAAAGATCGCTTTTTACTATTAAATTAATTAGATATTCAAAAAAAACAAAACAAATAAAGCAATAATTCAGGATTACACAAAAAAAAAAAAAAAAACGGATTTATGGTGGTTTTTACTACAAAAAGGAAACTTATAATTGTTTGTTTTTTTTTTCTTTTTTAATTGTTTTTATTTTATTTTATTTTATTTTCATTTTTTTTTTTTTTATACATAGGTTTATGTGTGTTATAATATATTATGAATATATTGTGAATTCATTAACAATGACGAGTTTATGAGTTCCTGTACTGTAGTTAAAAAAACAACAAAAAAAAAAAAAAACAATTAAAAAAAAATATTATGCAAGAATAAGCTAAAAAGTATAGTTTAGAGTTTCTCTCTTCGTATTTTGTTTTTGTTTTTTTTGTCATTTATAAAATTCTTCAAGAACTCTGTTTTGAAAAAAAATAAAAAAAAAATTAATTTCAAATAGAACATAAATTCGTTGTCGACTTTATATGAAAAAAAAATTTATTTTTTTTATAAATGTATGTAAGTATTATATATTTCAGTTTTTTTTGTTTTTTTTTTTAATTATAATTATTGTGTAAATTTTTACTTAAGTGAACATTAAGATTCTATATATCTATAAAATACTACTATATCTGATTAATTTATTTCAATATTCAATGAATTATTTATTTTATTTTTGTTTTTTTGTTTTTTTTTGTTTTTTTTCATTTTTGTTTTTGAAACAGAAAAATGGAATTTAATATCTGGAAAATTCTTATAATATATTTATTATATTGAGAAATTGTACATTACCGGGCTATTGTTTGTGATTTTTATATTTTTTTCGTTAAAAATCACTTTTATTTTTGAATTGAAATAATTGCATCAAAAATGTTGTGTGGTTTTTTAAATTGAAAAAAAAAAAATAAATAAATAAATATAAAAATACAAAATAAAATAAAATGATAAAGTACTAATTTTATTATATTATATTGACTAAGTTTATGACTGTATGTATATGTGTGGTTATATTATCTATGTATGCGTATAAGTTTTTTTTTTTTATTATTATTATTTTCTGCATTCTATTGCGTGTCAATTATACTACATTTTTTTTTTTTTTTTTTTTTTATAATGAAATTTATTTGTTACTACATATTTTCATGGTAAAAATTGAATGGTTTTGAAATTATTTACTGTTTGAAAAAATTTTTTTTTTCTTCAATGAGTTTTATCGAATTTTAGTGGGTGGTGAAATGTAAAAATTGTGAGTTACAAAATTCATAATTTGAATTGTAATTACATAAATTTACTGGAAAATTTAATTTTTTTTTTTAAGAAAATACTATTGTTAATCAAAGTAGAAGATAAATTCCTCCTATGTTGAATTTTTTTTTTTCTGTTTTCTGTAAGTATGATAAATTTTTTTTTATAAATTCTAAAAACATTTTATGATTTTTTCAAGAAAATTTTTTAAAATGTTGCATTCGAATAATGTTGTTGTAATTTATCATTTTATGTTCGAAATTTCAAATATGAAACTATTTAGATATTTATAAAAAATTTGTTATAAAATTCATAACTGTAAAAGAAAATGATATTAATTAATAATTTGCATCTTACTATAAATATTTTTCGGTAATAGAATTCTGTATGTTAGCCTTTGGATGGGACACTAAATTTTTGAAATTTCAGAAATATTTTTAAATAAAGATCCCTTTATAATGTAACTGTTTATATAACAGCAAACAAGTATCAAGTAAATATGACTTTCTTAGACTGTTTATTTCTACAAAAAATTTCTTCTAATATTTTGTAATTTTAATAAAATAATGCTTCGTATTGAATTTATGAAAAAAATTTTCTAATTACTTGAATTTGTAATTATTTATAAAACTTATGTGCCAACCGAAAGCTTTGAAAATTTCCTATTTTAATTTTGCTGTCTTGAAACTTGAAATGGTATTTTGTTATGTTGTTTTCCGAATTTCACAAAATCTGTTTGGTTTTTTTTTTTCAAAAAAATAAAAAAAAAATAAAAATATCCTTTTTCGACTATAATTTCTAGAAATTTGTTAAGTACCTATACAAAATTATTACAAAAAAATATTACAAAACAAATAAAATAAATATATAAAAAATAATACAAAAAAAAAAATTAGAAACGTAGTAAAAATTACATTATTTGTAAAAATATTTTTTTTTTTGTTGAATTACGTAATTAATTAGAAGTATTGCACGAAAAAATTTGAAAAGAATAAATTAATACAAATAATTATGTGTCTTATATGAAAATTACAATAGAAAATATATTTAAAAAAAAAAAAAAACAATATTACAATATTTAATTAATATACAATAATAACTAAATAATTAATTGATTTTAAATTACTAAAATACTTATTGCGTAAGATATTCAATAAAAAAAAAAATACCATTAAAACTAACAAAAAAAAAATGTTTAAAATAAAAGCAAAAAAATTAGAAAAACAGAAGAAAAACATATTAGCAAACAACATACAAGAATTACATTTTTTTTTTCATATATATAATAATTATTTATATGTACAAAAAGGATAAAAATTAAACCAATTATTAATTATTCCAATTCTTTTCATTATTTACTTAATGACACTTTTTTTTAAATTTTTTTATTTTGTTAAAATATATTTGTTTTTTTTTTTTTTAAATAACAGTTTCTTGAATATATATTTTTCAAATGAATTCTAATCTTATTTCTTTTCAATTTATGTTCTATATATTTTTTTTTTTTCGTGTGTTCATTTTCTTCCATTTTTCCATTCGATTTTATAAACTTCTGAAGTAAATATAAATAAAGCTATAATTTGTCTTTAATTTTTTTTTTTTTTTTAATCCTAAAATATTTAAAATTAAAGTTTTTTTTTTTTTTCAAGAAAAAAATAAATAAATAAGATTTTTAACATAAAAAGTGTTTTTTTTTTTTTTAAATTTTTAAAATTTTCTTCAAATGTGTTGTTTTTTTGTTTGTTTATTTTTTATTTATTTTTTGTTTTCTTTAAATACGGATATAATAATGGTTTATTATTATAGAGTTTATAAATATTAGTAATGTGTACGTAGTACCTTCCTACTTACTAGATTTTTTTATTTTAAATTTAATTTTTTGTTGATTTCAATATTTTAGTTTTTTTTTTTTTTTGTGTTAAAATTTTTTTTTTTTTCTTTAAATTAAAATTTAATTTTTATTTAATTATTCCTTTTTTTTTTCAATTTGTTTGTTTTTCAAATATTTTTCAAATATTTTCAGGATTATGCAGATTACAAGTGAAAAACTTACTTGAATGTTGAATATTTGTTTTGTTTACGAAAACAAAAAAAGTTTAAGTATTTTGAATTTTTTTTTTTTATATCTGAAAATTAAATTGAATAACAAAAAAAAAAAATTTTTCGAGTCAAACTTTAAAAAAAAAAAACAATAAATGAACAAAAAACTACCACAAAAATATTTTATTCTTTTTTATTTTAAAATGAAATTAATTTCTGTTTCTCGTTTTGTCTTTTCGAATTATCTTTTTTTTTTTTTGTTGAAATTAAAATTTTTAAATTAAACTTTTTTTTTCTTCATTTTAATTAAAAATCTTTGTTATTATGACTTCAATCCCATTTTTCTTTTTAAAAATTTCAAAATTACATTTTTCTGCTTTTCATATTTTCTCTTTTTCTTTATATTATTATCCTTTTTTTTTATTTATTTTAAGTTTTATTGTAAAGACTTATAAGTAACAATATAATTTTTTTTTACTTTTTTGTTAAATTAATTTTTATTTAAAAGTATTTTTTTTTTTTTAATATAATTTTTTTTCTTTCAATTGTTTTTTTTTTTTCTATAATTATTATTTTTGTTCGTGTTTGTCTTCTTTCTTATATTGGAAAAATTTTGATATATAATTTTATTTATTATATTTTAATAAGATTGATATATATACTTCATAAATGTTTTTTTTTTTTTTCAATTTTTAATTTCAACAATATTGTAAATTTTTGACTTTTTTATTTTTCATTTTGATTAAATTTTTTTTTTTTTTTTCATTTCAATTTTGTCTTTAAACGAAACATAATTACATTGGATCGTTTAGAAATAGTTATTAGCTTTGGGGGTTGAGAAGTCTATTAAGGGCCTTTTTTTGTATTAATTTTTTTTATAATTTTTTTTTTTTTTTAGTTTTTTTTTTTCGTAAAAAATCAACATTTTTTTTGTTTTTTTTTCTTTAAATACATTTTTTTTTTCTTGAAGGCACTTAAGATCGGACGTTGCGGCCCAAGTGTGTTTTTTTTCTATGAGTGTAAATTTAATAATTATTTTTCATGCCAAAAGAGTTGCCAAAAATTTATTATATTTAAAAAATTGCCAAAGTGAATTGTTTTATATCGAAATACCGGTTTATTTTTTTATTAAAATAAAAATTATTAATTTTGTTATTGCCTATATAAATATGTGCCTGTAATTATTGCCTGTATATTTTTTATTTGGTTGCCTTCATAACTATTGCAGTTCAAACGGATTTGGATGTATGTGAAAATTGATTATGGCTATTTCAGTTTTTGAGAGCTCTTAACTATTTCTAAAATCACATCACAAATTAACATTGTTGTGTATTATTTATTTTTTTGAATATTTAATTTTTCTTCATTTGTCTAATTTTAGTTCGTTCTTTCCTTTTCATTTGTAAGTAGTTCTTTCGATTTTATTCAAACTAATGATTTTGGAATCTTTCACGTAAAGATAACAAATGAAATAAAAATTAAATTTTCAACTTTTTTTTTTTTTATTAAAAATTTGAAAATAAAAAAATAACGAACATAAAATCAACTAAAAATTTTTTATTATTAAAATTAAGAATTTAGCAAGAGATAAAGAAAGTGTTTTTGTTATCCTTGTTTTATGTGCTCGTATACAATGTTATCTTGAGTTCTGAAGCTATAAGTATTTCTCATAGGTTATTAAATAAAAAATATTTTATTTTATTATTGTTTAATATTTATTTATATGGCTATTGTACTATTGTAGATAAAAATCTCCGGGCTATTGTTGTTTGGTTTATATTATGTATAATTTTGTTTTGATAAATCTCCATTTTGTTTGAGAAAGTTCACGGTTAAGAATTATTGAACTTTGCATCAAACATTAAATTAAATACGAATCAAATGAAAAATCATCAAATATTGTTGCAGTAGAAAATAAGAAAAATGCGCTTGAGAAATACTTACTCTATACTCAAGTTACTATAATTATTTTGAAAAATAAATTAATATATTCGAATAAAAGTCCATTTTTTGAGAAATAAAATTAATAAATTGCATTAACTATAAATGTACGTCCTCTGAAAGAGTATATATTACAGTGAGTATGAAAATCAAGAAAGACTTTATTTATTTATTTTTTTTTTTAGTATAGAAAAATTGAAAAATAATTTTCATATGGTCAACACAAATTTATTGTATTGTTACCGTTAAAAGAGAAATATATGGAAACATTAATATGCAATTTTAAAAAGAAGTAAAGTTCGTACAGATCGTTTATAATCGAGATGAATTTTTAGTTGAAATTGAAATTAAAAAAAATTAGCTTAAAAAATTAAAAAAATTTCGAAATTTGATTTGAACGATTTTAAATTTGGAACATTGAAGTGTTAATAAATTAATTTTATTTTATTTTTCTTGAATTTTAATTATAGTTTATCTTTCAATATCTCTTTATAAATTCTTTTTTTATTATTTAATGGCATCCTGTAACATAAAAATTTCATTAAAAAAATTATGTCCTGTATTTAAAATTTTGTTATAATTAACCTAAAGCCGGTTATAAATGAAAAATAAATTTTTTTTTTTAACCAAATATATTTTATACAATAATTATTTTGAAGTATATATTCAATCATACATTATTTTATTTTATTATTATTATTTTATTTTTTTTTTGTTTCTTATTCTTCCGCTTCTTCTTTTATTAATTATTAATTAATTATTTTTCTTTTCTAAATTCAAAAAAAAAAAAAAAAAAAATTATTTTCCTTTAATATTATTTTTTTCTTCTACAATTTTTTTTTTTTTTATACATATAATATATAAGTTTATTCATAATTTATATCCTACATGTACCACATTAAAAAAAAAAAAAAAGAAAAAAAAATTATTTTTCTTTTTCTTTTTAAAACTAATTTTGTTTCTTAGTTTTTGTTTTGTTTTTTTTTTTATTACTTTTTCTGTATGTGTGTGTGTGTAATTTTTTAAAATTAGTTTTTTTCTTCAAGTTCTTATATCTTTCTTATTATTTGATACTTAACAATTTTATGTTTTCTTTGTCAAGACATTTTTGTATTTTGTTTTTTTTTTATTTTTCATCTTTCATTTTAATTAGTTTTTTTTTTTTTTAAATTATTAAATTATTATTTTTGTTGTTGATGATGTTGTTGTTGTTGTTGATTTTTAATACTTATTTTTATGTGCGATAGTAAAATCTTTTTCCTGTTTCTTTTAATTATTATAAGTATTTGAAAAATTTTATGTAATTAAAATTGTAAAACAAATATTTTTTTATTTCTTTTTCCTGTTTTATTTCTTTAAATTAAAAATTATTATCAAAATCTTTGCAAAAAAAGACAAAAAAAAAAGTTTTAGTTTGTTTTAATTTTTTTTAAAAAAATTTATAAAAAGTTATCAAGAACTTAAATTAAAGAATGTTTGTTATTGTGGGTGATAAGAGATTTTATTTATAATAAATTAATTACATTTTTGTTTTAGTTTTCTTTTAAATGTCATTTCTTAACATAAATTTGCCAATTAAATACATGGATGGATTTATTTGAAATATAATTTTCTTTCATTATGTTTTTGCATTTTTTTTTTATAAGTAAACAAAAATTTGAAATTAAAAACATATAGTGTGTTGATTTTATTCAATTATATATATTATGGTTTGTTTTCAATATTTTTGTATGTTTATTTTACTTTGTTTTTCTTCAGTTTAAATTTTTTAGCTATTTTATTTCGTATTTCTTCTGTATTTAATTATCTGGCTTTTTTAACTCTTATTTTTCCAATGTGTCTTTTTTATGCGTGGCTTTTTGTCACTGCTTTATTTATTTTTGTATTTATATTTATTTAATTGTAATTTTTTGTTTCTTGCAATTTGAATTTGTCTCTTTTTTATATATCTGGTGTTATTTTTAATAAACATAAATGATTGTGAAATTTATCTGTGATGGAATTGTTTTCAAGAAAAAAAAAATAAATAAATAAATGTAAAGAAAAAGTAAGAATTTTCTAAAATTTAATTTTTTTTAAAAAGAAAAAAGAATAAAGAAATTATTTTGAAGAACGAAAAAAAAGTTATTAATTGTAAATATTAAAAAAAAAAAAAAATAAAAATATTAAAAGGACAAAAAGTTTAAGTGATCTTTTAAATTGTTTTAGTAAAAAAAAAAAAAACAAAAAAAATCAATTTTCATATAACTTAAATCTACACAATTCCATCGATAAATTTTCCAGTATAAAAAACATAAAATTTTTACAATGAAAATTCAATGTGATTCTTTGTTCAATATTTTAACCGTAAATGCAATTAAAACTAAGTGAAAAATTGAATTAGAAAGAAATTTTAATTACATTTTAATTTAACATATCGAACAAGAACACACATAAAAATATTATTGCACACTACAATTTGTTAATTTTGTTTGTGTTATGTCATTAAAAAATAAAATATTGTTTTTTTTTTTTTTTTTTTTGTTTAAAAAAGAAAATCATCACACTATTAATTTTCTCTTTGGCTATAGAAAAAAAAAATCATTATCATTTTTTATTTTTAATTTTTCAGTATATAAATAAAATATCCTTTTTGTTTTTTTTTTTTCTTTATTCCGAAAAGAAACATAAATATTTTCATTTTTGTTAAATTTTTTTTACTTTTTTAGATTTTTCTCGATTTTTTATGTTTTTGTTTATTTTTTCTTCTCCTCTTCTTTTGTCATATGAATAAGAAAATATAATTTAAGGCAGATTTTGGTAAAAGTTACACACAATGTTTCACCTTTTTTTTTTTTTCTAAATTGTTTTTCTTTTTCCTTTTTAATTTTAATTATTATTATTATTATTTTTTTGTTATCATAATTTATTTTTTTTAACATTAAATTTTTTTTTTTTTTTATTCTTAAATTCCTTAATAAATGTAATTTTTTGTATTATTTTTAACTTTTTTTTTTTTTTTTGTTACCAAGAATTAATCCGAAACGTTTTGTTTAATTTTAAATTTTTTTTTTACACATTACTTTTTTTTTTTATAAAATTTACAATTTCTTTTTTTTTTTTTTTTAAATTTAATTTTTTTTTTCTTAAAGATAAGGCGCGAAGGTGCTTCAAATAAGCTTGTACTTTTTTTCGTGATATTTAAAAAATTTATTTTTTTTATAATTTTCTTTTTTTTTTTTTTTGTTCTTGAATGATTTTTGTTTCTTTTTCCATAAACCTTTTTGTTTCAATACGTTTTTTTTTTTGTTAGACCGGGGTATCCAAAACATGGCCGAGAACGTGAATTTTGTTTACTTTTTTTTGTCTTTCTTTTTTTTTTATTTTGTCCTAAATTTATATTCTTCAAACATTTTGTTTATTTTACGTTTTTTTTTGTTTTAGTTCAAATTTTCGTAAATTTTTTATTTTTTTATGATTTTGTTAATTTTATTTTTTTATTGTGGTCTTTTTTTTCTCACATATGGTTTGTTTCCGTAATATTGGAGATAAACGAAAAAAAGGGAAATATTTTAAATTTATATATAGAATTTTGTTTTTGTTTTTAAACTTTACGCCCTGTAAATTATAGCCGAGTTTATTATCCTGTAAATTAGAAATAAATTAAATAATTTCAAATTGTTTCTAAATTTTCAATTGATTTTTGTGAGCTCTTAAAATTATTTAGATATTCTAAAGATTAAGTATAGTGCTTTAGAGAAAAAGTTGGACAAATAAAAAAAAATTTTTTTTTTTTCATTCGTAATATCTAGCAATACCTATAAAAGAAATAGATTTAATTTTTAGTTTGAATAAAATAAATTGAAATTTCTATATAAAAATTTTGAAATAATTATCACTTTCCCAAGTTATTTCTCAAAAGTAAATCAGAATACAAAAGTATACAGAATAAACTTGAAAAGGCAGAATTCGAAATTTAAACAAAAAAATTAAAAGCTCTGAAAGATTTGATGAAATTGTTTTAAAAGCATTAAATAGAAGGATAAGGTCAAAGGATTTTTTTTTTGTTAGAATAAATGAGATTCAATATTGAAATTCAAGTGCTCACAATTAGAAACAATTTGAAATGTTCCTTATACTATTTCATTTTATTATTTTACTGTTTATTATTATTATTTAATTTTTTGTTTTATTTTTCTGTTATATTTTTATTATTTTGTTTTAGATAGCCGCCTGACGCATGTGTGTAAACTAAAGATTTTAATGGCAAATAATTGAAATTATTTATTAAAGCATAATGGCCGGTAAACATTATAATAATGTTATTCCAAAAATTCATTTTTTTTTTTATTATTTATTTATTTATTTTTATGTTTAAATAAAAATTCAGTATAGAAATTAGAATTTTTAACATAAAAATTTGACCAAAATGCGCCGTTAAGAGTGATGTTGATTAAATTTTTTTTTTTTTTTCTGTTCTTTTTCTTTTCTTGTTTTTAAGTTCAAAATACAAATAAATCCGATTTTAAATATTTTGTATTTGTGTGTATATTGTGTGCATTTTAAAATAGAATTAAATATTTTATATAAAACAAAAATCTTAAAATTTCATTTTGTTTTATTTTTTATTTTTTTCATATATTTTGTCATTATTCGTTATTTTGTTGTTGTTAAAATTTGAGTTCTAAATTCTTGTGATCTCATCAACAAAAAGCCTAGAGAGCATGTTAGCTAGTGTTGTTCTCATTGTATAAATATTTCGTTTATTTAGAAAAAGTTCACTGTTTTAACTCGTTTTGAGCCATTTTGTTTTTTTTTTTTTTTTTTTGGTTTTTCTTGTTTTTCCTTAAGAGCCATTTTTATTTTGTTTTTGTTTTTTTTTTACATATTTCTAAATTTCCCTTCATTATTATAAAATTTATTATTCGAAAAAATTTTATAGATATTTAGAGTATTTAATGTTTTGTTCTTGTGGATTCCTTTTTTCAAAAAGAATTACCAATTATCTATTGCATTTGAAAAGTGATAAGGTAAACAAAAATTTTTTTTTATTATTTTAAAATCAAAAATCATGAAAAATAAAAAAAAATAGAAATTCTGTAAAACTAAAACCTTTTTTCATTAAAAGTTAATGTTGATTTTTTGTTTTTTTATTTATTTTTTTTTTTTTAATTTTTTTTAACGTCGTTGGTATATGTCTCGTTATAATCTGTCATTTTAATTATTCGAATTTTCATTTTATTTTTTCTAAATTCAAATTCCTTCTCGTTTTAATTTTTGCATTAAAATGCATTATTTTACTTTTTTTCTCTTGTCATTTAAATTCTATGTAAGCATATAATTTGTGTTCCTTATATTGCAGCCTCCACAGATGTAATTTACGATTTCTTTTTTTTTTTTTTCTCTTTTCAAATTTTCATTAAAAGTTTTTGTTTTTTTTTTTTTAAATATAGAAAGTTTTTAAATAAAAAATATACAAAAAAAAAATACATATATATATTAAAAAATTTAATTAAGTTTAAATTACAATTATTGGCACATATAAGTAAAAATTAGTTAATTATTATTTTTTTTTTCTGAATATAATTACAATGTAATAAATCCAGATTTAGGAAAATTTTTAGTGCCAAATAATTTTCTAATTTTCTTTTAAAAATTTTTGTTTGTTTGTTTTTTATTTATTATGGATTTTTTTTTTTGCAGTTAGTTAATTATTATTTTTAGTTTTCAAATCAAAAATATTTTATTTCATTAGGATGATTTTGGTTTATTTAAATTGTGTTGTGTTTAAATATATCCAATGCCTTAGCAGATCTGTGCTGTGTGATAATAAAATGATGGAATTAAAATAATAAATTTTCTTTTTGGTTTTTAATTGTTTTTTTTTTAGAAATACAAAAAAAAAATTAAAATTATTATTACATTATTATTTATTTATTTTTATGAATTTTTTTAATTTTTTTTCATTGTTTTTTTTCATATTTATTTTTGTTAAAATAAGGGATGGGCATTGGTTTTGAATAATGTTTTTTTTTTTGGTTTTTTCTTTTCTAATTAATATTTTTGTTTTATTTTATTTTTATAGTTTTTTTATTTATTTTTAATTTGAAAATTTATGATATTATGAAATGTTAAATCGAAAGCTTTCCATCGAAAAAATGTCGAATATTATAGTTATTTTTGTTTTCTCTTTATGAATTGGTTTTGAATTTTACTTTTTGTTTTTTTCTTTTTTTTTGTTGTTGTTCATGTTCTATTATTTTGAAAATAATTAATCCTGTTTTGTGTAGTTTTTTTTTATATATTTTAATTATTTTTATTTTCTGTTAAATAATTGTATTGGTTGTTTTTATTTTTTTTTTATTTTATTTTGTGGCTTGTGGCTGAAATTTAACATTAACATTGTTTTTTTTTTCAGATGTTCAAATTGTTTTTTTTTTTCTTTTCTGTTTTTTATTTTATTTGCGTTTTTGTCTGTAGAGATTAATTACATTCTATTTTTGTTATTGTTTTTGTTTTTTTTTTTTCAATAAATTTTAAAGTAATTGATAAAATTAATTCTGTTTGCTTGATGATTTTTTTTTTTGTTGTTGTTTTGTTTAATTTTATTTTTTTAAATGAGATATATTCTTAATCCTATTGTGTTTTCTAAATTGTTTTTTTCTTTTTTATTTTTTCTCCCCTTATAAACTATATTCTATTTTAAATATGTATTTAAATTTATATTTTGTTTTTTTTTAATAATTAAAATTGTTTTTTTTTTTTTAATATTTTAATGATGATTAAATTATGTTAATTATTACCTAAAATATACATGTACACACACTGTAAATATTGTTTTAATAAAGAATTGTTTTTTTTTTTTTTGTTTTTCTTTTCAATTATTATTCTTCATTTATTTTTTATTGTAATTTAGTTTTTCATTGCGCATATTTTCTATTTTTCATTTAATGAAACTGGTAAAATTTTTAGTTATTTAGTTGTTTGTTTATTTTGTTTATTTTGTTTTTGTTTTTGTTTTGTTTTCTTTCAATGCTTCATTACACGTCAATGGTTTTGTTAAATTCTCTTTTGATAAGATTGTTGCATAAAAATTGCGCATTTTTTTATTTTTATATTTTTTGTTTGTTTTTTTTCAGTTTTTCTATTTTAATAAATTTTTTATATTTTTAAATTACAGTTTTTTTTTAAATTTTCCTTAAAATTTATTCTAATAATTATTGTATAATAAAATTGTTGTTTTTTTTTTCTTCTGTTTTAATTAATTAAATATTTTTTAATTATTAATTATTTTATTATTAATTTATTATTTATCGACAATATATATAAAAATATTTCTGGCACTATTGTTTTAACTAAAAATTATTTTTTTTTTTATTCAATTTTGTGATTAAAGTGAAAACATAAAAATAACATTAAGAGAAATTATAAATTTTTTCGTTTTTTTTTTTTCTTTTTTCAATTACACACAAGTTTTTAACAATTATTTTTGTCAGTTTGTGTGTGTAATGTTTGTTATTGTTGTTATTGTTTTTTTCGATGAACTAAACAAAATTTCAAAGTTGTTGCGGTTGAAAAACAAAAATATTAAAATTTTAAATAATAAATTGTTGTTGTTGTTGATTTTTATTTTTTAATTTTTAATGTTCTTTTTTTTTTTTTTGTTTTTTTTTTCTATTCTTACCAACTGTTATGTGTATTTTTTCTTTTTAATTTTATATAATTTTTTTTTTTGCCGTTTAAAATATTTTCTGAGAGAGTAATAATTTTTTTTTTATTTTTTTTTGAATTTCGATTTAATTATTTTTTTTTTTTGTATTTTTCAAAAGTTTTTTTTTTTTCTTGTTTCTTAACTATTTTTTTTAAGTAATTATAATGTGTAATTTATTGAATACATATTTATTTTATATTTTTTCATGTTTTGTTTTTTTGTAATTTTAATAAGTGATTAAATAATAATAATTGATAACTAAAAATGAAAATAAGAAAAATCTGTTTATAAAAAATAAATTCGAAAAATCTTTAAGTACAAAAAAAAAATTAACATAAAATTTTTGTGTGTTAAAAATATGAAAATAAGAATTTCTTTGTAATTAAAAGTAAAAAAGTTTTGTTTTTTTTTTTGTAAAAATTTAGAAGAAAACATTTATTGAAATCTTTGTTGGTTTTTTTTGTTTTTTTTTAATTTTTCTAATTTGATATTTTTTTTTTTGATTTTTTTATTTGTTTTGTTTCCAATATATGTTCCCTTCACCCTGGGTTCATTTCATGAACGCAAAGTACTTTTAATTATTGAAAATTATTTAAAAAAAAAAAAAATTTGATTTTTAATTTTTTCGTTGAGAAAAGTAATTATTATATGATTTTTTTTTTTTTGTTTTTTGTTGTTTTCAAACATTAAAAGTACTTTTTGTTCATTATATCACTATTGCAAATTATCTGGTTTAAATATAAAAAATGATTTTTTTTAAAATATTTGTTTTTTTTTTTACAATTTTCTGGTATATATATATATATAAATATTTATATAATAATATATAAATTTAATTTTTTATTAATTGTTTTTTTTTTTTTTTTTTTTTGTTCATTCTTAAATAATTCTTGCAAACAATTAAAAGTATTTGCAAGAGTTTTAAATTTTTTTCTTATTTATTTATTTTTTTAATAATATAATCATTGTTATAAAGTGAATTTTATATTTATTTCTAATTTCATTTTTTATTTTTCCATTATTTGTTTACATTAATTCAAGAAATTTTTCTATTTTACATACTTATTTTTTTTTTTTTTCTGTTTTGTTTCTGTAAGTAATTTAAGATTATTATGTTTTCTTGCTTTCTGTAAAAAAGAATTGATAATTTTTTTATGAAAACAAAAAAAAAAATAAAATAACTGCAATTTTTATTTTCGTTAGGAAAGATTTTTGAATAAAAGAAATTGAATTATTCTAAATTTTTTTGTCAGCAATAAAATATTCAAAAAAGCAATTTTTTTTTTTCGGTTACAATAATTGAAAATAAATAAATAAACAGATTTTACTTTCAATGAAATTTTTAATTCCAATTTTTCACTTTTTTTTTTTTTTAAAAAAAGTTAAAAAAAAAAAAAATAAAATAAAAATCATAATAAATTTTTGTCGTGTATCTTAAACATCCGTGTTTTTCTAAAGTAATGCATTCTTTTCTTAATAAATCAAATGATTATTATTTTTTTTTTAAATTATTTTTACGTTAAATAAACATTTTTTGTTTTGTTTGTTTTAATTTAAATATCTATTTCACAATTTTCTTTTGTGTTATATTTTTCTTAAGTGTTTATGTTAAATTCCTATTTATTAATATTCATTATTATATAGTTAATTATAATTATAATAAAAATTATCTGATCACATTTGGTTGCAGTCTCAGTTAATAAGATTTATTTAATATATATTATATTTTTAATTATTATTAATTTATTTATTTTTTTTGTTATTGTTTTCCTTCTTGTTTTTTTATTTCGATTTCATAAGGAAAAAATTTTAAAAACATGTGAGAAAATGTTTGCTTTTTTTTTTTTTAATTAATTCTTATTTCTCTCTGAGATAAGAAAAAAAGATGTTATATTGCGTTTTTTTTTTTTTCTTTTTCTCATTGTTTATTAAAAAATAGAGAAAGGATTATTTTATTAGGGAAAAAGCAAAAAAAAAAAAAGAAAAAAATACAGGATATACAGGATGAAAACTTAGAACCAGTATTTTGCTTGGAAAAAATAAAATTGTATTATAAAAATCTTCGGTCTATTGTAAAAAATTTTGAATTTTTTGTTTGTGTGTTTGTGGTATGGCAAGAAAAATGAATAATTCTCGAGAAATTATATTGCCGAAAAGTATGCAATAACTGTTGTTCATAATCAACAGTTTTGTGGATTACCAATATGGATTCGTTATTGGTACCACTATTTTATAGGTTGATTTTTGAAAAAAAAAAAAAAAAAGCATTTACTGGTACATTTAGAAGTAAGTGTGTAGGGATTAGGGGTGGAAAATAATTTTAAAACAATCTTTAAAATAAAAAAAAAAAATTGAATTCGTAATGATTAGAGGAATGCAGTAAAAATTCAATAAATTATAATTATTTAATTAATTATTATTATTCTATTGTTATATTTGGGCTATTGTTGAGTATTTATTGTAAAAATTGTTGTATATTGTTTAAAAAATACAAAAAAAAAAAATATATATGTATATATATATTCAGAAATCACTGGGCTATTGCTGCTGTTTTAAATTTTTTTTTTTATTGTTGTAAAAAAAAAAACCTTATATTTTTATTATCGAAAAAAGTTGTGTGTTTGTGCATTTATTATAATTTATATGAAAATTTACTGCAATCAAAAAAAAAAAAAATTAAGAAAATATTAAAGAAAAGTTATTTCTCTCTATTTTTTAATATTTACTTTTTAGTTTTGATGTTTCATAATAATAAATGTTCCTTGTGTGTGAATGTTGTTGTTTTTTCTTTGTTTTTTTTTTTTTTTTATTTTCTTTCGTTTTTGTCATCTTTTTATCACTTATTGTACGAGTAAGATCGTCCTCTACAAGTAATATTTTCTTTTTCGTTTTGTTGTTGTTTTATTTTTGTTGAGTATATTTTCATTTAAAATAATTTTTATGTGTATATGTGTGTGTGTGTGTTCAATCACGCATTTATTTAAATTTAAATCGAAGTGCATCTTTTTTTATTGAATATTCTGTTGTTGTAATGTTTAATAAAAGGATGTTATAATTATTATAATAATGTGTGTATTGTGTGTGAGTTTTTCTTTTTATTTTATATTTATTCTAATATAAAATTTTTGTTATTTATTATGTGTTTTTTTTTTTTATTTTTTCATTTTTCAATTAATAATTATAAGTTAATTTTGTTTTATTGCTATTATTGAAGGTTTTTGTTTTTTTTTTCTGTTTTTTTTTGTTTTTTTAATTACAAAGATTTCTCTAATTTGCATTTATTGTTTTTCAATTATAAAATGTTTTCTTTTTCTCTAATTAACATTAATTGGTATTGTTTTTGTTTTTTCTTTTTTTTTTAATTATTTATTTTAAAATTTATTTTATTTGTTTTTTTTTTTTCTGTTTTGTATAAAAATATAAATAGTTATAAATATTTGGTTTTGACGTTGTACTATAAATTATCCCGGTTTTTTTTTTGGAGAAATAATCAATGAACAAAAAAACTGATTCAATTGAATTATTCCTCCATACTATTGCAAATTAAATGGTATAATATATTAATTGTTTTTGTTTTTTTTGTTATTGTATGAAGTTTTTTTTTTTACTTTTATTTTTTTGGTTTTTTTTTTTTTTAATTTACAAATTTGTAAATATGTTGTTTTTTTGTGATTATGTTAAATTTGATTATGCGTGTTTTTTTATGTTGTTGTTGTTGTTTGTAAATTCGAAATGAGTTTAATTATAAAAAAGAAAACCAAGAGTTGAACGTTTTTTTTTTTTTCTTGAAAAAAACAAAATAATTCTTGATTAACGTTTTTAAGAAAAATTAAATTTTGTAATTGTATTATTCAAAAACAAAAGAAAATAGTAAATTGAATGGTTTTGTGTTTTTTGTTCGTTTATTCGATTAAAATTTTTTAAGATAAAAAAAAAAATAGAGAAATTTTGTAAATTTTTTGTTTGTTTTTGTGATTTTTTTTTTTACAATTATTTTTTTTTTTTCTATTTTTTTGATTCGCATTTTTATTATGCAACATTAGAGAGAAAGAGACAATCCTTTTATTTCAATTAATTCTTTTTTTTTTAATATTTTTTAAGAGAGGAACGCTTATTTGTTTATATTATCGGTGTAATGTGATGTTACTATTTTTGTTTTTTTTTTTTTACTCATTATAATCATTTTGCTGTTATTTATTATATTTTTATTATGTTTATATTTTTATTTGTTAATATATATCTCAACAAATTTTGAATTTGGAAGTACCAAAACTTTGCAATTTTTCGTTTATTTTTTTGTTTTTCAAAAGAAAAAATTATTTTGTTGTAATTGACTATTGCCATTTTTAAATATGATTTTTATTTTTTTATTTAGTTTAATTTGTTTTTATTGTTTTTTTTTTACTAAAGAAATTTTGATTTATGCGATAAAAATATTTATTTTTATAAAATTAGGATGGTTAATATTTTATCCAGAAAATGGTTCAATTTTTTGAAACAAAAAATGTTTGCATTAAAATTACAGTTAAAATGAAATCCAGTTCTATTGTAGTGAAAAATTATAAATTTGTCATATTATTCTATTTCCTTTTTTTTTTGTTCAATGACTTTTATAAAACTTTTACAAATAAGTGATAAAAATTACAATAAATTAAAAATGTGTGAATGTGTTTTTATTAAAAAAAAAACGCAATAAAAAACTGACTGTAACAAAAAATATGGTCCGGTAATTTTTTCTTTTTTAATTTTTTCATTTAAAAAACGCTAAGTTTTTGTAAATCTTCCAAAGTGTTTAATTTTTTTTTTTTTCTCGAAAATTTAAATTTGAAAAATTGTAGAAATTAAAAGTGAATCGAAACAAAAGTTAACGATTTTGAACAGATTCGTTTCGTAATTTGCTCAGTAGGATTTTTTTTTTTTTCTAATCAACAATGCATGTTTCTTATTCGAATCGTAGGATTTTTTTTTTTTTTTGTTTTCCGTTCACAATTTTAATTTCTATAATTTTAATTTACTTCATGTTTATTTTTACATTGTTTTTTTTTTTGTTTTTTGTTTTTTAATTTAAAATGTATACTTTCTATTTTTCTATATATGTATTTTTATTATTTTTTTTTTTTGTGATCAGATTTTTAAAACTTAGGATGTTTAAGAGAACATAAAAAAAAATATTTATTTATTTATTTTTTCTTCTTAATTTTATTCATTTTTTAAATTCATTAATAATTATTATTAATTTTTTATTTTTTATTTTTTTTTTTAAATTTGAATTTTTTATTTATTTTCATGAATTTTTCGGCAAATAATTTATTTTAATTTTTATTTTTTATGGTTTTTAATAAATTTTTTTTTTTTTTTAATATTTATTAATTTATGTTTTAATAAATATTTTGATTTTTACCAGTAAAATATGGAATATGTTTTTTTTTTTTTGTTTTTTTTAAATAGAAAAATTTTGTCGATCGAAATATATCTCGCCAAACATTAATTTTGATGTTGTTTTTTTTTTCGGTTTTTACTTTCATTTTTTTTTTTTAAATCCTTGATATGGTGATGATATATATTTTGAATTGATTTTAAAAGTTGTTATATAATTTTTTATTGGTGTTGGTGTTGTTCAGCGTAAAAGTTCAATACAATATATTTTATTAATTTTTTATATTTTTTTTCAAATTATTTTTGTTTTAAATATTTTGAAATTTTTTCATGTAAGAAGCATTGATTACACTTATTTGTTGTTGTTGTTGTTTTTAACCAGTTTCATATTAAAATTAATATATATTTTTTAATATTATATTATTTAATGTTTTGTTTATCTAAATAAATTTTATTTTAGTATACTTAAATTCTGTAATAATTTACTGTTTTTAAATATAATAGTTTTTTACAATCATTTTTTGTTTGTTTTCATTTTAATTTCTACAAACTATGTAAAATTTATATGAATATTGATTTGTTTTTTTTTTTTCTTTTCTTTTTTTTTCGCACATATATTTTTCTTGTGTTTTCTTTCAGTTTATTATTATTTTTTTAAATTTTTTTCAATTGATAGGTATTTTTTATGAGTAATTATAATCTATCGAATTTTTTTTTTTGGTTTTTTTCTGTTTATGACTTTTATATATGTATTTTGAAAAAAGAATTTCGGGCTTTCTGCTTGTATAGTATTTTTATTTTATTTTTACTTTGTTTTTGCAAAAATTTGACATTTTTTATGTATGGAAAACTCCCATTAACGATCTCTAAATTTTATTTTTAGTTTATTTCTTGAAACCAAATTATTGGTTTTTGTTTTTGTTTTTTTTTTTTTTTATTTTTAATAAATTTCATAATTTTGTTGTTTTGTTTTGTTTTTTTTTTTTTATTTCCTGTGAATATTTTTTTTTTTTATATGATAATTTAGTATTGTATGTATGGTTTCTTTTTTTTTAATTAGTCTGCAAAAATTTATACTGTAATATTATATTTGTTTGAATTCGTCCTGTAACATAAAAAATGTTTTACAATGATCAATTATGGATTATAATATTATTTTTTTCTTCTTCTGGTAATTACTATTGTTTTTGTTTTGTTATTGTTTTTGTTTTGTTTGAGTTTTTGAATAATTTTTTATCGAATTGTATTCATGTATTTTTTACATATTTGATTTTATTTTGATTACTATTTTATTCCGATTGTAGTTGCATAATATAAGTGGGTTAAAATTCTGTCCTATTTCAATTATTATGGTTTATTGCATTTTGAAAGCTGTACTATTTTTTGTTGAAAATATTTTCATTAAGTTCAATTTATTTTATTTTTTTTTTTTTGTTTTTTTTTTTGTTTTTTAATCTGTTGATTATTGTGTAAACTGCATCGCTATGGAATTTTTAAATTTGATTTCCTGGTTATGGAATTTTGATTTTTTGTTTTTGTTTTATAATTTTTTATATTTAATTAAAATTAACTCTAATTTTATGGATTATTTTTTCTTTTTGTATTGCTGGGCTATTGATTACATGTATTATTTTTTTAATTCTAGATAGGTAATAACAATAATTTTTTGTTTGAAAAAAAAAAAACGTAAAATAAAATTTAAAAAAAAAGTCTGTATTACATTATTTTTTAGTTTTAATTTTATTTTAATTTTTTTAGTTTAATTTTATATTGAATTTCACTTGTTTTTTTTTTAAATTTTATAAGATAACATTTTTTGTAATTAGAGAGGTTTCATGTGATATATGTATAAATATTGAAATGTGAAATTAATTATTTAAATCACCTGTCTATTGATCTGTAATATTTTAGTTCTAAAAATTTTATGGTAAATATTATAAAATAAAATTCAAATAAAAAATCCATAGAATTTTTTTTTTGATCCGAAAATGATTTGTATTTTGTGTAGTTTGTTTGTTAAATAAAATTATTCCATTTCTATTGCTGTTAGATTGCTATTGCTTGGTATGAAACCTTTCTAAATGAAACCTTCCAAATTTCATTTTTTTTTAAAATTTTGTTTTTTGTAAAATTAGCTTTTATAAATAACTAGTCTGAAAATTAATAATAAATAATAATAATAAATAGGGAACAATAAATTTCTCGTACAGTCAAGTTTTAAATTAAAATCAAACGATCTTTTTGAATTTCTGAATCATCTAGAAAAACTTTCCTTTCAGTATACTAACCTTTAAACTCACGTATGTGTTTTAAATGATACGATTGTATCGAAAACGTGAACTTACTTAATCTCATGTTTTAGAATGTTTTTTATTTTTATTTTTATTATCTAATTAGCTTTCCAAATCAATAAAGTATCCTTTTATTGAAAAAAACTTTAAAAAAACATAGCCAAAAAGTATACAGGAAAAAACAATTAAATTACAAAAAAAAAAAAGTTTATCAAAAAGTAATGAATAATTAAAAAAAAAAAACACCATGGAACTGAAATAAAACAAAAACGACAAATAATGTTTTACTTTTCATTTGTTTTAAATTCAATTAACTAAAATTTATTTATTTTTAAAATTGAAGGGACAAAAAAAAAAAAATGAAAAAAGACATAAATTATAAGCTTAAAAATAAAATTACAAACTCAAAAAATAAAATATATTTACAATGAAAAACAAAAATCAAAATAAAATGATATTATATAATTATTCTAAAAAAAATTAAATTTTTATTTGACTTAAAAATAGAATAGATCAAAATTAAACTAATAAAATGAAATAATATTTTTAAAAAAAATCAAATAAAAAATTAAAAGACTAGTTATTTCAGTGCATGTATTGTATAATTTGACCTTTGGTTCAAGTGTAATCCTTTTTTTTTTTTTTAAATTTTTCAAATTATTTTTATTTTTTTTTTTTTAAAGTCAAAAATATAATTAAATATAATAATTCAATGTATTTAATAATATATAAAAAAAAAAAACATTATTTTACAAAATTTATTTTTGTACAAAGAAGAAAAAAAAAATTATAAATGAATACGCACTATTTAAAGTCGATTTTAGTAAAATTGAGCAATTAAGTAATCATTTTTACTAAAATCAAGTTCTTATAGTGCTTGTACATGATTTTATTATTGAATTTCAAATAAGTTCAAAAAAAAAAAAAAAAAAAAAAACATAAAGTTATTAATAATATAATCAAATATTTTGAAATTCATATGTCCTTTTAAATTACGAAAAATTTGATTTTGTGAAATAAATCAGGAAAAAATGTGAATTATTCACATATGTACATATGTAATTTCCATTTGATTACTTCACAAAATGAACTTTTCAAATTACATATTTAAAAAAAAAAATATATGTATATATATTTAAATTTACATAATTCATGGTGGACAATCTCATAATAACGGTATAAATCCTGAAATTGAAACTAATAATATTCAAATATTCAAATTTATACAAAAAGAGAATAAAATAAAAATTTATAATTTTACAAAAAAAAAATTTAAATGTTAATATTTCATTAGAATTACGTATTTTTAGTTTTTTAGTTTTTTTTTTTTTTTTTGTTTTAGTAATTTTGTTTAAAATTATTTTTAAATTCTTATTTATTTTTATTTACATTTTTTCTTCCGAATATTAATTTTATTTTTCTGAAAGTGTTTTTTTTTTTTTGTTTTTTTTTTGTTTGTTTTAAATTTAATATTAGATCTTAGCCTAGACATCAGATATATTCCATTTTGTTTTTATTTTTTCAAAGTTAAATAATTTTCCATAGTAAAAATTAAAAAAAAAAAAAAATTGATAGAAAACAAACAAAAAGATATTACAATTCAAATACATATTTTTCGATTATTATTTTTAAATTTGAATACATTTTTCTTATTGATTATAATTTTATGTGTGTATGTTGTTTTTTATTTATAAACACCAGCAAAAAGGAAAAAATTTCGGTCAATCATTTAATATTTTCCATTCTGAGACCAAAACAATAAAACAATAAAAAAAACTAAAAAAAAAAATTTTTTGTTTTATCTTTTTTTAATTTTTTACATTATTTTCTAACCATAATTTTTCACATGATATTTATTTTTTTCTTTCGATAATTAAAAATATAAAACGTACATATATATTTTTTTTATTATTTGTTTTTTTATTATTATAATCTCTAAACTTGTTTAATTTTCTTGTCTTTTTTTTTTTCATTCTAAATTTACATATATTTTATTTTTTGTCGCTGCGTTGCTGCAATACAGTTTACACTAATTTTACTTGAATAATGAGATTGCATTTGTTAAATTTTTTGTTTTTCATGAAAAATTTCAAAAGCAATCGCATTCAATGTAGATTTTGATACAATAATGCTCTCATATTATTTTTCTTTTTGTTTTTTCAAATATTTTTTAAATATTTTATACATTTTTTAAAATTTAATAATACAATTTTTTGTATTTTGTTTCGGCATTTTCCCTATTACAAAGTTTTGATTTAATGAAGTCCTTATTTTTAGTTGGTTATTATTAGTTGTTCAATCACTGCTTGATGATGTTGTCAGTTGTTAGCTGACAGCAGTTTGTTTTGTTGATTTTGTAAATGTTGTTGAAGATTATGATGATATTAAACACGATGATTACCCCCGGTGTTGTGTCCTTTATACATTTAGAGTATTTCAAAAGATTTTTTTTTTTTTTTTTTCATATATTTTTACTTAAAAATGACGATCCTATTTATTTTATAATAGATTTTTTTTTTGTATTTAAAATTTGTTTGTTTGTTTTTTTTTTTAAAGTTTATTTATTTGTTTTTGTTGTTTTTTTTAATTTGTTATCTATTATTATTATTTTGTATTAAAATTTTTTATTTTTAATTTGTTTTTGTTTTTCTAAAATTTATTCTGTTTTTTTTTGTTTTTGTTATTTTGAATTTTATGTCAAATAAAAAAAAATTATAGAAATTATTTTTTTATTTCCTTTTTTAAAATATTTATGAATTCCTATTGAGTACTTAATTGATTTGTTGTTGTTGTTGCTGCTGTTGTTGTTGATGGTTATTTTGAACGAAATATGAAAAAAAAAAAAGCGTTTTATCTGCATTTTATTTATTTTTTTGTTTTGTTTTTGTTTGAATTTTTTCGAAAATAAAAAAAATAAATAAATAACGAATATTTCGTTATGACGATTTATATTGTTTTTTTGTTTTTTATTTTTTTGTTATCCTTTTTTTCTCCAAAATAATAAGTTTAATTAAATTTTCATTTAAAATTTTCAACAAATTTTTAAAAATTGAATTTTTATTCTTTTTGTTTTTGTTTTTTCTTTTTGCCTAAAAAGATTTAATTTTGTTTTAATTTATTTTTTTTTTTTAATTTTATTTAATTTTGTTTAATTTTTTTATAATTATTTTTGGTTTTTGAAATAAAGGCCTAAACGCGAGTATATCGTCAATAAATTGCAGTCGCTTTATTTTTTTTTCTCTTTAATTTAATTTTAATTTTTTCAAGTTTCTTTTTAATTATTATTTTTTTTACATTTTAATTTTTTTTTTTTTTTTTTTTTATTAATTATTACTTTTTTTTTCAAAGATTTATTTTATTTATTATTTACTTTTTTTTTTGTTTGGACGTAAGCACACTACATTATAGGAACCACAAATGTTGTCAAAAAAATTGTTTTTTTTTTTTGTTTTGTCTTTGTTACATTATTAATTTAAATATAATATATATATTATTTTTTTTTTTCATTTTATTTAAAATTTTTTAAATTTATTTTATTTTTCAACGTACTTTTTTTGGTTTAAATGTTTGAGTTATTTTAATTTTAATCTTTCTTATTATACGATTGTTCCGTCGTTTTCATTCTAACTGTTCTAAAAAATCTGGTGATTTGAAATGCTCTGGTACAGTATCATCTAATCTTGATATTATTTTATAAATGGACTTCTTCCATGATTGTTCTGTATCTTTACCACCTTGTATAGCACGGAAAAATTCACGTAATGTTTGTTCAACTACATATTGGAAATTTGGTGGAACCTACAAAAAAAAAAAAAATTAATTAATTAATAAATAAAATTATAAAAAACAAAACAAGTTAAAAATAAGAATATGACTAAGAAAGATGAAAGGAAAATCAGATAAACGAGGTATATATATTTTTATTTTTTTGTGTTTAAAAAAAGTTTTTTCTTTAAATTTAAACTTACTTGAATATGATTGTTCCTGTTATAATGTAAATTTAATACACGATACAATTCACTATCATTACCAACATGAAGATCATCAGGACTCTTAACTCCCTCTGTAACCGACTGTCTTGCATATTTTTCCATTTGTATATAATAAAATTCTCTAAAAATAAAAAATAAATACAAATTTTTTGTTTTTAAATTTTTTAAATTTTCATCGCACTAAAATATCGTAATTTTTTTCTGTAATCTTTGTTAAGTTAGAAATCTCTCAATAATAATTTAAAAAAAAAAATACATAAACAAAGTCCTTTATTTTGTGTAAGTGTAATATTATCTAATTACGACAATTTCATATTTTTATTTCTTATTTTAAAGATTTATGACAATTATTAATAATAACACTTCTTTCTTTATCCTTTCATATAAACTATTTACAATGTGTACAATTTTAGTTTGCATATCCTTGTACAAATATTCATCAACTTGCTCTTCGTATAATATGTCATATACATACTTTAAATGTATGCTTATCAAGTTGCCTTTCAAGAGCAAAATCTTTTTAAATAAAAAAAATAAGCAAAAATAGCTCATTTTCTAATAAGCATATTTTATTAAAGAAGTGTCAGTCATATTTTTTTCTTCATTTTCATTATTTTTATATGTTGTATATACTTACGTATGTGTATGTATGTACATGTAATGTTATCCTGATAAAAGTGTCATTTTTATTCTTTACTCATTTATTTTAAATAGCATAACTAACACCCATATTATCATCATCCATCGTATATCCTTTATCAACAATTCAATCCACCCACTCAAAATCTAAACTATTATTATTTATTATGATACGCTATCATCGCAACCACCTAATTATTCATCATGTCCATTCAGAAAAACAAAAAAAAAGGAAATGCTACGAAACATCACCCATCGCAATCCATGGAATGAGAAATTATAAGCTGACTAAGATACTTTCAAATTGAACTTAACTGCTATTGGTGTTGTTGGATGCTACACAACAGCCACTTTTTCTGCATTTATCTGATTTTTTTTTTTTTTTTTTTGTCGTTATTGTTTTTTTAAAGGCGTAAGTATTTCATCATCATAAGTTTCTATTAAAAAAAAATAAATAATTCTAAAAAAAAGCAACAAAACTTGATATCTCTTCAACCCTAACACTTTCTAAAATACAACGAAAAAAAAAAATCAACTAAACTTCGAAGGATATTGCTTTATTTTTTCTGTTGCACAACCAACACCATTTCAATTTCTCAATGTTGACTGATGATATGTATATTTTGTATAAAATTTATATTTTTATTTAAATATTTTTTTTCTACGTTTTTTGGTATGAGAAATATTCCGACAATATCCCTGAGGCATTTTTAGTTCAAACTCTCGTATTTTTGTTATTTAACACATTTTTTTCCGGGAACCAATCTTACAAATTACTCAAAACAATTGCAGATAATTTTTTTTTTTTTTTGAAATGTGAAGAAATTGAAAAGTAGAAAAAAAAATTATGTGATGAAGAAGAAAATGAATTGAGAATTAAAAAAAAAAAGTTGTAATCGAAAAAGAATAACACACACACACACACAGTACAAGAAGGTTAGATTATAAATGGTGGTGGTGGGTGAATAAAAGATTGGACTAGGTGGTTTAATGAAAAAATAAAAAAAAATAAAAAATAGAAAATAGTAACAAAAAAATATTAACGACAATAATGTTGATATGTTAACAGGATATCATTGGAAAGATTTATATAAAATATCATACGACGTATAATTCTCTGTAATAATAAAAATACTATCACCTAGGGAAAAACTATAAATATTACACGGAATGTATTAAGATTTATTCTGATGTTTGTGTGTAAATTGTGTGTTTTTAATATAGTAAAAAAAAAAAAAAAAAATTATTAGTAAACAGTTCTCGCGTAGGTACATACATTTTGTGAAGCCTCAAGTAGTATGCATTTTACTTGACGTATTCTAAATAAATGTATAATTTTTATTCAGTACATATGATATCTAGATTACGATGAAATATTATTTTTTTATCCTGTGATATCTTGTGTAATGTTATATATGATGTTTATTATGTATTATCACCATCATCATCATTATACAAAATAAAATCTAGTGGTAAAATAGTTATACATTAATAAGATATCGCTCAAGAGTGTGAAATGGAAAATAAAAAAAAATAAGATACATCCAACTTTGAATTTATTGCTACTGAGGATACTGTGTTCTACTTGATAGTAATTATTCTCGTCACATATGAAGGACGAAAAAAAAAAATACTACATATTATTTTCGCGAGAAAAATAACTCAAATGTCGTAAATAAACAGCAAAATAAAAATGTAAAGTAGAGGAAATTATGAAAAAAAAAAAGAAAAAAAAATCATATACTAAGAGAAATATCATGATATTAAGGATACAAGAGAACGTGAAGATAAATAACAATATAAAACAATAAAACATCAACAAATAAATAGAAAATATAAAATATGTAACTTAAGTTATTGCAGTTTTATTCTTATTTTCTTGTGTGTTTTCTATACTTTTTCTCTGCTGCAATTTTTTTCCTATTATTATTTTTTTTTTATTTATTTTTTGGTTTAAAACACTTTTTTTTCTCCTTTTTTTAAATGATTTATAGGATGTACCTATATGAGAGTGTACAATGTGTAAAGTATATAGAACATACATACATATATGTAGAAATGGCCTAGAGGGATTTATATTAGCATGTATTAAACACACATCGTTTACACTTTCTTTCTTTTTCCTTTTTTGTTTTTTTTTTTTATTATTTTTGAAAATCTTTTAATGAATTGTGTGAACATGTTGTGATGCAATTTCATAAAAATTGCATATTTAATCAAAAATGTCATATGCAAATAAAAAAAAAATACATTAAACATCGTAAGTGAATACGGGAAAAAAAGAAGAAGAAATGAAAAGACATGTTTCTTGTATTAAATATGACTTATATGCGATTTTTATATGAAGGGTACGGGTGTGTGGGTAGATGGATTATGCAAATAATATCTTGTGTGCATGTTCATTTCACACTTCAATGTTACATAATTAAAAAGGAAAATATGAATTGTACTAGATATGTATATACAAACAGGATATTCTTTTTTATTTCTTGTTATTAGAGCAATGATGTGTATATTTTGAAAAACAGTTATTTTGAAATAATTGTAAAAGTTCATATCCTTAGGAGATTAATCTTACATATATGTATGTATATTTGCTAGATTTTTACTTTAAGTTTTTTTTTTTTTTGTAAATAATTGTACGTCTTTTAGATTTTTTCTTTCTTTGGTTGCAATTTTTTTTATTATCGAGTTTATTTTGGAAAAGACTTCAACAATGGTTTTGATAATATTTTAAAAATTCGTAAAACTCGAAGGATTTTTTAATTGTACATATATGTTATGAAAATTAAAATTGAGGTGAAGCACCTCCAGAATCGACTATTCTGTAGAAAAATTAAAGTTTATCTAGGTATTTGAAATAATATCTATAACGCTTCAGCGGATACTTAGTTTACTATGAAGACTTATAAGGATCTCATTTATTATTGGACAGCAATACATTTTAAGCAAGTTATCACGTCACTACCTACTAAAGGATTAAATAATAAATTCCATTTCAATGAAAGTTTACAAAAATAATTCCTATAATAAAATTCAAGAACGTGAATACTTTCTCCGAAGATCTAATAAATTTAATTTAGTGATGTGATAAAATATGAATGACTAATTTTATTCAAAATTTCATGTAAATCCATAAATTATTTCCTTCAATATAAAATTCACTTATATGTTACGCAAGCTTTATGACACCTATATTTATCCTTCTACACCATGTATAATACATTCATTAAATAATCCAAAATGTACATAGTATGTATATGAGACAGGTGATGAAATAACACCACTTATATTCTATTTGTAGATACATATACGTACTTCACCTTCAATGAATTCTATTTCCAATGTCATGACCTTATAATGAAAGTGAAATTTTGTAATATATGTTTAGTTCATTCTATCCCAAAAATTTGCATTATTATATTAACCACCCATAGAATTAGAATTTTAATAAAATACACTCGTATATTGTAAAGTGCATTAAATGTATTCCTATATTATGAGAGAATGAGAATATGGAGAGAAAGAGAAAGCTAAAAACTAATCAATAAAAGTTACTATTAACAAATTGTGTGCATCCTCATATGGAATAGTAAAAGTATATTATAATGTAATAAATAAAATATGTAATTTAATGTAAGAAATTATATTTTTTAAAATTGACCAAAAGAAAAAATTACAAAGAAAAATAAAAAAAAAAACTCGTAAAATATAATAAGCAAAAAAAAAAAAAAAAAATTGTTAATTCAAGCAAATCAACTTATGTTTGTACCTCCTCATAAACAGTAACTTAATTTAAAGTTTACCATTTAAAAATATAATAAGATACTGTATCATCTATTCTATAAAACATTTTTGTATCTTGTGAATAAAAATCTTTTATATTCATTAACCCAACCATCATCAAATATTCTTTCTTTTTAGAAAAAAAATAAAAAAGATCTAAAACAAAAAAAAAAAAGGAAAAACCATACTACCTTAGAGTATTTCAACAACTCAACTGACACTAATTAAAAAATAAAAAAGAAAAATAAAGAATGGTAGCATTTTCATACATTGCACATATTTTAAACCATTAGAATATCCTTTAAGCTTATTCAAACGATTTCCCTAAGTCTCAAAGATGATGTACCAATAGCTTAAGCTATATATCTACACTGTATAACATATACATACTGTGTACATATGTATGTACATACATATACGAATAATGCTTGCCAAACGTTCTTTTTATGCAATCTTTTTTTGTATTTCTTTTTTTTTTAAATTTTTTTTTTTTTCGAATAATATAATTTTGAGGATACGATATGAGGAAATATAGAAAATCTTTCTCTTTAGGTGTACCTATACTGACTACTCGTACATACATATGTTACATACATATACAATTTTTATTCTCTAACTACTTTTCAAATATTATGAACATATCATATGCACTTCACATTTATATATTTTTCTGGCTCTATAATTTCATACAATTCATCATTCAACCTAATTAAAAGCTTATAAGTAAGTGGCAATGATGACATCGTTCAAATATATACATTCATGTGTGTGTGTGTGTGTGTGTGTGTATGTTCACTTTTGATACTATATTTATATACTCTCCATCCACCTTAAATAAAAGAAAAATAAAACGAGAAAAAAAAAAACAAGAATGCATACAGAGATTTCCTTGTAGGCCTATACTTTAAATATGCTTTTACTCTGGATATTGGATGCTATATTTCATTCTCATACGAGATTTATTAAAAATGCTCAAAGTCATACGAAAAATTATAAAGAAGAAATGGATAAAAAAAAAATTATGAAGAAATAAAGAAAGGAGAAAGAAAAAACAAGAACACGGATAAAAACACAGAGAATGCATTCAATATGCAGTTTCGATTCTGACGATATATGGTGGTTAAAAAAAAAAAAAGGAATAAATGGATGGTGGGTGTTTGTTGATATAACTATGATTATATATGATTGTTGTTTCTTATAATAAGTATTATACAGAACCATCTGAGAATATAATATACTAAATGACTGAAATAATATAACTTTAAATGTATATAGATAGGCTCGTATATACACAAAGAATATTATGCATGCATAGAAAAGTCCATCATGTGCATGTATATAATTATTATTATCATCATTTAATTACGTCATTGAACCAATAAAGAAGTAAAATACAAAATTAAACATTCTTTGAAATTTTATGTTTTTCTGATGTTGATATCAGCATAAAATATCCTTCATTCTGCATAATATAGCAAAGTAGATATTATTATGTATTTGAAAGATACTATACTAACGATGTCCTTATAGACATTTAAATAGCAACATAATACTGAGAATATATTTTCATCTTTTGCTATGTAAAACAATGAACGGGTTAAATATTTGTTTTCTTAAATAGTTCCGTTATTATTATGAAACGTTATTTTATTCCGTTGAGATTTAAGAGAGAGATTGTTTTTTTTTTCCAAGCATCAGTTAATTTTTATAAGTATAGGCAGAAAGAAAATAAGAAAAAAAAAAAAGAATCAAAAGCTTAGGTATATATCTTTTATATTTTCTTCAATGAATGTAACCACCTCCACCATAGTTTTACTTTTCGTTCTCGTCCTTTTTGTTTCTTCCTTCTTTACACATTAAATCTAGTTGGGATTAAATTCTACATACTATGTATATGTATATGTACCTATAGTACATATGTATAATATCATGACTTAGCTTACTTTTATTCCATAAAAATATGCATCTGCACATTATAGAAAAAGTATATAAGTATGCATGAATGTTCTATATGCATTGAAATTGCAAAAAGTTTTGAATTTCTCTATAAATTTTTTTTTTTTTTTGTTTTTTCAACTTTTTCTAAAATCTTTTTTTTTTGTGTGTTTAATTTTCTCAACGGAATAAAACTGAATTAGAGAAGAAAAGCTAACTTAAAATTTTTAATATACAATATACACATATGTACATACATATATGTAGCATGTATGAGCATATCCACAAAAACAAACTGCATTTTAAATATTGATGTGAATGGAATAAAAAAAATTTAATAAGCAAAATTTTCAAGGATAACGGATGATAAATATCATATGCACATATAGAAAATTTAAAGATACTATACGTTTTAATTGAATGATTAATATTATAATGTGGATGAAATCTTAGTATAGTGCATTCAAAGTGCATTTAACAATTAAAAACAAAAGCAGAGAGCGAGCAAAAAATGTGAAGGATAAACCTTTAAGGCTTAAAGTGTTAATGATGATATGATGCAACAGTTTTGAACGCATTCATGATATTGCATTGCGTTTTTTTTTTGTTTTTTTTTTAAATCCTACGTTTTATTTTTTTATTTTCTGAATAATTTTTTTCCAACTCATCTATTGCAACAATTTTATTTTGTACTACCGGTTTCATATACATACGCTTAAATAAACTATTAAAATGCATAAAACGTGCTACTATCATAAATTACCCCATCAACAAAAACATCATCATCATCATCATCATCATCATCAAAGTCTAAAATATGTGTGTGTATGTATGTAATGTTAGTGTTGGTGTTTTACTAGGATTATAACACTTCAAATTATTATTATTATTTGAACACTATGTACAAACGTTTTTCTTTTTTTGTAAATATGTTAGTATAAAAGCGTTTTTTTTTTAAAATATTTATAACATACATATGTACATACATATATGACATTCAAGATTTTTTTTATGCATTGAATGATGTCTTTATTACATGCACAATGCACCAATTCAAAAGTTGTTTTTGTACTATTTTACAACAACAAAAATTAAAAAAAAAAAAAAAAAGAATCCGTTTAAAAAAAAACAAGTGCACAAAAATTATATATGAAAAGTGTGAAAAGTGCACTTATTCACCCGCTACAGTATAGTGGATGTTTTAGCACTAAATTGAGCACTCAACTTAAGTGAATATAATGAAGAAAAGATTGTGTTTATATAGTTTAAAAGAAAACAAAAAAATAAAAAAATGGATATTTTTTTAATAGTTGCAAACAAGAAAAACATTTTCTTTTGTTCTTTTTTGAAAAAAGAAACGAAAGAAAAACAACTTATAATCATTATGTTAAGAGGCTACAAAACAAGATTGTTAGTATTTTTTTTTTTTTTTTTTTTTTTTTGTATAAATGACATACTAAATAAACTACTACTACAAACGATTATTAACCATATAACACCCACCACCCACCACTAAGAATACTAAAAGGTGAATTATAATTGTGAATAAGAAACAAGAAATGTCACCTAGTACTTTGTAATTTTGAAATCCTTTTTTTTTTTTTTCTCTTCTTTTTAAAACATGCACTTCTAGTGGCACCTTTTACACTTAATTCACATGATAATTTTACAAGTATGGTGTAAATGTTTGTTCTTACTTAAATTGCAAATCATCAAGGATATGTTAATGAGTAGCTTTTAGGAGACTAGGTAAATAAGAAGAAAGATGCATATAGTGAATGTTCATATTATAATGAGAAGTTTATGAGATACTTTTTAAAAAGAATTGTACAAGGACTAACGTGTACATAATATTTAAAACCAAGAATATAGGAACCTACATACTTAGAATTTGCTACTGTTTGTTGTTTTTTTTTAAAATTTTAATGTATACATTCATGTATTACGTTATGGGAAAATTGCACTTAAATTCAAAATTCTCAAATGAATATGCTTTCTAAGTAGAATGGTACATACACTGCACTTTGATTGACAGTACTTAACATTAAATTATTCCACTTTTCTTAACACTTTCGTTTTGTATATTACGTTTCATTTAAATGAGATACTTTCATTTTATTCTAAGATTAATACTACTTACAAGGATGTAATAATTTACAAAAAAAAAAAAAAAAAAAAAAAAAAAAAAAAAAAAACAGAATTTATTTTAGCACTTACGGGAAAATTTTTGCATATAAGAAAATTATTAGAGCGTAAAAGTGAGCATTTTAAAATTTTCAGAAAAAATTAAAAAATAAAAAGGATAACAAACTACAAGTGGAAAAATGATTAATGTTAAAAGCCTCATTTAAATTTCTTACTTCTATTCAGAAGCATAGAGCATTTAATAAGAAATTACATGGAAAGATTTTTTATAGTTTATACACGAGTAACTTAAGTGGAAAATTCAAATGAAAATTTATTAAATAAGAAATTGTTAAAAGTATATTTTTAATTATGTAATTTTTCTAAAATTTCTGTAAGCCGGTATCCGACCTTTTACATTTTTCTCTGATTTATTTTTTTAAAAATAAAGTAACGGTTAAGAATTTAAAATCTCAACGATTTCCATGTCAACTAATTTGAGAAAACGTGGAAGAGTGAAACATTACCCTTCATAGGACAATGATCAATATACAGTAATACACATAGGTATTCTATTGACATAAGAATAAAAGTTACCAATACCATCACCAATTTTCTATTTACCTTCTACTACTTTTATTGAGTAAAAAATTTAAAAAAAAAACACCAAAGAACGTACATATGTATGTTATATTTACGAGAAGGGTGATTTTCTTGAAGGGAACACGTTTTTCTTTAAGATTTTTTATTCTTCTTATTTTTATTCCTTTTGCAATTCGAATCATTGTCTCAAAAGCTGAAAGAATTGAGTCTTACGATCGTGTGAGAAAATAACAGGAAAGAAAAAGTTATAAAGGTAAAAATTATTTTTCAAAAAGAAGTCAAAGAAGGGGAAATAAGAATAAGAAGTTCCTTAAGAATCCTGCATTCATAATTGCAAGTAATAACATACAAATGCAAGGATTTTTTTCTTTATCTTTTTTAATTTGTATGAATTTATAATCTTCTTTGAAAATGTAACGTACATTTTTTATTTGTAAGGATATTTTCGAAAAAGGGATTTTAAAGACCATTTTTTTTTATAGTTAAGTTGTTTTCTTCCTTTTTTTTTGGTTAAGTTGTTTTCTTCTTTTTTTTAAGTTAAGTTAGTTGGTTTCGAAGCCCATCTGCTTATCGCAGAGAAAAAATCTCAAGAAAAACAAAGACAATTTAGATAAAAATAAAAGTATTTTGAGAATTTTTTCGAAGATAGTACTTGAAAAAAGTAAATTTTGCTTTTCAATTATGCAAAATATTGTAAGGATTATATGTTTGAATTAATTTTATTATTACTAGAACATAATAAAAAATTATACATATGTACATATATATAAAAAATTTATGACGATTAATTTTAATTGGCACTTATGAAAAAGTTTTGCATTCTGATACAAAATATGTGTACATGATATTTGTCGAACAAAAAGACATTTTTTTTTTCTTTTGTATTTTAATTACTAGAAACAAGTCCTTATTATTAATATATTATGTAATTTCACATGATATATGTAAATAAAAATTCAAGTATGTGACATGAGATACATACCTACTTGTACTATTTTCTCGCACTCTTTAAAAAATAATAAAGAAAATAAAAAAAATGTTCATTTTTCTAAATAGCAAAAGTATCAGGTATTTGATTTTCTTTTTATTATTTAAATACACTTATCGTATTGCTCAAATGTGAAAGCATAGAAAAGAAACAATTTTTTTTTCCTTTTGAAAAAAAAAAAATTAAAAAAAAAAAACACTCTCAGAAACGTTAATGCACCAATAAATTTTGAAAAATGAGCAATTTTTCATCAACATCATCATTATCATTCATGTTACTTACATCCTCTCAACATACTTAAAACTCAAAGTCGTTTCAAAGATCCTTTCTATTTAAAAAAATATATTTTTTTTTTTCTTTGTAACATCAAAATTCTAAAGTATTCTTACGCGATCACACATTTTATATACATATGTATTTTTGTATGCAGAAAACAGAATACTGTAAAGTTTTTATATTGAAGGTGTACAATATCACATATGTCACCTTTTTCTAAACATGCATATTCACTCTTTAAGTATATTTTGCCTTTTTATATTTCATCCATTCTATCATCATCATCATCATCATCATCATCATCATCATTTAATCAACAACTTTGTATTTATATCCTTACGATCCCTCACTTGCTTTTCATTTTTAATCTCAAAAATAATTCATGTCACATAATTCTAAGCCTCTTAACCTCAAAATAAAAAAAATAAAAATAAAAAAACATCTCATTGCAACTTCTTTGTTTTTAGATACACATATTATCAAGTTTTGTTTTTTTCTTTTTATTTATTTTTTTTCTATTTGTTTTTACATTATTGTTTATGTCTTTTACTTGTAAATTGGCATCACTTTCACGGAATTATGAATCCTTATAGTTTATCATCATTGTATCACAAGTATGTGATTGTATAAATTATAAAGAATGAGAATAATTTTTAATTAGTACTTTTATTTTTTATGTATATTACAGGAATATAGAAAAAAAAATGCAATACATACCATAAGTATGTTTTATTGGATAATGAGTGTGGTATTTTATGAAAAATAATTCATATTATAGACTGTTTTTTTTTTTTTTTTTTTTTTTTGTTACTTTAATAGAGTATACTTTATCTTGAGTTAATTATAGATAAATAAATACTTATAAAAAAAAAACAGAATAAGGAAGAATAAAGAAATACGATACACAAATAAAATTACTTTATTTTTGTTCTGTCATATGAAAATTCAAAAGACAAAAAAATTCTTTTCTCTACACTCTAGAAGAGCATTTGGAAAATCTAATGAAAGAAAAGTGTTAGAAAATACTTTTTTTTTTATGTGAGGATGTAAAGTATTCTATGTATGTACCTCAATTATGAAGGAGTGAAAAATGAATGAATTTCACACCTTAATGGTTTTTCTGTGAATAAAAGAGTTTTGGAATTTTATTTTGAAAATATATTTTAATTTTTCTTATATGTATGTACATAAAGTGAGATGACAAGGTAAATATTTAGTAGCTATCGCATTTATGCTCAAATATAAAAGACAGTTAAAAATTATCCTGAAAAAAATGTTAACCAATGAAAAACAGAGCTGTTTTAAGGGTGTTGAAGTGTTAAATTTTCTGACATACGATTCAGATTTAGTTCAGGATTCAAAGAATTTTGACTTGAATTGGTTTTTAAATTCACATTCTGCAAAATTTTAAATCATTAAAATCGTCAGAGAATTATATTACCAAAGTACTTAAAATTTATTTGGCACAAAAATAAATGCGAAAGAAATAATTTAAAAAGAAAATTACCTTTACATAGATTACTTAATTGCATGTCAATTTTCTCTATCGAATATCCTGTTTTTAAATATTTATTACTCACGGGGATATGGAAAAAAAAATCAAAGGACATTTATCTAAACTACCTGTTACAAACAATTACTCGTATATTATAATATTGTAAACCGCAATTTTATAAAACACCATGAATAAGCTATGTAGACAGACTACACAATACACATATGAACAATGATATAACGATTAAAAGTCCTTTATTTGTATGACTACATATATTGTATGTATATTCTGTACACTTTGATAAGTAACTTCTGTTTTTTTTTTTTTTCAATTCCACTAAATTCATACTGTCACGTTATTTTATTACTATTATTTTCTTTACAAATATTCGATACATTACACGAAAATATACTTTTATTTATTTGTTTCTTTAATAATTATTGTGTCCTTACTTGGTGTTTTTTTTTTTTTTTCGTTTTCGTTTCCTATACATACATAAGTAGACATGTATGGCAAATTACTCTAAGTAAAAGTAAATCCCATGAAAAATATGAATATATTTTACTATGTCCTGATGTCCTTTTTGAAAATTGATAAATGTTGATTAACTCAACTTATTTTATATTTAGTTTGAATGACTTAGAATAGGCATTAGTCGTTTGTTATCAGTAACTTGTGATCTATATTACTTTTGAAAATATTACGCTGTGACATATGTTGCGTGCAAAGGAATCAATAGAATGTGATACTGTGTTATGGTAATATACACATGAACACTACATATATGTATGTGAACGATAGCGACGATCAAGATAGTAGTCAATTATTTTGTAAATATTCAAATTTATAATATATACATATGTGCTAGTACACATACATACATAAAAACATTGAATATACATATACATATATGCAATTCGAAATTATACTTTTTCTTTTCTTTTTTTTTCCCTTTTGTTTATTGTTAATTGTAAATTATTTCCTTTTTGAAGGTGTTTCTTTCGGAAATTACTTTCTTCCGGTGACAAAAGGATAATGTATGAGGAAAATTGTGGTAGGCAATAATCTAATGGATTTAAGTAATTGAAACTAAAGCAGGAAAATATTTACAAAAAAAAGAAAACAATGTAATTTTCACACAAAAAATAATTTTAAAAAAATACTAAAGAAGAACAATTTCAATATTACGGTTCGATTATACTAATTACGTTTTCTGCTTTAAATTTCGAAAAGTATTTTTCAATCTTAATTTGAGCATAAATTTTTTTTTATATACAATTTAGCTTTTACAAGACTTAAACTTTACGTGGTTTTTAAGTATGTCCTCGATTAGAACCTAATTATAGAACAAACTTTCTTCCGCTTAGTAAAACATGAAACAAAAATTATGAAGAAAGACCTATTTTTACATTTACACCTTATTCTCAATTACTCTTTGATGACTTTCTCATATGTGAATTAAAGGAAAAAACGTGCAAAAAAAAATTTTTTTTGTTCTAATTCATATAAACTTAAAAGCTTGTCGTCGAGAAAATTTTCATTTTCACACCATTGTTTTTTACAATTCAATTATTTATTTTTGCTACTAATAAAATCTTTCTAGCATAAGGTGTGAAGTTTTTCTGTACATACATACATATGTGTATAAGTAATCTTAACAACTCAGAGCAGAAAAATTACAAAAATGAAAATTTTATTTTAAAAAAAAAGGGAAAAAAAAACAAAACATTTCTCCGTCGTGTAATGCAAATAACATTAGCCAAATATAAGTTTTAAGAAAAAATACACACAAATAATAAAGGACTCTTAATCCTTTAAGGTTGATTTTTTTCTCATTTGATCATTATTGAAATAGGTAACTAAAATAAAGTTAGTAACATTAAACATAATTTGCAGTAACAGTAAAATTCTTCGGCTTTCACTCAGAAAAAAAAGAATAAATAAAACAATCAACAAATTGTGCTTGTGAGTATATGTATGTGTATGTATGACTTTGTCATAATTCATTGCACGTAGAAAACAATTACACTTTGAGGATATTATAAATATATACCACTTCGTCCTTTAATCTTCTATGAGACTCATAGGTGTGATGATGATGATGGTACATACATATATGGGCACTGCTATAATAAAGGTGTTAAATACGACAGTTGTGATTTTTTTTCCTAAGTTTTTTTTTTCCATTACTTTTTTTTTTCTTTTAATAAATCACGTTCATATGTATGCATATTATGTATGTATGTGTATATGTATATTTTTATAATGCACCTATCATCATCATCATCATCATCATCATCATCATTTAGAGAAAGTCAAGAGTGCTAAGTATTGCACCGCATCAAAAAGAAAATATAAACAGAAACAAAAGCTCACTCATACATATTGTATGCGGTGTGACACCCTTGCACTATATGTAAAATAAAAAAAAATAATAATAATAAAAAGTGTTAATCTAGGGAAAAAAGCATAGTAATTGAGAAAAAAACAGAAAAAAAAACAGAATGCAATTTTATGCTTGATATTTCTGCTTTTTTTTTTAAACTCATTTTTATTGTGTCATTTTTAATTTCTAATTACCGTAAATGACTTAATTATGCACCTAATTTAGTTATCTGACAAAAAAACAAAAACGGTAACAATAATAATGAAACGAAAAAAAAATAAAAGGAAAATATCTTTTAAAAATTTTTGTGAGTGAGATAGAAAAATATCCTTACATACACAATGTTAAAATTTACAAGTCTATAATATAAAGTCAATTTAAAAAAAAAAAAAAAAAAAAAAGGAAATAAATTAATAAATAAAATTTTATATAATTATCACTAAATTGAACAACATAACTGAAATTTTATATGATTTTTTATCTTTTTTTTTTTTTTTAAATTTTAAATTCACTTATACCTATAGTATATAACATATGATCTTTATCAACAATAAGAATTTCTCTGAATATATGCAATTGTGAAAACAAATAAAAAAACTGAATACAAAAACTGAATGATGTGAAAATGAAAATAAAAAGAAGAAAAAAATCAGCTTCTGTAATTGTTTTTTGAGTGCAAATATTTCCTGTATGAAGCCACTTTTATTTAAACTCTGATTCTGTGATTCAGATTTCAGATATTTTCAAGTAAAATAGTAAATATGTATATACGTGCATCGTACATACACATGTGTATGTATATATGTAATGAATAATGATGACGATGATGAAGATGATAATGATGATGATGAATTAAAAAGAACTACACATGGTAGATACGTAAGGATATACGGGAATGAGAAGAATCTGAAATTGGCAACGATAACGTAACAAACCAACAATAAAACAAAATTGCCTATAATATGATGGTAAGGCTTTTATGTATTATACCTATTTACTCGCTCGATATTCATATGAAGATGTATTATAAAATTTATTTACGGAAATTGTGTGAAACGATTTTTCCTTTTTAAAATGTTAAAAAAAAGAAAGATTGTAAAGAAATAAAAAAATCATACGAAAAAACGTAAAAAATTAATAAGAGAAAAATTTAACGAAAATCATTTAAAAAAAAAATGTTTTATGGAGAACAAATTCACAAAAAAGATACCCCAAAGTGCATCATGCAAGGATTTTATGACAAAAATAAATATAAATTGTGTGATATATGTACATATGTGTATTCACAATAAATAATGATGTGATGATGATGAGGTTAATCCAAAATTATTAAAACTTTAATTGAATTGAGTTAATAAACAGAAGTGATTTTTTTCCTTCATAAAATTAATTTTTGAAAGAATTTATTGTTTATCTTTGTTTCCTTTGTTACAGGATATACACATCGTATATGTACATACATACATAAATATTTTCATGTATATTGTTTTTCTTCTTTTGTACAAGAAATTCTGAAGAAATTGGTACGAAACAATAACAACGATAATAAAACAAGAGATTTCCAAATAACAGAAAAAAATTACACATTTTCACCTGAAAAAGCGAAAAAAATATAAAAATGCCTAAAACCGTCAGAATCGATATTACAATAATTTTGATTTATGAATTTAAAAAAATAATAATAATTATGTATTTAAAAAATTCGAGTGGTATTTAGGAAAAAGGAGTTCACGACAGAAAATATATTTTAATTTCAAAGACTCCTTTTTCCAGGACCACTCAGACACATAAAAAAATATTATTAAAAAAAAAATTAAGTACTTACCTAAAATTTGAGAACCATTTAACCAATTGTGCTGTATTATTTTTATTAAATTTAATATCTGGAAAATACATTTTCAATACAGCTGAACTTGGGTATCTTACCCAAAAAAACATTAATTTTGCTTTGCGCAGGTGCATAGGAGTTAATGTTGACGAGTGCAGTGTAGTTAAGGAATATTTCGATAATTTTTTGCTAAAATATAATTAATTGTATTTTGTTTTTAAAATTATGTTTTGTTTTCTACTTTTTTTTTTAAGTTATTGAATAAATTTAAAAACTCAAAATAAAAACTTTTTTAAAATTACATATTTCTCACTTTACAGAAACTTCAAGTTTTTTTTTTTTTTTTACCTCACACTTTTTACAGTTGAATGGATGAGGACAATAAATGATATTATAATAGGTATTTAATCAATTGTTCTATATAAAGATACTTTTTTGTTTTGTTTTGTACCTTATAAGAAGACGAAAAATGAGGCGACTATAAGATAATCTATACGACATTGTGGTGTACATTTTTCTGGTTTCTTTTTATAATGTTGTTCAATGTGTAGAATAAAATATTTTAAAAGCACCAAAACAATAAAAACAACGATTTTGTTTTCTAAATAAAATTGTATAAATAAGAATGAAATGAATCAGTACAAATGTGATTTATCGTTATCGTTCTCATCGTCGTCGTAATCGTCTTCTTTAACAAAAATAAGGAAGAGAACTCTTTTTCTATGAAAACACAAAAATTTCACTATAGAGAATCTATTTAAATTGAAAATATAACTAAAGAAGAATAAAATTTATAAATAAAAGGAGAACAAGACACAAGAAGTATTAAATTTGCAATAAGACGATTAAATCGAAAAAAATTTGTGTGTATATGTACATCAAGATATCATATGTCGAGAAAAAAAGTAGAGAATTAAAAATATAAAAAAATAAAAAAGAAAGTAGTGGGTGTTGAAAAATTAAATAAGTATATAAGCAGTGACTAAGAAGATTTCATTCTTTTTCTCTGTCTTTTTAACCACATATGTATGTACTTATGTATGTTTTTATGTATACAACTCCCGTAGAGTAGTAAACTGTAATTTCTTAAGATATTTTTGTATCTTTTTGTTATTTGTTATTTCTTTTAAGAAAGATTTGAAGGAGGGATTTAGGTTTTTTTTATATTTTGAAGTTCCTGTAGAAGTGTTAATTTCTTTTTCGTTTTTTTTTTTTTAGTTTGAAAATAATTTCAATAATAATTCGATTTTTTTCGCATTTTTTAGAAGTAAAAAAAAAAACAAATTATTATTAAATTTATAAAAAATAATGAAATTTAATTTTTTTTAAATTTGTAATAAACGTACTTTAAATTTGTTTTTGAAAAGGATATAGTAGGTTGAATTCCATCAAATGATATATCACCGGAATTGCAATCTGAATTACGGTCATTTGAATCCATAGCTGCTCGTAAATGACCATAATCAGGTGATGTGCCATGATGTGCAGCTGCAAGTAATGCTGGATGTAGCATTGTTGGAGGATGAGGTAGCGGAGGTGAATCTCTTGAATCCATCATACTACCAAGACCTGGAGGACTTGATGACATTTTGATATGATGCAATTGATTTGGTTGTGGTGCATGAGGACCATGTGGACCATGAGGTCCATGAGGATTAAAAAACGGACTATAAGGTGAAAAAACTTGTGATTCATGAAGCGATGGATTCGGTATCGCTACCGATGTTGGCAGAGAAACTGGCATCATTGATGCTGGCGGTGGCGGAGGATGATAACTTGATCGTGGCGAAGGACTTTCTGATGGTGTATTTGTTGGCGCGACACTACAGTTAATCGATGGTGGTGGATTGTTGTTGAATTTATTATGATTATTATTTGTATTTGTCGGTTCCATTAAATTTTGTTGTGGACCGATACCATCTTGCGCTAATATACGACTTACAGTTCGTGGTGTAATTCGCGTATCAGTAACTTTATGCCGTTTTTTCTTAGGTGTCACGACCAAACTTAGAGCTTCGTTTTGTTCTTGGTTTTGATCTCGTGGTTCTGGCATACAAAATGGATTCACCTGATTCGCATGACCGCTAAGAACATTCATCGAATTATAAAGGGCAGCTGCTGCTACTGGATTCATACCTTGAGGTGGTTTTGGTGCCTGAAACATTGCCGCTGAGGGCGAAGGTCTTACATGAGGTGGTATATTTAAAGAATTAATGTTACTACTGTTACTGTTATCTGGTTGTGGTCCATTCACGTGCATCGGCAATCCCATTGGTGGGAAAGCGCTGCCGTTAATTCTTGGCCCACTATTTGGATTGCTTATCATAGAATTTGAAGGATGACTAATGCTACTATTTATAGGTTGATTATTTGGAGGATTTACAGGACCATTACCTGATTGATTGGCGGGATTCGATCTCTGCTGTTGCTGCTGTTGGTGATGTTGTTGTTGTTGCTGTTCAGCAATTTTTGTTCGCGGAGACTTCCTGTCAAGTAGCTGCGATGCCATTAGTAAGTCCTTGTTAAGTTGTTCGGCAGCTGCTGCAGCCGCTTCTGACTGTTTGCCGAGAAACCTTCTTTGATGGACGAATCTGGTAACTATTGAATCGACTAAAGTTGATAACGATGCAGTTATTTCTGATTTAAGAATATCAGCTAATCCTTCAAGATCTGAACCTGACATAGGTCCTATCGAGTTTGTATTTGATCTAATTATGTTGAATTTTTCAGATATATCTGATTGCATAGATGACATTTTTCCCATCTGCTGTGAAAGCTGTTGTTGTTGAGGTGTTTGTTGATGCATTTGAGGTTGTGATGATGGTGGATGTTGATTTACTGATTGATTCATAGATGATGATTGATTACCTATTTGGGGAGGTGGTTGGTTGTGCTGATGTTGATTGTGCTGCGAATGATTTTGTTGTTGCTGCTGCTGCTGTTGTTGTTGTTGTTGTTGCTGTTGTTGTTGCTGCTGCTGTTGTTGTTGTTGTTGTTGATGATGATGTTGTTGTTGCTGATGGTGATGTTGCTGTTGTTGTTGCTGCTGTTGTTGTTGTTGCTGTTGTTGTTGCTGCTGCTGCTGTTGTTGTTGGTGTTGTTGTTGTTGTTGTTGTTGTTGGTGCTGTTGCTGTTGTCGTTCATGATGCTCTGCCATTTCTTTTGCCATCCTAGCCTCTTGTTCTAAGAAAAACTTTTGATACATTGCCGCTGCATTACTGATTGCATGATGTTGCAAATGCGGATTTGGCATAGAATGATCATTAGGAATATTATGTTGCATGTGTTGAAGCAGAGGATGAGCACCATTAAAAGTACTCGGCATATGCGGATGTCCCATCAAGGGATTATGCAGTTTCGTTGACATCACTTTACTCATCATTTGTGATAGCATGTGAGGAGCACTACTCGTATTATTATTTTTTGGAGATATATCCTTAAGAGGAGATACAATTGGTGATCTCGTTGGAAGTTGAGGCTTCTCTATGGGCCGTGGCATTTCATCAATGTCGTCTTGTTCCATACTATCACTTGCAGTATCATCTAATTCTTGACATTCTGATTCTTGCTCCATTCTAGAGCATAATTGCACATATTTTTGTTGCATTTCAGCTAATTGTTCTTGCATTGATCTCAATTGTGATTTTAAAGCATTTTTTTCGACTCGTTTCTGTTGAATTTGTGGCGATTCAATTTCATCTTCTTCATCTTCATCTAGAATCATGCTTTGAATATTTAGCCCCAAATTAAGTCCTGCTGCAACGGCGGCATAACGTTCTGCAGCACTGTTATCATGTTGCTGAGGTTGATACAATTTTCGTTTTTTGCAGCCATTCACTTGTGGTTGTGTTGGACTAGTGCGCATCGATGATACAATATTTTCGACACGTGCACGTTTCATATCCAACGGTACAGGATCTGCTTTTAAACTTTGTGATTGACTTGCAAGTGTTGTTGCCAATAAATCTTTTTCAAGCTCAGCTTCTAATTCATCTTTTGCTTCCATTACATCGTTATCATCTGATCCTGGAGAACCCAAAGATTCAAGATCAGAACGTGAATTTAAACCCATCATTTCGTCATCAAGTAATTCATCACTTTCTTTTTTTGTCATTCCAGGTATTGTTGTATCTTGTAATTCAATTTCATTATCTGAATCATTACAATTTGAATTATTTTTACTATTTGGTCTCATTGTATCGTCTGATTTTGATAAATTTTGTTTTATGCAGTTTGAACTGCTATTCACTACACCACTATTGCCACTTCCACTTAAATTTGTTAATTGATTAGCACCACCATTATTCAATGGAGTCACTGTTCGTTCACTTTTAACGTCTTGTAATCCACAATTTGTTACTGAATTATTATTATTATTATTGTTGCCACTAATGCTATTACTGACACAATTATTATTATTTGCACTAGAACTAGAATTATTGTTGCTGCCACTGTTGCTGCTGTTGTTGTTGTTACTTATGTTATTATTGCTGCTACTGTTGAGATTGTTATTATTATTATTATTATTTTTACTAATGCTGTTATTATTGTCGGGCGATGACCTATCACATAACACCGAATTATTATTCCTGCTGGCTGACCGTAATTCATGATCGAGTGCCATCAGTTCTTTCTTACCTTGTAAAATATTTCTTAGCATATGATGTGCTAATTCATTTTGTTGCTGTTGTTGATCACGTTGTTCCCTTTCACGCTGTTGTTGTTGCTGCTGCTGTGGAGATGTACAACCACCACTTTCAATCTCGGTTCCACTGCTACTACTGGTACGCCTTACAATTGGCGACGAATTTGAAGATGCTGATTCAAATCCATGCTTATTTGAACCCCCAACACCACCACCCATACCACCATTACCACCCATCGTCCCCAAATCTGATGCTGATTCCATTGCTAACATATTCTCCACTGGTCCACTAGCGTCTTGTGCTTGTTTAACCTGTCGACCGAACAATTCGTTTAACATTTTTGCTGAACCGAAACCGTTTGGACCAAACAGACCGAAATGCTGTTGGCTTTGGCTTAAAAGCGCCCCGTACAAACCACCACTACTCATGAATGATGGCCGTGAACTAAAATTTGGTATCGAAGAATAACTATTTCTTGGTTCACCCGCGTCTACACGTTGTCTAGTTCGTTTTTGTTTCTTTAATAAGAGCTTATCATCACTGTACAACCCAAAATACTCTGTGTCCTCCTCTGATGACATCATAGAATGAAACACAACTTTATTGGCCTAAAGACCATAAACAGCATTGGTGGGGAGAACAAATCTCCCCCTTACTGTATAAATTCCCCGTTTTTCGCCCTATTTTAATTATTTTATCAAAACAATTTTACACCACAAAAATTTATAAGAAATTTGTCTTTTTGAAAAAAAAAAAAAAAAAATTGAAAAAAATTTTTTTTTAATGAAAATAATGTTTTTTTCGTGTTTTATTTTTTGGTTTTTTTTTCTATCCGAATTATTATTTTCTTTAATATTTTTACATATCACACAAAGTTTTTCATATTCAACAAAGTTCTTTTCACATGTGTGCAATATTCATGTTCACAAATAGCACACTTTAATTATTTCATTTATGAATTAAATAATAAAAAGAAAAAGAAAAACAATGTTAAAAAATTAAAACTTCCCCTTGGCGAAATCATAAATTTCTCTTGTATAATTTTTTTTCTCAAATTTTGTTTTCGTTTTCTTTTTGTTTGAATAAGTTTCTCTCGTCGAATATTTTCTTTTTCGTTTTGTCATTTATGAGCAAAATAAAACGAATGAAAAAAAAAACCAACTAAACGGAAAAAAATGTCAAATGTAGAACCAAACGAAGATTTATAGGATTCTGTAGGCCTATTCAACTTTTATTTTAGAAGTTCCTTAATATATCCTGTGTTTGTTTTTTTCTTCTTCCTGATTTTCTGTTTTCTTCAACTTTTCACACACATACACTTACGTACAATCAACCATATATGCAGCTTTAAATTTTTTCATAAAACTTCACAGCGGCGACGGCGGCAGCGTTGATTTGACGACAAAAATTCTACGTTTTGATATGAAATTTTTAATGTTCTAATAATAATAATAAAATGCCCCTTTTTATATTTTATTATATATTTTTTACTTCTGTGTTTTTTTTTATTGTTCTGTATTTTCTATATGTTCGTTATCTCTCGTTCTCTTGAGCCAGCCTTAATTTTCCCCATCCATCGCATATAAAACCTGTAATAAGAAAGAGAAAATACGTAAAATAAAAAATACATACATTAATTTTCTAAAGTTGAAAAAGTAAATACAGCAAAAAAAAAAAAGTTGGGAAAAAGAATTTGTCTTGTCTTAATTTTTATTCGCTGTCAGTTGAGAAGAGATAATAGATACTTTTTTAGATTTATTTTATACATGAAAGTTAAGCGAATTGATGCGGTAAACATTTAATAAGCAGTTTGCTTGCTTGTATGTGTTGAATGTTTTTTGTTTAAATTTAGTTTTATTTTTTTCACCTGGTGCTAGTGAATCTACCTTTACCTTATCTTTATAATAAGCAAGAATATAAACGATGAAATGTTAAAAAAAAAAAAAGAGAATTGATGCCTGGGGAATATTTGTTGAAAAGATATTTTATAAAAAAAAGTGTCGAGGTTGAAGTTGGAAGTTTTAATATCAATGCAAAACATCAAAGGATCGTTAGTCCCTTTTGCTTAATTTTAAACCGTAAATTTTCAAACTTGTTTAGTAATTTTTTTGTAGTTTTTTTTTTCCTATTTTAGAAAAAGAGGTTTACAAATAATAGAAAATAATTATCTTTTGGTTAATTTTCTTGACAACTTGATTTTTCCCTTGAAGAACAAAGTCAAAAAGAAACCAGTTTTATTATAAGAATATTTTTCAAAGAAAAAGAGTATTCAATCTTCCTTATTTTAATTCTTAATACAATCTTAAATCTTGATGTCTTTACGCTATTCATCTGGTTTTTTTTTTTTTTTTTTTTTTTTTCAATTTTCAAGAACACATCGCGAATCCCTTTAAAAATTTATTAACATATACAAAATATTAAAAAGTATTCAAAAAATAGTCTCTTCATAGCCTCTAACTTGCCCTTTCATAATATGTACATCTTTTATATCTACATATACCTATATCAGTTCACATACATACATATTTATATTGTATACATACTTTCATCATCAACATTATCGTGTAACATATAATCAACAGCTGACTCCTCGATTTTTCGGTTTAAAAGTTGACGTGCGGGGTTGAAGAATTCTTTACTTTATTTATATTTACTTACAAAAAGGTATAAGGTATACGGTATATAATCCAGGTGTCCAAGTAAGCACGAGGATTCTACTATAATTTCAAACAACAACACAAGATTGGTGATAGTTTATAAGTAAAAAACCAGCTTCAGTCATTTAAACAACAAAATAAACTGCATATCATCAATAGAACACATCAAAAACTAGGTAAGATATTACAAAGGTATAAGGTAACAATATCCGAAATTGATGAATACACATTGCATGAAATACACATACACACATACGTATACATATAACAAAATATAATGACTGTATAATAATGGTGATGATTATGACGACAACAACGTCCTTTTACCTTAAAACCTAAATGAATGCCAGAAGTTTTATGAAGAAGAAGACAAATACAAATTTTATATTTATTCACCCCTTGTTTCTTCATGAATTTTTGCACCCTTATAAATCTTGAATTGAAAAGAAGTATACACAAATACTCTTATATAGTGGATGTAGTAGTATTTAAAAATAGGATGCATTCTTTTTATATATCGAAGAGGGTTTTCTTGTTTCTGAATACGATAAATGCATATACTGGTACAATACCTGTGTATTTGTGCGTCTGGATTAGAATGTGAGTTTTTTTTTTATCAAATCATTTAATATGTAGTTCATATTTTTGATTTTATTTCTAAACATTTTTTTTTTTATAAAAAATCTTTTAACAGGGCACGAGACATTATACACAATAATTTCGCATAAATGTCGAATTTTATGTTGTTTTTTTTTTTGTAACATCAATTTTGAGGATTTCTTAATTATCTTTTTAAGAGATGCATTTTTGTATTCTTTTTGTCGAATTTAAAAAACTAACACAAAATATATTATACATATATACGAGTATACATATAATACGTAAGTTAAAATTCATAAATATTTCTGTCTTTAAAAATTACTTCCGATTTTCTATGTCATTTTAATAAGTCACCCCCACAACATAATAAATTTCCATTGACTAATTCAGTTCATATTCCCTGTTTTTAATATCAAAATTACTCATGCATAAATATTCGGTGCTTTACTTGAGAATTTGTTTTTATTTCTTGACAAATTTATTTTTCATATTGTCTAAAGATACATATACGTATGTATCTACCAAACTAAATACATATTTATTTTATCAGAACTCATAAAATTCGTACTGTATTTTTTATTCATTTATGTTGTTCATTATATGCTATTTCTGGACTGGAAGAATGTCATTTTTTATACCTGTACTTGTAGTTTTTATTCTTACTGATAAATTTATAAGTAAAACTTTTTGAATTTTTAAAAGGTAATTAATTTTCTTAGCTATTCAATATACTTATAAATTATCTAAACAAAAACAAAAAATAAAAGAAGATAAAATTTAATTTTACCACCTTCGTATACTAAATGTTTTTATACTGGCGTCATAAACTTTGCTGATATGCTCAGGAAAATGACATTTATCAGTGGCACAGTTTCGATTGTTCATATTTCTTTTATGTTCTTTTTAGTTCACACTCACAATATTTTGCTTTATAGTCTTAAAAGGTGAAAATATCATTTGAAATGTTTCTTTTTTATTTCTTTGAAAATTTAAAATAAAAATATATGATATCATGTACATTCTTATGCACGTACATATATGTACATATATGTGTTTTCTAATATGTATTAAAAATACAAATATGAAAAAAAAGTACATATACATATGTATATAAAATATGCGAATACATTAGGAAATAACCAATTTAATTCCGGTCTCTTAGAAAATTTCTTTCATATTACTAATAAAATTTTTTTTTGTTCCTTTATTTCCCAAGCTTTTCTCATGTTCTTATATTTTGTTTTTTTTTTTTTGTTTTGTTAAAATTACTCAACCGTATGGTATGTTGTCTATTGATAACTAAATTTAACATGTACTTGGATGCAAAAATAAAAAGGTGTATTTTAGAAGTTGGTGCGATATGATTGTATGTGACGTAGAAATAATTTATAAATTAAAAAAAAAAAATATCTTGTGCACGCATATATGAAGTAATTATTAGTTACCCCATTTACAGAAAAAAAAATACAAAATGTCTTTACAATAAAACGGAAATTTATTCTACATTTGTGGCATGAGAAAAATAAGAAATTCTTTTTAAGATCATAGTTCATGTAAAAATATGGAAAAATGTGTGGGAATTTCCTTATACCACCCTTCTTTATATTGTTTAAATTGACAAGAAGAAATGACCAACTGTGGAGGTGAATAATGAATTTTTGTAAAGGAAATGAGATTCCTGAGAGCTTCCTTGTCCTATTGATTATATTAAGTTTTTAAAAATCAAGGACTTGAGTATTTCGAAAATATATTTATTGTGGAAAAAAAAAAATGTTTACGAAGGAAACTATGAAATCGAAAATAATTACTTCGAACTTTTTAATGAAATATCCTTGAAGAAGTTTTTTTACTTATTAGTTTTTTCCGCCAGAAAAAAAAATTAATTAAAGCCTAAACGTTTACAAACTGAGACTGAGAATAAAGCTTGTGAAGGAGATTTTTTAATAGGAGGAAAAGAAAGTATGTATTTGAAAATTTTCGTGAGATATTTACAAAATATGGTTTTGAAAAGTAATAAATAAGTAAGTATTGCAAAATTCGAAAAAAAAATGATTATGTTTCTGTAATTTAAACTTTCCAATTTCTCTTGTGAAGCAAGAATCTGAAAGAGCCAATGTTGTCTAATTTCTTATATTTTCTGTACTTTTTTTTTTCTTTCTTTTACAATTTTAATAAATCACCTGTTTTTTATTTAGTTTTTCAGTTAATTCAATAGTCTTAGTAAAAATGTAACGTATTTTACATCAACTTGACCATATCCAAAACACTTAAGACTGTTGCATTGCACATATCTTGCATTGTTGTAATTTTCTCATAAAGTCACACATCATATGTGTGCAATGCACGATAAAGCACCATATATGTATACGAAAAAAAAAAAATAACAAGAAGAAAAAAATAACATAATACCACCGTCTTGAAAAAATTTCCGTTAAAGTCATTGTTATTTGATTTTCCCAGAGATAAAGGAACCTTCATATAACAGCAGCAATTTCATTAAGAAAAGAACTTGAAAAAAGAAAAAGTAAGAAAAAAAGGTAGGTATTTGATTATAGGTAACTATACTAACGTAAAATAAAGTACGCGTGCGTAACACAACACAGATGGTGACTACAAATCCATAAAGTCCTTAAATACCGGTTCCAATTTACTGAATAAAAAATTTTCAAGGTACACAAACAAAGTATATATTTAGATTGTATAGAAATGAACCCCAACATATGTTTGATTGTATAATCATTTACAAAAAAAAAAAAAAAAGTAATCATCATAAAATAAGTTCCCTCAACGTCTTAAAATTTTCTTAAGATATTTTCAAGACAGGATCGTATTCAGGTTAGTTAGTATATTTTACGATATGGAATACGAATCTAGATTTTTAAGACGTTGTGTGACAATAAAGTGAAACCGTAACGTTCAAAAATCATAAATACACCTTGAATTTTTTCTCTTTTTTTAAGAATATGGTTTGAGTTTGTGTTGGTATTTAAAAAAGATGCACATGAGTGAATAAGAACTTACTAACTGTTCAAGACTTCTTTTTGCGTCAGTTCAGAAGAAGCGAATTTTTGAGACTATGAAACGAATAATTTAGTGGTATACGATTAAAAAACTATTTTCGTTTCTCAAACTCATTAAACTTTAACGTTTAAAAAAAAAATCTCACACTTAAAGTGCATTAAAATTATCTCTCATAAAATTGACTTAAAATTGTACAATTCATTCTTGGAATAATTTTGCGTATTTTTTTAACAAGCTTTAAACTAATAATTCGATTTATCAATTTACTTATCATCATCACATTCATATACAGACCTCATTTTACATTTATGAGTATATTTTTTAAGGCATATATGATTTAACATTGAACACAATAACAAATAATTTTATCGTAAGTCATATGTTAATATCAATTTAAAGTAATGATCTCAGATATACATAAATTTATCTTTTTATATTTTTTGTTATTATGAGTATCTTTTCCTCTGGATTGTCACACAAGCCATATTATAATCCATAATTTCTTTTTATACTGATAATAATTTGCCAACTGCAGGAACTATATGTTAACTCATGTAATAAAAAAAAAAAAAATTTATGTTTTTGTTTTTGTTTTGAAATAATACGATACGATGATAATGATGATGATGATACATTTTGACTACTTCGAATGATACGCATGTCAACAAGATGATCGCAAAACAAGTCATTTTCATTGAATCATTTATTAATAAATTTTTATACATGAATTTATTTTAATACACCATACAAATTCCCATGATAATTTTTTTCTCTACGAAAAAATTCAATTCAATTTTCTGTTTATAAAAAGATTTTTTTTTTGCTGTTGTTCTTGCTAATTTCTGAAAATGCGTATAATTCTCATCATCACACAATATTCATGCATCTTTTTCTTTACGTATTTCAATTAAAATGATGAAATTAATATCATTTAAAAAAAAAAAAAAGTATACTATCATAGTATCTGAAGTTAAATTTAATGTACTATATCGCATACATTTCGAAGAAGAAACAAAAACAAAGAGGTTAATGTTGCATTAGATTATTATGTGGATCTATTGAAATTAAAGAAAAGAATAGTAAAACAAAAGTGTTGAAAAAAATTTTTTTTTTTTTAGATCCGACACTATGTTGTTTTTTGTTCTATTGGCCGGATATTCTAATCAAAACGACATTTGAGAATTATTTAGTTACAAGTACATCAGTCTGAAAATATACTTACATACATAGTTTGTTTTATTTGTGAAAATTAATTTTCTAATACAAAATACTTTTTATTAATGATATTTGAAAGTATTAATATTCTTTGAAAATATCACATGCTTGAAATGACATTTACAAAAATTAAACGAAAAATTAGTGATGAAAGTGTACCAAATAAGTATAACATACCATCACCCACCGCCACCTCTAAAACTAATTATCGCATCAAATGCATTTCTGCGCTTATTAATACCATCGTTATCGTCATCTCATCATCAAAGTAAAATGTTATATGTGTATAATGCAGTGGTGTATTACAAATGAATTGCATTTGGAAAAAAAAAAAAAAAACAAAAAGACGTATAAGATCCACGTCAATAATTTATATTAATTTTTCTTTTTTCATTAATTTAAAAAATTAAAAAAAAAAAAAAAAACATTTTCTAGTTGGTTGAATGTTGTTATTTCTTATGTACTGCAACTTTTTGAAGTGGACTCACAATTCTAAATTTGCATAATAAATTAACTTCAAAAAGTCTCAAAATTTCAAAATAACATTTTTTTCTTTTGTTTTGTTCTTTTTTTCCCAAAAAAAAAAAAAAAAATTTTTTTTTTCTTCTTTTTCTTTACTTTTTATTTTAACTTTTGGACGATAAACTTCCAAGTACTCCACCGTAATCGTCTTAATTAGTTCTCATTTCGTCATAATTATTATTATGTGTAAGGTACAAAAAAAAAAAAAATGATGAATGGATATTTTGCCTTAAATTATAAATTTGAAAGAAAAAAAACAAAATCAAATAACAAGAAAAGAATGAAAAAAACAAAGTAATTGCAAATTTAAAAAGAAAAAAAAGTATAAGGCATTTATAAGCCAATTGCAATTGCAATTTAACTGGTGGTAGACTATAAAAATAATTCCTGTACAATTTTGTTCTTCTTCTGTGTTATACTTTTTAATAATAAAAAAAAAAAAAAAACGTATCGTCAACATCTATCAAGCACAACTTCCACAATCGCCTCACCAAAGTGCTTCCTCATTATTTCGCGTTTCCTTTTCTCATTCGATGCAAAAATTTATTCGGATACGAAATATTTTACAATATTTATACTGTAACCCTTTTTTTTCTGTTCATATACTTTTTTTTTTTTTTTTTTTTGATTCTGTTCATAGTTATAAAGTAAGTAAAAGTAGCTTTGTTGTACTACTAAAGTCATTATTATTATTATCATCATATAGTTACTTGTCGTCTCCTCATAATAATCGTTGTTGTCGTTTATTTGCTATTAAAAGTCGGAAGTTTAAAATGGTAATATTGTACACAAAATGAAAAAAAAAGAAGAAAAAAACAAATGAGTAACAGAGAATTTTTTCATGTTCCATCATATAGAGAAATAAATATAAATGATCCCCCAGATTTTGTTTATATATATATATTTTTTTTTTATTTTCAGATACACAAAGTATCCCCAAGAAGAGTTGAGATACACACGGTTAAGGCTTTTACCAGTTGATGTTGATGATTATGTGCAGTAACAGCATGTTTTTTTTTTTACTGTAACAATTACTTACTGTGTATGAAATGAGGAAAATAATAAGTAAAATGATAATAATAATAATATGACTAACCCTTCATCGTGTCATCATCATCATCTTTCTCTTGGGTCTGATGATTATTGCATTATAACTACCTCTTGATAGGCGCGAGAAAAGAATCAGTTTCGACTAAAGTCTTGTGTTTTGCTTTCATTTTTTTTATCTCCTTATTTTTCCACAATTTTTTTTTTTTTTTCATTCAAGTTAATCATCTAAAGATTCTTTTAAGTGCAGGATGAGTACCATTTAATATGGTCTTAAACGAGTTGAATTCTTCACCATAAGAAAAAAGGGGGTATACAATACATTTAACCTAAGAGATACTTATAATGACCATAAGTATACAGATATATGAGATAATGGAAAGTGGAGTCTGATGCTGGCTCTGACTTCGGAGTACTTGCATCTTTGTGCATCTTAATTTATGTTTATGTTTTTTTTTTTGTTACTATGTATTTTTTACTTAAATACAATGCCAGCATATTATTTGAAAAGAATTTTACATGATGAAGACATTCATAATTTGCTTATAAGAGTATAGCCGAGTATCACTTTAATTTCCACACTTTTGAGTATTTGTTTGCTTATATTTATTGTCTGGTGGTCAATAATATTTTTGTTATAAAAAAATGCACTTTTTTAATGTAGAACTTTGTTTCGTCATTGTAGAAATTTCGTACCCTTTTTTTCTGTTTGTTGCACTTCTCAGACATTTAAGAAATGAAGAAAAAACAAAGTGAATCCCAAGGATTTATAGTTTTTAATAAGCATTTCCGGATATAAGAAAAATTATTTTAGTCTGGTGATTGAACCTAAGAAAATTTTTTTTACATTAGTTTAGTTAATTAAACCCTCCCCCCCTTTTTTTTTTTTGTCTTTACTAATGTTGTACATGCATTTTTATTTTGAACATGTCTTTGGTTCATTTGTTTTCTAAGACAATGTCTTTGCATAGCAGATGCACATATCATATCAAATGCATAAAAAAATAATTTTGTTATAAATTTAATGTGAACTATTTAACGGACATATTATATCATAACAAATTAAAGGAGTGATAATGAAAATGACTTAAATTAATCAAACACACGGTTTACATGGAAAATTAAGAAGAAGAAAAAAATGAAACCTTTTTTATAAGAAATTTCACAATAAAATTATAAATAATTATAAAAAAAAAAAAAACGAAGGAAGTAGATCAACCGCCGTGACGATTGTACCTATGTAGGTACTTTTTGTTTTTATTTTTTATTTTTTTCTTCTTTGAGGTTCATTAAAGAAAACTGATATCTTGTGTATTTAATAATACAAAAAAGGAAAAGAAATCACCTTTCGTAAGGTTTATTGTTTTTTTTGTTTTTTTTTTTGTTTTTTTTTTTTTTTTGTTTTAAAGAAAACAAAAGAAAAGAAATTAAACAGAAACAAAAAAAAAAAACACAACAAAAAACAAAAAGTTAATAAAATAAAATGTGCATCTTGAGAGGATACCTAATATGTGTCTCATTATTTCATTTGTCTCCTTAAGCCCTTTTTCATTGTTGATTTTTTGTTAAAATGCGGTTATTTTGTTTACAAACGTAACGTATAAAATATATTTAACTGATGTTGTTTTCTTTAAGGAAGTTATATTTAAATTCATATTATATGATTTTTTGTTTGATTTACTTGACAAAAAAGTGCAACAAAACACTCTCAATTGAATCATTGTCACCCCTTTCCATGGGAATTAATTTAATTTATGAGAAAAAAAATTCTTAAAATTGTATACGATTTTTTTCTGTTGGCTTTCATATCTGAAAAAAAAAAAAAAAAGAAAACAAGAATGGATTTTTAATTCAATTAAGAAAAAACAAAAAACAATAACATAAAGAAGTAAAAATTGTATGTTTTTTGTTTTTTAATAAACTAATTTCTTCTTTTTGCCTTTTTTTTTTTCTTCATATCTCTAAATGTATCATTGTTCTATTATAATTATCAGTATCTCTTTTTTTTTTCTTTTTGTTCTAGATTAATTGAAAGAATGTTTTTGTATTTTGTTTTTCCTTTTGTTTTTGTTTTTGTTGTATTTTATCACACAGGTGTATTATATTTTTCATATCACATGTATGTATATGTACTTATGTATGTATTTTTTTTTTTTATCAAAAGCAATGTTTCATTATCTTGTATATTTCTTTTTGTTTATAAGCATTGCATTATCCTTTTAATTTTAGAAGTAAAATATAAAGAAAAAATAACAACAACACTGAAATGAAATATGTAAACAAAAGATTTTAAAAAAAAAGAAGAAAAAAAAACAACAACATAATATAGACTTATATATGAAATAAATAATTTTAAATTAAAGGTAGAAAAAGGAATATATGAACAACACCACTATTATTTATTAAAAAATGCAATCATATGTAAATAATAAACTTGTAGTATACATATATGTACATACGAGTATATGGATGGGTATAAGGATGTTTTCTTTTATTTGTTATCATACGTAAAGTGCAGCAGCTCTAATGCTTAATTGTACACCAATATAGTATGTGAAACTATATTTATGTATACGTATATGGTATATTGGACAGTTTGCTGTCATCTTTAGAATAATAATGAAAAAAATAATAATAATAAAGATAAATAAAAGAAAGAAAAGAACAAAAAACAAAAAAAATACAATAAGTATCTTTTTCATTTTATAAACTTGAGAACAAAGAGCTTACATACCGCACTTTTTCTAATAAATAAATGATGTGTTGGGCAGTAAAAAGCTTAGAATTTTCCATAATGTATCTAATGCAACAGCATTGGTTTTTTTTTAAAATTTTTCTTTTCATACATATACTTTTTTAATATTCACTTAGCTATTTTTTTGTTTCATTTAAATATACATCTAACAGATACATTGTTTTTATAGGTTTAATCAAGATAGAAAAAACAAAAGATATTGTGGCTATTATTAATGTGTACACCATATATGTTACATGTACAGAAATTTTCTCATAATCTACTTTTTTTTCTAACGTTTTTTCTACATCTTCATCTTTTCTTTCTTTTTTCTTCATATTGGTGTTTTTTTATTTATGTTTTTAAATAATGTCCTATATTTTGTATAAATAATATCTTAATTTTGCAGACAAGATAATACCTAAAGAGTACACGATATTTAAAAACAAAAATTCTTATACATACTGTACATCAAATACATACATAGTTGAATGAAATTTAAATATGATTCCTTCCTCTAAAGGACAATGTTTATAAATTTAAAACAACATTCCATCAGCAATATCAGATTCAGATACTATGTATACAATAAATAAATCTTATAATATGAAAATGTGTAAATTATAAAAATAACTATGGAAAATGATGATAATTTTAAAAATTGTCTGTCTATTATGACAGGATACTCAGGAGTGCTCAAAAGTAAATCTAAAGAATATTCAGATACTTAGTTTAAAATGATGATTACGTCGAGCTTGCAAATATTTCATTGTATACATAAAGATAATACTGTTACAAAATTTTTGAATACAGAAATTTTAGATAAATATACTCGTATACTTTCATATAATTTCAAATTTGAAAATGATTATCAAAATGTAACTGGAGAAATAAAGATAAAATACCAAATTACGTACAAAAAGAAAATATGAAGAATTTTACGTTCAAACAAAATGCATTACATAAACATAAAAATGATGTATGCACTTGAGGCTATATACATACATATATACATATATGCACCAAGAAGTGCATATTAGAAGATAAATGGGAGGAAAAAATAAAATCAAAAGGAAGGTTAAAATTTTAAAATATAAGAGAAAACATCAGAATTATAGTATGGAGACATGTTTTTTGCACAGATGAACCGATTTTGATATACATACATACATACATATATATGTATGTGTATACAATTAAAAAAAAAAAATTTTTAATCGAAAATATTGCTTTGACTGTGACCGTTCTAATGCATTTCTATAGACATATGTACATACTATTCAGCATATAGAACAATTCATTTAACCAATTAATATACATAAGTACACATTTTGCAATAAGAATTCATAGGATGAATAATCCTAAACACTACTTCTGCATATATAGAGGATGCATTATATGTAGATCGTGTTGAATAAATGCAAATACATTATAATAGTGCATCATAAGGGCGCTAAAGGACAGTTTTAAGCCATAAACAAGCATGTTGTGTATTTTTCAACAACAAAAAAACAAGAAGATATAAAATAAAATAAATTGGGGGTGGTGATTGGGTAATGTGTAATAATAGGTGTATATGCCTAGGTGGTAGTTTCACATGAAAGATTTTACCCACTAAAAAAAAAAACCAAAAAAAAAACAAGAGAATGATGTCGATGAAGTTTAACTGATAAAATAGCTAAAAGTAAAACGAATATATGAATTCTTTAAACATTTTTGTACATACGTATGTATATAGGGATGTATTACACACAACATAACGCTTCTCGATCTAGGTATACGCATTTTTGTGCGTATATTTGTATGTAATATGTATTCTCTATGATTTTCACATGAAAAGAAAAACATTTTATATTTTGGTATGTTACATATATGATGTTGAACCGGAATAAAATGAATGTGATTTATGTATCATAAAAGAAAATTCAATTCGAATTCATTTTTCAGAAATATGTACATACATATATGTATGTTACATGTTTGTGTATAATGTACACCAAACATTTTTGCTTATACGAGTATTACATGAGAGTAGTGTGTGTGACATATAATATAGTGCTTTTATATTTTTTGCATAAAGGATATTTTTTTTGTATTATATTTTTGTAAGCTTTATATTACATGATCCTAGTAAAAATATCTATAAATATGGAAATATGCGTAAATTTTTAGCCATTATGCACATAAAACAAATGAAAATGTAGTATGATGTTGAATTATATCGCGTTTTTTTTTTTTTTTTTAATTTGATGTTTTGTTTCATTTTTCATATACGCAGGATATAATTCTTTATATGTATGTATAGGCTTCAAATTTTATGGAATAACAGAAAAAAAATTTTATTTTGTACAGAATGGGCGTAATAACGTTTTTTTTTAAAAAAAAAAATAAAATAAAATTGAAAAAAAAAATGTATGTAATTGATGGGTCCATCCATGATGTTGTGTAGTGTGTGATAAATTTTATTTGAGAATTATCTAGGAATAACAGTTGAAATTTAAGTGGATACTTTTTTGCAAAAAAAAAAAAAAAAAAAAAAAAAATAATAATAATAATAATAATAATACATAAGTAGGTACATAGCATCTATAGTATACATAAATTTTTGAATTTATTGTAAATTTAAGGTATTGCAAAAAAAAAATGGAAGTCAAACAGTTTTTTTTCTATTTTAGAGATAGCTATGTATATTAAAAGTAAAAACCTTCATTAAAAGAAAGAAGATGACAAATGTCCTTTTAGAATTTTGAATTTTAAATTTCAAGAACTGCGCGTTATCGAACCTTTTGAAAATTGTATTTTGAGACACAAATTTCTAGAAAATATAGTTTAAAATATAGACCAATTTGTGTAGGACACCCTAGGCTTAAAAGAATTCTATTTAAAACAATATCCTGAAGTTATCGTACGTGGTTATCGAAATGATTCTTTATTTTGGAAATTTATTTGGAATTCTAAAAATTGTTTCCGAGGATCTGGTCAATTATTTTACTTCTACTTTGTATTTTTTTTTCTTTTTGTCAATTTACCTCATTAAATTCTGATTTAATTAAATGCACTGAACATTTTGTATGTGATTCTTTTTTTCTTCTACACACGAGTAAGTAATCCAAAATAAAGTTTATAAAATAAAAAGAAATAAAGTTTCATATAATAATAATTTGGTGCATTTTAACAAACATAACAATTTTATTATACAACAAAACTTGAATATTGTATGAACCTTTTTTTATTTTTTAAATAATAAAATTAATGTACAAAGTTGCTGGCAAGGACCTTTTTTGGTAACTTTCCACACAATATTATAATTACACTTGAATAATATTACAAAATTTTATTATGTTTATTTTTTTTCTTTTTTTTTTTTTTATATGAAAAAGTTTGAAATAAGTTTATTCTTTATCTTTTTAAGCGAAAAATTTAAGACAATTCTCTTTTATTTTTATTGTAAAAAAAAAAAGATTTCATGTTTTCTTTTTTCTTTTACCGTAAAATCCATGTAATTTTATATACACAATACTCGTATGTAAAATAATTGCATTGTATTAGTACTGTATTATGCTAATTTTATTATATAAAACTTATATGAAACTTCGTTTAGTGTATAGTTTGTTCTGGAAAAGTTATTATTTTACTCATATAAAATGTATAAAAAAAAAAACAACAACAAAATGTATTTAACTTTAAAATTACTTTGTTTAGAAAAAAAAAAAATGTTTATAAGTATATATACTCAAATTTTAAAAAAATAATTCATATATGTAGAAAATGTTTAGAAAGTTGTTTGAAATTCTAAAGGAGAATGTAGAATAAGAACATAAAAATTATTTTCTTCATAGTAAAAATAAAAACTTGTAAAAATTTTATGTAAAATTTACTGTATCTCATTCTCAAGTTAATTTTAACACGAAAATGTTACTTGAAATGTTAAAAGTTTTTTTTTTAATTTTTTTGTTTTTGTTACAGAGTGTACTAAAAATAAAGTTCTACATTTGATTTCCAAGACATTTTAAAAAGAAGTAAAGAGTTTTAAAGTTCTAAATAAATACGAAATTTTGAAACATAATAATTGTGAAAAAATTCCTGGAAATTTCCAGGTGAATTCTGTTAATTAAATTCAAAACTAATAGAATTTTCTTTTCAAATTCAAGTTCGCTCCTTATAAAATTTATTAATAAAGCACTAATGAATGGGATCTATTAAATGTTCAATATTTTCCACATGGAACCATAGAACTAAATAATATAACGTTGTTGTCTTCTAAAGGATTAAATGCCAGGTCATAGGTTACACCATAACAAAATCATTACAACTGATATTTGAGACACCTTGCATTTTTTAGACAACTCAAAAAAAAAAAAAATCCGATATTATTAATAAATCTGTTATTATCATAAATTTATTTATTGTAAGTCAATTGATACTTTCATTAAAATTCAAAACACTATATGCGTGAAAAATACAAAATAAATTATAAATAACGTGAAAAGGTGATAGTTTGAAAAACAAAAAATATTTTCTTAAGAAATTCAAAAAGTTTCCTTAAAAAAAAATTAATTGTAAAAGTTTTCATATTCTATTATCATAAAAAAAAAAATAAACTTTTATAGACTACTTGATGACACCAATAAATTTACCAAAAGTTAATTCGTGTATATAACACAAAAGTTTAAAAGTATTTTATAAATTATTAAAGGACATTAGAAAAAGGACAATATACAGAAAGAGAATTACGTTAAAGATTGAAAGTGATATTTTTTTATACTTTTTTTGTTTTTTAATTTCACTAATATTCACCACAAATAATTAAAAGGATTTTAGTTTTTGTAGCATTGTAGAGTACTCACTACACCAAACACAAGGAAAAAAAACAAGAAAATTAGAAAATAAACAGAAGAAAAATTATAACTTTTTTTCTTTCTATTTTTTTTTTTTTAAATGAATATACATATGTGATCCATACATATTTTATTTATTGATCACGATATCTAACACGCAGAGTCATAAAGGATATCTATTATGCATACACATTACTCTTAAAAAAATTTAATTCTACTACAAAATTTATTTATTTAAAAAAAAAAATACACGATACTTTTGCATATTGTTCACGATATTTTAATGCCTAACATAAATAGGATATTCACACATACGCATAAACAAAGTAAAAGTTTATAGACAGATTGAAAAAAAAAAAATAATAATAATCGAAAGTAATCATTCTTTTATTATTTCTGTTGAAATTTTTCTTATGATAAAAATTAAATATTACATACACATTAGAGATAGATTTAAGTCAAAACTGATATTTTAATGTCATTATGCGACGTTTTTTCCCCCGATATTATGTATATTACTTTATGTCATGTTATGGATAATTAGAATTTTATCACACACTCTAATCTGGAACTTTTACCCATCATGTATATATGTATGTCCTGCAGATAGACTTTATTAAATTATATGTGCATTTTCTATCTATAAGTTTGTATTGTTTTTCATTTTCTTGGTTATTTAGATTGGGTAATTTAAAAAAAAAAAAATAAATAAATACAATTGAATAAAAAAGAAAAGAAATAAAATGCATGATTTCATGTCCTAGTGCTTATACACACATTATGAAATTGAATATGTAAAAAGAAATTATTTTCTTATCTGACAGAAAAATAATTGAAGTAAAGTTAAATTTTTTATTTTATTGTATAATAATTAGAACATACATATGTGTGTGTAATAATAGAATAAAGAACATATAGAAAAATAATGAAAACATAGATATTTCTATTAAGTTTATTATGAAATATTGAAAAAATTAACGTAAAGAGAAAGAAAACATATTTTTTTCTTGTATGCGCTTTCTCTTAAAAAATAATTTGTTATTGTATTTTTTACGGTCATTAAATTTCAGTGTTACATTTTTAATTCTGTGTTAAAAATTTTCTAATAGAAAATTATAGTCTACATGGAACGATTAGCTTAGGTTAATTTTGTTTTCTTTAAATTTTGTATTTTCAATTTTTCCAACCCTATATTATATGGTAATATAAAATATCCACCAAACTCATTTAATTCCATTTAATTTTCTTCTACGATAAATGTCCAATTGAAGAATGGGGTACCCGTTACAGTGTGGATGATGATGGTAAATCTGCTATTGGACAAAATAATAGAAATTACTATACACCATTAATTGCAGACAGACATTTTACAGCTTAGAATGAACAAGGATAATGACTATAAAATTGGCTACTGCCTCCTAGCTAAAACATTATTGTATGATGACATTATACGTATGTATATACATATATGTATGTATATGTATAAAGAGATGGTCAGCCAAAAAGCATTACTTTGTATACACATCATAGTGTGCATTATTTTTTGTCCTTGTTTTTTATTTTTGCCTTAGAATACAGTCAAAAGCTTTAAAGAAAATTGATAGAAAAAAACGGAATAATGTGACGATTATAATAGCTAATATTGGTAGATTGTCTACTGATTTTATGATTTGGTTTTTTTTTTATTGTTCCGTTTTTACCCCTTTTTTAATTTTTGTTTTTTTTAAAGATTTTTTTTTTTCATTTTCCGAAAGTTTTAATCCAAATTCTAGGCTTTATTTCTCATAAATTTATTAAAAAAAATAAATAAATGAAAAAGAATATACAAAAGCTATCAATATTTTTTTCAATTTAATTTAAAATTTTGGGTTTATTTATTTATTTTTTTGTTAGCTTGAATCACGTGAATCAATTTTCACCCACAAATGATAAAAGTTTAACACTTTATTTTTTTTTTTTAAATTAAAAATACAAATTTTCTCTATACTTTTTATGAAGGATACAAAATATAATTCATAAAAGCAAAATACGAAAAAAAAACTATAAAATTAAAAAATAACAATGTATTTTGTGTTCAATGCATTTTCAATTCAAAAAACGCGCATTTAAAATATTTTCATTTTTCGTGCCACCTTCTTTCATATACCATGATGATTTTGTAAAATGCATTTATTTTTCCTTTTCTTATTTTTTATTTTGCCTTTTACTTGATTTTGTATTTCGAATAAAAATCAAAACTGTAGAAAAAACATAATTCTAGTCTAAATCTATAAGCTTCTTTTCACCCAGTTCAATTCGTCTGATATACTGATGATGAGGACGGTCATTCTTTATACATATACATACATATGTGTATATGTATAAACGTTTGTGTATATATGTATAGATATATATAGGTGTATAGATATTTATAAATTCAGATTGATCGATTGTTTGTTATGCATTTTATCATAGAAAATATATAAACGAACAAAACAAATCTATTTCGTTGGATATTTAATGATTTTCCTAGATATTTTTCCTACCTCAAACCACCACATCATACAATTTCATAGAGAAAAACAAGGAAGAAAAATAAAAATGTGGAGTTTGTTTTATAGATAAAACTTTTTACGTAGGTATACAAAAATCAATGGTTCCAATTCCAAATCAGAAAAAAAAAAATAATATATGTATGTGACTCCCACTGACCAGACCATTATCATCACCATCACCATCGTCATTTTCATCATAAACGAATACAGAAAGAGTTTTGTAAGTTTTGTAGGTATATTTTGTATAACGGATTTTTGTTTTGTACATATTATTATTATAGATATATTTTCTCGTTTAAATGCAATAGCAATACAAAAATATACCTATTATCAGTTAAAGTACACATAATAGTATATTCGTATATATGTATACTTATTTACGTTTGATTCCGACATCCTTTAGCTTTTATATTGCATATACTGATTATATAAAACTTTTTATGTATAATCTATAAAAGTAAATGGTCACCTATACTAGAATTTTATTGCGGCAAGAATAAAAAAGGGTTTCTCTCTTTTAAATATGTATACATACATACATATATATATGTGCATATAAATTGTAGATGAACGAATGAATTGTTGTTAAATATAGAAAATATTCGTTTTTGCAGTAGCAATTTTAGAGATATGTCTGCAGAAAAGAATGTTACGTACTTTTACACTATCACCGCATGGACCCAATATCATCATGTCCATTCCATAATCAATATAATATGTATGTATGTAGCATCCAACCCCAACTAACAACCAACAATATCTACATTATACATACATACCACCCACAATCATCCGCATATAATATCAAATCTATCGGCCGTTTTATATTTTGTAAGTCTCGTTACCGCTACCCGTTTATAAGCTTTTTCTTTCTTTTTTTTTTCTCTACATTTTGTATCCGCTAAAAAATGATAACTTACCTCGCAGGCAGTTTCAAAAATATTCAAACTTTTTTCTTCTTTTTTTTTTCAGAAATTACTTTTCATCTTTCCTTTTTATTTGCATTTTTCGTAATGATACTGGACGAGAAGTCAAAAACAAAAACAAATAAAAAAAGGGTAAAAAAAACCTGTCAATGTAGTTGATACTCTTGTTGTGTAGCTGTATACGGCTATATACATATGTAGAGATTTATTATTTTGGTATCCTTGTTATTTTATATTGACTGGTGTGAAGTTTAAAAATGAAAAATAAAGAGAGAAGAAAAAATAAGAAGAAAAATTTAAAAAAACTGCATAATCTACTATTACAAATATGGAAAAAAAAAAGATGAATCTTTTTGTGTCCAAGCTTCCAATTTATACGAAAGTCCATTTTTTTGTTTTCGTTTTCTTCTTTGGATTTTGATGATGATGATGATGCTGATAGTGATGGTGATAAAGTCCTTTTTTAGGTAGTAATGGTATTTGTGATGGTCTAGTAGGCAAAAATGTTTTCTTATTGATTTTTTTTTTATTTTTACATTTTTTTTTTTTTAAACTGATTGACAGAAAAAAAAAGAAGAAAGGTTGTTGGCATGTCCTGCTGTGTTAGCTTATGGTGATGCATAGATAATAATTATAAAATTGTGTATTCAGTAAATGTTGTTTACAAAACTGATTAATAAAGAATTTTAAATAAGTAATGGATGAAAATGTTATTAAAAAATCTACTGGACATTACACAGAAGAAAAATAAAAAAAGAAGTAACAAAACCATAAAGTAAAAAGGTAGACATAATGATTTCTCATTAATAAAATTTTCATTAAAAATTCATTTAATAGATATACCAAAAATGAGAGATTTAAAAAAATATTAAGAGTACATTACGTACAGACTTTGATGTATCTCTGTAATAATAAATAAAATCAAAAATTAATTTTATAGATACTTTGAAATTTAATGAATATTTATAAAAAAATTTATTAAAAGATTTTCGATCAAATTATTCTGAAATTCAAGAAACTTTTTTTTTTTTAAGTTTTTAATTTCAATGAAAAATAATATTTTTTTTCAATAGCTTTAATACTCGTATCACAAAAAATATTGATGAAGAATTTTTTTTTTTAATTCAAAATATTTTCCATGGAAAATTCATATCCTTTTACATAGATAGAGAAAAATAATTAAAATCTATAAGAATACAACATGAATGCATTTTTTAAATTTTTTTTTTTAAATCACAAACTTGTAAGATATTCTTAAATAATGAACAAGAAAGATATGTGAATAGATTTTTTTTTCTCTAAAATAAACGAAAAAAAAAAAAATAATAAATAAATAAAATGAATACCTTACAAATGTACACGTTGCAGAAAAATAACAATAATAAAAACTTATTAAGAAGAAAGAAAATTCAAAGAAAAGTCGAATAAATGATTTTTATGTATAAATTAAAAAAAAAAATAAATATCTACATAAATAAATTTAAAAAAAACATGCATAATGCCTCATTTTTTCACTGTATTTATTTATAGGTTTTCAGATGAACAAAAAAATAAATAAATAAATAAATACATACATACTAAACAAATACATAGATACTTGCATGTCATGCATTCATTAAAATTTTCCTTGTTTGAATTACATTCAAAATACAAAAAAAAAAGGATATTCTCATAATTTTTCTTAAACTTTTCGTTTTAATTTTTATGAATTTTTTTTCTTCCCTTTTATTCAATTTTTTTTAATATTCAACTCCATTTTGTAACATTTTTTTTACTATTTCTTTCATATTGATAAAATATAATTCAAAAGAACTTTTGTTTTTGTTTTTTTGGTCATTGATTCAATGTTGTTTATCCTGATCACCAACCCTTTCCAAATTTTTCTTATGTATAATATTTTAAATCATTATGAAATCCCCTAAACTGCTTAAAAAATTCATTTTCTGCATTTTTTTTTTATATTTCTTTTCTTTTTTTAAAAATTTTTATAAATTTTACATTCCTTTGAAATTACTTACTGTTTTTCCATACTATCTCAAAATTTTTACAAGGGTGGTTTGCATATAAAATAAATACAAAAAATGTAAAATAATTACTTCAATCGCTGCACTTCATTTATTCCAGATCCTATAGAAAAAAAAAGTATATATTTTTTTATTCCTCATTTTTTTCTCTACTTTTCTTCATAATTTTTTTTTTTCAATTTTTTGTTGTTTTAATTTCGTTTTCATCATCTTTCGACAGTTCCGTTTTTCATCTTTTCTTTCGCTTATTTTTCTTCTTTTTTTTTTTTCTCAATCCTTTCACGAAAAAAAGTTTTTTTTCTACTCTCTCAGTTTTATTTTAATTCCATTTTTTTTTTCAATGTAAACTTTTTCTTGTCTTAGTATAAGTACCAAACATCAGCAACATCCTTTAATTGTAAATATAAAATAAAATAAAAATATATTGCATCGTCGTATATATTCAAGCACATGATCCTTTTTTTTTGTACCTATACACATTTTTTTTTTTATTTTTAATTTTTTTTTTAATTTGTAAGAGAAATATGCGCGAAAGAGGAATGGAGTGGGTGGATGAATAAAAAGTTCTTAGGGAGATTATATATAAAAAAATAAATAAAAAACAAGTTTGAGAAGTGCATCCATACCATTGAAAGGAATACGTTTTTTTTTCTAGCTTACTGAGTAAATTTTATGCCCCTTGGTTTTTCTTCGTCAATGATTTTTTTTTAATTCTTCTTCAAATTGAAACCATTGCAAAATTATGTGCATAACTTTGTGTAGGTATACATGAAAAATTTCTATAAGACTTGGAAAAAAAATGTTTTCTTTTTTTTTGCCCAACACAAAAATCAACCATCATCCTTCGTTTACCGTGAATTTGTTTTTGTGTTTATTTTTTTTTTTTCATGTACCATCAAATATTCTTACATTTCTCATTGCCATCACCATGAATGTTAGATATACAAAAATGATGATTTACGATTGTGTGGTAATGAAAAAAAAAGCAGAAGAAGTAAAGAAGTAAATAAGTAAAATATACGATGCGCCTTTATATTTGCAAGGATAACCAGAGAAAAAAAAGCCATATAAATAAAATTTATACATATAAAAAAAAAAAAAAACGAAAATATATAAAAAAAATTTTTCAAAAAAAAAAAAACAAAAAAACGAGTTAAAAAAAATTTTTAAATAAATTAATTAAAAGAAAATAAAAGAAACATTTTTTGATTACAAAAACAAAAAATCCATTTGAAATTGGAATTTTTTCCTGTTTGTTTGTTCTTTTACTTCAAATTGACTTTTGACCATAAATTTGTATTATTGCTAAACAAACAATTAACAAAATCAATTTACAAGCCAATCAAATAAAATTTCTCCCTATCGACTGACTTTTGACTATCTTAATTTATTGAATGTTTATAATTTCAAGCTCTTAAAAGCAATGCAACGAATGCACTAACCCTTTTTTATTCGCTTACCAGGATTACCAGAGGGAAAGAACTTCTTTTACTATTTTGTTTTATTATAAAACCAAACTCCTTCCACTTTCAAATATACATATATGTATATGTATATATAAAAAAAAAAAAAAAAAAAAAAAAAGAGTTTTTGGTCTGAGAATGATTTTCAATTTTTGTTTTATTATTTCTGTCCATCTGCAACATCATTTATCGGCTTTTCATTTCGTTGAAATAAAAGAAAAAGGGGAGACGAAAAGAAAATAAGAGAAAATATGAAAGTGATTATAACTTGAGAAGTCTGAAATTGTTCAGACCATCATCATCACCATCGGTAAACTTAAAATTTCATGTAAAAAAAAAGTACTGAAAGTAAAGATGTTGCAATTATATCACAGTGAGCTATGCAGTGGTAAAAGAAAGAATATTTTAAAGGAAATTCATAGTATATCCAAGATGATGCACATCAACATTGAAAGGTGAGTAATTAAAATTTTTCTTGTTTTATTTTTACAAGTTCATTTCTGCACAGTTTATTCATTACTTTTTCAGAACTCTTACCATCCAAAAAAAGAAAAAAAAAAAACCGACAAACCACCCACCATTCAACTTTTTTTTTTTTCTGTTCTTCCTCTTCTTTTTCATTTTCCATTATTTTTACATATCTTTTGCGTTTACATTTGAGAATAAGAAGGCCTTCGTTGAACATATAGTTAAGTACACACAATTGACGTAAAGTTGAAAGGGGTAAAATTTGAAAAGAAAAGATAAAATATACTCCTATATAAAAAGGAAAAGATGCCGAAACAACATTGACGTCAAGGATAACTATGATGACTACCATGATGATGATGATGACGAATAAATATGCACATCTTTAGAAATCCTATTATTCCAGATCTAAAATCCTGTCTGTTCTTCTTATTCAAAACACTCAATTCTTAATTTTTATTTTCTATTTTGTTTTTTTTTTTTTTACATTCATTTACTCGTTCATTTTCTGATGATAACTTCTGTTGTTGCATTAAAAAAAAAACAAGAGTCCCTATAAAGGATTGTTGGTAATATGCACAAAAGAAATATGTACATTTCTTTTACTTTTTTTTTTTGTTGAGTATGTTGTTTCAAAAAGAAAGAAAAACAATTTTAAAAAAAAGAAAGAAAAAATTGTCTTAAAGCTGTTTTCCAAGAACATTTGGATGACTTGTTGAGAAAAAAAAAAAACGAAACAAAAAATTGTGTTATATGGCAAGAAAATAACCTTCCTCCTTGTATTGCAAAAGATTTTCATGGCGGATGCATTTAAATCTGCACACCAGAAGCAAGAAATTTCTTATCATCAGTTTCACAATCAACCCCCTAACATTAATTCACCCAACCATCACCACTCCAACATACATATACTATATGACATGAATAGATTTTTTTCTATATTACGTACGTTACAGTTTACAGTCGTATATACGATGACAGAAAAAGATGGTATAAGAATGAGAATTCTGAGATTTTAACTTTCCTAGGTTTTTGCTTATATCCTTAAAATTCTAAAAGTAAATATATGTATATATATATATATATATATGTATGTACATATGTATATACATATGTGAGTGTGTACGTATGGTAGGCATAGAATCCTGAATAATTTTTTTCTCTTGTAATATACTAACTGCATATCCTTTCTTTCTATAATTTTTATACTTCTTTTTTTATGAAAGTTTTTTTTTTTTTTTAAATTTTTATTTTTCTTGAAGTTTGAATATGCAAATAATATGTCATAATGCATGCATTGCATTATGTTTCATTTTATGACTATTTTTCTTTTTGGTTTGCTTGCTTGCTTCTTTTTTTTTAAAATTTTTTTTTTTTTTTTTGCTTGTTTACTTGATGTATGCAAAAAATCTTACTTAAGCAGAAAAATTGTTTTATTGTCATCCTATATCGTGCTATTCCAAATGGAAAACTAGAAGATGTAGAAATTAGAAGCAAAAAAAAAAAAAAAACAAATTATAAAATAGACGAAAAAAAAAAACAAGCAGTAGAAAAGAAATAAAAAGTTACAAAAAAATAATAAACAAAATATATTCAAGAGTTGTACACAGAAGAAGAAAATATGCTTATATTGCTAGGATTTTTGTTTGTTTGTTGATTCTAATGAGAAGATATGTTGTGCATACAAACCGAGTTCTTTTTTTGTATCTCTAATTTTCCTTTTGCATTTTTTCTCTTTTTCTTTTTATTATGATGCAGTTCTTAGTTTAATGAAGAAAATTTTATATGTGATAATCAAAAAGAACACTGGCAAGTATTTCATATTAGAAAAGAAAATTTTTTACATATTTCTTTTTTTAGAATTTGTAAAAAAAAAAAGGATTAAAGAAAAAGCAAATTATGTATGCGTTTGTATGTTATTTTAGTTTGGCTTATTTTTTTTTTTTCTTTTTTTTTTATTTTTTTTTTTGTTAAAATTATTTTATATGCTCGTATGTAAACATTTTGATGGAATAATGAAAGAAAACATTGCTTTAGAAAAATGTATGTAGGATGAATACACATAAGTAGGAAGAAATATGTTGCTTTTTTTTCTGTACTATATATAAGTATGTATGCTTATTAAATTTTTGTTAAAAGGAAAAAAATTTTAAATATGTTACTTTTGATTATGTAAGAAAGAAAAAATAAAAGAAAAGAAAATGTTACATGTTGAAGAAAGTGAAAGAATTTTAAAAATGCTTATCGTTAAAATGACAAAAATTTAAACCCCACTCCACAAGAAATGTCTGAATAATAAAAAAAAAAAACTATTACAATAACCTCAACTTTATAGAAACATATACATACTTTATAGGTATATTAGGCGATCTAAGTGAAATTTGGAACGTAGGTTCATTTTTAAGTTCTGTAAATCGAATCCCACAATTTTGTCAATTTTTTTGTTACATTGAAAAATCATGGGTTCTGTGTTTATCTTTTAGTGATTTTTTTATACTTATAAGCAGTTTAATTAATTTAGTAGGCGTGTTAATTGATATTAAAATCAATTTTTAACATCTTCTGTCAAGCTATAAAAACAAATCTAAAGAAATGAAACTTTTTAAAGAACTTGAAAAAAAATATGCCTATTCAACAAGAGGACCAACACTTAAGCAATGGTTTTTCAATGCAGAGGCAAAGATATTTCTTGGTCGTACACCTTGGCGATGGTTACAATTATTATTATTTTATACAATTTTTTATTTAGCATTAACGAGCCTTTTTATGCTATGCTTAGCAATTTGTTTATTAACAATCAATGAAAATGAACCAAAATTACAATTGAAAAATTCTTTAATTGGTAATTCACCAGGATTATCATATCGTCCACAAAGTAAAACTGAAGAAAATCTTATCAAATATCATATACACAATAAAGAACAAATTGAATATTATGTTGAAAACTTACGAAAATTTTTAGAACCATATAAGACCACTGAAAATCATATTCATTGCAATCATTCAAATTTACCAAAACCTCATGAATCATGTTATTTTAATATTTCAGAACTAGGTGAATGTTCATCAGAAAATTCTTTTGGTTATTATAAAAAGAAACCATGTGTTTTGATAAAATTAAATCGAATTTATGGTTGGCAACCTGGAAAATTGGATAATGATCAATATAATAAAACTCTAAAAAATGTACAAAAATTAATACAAAGAAATTCATCAGGATCACAGATATTTTTAGATTGTCATGGTAGAACAAAAAATGATATTGAAAAAATAGGAGAAATTAAATATTATCCATCAACACAAGAATTTCCAACATATTATTTTCCATATATGAATTCTTATAAATATTTGAATCCTTTAATAGCAGTTCAATTTATTGAACTTCCAAAGGATTCTCTGTCAGTTTTATGTACTGTGTGGAATAAAAATATTGATGTTAAAAAAAATTTTCTAGTTTTTGATATTCATTTAAATTGTGAAGATAAAAATGAAAAAGAATGTCAACAATAACTTTTTTTTTTATAATAAATTCAACGGTCTTGTGAAATATATTTTTATATTTTTTTAATAATATGTAATAGGATTTCAAGATGTGAACTAAACCGTTACTTATCATTAAAATACGATGACTTGCAAAAGACAAAGTGTTAAAAATTGAGGTCTTCGATTTATATTGAATGTAACCATGACTAAATAAAAGTATAGGAATATTGTAACCATCAGGAATAGTTCAAGATGTTTTCTAAAAGAAATTAGATACGGATTTTAATTGTTACGAAAAGTAGAATATTTAATAGGAATTATTCAATTTTCATTAATAAAAAAGGAAATAAAATTGTGAAAACAAATCATGAAAAAAATTGATTATAAAATAAATGTTTGACTAAATTTACAAATTGTGAAATGTATTCTTGTACACTTGACACAGAAATTTTTTAACATAACGTCTTAAATTAGTAAAAGTACATACATATGTATGAATATTTACTTAATAAACAAAAAAGTATTCGTTCTAATATTTAGTTGAAATATTTAAAATATTTATGTGGATAACCATTTTATATGGATCGTCTCCTATGTTGATCCTGTTATAAGTGGACTAATTTTTTACTGAAATACTTTGAATCCTTTAGGGTTCTTTATTTTATATTATTTTGTAATTTCATAAATTTTTTTTTTTAAATTTTTTTTTATTTATTTTTAATTTATCGATTTTTTCTCTCTTTTATTAACTTAATATTTACTCGATGTCTGCGTAACGCATTAGACCAATCATGCATATTTTTCTAACATTTCGTATACTATATATGTAAATAAGATGATGATGAAATGGAGAAAAAAAAATTAAAACAAAGTCAAAGAAAAAACATAGAAAAAAACAATCTATTAGCTGCAACAGTAATAGTAAAATAAAAAAAGAAAAAAAAATCACCACTAACGAAATCCCTTAGCTCCTGCATAATGAAACTCAAGGCAACATTCGTTCCTTTATTTTGAATTCACTTTTTCTCTCTTTTTAAATATAAAAGTTTTTTTTTATACGTACATTATATTATATGTATGTATATACATATGTATGTACATATATCTGTTTTGATTTTAATACGTATGTATGTAATTTTTGTTCATTAAAGGCACATTTACAAGAGCAAAAAAAGCACATTTCTTTATTATTTTTTCTTTATACAGATCTTATGAGGACGGACGAAGGATATTTATAATTATTCATTGAGACTATGAGTATATGTATGTGTACATGAATCTCATTTACCCTTTAAGACAAAAACCTTTGAAATTCACATTGAATGAGAAGAAAATTTTGAGAAAACAGAAGGACGAAAAAAAGTTTATAAAAATTAAAAAAAAAAATCGAAATGGGGTGTCGGTTCACTTTTATTTTTTTTAATCACATTTCTCATACATTGTCTCAAAAAGTAAGCAGCAAGGATTTCATATATGTATTTATTTATTTTTTTTTTTTGTGTATACATATTATATGAAAAGGCTATCATGCAGAAATTACAAGAAGACAGAAAGAATTTGCTGTAAGGGATTCAACCAACATTTTTTTTTTTTTTGTATGTACTATTCTTCCTTCATAGTCTTTTTATTTTTTAACTCAAATTGCACACACGCAAAAATCACATCAAATCTCTTACATAATGCTTAATGAGAAAGCAAAAAAAAAAGATTAAAAAAATATCTAAAAAAAAGTAAAATTGAAAAAGGATACAGACGAAAGGGTTATTATTATGTATGTCTTTAAATCTCAACATCACCCTCATTTATAATGGCTTAAGAAAAATTTGCATCTCTTCTGAAGTTTGTGATGCATAAAGAACATGGCATATATACATATGTATAAGGTCCATCAAAAGCCAAAAAGAATTTTCTTGCAACCAACATCATCATCATCATCAACATGAACTTCTCAAACATCATAATCATTATCCATCTCCATATCATTTTGTATTATTGTAGACGAAAATAACTCAAACTTTCGAATCATCATCATTATTGAGGTTCCGATTCTCTGTATTAACATCGCCATCTTCCCGTTTTTCTGTTTCTTTTTTTTTTATTTTACTATGCATCATCAAATTATATCCTCATCTTCATCATGTTACAGAGTATATCAATCCTACATCATTTTTCTTGTAGTCATTCTTGTCTTCTCGTAATTAAGTTCCGCAATAATCGCTTCCAGCTCATAAGGTTTTTATTCAACTTGTATATTGCATTTCAGATATCGCATCAAGGATTTGAAGATTTTTTTCTGCTTTTTTTTAAATCATATTTTACTCTTTTTTCTGTGCTGATATGCTGATTATGTCTGTGATGTGATGATTTTTAACTGAATCAAGACGAAAATGCATCCTGCCAAGATTAGGAGAATTGTTCTGAGAAATGTGCTGAGAAGCTTTTTTTGTTTTCTTTTTTTTTTTTTTTGTGAAAATGAGGAGGAAAAAAAATTAAATCCTTTTGTTTTTCGTTTTTTTTTCAACCCTTTTGCGTAAATATCTAAATAAGGGCAAAATTAAAATGATATGACTTAAAATTGCAGATTTTGCATAACATTCTTCGACGTCATAAGATGTCTGTGTAATTTTTTTTTCTGAACTGTTTTTTTCTCTTTCATTCTTATGTTTTTTCAACCGGAAAAGAAAGGGAAGAAAATGTATATAATATACATATATGATTCAAAAATTTCTACAATATGTGTGTAATGCAAGTGGGTGAATGGGTCGTGAGGAGAAGAATATTTAAAAAGGATATAATTTTAAGAAATATACATACCTATATAGAAAAATTGCTAGAAGCATTTTTTTTTGTTTATTTTTTTTTAATGAAAAAAAAAAAAACTACACCACACATTGAAAAACATAGCTAGTGTGTTTTTATGTTGCTTTGTTTTAAGATTTTGTTTTGAAAAAATATATGTATATGTATGTATAGGAAGAAAAAATAATAAAATAAAAGAAAAGCAGACGAAAGCGAAAGTTTGAGATTGTTTTCTTGATAATATCATTTACAGTATATAATGCTTATGTTGTATGTGTGTGTACGTGATTTTTCTACCCATTTTTGCATTATTTCTTTTGACAAGTGAAGAAAGAAAAAAAGGTTGCTTTTCTAACACGACTTCTTATGGAGATATTTGAAAAAAATCCTTCTCGTATGGTGGTAACGATGATAGAAAGCGAAATCCTTTTCTAGAATTGGGGACGGTTATTGTTTATATGCCATCATAACATGGAATCTTTACAGGATTTTTTTTTTTTTGTTAAATAAAAGATGTTTTTCGTAAAAACAATGCATTCATAGTGTGAGTTATTTTTTACTCTTGAAAGGAGTTTTAAGAAAAAATTATTCTAGGATGCTTTTGGCAATCAACGAACAATTTTTGTACGAACTTTTTATTTTTTCAAAGTAATTTGTTGTAGACTTATAGAGACTGTGGGAAAACACATTTCTGTTATTTATAAATTTAACTATGAAATAAAAAAATATCGTAAAAGGACATATAAGGGTATAAAATCATTCATTATCCTTTTTGCATGAATACTAAACATCTGTCAAAAAATGTATACACATATCGGTAATTGATTCGCAAAATTTTCTTAAATGTGTCACCTAAAATTTATTTTCTCAAGACTCTGATGAATCATCAGTCAAATTTAAATTCCCACATATTTTTATGCTTTTATTTCTTGAAGGAGTTCTGATTTCAACTATCGTTCTAATGTCCGTTTTAGTTATCTTTTGAATAAAAGTACATTGCAAACTTAGTTTTTTTTTTCTCATTCAATTGTACATTATCCTTTCGGCATCTGTTATAGTTACAACACCTCAACTTTAACAATAATAATTGACAATCGATGGAAAAAAGGATTTAATTCACTTTCACAAAGATTTTCGATGACAGATGTAAATAAAACCTCTTTTCTTTAACAAAATACAAAAATTCATTCTTTTCTTTTCTTAGATGTGGTTTTCAGAAATTGTTTTTTTTTTCTAATTTTACTTTTACTTCTGATTTAAAGGGTCAAACAAATTTTTTTTTTACAAAAATTTGTAATACAAAGTATCTAGTATATGCATAAACTACTTATTCTCCTGAAAAAAAAAAAAAACATTTTCTTAAAATGTATCTGAACTTTTGTATATTTTATGACAGATTTACCTGCTTAAATTTTTATTTTGCATCTTTTGTTAAAATTTCTATACTAAATGATGCATACAATCATCTTAAAAGTGAAAAAAAAAAAACTTACAAAAACACAATTTTAAGCATAAATATCCTGCAGGGTTATTGTAAAGGATTAATTCTCAAATTATGTATCGTTTCTTATAATAAAGAACATAAATTTTTAGAAAAAAAAAAAAATATTGACAAAAAGAAAATTTTGAATGACATACCCCAAAATTCGTTTACGAATTTTAATTGAAAATAGAAAAAAATCCTTTTTAATCAATGTATGTACCTACACCATACTTGATATTTCATTTTTTAAATTAAAAGGATCCACGTATTCAAAAAAAAAAAAAAAAAAATTTACAAATGCAGCTGAGAAAACTATATATGCTACCAAGAACATGTGATAACGAACGATAAAAATATGCGATCGAATGGAAATTAAAAGAGAAAAAAATTTTAATTTTCGAGAAATTAAAATCGAATTCAAGAAAAAGAACCGTTCGTACTTTATAAGCCGTCTTGTATGTTTATCCCACAGAACACAATGAATGGACACTGACCACATCTGTTTTTATTGTTTATTTACTATTTTTTTATACATTAAAATTAAAATAAGGGTGAGGGTCCATTTCTCTTATTATTTATTTTCGACGTCTGGAAGATGATCCTTATAGTTGATGAGAATAATGATGATGATGAAAGAAATTCATTTTGATGGTATCAAATTTCTTTAATCGAAAAAAAGAAAATAATAAACAGAAAAAATACAAAACCAATTTTCAAAACAATCAAAGAATCTTTTTTATTTGGTATTTTTTTTGTAAATTTATTAATTCACGTAATTACAAGTCATCACAAATGGCATTTATTCTTTTTTTAAGATACTTTTCTTGTTCTTTTTTTTATGTAGGTACATTCTATTCGTTATCCTTTTTGCAAATCTTTACACATGTTATCTACTAAACAGAAATACATATAGTATCTGTGCTGCATGAACGGAAGCAAAATAACAATATTTTTAGCATCTAAGTCAATGAATTAACATAATAATAGTAAAAAAAGACGCATTGAATATTCTCTTACACTTCCTGTCAGACGGCAATATTCATATTTATAACAAAAATAAAGTTAACAATTATTATAATACCTATACAGAACGTGGCAATAGAGATCATCTTTCTCTTAATAGATTCATCCTTATATTTATAAGGACGACATCTTGGGGTGTTTTATTTGTTTAACTTTTCTTTTTACAAAAAAAAAAATCATAAATGAGAAAAAAAGATAGAGAAACAAAAAACCATACAGACCAAACAAAAGGCGGTTAAATAAAGTTAACTTTCATTTAGCACCCTCATAAATCTGATAGTATATCCTTCACCTTAGGGAATATATTATGGTTTTTCAATGGTTTACACTAGTAATTTTCATAATAAGACAAACTGTTATATAAAAATTCACAATTTATTCTTATTCTACTTTAAATTCATTTTAAATTTACGCAACCGCTGTGACATTGATTATTTCACCTTACCAATTTTTTATTTTCTTCTTCTTTTTTAAATGCAAAAAAAAAGAAGGCACACTTATTTATTAGTTTTACAAACAGACAGATTGATGTATCTTAGTCAAGATTTCAAATTTTTGGCCTTTTCCAATGTCTTGTAAATGACAATAGCTGATTAAACAGAATATACTATTAGAGTAAAATAGATTTTTTGGCATATGTTAGTTGTAACAAAATTCACAAATGTTTTTCTCTTCTTCTCCATTCATTCATTTTTGATGTTTTTTTTTTTCTTTTTTTAAATAATACTATTAAGAGGCACTTTACATTGATCATATATTATACTTTTGTAAGTTCCGTATAATATACATAAAGAAAATCCCTTATTATATTTCTATATCACGAATTTTTTTTTCACATTTTCAAGTTTTTCTTTCTTGTCATATCTGACAGTTGCACCAGCAGTGTTATCATCATCATAAAAAAAGGCACCCGCATGTTGCACTTTTTTTTTCTCCTTCCTATTAAACAGTCATCTGCTATGCATCAAAAGTATATAACACGTACTATAATATAATATACGCAAGTAAGTAAAGAAGGTAATCAATGGTAAAGATCCTTCTTTTTTTTTTTTAATAATTTTTATTCGGTATTTAAAGAACTGTATTGGCCCGTGCCTTTTTTGGTTGATGGTACTTTGATCTTTTTTTCTTTCTTGCATTTTTTTTTTTTAATTCGAGGTGAGAGGGCAAATAACCTTAAACGAAAACAATACAAAAATATTAAAGTAGAAATCTAAAGATGATGGATTCTTCGCATTCTCTATTAAATGTATTTTTTTTTATATTAAACATGATAGAGTGAAGGTCTAGTCAAATTTCAGATCCTTTTTAATTTTCATAACATCTGGTGAATAAACATATATAAATAGTCCTTATATTCTATTACGCGTGCTGCGTTCATGAGGAATCATATGTCTATACATAAAAATGATGGAAAAGCTAATGAAGCGAATTTTGTTTACCTTTTAGGAGAATCTTAATTATACAATTTTAATTGACTCTTAAAAATAAATATATTTTTTTTTTTTAAGAAACAAATAAAACAGGAAATAGTAATTTTTAAAACGAAAGAAAACATAATTTAAGAAAAAAATAGAAAATACATATAATAATGCCCATAGATCTTTGAAATAAATTTTAATTAAGGATTAGAAAGGATATAGACATTTTTTTTTTTTTTTTTTTTTTTTTTTTAAGAAGGGAAATTTTACAATTCATCATTTTGTAAAATTACAATTTTGTGGATTTATGTGAAATGCATTTCATATTTTTGCATGGTTCTTTTTGTCACGAATAATCCAAGAAATTAGAAAGATGACTTTTCAATGGTAAAACAAAATGAAAGGATTTAATTACAAATAAAATTCATTTTTCATAGTCTACAATTTTTCTCATAAAATAATTTTCTCCTTTAACTATATATACTGTTAAATAATCCTTCAATCCTTCAGATTAGCTATTATGCAAAAATCTATTTTTATTTAATTTTTTTATTTTTTATTTTTTTTCTAAATATTCTCATTCTCACACTTGTACTGTATTTTATTAGAATTTACAGAATTTTCAATTTACTTTTTCCATATGACAATTTTATTTGAAAATTCTTCTATAAATTCATGTATCATTCTTATATAGCAGATATTATCACTTCATTGTCATTAAAAAAAAACTCTTTATATTTTATTTTATTACTTTTTTTTCATATTTTTTATCACACTTAATCATTGCTTAGTGTGCTCATTTCAGCGTAAGAATATCATCAGAATTATACTATCATTGATGCAAAATTATTAAATTCTACTCAAAAAGCCTCTAGACTCTTCATATATTTTCATAAACAAAAATATATACACACACATATACCTACAGGCTACATTAATATCTCGCAATGGTGTATAATAAAATAATATGAATTTCAATCGCTATATGTACATACATATGTATGTACCTATGTACATATATTATTATTATTATTATTTGCATATCATGTACATATATACCCACATTCAATAGCATTGCATTAAATGCAACTGTTAAATTAAGAAGTTTTCTATTTAAAACACCTAGCATAACATCAATGATACCATTGTACACAGTACATATACATATATATGTATGTATATATCTATATGTTAAAAAAAAATTGTATATATACATATGTATATTGAATTGTGTATATTATGTCCATAAACATATTTTTTTATGTACATTATATAGAATGAATACACACACATATCTACTATATCCTTGTTGTATATTGTTCTTGGCATTCATTCTTTTTTTTTTCTCTAAGGCAAAACCAAAATTCATTTTATCAAATTTATTGCGGACTGATGGGGTCCTGTTTATTATGTTTCTTTTTTATTTTTTCAACTCAAATATATAGTTATTTTTTTAAATAAAATAAAATTGCATACATGCGTTTTCAATGGAATTTGGTTTTTCTATTATTTCATAAAAACAAAAAAACAAAAAAAAAAGTATTAAAACACAGAAAATGAAATAAAAATAAAACATATAAGAGACTGCATCTAACAAATCTACAACATTAACGAGATATGGACTTTAATTTGTATATACATACATATGTATGTATGTACAAACAAACAAAAAAAAAGTCCACTCTGAAAATTCACATCCGTGGGGAAAACAAAATGCAAATATATAAATCTTCGTTCCATGCAACAGAATGCAGAAAAAAATATGTAAAATAAAAAATAAAAACAAACAAAAGCTTAAAAAGGATACAAAAAACAACGATTGCAAAGGACATATTATACTACTTTCCATACACACACACACACATTTTGCACAGATAAAACGCATACATTTTTTTTTCTTCAATTTTTTTCGTAACTTTTATGTTCCAATCATCTTTTCGTCTGACTTCCGTGTCCTATCAATTTCCTAACGTAGTTTGTTTGTACACATCACAGTCCTTTCTACTGATTTATAATCTACTACTACAATTTCTCTCCAGTCTTTTTTTTTTTTGCCCATCACTCCAATAATTCTGATCCAAAAGGACGAAAAAGTTATTTACAAAAAAAAAACCAACAAATTTCATCTAGAAAAATAGAATATAAATTCATGTCCAATTCCAATAGGCTAGTTACACAAAAATCATAGCTTCTACACTCATCCGTCCACCCACCCATATACATCCATCATCATCAACTTTCACGTCGACCTAAAACTTTTCACTTCAAAAATTAAAAAAAAAAATAATAATAAAATAAAATAAAAAAAGATACAAGTCTCTATCTCCTTCTCTGTATTACCACCCCCAAAAGTTGTGCAGCAGAAAATGCAATGGATTTTTAGAATTTTGTATTTTAACTAGAATCTAGTCAATGTGCAAGTTTTCATATACCACCGCGTATACAATCCAAATTAACTGCTATGTATATGTATATAAGCTCAGAAATTTAATTTCGAATACTTAAAATATCTAAATATACACATAAAGATACAGAAACATGATAAAGTGGGTGATGCAATCAATGGTTTCATAGATTCGAGAAAATATTGTGCCTGCTGCTCTAGCTAAATAATGAATATATTATGTATGTATGTATATTCAGAAAAAAGGATTCCAAAATTCTGCGGGATTAGTATACTGGGAAAAAAAGCAACAACAAAAAATAAATGCAATTGCATAGATGTGCATCAAACTGAAAAGCAAGAAAAAAAACTCTTTTTTTTTCTTCTTTTTTTTGTATGCATAACTAACTGTATTTTTATTTTTAGTATCACCATAATTTTTCGTAAATCATAAAGAAAAAAATGAGGAAAATTCCATGAATCATATTTACATCTCTATTTTTCATTTCTGATTAATGTTAACGCTGACTGATGGTACATACATATGTACATACATACCCAATTTTCAATTTCCACCGTATATAGCAAAAACATAAGCCCAGCTATATATACGTATATGTTTATGGTGGATGATAATATCCATTTTTCTTCCAATATAATTCATTTCATTTCGTCCTGTGTTACTCCTTTATCCATCCTTTACCGACCGACTTCTGCAGGCCTTTCCGGATCTTTCACTTAATACGAATATGAAGTGAATCAACAATGTGCATTTTTATCTACTTTGTATACATTGTGTTGCATATACATATGTACATACATTTTATTTAAATAAATTTCCTTATGAACGTACACAAACAAACACACACAAACATGTGCATAGAAATTCCACGTGTATAGGTATACATACGTATGTATATTACATAGGTACATTTTATTATTATTTTTATTATCAGAATATTCTCAATACTTCTCACAGGAAAATGCATAATAATGCATTTTCAATGCACTGAAAGCTCTTTAAAAAAAAAACGGAAGATACTGAAATGTGCGTTAATATACTCGAGACACAAAATCGAAAAAAATAAAATATATGATACACGATAAAACAACAGAACTAAACATACATAGATCCTAGATAAGTAAATAGAAAGCAAGGAAAGTAAAATGTATGTATGTGCATCAAAAATGCAAGTAGTTAGTTGTTGCACACAGAAAGTTGCATCACCATTTCCGTATGATACTAATGAACGATGATGATGATGATGACGATATCATGAGGATGTTGATGACGTGAAAGGAATGAAATGGCGATTATTAGACACCACAGAAAAATTATACAAAAAATTCAAAACAATAAAGAAAAAAAAATTTCATTGTATATGGAAAGAGCTAATCTGATGTTAAAATTAAAAAAAAAAAAATGGAGTTATTAAACAAGACCTCAAGGGTGACAGTTGAAAAATAAACATACACACACTGACACACACAAAATAATTAAAACTTAATACTAAAAAATTAAAAAAATATTTAAAAAAAATAAAACAAAATAATGTGGTAAACAAAGTGTGAAAAAAAAAAATATATGTATTAAAGAAAAAAGTAAATTGAAGATAATGAAAAGGATAATTTTAGTTCAAGGATTCATAATACAGAAAAAAATGAAAATATTTTTTAAGCTTTATATTATATATTTTAATGAATAAAAAAAATTTAAAATTGTTATTCATCGATTTAAAGTATCTAATAAGTATAAAATTGTTGATTTTCTATACTCACGTTAATTTACATATTTGAAAAAAAAAATAACTTACAAGGTAAAAATTTCCCCTTTTATGTAAATTTTATATTTCTGTTACTTATATGCAATAAATTAAATAAATTAAGAACTACGGAATGATTTTCGATAATATCTGGGTTTTAGTTTAACCTTTTTTTTTTTTTTTTTTACTTTCTAAGTAGGCCATCGAAATAAATAAAAGTACAAGAAAAAATTCAGCGGGTACTTCTTATTCAGTACACAATTTACAATATGTACCTAGAGTGAAAAAAAAAAGTTATTAAAAGCAAAAAGAAACATGGTTCAAACACCTTTTGTCATTTGCAAAACGTTTGTACGTATATTTTCAATACATCACATATGTTAATATAAGAAAGCGAATTAATTGATGATGAAAATGTGGGGCAAGTGAAATTTATGCGTGTATAAAATGTCTATATTTTTAATAAAAAATTAATACTCTATTCTTGCAACTGTTACTTTCTACTTGAATATTGTTTTTTTTTTTCTTATTTTCATCATGATAGGAAACGGATGATGGTAATAAGACGATTTTACAAGAGTCTAATAATAACAATCTGATTGATCAATAATAACACAAAAAAAAAAAAAAATTGAGAAGAATATAAGTATAAAATCCTTTTTAGTATTATATTTCAAGGACTTGTAGTTATTCGTGATTTTTAAGTATATCCGGATCATAAGAAAAGAGTCCTTATTATTCTTTTATTTTTTTACGTTATACTTACTCGTATACATATATATATATGTATATTTTATTTATTGTGTTCTCGTTGTTACAATATTGTAGTAGGAAAAAATAATAAGTGAAAACGCCCGTATCAATTGCAAAAGACGTGTTGTTACTTATCGTCAATATGAAATTCAATAATCGAATATTTTATGAAAATTTCTATCAGAATATAGCTTTCGTTTATTTTATTATTTTTTTAAGCGATCAAGCAGATTAAAATTGATTTTATTGTTTTTTTAATTAAAAAATAAAAAAATCGAATAAATTGTTGTCATAAAAAGTCCTTTTTTGAAAACGAAATTTTTAGGTAATTGGATTTAATTCTTTTTTCGCAATTTAATTTAAAAAATTACAAATAATTTTTTTTTTACTTTACTTTGCTAGATTCGATCAGGTAAAAGTAGTATGATTGTAAAAGAAAATCATATAAAAAAGGTCAATAGTTGATTCTTTAGATCATAGTCATTGACCTAAAATCATCATCATCACAGATGGATTTCAAATTACTAAAACATCAAAGGATAAAAATTTAGAATTTAATCGGGATGTAAGTTCTATTTTGTTTTTTTTTTTTTGTTTTTCTTATTTTATATTTTATCTTCAATCGACACAAACGAAAAGTCCAGTTTATAACTATTTATTCTAAAAGAGACTTTGATAAAGTATACTCGTACAATCATCATGATTTCTCTGTAATGTATATTCATTAAACGATTTTTTATATATGTACTCGTATATATATTTTTTTTCGTTTGTCGATGATTATCTTTTCGACTATGATGACTTTTTCATTTAAAAATCTTTTACTTAAAAAAAAACATAAAACGAAAAAAAAAATTATCTTTTTCAAAGCAAAAGAAAGCAATAATTATGAGAAGAAAAAAAAAACTACATAGTTGTTGTATGTATTAAATTGCATCTCAATATTTAAGTCAAAGATAAAACTGTTGATAAAGTCGAATTCTATTTGCATTACAAAAAAAGAAAAAAAAAACAAAATGAAATAAAAAACAAGACTACCAAGTAGAAGAATTCATGTTTTTCTGGAATTTCTTTTTTGTTTTCTTCTTATAGTTGAAATGATAAAGAAAATGAGAGGAAAAAAAAACAGAAATAAATAAATAAATACTCTGGGTTATGGTTTCTTATCATAAACAAACAATCTTATGCCAAAAGGATTAAAAATATGCAATATTATGATTATGTTTTGTACATAAACTACTTTTGGTTGATGCAATTGATGAATAGAACAAGAAAAATAAGAAAAAAAAACGTACAGCTAAAACTACTTTATGGATGGCTATTATACAGCAACTATCTGTACACTACTTCAACAGAAAGGAAAAAATAAATAAATAAGGAAAAAAAGCAAGAACTCATAATAATCATCCTTTTTCTTGATAAGAACTTCAACAACTTTATCATCTTTTGCTGTGAATCAGAATTTTCCTTCTTTTTTTTTTGTTTTTTGCAAATCTTAGAAAAACAAAAACAAAAGCATTTAAAAAAATATGAAATAAAAAGAAAAAGTAGAAATGAAATGAAATGACAGGAATAAAAAAGTTCTTAAAAAAATTGTAAAAAATATTCCATAAAAGATAAGAAAAGAAAAAAAAAAGTAAAAAATTGAAAAAGAATCGCATTCAAATAAAAAGGAGTAAATAAAGAGAGATAAAGAAAGAAAGAAAAAAAAATATAAAAATTGCAATGATTTTACTGATGATGATTATGATGCGACTACTATTTCTTTTTTTAAAATATTTTTCTTGCCTTTATCATTATTATTATCGTGTCCAGCTACATAGCTACATAATGTAGTCCATTTTTTTTTCTTTTTAGAATGGTATTCAGAGCGCACAGTAATTCACACAGCATCAAAAATAATTTTATTTGCGTCAAGTATATGCCATCAGCAATTCTTATAATAATCTCACTATCAAAAAAAAAAAAAGAAAAAAAAAAAGTTAAAAATATCTTTGCAATATTATGCGGTATTTTGCAGTCATCGCATTTAGAACAATAATTTACGTTTTTTTTTTCCTTTTTTGTAAGAAAAGCAGATAAAAATGATTCATTTGAATTGAGGCGATTTGTGATACGCTATGATATTTATAATAAACGACATTTTTTCTTTGTATTTCATGCTTTTTCACAATGAAAAAAAAATGAATTTAAAGGAAATTTTTTTTTTTTTTACTTTCTTTTTAAAGTTTTTTTTTCTGCTAAAATGTTTTGCTTTTTTTCTTAAAAAAAAAAAAAAAAAAAAATTAAAATATTTATTATTTGAATTCTCAAACATCTCATTATTTTTTTTCTTTTCACTCCCTTTTTTTAATTTTCAAAGTGCAATCAGAAATATATTTTATCATCCACTTTTTTTTCCAGTTTATAAAATTCAAATATGTATAGATGTAAATATTTTTTTACTTCTGATAAATTAAAATTTCATTACGATAAATATTGCATAAATCAGAAATTAAAAAGTAATAAAATTTATCTCATTTAAAAAGTTTTACCAAAGAAAGCAACCAAGATAATCATCAAAAATCCAATTTCTTTAAGAAAACTCAAGCAATTAGAAAACAAACAAAAAAATTTCCTTCAAAGAGCATGCGAATTTCCTTATAAGAATCCCTTAAGACGAAGACCTATCATATACTATAATATGTTCTATTCCCAACAAGAAAATGTCTTTTAAATATAAAGAAGGAAGTTCCTAACCATGGCCAATAAGAAATTATTCTTCTGTGGTTTTTATTTATTTTGTTTAATGACGTCATTATACATTATTCATACACATTTTCAAAGGCATACACATATCCTTGTGACATACACAATAAAAGTCTTACATCAACTTCAAAGAAACAATATATGTACATAATATTATATATTTCTTTTAAAACTTATACAAGCACATAAGAAAATTGACGAAGAAGGAGAAGAAACACAAAGAAAATATCAATAAAAAGAAAATTTTCTTAAAAAGAAGGGATGAGTTTCTCTGAGAGAGAAACTTTACACAAAAGAAAAAGGATATTCATGCATGATTACTCGAGCATAATGTTGCATACGTATATATACATATATATGTATATAAAGGCAATATAAATAGGTCGGAACGACTTAAGAAATTCTCACAATCTTAATAGCACTTTTAAGGAGGTGTGTTGAACAAAAGGCTGTCTTAGACAGGCGCGTAAAAGAATCTTCAAAGAAAACAATTAAAAGGACATCCCATTGTCTTTAAAAATTGTGTAATAATTTTGTTAATTTACGTATATATTAATTAATTTATCGTGGTTTTTGGTGAAGCAACAATTTCTTTCAAAAAAAAATTTTTTTTTTCAATTTTGCGTTAGCATAAAATTTCTTAAATTTTGTACATTTTTTCAGAATAACTGTCAACTTTAGCTTACAGAAAGATCGCACCCTAATAATTTTCAATTTGATGAGTCAAGAGGCAGCTGCTACAAAATGTTTACTGTCGTCGTCGTTGAATTTTCTCTATGATGATGACGTATAAGGTAAGAGGGGCCTTTTAAAATCCTTAAAAACTTATATTTGAAAAACTTATAACCAGTAATGGCATAATGTTATTATTTAATTTTAAAAGTATGATGTTGAAAAAAAAATTATTACAATATCATAAAAAAAAAGAACGAACATAATATGAAGGTACGATAAAATCAACAATACCGACTAAACAGTGAGATATTATACGTTGCAGATCATAAGCCTAAGCATATTGCACATCTGCTCCTTCGAGAAACACAATAAGAATCCAGTTTTTTTTTTTTTTTGTATTCATTACTTATACATACCCTCTTTTATTACATGTTACAAATATCGAGAATCAAGCTAAGCAAGCTAAAAATTATCATGAGGGTTGAAAAAAAAACGAAAATGAAAAACCCTTCTTATACTTTCAATTTCAACATCTTTGTATTAGTTTTCTGCATTTTATAACACACAACACAAAAACCATCTCAAGCCATGTATGACCGATGATATGACGATCTTTCGATCATAAAACTCCCCAGGAAAAAAATATTGAGTATATACATATGTACGTATATGTAAAAATAATAACAATACGAACACTGAACAGTATATGAGCGTCTCCCTATATGTTATACCTTTAACATTAATATGTATTTGTCTGTCAAGGTGTACACGTCATATGACTGTTGTACTTTGCAGAAAATTTTCGTATGACATATATCAATAAGAACCTTTTCCATCCCTTATAGAATTCTAAAAAGGGGAATATAAACGAATACACAAGGTTTTCTTTTTTTATTCTTAATTTTTCAATTAAGAATGTATGTGTGTTGAACGCATATTTAGGCGCAGAAGTAACAGATTTACGATGTGCGCTTTATAATCAAATTCAGACCGAAAGAATCTAAGCTGCTACTTTCAATGTATATATATTTGCAGAAGCGTGATACGACAAGCAAAAAAAAAAGGAACAAAATTTGTAGATGTGTTTTCTTTTATTAATTTTTACTGATGATGGTGACGTATAGCATAAGATATTTTCTTATAAAAAACCTGGTCGATTTATATAAAATGCTTTAGGGTAAACAAAAGAAAGACGACACAGGGGTCGCGTGCCATACGTATGCCATATTCTTTTCATACAAATGTTGTGTTATGATGTTTTTTTTTTCTTCTTGTGAGTACTACATTTGTACTTATCGCACGAATTAACAGGAAACAATCCCTTCGTTTAAACATACAATATACGCGTGCTTTTTTTTTTAAGAAACAAAAACTATTGAAAACTATTTTTTGAATGCACTTAAAATGTTGTTACATCACAGAACAAAAAAAAAACCGTCAAGAAGTTTATAAATTTGCATTTTATTTAATTCATAAATTTTGTCGATAGAAAGCAGTAAGAAAATTCACAATGAAAATTCAGGATGAATTACATATTTTTAATTTTCGAATGAAATTGAAAAAAAAAAACGGAAATGCAATAAAATCGAAGTGAAAAACACCAAATTATACCTTAATTAGCAACCATAAAGAATCATGAAATGTATCATATATGTATGTACATATGTACATTATGAATGTTATCTTTTGTTACCGGATGGGGCGTATTGTACAAATAAAAAACTATAACTTTTTGTTTCTTCCGTTGAACACATACAAAACTTGTGGAATAACACCGACATGTAATATGAAGCTATAAATTTTGGAATAGTTTTTTTTCTTCCTTTTTTTTTTTTTTGACAAGCCTAAATCTATAATATAAAAACTTGACTAAATATCATTCATACATCGTATGTAAATCTATTTATTACACTTGCTATTAAATTGAATGAAAAAAAGACTCCTTTCATATACTAACACACTCCTCCGGAAGTATTCTTGAGTGGGTTTCCTCAAGTTCCTGCATCAGTAGACAAGTAATACAAACAAGTGTGAATAGAATGTTTCATGTATTCTTACTAGTACTCTTTTTCATCTGTATATACTCATAAGTAAATAATGTTTAGACATTAAATTGTATGTACAATATAAAATCTATTCTACCTATCAAGCCACCCACAATTAAAAAGATTGAATGCGCAATCAAAATGAACGTCATCATATAAATATTCTCTCATTCACTTTCTATTTCTAAACATACTACAAAACATAAAGGATAATAACGAATACTTATAATGGAATGAGAATCGAATCAATTGAGAATTGAATCAAACATTGTAAATTATTATCAATATACATACCAACTAGTAACATATTGCTTGTGCATCATAAATTTAAGTAACAATTTTTTAATTGAATGTGGTTTCTATAGTTCAAATTTTCTTAAAAGCTATGTTACGATGTGAAACAATCTTTAAATGACTACATACATACATGTACATGTATGTACAGAGAAAACTGAATAGGCTGTAAAAATTCTTTGAAAATAACATGAATTATGATTTTATACAATTTACAAATTGTAAACAATAATATGCAATATTGAATTTTCAAATTGATATGTTATAAAAATATTCATTTCACACCCACACATAAAAAAAAATATGTGAAAATCACTTTCGTTTTTAAATATTTTTCTCTATTTATTCCTTTTCTTTCTCTAACATACAAATCCATACAAAAAAAAAACACACACACAAATTTTCATTATTCACCTGTGTGAAGAAAAGCGCCAAAAGCTATAAATCTCTACTTCTTTACCTTTTTTACCACTTTTATTTTTTCCTTACTTATTTTAAAATTCAATCCTTTTTTTTTTAAGTATCGTCTGCTATATATTTTGTGTGATTCTTATTGCAGACAAAACACATCACGTAAAAAACTTAAAAGGAAGTAAGAGTGTCGTATCTTACAGCCTTAAGCATATTTATTATATCTTTATCCCTAAAAAATTCTCAAGTTCATTTGCTTCTCCTTGTGTACTTATACATATTCAAAATAAAAAAAAATAAAAAACAAAAATGAATTATAAAAATGAAATTATGAATAAAAAGAGAAAAAAAATTCTTATAAAAGAAAGAACGAAGAAATCAACCCAGCAACATTATTCCTTTTTTTTTTTTGTATATATTATATAAACTTGGCGACAGAATATCTCCGTTATAATCTTATGGTGCTAAAATTAAAAGGACTTTCACCGTGTAAAAAAAAACAAAAATCATAGAGACACTTTTTTATTTTGTGTACTCGAAAAAATGCTTTTAAATATTTTTCTTAAACATTTTCCTCATACTTACTTACAAATATTCTCGACGAATGTAAATATGCTTAAGGGTTTCATCCCTAAAGAATTTTTTTTCTTTCTGTTACCGCTTCAGGATAACTTCTTCTTTTTTACTTTTAACTTTTAAAAGGACATTTCTTAAGAACTTCTTGATAAGAAACGAGAAGTGTACATTGAATAGGAATATTCTTATAAGAATTTTACACCAGAAAAGAAAAATAAAACTTAAAAGAAGTTTTCTAAATGAAGGCGAGTAAGAAGGATCAACAAGTGCTTTCTTATATACACGCTATACATTATGCGTTTCCCTTTCCTGGAATTGTTCCTCTCTTACATATTTCCAACAAAACGGCATTCGGTACGCAATTTTCTTTTCTTGTATTTTATGTCTTGTTCGAATTTCTTAGGGCAAATATAAGAATAATAACAAACAAGGCAATATAAATCCTTATGGTATGAATGGTTAGAATATCATGTCACAATAAATGGTTTTTATATAGACAATTTACCGTTGACTTGTACTTATTATGATTATTTTAGGGATAAATTCTGTTCTTTGGAAGTAAAAGTACTTAAGAGGTTAACCATTCATTAAATGTAAAATGTTTTGTAGAACGTATAATTCATATAATTCTTTAGTTATTTTCTTTCTTAAGAAATTTTTGGCTTCTGGTGTGGTGTGTTCTTGGAGTACACAGTAAGAAAGTGTGAAAAAGATACATCGAGGGATTAAAAGTGGTAAAATATTGTTTAACTAGCAGCCAATTTTCTGTGGAGACAAAAAAATTTTTTTTTTCTGTGAACTTGTAAATTTGAAAATGATGATCTTTTTATGAGAATCAGGATGAGATTTATTTTACCACAAAAAAAAAAAGGGTAGCTAATTATTTATGGAATTTTATCAGTCCAACACTTTGACGATATTGTTGACAAGGACGATGAAGATAATCACGTAATAAAAAGGAAATTTTCTTGAAATTTTGATATAACAGGAGATGAGAATAAAGTTCATTGTAGCATGATGTAGCAAATTAATTGCTTCAACTCCTCCGGAAAAAGTAAATTCCTTATACTCCTTATTTGAATTATAATACGAATGAAATTCTAATATACAAATGAGTTTACATTCTTAGTTTTTTTTTTTTTTTTTTTTTTTTTTTGAAACTAAATTTTAGAATTAAATCTAAAGGAATTGAATGAGTTAGACAATATTATCCTTCTTGTGCGGATATATACAACAAAAGTTGTTAAGTTTAATTAAAAAAGATAGTTGAATGACCACAAAGTATTTTCTTAAGACAATAAATCTTTTCTCATTCATTCATTTTCAGATTTTTAGATAACCCCAAAAATAATTTCAATAGAAAACATCCCAGCACTATCTTGTTTTACGCTTGATTAAGTGATTTAATAGTGTTTTGAAATAGTTTCTCCTACTTTTGTTTTTTGTTTTCCTTTTTTATTGAATAAATTTTGTGGTATTTTGTATAGAAGAAAATTAATTTCTTAACTTTTTCTCAAATTTAAAAAATTTTAAGGACTTTGTTTTTTATAAATAGAAAAAAAACTATAAGTCACCAATAATTATTTTATTTATTGTTAGAATTGCAGATGTTTAAAATGTATTAAATCGAGCTATACTGTAGTTTATATACATTCAACCCCTCACAATAATTATTCTCTTAAGGTGCTAGCATAATACATATGGTTTGCGTCCTTAGCAATTAAGTGCCTGTCTATTTGTCAAAAAAAAAAAAAAAAAAGCTGCTGTATTCTACAAGAGTGTAATAACAAAATAACACAAACGGAACTAAAAGTAAAGAATTTAGTATAGTTATTATATTTTATTAAGGTATAGAAGTTTACCTTTAATTTTCCCCCTTTCACTATTACTTTACATATGTATGTATATAAGCGACGATGTTATGTTATTAAACAAACCATGCACACCTGGCATACGACAATCAAATGCAACAGCATAAAATTCATCACAATTTTTCTTTTTTTTTATGTTCTTGTTATTTTATTCAAAATGATGATGATGAGGAGTTTTTAAGCAAATTTTCTCTTAAATTCCTACACCAATAAGTCAAAAAAAAAAAAAAATCAAAACTTCCTGAATATAAAATAAAAGTTGCCGTGAAAATGATTAAATAATGATGAGTGCATCCAATAACATTAAAAGTTTTTTTTTTTTTTCAGTTCTGGAATTATTGTTTTGAATTTTGAATATTGGTATTTCATAGTTTGGGGTGTGTTGTAGTAACTATTATAGAAGTATGGCATGTGTCATGAAGAAATAAAACCTTATGAAAAAGGGTTCCCTTTTGATAATGATTACAATATGAGATGGTAATGGTTTGTAAAGACTATTACACCGTAATCAACTTGAAATGCATTCTATATGTATCTTTTGTATACATGCAGTATTCATTATGATGATTTGATCAGTATATGAGAGGAAAACTTATTATTTCTAAATTAGGCATAAAAATTTTGTCACTATACTAAGCTAAAGTGAATAGCGTTACTTGCAAGTTAGTTAGTTTTTTTTCTTCAAATAAGGTCGATGTCCGTTCACGAGTTTTATTTTCAACATTTTTTTTTTTTTTCAAACTAATTATTATAAAACAATGATGTATGGAAATATCTACGGAAATGAAAATTTATACGAGAAGAAAATCCCAGTTCCAGGAATCATGGGTGGGCGGTTGGTTCTTCTTCCGTTTTTGTACAAGAACACGTGCCCATCATTCATTTAAAAAAAATAAAAACGAAAGAAAGAAAAATAACAGAAACAATTTTGTTAACGCTAGAATAATTCTTTAATAATGTGTATTGGAATGAAGTTCATGCTGTATATTTAAAAAATTAAAGGATATTTGTAAGAAATTTTTTTTTCTTTTTTTTTTTTTTAGAAAAAGCAATGCACATATGTATATACATTTTAAAAACAATAAGAATCATAATAATAACAACAACAAAATTACATACTATTATTTGTCTATTTAGCAAGAATTTTATCTTTTTCGTAAATGATTCAACAAAAAAATAATTTTTTTTTGTAGAAGGATAATCAGAAGAAGAACAAGAAATTGTTTGGTTGCTTGATTATGTTCATTATCCTTGCCAAATTTAAATATGAGAAATAGAAGACAGGATATGAAAAAAAAAACCACCGACTAAATATACAAAAAAAAAAAATTTTCGCTGACTAAGTTCTTTTTTTTTTCATATTTTTTCACGAGAATTATAATACTTTTTCTCATCATACATGAATTTTTCTTGTTATTCATTGTTTTTGTTTTCTTTTTATTTCGTTTTTTTTACTTGTGTTATTATAATTTTTGTATTTAAGAAATTTTTAATAACAAATTGTAAACTGTATGGTTTTTCAACCGACAAACAACAACAAAAACACCAAAAAAAAACCAAAAATTTAAAGAAATCTGCTTGATGTATACTAATCCCTTGAGATGATTCTTAAAAAACATTATTACAATTTTTTCTCCAAGATTTATACTATAAAATTTTTTTTTCCTCAAATTTATTAAAAGTGAAGTTATTAAAAAAATTATTTTATCCTAAAAACAAATTCATATTTTTTTTTTGTTTTTCTGTTTTTTTAATAAATAAAAAAATATTAAATTTCTCATTTTCTGAATTATTTTTCATTTTCAATAATAAAAATATTGTTTTGAAACGAAAAAATAAAAAAAAAATTAAAACACTGAAAAGATTATGAAAAACGCGGAATAAAGAAAAAGGATTTAATGCTAAAAATATGTGTGTTGCATTCTTATACATGAAAAAATGCACTTTGTTTACGTACATTAAAATATATTTGTGTATTTTTTTTTTTTTCAATTCGACTTATCACATCAACAAAAAAATAAATAAAACCAAAATATCTCCAATCCTTTCACATATTGTTATATATGAGCTTCCACTTGTTTACTTTTTTTTTCACTTATTTTTTTGGCTTTCTGGACTTGAAAAATTCATATTTTGAAGTTTTTTTTTTTTCAACTAAGTGCAATTCTTTATTAATTAGAATGCAGTCGCAACCTTGCAACAATTATAATTAAACAAAAAAAATACATAATAATAATAAAAGAAAAATAAAGCAACAAAAAAAAAAAAAAATGTGTACATATATAGTGTTAGTATAGATATTCAACGAAAAAACATGCAACCCTTTATATATATATTTTTTTTCCTATCATATTTTGTTTTTTAAGTTTGGAACTTCGGAAGGACGTTATAGAGCGAATTAAAAAAAAAAGTAGACATATAAAACTTGTTTCATTTCAACCATATCATAATGAAAGGCAATATAAGTATGCAAATCCTGCAAAAATAGAAAAAATAAATAAATAAATGTGTGATGTATAAGGTTGAGAGAATATGCGAAATATTTCAATGAAGAAATGCAAGAAAAAACAATATACTTGTGTAGATACAATATCATATATGAATGCAAAAAAAAAAAAAAAAGCAAGAAAAAGAGTAAAAATTAAAAAAAAAATACTAACATAGTACGTAGAATATATGTTACCTTCAATATACGATGCATATATGGTAATGATGGCTTCGCGATGCATTCTGAAAATTGCATAGTATTTATGCATCACATGTTTACCCTTGATATAACGGTGGTTTATCTGCTGAAGGAACAAAATACATCATAACATTCATCATCATCATCCTTTAATGCATTGGCATATTTTATCATTATTATTAGTATTATTATTATTATTATGATTCTCTGCTATATACTCCTAGTCTAAACAATATATCATTGACAAACAAAGAATCAACAAAATTAGAAAATCTTCAAGTTGTTGCATGCGGAAAGAATACAAAGAGAAGGACATTTTACATTACTATACATTTTTTTTTTTTTTTCAAATAAGGTTTTTATGAGAAATATTTTTGTTGTTATTTCGTTTTTAATAATAGTTCCTTATAAGAAAAGAAAAAATATTACTTTTTAAAGTGCTTTCATTGAACGTGAAATTGTAAAATTAAGGATCGTGTTCTTTGGAAAATTACAAAATTTCCAAAAGATGTAAGGATTAAAAATTTTAAGGATAACATTGCCAATTTCGTAAGGAAAAATATATAGAAGGTAATTTTTCTAAAAAATTGAGTTTTCAATTAGAGAAAATGAGAACAATATTTCTATATAAAAAAAATAATAAAATAAGAAAAACAAAAGGACATTGCGATTTAAGGCACTAGGATACATTTTATAATTTCTTTTATTCGTTGAAATTATTTGTGTTTGAACAAAAATTAATAAAAATATCGAGGTTTCTATCTATGCAAAATCGAATAAAATAATTGAAAAAATACAAAAGCAAAAATAACAAACAAGCAAATTTTATTATTCAAAGTTCCAGACAATTACCTTATTTTTCAATGGTTTTTTTGTTTGTTCCTTCCTTTTAAATTTTAAATAAATTACTTTGATTTCATCACAACATTTCAAACGAAAACAACAAAAAACAGAAAACAAAACACAAATAAATTACGAAAACTCGTACATAAAATTCTTTTGTTAATTAAGTTCAAGCTATATACAAAACAATTTAATGAATATAAATTTTTGTTATTCTCACTGTAAACTACCAATAATCTTCACGGAAGCTTAATTTTATCCCCTAAAGCAAAAAGTTGACCAACAAATCTAATCTTTTTGTCACAAACTAACTATCAAGCTATTACGTGTTTTAATATAAAAAATTTTTTTTTATTTATTTGTTGTGTAAGTACTTAGTGTTTTTTTCCTTTCGTTTTTTTTTTTTTTAAATTAATATGAGCTCAAATATAACGCAAATTTTAAAATTGCTTACAGTCCAATAACAAAGATAATTGTCTCTGAATGAAATAATAGTACATTAGAATAGATCATAGAAAAATATGTATAACAAAAAAAAAGTGTTCTGAATAAACAATTGCTATTTAAAAATATATGTATGTAGTTAAAATCTTATATTCGTATTACTTCCTCTGACTGTAGTCAATATATATATGTATATAATATTCATATATAACAATATATAGACCACCACCTACCTATTAAAATGAATATCTAATATATGTGTCCACCTAAATTACTTAAATATGATCATAGATACTACAAAAATGTCGTATGAATTATTTATAATATATTTTCGTAATCGTCGTCGTAGTCGTCGTAGTTGTCGTCGTTATTGTCTATCATCAATTCATCCATTTTATCTATCAAGCCTGATATCTAGTCTCCATATAATTTTAAACAAAATAAATTCTAATTCAGACCAGTGAACGAGTGAACTATTATTTTTGATTATAACAAAAAATTAAAAAAAAAAAAATAATTCAGAAAAAAATATATATAAATCGGTGTCCCCAATGTCCTCTCCTTGTCTAAATTAAAAAGCATGAACTAGATACCATTAAAGCGAGACATTATTACTTAAACTTATATTAAACGTTTAAAAAAAAAAAAGCAATGCCAACAAAACAATATAAATCTACTAAATAGCAACAAACTAAAGTAATATTGCTTCCAGTACTTATTTTTTTGTTCCGACTTGCAATATAAAATAAAAATATATCTAACTATTATAGAATCTATACAAATTTGAAACGGAAGTGACCACAAATGACCCATCATCATCATCATCATACACAACACTACTAACAGCTATAATGTTAAGTCATCATCTCTAGTAATTTTTTATTAATTTTTTTTTTTAATCAAAACAATGTATCTACGTTTTTCTTTCCTTTTTTTTTATTTCAGGAAAACTTATGCACAATTTTTTTTTCTGTATTTAAAATTTTACAATTTTAGAGAAAATGTGGAAAAACAACAAAAAAAAGAATCACGTAATTCTACGATTTTCTATTGAAAAATAGGAAATTACAAACAAAACACAAAACACACAAAAAAGAAAAATAAAAAACAAATGTCATATCAAAGTCATGCATCTTCAGAATGAATTTAATTTAAAATTAGCGACATGTTCGCGCAACCATACAATTTTTCATCATTATTTCGCTTTTCCTATACTCTCATATTGATTTGCTTTTCTACATAGATAATAAAAACGATCTAAATTTTTTTTATTCTATCAGATTTCTCTTTATAAAACAAAAACAAAAATGTAAATACACAATTGTATTATGTGATGTCTTTTTTTTTTTTTTTTTTTTTTGTAATATGAAAAACTTTTCTCATATTCACATCTCATTCACCTGTGTAAAAAGTAATTGATGTACGACGATGATATCAAATAATTCTATATAGATGTATGTATCTATGAATAAATATATGTACCTATATATTTTGCTTTTATAATAAACTCTTATTCAATTCTATTTTTGAAAAAAAGCGTCATTATTTCCTAACAAATTGTATCTACTACCTTCAATAATAATAATGGACATTCAAAGAGAAGTATCATTCTTTTTTTTTTTTTTCTAAACTAACAAAAAAGAATAGAAAAACGCGAATGAAGGTAAAATTTAAAAAAAAAAAAAAAAGTATAAAAGATAGAAGGAAGACGGAATATTACTTCCTCATATCCGGTTTATTGTTTAATCGAAGCTTATAATCAGAATCAGAGCGCACTAAACTTAACTAACCGAAGTTATTATACATATGGACATAAATATATGTATGTATGTAGCTATATAGCTAGCTTTTCATATACACCTTCTACTTTTTATACACTTAGACTCATACCATCACGATACTGCTGTAACAAAATCTCGTCACGGCTGAAGTATGCACAATTTCCACCTTACACATGAACGCTTTTCTATGTACATACATAATTTTTGTACTATTTTTTATATCATTTAATAATTTCTGATGATGTTGATTATATGCTCTCTTACACCTCATAAGAGTCCGAACCTTATTATTCAACCACCCACCCACTATCTATATAGAACTATGTAGATTATACTTGGCGATTCATATTCTTTTTTTTATTATTATTATTATTAAAAACAAGTAAAAAAAAAGTGTTTCTGCTGGTCAATCTCAAATGAAAATCTGCTCAACTTGAACGAATTTATACACAAAAATTAAAAAGTAGAATATCTATAGAGTCGAGGATACGACGTTCCCATTACTTTTACACTATAGTATATGGCAAATTCATGATATATAGATACATAAAAGTATCAGGAGATATTTTTTGATTACTTTTTGTAATATTTAGATTGAACTATTCTATCTTGTATTAAAAAATCTTTGAACAGTAGTTCCGGCTCTTTATTATTATATTGTTTCTCAAAAAAAAACAAAAAATTTCATTTTTTCATTAATTTTTATGTAAAAAATTGAATGAATATTGTCACGATATTCTTACACATATTAAAAAGTTGATATATAACTTTTTTGCTTTTGTTTTTAGAAATTGAGATACTTTTTGTTTAGAGACATGTACAGATAATAATCTAGAACAGGAAGGAAAAAATCAAATCAAAAATCTAATATACACCAAAAAACAAAGCTTTTGAAACTAATTTTTTTTTTCTGCTATTGAAATTTTCATCATTGGAAATATGTACATATCTTTGATATTTAAACTTAATTAAAATCTTAAAAAATTTGAAAATTTCAATTGTATCTGAGTCCTACCTCTTACATATACCTATATATATAACTATATCACCTAATACACCTACGTTGATTTTAATAATACATTACAGAAAGGGGGTTTGCTCGTATTGGAGACAAATGATTTTAGAGGTTGGGGCCTATAAAGTTTTTTTTAAGTTAAGATTGTTCGTTTTAAAAAAATATATATAAACTACATTAAGTCGAGCGTGCTGTTAATACTACCAAAAAGAAAAATAAAAAAAAATGGATGTACCTGTTTTGTGAACAAAGAGGCTTTGTACGAGTGGACTTTATATTAATTTTGTTTTTTTTTAAGTTAAAGATGGAGACTTGGTGGAACTTTATTTAATGAAAATTATATAAAGTCTACTGGTTTTGTATATAACTACGTGAGAGGCGATTATTTTCTCGTACTGTGATTCGTGGGAAACGATGCATGTAAAAGTAGTATGCGATTATAATTGATAGGCAATTAAATTTGACGGTGTTGTAAAAAACACAAATTGTGTTTTTTTTCAATCTTTTAAGATTACGAAATTTGAAAAAAACAAAATACATATATGTATTATGTACATGGAAAATTTGAAAAAAAAATTTCTTCATAAATTAAAAACTACGAAAAAAATTAAATTGTAATCAAATTTTACTTTTTTGAAGGCACAACATTTTATTGAAATTAATTTCCAAATTTTTGGAATTGTTATAACAATCACATATGTATCTATAAACTTTTGAGGAAAACCCATATATCTACTTCTAAGATAAGTTCGACCTGTAGCTTAGAGATAAATTTACTTATAGAGATAAAGATAGTTATTTTATAAAATAATTTTCTCAATTTAAAATTTTTGCAATTATATAAATAAAAGCTTAAAAACTTACTTATGTCATTCGATGATTTTCAGTTATGACTCTTTATGATAATGGTAATATCTGTAAAAAAATTTAAATAAAATTAAAGTCATTTATTTTATTAGATGAGAAATTTTAATTTAATTTGTTTATTTTTAAAAATAAATTAATAAATTTTAATAATAAAAGAAAATACAAAAACCAACACTTGTTCTTCCAAGACATAAAATTTGAGATAATTAAAAAAACGAAATAAAAATCCTGATAAGTCTTAGAAATTACGCGTTTATTTTTATCAAAAACATAAATATTTTTCATTGTTTTTTTTTTTCTCTAAACGCCCACAATTAAACGATAAGAAATTTAACTGAAGTCTTGATAAAGAAAATATCATCAAAGAAAAAAAAAAAACCAACACAAATTATAATATATAAATTCTTGTTATACAGTTTTATCACAATTTCATACTTAAGAAACTTATGGGCGTATTTTATCATTTCATTAATTGATAATACAATTTTTTTGTTTGTTTTCTATTTTTCATCTTTTTCATAAAAAAAATTTCTGAACTATAAAATCATATGTATATTGACGCCCTCTTATTAAAGATGTATATTTTCAATATACAAAAGTCATGTTTAGAGTTTTTTTTTTCTTTAAAAAAAAACATTGAAAAAAATTAAAATCAAATTTAAGAAGAAAAAAATAAAACGCGTGTTTTTTTTTACGAAACTTGATTAAATATGACACATACAAGACACATTATCATATACTCTAGAACGAAATAATAACATATGTACTTTAAAACTATGTAGACATTATTCGTATCTTGAAGAATTTTATCTCTAGAAAATGTGAATCACTTTAGAACAAAAACAAAAAAACAAAAAAACAAAATAATAAGAATTAATACATCGAAATAAAATGAAGAAAAAGAACGTTAAACAACAAGGAAATTCATTTGTAGATAACTTAAAAGAATATAAAGAAATATTTCATTGTCCTTGTAAAATACTGTCTAATTATTATATGTATATACATATGTAGTTTAAAAATATTTTATATTTTTTTATTAAATTCTGATTTAATAAAATTTTCTAAAACTTCTTGAATCATAAATGTAAACAATTGAATCAATCAAAGACTAATAGAGGACTTAAATTACATTTTGAAATTGTTAAAATTTTTATCAACTATAATAAGTTTTATAAGTTTTCAGATTGTTTCTCTCGAGAAAAATTATTCATAAAAATGTGTTTGGTAAGTTTTTTTTTTTCGAAATGAATTTAATGTTAAATTCAACACTCTTGATATTGTATCTTTGATTTGTAAAATATGATTTTCATGATAATTAAAAATATATGTATATTAACTGAAATTGAACAATAGTTAAGAATTACAAGGTAGTCAGTCACTTTTTCTAAATTTCAATTTCAATTTGGAAAATTTGTTGTATTTTTTGGATAAAAAATTATCAATATTTCTAATTAAAAGTTTAATGGCAAAAAAAAAAAAAACATTTTCTTGGAAATTGCAATCAAAAATCTTCCCCTATGTAATTTTCTTTTGAAGTTTGAAAGAAATTTGATTATTCCTAGAAATGCACACAAAGTAAATTATATTATATCAGTTAAAATTTAAAAAAAAAACCGGATATGCACTTAAAAGACAAAATAACGGAAAATTTTAACTTTGCATACTTTTAGGTAATCAAAAAATATTTAAAATTTTTCACACTAAATTTTCCTCTTAAAAACCACTTTAAAATTTTCACAATGAGAACTTTTTTAAACAATATTTAATTTTTCGATAAATTTAACAGAAAAAAAAATTAATGTATTTTATAAAAATTTTCCATTTAGAATTAAGATTTCATACTGAATAATATTCACTTAATTCGAGGATAATTGTACACTTATGAATTATATTAAAGTCAACATTAATATTTTCTCTTCGTACCTTTTTTTCAAAATAGAAAATCAAAAATCAAATTTAACGAATTTTAAACTAAAATCCTTCAAATTTATTTCCAAAATAAAAAAAAAACAATCAAAAAAAGAAAAATATATAAGAAAGGATATTTGAAGGATATTCACATAAGTATGATCAAAAAGAGGTTACAAACGTTTGTAATAAGTTTTTATTCATGGATGTTCGTCTGTATATACATACGTAAATTTAAATTTTTGTACATACATATCATTCTTTTTTCTACCTTGTAATTAATGCATTTTCAACAATCGTTTTACACATGTTAAATATGTATAACATAGGTATGTATATCATACATATATATGTAAAATTGTGCAATAACTAAAGATACATACATACATTTATTACTATTATTATTGCTTTATAATACATAAATTACATATAAAACAATACACAATGTATATTGCAACTATTTAAAATGTAAATGATACATATAACGTATAGTATGTATATAAGTATATTGTAGTATTATTATTATTATTTTGTATCTATATAGAATAATGAAATACAACAGATTTATACATTGTTTATGTTTCTCTGTCTGTTCATATGTCTGTCTGTCCATTTATGTATCAGCTGTATACGAATGTATATCCTTTTATTTTATTTATTTTACATTTTTTTTTTTACGTAAATATACATATATATATATAAGTATAAACTTTACATATCTACATAATATATATTTATTATTCCATTTAAAATTTTCATCATTATGTATATACATATATTTTCTTATACATACATATATGTACATATATGAACGTATGTACATACATACATACATATATGCATAAAATTCACCTTATATATTTTCTCATTGATGCAATCGAAATGAAAATTCAATTACCGTTAATCACACACTGTTTTGTAAATTCATATATGTACATATATATTCGTATATACATATCTCTGTACAATTAAATAGTTTATATGATGCATGTATATATTAATATGTTATTGCATATGAACGAGTATGTATTTTTTTTTTTTTTGTTCTGTATATTCTTGCACTTGCTTCACAATACAGTCAGAGATTGAAAGTGAAAGCCCCCTCACAACACACAATACACAATTATAATAATAATAATAATAATAATAATATACGAATATGTGTTTTAAAGGATACAGTTTTATTTTGTATCCCTTTTTTTTATTTATTTATTTTTTTTATAATAATATTATTATCTGCAATTTTTTTTTTCCAATTTTTTTAAAATAATATAAAATTCATCAGTTATATTTTTTTTTTTGTTTTTTTTTTTTCAAGTGAACAAAATTCACATTATGCACAATAGTAATTAACATACAATAAATTTACTCTAACTATACTGAATTTATCTTTTGTTGTTATTTTTTTTTCTCTGTTAATATTACAATTTTTGTTTTTTTACATTTAACAGAAATAAAACAAAATTAAAAATAAAAAAAAGGCAAAATAATTTTTAATTGTTGTCGTACTTTATATATTCACCATTATATTGTAGGAGTTTTAAAATTTTCACAATTTTTATGTTAATTATTATTTAAGTATTTTTTTTTTTTTAAATTTAAATAGTTTTTTTTTTTTAAATAACTTTTTGTTATTTTTTAATTTCGTAAAATTTTTAACATTTTTGTTTCAAAGATTTTTCACCAAAAAACATTGTTAATTTTTTTAAAAAACCCAAACATATGCAAAATCTTCAGGGTATTTTTTTTTTTTGTAATCCATAAGGTATGCAAAAATTATTTATTTGTTTTATTGAAAACTCGAGGATTTTCAAGAATATTATAAAATACTTATGTATCTAATTTTTGTTTTTTTTTAAACTTTTCTCTAATTTATGAAAATTTTTATAATTCGAAAAAAAAAATACACGTAAAAAATTAAATACCTACTAGTTAAATTTTATTTTACAAAAAACGAGAAAAATTAGAAAATTTTATGTAGGTAGTTTCATTTAAAATTTTTAAAGTATACCAAAAAATTGTTTTTATTAGTAAATCAAATTTCATTTTAAGAAATTGTATTTTTAACATATTGTTTTTTTTTTTCTTACAATTTTTTTTTTTCAATTTTTAGAAATATATTTTTATTTTTATTTAAAAAAAAAATTTAAGGATCTTTTTTTTTTCAGTTTTACTAAAATCACAATTCTGATATTTATTTTGTGAATAAAATTTTATTATTGAAAATATCTTGGCTTTTTCTTTTCGAGATATATTTTTTATCTTAAATGTGTTTTTTGAATTTTTTTTTTATCACTGAACAACACCACACAAATTTTTTATATTCATGATTTTTTTCTTATAGTATCTTATCACTTTATTTGTTTCAAAAAAAAATAAAAAAATCAATTTTATTTATTTTCTTCAAATACTCCACATTATTTTATTATTTCGACAAAAAGAATATTACTTTTTGAGGACTGATGGTAGATATTACTTTATCGTACAACAAACGTCTTTAGACTGGACTAAGAAATTTCCGTTACCATACAGTTATAGTTTTAGAAAAAATTTTCGTAATCATTAAAAACATCTTTTTTTTCTTCTAATATATACATATATATTTTTTTTAAATATATAATATTAATTTTCTTTATTATATGATTACTATATAAGGATCTCAAGACGAATGTCTCATAAGGAAGACGACTATGTTCCTTTATACACAAAAAACTAAAAGTATTACACCACTAGAAATAGTGTGTTGAATGTACTCCTTCAAAATATATATAATATTTATAATTTTATCCTTTTCGTATTACAAAAACAATAAAGAAGAAAAAGGTATACAACAACTAAACACCATAATATTCATTGTATCAACTACTATGTATAGTACATATATAAAAAGTCAAAATAAAAATAAAATATAAGAAGGAATATTATACTGGATGAGAATTATGTATGCACTAAAAAAACAACAACAACAAAAGTACTATACTGAGAATCCTTATTCTTCTTTATATTATTTTCCTTTTTCTTCACTTTTACAACAAAATTTCCCCCGCACTATTAGTGTGTTCGAATTAAAATAAGATATAGAAATGTTGAATACACCTCTTTATATATTTAAAATAAAATACGAAAAACTCAAGAATTCGCACTTGTATTATATATATATATGTAGATATATATATGTGTATAACAAAATATATAAAATATATAAATAATATTACGAAGAACGCATGAGAGTATATCCTTTTATTTTATTTTTTGTTGTTGTATTACATCCAGTATAAAATTAATATCAAAAAATATAAAGGAGTCTCCGAGATGTGACTCAACTATTACGAAAATACGGTATAATACTATCTACACAAAACACACAACACTAACTCGGTGGTATGTTTTTTTTTACCATCAAAGCAAAAAGGATAACAACCAGCAACAACATATCACACACTAAAACACTACTACACTATACATTTCTTCTTCCTTTTTTGATTATTATTATTCTTCGTCTTCTTCTTCTTTTTACTACTTTTACTTCAACTTTTACTTCTAATCCAACTATTTTTGCCATACACTATAATATAGTATATGATTTTCTTCAGTTTCATTATCGTCGTCTTGTCTTCGTATCGTCTTCGCTGTCGTCATCCGAGAGACTGTTTTATACAATTTGAATATAATATTCTCAAAGCGACACTATATAAAGATACTCTAATAAAAAATGAAGGAGCATACAAAACAGTTAATGTATGCAAAAAAAACAACCCGAAAACAACAAAAAAAAGCCAAAAATAAGAGCTCCTTAATGTTGAGGCGAAATACTCTTTCTTGTCTTTACCATCAACCACCAACTAATAACCACCTTACAGAAAATGTAAAAGCACAGAAAAATATCCTTTTATCAATTTACAGTTATATACATATACATATATATGTATATACAATATATAATATTGCTAATGTGTATAAGAAGAAAAACTCCTGTTCCGAGAAAAACTGAAAATGAGTAAAAATATTTTCAACGTCATCATCATCAACATTATCATAGTAGATACATGTGTAATGATGTGATAGAATATCCTTTCATATTTTCTTACATTTTCAATTTTATATATCACACATATCTCATTATCCAAAAAAACAGCAACAACAAAAAATGCCCAAATACTAACTCCCCATTTTTCGTTTACATTTTGGAGTGAAACTTCGTCTAAAATGAAAAGACGAACCACATTAACTTATATTCCTATACAAAAATGTGTATACTTTGTTGACTGAATAAGGGAGTAAAAAATTTAGAAGACGGGAAAAAGGAATTTAGTAGAAGTGAAAATGTACAAAATAACATACAAAACCTCCCCAAAAAATATATAAATTCCCTGTAAAATTATAAAAAATAAGAGGAGAAAATTAAGATGGTGGTGGTGGTCATCGTATTAGGATATTTTTGTAAAATTAAACAGTATATACGGTAGTGATAATTTTAAAATTTTAATATATTCCTCCCACCACCATCATTATCTCCTCCAACATCACATTATCAACATTTTCAAGAAAAATATATTCAAAATAATATCCTTTTTCTTTTTCAAATATACACTAATGGTCAACACATACTTTTCCTTCCCAGAAAAAGGAGCGAAAATAATTTTCCAACAACCTCTTTCTCATGCAATCATGATGGTAATATTGTGGTAGTACTTAAGGATGAAACTTTTTTTATTTTGTTTTATAAACAAATTTTCTCTGTAACTTGAAGAAAATTTCCTCGTAATGCATACAAAATAGTGGGGTTTAACTTGAGATGAATTTCGTTTTCTCTTGATTTTTGTTTTTGTTTTCTTTTCTTTGTGCTTTTTGGTCCTTATATTTTATTCGTTGTCGTATCGTCGTGGTCAAAAAAAATTTCACTACGTCCCCCCACATAAAAAAGAATCTAAAGAATAATGTACATTTATATACTACATTATTATCATTAGAGAAAAATATCCTTATAGATCTTTTTCCTATTTTCTTCTTTGATATAAATATATTGCAATTGAATAGGTATAAATGGTATAATATATTATTATATACAACAGTAGCCGACATAAAATATTTGCACATATACGTATATACCATATATAGATGAATTTATACAATATTTTTTGTTTAAATAGTATAATGTATTAAAATATTTTCATATAACTATATATATTTTATTATTCATACATGTATGTATGTATACTACTGAATACACAAGTATACTTATATATGTAAGTGTTTTATTATATTACTTCTTTTATTTCTATTATTTTATTTTATTATATTATATATATATATATTTAATGCACAAACACACTATTGCAAAAAAAAAAAAAAAAATTATATTTTATAAAGTTGAGTCCTTCGTTAAAAACATTATATGAAGTAAATAAGATAAAAAGTAAAAAGAGCGTCTTTTACGCGCGCGTGACCGAAGATGTTATGTTCCTAAAAATTGTATTACAGCAGCAATTTACTTCAAATTTTGGCTAGCAACTAAGAAAATTAGTCTCTACTTGAGAATTTTCGTGTCCAATACAAAAAACAAAAAGGAAAAGAAAAGGACGATAACAATACAACAACAAAAATAATTCCTATAGATACAAAAATCTAATATGCTTAACAAAAATGAGGAGATATGCAAAAAAAAAATTATCTTTCCTTGTTACACAATTGCTCAAATTCCCTTTATCTATATTTTTTTATCTTTTCTAATTTTCTCTATACTACACAAGTTCAAAACACACATAGAATGTATAGAAAAACAAGAAAAAAAAATTAACAAAAGCAAAAGCAACACCAACAATAATTTTAAAAAGTGGGGATAAACCACTTATACATATAGACAAAATATCCAAAAAGAAAATTTTGAAAATAAAGTGAAAAATAGAAAGCATGCGCATTTTCCAAAAAGAAAAAGATTTTCTACATATACACAACATGTTACTTTCTTTTTGTATTTGTGTGTGTTAAGAGAAGAAAATAAAAATAGTATAGAAATGAATTCGCTTTATATTTCTTTCTAATTTTAATCCCTTCACAAAAACAAAAAAAAAAAAAAAAACTACTGTCTTTCTCTACTTTCACATCACTACCACCACAGCAACAAATTTCCCTTTTTCATATGCATCTTAATCTCAAGTATAAGCCTAAAAGTAACAGTACAATTCTAAATTCAGGATAAAGGTACTACTCGAACATAATTACATGACCATTTCTGTTATTGGGATTTTTTTAAATCTCATCATTCCACTGTAACATTTTCCCTATACATACGTATTATCTCGGTGAGTTCACATATCACCCAATCCCTCTCACTCTTTTTTATTTTCACCCGCGATAATAAAACTTACTCTGGTCAGTAAGGATCAAATCATTCCAAAAATATACTTTTAGCAGTACCGTTACAGATGATGATGATGGTATCGGTCATTATATATATATACATATACACTTTCACACACATTCAAATCAAAAAGCTACTGCAAAAGTATCCTTGGTACTTGGTGCTTTTCTAAATTTATGCTATGTAATTATTATTTTCTTTGTACATTTTTGTGTACACACTTCTGTCTTTCCTCTTATTTATTTTGTTGTTGTTGAAATTTGTATTTTCGGAGGTATGGACTCTCTTTGAAATCAGAATAACATTTTATAAGTTAGTTGATCCTTTAGGTTTTATATTTTGAAAATTTATTGTAAATTTGCAAGAACATGAGGGTGAAGGATTTTAAAAAAAAAAAAGGGTTATAAGAAGCTGATGCTGTTGTTTTTCTGAATAACGTGAATGGACATCATGAAATACGTGGAAGTACAAAATAATACAAAGAAACATTAAAAAAAGAAAAAAAAATTAAGAGAAAATAAGGATAACGAGAAAAAAAAAACAGTTAATTCGATGGTGATTCGAAAAGAAATTAATTAACGTATTTGAATAGAAAAAAAAGGATAGGTGGAAAAATAAGAGGGAAAAGGGAAGAGTTTAAATTTGAAAGGAAAAACAAATTGTTAATTACTTCGTAAGATTACTTAATTTTGTCACTCAAAATGTGTAAGTACTTCAGAAATTCATTATACTTAATATTATCAATTATAAAATCGCATTCACACCTGTTAAGTTTTGACATACATACATATGTACATACATACTTCATGAAACCTTTAATCACTTCAGTTTTTTAATTTTTTTTCATATTTTTCTTTCTTCAATAAAATTACCCCCACAATTTACTCAAGTCACAATCAAATCTTCCAATATACAATACATAGGTTTTTCTGTATATCCTATATATCCTTTCTTTCTACAAATATACAGTAATTTTTTCTTGATTTTTATTCATGCAAACTCGTATAATATAGGATATGAAATATATTTTTAGATTTTTTGGTTTCACTTGAATAGCATGTTGCATATCCTTGAAAGGATTTGGACAAAAAAATAAAGCCAATGTTTTATTATTTTAAAATGATTTTTTTTTTATATTTTCAACAATGTTAAGTGAAGTAAAAGGATGTTGTAAATAAAAAAATGGTAAAAAAGAATTTTTTCCTTCTTCTTTACTCTTTTAAACATACGAAGAAGTTCATCAAGTTTGGGAATGGTAGCTAAATACAAATATAAGTGTATTGGAAATCGGAAAAATTGAGTTATTTTTGAATAATACAAAAAAAAAAAATTACGTAAACAAAATACGAATAACTGTAAAAAATGATTAAAGATTATTAATGTGTGCGGTTTATTTTGTTCTAAAATATTTACATTATACAGGTAATTATTTAATGTTATTAAATGAAATTTTTATTATTTGCATTTTAAAATTAAACAGCAAAATTTCGGTGAAAAAATAAAAACAAAACGTTAAGTGAAATATGTATGGAAATATGAATTTGGATTTTTTTTTTCAATCATTAAGTTTTTTTGTTTTAATGTAAAAACAAAAAAAAAAAAAAAAAGCTAACTCAATGTTCAAATTAGATACTTTGCATGTGAACTCTTTGATATTTTGAAAAAATATAAAAAATCGTAGTTTTTCAAGAGAAAGTATTTGAAACTTTTCAAAATAAATCTTTGAAACATGTATGAATGAATTATTGGATAATTTTAAATATTTTTTTTTTCAAAAACAATCAAGTAAAAGTTATTTAAAAATTTTTTTTTTTTAATCCTTTTTCTTAAAGTTTTCAAGTGTTCGAAAAAGTTAATATTTTTTCTAGTCAACAAATAGAAAAAAACATCCTTAATTATCTTTTGAATTTTTTTTTAAATTGAGAAATCTGTATAATTGAATTATTTTGCTAGTGTGATTTGGATAAAATTCTAATTTTTTAACATTTTTAAAAGTAACATTTAAACTTTTAGTTTTAAAAGAAAAAAATTTATACTTATACAAAAAGAATGGTTATAAAATATCTTAATATTAAGTTAAAATTCAAGTAATGACAATCAATTTTTGTCTTTTGTGAATGTGAAAATTAGTCTCTACTGTCTTTTTTTTTTCAAATATTTTTAAAAAAGAACCTCAAAAAAAAAAATTTCAATACGATATAACAGTAAAAAAGTAAGAACATACATTGTTGTAAAATTTTTGTTTGAGTATTACAAATGCTCTCATACAAATTTTGAATTATTTTTGAATTTTACATGATATTTTATCCACAGTAAAACTATAAATTAAATAAATTCAAAAATATCACTTACCAATTTAAAATTATTCAATCATAATTACATATCCTTTAATTCTTGTAGTTTCAAATTTTCTAACTTAGTTTTTTTATTTTATTTATTTATTTTTTTTTTCTTTCTTCTTTATCTTTTTTTTATTATTTGAACTGATCGAAAACTTGAACTTTTTTACTTGTACTATTGTCAAAATATGAATTTTATAAGCAAAAAAAAAAAAAAAATAAAAAAACTAACAAAAAAACTAAAAGCCAAAAAGGAATTTTTTAAACTTTTTTTGACTATTTTTTATTTTTTTATTTGTGCATTTGTGTTAAACAAAACTTATCATTATGGATTTGAAAAAAAAAATTGATGGATATGAATTATTGTTCACATATTTATTGTATACATTTTTTTTTTAGATATTAAGTAAACATAAAATGCACAAAATATTTAAATTTATTTTGATGTTCATAGAGTAAAATATTATAACATATTTTCACATAACGATAAAACATGATGTTTAATTGCAAAATAATACAAGAACAAAAAAACAAAATTTTTCTCTGGAGAAAAAGCAACAAATTAAATAAGAACTTTTTGTGTTTTATTTTTTTTTTTTATTAAATGTTAAGATTTTTTTTTTTTTTTTGAAACTTAAAAAATAAAAGAAAAATTACTTAAAAATCACATCTGTAAGATTCTTTTTTGCTAGTATAGTCTAGTTGTTTACATTTTCGTCAATTTTCCATTCTATAGTCAAACAAAAAACTCAATTTTCATTTTTTTCTTTCAAGCATTTTTTACTAATAATCAAACACATTTTTTGTATGTCTTTTTTTTTTTTTTTTTAATTTTCTTTTAAATGTTACTTGTAATAATTTCAACATATATTTTTTAAATTTTTCTCAACATGTTTGTGATTTTTCTTTAATTACAAGTACGAAGTAAGGAAGAGATAACTGATTCTTAAGTCCTGTGGCATGGGTATTATTATTTTTTATTTTTCCAAATTTATTAATTTTTCATATATTTTTTTTTTTATTTCAATTTTTTTTTTTCACATAAATTTTATTACGTTTATTTGATTTGCTTATTCTTTTTTTATTTAATATATTATGTAATATATACTTTTTAAGCGATTTCTTTTTAATTTGATTTTTTAAAATATTTTTTTTTTCAAGTATCCTATTCTCTACTAAAACTTTAAATACTTATTTTTTTTTCTTTCAAATATTTTTTCTTATAATTTTATTTTCTTTAATAATTAAATTTCTTTTGTTATTTAAATTTTATTACATAAATTTTCTTAATCTTTTTCTTTTTTTGTTTTTTATTTATTTATTTAAATTTTATAAAATTTTTCTTTTGAATAAATATAAAATAAAAGGAAAACTTTTTTGTGTGTTTTTGTATATTTGTTAAATATTACTAGATTAAATTTGACGCCGGTATTTTTAGGCAATCGCGCGACATTACGACGGCGATTATTATGTACGCGTATCAACAACGACGCCGAAACAGCGTGACTGAGCGTCGCGACGCACCAAAAAGACACATTGGATATGGTTAATAGAAAATCATTCAATAGTGTGTTTTGCTTTTACTTTGTGATGTATTTTATTATATATCTTTGTATCTATCTATATCCTGATATTCCTTTTCATAAACATATATTTGCTATACAACTTTCATATATTACCAACATATATATTCACATGATCCTTTCGCCCAACATAATCCCACAACAACCATTTGCATTTTGCATATTTTTTTGTATATACTTACGACGAAAAATATGCGACGTTATAAAATACTAAATAAAAATTTTCATTTTCGCCTGCTAGCACCCACCGTCACAACAGTATTTTTTCGCTAATACTGTATACTTTATAACAGAAAAAAAAACATGCAGAAAACAACAATAAACCCTTTTCCCCACTTTTTTAGAAAAATACATTCAAAAATTTAAAAAAAAAAAAAAACTTTTTCGCGTATACGGCCTATATATTCTACCCATCAATAATCCCAATAGCAGCAACAGTAAACAGGATCTAATATTCTTACTGTATATATTCTATTGCTGCTGTAAAGGAATTTTTCAAGTATGAGGGGAAAATTTTTTATTTTCTTTTTTCTTTTTAAGAAAAAAATTTTCGCAATTTTTTCCAATTTTTTCTCCCTCGTTAAAAAAAAAATTTGAGGAGAATGATTAGAGAGAGGCCCGAGAAAAATTTCACATACACCAAAGCTTTTCCGAAAAATAAAAAAAAAAGTAAAATATGTATACAGGAAAAAATTGCATTTAGCAGAGAAAAAAAAATCCGCTTTTTTTGAATTCGAAACAGCGAATTTTTTTTTTTAATGTCTGCTTGGAAATATATGAACAACACTACGATATCTGTATGTGAGTAAATGATGTGGTAAAGGTGGAGTATTTTTCACATGCAATTTTTTAGAATGAAAAAAAAAATCTTTTTTTTTTAATAAAAAAAGTTTAAATTTTTTTTGTATAAGCCTCGCGCTTGCGTTTGAAATTTTTTGCTCCGCCTACAGTGCATTTCATAAAAAAGGATTTCGCAGAAAAAGTGAATCCAAAAAAAAAAACAAGAAAAATCAAAATTTCTTTTTTTTCGTATGAATCAATTTTGTTTTTTGTTGTTGTGTTCAATAAATTCCAACTATAAAATTTTCTGATTACATGTATGCATGTGTGTATATGTTTGTTTTGCCACGATGAAAACGCATATTTTTGCGTCTGTTTTTATATGTTCCAAACGATAAATTTTCCGGTTCTGGTCATCAACATACAACCAGCATCATCATCATCATCATCATCGTCATGACACAAGAAAGATTAAAGGTGGACCGGATGGGATATTCTGTATGTATTTTTCGCGAATATGCATTTTGGAAAAATTGCATTCATATGATGCAAATTCGAAGGAATGCATTTTCAAAAAAGCCATCACGTGCAATTTTTTCCATATTATTATGTAAGTGTGTGAGTGCGTATAATACATACATCCTTATAATGTATTTTGCGTTTGCATTCGACTTATTGGACAATGATGAGGATGATGCGATAGCCTTACCTTGTTTTTTTGTGTTTCTTTTTTTCTTTTTTATTGCATTTTAGTTCGTTATTTTTATTGTTGCTTTGGCTATTTTTCCTAGCTAGGTCTAAAAACTATGCCTATTTGCTGTTAGCATATTACGGAAAAAAATTAAAGGAAAGAGAGAAAAACAAAATATATAGAAAGAAAAATAACAATTGAAAAAAGGATATTTTTTTGCATGTTTGGACCAATACAAAAAAAACAAAATACCTATATCTGTCGAGAATGCACAAAAATTGCATATCGTTGCATATCGTTGCATATCTATAAAGTATCAAGAGGTAAGTGTTGTTTTTGGAAATTGAGAATTTGATAGAAAATAACCTGAATGGATGATATTGTGCATCACCATTGCCCACCGTTCCATTTAAAATGTGGTAGAAAAAAAAAAGTAAAAAAAAGGACTTTTTCTTGTTTTTTTTTTTTTAAGTTTATGTTGGGTTGACTGCGTTCTTTTGTTTTTTGAAATAGAACTAGAAAAATGGACATCTACTCCCAATCCAATTTTGTTTTCTTTTTGTTTCTGTGCACGTTATAAATGCATTTTTAGTATGTTTTAATTTATTTTTTTGTGGATTCGGTCAGGTTTTTAGGCATATTCTACTGGTAAATAAAAAATACTTATGGGTACGCACATAATTCATCGAATTTTTGTTTCCTTTCATAGTTCTTTTGTAATGTATTTGTTTTTGTTGTTGTTATTGTATTTCCTTTTTTTAATTTGAATTTGTATTCTTGTTTTATATGTTTTTCAGATGCAGTTTACATTTAAATAATAACAACAAAACGAATAGAAAAAAGTAAAAGAAGAAACAATACAAGTCCAGAACGATAAAGTTTTTCAATTTTTCACATATGTATTTTTTTTTTTTCGTTGTCGGATATGTTGTTGGATATTTTTATACACATATATAACATATCATATATCATACATACGATATTTGAAAAATGCACGTACTATAACATATTCTGTACAAATATTTTTTACCTATAAACACGTTAAAAATGTTTGAAGAGTTAATGCAAATTTAAGTTAGAGTTTAAAAATAAAATAAAAACTCTAAGTAAGGACGAAAAGGAAGAATATACAGAATGCATAAAAGGTAAGAGATTTAAGAGGTATTGGTAAAATGCATATATTGCAAATGCATCAGACTGCATATGAACCGAACTTTTTTTTTCTAGGATTTTCTTTTTTCTTTTTTTCTTTTTTATTATTATTTTTTAGTTGATGTTTCATGCATTTTTACCGTGGTATCCAATACCCTTTAAAAAAAAAACGGTATATTTTTGTTATTTTATCTCATTCCTAATTAAAAAAAATTACGTACATATATATACGAGTATGTATGTACCGAACCTTTTTCCAATAATGTTTTTCAAAGTGCACATTTTTTTTTTATTTATACATATGTAGGTATGGAACAAACATATATGTATGTATGTATATATTTGTTTTTAAAATATTGCAAACACTTCATCTCAATATTATAGAATATTTATAAAGTACCTACGTTTTCTATATCAGTTGAGAAGAGGCTTATAAAATTATACACGAAAAATAAACTTCATCTCTAGTACAATTTTTCTCATTTTTCTTTTTTTTTTTTTAAATTTTTAAAAAAAATTTTTTTTTTTTATTTATAAACTGCGTTCACCTTTCACGGAATGATGAATGACCATTAAAATGAATATCACAGAGAGGATCATAGGTAAACATAGGAACATAGAAATATTTTTTCAATAGAGATTGATTTCCGAAAAAATACTTTATATACAAAAGCTATAGTAAAAAAATGACTTCAAAAAAAAAAAAAAAAAAAAAAAACTATGGAAAAAGAAAAAATATTTATTTTAAAAAAATGAAAAGCTTAAAAATGAAAACAAAAAAAATAAAAAAAAAAAATACAAATGAAAATATATCGCACAAGTAATTATTATTCAAAATAAAAATAATTAAGTCGAGTTTCTGTTTACGAGTATATTATTTTTTTTTTTTCTAGATATCATAATACACACTACCTACTTATCATTATCAAATATGATATATATATCTGTATCTGTATCTATAGAAAATTTTTGTACAGATTATCATCATTATTATCATCACTACCACATATCATTCATTCATTTTCATTCATCATATAATATTTGAAATATATTTATTAAATATAAATTAACCTTCTTGATAATATTTTATATTAAATTTCTTTTTTGTTTTTCTTTTTTTTTTTTTTTTTACGTCAAAGTGATTGAAATACGCACAAACAAACTCATGGCACATAATTGTAAGCATTTTTTGTTGTTGTTGTTGTTGTTCATTATCCTTGCTTTTTTTGTACTTTAAATAATTTCTTTTTTCTTCATTTGAAAAATTTCCCGTTTTAATACGTAAGTATGTATGAAAATTTTAAACAAATACTACATGTTTTTCCTCATTTCTTTTTATTTTTTCTCGCATTTTCTTTTTTAACTATTTTTTTTTCTTGTTTTCATTTACATTATGTTTTTATTTTTAATTTAATTTTGAAAACGTAAACATTTCAACGTTTTGGTTTTTTTTAAACTTGTTGGTTTTTTTTTAGAGTGAGGATGGAATAAAAATAATTTTTTTAAAAACAGAGCCAAAGAGAAGAGAATTTTATATAGTGAAGTTAATAATAAGGACGAAGTATCTATAAAATTTTTTATTTTTTTTTTTATTTATTTTTTTTTTTTTTTGAATGAAAGAGAGATAAACAAAATTAACTGTACCTTTAACTTTACTTCACTTTTTCCTGTTTTTTTTTTGTTTCATGTGTTTTTTGATTTTCTTTTGTGGTCTCATATACATACGTACATTCAGTTAGTCATTACTTTAAAAATATCTATGGAAAAAATTCTTTTTCAAGGATTTTCCTTATTTTCATCTCTCAATTTTTTTCTGTTTACTTTGTTTTCCTGATGTTTTGTATTTTGCATTTGGTATAATGCAGAGCAAAGCGAAACCTACGCATATATTTAATATGCAATCGAAATATCACATTATGGAGAAAAACGTTTTCAGGATCAGAAATCATGATTTTTGTTCAAAAATTTCATGCATAGTATATAACAGTTAAAATTGCATAATATATAATTTATTATGTGGCAAACAAATAAGAAAACAAATAATATTAAAAGTAGGAAAAACAACACAAAACAGACACGAGACAGACACTTAATAATATTTTTCGTCTATATTCATTCTCGCGTGTATTAATTCCCTCGCTTTTCCTTTGCTACATATATTCTTGATCCTTAATAATCTTTGCATAGCTTAATTTTAAATATGTACAAAATATTTTCATACTATATTAATATATACATATTTTTGCATTTATTCATACATACTGTATTTTAAATGCATATTATTATATAAAATTTTGTGAATGGTAGCATAGGTAAGCAGCAACAGCAGATAACTATACATACATAATACTCACAGAACAGATACAAGATACATATTCAGCATCAGTATTTTTTCTGTATATATACATATATATATATAGGTATACAAAAACAAATTTTCGGCAATTTAAAAACGTTTTGGATATACATTCATGTAAAAGAAAAAGAAAAGCATGTGGTCTTTTTTTCATGTAAAAAAAAAAATTGCACAAATATAAAATTTTTTTTTTTTAAAAAAAATCAAAAAGAAACAGGACGAATTAAAAAAATGAAAATAAACATAATCATAATAATATATAAAAATGAGAAAAAAAAATATTTAAAAAAAAGAGAACAATTTTGTTTAAATCAAAAAAAAAAAAAAAAAAAAAAATTCTGATGATGATGTTGATGATGGTTGAAAAACAAAAATGAAAAAAAAAAATCGAAGCTGATATTTTTTTTTTTTTAAAAAAGAAAAAGGGCACAACCGACTTAAATATGTGTGCCATTGATTTTTAATTATTTAAACGTGTGCTATGCAGTCGGTAGCACGCGATTTAATATAAATATGGGAAAATGAGTATGTTCATACAAAAAAAAAAAAAAAAAAAACACTTTTTTCAGAAGTTTTTTTTTCCCCCATTTTTATATGTTTTTTTTTTTTTAATTTTTACATAGAGAAAAAATTGTTTATTTTTTTTTCAACCAATTATAATTTTTTTCATTTCGTATTTTTTGGGGAAAAAAATAACACCACTTTAATGTCTTTCACTTTCGCGCCAATCTCATTATGTGAATTGTGCAAAAAAAAGGCGCTGAAAAAAATAAAACATAATACAAAATAAATTCATTTAAAAAAAAAAATAATATGATAACCGGCTGGAGGTTAAAAAAAATTTGTATGTTGTAAAAATTAAAAATAAAAAAAAAAGAAAATTATAAAAATAATTTAAAAAAATATATGAAAACGTGAAAAAATGTTTTTTTTTAAAAACAAAAATGAATTCAGAATGAAAGAAATTTGAGAAAAAAAAAAAAAAATACGTGTTTTACTACAAATTGTTGAATTGAAATTAAAAAACAAAGAAAAAGTAAATCAAACAGCTGATTGAACATTCGTAAGTTCACAAAAAAAAACCTGTGGGTAAGGGAAAAATATATCAAAATACATATGATATAAAATTAATGTGAGAAATAAAGTTAAGACTATAAAAACATAAATAAAGATGAACAAAATGATATATGTAAATATTTAAAAAATGCAATATTTCTATTATCTAGCTCCATTAATTCCACTTCCAGCTTAATTTTTGAAACATTTTTTTTTCCAACACAATATAAAAAAATTGAATAACTAAAATTAAAATACAGCAGCAACTTTAGAAGAAAATGAAAAATTATTTATTGTTTGAAAAAAAAACAGCAGTTTTGCCAATGAATTTTGAAAATTAAAATTAAAAAAAAAAATACAATGTTGCATAGTGTAAAGTTTATTTGATTATAAAAAATTTATTTTGAGCTTAGAAATAATTGCAATGACAGAAATTAAACATTGCAATATAATGAATAACGAGATGTGATGGCCATCGTTTGCGTATTGTTTAATAATAATTATAGTTGTTGCCTCATTGCACATAAAAAAAACTTTGGTTAGTGTGTATATTCATATAGGGATTTAGGGAGGCTATTTTATAATTTTTTTTTCGAATTTTTTTTTCGAATTAGTAAACAAAAAATCCCAAAAGCATTATATACAAATTGCAAAGGCATTAATCCTCAAAGTTTCAACATTTCTGATCTAAATGCATTGCATTTGGCCAATATAAAATTATCATCATATAAATTGTCCTCCAATATTTTATATACACACATACATATGTATCTACATATGTCTATGTGTATGGATACAATAGTTTTTTCTTATAATACCTATAATAATCAACATATCATATGTGCATATATGTAGCTGAATTTTATGTGTTCATATAACAATCAGGATTCAAACTAAAAATGAAAAGGAAAGAAAAAAAAACGAAAACAAAAAATAAAGAGAAAAAACGTAACTAAAAAATAATAACAAAAGGGAAGCCAAGTGAAAACCTAGCAACATTTTAAAGTGCATCATTGCAAATATACAACAACGTTAGTTAGTCTAGTATACAGGAACAAAAATTACCACGAGAAGCGAAAAATTTGTCATTCGCTTAACACGAAAAATAGTTTGCTAAGTTTTTTTTTTTTATTATTATTTTTTTTTTGTACAGATGAATGTGCATGAAGGATGCATTAGGTAGGGAAAAAAGTGCATTTTAAAGGTATATATGATAACTAATAGAATATGGAATGCAGGCTGAGATATATAGTTTGAGTGGGTGGTAGTAAAAATACTTGAATAAATTGTGTATAGTTTGAAAATTGTATGTATATAGATATGTATATGTATATGTATTTCTGTGAAATATATGTAAAAAGGAAAAAGGAATAAATGTGGCGGATGAAAAAAATTACATAAAATATATGAGATATAAATAAGTATGTATGTAAGTATGTATATAGTACATAACAATGTACATAGTACTGGCCAGTTGCAAATTAAAAGGCAGAAATTCATTCGAGGCTGATTTGTGTATGAAATCATTTTTATCAGTCGTCAAGCCTCGTACTTACACTTTTCTCTCTATTCGACAAATTCTTTTTTTTTTTTTGTGTGTGTGTAATGATTTTGTTGCAATTTTATTTCCTTTTTTTTTGTAATTTTTTGAACAGGATGTAAAAAAATTTATGAAAGAAAAAAGAAAAAGTATGTACAGAATCATATATGATACATCAATCATTCAATGTATCCAGGATGTAAAAAAAGTTTCAGAAATTTTCAATATGAAACGAAAATAAGTCTAATACGAAATATGTAGGCTTAATCATCGGTCACGTAATATAATAATAAAATACATATACATATATATATACCTATACATACATGTATGTACATATATTTATGTGTAATGTACATTTTCATTATTGGGACAAAGATAATGAGTATAAAGATAAAATAAAAATAAAATTACGAATTAAATTTTCCGGTATTTATTTGCGATGTAATGATAATTGAGAAAAATTTTTAATAAAATGTTACAGTTTTATTTAAAAAATGCGTAAAAGGATGCGTACATCATACACGTATGAAAGTTTATTTTATTTTTATTTGTTTTTTGTAAAAAAAAAAAATAATAATAATAAGTATTATTATTTTCATTTTATCAACAAAAATATTTTTTTAACAAAACACAAAATAAAAAGAAAAAACAGACGACAACAGTGTGATTTGTTTATATTTAAATATTTCAGTAAAATTAAAAATTAATATTTACAAAAAAATTTTTATTGAAACAAATTTTATTTCACGCCTATGGAAATTAAGAAAAGTCTTTTATTATTGAATTAATAAAAAGCATTTAATATCGTATCGATTCGTCAATAAATAAAATTGAGAATAAGAATTTGTAAAAAAAAAATTTTCCAACAAATACTGATACTTGACTACATTGAAAAATTTTCTTAATGTTCTTAGAAAACAAATGTACGGCCATGTTTTTCAAAAAGTATATGCCGCAGCAAACTCTTGAAAATTATTCCCATCAATTCTTAGTATTTGAAACACAAAGTTACAGTTTTACTTCATTATACACAGAATCCCAAATTCCACGAATCTATGTAGCTTCAAATAGGTTCTGACTCCTAAGATAATAATCAAGGCAGATCATCAAAAGCTTGAGACCACCAGTTGGTGTAACTACAACAAATAGAAATGGGTCAAATACACTATTCCATTTTTAGTTTTCTTTTTTTACTCCTCTACGTCTAAACTATGTATAGTTAAGAATTTAAAAAAAACTGAACATTTGGTAGAAAAATTGAATGCTTCTGTCAAAGATTAAAATAAAAACGTATTTAAAAAGGATAAATTCTATAGTTTTGTCGAACAGTTTGAGGTCTAAAATATTTCGGTGCTAAGTGTTTTCCACCATTTTTCAAATTTATTTGTGCCAGAGTGAAGTTTCAGTCCTAAAAAGTATTTTTGTCAAAGAATATACAACAGTGATGAAATTGAATCAGAGAAAATACAAATAAAAAAAATACTCCTATCCTTTTTTCATTAGAAGTGGTTAGAAAAATTTCGAAATTAGGAAATAATAACTGTACCTTTTTTGGAAAAAAATACAACTTCAATAAAAAATCAAAAAAATAATGTTGAAAAAAAAAAAAACTCAAACACTAATTTAATTTAATAAACAAAAAGTTTTCATGTAAAAATAAAAAAATAAAAACTTAATAATAGGGGACAAAATTTTCAGCTTAAAAGTGCAATAAAAATTTTAGTTTTTCAAATACAAAATCACTTTTATGTTTGGATACTTTTTTTTTCTCTAAAATTTTCTAAAAACAAAAAAATACTTTATATGAAATTACCAAAACAGAAAAATTACATTTTCTTTGTGAATACACAAAAAAAAAAAAAAAACACAAACAAACGATATATTGGCAATTTCATACACAAAATTTGTATGCAATATGATTTCATGTTTACCAATTTAACAATCATTTTCCAATTAGTAAAACATTTTAATAGGTCCTTTTTTAGAAAGCAAAATTCGATTTTGTTTGCCTTCTATTTCTTCATTTTATTTTATTTTTTTTTTTTTACATATTTCTCATGTGTTCCATTGAAAATGTATACAAGTAAAGCATTGAATACTTGAATTTTTTTTTTATTGCACATAGTTTCTCAATTTGATCGTATGCGGTTCTACTAACTAGATTTTGTCTTAAAAAAAAAAAAAGAGGTTAAATTTGAAAAAAAAAATCCCCAGGGAAAATAATAATTATTAGGAACAAAAAAAAGAAGTATGCACTGCTGATGCTTTTACTACTTTAGACTTTTTTCTCATCGGTTGAAATCGCGCCTAAGCACTTAACTTTTTTTTTTTCACATACATATAGTTCAAGCTTGTTAAAAACAAAAAAATAAAATCATAGCTAGATGCTTTTTATGCGTATTGCAATTCCTTTTATAAAATGCATCAGATTCTATCCAGTAAGCAAGCAAAAGCAAAAAAAAAAAAAAAAAAACAAGTTAAAGGTATCATAGTAAAAAAAATTAAAATAAAATAAAATAAAATAAATAGAAAAATTACAAAAAAAAAATACGAAAAGAAATAAAAACAAGCTATTGGTTCCCCGGGAATGATGAACATAGAATACAAAAAGGACCATAATAGAAGGTGGAGATGGTTATCTCACAAAAAACAACAAATTCCATTTTTATGCCTACAAAACTCGCATATGTACTGAATATATTTTTGTGTTATACTTAACTAACTATATTCATTTTAAAAAAATAATAAAAGTCCAAACTATACTGTTATGCCTATTCTATGTATTCTCTACAAAGTAAGTATAACACCGCATCACATATTCCACCATTCATCTTACCACTAATCATACCACCCATCACAAAAGGTCATCCTAGGTTTTGGCGGATCTATGATTATGATGGCATATAGTGCAGCAGCAGCAATAACAACACCAACAGTTAAATCAATGCCTCTGATACGAATATAAAATGTTAAAAGGTGTACGCGCTTTGGTATGATTGCATTTCATACAACAACAAAAAATTCAAGTAAAAACAAAAAAGAAATGGTGGACGCAAAAAAGGGTGTTAGAAAAGTTTTCGTTTCCATGATACATTATCAATGTGTATCTCTATATAATTCTGTGGTGCAGATAGTATTTTATATACATATTTTGCTTGATATTATTTTGAATTTTTGCAAAAGGCCGCGAGATGAAACGCGCTATAAAACAAAATTAAAACTTCTCATCTCATTCCATCATAAAAAAACATAGCATTTTTACAATCAATTCAGTACAGAGTTGGTATAGGAACTTTTTCTACTGACCATTACTAAATTTTTATTTCATTCTTTTTTTTTTTTATTTCTATTTTTCAAAGTTGATGACCATAGGAGATATTTTAAGCACTTCAATGGCTGAGGATATGTATTCAAATGGCCAAAAACACAAATTGGATAAGGTAGGTCCTGTGTTTCCTATTTTTTGGATTTTTGTATTTGTGTAGACCGCGAATACTATTAACGCGGAACATAATATTTAGGTGCCTGTACTACAAATGTATATACTATGTTTAGTTACTATCTCTATATCGAATGGATATGCATTGTATTGTTGGATTATAAAAAAAAACAATACAAAAAAAAAAAAAAACTTATATAAACGATATGAACGAACGAAATATATCGCGTTCAGAGACTATCGCTACTGATGCTACTCTATACTGCTGTTGCCTGATACTGTATATCGCGAAAAATATGGCAGTATGAGGATTCAAGTTTGATACACAATAAATTTTTTAAGTCTACACACTCTATTTATATAATAATGAATGCTATATGCAAAAATAATATCGATTTTTTCTCAGCTTCTTTTTTTTTAATGTCCTTTTGTTTTTTGTTTTTGCATTTCCTGCCAACTTTCTGATGTCCATAGGGCATGGTAGTGTTGTTTTTTTTTATTATTATATTTTTATTCTCACAGTATTTTTTTTTTAATTTTTGGAAATAGTGTATAACAAAGTCCTTTTTTATAATACATGTCCTCATTGTTCAAGTGTCGAAGCAAATGAAAATAAATTCACTTCATATTATCCTTAAAATTTTTTTTCCATAGAACTATGTAACCGAACACTACCTTCCATACTGTCATAAACCCTAACCTAGCAATAAGTTGTTAATGATGATGATGATGATGATGATAATGATAATGATAATGATGATCATGATTTTACTTTTAATAATTCTCAATAGCCAGTACTCACTTTAAAAAAAAATCCTTAAAAAATAAAATTACAAATAAAAAACTTATATCAAAGGGAAGAATAAGCGTAAAAAAAAATAAAAATGAAAAATAACAAAACGAAAAACCAAGAAAAATAGCAGAAAGTCTATAAAATTTCAAGACTACACTCTCATAATAAACGTAAAAGAAAATTTCAAGGAAAATCTCATTTTTCTTTTATCTTATTTTTTTTTTTTTTTTTTTTTTTTTTCGATTTTGCTTGTCTTGTCCATTTTTCCATACCGTTTTTTTTTATTTGTTGGTTGTTCGTATTAAAACAGATTAAAAAATAGTATTTGTACATGGTTCCTAAAAATTCTTTCAACAAAGCAGATTTTTTTTTAATGAGCTGCGTCTTCATTACGTTTAAAGAACTTTTAGATATTAACGAACAGTTTTTTGTTTACTTCTTTTATTTTTTCCGTTTCTGTGGTTTGGTCAATTTTGAAAAAAAAAAAATTTTTTTTTTTTCTTAATTTTTAAAAGCAAAGAATTTCAATACTTTTTTTTCCAAACTTCAGGAATTATAAAAGCAAAAAACATTGAATTGAAAAAAAAAAATGAAAAAAGAAAATTCTTAAAATGATTAAGAAAGAACGTTTCAAAATAAATGAAATTTAATTAAGAGCATTTCGGTGGGAAAAAAAGTTTCTTTTTCTTGTCCGGCAGAATTTCATTTGTCTCGTTTTTTTTTTTTTTTTTTTTCTTAATCAAGAGAAAAATAAGACGCTAAATGAAGTTTTAAATATTATTTTCTTAAAGTATTATGTGGTTTTTCATTTAGAAAAAAAAAATGAAGAAAAAAATAAAATTTAATTAAAATTTCATAAGAAATTTTTTTCTCTGTTATTCATAACTTTTTATGATTATTGTTCTTTTTTTGTGATAAGAATTTGAATCTAAAAAAAAATGATGACAAAAAATAAAATTTAAAATGTTTTGAGGCAACTTTCTAACAAAAAAATTGTAAAAAACTATGAATTTTTCCTCTTTTTTTCTTTTTTAAATCTTTTTTTTAAATAATTTAATTATATTCAATCAAGTATTATATATTTTAAGTTATACAATAAAATCTCTACATAATATGTACATTAATATATGCTTAACAATAAAAAGGAATCATATTGATTGTATTTTAATTGATCAATAGTATATACAATTCTTCAATTCCCTTAACATATGGAGAAAAGATAGCTAACACATATCGTATACATATGTATGTATGTACTATACAAGTATTTAAATAGAATAGATATTTCTATGATCATAATAATAATGTACTTATATAAATTCTATGATATTGCATGTGTATCATAATTAAATCTCTAACAATTGGTTGGAATCACATATCAAACCTGTTGCAGTGCAGGTTCAAAACCACACAATTCCATAAACAAATTGTATATGAAAGGACATTGCCTACTTTCTGGTATTGAAATTATATATAAATATAACATACATATATGTTTACATATTGATGTATCTATACACTTATATAGAATGTAGTGTATTGTTTATATAAAATTCATAATATATATTTGTTGTATAATATATTCCATATATTTATATGTATGTAGAAATCTTATAGCTACCTACAATTAACTTGTTGATGTGTTTTCAATATATAAACTGAATATCTTAATCATAAATGTACATATCTTTAGAGATTACGTTTAATATTGTTGTTTCAATTTCTTGAAAGATAAATTTAATATGTGTATTCTACCATGTATTATTTACATTAGAAAATTTTTGAATAACATTTTATTAAATTCTCAAATTTTAAAGGTAATTAAATATATTTTATCATGTTGTTTAGCAGAAAACTGAGATAATTTTCTTATTGAAATATTTTAAATTGATTTGGTTTTCGTTGAATTTATAACCCTTTGAAGCTTTTTTGAGTATGGGATATCGATTTTGATGTGATAAAGATAACGCTCAAGATGATCTTACTGTCACTTTTAAATATAAATTTTTATAAATTCTATCTTTGCGATATTTCACTGTAATTTTATTTTGAAAATACACAAGTATCTAACGAATCATTTTCATCTCTTTGAACCAACAAAACCAAAAAATATTTTTTCCCATCTTCAAAAATAAATCACGGTAGTCTTTTTATTTCAGAACAACAACAAAAAATAATTGTCTTCTCATTCTGACCACATAATTCCTTTTCGAATGTAAAATTTCTTCAATTTGGGTGCGTTTTTATCGCTTTTATAATTAAAATAACATGTACATGTTGTCTCTTTTTATTGAATTTTCAATATAAATAAAATTGAAAGCATCTCCTCTTGAGATTTTGTATTATAAAAATAAATGTAAGTCGACACAATGTTCTACTACATATATATGTATACTGTATTACGGATACTTTTCACTAGTTAATTGGATTACAAGAAGACTTAAGAAAACTTAATTTTATATAAATTTCAAATAAATAAATTAAATGGACATATTGCCTAGAGAGACACAACTAATTAAAGAAAAACTAAAAGGACACATGGACATTGTTTGTTTTAAATGTTCGTTTTATTATAGAAAAGAAGAAAAAAAACTAAAAAGTAGAAGAAAAAAAAATACATACAACACAATAAATGTAAGAAATGGTTCATTAGGTGGTAAAAATATGTGTGAAATATGTAAATTGTGGTGTACAGCATTTTAAATACACAAATATACACATACATATGTACGAGTATGTAGGTACATGTATAAACTTCTATTATACATATATGACTAACAAAGGATTTAGAATGATAACGAAATTGATCTTAAATTTGTGACATTATCAATTTAAAATTTAATTCTAAAGGCGTTTATTTAGAATATATACGACTAAACGATTGAATTTTAGTATACAGTCTTAATCAATAAAAAAAAGGATTTAAATGGATATAAAAACAAAAGGAACAAATATGGAATGTTTGAAAAGCAAAAAAAAAACAAAAAAAAAATTCCATGAATTTTCATTAATTTGTATTTGATTTAATTAACATATGACATTTCTTACGATATGTAAATAAAAGTTTTAAATGTAGATGGAATATAAGTATTCAATTACAAATGTGTTTGCATTTTCTATACATTTTTTTTTTTTAATTTTTTGTCTTTCTTTTTTTAATCAGAAATTAAGTCAAAGGATATAATGAAGATTGATTTATGCATGAATTTAAATATCTCTTACAAAATAAAACAAAATACAATAAAAGATATCTGATCCGATATCAAGAAAAAGGGTTGAAAAAATTCAAATTGTAAACATACTGGTCTAGATCGTAATAAAGAAAAAAAAAAAATTTAAAAAAAAACGAATTTGACACTTATGTTTACTTTTTATTTGTTTTTTAAAGTTCTTATTTCATTTTATGTTTTCTATTTTGTCCTGTTTTGACTGATTGTGTTTATTTTGAGAAATTAATGGAATTAAAGTGTTTCCTTTATATTTCTTATGGGATTCATAATTATATCGTATTCAATGCAATAAGATTTTACCTCTTCCCTTTTTCAAACTTTATAGAAAATTGAAAATGCTTTTGCATTAAATGTTGATGATGACTTTGATGACCACTTGAATAATATGCTAAAGTAATTAAGCGATAATTATATGACAAACACATTAGAGGTATTCTAAACACATAACACAGAGCTCTTATAATTTATATAAATATATATTATGATGTAGATGCATATGTATGTATATATACTTTTTTAAGGCGCATACCAGTCATAATCAACTCTCAACTGAATGACCGCACCCTTTCTATTTAAATTAGAAAAAAAAAACACAAACATCTCTCTAAACATTCCGTTTATAACTTAACTCAATACCATTAGAGAGTCTTTTTAAAACAATACACATCCTTTCGTTTCATTTTCTTTACAGTTCAGTTAATTTTTAATATCTGTTGTTATACCAGAAAGGATATATGTACGTTTCATTTATATGTATAATGTAAACCACATACATTTACTATACACATTCTTTTTTTTTTTTTTTTCATTAATTTTTGTTTTTTACAACCTACAACTCGTGTTCGCGAACTTATAAACAATTACTTATTGTCCTCTTGATACTTAAAGGTGGCATTTTGCGTTTACGTTTACGTTTCTTGACCCCAAAGGTGATATATGAAAAACTAAAGGGTGTGTGGTTATACTATTTGTGATTCAAAAAGTAAAAAAAAAAAAAACAGCAAGTGGAAGAAAAAACAAATTTTAAGCTTTATTTCTTTTAATTTAAATGTAATGTAACCTATTCAGTAATACATTTCCAAGAAGACTCCCTAAGGATTGCCGCACCTTATAAACTTTTCATCGCACATAATATTACTCATTAAAGGATATAATAAAATGTGACTTTTTCACCTCACGGAAAAATTTTGTCATATGTGTGCTACGTTATGATGTGATGATGATGATGATAAGTAAATTCATCTACGAATTTCTTGACGATAATAACGGAATGAGTTAGGGATTTTTCTATTCCAAAATATGAATATCTATGTATGTATACCTACCTATGTATGTACATATGTATATGGCGCTCCTTCTTAGCATATGTTTCATTTTTTTTTATATGTGTATTGACAAAATTTAATAGTATATATTTTTTTTTTCAGTAAAACAAAAAACGCATATTTTTCTACACAAATGATTGTCACGAAAATCTAATTAAAATACTAAATGTCATCATCATCATCAAAGGTAGATATTCTTGAGGGACAACTCCTTTACTTACAAGGCATTTTTTTTTTTTTTTTTTTTATATAACAATAAAAACAAGAATAAGCAAATTAATGATAAGATTTATGTCTAAGAACTAATATGTGAGCAGCGTGAAAAATTTGAATAAAAAAAACACACACAGTAATAAAAAAAAAACGAATAAAAAACGTATTCTTAACGAATTAACGATGTAGTTTACACTCAAGGGAAAATATGTATGTTGCGTGACTTTGAACATTTCATTAGCAGGTCAACGATGATCGTAACGTACAAACAATAATAATTGTTTAAAAACAAAAAGACATAAAATATTAAAAAAAGCAGACAAATTTAAAATAACGTTGAAATACCTTGAATACCACAAACTCAGTGATTTTTACATGTTATTTAAAAATATAATGTAGTCATAGGATTCACTGAATTTTTTAGATTCCGTTTAATTTTAGTGTCTTTTTTTTAGGCTTATATACAGGGTGTTTCAAATTTATTTTAAGATTTTCTTTCTTTCGAAAATGCAAGTTATGAAAAAAAAAATTGAAAAAATCGAGTAGAATTTCTTCCCGAAAGTATTTTTCATGAATTCCATTTAAAATTATCCTTAATTTTCCTTTTTCAAATTCACGTCTTGAATGAATGAATATCTTATATCTATAATATAATATCTTATTCAATAACAGTTATAAATTTTAAAAATTAATTTATAAATAATAATAGAATTTTCTTCAAATAATTTTACGATTTTCTATAAATTTACAAATAAATCAAAGTTTCATGTATGACCAATAGGAAAAATTAATTTTATATATGCACATACATATGTAGGTACATATATGTAATATACATATCTTAAAATTTTAAATATTTCATTCATATAGATTTTGAAAATGTTTGTAGAGATATTGAAATTTTTGATAGATTTTCATTACAAATTTTGTAGTATGTAGGTACATATGTATGTATGCATGTATATACAACAATGTATTTTCTACTTTTGTTGTATAATAAAAGGTATGTATATCATCAATTTGTACAAAATTTATAGTATTTCATCTTAAAATATTCAATTTTAAACAATAATGTGCACATTATATGACAAAATTTCTTTTTCATCTTATATGTACATATGTATGTATGTACATATTCTAAACTAATATACGATAAACCATTGTGGCTATTATATAAGTGAAAGTCTATAAAGTATCTATAAAGTACTATAAAATAAAATCATATATATTATACTTAATATTTTATTAATAAGAAAATTTTGAGTATCTACCACAAACGATTAACTAACTAAACATTGTCATTGCTAAAATCTATAGAAATTGAAAATCTTCAATTAAAATTATTTTTCAAACAAACATACACACAAATCGTTTATAAATATTAAAATATTATTGTAACTGTAATCTATAAAATTGTTAGACATCGTAAATTGAAACCCTTTTTTTAGCGCGTAATTTACTTCAAATATATCCTTCATTCAAATTACATATTATGACCAAAGGCTATTTCTATAAAATTAGTATACTGTGAAATGGAGTTAATTTTGATTCGATACACATAAAAAATACACCATCTAATAAAAATTAAATTATCCTTTTTAGTTATATGTATTTGTTTTTTGTTGTATCACAATTACAATTACAATCAATTCGAAACGATTTTTTTCTCTGGTGTAAATACTTATCAATTTTATTCCAAGAAATTTTTAATATCTTTTTGTTACCGTGTGTACACACATTAAAATGCGATCATATATACCTACTAAAAGTTTATAAATGTACATATGACCCTTTAAAACTGTATATGTAGTGTATCTATACCAAACATTTATTGTATATCTTATAAAATCTCATGAGATATGTAAAAGACATTTCACTTATCTTTATGGGTTATTCTACATGTGTGTATAATAATGTTATTGTTATCCTTAAAAAAGATTTCATTTAAGTAAAGAAAAAGATTTTAACTAACTATTTGTACAAGAGTTATAAAGATTATCTAACTGTAAATGTGTACTTGTGTGTGTGTGTGTGTGTGTGTTTATTGGGATACCTAATTTATAAGTTTAAAATTTTATATGTAAAAACAAAAATAAAATAAAATAAAAAAAAATAAAAAATTATTGTATAAAGTCCTTACAAATTTGTTTGCCTTTGATTCATTTTCGATCTCGAATGACCTAATGACTTTTTCTGGATTATAAAGATTTTTAACCTTAAGGCTTAAAGTTAACTCCCTCTCTATAATTTTGTGTTTTCTTTCTTTTATAATAACTTTTTCTTTTATTTTTATACATGTAGATACAATCAAAATTTCACCCCCAATCAATTTTCTTTTTTGACCATCATATATTTATGTACTCGTAGTATGTACTATAATATGTAAATAAAAGTTTATATAATGCACACACGTGCATACATTTCTGAATATACATTAAATATACAAAAACGGATTGCAATAAGTTAACGATGTTGATGATGATGATGATGATGATGAATCTGAATGAATTTAATTCAAATTTTATATCTTTATACGTTACATATACGTACAAATTTAGAAATTCGATTTAAATAAAGAATAAATTTTACTTATTGTTAGTAAGTTGAAAATTAATGTAGAAAGGGTTATAACTCTTACCCAGATATTCATGTATTTAATAATAATCAAAAGTTTACATACATGGTTAAAGTAAAAATATCTGAAAATGACCAAACCAATTGGTCAGCAAGTTCTTATGCCCGAAGGCGATGATTATAAGAAAAATCAAGGAAAAAACAAAGTTTTGTTTTTGTTATAAATAAAATCTGAATTTGATTTTTAATTAAGAAATTTAAAAATATAAATACACACGAGTACTACATGACAGGTCTATACCATGAAATTTTTAATAAAACTTCAAAAAAAAAAAAAAAAAAAAAATTATAAAAAAAACACAAAATTTAAAAGTTCACCTTCTTTCTCAAAAAAAAAAATTTAACTTGATAAAATTTTGTACAAAAACTATAATTAATATTGTTTAAGTAATAAATGTGTAAAAAGAAAAAAAAATAACCCTATTATCCTTGATTATATTTCGTTAACATTTTACTCAAGAAAATTTTCAAAAAGAAAATCTAAAAAAAAAGGACAATTCAAGGTTGTTTTCTAATATTATAGCTTATTTTATGATCTTCATATACATTACATACAATATGAAAACTTTGCGTATTAATTCTGAAAAAAAAAAGTGTTTCAGAGATGTTAATCTTAAGAAGGATACACTAATAAATTTCCTGATTGAGCTATGTATATTTACAACAATTGTTTTGGGTATTGTGTTTGTACTGTGTACATGTCAGATAAATTGTGAATGGTATATTAAGTAATGAATAAGGATATTACCTATACGCTTGTTTTGAGACAAACTTTATTTCCCTAAGGATAATAGCCACTTATTGGTGCTGAGTTCTTAAGTAAAAATTTTCTTTCGCTTCTTTTACATGTACGAGTATTGTTATTTGTAAAAGTTTATGCATGGTTAATATTGTTTATCGGATTGATAAAATGTTATATTGTACAGAATCGTGGTATGGTTTACACATTATCATTTTCATTTTCATACATGTATGCGTATATGTACTCATTATATCTATATATTGCCACTATTTTTGGTACAGTGAAATATTGTATATATGTATGTACGTAATGAAAAGACGACAAAAGATTATTTTACTGATGTAGAATACAATTTTATAAGTTTAAATAAAGTGTATGAAACTGAATGGTTATTGTGTACTGTGAATGGTACACATATACATTAGCTTTTAAACATATGTATGTACTCATATGTGATGTACATAGCTTTAGTAATATAATTTTAGATTATTTTCAATTTTGATTTTTATCTTAATTTCACTAAGTTTTTAAAGGTATAAGATATTCGTAAAGTTAACATTATAATGAGTTTTGTACCTTAAGTTAAATACTATTCATTGACTTTCACGATATTATAAATGTGAATTCATATATACAACGACAAATTTTAAAGTTTTCAGGATATGTGTATAGTGGCAATAAAGGTTTTCTTCTTGAGATGAAACATAATTTTATATACAGATTCATGATAATGATTATCTGAATTGAAAAGGTTTAGAAAATTTAATAGAAATTGTTTTGATTTAAAAGAAAATACACCACGTGTAAGAAGTAAGTAATAAAAAACTTAAAAAAACAAACCAATTTAAATCAAATTATTTAATTAAGAACACTTCAGATATTTGAAAAGAAGAAAAAGAATCTCACAATTTAAAAAGAAAAATGAAAGTTTCATAGTTTAACATAATCATCGTTGGAAAATCGTTGTTCATTGAAAAGGAATTTTCAAGCTAATTTTAATTTTAAATATTCATAAAATTTTCTTTACTTTTTTCTGTTAATTAAAATTTAAGAAAAAAAAAATTAGTAGAAAAAACAAAATTCAAACTTACCTATTTTATGTTAATTTTCGATGGCAGTGGTGATGTCTTGGTGAAAATTTCTATTTATTTTTTGTTTTTTATTCTTTATAGCTTGTACCTGTAATTTAAATAATTTTGAAGATTTTTATAATTTCGAATTGAATAATCACACAAACTAAAAATTAATTAATTAATTTATTTTTTTTTTAAATAGAGATTTTAAAAACTTAGAAAATAAAGTCATTTAACTGAAGAGTTCGACACTGTCGATTGAAATTCTACGAAATAAATACCAAAACTTAACTGCTTCACGAGTTTGGAAAAATAAAATTAAAAAAATCGATTTTTTTTATCTTTCTTTTGAAAAACAAAAACAATATTGAAATAAAACCTTAGCGGTAAAGTAAGATAATATAAAACATAAATTAGACTACCTGCAGAAAAAGTGATTCAATTTAATAATTTCTGAAATGACATAATTTTGAGAAAGCTAAGACATTTCAAAGAAGCTTCCAAAAAAATTGTTTATTTCATAGGTCTACATTTTTAAACGTATTCTACAGGGTGTCACATAAAATTTCAATTCTTTGAAAATATTATAATAATTCATTTTCAGTTCACTTCTTTAAAAAAAAAAAATCTTATTTAAAACAAGCTAAGATTTATGTTTCTAAAACACAGAACTTGATGAATTAAAAATGCGGGGCTTTACCCTAAACGTTTTCGTTTGAAAATCATTATTTTACCATTTTTTACTTTACTTTACTCAAAATCATATTAGAACGAAGACGTTTAAGATCTCATTTAGAAAAATGTCCATTGAAAAAAACCTTGAAATGTTTTCACCATTCACTCTGGGCTTGCAGAGTTTATTTTATTTTTGTCATTCACTATTTCCTGAAATATTAATGATTAAATGCTTTCAATATTTTAATAAATTTTTACACAGTTCAAAACGTTGTTAAACATTACAACAATTTCTAAGAGTAAACAATTTCACACTTTTCCGATTCATTGGAATTTCAATTTGATCATAATTAAGAAATTCACGGAAAATTGTTTTCTTTTAACCAAGTAACTGCTTAAATGTTCTTCAATCATTTTTGGATAGTTACTCAAAATTTTTTTTTTTTCCAAATTTTTATTTCACAAAATTCCCTACCGAATAAATTCCCCTATTTTTTTTTTCTTTTTGTTTCACGTAATCACAAGTAAAATAAATTTTAACCCTTTAATATAAAATACAAAAATTTATTGTAATAACTTTACAATAATTTTACAAATAACAACCCCCATATCATTTCCGTTATCGTACTTCGTTTTTTTTTTTTTTAATAATACATAATTAATAAACACAAACCGACATTTTCCGACTTTAATATTTTTATTTGTGTGAAAAAAAAACTGATTGACCGTGAAATTTTTCGCATATATTTATTTATTATATAAAATTTACCGCCCTTACACACTCAACTGACAGTTAAGTTGGCTCAAAAGTATCTGATTTACATTTAATCAGGTACAAAAAAATAGATACACACATTTATACTGTATAGTCATTATTATTATTATTATTATATTAACCATAAAAATCATCTTCCCTTTATCAATAAGGTGATGTAAAATAAATATAAAGAAATTTCCTAACCAATATATTACCCCCCAACCATACATAATATAGTGTTAGACGATACAGCTTTCACGCAACATTGATTGCATATTATTTGCAAGGGTATTTTTCCTTTACTAATGCGTATAAATATAGGAAAATAAAGATATATTGTATAGATTTCTTGTTTTTTTTTTGTTTTTTGTTATTTCAATGTGTAAAACCAGGAAAATTTCTATTTAATCAAAACTCCTTTGATCATCCCTTTAAGACAAGTCAAACTAAAAATATCATCAAACATTTGTAACTTAACAAAAACAAAAAGAAAGGTGCAGAGACAGGAGTTTAACATGTATACGTACGTGTAATTTTTTTTTTTTTTTTCATTTTCTTTTTGTCATTTTAAGTAAATAAACAAAATCTCACCTTTTCACAAAATACAACAACAACAAAAATTATCAGGAAAGAAGGTGTCATTAATGTCATCAGCCTATTTTACAATCAACGTCATCATATTATTATCATCATATATAATTTAATTATTCACACTGATTTAAGTTTCATTTAATCAAAACGAACAAATATCGACTACACAAAATGAAACACATGAATTCTTAACACCCTCAATTCATCAATATTACAAGGTTATCATCACACATACATACATACATATGTATATCTCACATTTATTGAATACCATACATACAATTCACATCTATGATATAGTAAGGTTCGATTATAGATTTCTTTTTTCTAATGATCCTTTTACCCAGAACATTATCATCATCATCATTGTCATCGTCGTCGTTTTAGTGTCATACTTAGAGAAATATTCATTCATTATAAAAGATGAGAAAATGTCCTATGTTAAAAGATTTTATCTTAATTTTTCTTTAGAATGATTATCGATCTGGTATATTTTTTTTTCTCAAACACAAAGGATATAATAACTATTTAAGAAAATGTTAAATATTTTGCACAAACACTAATACTAAGAAAACCCAATGTACCATTTAATGTGATAGTTTTAAAAAAAAATTAAAAAAAAGAAAAACAAACACCTCCTTGATGTTTCTGTATCACCTTTATACATAGTTCACATTTTACGAGAGACACATAAAACTACACAAAGCTTTAGTATCAAACGTAATCGATTTGAGGTCTTTTAATATTGTTGAATTGAAACCCTTTTTTTATGTTTCGCGTGAATGTACATGCACATACATAACTCAAACCGCAGTCAAGTTACTTTAACTTTAACCTTAACCACATTTATTAAAGGAAAATACTTTCTTCCTCCCCTCATATGTAACTTCTAGTTTCTCGTCGTTTACTAACCGACCTTGTGTTCACCTTCCCTGTTCTACATTTATTTTTTTCTTACGATGTATAAAGATTCTTATTTTCTTTATTACTTTCCATTTTAATGACATCGCTCCTTTTTCATCAAGTGGTGGAGAAACAAAAAACAAATAACAACAAAAATTAAAAATAAAGTTGTTTTTTTAGTGTGAAAAAAAAAAAAAAAGGTGGTGACAGGAATTAATTCACATTATATGTACGAATTTCATTTTTCTTATACGATTTTTAGTATACAATACAACATCCTAACTTCTTTTAAGTGTTAGTAATCGTAATTATGTATTTTTTTTTTTTTAACAAAATAAGTTAAAGATTAAATTTATACTCACGATCAAATAAAATAAAAAGTATCATTTTTGTGATGTGATAAAATATTTTACTCATCTTTAGAATCCCACAAGAAATTAAAAATGAAAATTTTACAGGAGAGAAAATAAAAAAAGTTATTTTTCTCGATATAAAATTTATTACATGAAAATACATGATAGTGACGTGTAAGGATACATAAAAAAAAAGTAAAGTAAAGAAAAAAAAAATGATGAAAGCATAAGCGGCTGCTGCTGATGTTGCTATTGTTATTGTTGTAATGAATTTTATATTAACATTAAGTACAATTCACAATTTAACAGATTATACACCATCAGTACATGTTGTTAAGGATTTTTTTATTATACAATTATAAGACTGCGCTAATAATTCGAATGTAATTGTTTGACTTAAAGATTTTCCATAACATCATCTACGAAAGATGTATCTTTTTTTTGTTTTTCATTACGTAATTCCTCTTAACGATGAATTAAGTTTTTTATTTGTATGATTTCGTTATTATTAAGTTTTGTAACAAATCATAAAGAATTTTTTTTTTTTTTTATGATAGAAATAATAATAATGATTATAAGGAATAAGAATAGAGGGTGCTACAAAATTTAAAGAAAAAAAAATTGAAAAATATTATTTGAAACAAAATATTCTTATTTTCAAATTGCTATTGCTGTTATTACAATAAATTTCATATAATTCAACCAAAACTGTCTTGCCATGCAGTTTTTGAGAAGTCTCTTCTAGATCACTTTCCTAGAAAGTTAAAATGTGTAGTAACCGAAAAACATGAAAAACGACATTCGAGTCGGTCGAGAATCGAACCACGGAACCTTTACCTTGCCGGGGTAATGCTCTTAAACCATTGAGCTACCGAATGCCATGTCGTTTGCTGTTCTCAGTTATCACCTAATCATTGATGAAGAATACTCAAACCTCCTATAAATATATTCTCTTTCAATATTTCTCGAATAAATTTAAAATTTTCAAATAAATCACTAATGCCACCCCCCTATGAAATGAAATGAAACATTTTATTTTATTCTTTTACGATCAACAACTTAAAAGTTCTGATGACTTTTTAAGTTGGTCAATTTAATAAAAATGGAAAAAAAAATAATACCAAAGTATTAAATGTAAATAGGATTTTTTTTTTATTGTTTTTTATTGTGAAATTATTTTGATTTCATAAAATTCGGCACATAGCCTTCAAAAAGTATAAAATTTTGTTCATTTTTATATTTTTTCTTTAATTTCAAAAGTATTTTTATAATTATTTTGTTTTTGTTTTTCTTTATCGTTGGAATCTTTATTACAGCACCACTTTTAGATTTTAACATAATATAATATAAAATTCACTATAATGCGCACACATGATTAAGATTCAGGGATAACACCCTTAAAAACAATTCTTTTTGAGAATTTATAGAACAACTTTTTTTTTTTTGTATTTTTTGTTTTTATTTTAATTGTATGTATATACATACATATGTCTATTCAGTTATTGCCCCATATGCGTATGATGCACACATGTTTCGTAGTTTATATACAAACTAAATGTATGTATGTACGAGTATATATAATTATATTTTATACATATTATATGTATGTAGTTTCTGAACTAATTACTTTCTCAATAGTTTTCTGATGATGATTACAAAAAAAAAAAAAAAAAAAATTAAAACTTTTCATGGAAATTGCATGCTTATAGACGTTTTAAACTTTTTCACAACTTTTGTGCATCAATGCACTTCTTTTGCATATTTGTGTATATTCTCTCGCTAATACTACACTAAAATTAAAAAACAAAAATCAACAACAACAATAATAGTATAAAAAAAAATTTTATTATTATTGTTCTAAGTATGAAGCAAGAGTATAAAAAACAGAAAGACGAAGAAGAACAAGAACAAGAAGAAAAGCAATATTAATATCCATACACGTACATACCAAATAAATACCAAAAACAAAACAAAAAATAAGGACGAAAATCGTGCCATTAACGTCAGATACATATTTGTAGGGTATGGGATGAAAGTGCAATGAAGAATGAAACAATTTTCTCAATCCATATCTTTCACCCGCACATATTATTATGTACTATAAGGAGTATATGTGTATGTTCTTTTAGCACGTATGAACAAAAGTGATGATATATGGGTCGTATTATACTATGTATTTTGTATATTATTGCATAAACCACATATTGCCACTGTATGCATTTTATTTAAAGAATATTATCTAATAAGACCCCCCTCATTTTCTCATTTTAACTTTTCAAAACAATTTAATTGAAGGATAGATGATTAAGATTTAAACATAATATGAAAAATAGACACAAAAGAATTCCAAAAGTCTGTACATGTACACATACATATTCATATATTATATGCATTCATTTTTTGTACTTCCTCCTATTCATCAACTATGCAAATACCAACCAATATAATTTCATTGTTTAAGAAAATTCAAAAAAAAAAAAAAAAACCTATAATAATTTACGTAAATAGCGTGCAAGATGATCACATAAATTGTAGTTTTTCGACTGTTATTATTTTTTTTTTTTTACAAATGTTTTAAGGCGCCATGTACACTTTATTAGAGTAAAAACTTGAATTGAAAGATATAAATAATTGCTATTAAGTAATTGAATCATAAAAATTTTCCAAATGAAAATTTTAATTACAAGTAATTTTTTAGAAATTTTTTCACCTGAAAAATTCGAAAAAATACGCGAAAGTTCTAATTTTTCATTTTAAATTTTATTAAAATAAAATTTGAAAAATTTAAAATAAAGTAAATTTAAAAAAAAAAAGTGATAATTAGAGTGTTATTATAATTGGAAAATTGAGCTTTACAAAGGACTGAAATATAATATTTCGGTGTAGAAATTAGTTACATATTGTAATTTGTGAATTTCTCAAAAATCAATTATAAAATTAACCTTTTCAAAAAAAAAAAAAATTTAAAAAAAGAAAAAAAAAACAAAAACAAATATCTTAAATATTAATCCTCAAAAACGGTTTCATTCTTAATCCCAAATATTGTACCTATATCTTCTTAAAACCTCAATTCTATTGTGATTTTTGATAATTCCTAAGTTTTAAATGATTAAGTGAAGCATATAATCAGAAAAAGACATGGATTTTATACAAAAAAGCATATACATGTGTATATATTTTTTACAAAATCTTACCTATAACCTATACTTACGAGTACTTTACACAAATTTACAAGTCCATTATTTTTTGTTTGTGATACTAAGAAAAAGCTACTACCAATATACAGTAATTTTCAAATTATCATTTTTCTCCTTTTTATACTTTTAAAGAATTGTTTATTATCTGATTTTATTTATAAAATATAAACTTTTCATTATATAAACATATACATACAAGAGTACCTTCTTTGTATATGGTTCATTTAATTTACAATTTCAATCCTTTCAATATATCTACATCTCCACATTGAAAAAGAAATCCTCCCATGGTAATCAAACTTGACCACACGATACACAAAACTTTAAACAAAAAAAAAACAAAAAAAAACAAAAACAACAAAATAACGATATAAAAAAATAAAATGGAAAAAGAAAAAGCAGAAGAAGAAAAAGGATTTCGAATTAAAAAACTATGAACATAAGTTTACTCAATCTAAACTTATATATTATATAAGTGTGTGTTGTGTGTGTATATAAAACTTTTAAATTTAAGTTTATGCTCATCCAAAATGTATTTTCTTCAAGTTTTTTTGCAATAAATAATAGGTACCTAAAGTTTTTTTTGTTTATAATTTTTTTTATTTATTAATTTTTTTTTTAAGAAAAACTTTGAATGAAGCTAACTTTGAATGAAAAGTTTTTCTGCCAAGTTGAAATTAATAAACTTAAAATGATTTCTATCGAATCGGAATTTTTTTCTTCTTCTTTTTTCAATAAACATTAGAAACTGTTCAATATTTACTTTAAGGATAAAAAAAAACTTAAGATGTATAAATTTTGTAAAGAAGAAGAATAGCTTCTACTTTTATTTTAAATTATTTTTCTTTTTTACATAAGTCCATTACAATTTTTTAAACAAGAAATTAATAACTACACTGTGCAACAAAAATTAACAATTTCGAAAGCCAAGGAGGATAAAAATGCCAGTACATGACTGATTTTATAATGTTAGCCAGGGAATGTGTAAGGGCTTTTTAAATTTATCTAGAACCAGTTTTTCAATAGCTCATGCCAATTTCTCAATAAAATATTGACAAGCATTTTTGTAACCTCAAAATTTTAGAAAATAAAAAACTTCAAAAATTCATTTTTCTCCCCTTTTATATTTGAAGAAAAAAAAATCCTATTTTAATAATTGAAATTTAATCTATAAATCTTTTAAGGATCAAAAATGAAATCTTCTAAAATGTAAAATAACAATAAAATTTATTATTTAGTAATTATTTAATATACTTGCTTTATATTTAATTTTACAACAAATTACAAATAACTTAATGTTTACCACAGGCACACACACACACACACATACAAATATTTGAATAAATTCTTTATCTAATAAAGGTAAATTGTTTAATAGATACATATACTCGTATATGACAACATATAATATTAGAAAAAAACAACAACAATATAAAGATAGACTTTGAGTATATAATACTTTTAAGAATCTTTAGGATCCTTGTTGGATTACAGACAAGTCAAATGATTTGTATAACTTGACATTTAATTTCAAATAATGTATATACGTATGTACATACATAATTGGTATATAACAAATATAGGTACCTACATATGTATATAAGAGTACATGTACGATAATTTTGTATACACCTTGGTCAATTTTATGACTTTATGTCGTAAAATTAACAATAAACCAAAAGCAATAAGGATAAAATTAATACTATGTGTTTGTTATTATCTTATTTTGATACAAAATTGTATGATTAAGTATATGTAAATATTTTATTTTGAAAGATATTAATTTTTTTTTTCCTGTTGTTTATTGATAAGAGGTTATAAGCAACAACAAAAAAAAAAAAAAAAATAAAATGAAAAAATAAACAAACAAACAAAAAAGCTATTTAAGTTTTTATTTTTATCAATTTTCTAAAGAATGTACAGAGTTCTATTCTATTACGTAGTTTCATTTTTATTCTTCAACGTATGTATGTGCACATCACCCTATGTCCTGATAATACCTTATCATATGTGTTTTTTTTTTGTTTATTTAATATTTTTTGTTTTTTTTTTTTTAATCAAAAGATAAAAGTTCTTCACAAAGTTTATGTACAAAGGAAATTTTCTATATTTTAAATTTAAGTTCAACTTCAAATTTTTTATGATATTAATAAATGGTGATATCGTGTCGATATCTTATCAATTCACGTAAGTGAAACTATTGCACGACTTACATATATTATGTTTACCTTGTGCAGAAGTCAGTCAATCGATTTTAAATTTTATTAAGTGTTTTTTTTTTCTTTATTTGTTTTTTTTTTTTAATTTTTTTTTTTTTTCAGGATAAAAATTTTATTTTACGTATTACGAGTTTATTATTGAAAATAAGCTTTTTAATTTATTTATTTTTTCAACAAAAAAAGTACTGAAAGAAAAAACTGTGAGAGCAACAGGTGCGACAACAGCTGTCATGCCCTTAATTTAAGTATTATATTTTCCGACTTACATATATGTATACCAATCATGTATCTATATTTGAATAATTAAGGTTAAAATAAAGAAGTTTATATGTATCTATATATGATAAAAGAATTTATTTTTTTTATTGTACATATAGTGTACTTCGCATTAATCTTATCAATTTCTTTATCATTGAAAACACACACAATACTTTAGCAGAACTTTGATTAGAAAATTCAATATTGAATTAATAAAAAGTATGACTAACATATGACATATGGCAAAACGTTATATTCGTCTCGTATGAAAACATTATTTAATGCCTTATAAGTAGTTTCAACTTTTAATCAATTAAAAAAAAAAAAAATTATTGATAAGAAAATTGAGAACATATTACAAAGTAAAAAAATAGGGTAAAAGCTATTGCCTTATAACAAATTCGGGATATCTGAGTCAGATTTTTTAGTGAAAAGAAAATAAGATATTGCACAAAACAAATTCGGCAGGATAACAGACTACATATATTATGTTACTTTCAAGCTTTCAAATAACCCTTCTCTTTATGAAAACGTGTACATTTTTGACTTTATATTTCATAGCCACGCAATAAATATTTTATGTTTTTAAATATTTTTACAATACATTTTTACCAAAGCAAACAAAAAAAGTAAGACACACGTATGTGTATCTTTGGCGCTATACCTATACCAGAGACATCTCTTATTTACTAGGATTTAAAAGGAAATACATTTTTAAACGGCAGCTTTTTTTTTTGAAACGAGTGCTGATGGTCAAAAAGCATCAAGTATATAGAGGTTTATTGTAGCCGTTAAATTCAAATTTTTGAATTTTCATGTCTGTATGTTTGCAAAAATAATATAAAAAGGGGAATAATTTTGCTTCGAATAAGCTCATGATATGATTGGCTGTATAAGATTTCAAGAGGAGAAATGTGAAAAGAAGAAGCATGTAAAGTAAATTTAAGAAATAAAAAATAATGAAAAACACGCCCATAATTATAATATTCATTATAAATGCTTTATTTGTTTTTGTATACCATATGATATTTTTAAATTTTGTTTTGATTCTTATTGTATACATTTTTGGATATTTATATTTTGTTTCGAAAAACAAAAATATAATAATACAACTGTGTACAATTATTGTTGATGATATTAATTATCACGTTTTTTTGTGATATGTGAGAAATGAAAAAATATTTTTAATTTTCATGTTTTTTAAAATATACTGCTTCTTGTTCATTTTCATATTGCATTTTATAGTTCTTATTAAATAATGATAATTCATTCATTCGCATGATGATTTTTTTTTCTTTTTTGTCAAATTTCAAGATTTTTAGTTATTTGGTAACAATAAAATCTTTTTTATTTCACTTAAAACTTTTTTTTAAAATATTTTACAAATTTTATTTACATACGTAAAATAATTTGTATGGAAAATTTGTCATGTAACCCTGGGATTGGCTGATCTTATACAAATGTATACATTCGGACTTTGAGTCTTAATTTAAATATGATCCCTTCGAGCTAGGAAAACATGAAACTTCACCAATTCCTTCATTGGAAGGTCCTCACTATACATCCCAATTTTCAACGTCCTAGCTCAAAATTGGTAGAACAAAATATTTCTTTTTACCTATGCAAAAACACGAATTTGGTCGTGCGTATACAAATGTATACCATACATTTTATATGGAGATTTTGAAATTTTTTTTTCAAAAAACGATATCTCAGCATCCCGTGGACCAAAAACCGTAATTTTTTTACCCTAATATTTGTTGAAAAGTCCTTTTTAATCAACCCATGCGATTTTGTACTATTTTTACTTATCGAAATTTTCATACATATACAAATTCAAACATAATTAAGACTTCAATTTGACTTTGAAGGTCTGTATCTCAGCATCCTCTGAATCAAAAACTATTATTTTTGGATTAAAATATTCAATATGAAAATATTAGTTTTTTGTCCACGGGATGCTGAAATATCGTTTTTTGAAAAAAAAATTTCAAAATCTCCATATAAAATGTACATATGGTATACATTTGTATACGCACGACCAAATTCGTGTTTCTGCATTTAAGACTCAAAGTCCGAATGTATACATTTGTATACGATCAGCCAATCCCAGGGTTACATGACAAATTTTCCATAAAAATTATTTTACATACATAAAATTTGTAAAATATTTAAAAAAAATTTAAAGTGAAACAAAAAAGATTTTATTGTTACCAAATAACATTTTTATGTCATGTATTTTGAAGCACAACCACAATAACATTTCATAAAACTTGCAACAATGATTTTCAATATTCATTCAATAGAAAATAAGTAGAAATAATACCTAACAGTGTAAACTCGATAATTTGAACTAATTTAAACTGACCTTGTTAAAATTTTAGAACAGTTGAAAATATTAGATAGAAACCAGTTTACACTTTCAACGCTATTTTAAACAAAAATACCAAATAGTGTTGTAATAAATTCATTTGTATTTTTAAAAAAATAATTACAAAATTGATTATGACGATTATAAAATGAATTCTAAATTAGGTAATATGTACATATTTAACTTGTTTTTATTTCATCCTATTTCGAAAAGTAAAAATCAGAAAAAACCCCTTCACAAAATTACATAACATTATTAGCTAATTTTAGAAATTTAGGCGTTGAAAATAAAGAGGTTCAAATTACTGAGCTTATACTGTATCTATATTTAAGTAAAATTAAAGTAAAAAAAAAAAATTAAAAAATAAAAGAAAAAACATTATTTCAAAAAACATTTATACAATTATAATTCATATTGATCTTCTGTCTTTGTCTATCTTCAAATGATCGATATGCGTTTATAATTTGTATTATTCTTTTTGCGTATTTTCTTAATCCTTCCTACTTTTGTTATCTACTTCGAAAATAAACCAAAGTCAGCTGATGTGCATTAGTGTATTCAAAAAAAAAAAAACAATAGAAATGAAATTTTTAAGAAAAATACAATTTAAAAAGAACTAGGGTAGAATACCCAGTAACGAGCACTCCGGCAGTAACGAGCCCTTGGCTTTATTTTATTCTATAACTAAGATATTTTTATAAAAATACAGGTGAATATTTGCTATATATGTACTTAGAAAAATATATTATCCTTGCAATGCGTGGATGGTTTATCATTACAAACTCTTATTTTAAATATAATTCTAATAAATATAAAGTGCTACTCAAAATGGCATTTTTCTTAACATTTTCGTTAAGGAGATGAATATTACGTTTTCGTTAAGGAGATGAATATTTATTTCCTTTATATTTTACTAAAAAAAAGCGATAAATAGCTAATTTTTTTGAAATTACATTTTAAATTAGTTAAAACTTAATTTCTAGCACTTTATAACACTTTTATTATTAAAATATTTTATTTTTGGCACTGCTCGTTACTAGCTCTTTTCATGGGCTCGTTACTGGCGAAAAGGGGGCTCGTTACTGGTCTTCACGAATTTTGAGTTTTTTTCATAATTTTAATAATTTTACTGAAATAAAAACATATTTTTTGCGTTAAATTGCAAATCTAGACCCTTCAGAAAATTTATTTTACTCTTGGTTGGAATTATTTATCAAATACTTTAACCGTGGTATAAGCAAAAAGTCCAAAATTTTCCTTAAGGGTGCTCGTTACTGGGTATTTTCCCCTATTCAGAATTAGTAAACAAAAACTATGGGGAAAATTAATTGTTGTATGAAAAAAACGCTTATAATATTAAATATTTTAGTTTTCTAAAAAAAATTTTCTAGGCGATCCTCAAATAATTTTTATTTTTCATATAATTATTTTAAATAAATTAATAAAATATTTGAAAAAAAAGTAAACAAAAATAATTCATCATTACAAAAAAAACATTCATACAATTTTAATTCATATTGATCTTCTGTCTTTGTCTTTCTTCAAATAATCGCTATGTATTTATAATTTTTATTATTCTTTTTGAGGATTTATTCTTATAGTCTACTTCGAAAATAAACAAAACAGCTGATTTATAGTACAAAATTCAAATAAAAACGGAAAATATTTAAATTGAGTTCGAATGTTTCAAAAGCTATATTTAAAAATTTTTCGAAGCAAAATATTTATGTATGTTTGCATGTTCTTGATTTTTGAAAGAGCTTGAGATTAATCCTCTATTGTATAAATTGATGCTTTTTGTGATGGTTAATTTAAAAAAACCCTAGAGGAAGAAAAATTGCCAGTCGGCAAGGAAGTTTAACAAGACTGGAGATTTTTCCAATTGGAAACACTGGGAAATCAAATAACTTCTTATAAGAAAGGAAAGGCGGAGTTTTCAATACGAGACAAACATTTTTTTTCCAAAAAACTCATAAAATAAAATAAGGAATTAATTGAAACAGTTCATTAAGAACAACAAATTAAATAAACTTTAAGAAAATATTTCAAATTATATGAAAGTGAATTGAATAAGTTGTTTCCTTAAAAACACAACTGAACTAAGTGAATGGCAAATGAAAACTGATAAAGGACATTTCGAATGGAATAGGTAGGCCGTAGGGTAGGACTCGATATTCAGGCAAAATTCATGATTTCGCTGTATACATATAATTTTCAAGCGAATTTAAATTACAATAGGTGGAGTGATATTTGTACTACGCAAGGATAATAAAAAGTGTTGGAAAAGATAAGGATTCAAGAGAAAAATATTCAAGATTTTATTTTCAATTTTAAAATAAAGCCAAAATTTATACTTAAAGTTGAAACTGAAAAACTCAAAGTGAATAAAAATTACTAAAGTAAAAAAATCTATAACTAAATTAATTGGTAGATTTTTCTAATTTTTTTGTAGTTCACAGCTTTTCGTAAAACTACACCTCGAAATAATAGAATAACTTGTTTGCCATTACAAGGTTCTTTTTTATGTAAAAATAAGAATCGTAAAAATGAAAAGAAAAACCCTACACATTTAACTACATAGATCGAATCATAGGATCCGGATTTATTTAAATTTAATTTCGATTTTGTCCACAAAATAAAAATTAAATTAAAAGTTAAATGGTGATATAGTCCATTTTCATAACTTTTAACAAAATAAAAAAGTACTCGTACTTCCGTAGTTAATAGACCGTGAAACTTTTTTAATTGATGATTGATACTAATCATCTTGAAGAGAACACATGTTGTACTCAAACATAAAATTTTCTTTACTGCTATTTTTTACTAATAGATGAAAAAATGTATAAACATATTTATTCAATTTTTTTTTCGAAATTAAAAATATTAATGATTTCTTAATCACTTTAAATTTTCCATAAATCACCTCATCTAAATATTCATTCAACCTTAAAAACTCACACCATCTTTCATCATATTCAAGTGTATGACTAATTATCCTGTAACACCTTATACACCTACACAAATATCTTTAAATCATTATTAAAAAAAAAATTTTTAAAAAAAACACAAAACGTCCAAAATGTTTTTTTCACACTTGTTTTTTATGTTTATGTAAATTTTTCCCATCATTAAAATTTTACACTGGAAAAATTTTCAAATAATATTCTTCTTTTTATTTTTTTTTTCTCTTCTTTTTTTTAAATTTATTTTTCTTAACACACTGGGACAGATATATCGTATTTTATAATGAATTTAGTCAAAGAATGGCTTGACATAATTTGCAATTTGGTGTAAAATCAACATAACAGCACAGCACACACGCACACAAATATATGAATATATATGTATATACAACATATGTATACCAATTTAAAGCTATATATAATATAAGGAAATAAGTATATAATTCATAATATATGTAAAAGTTTCTATTTTTCGGACAATGTTGTTTTCTAAAAAGCATAATATAAACAAGAATATGTAAATTTTATTTATCAACTCCCCGAGCCATCATTACATCATACTCTCTGACAATCCCGGACTGGGATAATAAATTGGGTGGCATATTATATGAAAATATAAAAGTACAAGGTATGATTATATGCTGACTAAAAGATTACGAACGAGAAATACTCTTACATAAGTCCAATATTAATAAATTTATTAAAGGAATGAGAAAAATATGAGAAGAAAACTGTTTTATGCGGGTGGCCTTATACTATGCATGTAATGTATGTATGCCAACATAACTGAATGAGTAATTTATTAAGCAATGTCCGCCATTTTTCTAAGTCCCCTTAATTATGGATATACATATGTATACATATAAATATACAAATATATTAGAAAGGGTGTTGTTTTAATTTGAAATCCCTTTTAATATTGAGTTCCAGAATTTGACCTGAAGTATATCCTTACAAATCGTGTATATATACATACACGTGTAATATTAAATATACGTATTATAAAAGTAATACTTCTCATATTATACAGAAAGGTTCCTTTATACTTCAAAACTTTAGCTTAGAAATTTCCTTTTAAGTATCTAAATCCCAGGCAAAAATATATTTATGGTATATACACATATCTACAAGCAAACAAAATAACAGTTATCATCCCATTTATAAAGCATATCTAATGAAAATTTTACCCTCATAATACACAAAATATTTAAAAAAAAATTAAAAAAAGAAGAAAAAAACACCCTCTTGATGTTTCGACATTAAAATATGTATAATATGGACTTTCTTTTTTATTTTTATCTTTAGATATAAACAAAAGCTTTAAACATTAATAAATATATATCATGCATCCTTCTTTCATTTTTCAGTTCTTCTACTTTTTAGGATGATATAGTAAATCCCTTTTCATTACGTTTAAAAGTAAAGATATACACGTAACTTTCTCCATATAAATTAATGACTAAAACTTATTATGTATGCGACCCAACGCAAGGTTAAAATTTTATAACGAAAATTCACGTAAGCAAATAGATAGATAAATTGATAATATATATATATATATAATATATGTATGTATGTATTAATTGTATTATTTATATTTATGCGATGTAAGCAACATTTTAATAGTAATATAAGACCTTATTATGAGTGAAATTTCATCCACAAGTTGAATGGGATAAAATAAGGTAGGCGGCTAATAATTTAACTAACTTAAAATTTGTATATCTATTTTCATAAAAAAATAATATCTACATAATATGTACATATATACTGTGCATATATAGGTACAATAAAATAAAAAGAAAAGGTTAAGTCATCCCTCCCACCTTCTCATAAAGCTCATGTATTATAACCATTATTTGTATTATTTTATTTTAGTTGAAAAATTTTTGAATATCTAACTAATCGAATTTCTACACAACTCTACATATGCATTTACGTATGTATGTATCTATACCTTTTTATATAATTTTTGTTAAATTTATTAAACAAGTAAAATTAGTATCCTTAAATGAACAAAAAAAAAAAAAAAGTACACTTGTGTTGAGAAAAAGGTTTGTTATATATGAGATCGAATTTCTAAATAGTAAAAAAAAAAACAGTAAGAGTATGAGAAAAATCCCTAATGTTTACGAAAGAAAAATATTTAAACAAAGTTTTGTGATAAATGAGTTTTTGGTTACTTAAAACCCTGATTTAGAATTTTGTTTTTCTTCCTTTTTTTTAAAAAAATACTATAGCTATATAAGGTATGAGCTGAAAGGTTAATATGTGTACAGAGGCTCAACAGAATATATATACTGTTGTTATGCTGTTGTTATGTAACCTGTCAGCACCATTTAAGGGTATACAATTTAAATTTAAAAAAAAATATATTCATGTAAATAAACATCGCACCCAAACTGCAAAAAAAAAAGGAACCATAAAACCTCTTTTCCATTTAATCAGAATTATTTTATTAATATATCCAGTGAAAGTAGCTTACGGCGACAAAGTTATATTATTGTGTGGAGGATTATTTCTTCAGGTAGCTTTCGTATCAATTTTCAAAATGATTTTTTCAGATTAGTTGCTGTTGTTGTTTTTTTTTTTTTTCTTTTATATAATATATAATATATTTTTTTGTTTTGTTTTCTAGAATCTTTAAATAAAGGCATTACGCACGATTACGATTTAATATAAAAACAAAAATAACAAAATTATATTATGTGGGAGGAAATTGAAACATGTGTGCTTAGAATTAAGAAGGATTCTTAACTTTATTTTTTTGTTATTTTTTTTGTTGTTGTTGTTTTCTCATAGCTTTTTATGTAAAACCTTCTTTTAAAATGATGAAATGATTTATTTTATGTTTAACTACAAAAAAATAAGCTCATTCATGAGATAATCGTAATACAGGAAAACAAAATCACAAAAAAAATCAAGAGGCAAAAAAAAAAATTTTTATCTAAAATCCTTTTCGTACAAAATTTGACAGTTACACACATGTGGCCACGATTAATGTACTTTTCTCTGTCCTTTAAACAAAATTATAAAAAAAGAGATGAACAAAAATATTTAAAAAAAAAAAAAAACAATGATACGTATCATTCTCAAATAAAGTCCACTTTTAAATTTAAAGATCGTGCCAAATTATTAAATCTGAACCCATCTCTTAACTTGACTGACCAGTCAAGAAACAACAAACTCAGTATGTGGACCCTTCTACAGTTATTTTTTCTGAATAATTCTTTTATTATTCACAACAGAAAAGTAAATATCTCTGATCTAATTTTCTGATACTTACATTGTTCAGATATTATAATGTATCTGTTGTTTTGGAATGTCCTTAAGGACATTTATGTATTTCTTTTTTTATATTCTTGTATTATATTTTTTTTTTAATAAACAAATTTTCTCATTTATTGTAATTTCCAGTTCATGTCACGTAACTTTAAAATTTAGAGAAAAATAATATAACAAAAAAGAAAGAAAAAATTCAAAGGGTTTTTAACCGTGAGAAAAGATTTACTCATGAGAATATCAGATGTGAATAATAAATCAGGGAATTAAAAATGAAGATTTTTTAAGTAAGGGAAAATAAATAAAAGATAATAATGTATTTTGGTTTATTCGTATGAATTAAAAGTTAAACTTGATGCTTTCGTTCATTTTAATTTTTTAGAAAAATTTTTGTTCAAAAAAACTAATTTTTCTAAAACTAAAAAAAAAATATATTTTTTCAATTTAAAATTTTTTTTCATAGTTTATCTAAAAAATAAATCAATTGACCTGTTTTTAGTCACAACTATCTTGAAAAATAACACTAAAGATCACACCTTTGACCTATGAAATTACAACCCCAATTTTTAAATAAATATCCTGAATAGGAATTTTAAAATAAGATATAATAAGAAAAGGTCCCGGACCCGAATTTATAATTTGAAAATTTTCAACCTGTTCTTATTACAACCAACATGTTAGCCTATGTAAATGTTTGTCCGGTTTAGATGTTTAACTATGACACGCGTGCGCCACGATTTATAAAAGTTGTTTTTTTTAGAAATGTAAAATTTCAATAAAAAAAAAAAAATTATAATTGAAATTCGAGTTTCTAACATAACTATAATTTTTAATCGTTTTGTGTTTATAAAACATGTTGCTTAAAAGGGACAATAAAACAAGTTTTTTTTTTTCAATTTTAAATTTAACGAACTAAAAATAATCTAAATAATTTATATTTAATTTCTTCCTTTTAACATACTATTTTTTCAGCGTAAGTATTTTAATAAAATTCCTTTTCTAAAGTCCAAAAAAATATCTAAAATAGCAACAACAATAAAAAACTTTTATTTCATAACTTGTATTTAATTATAAAATCCTAGGTAAAAGCATATTTTACAATCCTTTTTTTTTTCTTTTCATATTCATAAACTTCATCCGCATGTAGCATAAAACAACATCAAACTATTTACCCCCACCAAAATATCTTTTACTCTCTGTTTAAAATGCAAGCACTTTATTAATTTTTTTTTTTTCGCATAAGTTTTGTTCATTTATTTATGGGAAAAAAAAATACAAATATTTTTCCCAAAACTCAATTCATAATTATTTTTTTTTTATATTTTATTTATTTTAAAATAAAATTTTATGTTTTACATGTTGTACGACCATTTTTATCTTAGAGCGTTTCATTTATGTTAACATCATATTCGTTTCTGTTTTTTTTTTTTTTTGCTAAAAGGACATTGAATATATAATTTCATTATACTTATTTGACCTCTTATTTCGAATTTAAAAAAACAAAAAAACGTAGAACATTATTTTTTTGTGTATTTTATTTTCACATTAATTTTGTTTTTATCCACTTTACAGAGAAGGTGTTTAACCTGAGGACTTTATCTTATAATTTTCATAATGCCCCCATGTGTGTATATATGCGCTCATAAACTATTTATCGGATTAAGTTTTATGAAAATTTAAAATTTTTTAGAATATTTGTAATTGAAATAAAAGAAAATATAATTTATATTGTAGTTTGTATTTTTTACTTCTCTATGGAAAATTGTTTGGAGTTTGTTTTTCTTTTTTATCACTAAAGGGGTTGTTTTAAGTTTTTTTTTAATGTTTTTATTTCACATACATATGTATGTATATGTACACGTTTGACGTTCGTTGTTCATAAAATTTTAATAAAAATTCTATTAAATTTTATGAAAATTAGTTGATGTTGTTTTTTCTTATTTTTTATTTTTTCGTTTTCTATAAATTTAAGTTATAAAAAACAAACGATTAAACTTTTATAATTTTAGAATGTAAAATGAAATTTTCATTTTCAAGTGAAAATTTTATCATGAAATTTATTTTATTTTCTGTTTTGTTTTTTTTTTTTTATAAACAAAAAAATTTTTGAAATAAAATATGAAAAGTTTTTGTTTAAAACAAAAAAAAATTGAAATTGAAAAAAAAAGATAAAGAGCGACATTATAAAGTTTATTACAATGTTGAAAACTTTAGTTATTTTTATTTTTTATTTTATTTTTATTTTTTTTTTTTCAAAATTATTTTCTTTGTATCTAAATATATAAAGTTATAATGTAAATAAAAGGTTAATTCAACCATAAATAAAATATAAAAAAAATTAAAAACAAAACGAAAAAACACACATGTAAAACAAAATCTGAACAAAAACGCTACAAGGTAAATTGAATATAACAACAACAAAAAAAAATCTATACAAATTCATTGTGTAAAATATATGACAAACTAATAAAATAGAAAATTATTATGTTTTTTATCTACATTTTTTCTCCATATTTTAATTTTTCTACTATTTCATTATTTTGTTTTGGTTAAAATAAAACATGTACGCACAAAATATGAATGTGATGTACGGGTGCAAAAAAAAAAATATTAGTTAGAAATTATGAATTTACAAAATTTGTGAAAATCTATTTGAAAATTTGATAATCTTCATACAGAAATATGTACATATGTATGTACTCCCGTCTTTCCTATTTTTAATTCATTTTCCCACACCATACTGAGCGATATTGTCGAAATGCTAACAAGAATTTTAGAAATGAGAAAAAACCAACGAATTTAGGAAGGAAGAACCATTTTCCTCTATACAAATTTTCTGATATAAGAAGAAACATCTTTAAAATATCCTAACAAATTCTGGCAAATTTTACGAAGCACCTTGCTATTTAAATATCAAGTAAAACTCTTAAGCCGAAATCTCAATATGTATACATGTACAGTATATCGAAGTTATTATATGAGTTTGTGGTTGAAAGTTCACATTTCTGTTTGTTTCTAATTCAAAACTTTTCCATCATATTCACTTTGGCTCATTTTAGAAAAGAACGTTTGTTCAATTAGCCACACACACACACATTACAAGTACCTGCATTTCTGTTTTTGTTTTAATTTTAATTTTATTTCATTTTTTACTTTTATATACTTTTCTAAAATAACCACTCATACTCTCTCATTCGGAAAAAAATAATATAAAAATTCTTCTAAATTCTCATCCTAAAAATGATATTTCTAAGAACATCCTTTTTCATCCTTTTTATGTTTTTTTTTGTTTTCTGTAATTCAAATTCATACTCTTATAACTTTTCGTTCTACTTTTATTCAATTTTCTGAAATAATATTTCTATGGCTTGTATTTTTCCTTTCTATAAATATATTTTTTATAATAACAAAGTCCGTACCGTTTTAGTCAAAAGTAATCAAACAAAATGTAATAAGTGAACCATGTTGGCTTTTTTTTTCTTTCTTCTACATATTATAAAATAAAACTACAACGATACAAAACATTTATGTGTATGACAAAAATTATATTCTAATGTAAAATATCTAATTTTTTTTTTTATAAACATACATCCTTTTTTTTTTTTTTTTTTGTTGTCATAAGAGAAAATCATTTTATTTTATAAAAGTAGAATATAAAAAAAAAAAACAAAATTTTTTCTATACTGTATAAGTATACTTTGTGTAAAATTCATTTTAAATTATATTTTTGCTGGTCAAAAAATGTTTTTTTTTTTTTTTAATGTATTTTCTATCTAACTAACACATATGTGCAATATGTACATATATGTATGTGTAGGAGTATAAAATTTTCTATAGAAAACTTTTTTGAAATTTTTTGAAATTTTAGATATACACAATACCTATAAAACTACATACAACAACAACAAAATTTATACTCCTATATTATATGAAAATTGGGAGTTTACCAATTTTATTTTATTTCGTTTTTTTTTTTCTTCTTTTATCATAAAAATATAATATATAAAATATATATATGATACATACATATGTATATAATATTTTTGTTGTTTTGGAATTGAATTTAAATGTAATACTTTTAAAGTTTTATTTAACAGAAAAAAGTAATAAAAATAAAAACACAACAAAAAAACAAAAAAAAAACAAGTCATAGATAAAAAAGTATAGAAATTAAATTCATGTAAATGTTTAACAAAAAAAAAAAAATAATAAATAAAATAAAAGAAAAAAGATAAGAGTTTTGTAATCCCAAAATGTTGATCATATAAGGTATATTGGGGTTTCTTTTCAGGAGATCACTACCATATATGTATATATGTAGATACAATCCTTTTGTTTATATATTCATATTTTCCTTCATCTTTTTCTATTAAAACCAAAACATAGTAGAAACAAAAAAAAAAAGGGTTGAATATCTGCTCAATTAAAAGAGTTTTTCCAAAATAGGTATCCTTTTTTTTATTATTATTACTAGTGTGTATATCTATAATTTCTCTCAAACACACATCATATACTCGCATGGATATGTATATTTAAGGTTTTGTGTTTTAGCTTTTTATGTTGTTTTTCTTGTTTTTTTTTTTTTTTTTTTTTAATTTTTTTTTTTATTATTTTTGGGTCAAATTATACCCAAAAGGAAAGTTTTCTTTTCATTTTTTTTTTTTTAGAAAATTTATATGTTAACCTTTTGTTGATGATTTTTAAGGACGTTCGTAAGTCTTCAAAAAAAATATATATATATATACATACATATATATAAAAAAAAGATCCCAAAGTATATAAATTATTATCATCATCTGAGAATTGTTTTGTATAATGTCAAGAAAAGAATTATTTTTCTCGTGTATACATTTTTTTTTTCAACATGAAAATAAGTAATAGCATAACACAAATGAGTAAAATATATTCGAGAAATAAAATTTAAATAGAAAAGTTTCAGATTTTTATTATAAAAAAAAAAGTAAATTAGATTCATTTGAAATGTAAATGTGTACAGGACAACGACGTAATTAAAAAAATAATTATCGTAATGAATTTATTTTCTTTAATGAAGTGAAAATGAAATTAATTTAAAAAAAAACACACACACACACACACATAAACATTGTCTTGAAGAAGATATTAAAAATAAAAAAAACCAACAAATAATTTAAATTAAATTAAAAGAATTTTTTTTTTTTTGTTCTTTTTCCATTCAATTGGATTTTTTACTCGTTTCATTATATTTTCATTTATTTTTTTATACATATCTTCTATATTTGAATAAGATACAACCCTTTTTTATCTTTAAGTTTTGTTTGTTCTAAGAAATTTGATATATCAGCAGTCAAATAAAATTCTGTTCGTTTTAAATTCAAATATTTAAACTTCATTTGAAATTTTCCTTTTTTTTTTTTTCAAAGTTTTATGCAAGTTTCTATATCATTGCGATTCATAGTTAAGATAAATGCAAACAATATTCTGTTTGAACTAACAAAATATTTGAGATTTACATTTCGAAAAACTTAAGTACATAATAATATAATTGAAAAGAGTTCTATATTTTACATCGAAGTTAATTTCGATTTTGTATAACATATTCATGAAGCGTTTATCCTAAGGATTCATAGTCAAACTATTATAATTTTGAAACATAATTTTATTTAAAAGAATAGAAAAAAAAAATTGAAATTATCTTTGTACTGGATTTAGGGTCCTACTATAATTATAAAGGATATAAATTTATAGTTAATTAATTAGTTGAAAATTTATTTGTTATTTACATAATTAGAACTAATTTTATTCTTCCGTATCATAAGACTTGTTTGATATTTTTTTTCATACAGCTTTACCTAGTAAGTGGAACAGGATGATTACATCAATGAAAATATTCACTTTAGTTTTTGTTAATTGAAGAAGGTGGAAAACATATGAGGAGGAAGAACGTTTCATAAATGACAAAACGTATTTGAAAATGAATGTGTATTAAATTTTCATATATAAAACTTCACAAATAAAAATTCCAAAGGGATTAAATCTCAAGTCGTACTTATTTGTTCCTTAAAATTATTTCTAATTGACAAGTTATGTTGGCCCAAGACTTCTAAGTGTTTTATTGCCTACCATCCGGACCAAAAATAAAACATGTTCAGAGGAGGTGAAAGGTTAGAGATAATTAAAGATCACACAACATCGGCCACTAATAAAAATACCTTTGATTTTGAACTTATCAAAATAAAAATTCAAATGAGTATCCTTTTATCGTCCTTTTATCGTACGAATGGCACACGAAAGAATTCTCGAATGGGACCCTTTCTAAATTTGAAATTTAATATTTAAACTAGTTTGAAAAAATTCTAGGGTTGATTTAAAGTATGATTTTTTTTTAAAGTAATTTTGAAGATAAAAAGCATAATTAAAAAATTAAATTAATTTTGAAACTAAAATTTTATCGAAATAAGATTTTAAAAATTACGAAAAAAAAAAATCATTGGAAGAAAACCTTATGCAAACTAAAAATTTTCCCTCGCAAAGCAATCTGAATTTTTACCTTATAAGAGTTAAAATAAAAACCAGAAAACTTTTTAATTTCTATAACCTTGTTATTTCCCTCTTAAATATTCAAAAAAAAAAGATTTTTTTTTTCTTTCTTTTGATTAAATTTGCATATCATAAAAAATTAAATTAAAAATTCTTTTATACTCGTTATTACATTCAATTTATTACAATGTCCATTTATGAAAATATCTTGTTAAACAAGTAAGGGTTCTTAGATGTTATCTCTCACACCTTGAAGATGTACAAAATGTGAAGATATGAATTTTTATAAAGAAAACTCAAATAAAAACAAGTTTTTTTTTCTTCTGTACTTTGATCATTACCGTCATCATTATCATACCTTTTGTATCATTTAAATATTAAGAAATTTTATTATTAATTTTTTAACATCACATATCTATTTTAGTTTATAAATAAATTTTGTCGTGTTAACATTAATTTTATTTTTAGTAGAAAACAATTTTTTTTTTTTTTTTTTGAAAACTCGAAGATCAAAAAAAGTACTTATTACATCTTGAAAAATTTAATTAAAATCGTGAAAATTGAATTTTCACAAAAAATCAATTTTTTCTATTTTGTTTGGTTTATTTTTTGTTCTTAAATTAAATCAAAAGTTCCTCGTTAGACTTAAAAAAAGCAGTAATTTACAGTAAAAAGGAAAAAGTCATATATTTTCACCTACGTTGACAATGGATGACAATGAATCTTTTACTGAGAGAAAAAAAAGAAAAAAAAAACAAGAAAAAGTTTTTTTTTTTTGAGAAAGTGTAATTGAAGTCCTCTGATATGAATGTGGTCATAAATAACTTGACGAAGAGAAGACAACAAAGCAACATACAAATTGATTTACGGCTTTTCATCATAAATATGTATATATTCAACATATAAAAACGGACAGGACAACGTACTTTCCTCTGTATATATGTATGGAATGTACTGACACAACATACATACATATATACAGGTAAATGTGAAAAATATGGATGACAGGTAGGTTTTGTATATATAATTTTTGAAGACTATAAGTTTAATTTTTCTTTTCAAATTTTCTTGTTTTTTTTCTTTTCTTTCGCTTTTGATTTTTCGAAGTAAATGAACATAAAAAAAAATTTTAAAGTGGGTGGTGGGTTAAATGGTTGTGATTAACGTTATGGTTCTATGTTGTTGACGACGATGATGTCGTCAGTAAAGAAAAAAAAAGTCAGAACCAAAACAAAAGATTTATTCAAATGCATTCTAGCTTAACACCACATCTATCAAAGAAATTTGGAATGAGTATTTTTCACGAATTCTGCACATTTTTTTAAATATATTTTTTCGTATTGTTTTTTGAAATGTTTTTTCTTTGCATTTGCAATCATTCGTCTGTATTTGCATCATTATCATCATCATGTATAGAATACATATACACACATATATCAAAACAAAGAGACAAAAGTCAACTCATCAAGGTGATGCATTTTTCCTGTTATTTGAAAGGTCTAATGGTCTTGGGTCATTAATATGTTACCCAGGCGAGGTAAGGGTTTAATCTATAAAGAGAATGAATGCCTTTAGGATATGATAACACATATACAACAAATATATGCACATTGAAAGTAGAATTGAAATGATGGGCTTGAATTTTTCAGTTTTTTGACTGCATGTAAAATAGATTCAAAAGAATAATTAGACGAGCACAGGTTTCATATATTTTTTTTTCTTCCTACTTTTTTTTTTCATTAGATATGAAACAGAAATATGTTTGGGAAAAAAATTCTTATAGTCTCGCGAATCCATATATTGTATGTTCACATTTTATATGATGGCTATTATATATCCTGAATTCTGATCCTATATACTGTACGAAATATACAACACATATGTATGTACATAATATGTATGTAGATTGTATATGTATCTCCTCTTCCTGTATTGTATAGTTGATATGCTGGCCAAACGAAAAACTGTTTTTTATTCATTCGACCATCCATACACTAGAAAATTTGCAAAATCTATGAAAATGGTGCATCGCTGTAATATGTCCATCTAGTTTTTAGACAGGTTGCACATAAAATACATATAAAATAAAAGATGCGACATAGCTTTAAATGCATATCACATGACTTTTTTTTGTTCCTGGACGTTTTCTGTTTTTTATTTTTTGTTTTTTGTTTTTGGTACTACCATTGTTTCTATTTTATTTCTAGCCTATATACATAAATGAGGCGGTGGTATAAAACCTTTTTCAGTTAATATATTCGATGGCATAACGAAGGAAACATATAATAAAATTCTATCTCTTCATATATTCTGAAAAATTCACATTCTGCTCTATTTCTAAAATCTTCACCTGGCCATTTATAAAGGGTTTCATTTTAAAAACAAAAAAACAAAAAATAATCAAATACAGGAAAAAATATTACCTATGTATTTGCTACAATTTTCGTTTTTCTGTTTTTTTTTTTTTTTTCACTGTTTTATTGTTACTTTATGTTAACTGCAAATAATCGCGTAATGCATTTGCAACCATCATCATCATCATTTTCATCGTCGTTAGTATATTACAATTTTTCTATGTTGTCTAGAGTCTATACTATATACTTTTTGTTTCCGTGAAAAAAAAAAAAAACAAAATTGTCTTCCATTTCTTTTGATAGACATTCTCTAGAACATTGCATTTCAATGCAATTAATATACCTATAGCAACATACCAAAAATATAAAAAAAAAAAAAAACAACAAATTTCTGTATGTGAAATGCATATTTTCAATTCAGTTCATTGAATGTACTTGTATAAATAAAAGTATGAGATACTAATAAATTTTTTGTATCGCATATATCAAGGTATTCACACAAAACAAAAATTAAAAAAAAAAAAAAAAATGGACAATAACAACAAAAAATCATATATGAATGTACATTAATTTTCTTTTTACGAAACGAAAAATGCATCATCATTTATTATTACTGTACAACGGTAGTATCAAAATGAATATCCTGAGGGATTTTTCAAAAGGAAGAAAAATGTGGCTAAAATTGCAATGTAATAATGAAATAGATCTGTCATATCCAACAAAAAAAAAAAAAAAAAGGAAAAGATATTTCAATGTTATAAGTAATTATTTCTAATGCAATTTATTTGTTGCATCTTTTTTTTTACTTTATTTCGTTTTTTGTTTTTTGTTTCGTAATTTTCCAAATTTGTTTCTGTTATTTTCTTTTTTTATAGAATGCATTTTTTTGCAATCTCGTTATTATCATTTTCAAAATTCATTCATTAATAATTTAAATTGAATTAGGAATTTTATACTTTTCATTTTTTTTTTTTTTTTCGTTAATAAAATTGCAAAGATAATTGTTTCTAAATTAAGGATTCCGATTCTTTGAAAAATTTTATATATACCTACATATATAGACTTTACACAATTTTTTTTTTTTTTTTTTTTTTGGCAGTATGTTATATTTTATTGTTGAAAAACTTGGAAATTCCTTGCTAATATACATATGAGAAAAACAAAATAAATTTCATCAAATTTGAAATTCAAAAAAAAAAAAAAAAAATTCAAAGAAAAGTAAAAAAAAAACATGAGTATGCTTTAAATTTTTATACAAATTTATGAATGTGGCATTAAGGGTTGTTGAAAAAAAATTAAGTTATAAAAGAGAGTTGCCCATAATTCACACCTATAAAATTTTCAAATCAATATTTTAATTTTTACAAGCAAAAAAGTTCTAATGTACAAGGAAAAAAAAAAAAACACTTTTTATATAATCTTTTTGTTCAAAATTCTAATCCTTACACATTTCTATGGTTTTCTCTTCAAATTTTCTAAAGTTCTAAAGGTATTATAATATTTTCAAAATTTTTACATTGTACCACCCATTTTTCTGTCCAATTTTATTTTAGTTTTCCACCATACTTTTCTAACTATTTTTTATTCAGGTTTACTAAAACTTTTTTAGCTGTCAAGCAAATATTTAACTCTCTCCCAAACAAAATACCTTTAAAATTCAATAAGATAAAGAAATTAAGAGGAGTAGGAAGCAAATGATGAAAAATGATGGTATATAAGATATTCAACCTTTTTTTATTGTTTGTTTGTATTCCTTATAAATTGCTATTTCGAAAGGATTCACAACCCACATTCTGTTGTTATCCTTAAACAATCATATCAACTATATTACATATTTTCCATCTTCTAAACATACTCCTCATGTTATAAAACATATCTATATATGTACATACATATATGTCTCGATGAATAACACTCTTACTTATTGTATAAATCACCTTTTTCTTTTCATAAAACTTTTCTATAAAATTAAAAACACCCTCACCAATTTTTTAGTTTATTCGATTTTTATTTTATTTTGGTCATTCCATACTATTTCTATTCAACTAAGCTTTTTATTAGAATTTTAGTTTCCTTTTTTTTTTTTTTTTTTTTTTTGGAGAAAAAGTTTCTAATATTAAAACACACAAACAATTTCAAAACTCATACCCCATTGACAGCGTATACATATACTAGATGATATTCTTATATAATAAAAATTTTACTTAAGGTCTCTTTTTACATTGATCCCAAAGACTATACAAGAGAAACCGAGTAAAAAACATCATCATTTTGTAGACCGTTACTTAAATCTTTTACTTTTATGCCATCATTATATTATATTACACTATTTTCGAATATACATATATGTATATATGTATCTTAAGATATATTCTATGAAATATATATGTACGTATATATGTTGTATATAAATGTATTTCACATATTATATTATGTTGTTTTACACTTTTCAATGGAGTTTGAGAATGAATAAATGAATGTTATGTATAAATAATAGAATTAATCTTTGGGCGGCAGGAAATAACCTTCGGGCGTTTTAGTTAATAGAGATTTATGAGAATTAATACAAAGGAAGGGTAAATAAAAAAGAAAAGGTGTTTTATCCATATATATAGTATACTATATATATTATATGTAGTTGGATGTCATGAAAATTTTAAATTAAAATGAAAAAGAGATAACCATAATTCTAATTCTAAAATATTAGTTTGACTGTTAAGTTATACACTTGTATAGATATTTATTTCTTTGAAAAATTTTATAATTAGCAGTATTATATAAAAATTTCAAAAAAGAATGTGAAAACCATTCTTTTCAATGAAATATTTTCTGTTAAATAATTAAATCAATGAAAAATTGAAAAAGCTAATCTACATATGGTACATATAAAAATATTCAAAATTCTCATTTAGAGAAATACTGACATTAGAAATTTATTGCATTTGTTTCTTATATTCTTTTGTTCCTGTAGATTTCTTTAGAATCATTTTCATCTTCAACACTTATTATTTGGTTCCACTTGCAGTGCGTTACGAAATTATAATAAAATAAAAATATTGTCGCTAGACAAATATGTATATAATTTTTTAAAATCTAAGGTAAATTGTTTAAAAAATTTCAAATCAATTAACAGGACACGACCACTACGTAAAATTGAATTAAAAAAGTAATTCAAAAAAAGTTTATAGTTTATCAAAATTTCAAAAAATTCGTTATATGGCAAGCCGTCAACAAGGTACATATAAACAAGTACCAAAAAAAAAAAAAAAACAATCGATACTTTCCATTTAAGCGCATAATGCTCCTGAATTTTTCTTGTACGATTTAATCAAAGAAAAAGAAAAGAGTCTAACAAAATTTCTACCATATACTATTTATTTATTTTTCACTTTAAAAAAAAAAATACCTAAATCTTATAAAATTCAAAACCCAAAACGAAAAAAATAAATATCAAAATCTAGAAAATTAATTGTATTTACAAAATAATTCTAAAAAGCAAAAGTAGTCAATGTCGCTCACATGTAATTCTATACAAAAAAAAAATGTCAATACGATTAATCACTTTCAGTATAGTAATTTAATTTTCATATCATTCTCTTTCATTTAGAAAAAAAAAATAATAATAATAAAGTAAAATTCTTTTATAACGATTAGATATGCCGAGAAAATTTATAATATTTTTTCTTTTTTTTATATATGAGTAAATCGTACATTAAATAGAAACGCATAAAATCCTTCAAAAGCCGATTTATATAAAATACATAATATCTTCTATAACATTCTCTTTGTGTATTACGCAAATAGTTTATACCCTGAAAAATATACATACATATGTATGTATGTATGTTATGTTTAAATGTGTATATTTTGAATCTGATATATTTCTCACAAGATACATAATATATATGTAGTTGGTATATCAACCATTTATCACCTACCATCATCAATTCAAAACACCTACTCCCCATTATCATCATCCCTCTGAAAAATGCAATAACTAAATCGAAAATACTATAAAATGTCAGAAACACCAACTCATGGAAATTTTTTTATTTTATTTTTCCTTTATTTTCAACTTTTCACCACAAGCACCTAAGCATTTTATCCTCATACCTATTTTTTTGCAATTCATTCTTTCTTCTCTTTTTTCTTTCATTTCCTTTCTTTTTATATTCATTTACATACCAATCAACTAACCATCCCAAAAAAATAATGTCCCATTTGAATATCACTCAAAATTATATACACACACTTTTGCTATATATTATACATACATACAATAAAAGGCATCCATGATAGTGACTACAAAACAAAAAAAAAAAGGAAAATTTTCATATGAACTTTATGTTTTTTCTGGACATACATCACACACACATTAATATGTACATGTACATCAAACCAAAACCAAAAAATATACGACCAAACAAATAAGAACAGTCTTTTTACAATTTAGAAAATTTTCTCCCTTTTTTGGTAAAACATTTTCTTTTTTTTTTTTTTTATTTCAATGTATTTGTTTTCTCCATCATTTTTCGTTTATATATTTTCTGTTTTTTCATATTCGTTTTTGACTCTTTTTATCCTTTTCATTTACATCGTATATTGAAAAATTTTCAACTAATACAAATGAGTTATCCTTTTTTATCACTAAAAAAAGGGTGCGTTTTTAAAATGTACATATATACTCGTATATCATATATACATCAATATACTTTTTCACTATCGAATACAAAATCATATTTTCAATGTATCCGTGTATATGTGTGTATGAATTTGTATTCTAGTCGCATATCCATAAAAAAAAAGAAGAAGAAGAAAAAAAACAACAAGAAAACAACAACAAAATAACGAAAAAGGATACACTATTTTAAAAGAGAGATTTGTGCAAAAGAAAATAAGGATAATGAAAATGATAGTTTTCTATCCTGTTTTTTCTGTAATATTTATCATCTTTCATAAATGGTATGTACGTTTAATCTAAATGTTTTACTTAAACGATAAATATGAATAAAAATGTAAATGATAGAAAAAAAAAATCATTCATTAGCAAGAAAAACAAAAAAAAAAAAAAAACAAAAAAGGATAAAAACTGCCACACCTTATACACATCACAATTGTATACACGTAATTATTTTTTCTGCTATATTTCTACTATCTTCAAGGAATAACATTTTTTCTGTATTTTTGTGTTTACGTGTATGTTTTTTTTTATATTTATTTTCGAACATCCAACTAGTGTCCTTGATATAAAATATAAATAATGTTTTTTTTTTTTTTTTTTTCACATAGTGAATTACAAATTTTTTCTTGCATTTTTTTTTCGAATTGGTTTTTTTTAATTTTTTTTTTATTTTAACCTCTGAATACAGAATGAATGAAAAATTCCCTTTCTTTTGGTGCCTATGTACAAGTATATTTGTATGGATGTATGTATATTGTTTTCCATGCTTTTTTTTCTCAACATGTAGTTTTTTATATAAATTTTATTTTCCCGCTATTTTTTTAAATAAAAAAATCCTTCTTTTTTTTTTTTTTCTTTCTTTTTCCAATTATTTTATTATTCTTTTTCTTAAATCCTTGTATACTACACATTACGAGTAAGTTTTTATTTGATTATCGACATATTTACATACATACATACATATGTACATATATGGAATAAAATGAATGTGAATATGAATTGTTGTTACTGTCCTTTTTTTTTATTTATTAATATATTAACTTTGTATCACAACAAAAAGCGAACATTGAACCTTTTAAATGATGACCGTTAAATGTCTGATACAAAATGATGTGTATTCAATCTCTGGTATTTAATGCTTGTACACTTGTATTACAAATAATATCTATATGACCGCATAATAAAAGATTTTGATAAGATATTGTGAATGCAATACATTGGAACACGATAACAGAAATAACAATAACAACAATAACAACAATAACAGCATAAACAAAATCCTTCTTATTCATCGGTAAAGTAAAATAATTTTATTATTATGAAGGATGCAATTTTGATTTCCTTTTTTTTTTTATTTTGTCTTTTTGTTTTGCGTTCGGTGTGTATACACATCAATATCTGTCTTATATAGAAGTTTCAGGATATAGTATGTTAAGTTGAATATGGTATTGAAAGGATGAAAAATGAAGAAGAAGAAGGAGAAGAAAATTTTGTGTGGATTGATTGATAATTGAAATTGAAAATTTAAAGAACAAAACAAAAAAAGAAGGATATTTGATACAGCTGTTTTCAAAACTTTGAACATCGAAAGTGTTTTTTCTATGAAAGAGGATAAAAATATATACATATGTATGTGTATGTAAAGTTTATAATTTTGTATATATGTATGTACTAATCACACAGGCTTATACAGTTATTTTGTTTTCTTTATTTTATGTAGACAAAAAATGATTGAATAACTTTATTGTTATATTTGAAAAAAAATGATTTTTCGTTATTTTTTTTTGTAATATTGAATTTAATTTCACGCATTTAAAGCGTGTATCATAAATGTGTACCGAAATATTTTTTTGATATCATACTTTAATTTATGATTACATTTACCGTTGAATACATTTTGGTAGGTACATATACAAAAATTAATTATTTGTGCAAATTTTATTATGGTTAACACACAATGCGTATGTACATATGTATATTGTTTATTATACATACATATGTATGAGTGTATTATATTGGCTTTTTTTTATCACATGAGTTTAATGACCGTGTGAGACTAAAATTTTTTTTTTTTTGTTCGCGTATAAAAAATAAAAAAGTAGAATTTTCAACACCTGTATATTAAAAATTAAACTAATTTGAGGAAAATTTTTTTAAACACAAAAAAAAATTTAAAAAAATAACCAATAATAGGACAACAATACTGAGTTAGTTTTTCACGCACACACCTATTTTAAGTGAATTTTGCGAACAGGAAATTGTTAGACAGAAAGAACTTATCTGTATGACGGGCTGATGCTTGAAGTGAAATTTTTCATTTAAAAAAAAAAAAAAAAAGTACCATCACCTCATATGAACCCTGAACCTAAGTGTCAAAAGCCAATAACTCTAGAAGGGAAGTTTTAACATAAAAATAATTCTAAATTGGTTTTCTGATTTTTAAACAAAAGAAAAAACGTTTGAAAAACTTTTCTATTCTTAATAAATAGAACTAATTAAAAATTTATTTTCAAACTTTATATTAGACACATTAATTTTCTTTTCTTTCTTTTTTTTTTCTTTTTCTTTTTTTTTTTTTGACTTGTTCTTCAAATTACAAAAGAGGGTTGATTTTCAAAAACAATTTCTTTTTTTTGTTTTTTTTTTTAATATTTTATAAAAGACCAAGTGAATATACGAGTATAATATATGAAAATTTTCTAGTAAAGGGTCATTGTAAATGAAAATAAAGTTAAATATTCAGATACAAAAGGATATAAATTGCATCTTAAATTACACATCCCTTGTCTAGAATTTTCAAAATGTCTAAATAAAATATGGTTGACGCCTTTAACTTTTTGTATTTTAAGTTTATAAATATGTACATAATATAAGTACATATGTATATGTATTTTGTGAAGAACCTCATTTTCTTCTTTTGTCATCGTCGTCGTCATCATCATCATGGTCGGGGTCTTATACTTTTAATGTTCTTTAACATTTTCATTTCATACTTTTCAAAATACATTAAAAGAATGATGCTTTATCAAATAGTAAAAGTAAAAGAGAGTTTATAAGCAAAAGTATGCATGCATATATTAAATATACATGAAGAAATTGTATGTTTTATATAAAATGAATATATATAAGTAATACAGTAGCAGAATAAAGTAACCCTTCTTTTAATTTGCAATCTACATAAAACATAAGTGTATCCCATATTATCCCATAAGTGTATCTTTCTCAAATGAAATATACTATATAGAGGAATGATGATGGGTAGCTCTGTATATATCATATGTATTTACATACTCGTATATGATAGAAAGACATCTAAAGCTAAAGTTTAGCTTTTTATAGTATGAACCATCATTATAGTTCCTAGTAATGTTTTATTATTGTACAAGACATTACAATTAAAAAGAAGACACATTTCTAGATGAACAACAGATGGGGACTTTTAAACTAACTATTGTGTATAGTAAATATATAGAAAGTATACATATGTATGTATATACATATATGTATACAAATTGAGAAATGTATAAAAAGATAAAATTATATATAGTCAATGGTTCTTTTAAACATTCTCCAAAACAACTATTTAAAAAAAAAAAATTAAAGAAAAAAAAAACAAAAGATCGTCAAATGAGTGGGTGTAGTGGGGGATGTTAAGTGAATATTAGGTTGGATATGATGATCATCTCTTCACAAAATAACGATGGTATGATGAAAAATGGGTGAAAAAAGTTAAAAAGTGGTGGTGTACATCTGTGCAAAATGTCTTTTTACATTAAGTTTTTTTTTTTTAAATATATATTAATATGAACATATTCATACAAACATATATACGTACATAGGTTATACCATTTGTAGTATAATATTCTAAAGATTTTTGTATTTACATATGTATATATATGATGAAATCTATTTTCAAAAATTCTTGTACTTTCAAAATTTCTAAAACTCAGGTTTTTGTGGTATGCCATTTATAAGGGATTGAATTAGAACGAATGAAGGTGGTGATAATGGTATAAAGTCACTATATATACACACTTTTAGAAAATCTGTAGTATGAGTATCACAGAGGTTCATACATACTATTTATAAAGATGACACAGTGTACTATGTATATATGTACATTTGTATATGAGATAAATAACTATAAAGGACATTAGAAAATAGAAAATTATACAAAAGGGTTTAACCAAAGAATATATTATGTTTAAAAATAAAATTAAATGAGTTCGTTGAAGTATAAAATGTATGTATATAATGAAGAACCACTTCTTCTTCTTCTTTTTTCATATACTAAATTCGAATGACAAAAGAATTTTTGCGTGACTTTACTATGTTAAATTATACATACATATACATATATGTATGTATGTATATAGTGAAAATGTGGACAAATTATGTAGATTGTCATCTAACAATATTTTCAAATTGAATTGTTTAATTAACAACTAAATTTTAATTTAGATAAAAAAAATCTTTTGAAAGTTTCAATTAAATGTAAATTTTGAAGATTTATTTATTTATTTTTTTTTTTTTGAATTTCTGCTTTCGGGATACATTATTTTTATTTTATTTACTTAAAAATTTTCTTTTTTTCAATCTTTAAATGAGGAAAACATGATTTTTAAACATTATCAGCGAAATTCAATACTAGACCACTACTAAGATAACCAAGGAATTACTTGCCTAAAATTCTTACTCAGAACGAGTAACATTAATGAAAATGAACAAAACGTTAAGTAATAACTTGAGGCAGTCAGATGTCAAATTTTTTTAATTGACTTTTGATTCTTAGATTGAATAATCAAAAATATTTACTATTCAGTAGAATAAATCATTAAAAGCAAAAGATAAGATGATTGATCAATTTACGGTATAGTGAAAATGCTTTTAGATTCACTCCACCACGATTATCTAAAACAATTAACCAAATATGTTATAAAATAACATAACCAAAGTCAAAAACAGTTTTCAAATAATAAATTTTCATTACAATTAACTAAAAAGTATTTTTCTTTTCCATTTATTTTTTTTTTTTTTCATTCTAATTTCATATACATAATATTTCTTGACATTTTACTATGAATTTTCAGCATGCATGTACCAATTATATGAATAAAATGCATTACACACAAACATACACACACAATCACATATGTACATGCACACACTAGTTCATATTAATTCATTTCAAAATAATATCTTTTCCATTATCATTTTCTACAATTTCTCTCTAAAAAACAACATAGCAAATTATTTTAACTAAAAAAAAAACAATATGTCTCATTCCATTAAAATTTATTTCTCTTGTTTTTTTTTTTTTTTTTTGTATTTCTTTTCATTTTATTACTTTTTTTTTTGTTCATAATTATAAAAATACATAAAAGTTATTATTTAAAATGTACATTCAAGATATTCCAGTCATATTCATAATACACAATTATTTTCACTGACTGAGTAAAAACTATCATTTCATTTTCATTTTATTTAATTTTTTTTTTTCTGTAGGTGTCCTTCTAAAGGAAATATCTTATGACAATGTATATGAATAAAAAGAAGAAAGAAAAGAAAAAAACTATATAATCTATGTTATCATTCTCGATCATCATAGAAAATACATATAATATATCTATCATCATTCCCTTTTTTTTTTCCGCCCAACTTTCTTCCCAAACCTTCACATTCAGTATTAAACATATTTAAAAATATGCTTTTTCATTTAACCAATGCAGCTACATCATTTATATATGTACATATGTACATACTTTCATGAAACACTAAAACTAAAATGACCAAAACATTCATTTTACCAACAGGCAACAATATTATATAATTTCTTTGGAAAATATAGATATGAAAAACTTTTGAACAAAAATATTAAAATATATAGAAAATTCATATAATTGTACAAAATGGCAAAAAGAAAAACGAGAAAAAAAACAAGGATACATCAAGAATATATTCTAAATTCTAAAAGATAACTATTTCATTTTCATTTCTTTTTTTTTCTTTTTTCGCCTTCATTTTTTTTTTTTTTTAAGCATTTACTAGTCTATCCTTGCTCCTGCAACTGAAATAATATTACCTTCTAAAGGAAATGAATTTTATGTATGTATTTTTATTTTTCTTTTTTTACTTCAGTCATTATTTTCATTTCCAGGAAAAAAAAAATACGAAGAAAAGAAAAAGAAAATTTGCAAAGATACATGTTGAAGGATAGTATGGAAAAAAAAACAATCCTTTGCTACTAATGATAGTTTAGATTTATACACAAGGACGTTGTATTCGAGATGAATCTTCTCGGACATTTAAAACATTTTTTTTTTCTTTTTTCTTTAGCTTATATTTAAAATGCAAAAAAAGAATCTAAACAAAAAAATATATAATATAAAAAAGGCTTTATTCATTTTTTTTTTTTTTGCACATTTTCTAAACTGAAAACTTCATATTTTATCAGTATTTAGTTAGTTAACTTTTTACAATGATGGTTTATTTTTATAAATGTATATATTTTTTTTATTATTTAGCTATTACCATCATTTTATAACTCTAGTAAGTCATTCAGTTTTCTAGAAGATAGTATCATATTGAGTTGAATTGAAAAAGGATGATGATAATAGTCAGAGAATATCTCACATTTCATTCAAACTATATAAAATTTTCTATAAAGTTTTGACTTTTCTCTTTTGCATTATATATAAAAGATATAGATAAGTAACTACAGATTAGTAAGAGACTCTTAAACATACTATACATTATATTTTCTATAAGATGAGAAATATTTTTGTAATGTTTTAGGACAAGGAATGATGACCATATATTTTTATATACTCTTAACTCTTAGATTATAGGGTAACATCCGCATATACATATGTACATATGTACATACATATGGAACATTACAGTATAACAATAATCATCATCATTGCAAATATAAATTCAACTATATTTTAGATAAAACAAAATTCTGAATAAAAACACCCACACTCACTCACACACACACACACACACACACCGCACCACCCATTGCTGGAAGACATACAATAGTATGGAGACATTGCACAAAAAAGTTAGAAATAGCAATAGAAAAAGATTTAAATGACTTGAATACGAATTATAAATGTATGAATATTGTATGTGTGTAAAATGTGTAAGTACAGTAGGTTTGTTTTAAAAAGGAATGATGACAACGAATTTATATTTTTAATGAAAATAATAAAGAAGTATAGATGAATAAGAAAAAAATGAAGAAAAAAAAGAATCATCGTATATTAGATTTTGTAATTTAAACATACCCTAGTCAGAATAAACATACTTATGTACATACATTTATATGTACATACGGTATAATAAGTACACATTCTTTTTCAAATAATCATATAGGTACTATGCATTATATAAAGCAGCTAAAGGAAATAGTAAAATGTAAATAGAAATGTGCAAAAGTTGAAATATATATAAAATATACGATAAAAGAAAAATAATATGAGATATTCATCCTTTTAGATTTCCTGTTCTTTCTTTTTAATTTTAAATTTTATCATTTTCTTTTTTTTCATTTTTCACTTTTATTTTTTTAATTTTGTTTTTCTACATATTTATTATAAATGAGGTCGTTAGAAAAAAAGGAAGATATGAAATTGAAGAAAATCTAAAGTTAAAATTATTTTGCATTTTTTTATATTAAAAAAGAAAAAGAAGGGAAAAGAAATCACATGCAAATATTAGTTCATGAATATTCAGGACTAAATTGTCCTTAGAGAAATATATTTAATCTTTCAATGAGCTACTAGGTTTTTCCATTTTTTTTTTTTTATAAAATTCATTTTGGTACGCTAATTAGACTCCGTTTTGCAGAAAAATGCATGATTTTTTTTTTTTTTTTTTTTTTTGCAAAAATCAGGGTAAAATTTACACCAATTTTGAATTACAAATTCTACGTATGTTTTTAAAACAGTTAGAGTTATATGATTATGAAGGGCAATTTTAAAAAGAGCTCAAGATTCTTTAAAACTGATTAGAATTATTCAAACTATTTATGGAAGTAAATTAAACTTTCAAAGTGTACAAAACCATACAAAAATATAATTTATAAAAATGTTCATACATACTTATGTGTAAATTTCATTTTATTTGATTTTGTAAAATTTCTCTTTGTAACACTCATGCATAATAATAATTTTAAATAATAATAATATACGAGTATATTCAATATGTTTTAATGATTAATATGACTTTTGTTACATATTATAAATATTTACTTTTGATTTTTAAATGTATGATGCACATAAAAGCATACATAAATGTTGTTTTTTTTTGTAGCAAAAACCGATAAAACTAATAAAAATAACGAAATTATAATAAAATAAAGAATTTTTTTTCGGATATGAAAAAAAAAAGCAAATACACATATTATTATTATTTGATGATAGAATTTTGAAATACTTTATTTATTTATTATTATTATTTTTTTTTAATCTATGATTCAGGTTTGCAATTTTCCAAATTAAAGAATTTGAGTATCTATCTATGTACTTACCTACGTATCTAGGCTTTTTGATTAATTATATATACTATAGTATGTATGTATACGAAAAGCAGAAAAAAAAAATTGCAGAGACAGGGATTTAAAAGTGCTTGAAATTTGAAATATCCTTATTATTTTTTTTTTTAATGTAATAATAAAATGGGAGGATTTTTTTGTTGTTGTTGTGTGATATGCAAATCCAAAAAAAAAAAATATATATATATATCCACCCTAAAATGCATCAATGATGCAATTGTGAATTAGATCCTAGCATGTAGAGAAAATCCAAACTATAGGAATAACAGCCTACACAAAGTTATATAGTTGATAATAATTGGATATGCACGTTCAGGCATAAATAAAAGAGAATAGTTTTCTGACGAATAAAAAAAAAAAAAAATTTAGCAAAATAAAATAAAACTGAATAAAATGCAATTTTTGCTTTTAGTCGTTTTTTTTTTAAACATAGAAATAGAAATTGGTAGAATGAGTTTGAAACAAAAAACGCATAATTATATACGTGAAACTTGGTAGATTTTTGAAATGCATGAACAATATATTTTTATATTATAGGTACGTTATGTTGTGTTTTTTTGTTTTTTTTGTTTTTATATTTTTCATTTTGTTCATTCATTTCGTTTTCCAGAAAATTGCATTAAAGTCACTGTCGAATGCAATTGTGTTGAAATTTTAGGCTTTCCATCACTCTTTTTTTTTTGTTTCGTTTGTATTTTTTTTTTTTGTATGTTGCTATAATGGTAAAATGGTTTTATTTCTCACAGAAAAACCAATGCAATCAGAAAATACTTGAAATGAATGCATTTTTAATAGATGTATGTATATACATATGTATAAAAGTATATAGAAAAAAAAAGGGATTTGTGTAGTTCTATATACATGTACATATGTACATATTATATATATGGTCGTATTTGAAATACACTAACATTCAACATCACCATCATCAACCGAAACGCATTGTACACACAATAATTGTCTACTCTTGTGCGGAAAAATTCAGTTATGCAAGAGTAGTTTCGGAAAAATTGGAAAAACAAAAAAAAGGACGGCCCTGATATACATACTGAAAATTAAAAACAAAAAAAAAACCGAAAACAAAGAGAAAAAACCAAAAAACGATAAAAAAACAAAAGACAAAAAATATGTATATAAAAAAAAAATGATGCTGTTGTTTCTACTCGTAATGATGATGATGATGGTGATGACGGTTGCATAGATGCACAAAACTGCATAAAAACCGATCAAAAAGGTTCTATTCATTTTTATAGTTTTCGTTTCATCTACAGTGCACTTTTTCCACCAACAAAATAGTATTCTGTGCATATATAACATAGGACGTGTACTATATATAATATAAAACAGGAGTATGAGTCTATGAGATATTTATGTGACATGAAAGGCAAATACCAAATGCAATATGCAATTTAGGTACTCATTTCCAAAAAGAATTAAAAAAAGGATGAAATTAACAAAAAAAAAAAAAGCTTTTTTAAAAAAAACACATTTCAGTTTTGAAAGTTTTCGAAACGTTTTATAGATGAAACAAAATTTTATAGGCTTACTAGCATATAGTTTGTTTAATATTTTTACTTAGGATATACCATAAAAAAATAACCACACCACATCAGATATTTTTCTATGTGCACCTCCAAAATATCTCCCTAAATATATAGCGAAATCATAGAATATAAGTATAAATGGTTCATTTTAAAAATGGTTCAAGTCCATTTCTGGTGAAAAATAAAGCAAAGTTAATTTCATATTGAAGACGAACCTGGATTCAACTAGATAAAGGTGTTAAAACCCATTCTTTTTAGGAAACAACGCAATGAAAAACGTTAATTATTCAATGTTGCTAAATGTAATTGTCAAGAAATTCTATTAGAAGTTGAAAGTTAGGCATCCAGTTTGGTGTTTTAGTGTTATAATTCAAAAGCTGGAATTGTACTTATTCTAGTCTTAAGAAGTCTCATACTTATCGTACTGACATAGCATTCAATTTCTCAATAAAAATTTAGCTCTGACAACAAAACTGCATTAAAACTGAAATAAATAACCGAAGTAACCAGAAAAAAGAACAAAATAGGACTTATATCGCTTTCTAAATAAAAGTCTCGTATTTTTGCTTTTAGGTGCTATTAATGCTGCTGATATTGCTTTTACTATTGGAATTTTTATATTTTCCTTGCTGAGGATGCACCACATACACACAGTATGCATCATATAATAGTGTATTGCATACAGAAAATGCAACTCATTTGGGATGATGTTATGTTATAAAAAAAAGGGTGTCGATTTGCATGCTAAATAATATATAAAAAAAGGATTGGAAAGATATTACCACTGATGCTATTACCCTTTATACAATGATAGTGATGGTGAAGGTGGAACTGATTTTAAAATGCAACAACATATGTACATATTGTATACCCTGTACAGTTGCTGATATATCACTACGATGACTTTAGACCAAGTGCAACTGACAGCTTTCTGGTATGAGTTTTATATGAGCAAACACAATGGTATACCATTTGTTTTATATGCGTTTTATCTGTGCATCATCATCATCATCATATGAAAAAAAAAGTAATATAAGAGCATATCCTCTAAACGAAAAATAGCAAAGTATTCAGAACCAGTCAAAGTATAATATTCAAACAGTAGCACAAAAAAAAGTAAAATAAAATTTAAAAAAAAAATCCAATTGAACTACAAAAAATATTGCGAATATATTTTAGGTATGAGAAAATCGAAATATTGCATATAGGCTGGGTTTTTTTTTTTTGCATTCTGTTTGAATTTTTCAAACTAAAAAATAGAGAAAAACAAAATATACAAAAAGAAAAAAATGCATATGAAATTCTAATTGAAAAGTTCTATCATAAATGCGTTTTTTTTTTCTATTCCACTCTGATGGTTATACAATGTTTGATTATGACCAATAGCAATTTAGGCAAATGCTTGATGAATACTGAAAATGACAGAAATCTTTGATATATTCTTTTCATATGGTACATACATATATGAACAAAAGCAATAATTTTGTATATGTACATACATATGTACCGACATAGTGCATTATATTGCACAATATATTGTACATAAAAATCATAAGTATTTTTTAAAGCGCGACAAAACTAAATCTCCAGGGTAAAATTATTAACTAACATGCATCAAGATCAGATAAAAACAAATAATAACGGTAAATTTATATAGGGTCTATCTATGCAATACATTTTTTTCGTAGCGGGATTTTCTTTTTTTTCATGCAGATGCACATACATAGTATAGTGTGCATGCATTTATTTTTGAATTTTAAACCTCACCAGAATGCCACAGCTTTTAAGAAAATGTAAAATATTTTCTTATTTTACTAAGATTCTCATGAAATATTCTTTTTGCAGTGGTAAAGAACTTTCAGTTTATTTAACATCCATGAAAAATTTCAGAATTCTAACTTAATTTTTTAAAAATTTGCCTAAATGGCTATTCCACTGAAAGGATATATGTATTTTTCAGTCTTCTTCTACGAAAAATATTCTTCACAACTAACAAGCTCTACAAATATTAACAACAAATTCAAAAAAAAAAAAAAATTGTAAAATTACATGACATAAAAAATTATACAAGATTATAACGTAATACTCATTCAAGCAATTTTCTAATACATACATAAGTGTTTTTTAACTAATATGCTATTATCCTTTCTAAAAGTCATTTTTTTCTCAAAAATTGTTTTAGATCACAACAAAACAAATTTTGTAAAAATCTTCGTAAAATTATTTAATCCACTCCCTAATACGTAATTTAAAATTAGAAAAAAAAAAAAAAATTTTAATACACATTTGCATAATTGGTTTTCCTCTACATTCTCATTTTTTACGTAACCTATTCAAATTTTTGAAATGAGAAATATAACGTATAGAAAAAGTGAATTGTGTTTTTTCGGTATATTTTGTAGTATGTACCCTTATGAAATTTGCTTTCATTTTTCAAATTAATGTTTTATTTTTGTTTTTAGTGTCCTTTTTCTTCTTAATTAAAAAACCTTTTTATTTGAAAACTGTGCGTTACTAACTGAACATATTATTTAAAATTTAATTTCTTGTCCTTCTAACTCTGTTAAAATTAAAACCAAAATCGTCTAACATTTTTTAAAATTTACGATTCATAAAGTTTACACACCTTATATACTTTTTTTGGAACCCTTTTCTCAAAATCTCCCAGTTAAAAAAGATTGTTTTAAAAGAAAATATTTTTTATAAAACAATAAAAAAAAAGCCCCTTATCCCTTTCATTATTCACAACATTTAATCAAAAAATACTATAAACTTTCTAGAACGGATTCATATGAAAATAAAAAGGAAAAACAATATTAATTTTGTTTTTGTTTTTATCTTTAAAAAATACCTTTACACGTTTACACATATAAAATTCCTTTTGTTTCTAAATAAATTACTATTAATTTAACAAATACTCAAAATTTTATTTTTGACTTTATTTGCATAATTGTTTTTTTCAAATTATTATCAAGGATTTAAAATAGGAAAATAATTATTTGCTATAGAGAAAATATTATGCTAAAAAGGGACAGTAAAAATAGAAGACAATAAAAAGGATATTTTTGTACTACATCATATATGATAATAAAAAGAAAGTTAATTCATAATTTCGTCCTTACAATAATTTACTAAATCTAAATATTTTCCTCTTTTTATTTTTATTTTTTTATTTTTCTGAAAATCAACAAGAATGTACAAAATTTGAGTAGGAATTTTTGAACCGTTATAATTATATGTTAGGTAAAAGAAGAAAAAGCAAAAAAAAAAAAATAACCAGCTAGATAAATCCTTTAATAGAGTTCATATATATTCAAATATTGCTGGATAATGACTTTCTCCCTAATAATTAAATACACAAATAAAAGTAATTTACTTTCTCGAGCAATTTATTTTTTAAGCTTTTTCCACTACATGCTTGATGATGATGATGATGAGTGCCTTTGTACATACATATATGGTACATATATGAAAGTGTTCTTTTTTTTTCAGTGGAATATTCTTATTTTAATTTTTAGTATTATTTTTGTTGCTTTGGGAGTCTTATTATTATTACTACTCATATGCATACCGTCATTATGTACATATATTATTTTAGTTGTCGTCATGTTATTTGTCGTAGATTTTGTTGTTGTTAATTATAGTCATCCACTGTCATTAGATTTTATTTATCATATTTATAATTTTTTTTTTTTTTTTAAATGTGTCTTTAACAACAAATGAATAAGGCAAAGACCCTAAAAGATATGTATAATAACAATATGAAAGGATATTTATAAAACTTAAGAATTTATTTTTAATAAACTCAATGTATATAAACTGCATAATCAAATCAATTAATGTATGTAATTACATGAACATAAAAATTAAGATAATTTAATAAATTTGCATTTTAAAACTGTACTCACAATAACGGAAATTTTATATTCATAAAGCAATTTATGTTTTTATGAAATAATTTATTTTATAGATCTTTTTTTTTTTTTTGAAGTTAGAAAATTGTTTGTTTGGCTACTTGAGAGTTGATCAATAGAAAATAACTAATTAAATTTTCTAACGCTCTACAGTTCAAGGAAAACATATTTTCCGTTAAAAAAAAAAAAAAACCTAAATTTCGAAAGGAAAACTTGAGATTTTTTTATTGCCCCATAATTTATATTGCGGTCTTTTCTTTATCAAATTTTAAACAGCGTAAGTCTTATAGAAATTGACATTTTTAAAAAAGTATAGTTTCAGATTATATGATTTTTTCATAGATTGTTAGGTTTCAACAAAATCTAAAAGCTGTAGAGGAATTTGCTTGAAATTTCCAGTAACTAACACCCTGCATTCAAAATTTTAATGAAAACTACAAATTTATAAAAAAAAAAAAAAAAAAGTCATGCAGTCTATCTAAAATCTACTCTTTCTAAATTTTGAATAGTATTATACTTCTACATTCTTTGCCATGAGAAAACTAAAGATTTCTTTTAAAACTCGGACCAAAGGACACCCTTGAAAGCTTTTATCATTAATTTAATTTTAAATTTATTTTTTCAAATTACAATTAAGAAAAACAAAATCAATCTTACTTTTCAACGTCATCTTATAAGCTTTAAAACAGATTCCCCTAAGCCTTATTGGTTTTATTTTATTATATTTTTATTTTTCTTTTCTTCGAAAAAAAAAAAAATTTAAAAAAAAAAATTATTTGCGCATGCTTAAATTTTTATTATTGTATTTGTGAACACATTTAAAGAAAATTTTTATTGTTTTTTACTTATATTCTTAAAAAAATATAAAAAATCCCATCCAATACATGCAAAAATATAGGATTATTATTCTTTCGCAACAAAAAACAAACAATATCAACAACAACAAAACACTACAAAAAGGAAAATTCACTTTTTGATATTTTTATAATCTTTTTTGATAAATACAAAATTCGTTAAAATTTAAAACTATTGAGAAAATTTCAATGATTCAATAGAAATTTAGGATTTTAAATTTGAAAATTTATTTTCGTCTAATCAAAAGCTTTTAATTAGCATTTGAAAATTTTTCTAGAAAAAATTTCATATATGTAGGTACAAAAATAGAAAATATTTTACAGGACTATATCCTGGATTTTCATTTTGAATAAATACCTATTACTTCTAGGCATCAAAATAATTTTAGATTAAAATGAATAGTTTTTTTTTTACTTCTTTTTTTTTTAATATAGCAAAAAACAAAACAATACAAAAATTTCAATGTTTTTTTTCTTTTCAGGTTATTAACATCAGACGAATAAAGCTCCCAGGATAATAACGTATTTCATTCGTGTAAGAGGTGAAACGCTACCAACTAAAAACAATTTTTCAATGAACAATGAGCATTTTTAAATCCGTTTTTGTATGCTTTTGCTGTATTGTAAAACACTTTAAATTAAATAATTTAAGTTGAAAATAAAAATAATTTTTAGATGCTTTTTTTGCTTTTAGTTTTAATGCTTAAACATGCTTTTTTTTTTTTTGCATGATAAATATTTGCTTTTGTCGCTTTTTACCTATTATGCATTCTGTCTTCTTTTTTTCCAGTACAAAATTAATTTCCTTTGGAAAAAAATAAAAACAAATTCTAATCACAAACAAAAATTTTCCAATTTAAATTAAGGCACAACAAAATTTGAAGATTTTTAAATAAATACGAATATCCTTTGGCTTTTTTTGTTGTTATAAATTTGATTATAAGCTATCATCAATCCACAATGGTAAAAATTATACTACTTTAGACACGAATTATATTTCATGTATTTATTCAATCATCATAACATGAGCTCAATATAATTCTTTTTTTTTTTTTTAATTGCCAAAATATATTGAGTAAAAAATTAACAAAAAATAAAAAATAAAAAAGAATTTTAAAAAAATTGGAGAAATGTGAAAAAAAAAATTCGGGAAGAAAAAAAAATCCATATGCGAAAAATTATACCCTCTTTTCGACTTTTTAACCCCCTCAACCAGAAAATAAAGGTTAATTTATTTTTATAAAAAAAATGTTTTTTTTTTTTGTTGTTGTTGATTATTATAAAAATTAAACTTACACCACCATAACCATTACCCCTTATTATTATACATATAATCACCACCCAACATCACATTACTACAATATCACCCCACATACTATTTTCATATTCACATACTGCACACCGGCTTTCATTATCATAAATACGGCACACTACATTATTATTATGATTATTTTTTTTTTTTCTTTATTCTGAAAACTTATTTTTTTTTTATTTTCTTATAAAAAAAAAAAGAAAGAAAGAACCAAACGAAACATTAACTCAATCAAAATTAACACTTTCTCGTATTTACTCACACTTCAAAAGTAAAACATTTTTAAAAATAAATAAAAAAAATTTTTCGATTTTCTCAGTCGGTTTTCTGTATTTATAATTTTTTTTTTTTTTCGAAGATTTTTAATTCATTTTTTATTTATTTTTTAAGAAAGAATGTACATTAACAAAAAATTAAATAAATATTGTTCTTTTAATTTTTTCAAGTAGTCATTTTTTAATTTTTATATTCGCGCGTATATTTTTTTTTTTTGCTTTCAAAAATGAATTTTATCATATATCCTTTTCAATTGCAACAACATCCTCATTGTGTATTTTGTAAAAATTCATATAATTTTTGAAGCTTTTTCCTTTCATTTTTGTATTTAATTTTGTCGGAACCGGTTTATAAAAAAAAAAAAAACTGTGAATAAGATGTACAAAATGAAGGAAGAAAAACAGGAAAAAAAAAAGTTTTTATTTATAATTTTTTTTTTTCGTCATATTCGACACAAATATAATGTGTATTATAATGAATATAAAAGAATGAATTTTAATGTTGTATTGTTGTTATATATATTATATAAAAATGTGATTATATATAATTTTTTTTTAAAAAATTATATACAATTTAAATAAAACAACAACAATAATAAGAATACAGAGAGAAAAAAAAAGGGTAATAATAACTTACCATCGCCTCATTTAAATTCGTTTATAACCACACCAAGCACATCACACTGGGAGTAAAAAATTTTTCGCACTGAAAACCTTAAAAATAAACTGTACTACTCATGGTCCTCGATGAATCCCAGGAAAAATTGTTGCAAAAACAAAAACCATTCAAATTTTTTTCGTCATGTTTTCATTTTTATTTTTTTTATTTTTCGCTGCCTTTTATATTTATTTTTCATTTTATTGAAAAAAAAAAAATGTTTTTTTTTCTGCCTGCCTGGTTTTTTTTTTCATTCTCCTGTGTTATGCTTTTTTTTTGAATTTCTTCTCTTTTCAACATTTTTATTTTGAACAATTTTTTTTCTTTCAAATTTTCCCATTTTTTTTTTTTTTTTTTCAATACGTGAATTGTGTTTTTTTTTCCTTTTGGTATATCTCTACATGTACATGTCGTCATCATCATTGGTGTCGTGAATTTTTCGACATCATTGCGAAAATTCGAAAAGGAAAAAACGATTTTTTATTTGTTTTTTTTTTCCTATCATACACAATACAATAACAAAAAAATAAAAATGCATACCAACAAAATAAAAATGTTTGCGTATTTTTTTTTTCAATTTTTATTTATATGGCCATAAAGAATAATTCATATCTTTCGTTCTTGTATAGATATATTTGTCGGTGTGAAAAACAATAACAAAACAATATGGTGATAGAAATTAAAAAAAGGATTTTTTTTTTAAAATTGTAACGACATCTGACGGAGAATAGTTGAATCATTAGAGAAAAAATAACACGAAAAAATATACCTACATACCACCATAATATAACATTTCCATAATTTTTCACATTTTCCACAAAAATATCCCACTACAATGACAATTTCGCTACATTAAAATGTTGAAATGTACATATTATTGTGATATCACGTTTATTTATGTGTAAGAAGTACGATAATTGTATTAATGCAAAATTGTATGTGTACATGAAATCCTTTTTCTTGATTATACCATTTTATAAATACAAGATAATATGTATAAAAAGAAAAGAAATAAAAATGTAAATGTATTAGATTCACAAATATATAATAATAATGGAACGAAAATATAGTATGTGTGTTTTTCATTTTGAAAACACAAAAAAACAATCATGGCGTCTTACACGTGTAATCATTCTTTTACGTTTTAAAATTGACTTGAGAGTATTATTTACCGTTTCTATGAAATTTAAGATATTTTATAAAAACTTAAATTAAATTAGAAAAACAAAAATGGTGATTTAATTTCTTAACCATTACCAAATCAGCTTCTACACCATATCAGTGTTTCTAATCGATCACAATTTCATAAATATCAGTAGATCTGGTACGGAGATTTTTAGAAGTGCTCTTTTCACTCTTTTTGATTTTTAGGAGTCAAATATACGAAAAATAACTTAATCGTTTCAAAATAAGGTAAGGTCCAATAAACTATTTTCAAAATTAATCTTTTAGAACTACCTCTAGGAGGTAGATTTTGAGAAACCGTCAGAAACTCGTCGCTTATTTTTAATCCCTTACAATTTAACATCAGTTTCCTTATGTTCCACCGGAGATATTTTTTCTCTTAGGAGCATTTTTCAGTTCTATTTAATTTTGTTGGGTAATTATTTTGAATGAACTAAATTTGGTACATTGAAATGTGAACAAATGTGAAGGTCGAAATACGAAATTTTTTTTTCAATATTCTACTTATTTTTCAATCATTTTTCTGTTAATAATTTGTATTGTTTTTAACGAGTGAATACTAACTTATTTTTTTCATTTTTTCCTTAATCTTCATTCTTTTATTTTTTTAAATTAATCAAAAATTATACACTCGCGACATTAACTTTTTTTTTCATGACAAAAAAATCTTTCAATTTGTTTTATTTTCTTTTTGCTATTTAATTAGATTTTATATCCTTCGAACAAACAAAAATATAATTTTTATTAAGACTTTTAAATACATTTTAGAAATTATAAATTTGAACTCATAGAAAAAATAGTCATTTAAATTTCGATTACAAAACAAATATAAAATTGTCCTCAAAGTAAACAATAATTAAACTCATTTATCGAAATAGAAGGAATTTCTACAATTTGTTTTTATTTCGACAATTTTATTCCTATAAAAATTCAAATAATAATTTGAACGCAAATATTGTTTAACTTAAAATCACATAATTATCAAATATGATAAAATGGATCCTTTTTATTTATTTTTTTTAAAATATGTAATAAAGTCAAAATGGAAGTAATTTTTATAATGATGATTATAAAAGAAAGGAACAATAAAAAAAAAAAAAAAAAAACGAAGGCAAAAACATTAAAAAAAAAGTAAAGTCACCCACAAATTTCAGCCATGTTAAATACCATATCTAAATTTCGGGCTTCGGCCATTATGATATTCAAAATGTATGCATAGTGTGTATGCTCAAAGATTTTTCTCGCCCTGTTTTCATTTTCTCATTTATTATTTTCATTTGATTTTTTTTTTTTTACAATGTATTTCCATGATTTTCATTTATTTTTCTTTTTTCTTTTAAATTTACTTTTTGTTTTTTGATAGTACTCACATAAACGCAACGTATCTAACTCTGTTTTCTGCGTTGCCAAGGATTTTGAAATGTATACCTAAAATGCAAGGTATTTTATATATTGTATGTGTATGTGGTAATGTTTGCTAATAAAAAAAAAAATTCGAAGAGGGTGAAAATAAATGGCTTCTATACATAATTTTTGGTAGATGGTATATTTTTTTTTCCATGCTTTATATTAAATTGTTATTCTCATCACCACCATATGTGTCCTTAGTCGTCGTCGTCGTCGTCGTAGTTGTCGTCATCGTTTTTATCTCACCTCTTTTCAAAATGTTTTAGTAAAAGAGATTTGTATTATTTTTCATCCCTCATACTTACCGATTAAAAAACAAAACAAAAACATAAAAAGAAAGCAAAATAAAAAATCGTAGAAAAAAAAAGAATTCAAAATCCTTCAACTATAATCGTATGTATACATACATAAGTATGTATATATAAGTACAATACATTTATACAGTCAGTCATTCACTTGTTCTGTATATACAAACTTAAATGTATACTTTTCTTAAAATGTCATTGCTCTCGAATTCACATACATACATACAAATATTGTTCATTTCACTCATATTTTATTTGTTGTGATCCAAAGAAGAATCCCATCATACCATAAGTTCAATCATCATATCTTCCTGATTTGAATAAATTGTATGCCTGTTTGATATACAGAACAGACAAAAATACTAAAAACCTGAACTTATTCAAAATATCTTCTTTCCAATTTTTTTACCAGCACATATTCTTCACAATCCACCCAAACATCTTTTTTTTTTTCTTTTTTTTTTTTTCTAGAATATTTTCCCGTTTTTCAAAACTCTTTATAAATTCTCTGGGGGTTCTTATATGTATATGTTGTTCATATATCAAATGTATGTAGTGTGTATTTTACTCTACACAATATTACGTATAAAAATCTTTTTGAGTAAAAATTTTTGTTCTAGTATCTGTTCAGTAGACTAAAATTCAAATATTTCATTTTGTAAATAGTATGAGGTTGGAAAAATAGTATCCAATGTACAAACAAGAAGTTTTACCATATTTCAGTACATATTATCATCATTCCTCACAATCTTTCCAAAGTATCAACATTTATGTATTAGTGAAAAAACGTATACAAAATTGAGAATGATTTTTCCACAAAAAGAGTGTATATTTTTATTGCTGTTGTTGTTGTTTTTTTTTTATAATAACCTCGTCTTTTCGTCCTCCTGTTTTGGAATCATTTAAAAACCATATAACTTTGTATATTCCGTTTTATTGTTTTTCAACCATTTTGCATACTTTTATTTCAAAATTTTTCTTCATTACATCATACCATGATCAAATATCAAATCCTTTTGTTTTGTGTCCTTTTTTTTATGAATACATACAAGATAGGAAAAAAGGAATCACTTTAACTTCAACCCTTTCATATTTTTTGTTAAAAATATATATACGAGTATATACAATGTGTATTTGTTTGTATGTATGTACATTCGTATAGAATAGAGAAAAAGTGAACGCACGTTTCAAGATTTACATGCAGATGCATGAAAATGTCAGTGCTATAGTTGAAGTTTATTAAACAAAATTGGGTTGCCAATGTCCTTTTAATTATAGAAATTTTCTGTCTTTTTATTACAATATTTGTGTCTGGTCATTAAAATATTCAGAATGTTTATTCTAACACTTGTTACATACAAGAATTCTCAGTTTATATTGTTCTCAAGCGCTAACTTTGCTTCTGAAATAAAGCTCTAGCAATAAAATTATCTGTTCACAATGCGTTTAAATTTTTCACTCAACCTTCAAATCTGAAGAAAAATATATCTAAGTCATTTAATTTTTATACTATACATTTTTGACTTTCAATAATTTTAATATGACAACACTAAAACTTCAACTACAAATAAAATACCTTGGATAGCGTTATCTATGAAAATACACATATTAAATTACTTGCGTAGGAGTTTTTCTGAGGTTATATAGTATATACTGTTAGGTGGGTGGTAATAAGGATGAGATATCTATTCTTCCACATAAAGGATTAGTGAATTTGTCATTTTGTAGAAAGAACAATTTTTATAAAGGGTTCTTATTTTTTTCATAATGGTCAAGGGTGAACCCTTACTTTTTAAGTCATTATAAATATTCAAATAAATGTATATACCATACATATGTACATATGTATATAAGTAAAGTTACCTAAAGGTACAATTTTATAGGGAGAACAAACGAAAGGACCACAAGACATAGTCTGGACTAAAAGGTATAGAATATTTTAAGGCCTATCATAGACAGAAAAAGTCTTAGTAAAAAGAACAAAAACAACATAAAAATAAAAAGTATGGCGTACAAAGAAAATTTTCATGGAGGGTCGTTCAATGTGATTGTATGTGTTTTAAAAAAAAAAAAAAGAAAACACATAAAATAAATGCTGAAGAGTCATTTTCATTTTAGACAGTAAGTAAAACTTAATTATAGAAACTAAAGAACCCCTTTTGTATCAAAATAAGTTGTAAAAAAAAATTTGAAAAGGAATCGTCTGTAAATTTTGAAATGTTATTTTGTCTGGATTTTACAAAAACTGGAAATGCAAGTGTCTGAATTGATTAGATTTTCAATGGTTCATAATTTGTTGTTCTTTGTCGATTTAAGTATTTTTAAAAACGAAATATTAAAATTCTTAGTAACAAGTAAATAATTAGAATATTCAATTTTGAAGGTTTTTTTTTTTTAAATATTTTTTCAATGGAAAAAAACATTGATTAATTTGTTTTGTTGTTCTTTATGCTTTTGATTTTGCTTGGTTTACTAAACGTTTCAGGATCACATGGGATATATAAAAACAACACTTCCTTTTCATTCAAATGTATTTTCCCAAGAGCTTTAAAAATTTCAATTTTTAATATTTTCGCATGAAAAAAAAAAGGAAAATCATTTAACACAAAAAAAAAAAAATTATAAAAAATTAAAAACATACAATTTTTTCTCATATATAAGATTGAAAATTATGTGAGCTTTATGCTTTCAACATTGATGAAAAGTGCGTTATTAAAAACCATCACTAACGCCCGTTATTCTCTTTCCATCTAAGTCCTTTGTTTAACAATATACTTTTTTTACATAGCGTTATTTGTCTTTATTTTTTTCTCTGATGTGTAACATAAAACGAAACAGTAACATCATTAGCTATTGTGGGTGAATTCCACCTTATATTATAAGCGCTACGTATGTAGCTGCTGCTGATGTTTCTACTACATCACAATTCATCTGAAAAGGAATGAGATCTATGGTACCCAACAGCAGCCATCAAAAACTTCCCTTTTTGCCATCACTGAATAACGAAACCATAAATCATGAGTATATAATATATGTATATTGCTTTTGTTGTTATATAGTCCTTTTTTTTTTTGCCTTTTTCTTTCTTTATAATTTCGTTTTTCTCGTTTTTCTCTTCCTTTTTATATTTTTTGGTTTTTTTACACCCTAAAATCGCTCTCTCTAAAAAATCATACATGAGTATACAGTCTAAATGTATGAAAAAGGATATATATAAGTATATGGTATATACATATACTAGTGCGTGTATCTATTATATTTATATATTATCCTTTTTCTACAATCATTTTGTGCCATATTTTCCTGAATTCGTACATAAAAGTTTAAACTGAACTAAACGTTATAACAGTATCTACATATGTATATAGGATATGTATTTGCATTTGCTTGCTGTGTGTTATATTATTATTCTTTACTTGTACACCATCATCAGGATCGGCAAGCAGTATATAGTATCGGTCAGTTCAGATTTTAAATTCGACATCAGAAACTTGGAAAAAAAAAGCCTCATTTCACAAAAATGGAGAATTTTCAGAGAAAATATATATTTTTTGTTGGGTTTAGGATATTTTATGGAATGAATTGGGTTTTTTCTTGTTGTTGTTTTTGTTTTTATTATTTTTATCTACACACAGTAACAACAAATATACATTTAACGGTATAAATCGTACATATGTAGGTATGTAGATTTTGCACACATTATTTAAATCTCTTTTATAACATTGCATTTTGCTTTGAATATACATAGTATTTTCTGATGAACAAAAATATAAAAGAGTTTTTAGAATGAATTGTTATTGCCGAAGGGTGAGTTTTTTTTTTATTTTTATGTTTTTTTCGAATAGAGAAAAAAAAATTGAGTTTTTAGCTCCACCTACCACCTAAATTCGGATTGGTTGGAATAAAAAATCATTGGGGTTTAATAAAAAAAAAGTTTATAATGAAAAATTCTGTGTACGCTATGAATCCCTTTTTTTCTGTATTTTTCTGTATATATGTATATATGTATATTCCCTTTTTTTTTATTCTCTCCTTTTTTTTCACTATTTTTTTTTTATGCTATGAACGATACAGGGTTTTAAAAAATTGTGTGTATTGCATGTCCTTAAATATAAATTGTACAGAGAAAACACATTCAATACATATTGCAAATGCGGCATCATACTAACTATGTATATACCTATATAACTTGATCCTGACGCTCTAAAGTTTTTCAGGATATTTTTTATTTTTTTTTATTTTTTAATTTTGTTTATTTATTTTTTTAATATGTTTTTTTTAAGTATTTTATTTTATTATGTTTTTTAATATATTAATTTTGATATTTTATGCATATGAGTTCACATTTACACAATGAATGTTTAGAGCACACTAAAAACACATATACATAAAGGATTTATATGACTTTTGTTTGTATATACGATAAATAAAAAACAAGGTTGTTTTTTTATTTAAAAATTGTATGGAAATTTTGTTATGCTTATAGAAAATATGGATAATAATAATAAAAATAAAAATAACAACATACATTTTCAATATACATACTTATGTATGTAGCATATAAAAATGATGATGATGATGACGATGAAAAAAACATGTGTAACGTTTCAAAATTTTCATATTACATATATAGAATTTGCATAAAAAAATTTAAAAAATAAAAAATACTTTAAGATAAACAAATTAAATAACTTACCGATAAACAAATTACTAGCGTTAGCTCATAGCTGTTAAAAAATTACATATTTACATACATATATGGTTTTTCTATAATTTTATAACTTTTGATGTAAAATTAGATTTTAAAGTGCATAGATATTATATAAAATACATTTTCACCTTATACATGTAGGTATCATTCCATATAGGAATTTGTATTAACTTACAATTTTATGTGTGAACAAAAAAAAATTTGAAATACATATATAATAAAAAAATTGATGAAAAATATATGAAAATTCATTAATTGATGATTTATCGGAGGATCAAATTTAATATAATTAAAAATGATACGAGCAGTATTTTTTACTTCTTTTTTTTCTTCTAAAAATACAAAAAAAATATAGCCTATTTATTACGGCTAGAAAATACATTATATTTATATATAATTTTTTATTAGAAATAATAATTTAAAAAATTGAATATTTTTAATTAAAATTTCAAAAGATTGTTAAGGAATGCGAATGAATAAGAGAGAAAAAAACGTCAATAAGCCGGTCATATTTATAAAGTTCAATGAATATTTTGAAATTTAATATAAAGATTATTTCTTAAATGTCTGCATAGTCTTGTTAGCATTCTTACATTAGAATTTTTTCATGTTTGCTTATACTAACAACTTTTTATTTCGTTCCTCATTAAGCCGAATATGAAGCAAAATCTTCATGTTACAGTGTTAATGTCATCTAAAGGATCTTTCGATTAAAAACTTTTAAAGTTTAATTGAATAAATAATTGCAAATTATCTGAATTAATTTTCATATTTTGCAAATTTTTAAGTAAAAATCAAAATAATTAGCTTTATTTTTAATATCAAATTTTAAAATTTATCTTGAAATACCACCCCTGATTACCTATATCAAAAGAAAATATAAAAAAAAATATAATACAAAATCAACAAAAATTTATTTTCAATTTTATTATCTAAAACAAAAGAATTACAGAATTTAAGTCAGTTCAGTAAACCAAAAAAACATAAATTATAGAATTTTCTAGAAAAGGAAAACTTATCTATCGTATGTTTGGAATTTTATGTTGTGGGTTTTATCTTTATGTCGAGAAAAAGGGCAATCCAAGTCAGATTTACTTGCTTTTTTAAAACCCAAAATTTTTTTCTTTATACATATTTCTATTTTATTTTATTTTATATCGCCTATTTTTTGCTCATAAATCTTTTGACTATTTTTACACACTAAAGAATTTTAAATTTCAAATATATGTAATACACCAAAAATTGCATTTTCAAATTCTGCTCATCTTTCGTATAAAGAATTTCTATTGTTGTGTACAGGAAAAAACAACATTTTAAAATTACAGCTACATATACATATGTAATTCAAAATTCACCCACACTTATTGCTCTTTTTCTTGCTGTTACTACTTTTTTTTTCCCTTTATTTTTGAAAATTCATTTGAATATTTATTCTCGGGCAAAACAAAATCTTCAATTATTTCTTGTTTTTTATCCTGTTTTCCTTTTTTTTTTTTCTTTTTCTTATTTCTTTTTCTATACAATTTCAGCATAGTAACAATTTCATATTTTATTTTGAAAAACACATATCTGTACAACATGTATTCGTGCATATTTTGCATATCTATATATAATTATTAAAATAGATGCGGAATTTTTTACATATAACCATGACTTGAATTCCGACTCAACCACATGCCTTTTCAACCCTCTTCTTTTGAAAAACAAAAAGTACGATAAGAACAACAACAAAAATTGCCGTCGCCTTTTCTGACGCCATCATTATATGAACGCCGTACCACCACCACCACCCACTGACTTATATGTTATATTTTCCTTTTTTTAAGGGTAAAAAATACCCTTACATAATTGTAAGAACGTTGCTACAGACAGGATTAAAATAAATTTTAAAATAATCCCAGTCGCAGTTACTCTCCATATGTAGAATGTATATGTAAATATCTGATTCTTTGGTTTTCCTGGGTATCTTTTCCTTTTTGAATGTTCCTTTATTTTTTTTTTTTTTAATTTCTACACAAATGCCGCTGCTTTTCTAATTTTTCTATTTCATTTTTTTTTTCAAAATTTTTTTTTTAATTTCTTTTTATTTTTAATTTTATTTATTTATTCTATTTTTTTTTTTTTAGGGTAAAAAGATATTGAATATGGGGTACACAATGGGATATCAAGTTTAAAATTACACACAATTCTCTTATATGTAATAGAAATGTTGAAAAAAAAAAAAACAGAATGTTTTAAAGCTTAAAAAAAGCAACAAAATATAAAATTTTCGTGGTACTATTATGCTAGAAATTCATGTAGTCTATATATTTACCAATAAAGCTAAGCAAAATTCGATAAAGAAACTACCTACACCATTTAATAAGAATATTTTTGCATATACATATATAAATTGTAATTGTATATAAAAGTAAAGGATACAAAATTTTGTGAAAATTTTATGTAGATAAGGGTATAAAACCTTAATTCTATATTAAGGGAATATTTTTCCATGCAAAAAGAAAATAAATTAAGATGACCAGAAAAACAAGAACACACAGAAAAGTATACATTGAGATGAAGTCCAAAAGATAAATGGAAAACAGGAAGGTGTACCTACATATGTAGGATACATATGTATATGTATGTGAGCAAAAGGGCGTTTCAATACACTTAAAGTTAAACCAAGGATAAAGGTAATTTAAAATAATTTTTATGTTATGAGTATAGAATATATATTTTTTCTTTTATATTTGAAATAATAATTTCCTATAGTCCCTATATTATATAATTTAATTATTTTTTTTAACCTAAAACCATTACAGAACCATAAATTTACAATTTGTCTATAAATTTCTTTATAAAAAGGAAATTGAATATAAAAGGATCCATTAAAATGAATGAATTTTAGTTTCGAAATATTTTTGAATTACAAAAAAGTATTTTATATAGCTATTAGATTTTCTATACTTATTGTACTGTTATTCAATAACCCTAAAAATAATGACGTTCCAACAATACATCATTATTCGTTCATTTTGCGTTGGAATCATGAAAATCAAAATAATTGTACATAACAACGAAACTGGATTACTATTGTTTTTTTTTTTCACATGCTAAGCTAAGGTTTATTCTTACAAAATCTAATTTTTATTCTATTCTACTGTGATTGCAGTTTTCAATTTATGAATATTATTTTCATTAAAAAGAATTTGAATAAAATGTTTTACTCTACCGTTGCGGATATAAATGCCAAATCTGTTCAAGCAGAAAAAAAAAACGGATGTCGCGGTCAATTTTTAAAAATTTTTTATTAAAGCATATAACATTTGAGAAATCAACAGACATTTCATTTACTACTACGATTTTGAAAAACAAAAAACAGGGTTTCATTTGAGAATATATAATTAGAAAAATTTCGAACTCTTAAAACAAAATTTCGCCACCTAAAAAACTCTTAGGTGTCCAATACGTCACTTTATTTTTTTGTACATTGGCCACTTTATAACTAATGTGGCCATTTGTTAAATCATGGTTATTTTGACATTTTCAAAAATGTTTTCTAAATGATGAAGATTTGAAAGATACACCAAAAAAAATTCGGAGTTTTATAACTGATGAAGTCTCATCTCAAGGTTACCATATATAAATAAAATATTTTTTCTAAAATTATTATCTTTAAATATTAATCCCGAACACAAATTTTTATTTTGTGCTCGATGATTTTACAATTAAATTTTTTTAAAAATTGCATTACCATTTTACACCAAAAATCGATTATCAAAAAAAGAAAAGCTTATGGTAATTTATCAAAACAAAAATAAGGTTACCCGGTTTATTTTATTCGAGAATTAATTTAGGAATGAAAAAAAAAACACATTTAAAAAAAAATAGAAATAAAAATTAATACAAAACATTACCTAGTTATTTACACCCCAAAAAATTGTTTGTCAACACAAAATTTCATATATAATATAAAAATACATACATATACATATGCATGCATTTTTGTAATCATCAATAATCTGATATTAATGCATTTAAATACATATATGAACAATTTACGTTATAAATTTTTTTTAAAATTTTGTACGTAGTATATGCTACATAAATTTGATACAATAAACATTCAATTAAAATATTTTACCCTTTCGTAATCAGTAATTTGGCAATAGAATGACCTTGAGTTAATAATCGTCACATCAGCAAGTAGTAACATATAACACAGTATGCATTACAACCCTTTTTATATATTTGAAAATTCTATCTGAATATACATCATATGTACATATACCTATATATGTATGTACACATACACATCCAACATATGATATACCTACCTGAAAAAATTATATTTTATTGAAATGCATAATTTTTTTTTTTTTTTTTGAAATGTGCAACAACATTGAAAATAATTATCACACATAATTTGTATCAAAAACATTTCTGGTAATATTACATAAATACCGAAATGTGTGTACATATACTTATGTATGTAAGTATCATATATACCAAAAAAACAATAGTACATATTCTCATATGATATATCAAAAATTTTCTATAAATGTTTAAAATGTTTAATGTGAAAATTTTACCCTGATTTTTTTTGTTATAATTTTATTAATATGCATCACCATTTATTAGTACCAAAAATTTATTTAAAAAATAATGAAAAAAAAAATGAAGCCAAAAACATCATCACAACAACCCCAAACCAATTAACCCTCTTACAAAATTACTCCTGAATGAATATTAGGTCGTCGACGTCGCCATATTATCATTATACACATATGTAATTTGCTTATATGCTTTGCTTGTTTATATAATGGTGTATTGTATGTACATATTTTATATAAATAAAATAATTAGCTTTAATTTGCGAAAAATGAAAGTGAAATTTTAAATCTGATGGTCGGGTTAGCCGAGAATATGGTTGAAAAATTCAATGTTACTGTACCCTTGTCTAGCATTAAGAACATACTACATACATACATACATTCTTATGTATGTATGAATATAATATATAACATATGAAAACACAATTCAATGATTTACGAATTTCTTTTAAAAAAATATACAACACATACAAATAAGCTTATTAAATGCATTATGCAATTTTTTTTAAAAAAGTACCTACATTTGTAAAAAAAAAAAATAAATAAATTAATAAAAAATAAAACGTGTTAATCGGTAATTTTAAGAGGGATATTTTCCAAAGGATACAATTTCTTTTCCCCTACACTAAAAAGTGTACAAGTATTGATTTCATTTATTTACACCTCTTTATAACATACATACATTTTTTTTAAAAATAAAAAAAAAACTGCTAAAATCGATTCAATTTTTTCAAAAAAAATTCTCCATATGATAAACATCACATGACAATAGCAACAAATGCAAGTTAAAAGTTTTACATAATGTATTTAAATTAAATATCTACATAATGTAAAATATATGTTGTGATTTTTTTCCATTTTATTTTACAATTAAAAAAAAAAAATGTTACCCTTTTTTGTCACATATATGTACCTATGTACACATTTACATATATGATTAAACAATATAACAAACTACATATACGAGTACACAATCTATTTTCTTTAATTTCATTTTTTTTATCCATCATTATTATATATGTATGTTTAAAATAAAAAATATAGGTAGTATCTACCTACATATGTACATATATCTTACATTTCATTTATATACTTATGTCCATTGTGTACATATAACATATAAAAATACATATGTACACATGAATAAAAGTCAAACTAAAAACAACAAACCGCCATCATGGTATTGCAAAAAGAGTGTCCTTCACCCAGAAAATTTTCTTTTTATTATTTTTTATTTTCGCAAATGAAATTTAAAAAAAAAACAAATTTACAAAAATATAAAAAAAATTACGAAAAACATTTTTATAAATATTTTTTTTTTTTGTTTTTTCAAAAAAATAAAAAATAATATTCCCCCTAAAATAGGAGTAAAAATTTTTAAAATAAAAAAGTGCATATAAAACAGAAAAAATGCACAATTTTTTTCACAATTTTAATACATACATATACCTACACTCAGTTTTACCTATATGATGTTTTTTTAAATAAAAAAACAAAAAAAAATGTTTATATTTTTAAAATTTATTTTTTTAATTTTTTCATATATTTTTTTCCAATAATTTTTTTTATTTCTGTTTCAATTGTTGTTGTTATTGTTGCTTTTTTACTATATATTTTATACACATACATACATATATGTATGTGTTATATATAATTGACTGAACTGATAAAATATATAAATGAAGAAAAAAATGTACTATTAAATTTAAAAAGTGAGTTCAATGGCAGTTTTGCGGTTGAATGTATCATCATTGCGATATTAATACATACATATGTGTGTGTATGATGAAGGTAAATCCTACAAGTATGCAATTTGTTATATATTTTTATATACGTGAATGCATTATGATCATACATACATACATACATATATGACGTACATGTGCAAGATGCATGAATAATAAACATTTTCAAATACAAAATACACAATTATTCAAATATCTTGTGGGTGGTTATTCGATTTTGATGATAAAATGGAATGAGTACAAAATGTGCATAGAATTTATATGAACGATTTTTAAACAATTACATTATACAAAATTGAAATTATTTAATTTTATTTTTCATATGTTATAGCTTTTTTTTTTTTTTTGCTTCAGTTTTCTATTGTAGCATAGCATTTTTTTTTCTTGTGCTTCTGTTTAATATTTCAAATAAAAAATCAAGAATAATTAATGCTGTTGCATACAATGATGCACAATGTAAAAATAACATGTAAAAGTTTATTTGTAACTAAGGTTGTTTTTTTCTACAACGTATTCGTATTTTACATATCCATGAATAAATTCTGAAAAAATTTCCATAGAAAAGATTTTTTTTTACCATCTATTACATAAATAAAAAATGTTATTTAAATAACAGAAATTAAAAAAAAAAAAATCATTGCAAATACATAAACATGGATGATTTGGAATCGATTATCACATTGTAGTCAGATACAAACAAAATGTACTCGTATAATAAAACACATATGTTATGTATGAGAAAATAAAACAAAAATATAAGAATAGGATAACACAAACAAAAAATTATCTATAATTTAATAAATTCTAATTTTTCTGATTTTATATATTCCCACAAAAATAATGTAACATATAATAATAAATAAATAAATCTATATCTTTGTAAAAAAAAAAAAAAATTGAAAAAGAAAAACGGGATGATAGATCATATTTTCAATTGACAGGTTGTCATACGCTTTTAAACGTTTTCAATATCTACATGTATGTACATACAATATGCAACATACACATCATATAATATGCAACATAAGAAAATCCACTATATGACAAAATCCTATTTTGCATAACGCACGATGATCTATCTATCACAATAAATCCATGAAAAAAAAAACAAACGAAACAACAAAGAACAAGGAAGAAGGATTAAAAAAGAGATGTAGTGGATTGGATGGTGATAGTGATAGCGTTTCAAGAGAAAAAATAAAACAATAAAAACAAAATGAAAAAAATATACATAAATATACATATATGTACATATATTCAAACTTGATATAGTAGATTGTGATCATTGGAACTAATTAAAAAATATTTTTCCAGTTGATATGTTTATATATTTTCACATATTCACTTTTATCATCTCAATTTATATATTCATCATGTTAAATGAACATTAAAATGAAACAATTCAAGTGAATTGATTAGATGAGAATGTGAGTAAGGTAAATGAATCTACATACATACATATGTATAATATATTATGCATATATACATATATTTTATGTTCATATATATATACATACATATTACATATATTGATTTCAATCGACATTTATATAAATCGAATAATCAAGAGAAAGTGATGATTATGTGAATTGATAGATACAATTTTCTAATGTTTCAATGAGAAAACCTTTACCTTAACTTTTCACGTATGATTTGTTTATTGTTATTATACCTACTAGATATTTTTGTTTTTATTGTTATGATGATTTAAGTATGTTTACTTATATAAATAATATACATACATATAGATAAAAGGTATCGATATATAAACTCAATATACAATAATAAATTCATATACAACAATAATAATAGCAACAGAATATATACTGTTAATAGTACATAAATATTTTGTCAGTCAAAATTTTATTGGAAAATTATTTGGATATTAGAATTTTGCTTTAGAAAACTTGTTAACATTTTATGCTTGTTCATGATTAGAAAGGAATGTGTATACTATATAATAGATATAATATTATTGTTATTAGAGATCGAAAGTGATTGTTTTGTGTATTATATGTATATACGAATATATGTACATGTACTAATATAAACTATTATATTCAATAAATAATTGGGTCTTTTTGTCTGGATTTACATATAAGCATTAGTATTATATTGTACAATAAAATACATATGTATATAATATATAATAGATATTACGAATGAAAATTTATAAACACATGTATTACACATATTGTACAGAGAAAATGGTAAATTATTTATAGAATATTTAGTAAATATGTATGTAAATGATATTAATAATTGTGGTAAGGTAATCATATTCATACCATTATTTGAAATGCACAGCATATATGTATGTACCTACATATGATACAATACAATGAACGTATATGATAATTTTGAATATCAAATTTTATATATATGTATGTATATTTAAAATTTGTTAATTTTAAGGATATAAATTAAATTACATATTGACAAAATATTATCATTGAAACATATTGTAAATTTTAAAAAATTTATAAAATTCAGGTCAAGATTAGAAATTTAAAAATATTTAGAACAAAGGCATAACAATAAAAAATTAAAAATATTTAGAATTGAATTCGTGATTTTCAATCGAAAAGCCGTGACTATGAGATAATATTTTTTTTTTTCAATCTTACGTATCCTTAAATTCACTTCAATTTTACGATTATTTATTCACTTTCTATTTTATATTTTGTTTTCAGAAATTACATTTCAGTAGAAATTCCCAAAACTAAATTTATCAGAAACGCAATTTTTCCCTACTGATTAACAATATCCTTGAAAACCGACATTAGTCCTTTTCCTTAAAAAGTCAACAACACGAGAAGATTTTGTCCATATGAAGACAATACAGACTCTGTGCTTTCCTTCTTTTAACAATAGATTTGGCGGAACCACTATAGGATTATCTGTAATAGAAGTGTTCCTTTAGTTGCTCATGTAAAAATCGAGAAATTATCCATAAAATGATCAAAGGATCCCTCGAACAAGGACTTGAAATTAAAAGCAAAAATTATTCACTTTTAATTGATTCAGGACTTAAAAAGCGAAAATGTCAGTTGTATTACACAATAAATTGCAAAACAAAATTCTTTAACTTTATTTCAGAATCCTTAATTTTGTTTACTATCCTATTACCAATTAATTTTAATTTCATCTTCAAAAAGACTTTTACTTGTTTACAAATGTGTTAACTAAAAATCTTTAATTAAATAATTTTTGGAAATTGTTCAAATTCCGTAAAATTCAATTAACTTAATGTTTTTTCTTCCAAATAATAATAAAAAAAAAAAAAATCTCAAATCTTTATAAATTTTTTAATAAAGAATTCCTTTTGCCTTGTGCACATTAAGTAAACATTTCTTTAATTATATCTTATTTTCTGCAGCCACTAACGTATTCATTTAACTTTCTATATCATCAGTTTTTTACACACCCACACACTCTAACGTAAAGTATTCTTTGTCGTTATAGAAATCGAATGAAATTAAGTTTATTCAGTAAAAAATTTATAAAAGAGTTTATTTACGGTTATTTTACCTTCTATTAGAAATGATAGTATGTATAGTAAATTTTGGCATCGTATATAGGTATTAGGTAGTTATACATATGATTTTAGCTTATTACAACACGATTGCTCATTTACTAAATCCTTCTTTTTTTCATATGAAAAAAGAAAATAAAAAAAAGAAAAGAAGTTTGAAATTAGAAAATTACTTTTTTAGCTGTAATTTATTGAACTTATTTTTCAAAAAGGCAAAAAAAAAAAATTTACTTCATCTGCAAATTTCAATGAATTTTCATCAAACATTTTTTAGTTAATTCCCTTTTCTCATTAACTTTACGATATATTTGATCAAACTGTACTTTATAATCTTTAAACATACATATATTGGATTTTATTATGTATTTGATTTTGTGTCTAGTATGTAAACTTCATTTTCCGTAATATTAAAATTTAATACATGCATAAAAGTTTCCATATATAAAATATTGTAATAAACAGTAAATTTTATGCAAAAATAATTATTGAATTTTTATGAAAAAAAAAAATGAAATAAAAGCTAAATATATATTTTGATCCTTTTCATTTCCAAATTCATGAACATTTTGTTTTCCAAAGAACTACATATATTTTTTTTTTAAATCATACGAAAATTTCGTTAATATTAATATGGATTATTGTACGTTTACAATCCGACACCCTACATATACATGAACAACAGCAAATCATTTTATTTTTCATGAACATTATTACAAATATATCATCCGTATAGGATTGTTTTTTTTTCGTCTTTTTATTTCAAAATAATTTGTATACGTATTGTACAAAAATTCCTCCCTTTATGCATTCATATCTTAATTTCTTCGAATAATTTAAATCCTTATATTTTTAACATTTTAATATTTAATTAGGAGCATTTTTGCCTTGATTTTAAAATATTCAATGATTTTAGTCTAGCAAGTAGCCAAAATACATATTAGATTCTTTATTTTAAAATATCTCTCTAATATATCGTTTATTGGTCGGAAAAGGTATAATATCAAAAGGATTATTTTTAGTTATCTTTTTTAAGAATGTTTCACCCTATTTTCTTTGAACAAAAATGAATTTGTTTGTAATGCCACTTCAAAGAGTTATCTCATAATAGCTTGGCAATATGTTCAAAATATATTGCCTTTTGACAGAAAATAACGAACCATCCATCGTTCTTCTACTTTTTTAATGTAACAAGGTAAAATCAAGTAGAGGAAAATTTTTATATTTTTCCTGCTACATGTCCTTATTGTGTACATAAAGCTAAAATTGAGATCATAAAAACAACAGCTTATTTGCAAAACAACATTTAAAAAAATAAAATAAAATTTACAAGTAGTGTGATGAGGATGATTCCCCTTTTTTTTGTGTTAGATTTTTGTTTTTTTTTACTTTTGTTTGTTCATATTTGTTAAATCTTTACCTCCTTTTTTATCATAGAAAAAAACAAGATAAATAACTAAAAACAAAGAAAAAAAATAAAATGAAAAAGAAAATCAAAAATCACAAAAAATCAAAAGTATCTCAACTCAACCATGATTCAAAATTAGAATCTATAATGATGATGATGATGATTATGGCGATTGCAAAGCAAGAAGAATTACTACCATGAGTACAGTGTGCAGATGAAACGAAAACAAATGATGATGATGCTTTTCTTTCATTTTTTTGTGTTTTTTCAACAACTACGTAGATAAGGGTAAAGAGTTATAAAAATTTCTGTATAGACTCAAATTAGAAGCTAAATGTTTTTTTTCTTTTATCTTATTCAACTGGTATATCTAAAATGGAAATAAAAATAAGAATAGTAAAAAAACAACAAAATGTTAATACCACAGGCATAAAATGTGTCCAAAACAAAAATTCATTTCACCAATTAAACAAAACTCATCGTTATCCTGTCATATAGAATATTTCTCTTGTTTTTTTTTCTACGTACATATAAACATGAAGTACATTAACAAACAATAGTAAAAGTGAAGAAATTTTCTATTAGTACAAAAAAAAAAAAAAACAAAATGTACCGATATCAATCGATATTTTTTGGAAAAGTAATAAAATTAAAAAAACAAGAAGTCATCATCATCAACAGCATCAAAATTATCAAAAAATGTTCAAGCATTTTAAAATAAAATTTTTCGTTCGTTAGAATAAGCATTGAATATTTCTATAAAAAAGCACACAGGATATTTGCACGCATATGTGAAAAAATAAAAAATAAAAAGAAAAAACAAAAAAGGAAAATTGAAAGACTGAAGGATGTACTACTTAATTACGACAGGAGATATCTACATATACATATGTATATTATATAGGGATACACAAATTTTTTGACTAAAAGCATAAATAGTGAAAGAAAATGTAATGGCGTCGAAATTTCTATAAATGGTTTCTTTACGGTTAATATGAGGGAAGAACTAATTTATATTATAATAAATGGGGTGTATTAAAATTAAAAATAAGGATGATATGATTATCTTTGAAAAAAATAAGAAAAGAAGAGAATTTTATGTAATGAATTTTTCTATTAGAATTCTTTAATTTTTTTTTAAAAATAAAACATGTCGACTTCAAACTGTAAGATTTATTTAAATTTTTAAATTCAATAATTTAAAAATGAAAGAGAAAAAAACGTTTAGAGAATTTTCAATGTACTTAATTGGTTTGTGAAATTTAAAAACCTTTTAACGTTTAATTTCCAGTACATGTATGTATATGTACATAGAAAGCGAAAGTTTGTAAGCTGAAATTAGAACCATCTTGGTAGTAGTAGAGACTGTAATGAGAATAATTCTTATAGAATGATGAGAAATACATTTTTTTTTCTTTTCTTGTATGAATCATTATTTCAATTTAATTTTATTTTCAGAATATTATGGTGCTTACTTTGCAGATATCAACTAAATTCTATACTCCAATATGAAATAATTAACGTTCAGGAAACCCTAAAAAATACTTTTTAGGGACCATCAGAGCAACAAAACTCAACAACATTGCCATATAAAATAGCTACATATGTACATAGACAGCAATTAAAATTGATTTCTTTTTTTATAGCATTAACAAAAAACAGAACAAATTTAAAAGATTTCCACATGATTTATGGTCCATCTAGACCTTTTTTTACCTATAGTAAAAACCAACAAAAATTTAATGAAGCCTTTTTTATGTTATTTCATTTTATTTTATTTTGTTTAATTTTTGAATTAGTAAAATACCATACTATCTGTTGTAATAACTCTTCTGACAATGCTATACTGTTTGAAAAAAAAAAATATACAAACATAAAATCTAATGAGGCACAAAAATAATATTTTTCTAAATATTCCACAAAAGAAAATTTTTTATACAAATATAAAATAAAAATTAAAATTAAACGAAGCGAGGAAATTGCCACCACATTTCCATAACCATTAATTCAATTTAGGCCACCCTATTATAGAGTATTTTGCCTACTTTTATCCTTTTTTTTTTTTCGTTCATTTTGTATAGGTATACTATATTTGCAGTTTTTTTTTCTATTTTTCATATTTTCTTTCAGGCATTAGTTTATAATATTATTTGTGTAAAAATAACGAAAAAACCCAACCATTTTTTTTAATATAACCATCAATGTATGTAGGTGTATAATTCTCCGTGTGTTTTTTTGCACACAAGAGACAAACAGTAGATACCTTCATCAAATTTATGCGTTTACTTGCTTACTTGTTTACTTTTCTCCTTAACAATTCGCGTTTGATTATTTTATTAACGCGGTAATAACTCAAAAAAACAAACCAAGAATGGTTCCCCATAATGAAAGTTTGTTTTATGGTAGTGTACCCATGTGTGCTCATAAGTTTAGAGGATTATAATATGAGGATACGGTGGGTGGTTGGGTTTTTAAATAAAATTTGTTGATAGCATGATAACAAAAATATATGTATATATATAAAAAAAGCCATGTATGTATATGTACTTTAATGTTTAAAGATAAAAAAAAAGATATATGGTAAAAAAAAAGTTAAAATTAGAAAATTTAAAATGGTTTTTTTTTTTTTAAATTTAATTTCTAACTCAAACCAAGGCCTCATACTTCATCATAATGTATTGAAATATAATGCTTCCTCCTACATTTCACCTTAAAACAGACATTGAAAGGCCTGAAAAATAAACAAACCAAGACTAAATGAAAGCTTAAATTTATCCTTAAAAAATGAATGTACAAATATTTTATTTTGTTTGTTTTTTGTTTTTTTTTCCTCTGTTTTCATTAGTGGAATGAGAAAGGCTCAATAGAGAGATAAAATTCATGAAAAAAAAAAGAAAACCAAAAAACAAGAATAAGGTGGCACCAACAACAATAACAAATAATGTTGGGAAACAAAAAAATTAAAAAAAAACGCCAGAAAATAAGTAAATGTCAGAGGAAAAAAAATGAACGCCAACAGCGTTGGGTATATACCCATCACACTATTTTAACATGGAACTTGAAAAATTACTGTCAGTGCCCAGACCCAAAGCAATTCATCGTTGTTTTCAGGAAAAACAAAAAACAAAAAAAAAGGATAATAATACTACACACATTAAGCTTCAAAACAAAATACACATACGTAATCCAACCATAGCATCATGATGATAAGTAAAAAAAAAGGACCAAAATTTAGAAAGCAAAATAAAAAAAATGAAACAATCAACAAAAAATGAAAAATGAGAAAAAAAAGAAAAATTAATAAGTAAAAGAAGCATTTGCACAATATACAATATAATTTTTGTGAATAGATACTATACATAAATCTCCACATCCATACTAACGTAAAATACGTACATACAGAGAAGAAGAAGAAAAAAGTGGACATGATAATTTTTTTCTTGTATTTTTTTCTTTTTTACTTTCACAATTAATATTCATCCTTTTAATTAGTCCTTTCATGTCCAAAATGATTGCTTGTTTTAGGAAATATTTTTGGGTTCACAATGGAACCCATGGAATATATTTGTGTATTGAAAAACAAAACAAAAAAAAACATTGACTAAATGTGTATAAAGATTCTAAAGGATTTGAACAGGAAGAAAAAAAATTAAACAAATAAATAAAAAACCAAACGACTGAACTGACACAAATGAGAAATATGACGAAGATCAAATTTTAAAATCCCTTGAATGAGAAAATACAATAAAAAAAGAAAAATATAGAAAAAAAAAAAATAAGCCCTTTTTTGAAAAATTAAATGTGAAAATGCAAATGTTTATTACATACAACAAATGCTTTACAATTTACATTACTGAAAGAAGAAAATAAAACACAAATATACATACCAAACCTTACTATTTTCCATTCTATAAAAGTCCACCCACCACCCACTTATGGTCATTAGTTTAGAATTTTTAGATATTATTTTCATTAAATAGAAGTTTGAGGATAATTGTCAAAAATATGACATCAGCAAAAGTCCTTTTTGTGTGTACATATTAGCAGAAAAAAACAAAAAAAAACACAAAAAAAAGTGAAGGAATAAAAAATAAATGATGAGGCCTTTAAAGCCTCTGCTTTAAATATTTTAGAAGATAGAAGGAAAGAACATTTAAAAAATGATGAATGTAAATTACTAAATTGAAGAAAAAAACATACGTATATAAAATATTATTATATAAGTATGTTATATTCTTTTTTTTTCATAAGATTTACAGTTGAAAATAAAGACATAATTTAGGCAATGACAATGTATTCTATAATGTATCTGCTCTGTGATTTAGGGTATTGAGCTATAAAGAGATATTTTTCTACTAAAATAAAAAATCTGATTTTGTCGTTTTAATTTTATCCTTTTCAATTTATTTTATCCTTTTTTTTTTTAATTTTATTTTTTCTATCTATTTTTCTTCACTATCTTTAAAGAATTATATTGTCAATTGTAGAAAAAAGGATTTTATTTTATTAATGAATAGGATGAAACTTATTCATTTTTATATATTTAATTACAGATATGTAAGTATGTATGTATATGCTCTACCTATATATGTATGTATATCAGGATCCAACCGGTAATTTTAAAAAGTTCTTAATTTTTTTCCTGTCAGTATAACTTTTTTAAATGTATTAAAAAAACAAAACAAAAAAGGATATATTCTCATATAATCTTAGAAAATCCTTTTTTTTTTTTGTTCATAATACTTTTTTATTTTTTCTAAAGATTTTTTTTTTCTTTTACACATTAAACGTTTTCTTATTGGTAAAGAAGAAATTTCTATTATAAAAGAATTTAATTTTTTTTTTTATAATTTTAAATATAAATATAATAAAAAAATAAAATTCTAATAGAAAATGGGCGGAGTTCTTGAGAATAAGGATAATGAAAAGGAGCCAATGAAATTTTAAGTAAATCTAAAAAGAAAGTTATTTTCTTTTTATATATAAAAAAAAAGAAAAATACAAAATAAATATATACATATGTACATACATATATATAATTTTAACTTTGTGTAAATATTAAATAAATATGTACATACCACACTTATTTTTCTTTCATTTTTAAATATTATATGTGTACATAGAACCCAATAGAATTTCTTTTATAAAAAGAAATAGAACCCCAGAAATGTAGTAGTCGAAAAGTTTGTATAATATGTCCTTCTATATATATGTACATATATTACGTTCGTACATTATGTATTTATTTTAGTAAAAGAAAAACTTTATCACCATCTGGAGGCATATAATACGTACATATATCTAACTTTATATTCTGTATTCTTAATATCCTTTCTTTTTTAATATATTACACAAAAAAAAAAAATGCACTTTATATTTTTTAGTAAATTTTTTTTTATACAAAAAAATAAAAAACAGAGAAAAAAATAGAAAGAAAAGTGTTATGTATACACATTTAATCGTATCTGAAAAATCCTTGGAGAACTTTGTTCTGTGGTGGCAATAAGTCACTGTAAAAGAATAGTATACCAACTGTACATATATTTTGCGGAAAAAAGGAAACTGGAAAGAGCAAAAAAAAATATATATACATATATATATATACATATATCCAATATAATAAGAATAAAGTAAAAGAAAAATAAATTTTACTAGAAAAATGTTTTCCTTTTTTTTGTCTGACATAGGAAAAGAAAAAGTTTTTCTTATTGGTCCCAAGCTCTTTTTTCATCTACATGCATGCATGCATACAATTCATGGTCTTTGCATTCACTAGAATTTGAACAGGATACATTATCAAGATAAATGGCCTTTGTGAATTCATTTTAATTCTAATTTTTTTTTTTTTTTTGTTAATTTAACTTCTTCTTTATCTTTTCTTTATTTTTTTTTTTAGTTCTCTATTTTTTCCCTCTTATGGCATTCAAAGTTTTGTGAATTACTATGAATTTAGCTTTGAATCCTTTTTTCTACATTTTTTGTGAAATGTGTTTGTTTTTTTGCAATTTTGTTTAAAAAAAAAAAAACGGAAGATAAGCAAAAGCACAAAAGAAAAAAAAAACGGCATTTTAAGTCAGTTTTTAATAATTCATGAGATACTTAATTTATTATATAGAAAGAACAGAGAACTCATACGAGATTTGGACGTTTCTATACAATACATACATATGTGTGTACATATATTCCTTTTTTTTTCTCTGAATTTTATTCCGTTCGTTTCTTTTGTATTTAAAAATAAGGATTTTTACTGAATTATAAACTTGACAATTTCATGAAAGTTTTTTTTTTTTTTTAATTTATTTCTTTTGTCAGTTCTTTGTTATTTTCTTTTTAAATTTATTTGGCAAACGTATAAGTATAAAAATAATTTTTTTATTAAAAATTTCAATGTTTTTTCATGTTTTTAAAAAAACTCCGTTTTTTTGGCGTAAGTTGTATTAAAAACTTTAAAACATAATCTTGAATTAAATAAAAACAGCACATTACAGTGAAAGTTCTTGAAAATGGATTTTCGAAAAAAAAAAAATTGAAAATGGTCAAAGAATTTTGACTTTGAGGACCTTTTGGAATAAACAAATAAAAACAAGCTTTCAAAACAGCATGAAATAAAGTGTTACCAGAAAAAAAAAGTTATAAACTGATTTATGACAAAAAAAAAGTAAAAATTTAAAAATTTTCTCTAGCGAAAAATTTTAAATAATTCTGATATGATGGAAATTTTTTAGTGCCAAAATATACAACGCGTACTAGTTTTCATCGTAATCAAAATTTAAAATTTTTAACCACTTATTCTGTCAAAGTACTAACGAAAACTTTTAAATTCAATGTTATCTTCAATAAAATCTAAAAAATGTATTTAATATAAAATAATTTATGAATATAAAATTTAAAAAAAAAAAGTGAAATAAGTAATTTTTTTCACATTTGAAATTTTCAAAGTTGAAATTTCCTGTCATGAACAAAAATATAAAAGCTTTATGAAAGATTCATTATTATTAACTATTTAAATCAATCCTATATGAATTTTTGTTTTCTTTTTTTTTGTACATTTAAAATTAACAAATTTTCATTTAAAATTTTCTAAAATTCAAAAACATTTTTATTAAATCAATTATTTATGAAATATTAATATGTAATTTCACTTTTTGTGAACGAATATACATACTACATTATATACATATATATGAAATGTACATTCGTTATATTATGTATCAATACACATATTAGTAAAGTTATGTAGATGTTTCTGTAAATCAATTTTTGAAAAATTCTTTTAAATTACATTTATTATGTTTTTAAATGAACTGTTTATGCCTCTATAAAAATATACTATATAATTTACCTTAAAATTTTAAAATTCAAAATAAAAGTTTAAAAAAAAAATACATATGTATGTACATATATATTTACATATACATGTATGAAAAATGTTTCAAATAAAATGAAATATAATTTTAAAATAATTTTACATTTTTACCGCAATATATAATTTTCATTTTATCTTAATTTTTGTGTAAATTAAAATGATGTTTTATGGGTTATATACATATACATATACATATAGATATATATATATATGTATAATAAAAGGTATTTATATACATATATGAGTACAACTACAGAATTGGTTAAATAGATTGAATCTTATATTATATACTGAAAATTTACCATTTAAAAAACAAAAAAATAAAATCATTCACTTTTTAGTTGATAAAATATAAAACTTTTGTTCAAAAAGTTTCAAAAAACTGTTAAATTATTAATTTGCATACATTGTAAAGAGTTGAAATACAATACATATAAAAGCTATATAGACAATATATACATATATGTATATAGTAAAAAAGTATCAAAAACAGTAGATAGTTATTTTTGATTATATAAGATACTTTTTACATTATAAAATATATATGTACAATAAAGAATAATATAATGTATATATTGTACTTTTTTTTTTTGTTTTTTTTTTTTGTAAGTGTGGGGAATAGAAAATTTTTCAACTAAAAATAAACCATATTGTAGTACTTTAAACAGGATGATCTCAATATTTTTGGGTTTACAAATATTGGAAAAAATTTGTGAAACTCTCGGGTCTATGCTATAGATTTAAAATTCTCACAAAAATAATGAATATTTTTCAGCGGTAGAGAATCTTATTTTTCTAACTACACTCAAAAGAAGCTTTGCTCATCCTTCTCTGCTTCCAGGTTTAGTTTTTCAGGTCTTTGTGTTTAGTTATTTTGCACTAAGCAGCGAGCATACTATTTCCTGTTTAAAAGAATCATTTTGGACTTAGTGAGTTTCCACAGATTTTTCTCATGGTTTTCTCTTTCAAAGAATTCCAATCTCTTAACGTATTTTAATAACTGAAAACATTAAAATCGACATTCGACTCGGTCGGGAATCGAACCACGGAACCTTTATCTTGCCGGGGTAATGCTCATAAACCATTGAGCTACCGAATGCCATGTCGCTTGGTGTTCTCAGTTACTACCTAATCATTGATGAAGAATACTCAAACCTGCTACAATATAAAATTTCAAAGACCATTTGGAGAATATTTGAAATACTAAAAAATCTTGCATTTTTGGTAATATTTTCCGTGTTGAAGAGAAATTATATATAATTTCTTTGAACACCTCGTATACACAAGATGAAAAAAGCATAGTAACCTGGCTTAATTTTTTTAAAATTAAAAAAAAAATTCTTAATGGATACCCGTATATCTATTAGAAATCCAGAAGTTTATTCATTGTTGTTAGTTTTAAATAAGTGATTTATTCATTTAAATTAGATATATGCGGTTATAAAGTTAAACTTTAGAGACAATTATACACAATTTTGTATGAGTGTGTGGTTGATTCCTTTTTTCCATCTACATACATAGAAATTTCATTTTTAACAAAATTTGGTTTTTTCAAAAAAAAAAAAAAATAAATAATAAAGTTAATTTTTTTTTTCTAGAAAAAAATTTAATTTTCAAGTTTTGACAAGGCTTTGTAAATATGCTTTTATATTATATTTTTCACTCACAGGACCACATACACCACATATTCCGAATTGTGTATAAAAAAACTTTTATTCTAATAAAAAAAAAATATAGTTAAATTATAGAAAAAAAAGGAATATAATAATAAAATTTTGTATGAATTTTTTGTTTTTTATTCTGTTTTTTTTTTTTTTTTTTTTTTTTTTTGAAAAAAAACTTATAACACTATTATATGATGACGACCATATTCATCATCAGAGGAGTCCTATATATGTATATAGAGTGTAACATATCAATTGTTTTTTACTTTTATTATATTTTACGAATGATGTATGTGGTATGTGAAATTGTTTTTTATTTTAAATTTTCTAGAGGGTGGATATAATAGTAAATATAATGGTAGAACACAAATAAAAAACTTAAAAGCAAATATAAAATATAGAAACTTTCAAAAAGACTATAACTATTTGTGGTATATATGCATTTATGTATATGCACGTACGATATACGTACACTACACACATACATATGTATTTTTAATTTTAAATATTTTTCACATCCATTTGAAAATATTGTGTATTTTTGTTCATTTATCGTAGCTGATTTTAAAATTCAAATAAGTTTTTTTTTTGTTTTCTTTTTATTTTTTTGGAGAAATACTTGTTTTCGTTTTAAATTTGAAAAATAAAAAGTTTTTTTTTTTAAATAAAAAAAATGAAGTATTATACTTTTATTGTTTTTATTATATAAATGGCGGAATGAAACGTTAAAAAAAAACTTTTATTTCAGTTTTTTTTTTTTTTCAATTTTCTAACTACTTCAGCTAAAAAATAGTATAAAAAACTGTATTTTACTTTTGAGAATGAAAAATATACAAAAGTTGTGTATGAAATTTTTGTGTACATGTATATGTATGAATATTAATTAATTAAAATGTTAGATATGTTTTTTATTTGAAAAGCTATGAATTTTTTCGTATGAAATTTTAGTTAAAAACATTTATGAGTAAAAATATAATATAATGATGAAAAAAATTAATTTAATGTTTTCAATTTTTTTATTGAAGTTTGAAATTTACATATATCTAAAATATAAAATTTACTTTTTTTTTTTTAAAAACAAACAATTATAATAATTAGAAAACAATGTGGATTATAATTTTACAATTACAAATTGACAAATTAAAGTTAAAAACCAGATACAAACTCAAACAAAAATCATTCAAAATTTGAAAAAAAAAAAAAAAATATTTTAAGAAGTATGGATTATGGTGGATCTACAGAAAACATCAATTTAACGACTTTTTTCCATTAATTTTTTTTGTTTAAATAAGGAAATATGTGGCTTTATATTTGTAAAACGAAAAGCTCCGTTGCTCATTCCAAGACTATGAGTCCTGAAAGTTTTTCTCATTACTTTTTTTTAATATCTAAATAAAATCTCTTCCAAAGACCCAATAATTTTTTTTTCTCCTTTTTTTCACGAAAAAAATTTGTAAGGTGCAATTTCCACATTTCTATACATACATATGTGAAATCCTATATTTTTCTTCTGATGTTTTCTTATTACACATTTGAATAAGAACTTTTTACAGTCAAAGAATCAGCGTGTTAAAATCTTGGAAAACCAAATACACTTCTTTAGAAGAAAAATGTTGTAGTTACATGGTATTTTTCAGTATTTCTCAAATGACCGGCTACATATTTTATCCAACGTTCAAATATATGCTCTAGCACATAATTTGTTTAAAAAAAAAAAAACACACGTCAGGAATTATATAAAACATAAAAAAAAAGATTTATATTTTAAGTCGTTTTGAAAAAAACCAAATAAAGAATTAATAGAAAATATAAAACTTCCAACAAAAAATACCAAAGCAATAGTATTTAATAAAAATTAATCATATTGAAATTTCGCAAAAACAAACAAAACTCAAATTCAAAATGGATAACTAAAAAAAATTTTGTTTTTTTTTTTTTGTTTTTGTTTAATTTTACAAATTCCAATTATTAAATTTTTTATTAATATCTATTCTTTTTTTTTTTTTTGCATACAAATTTATTTACATATAAAAAATATTAAAAGAGTGTTTTAAAACAAAAGATTATTGAATATTGAATTATAAACTATAAAAACAAAATAATAATAAACAATTAAAATGAAAAAAAAAAACAATTTTTTTCCATATTTAACGATAGATCGTTTTAATATTAAAAAACATAATGAAATTATTATTAAATTCATAAAATTCATTTTATGTGCGAATAATATTTGAAAAAATAAAAAATTCAAAATAAAGTTTTTTTTTTTGTAGCTTTTTTCCTCTTTGACTTTTTTTTTTAATAAAATTGGAAAACTCTTTTTTTTTTCTTTTTTAGTTTTCTTTTATTGAATTTTGCTGTAAAATTTTCCATATAAATATATTTTTTTTTTATCACACAAATAAAGTGATAATTTAAAAAATGTAATTTTCTATTAAATATGCGTAAAATTTCTCATGTGTTGTAATCCTTTTTGTTTTTGTTTTTATTTTTTTTAATTTTTATATCGTGTTTATATTAAAACGTATTTTTTTTTTGTTTTTTTTTTGTTTCTACCACTTTCAATTGGACATCAATGAAAATTGATTGTCAATGAAAAACTTCATGGTAACAAAAAAAACAAAAAACGACTTAAATAAAAATTTAATAAAAAAGATTTTCACAACAACAACAACAACAAAATAATAATAATAAAACACGACAACATTTGCGCTCTTGATGCAAAAGTGGAAAAACATAAAAATTGCATTTAGACTCTCCAGTTGAGAGTGCAATTTTTTATTGTTACCTTTTTTTTTGTTGAAGATTTAAAAAAAATATACGTACATATATATTTTTTTTATTTTTCGTTAATTGGAAAAAAATGCAATGGGGTAAAATAAAAAAAAATAAATAAAATTACAAAAAATTATAAAAATAAATTATTTAAAAAAAAAAAAAAATTAACGAAAAATAAAAAATGAAAAATTTTTTTTTACACACACAATCAACCTCAACAATTCAAATATTGACCGAAAATTTCAACATATAGGATATAATGTATTTTTTGTTTTTTGTTTTTTTTTTTTTTAAATACAATGATATAGGTTGAATTTGTTCTATTTAGAGTAAAATGCAAGCAGAGCAGTAAAGTGCAATGAATTTGTTTTAAATAAAAATTGCACAGACATTTTTTTTTTCTCTCTTCATTCTTTTATTTATTTATTCAACTTTTATAATTTTTTTTCACAAAAAGAAAAAAAATTGAAATGAACATTTTTTTTTTCTTTCAAATATACATATATGTACATATGCTCGTACATACATAAAATATTCGTGTATTGGTTTACAGAATTTGCATTTTTATTCTTCAAGTGCAACAACTCAATGAAAACAGTGATTGTATGCACATACACAGAAAATTATATGAAGAAAAGTGGAAGGATGAAAGATAATGGGGAGTTGAATACACACCGACTGTATATTTTATATGTAGGTACTATTTTTTATCCATTCGATGTTTCGATTTAAAAAAAAAAAAACAAACTAGATTTACGTCCATCAACTATAGAAAAAGAAATGAAAATAAAAAAAGAATATACTTGCTTGAGTACATGCTAGTAACTAAAATTTCCTAGGATATCTATACGTACTCGTATAACTGTACAATTCAATGCTATGAGATTGAATATTATTACGTCTTTCGCCCTTGTGTTTCATTCCTTTTTGTTTTTTTTTTTTAAATGTTCATAATGGTTTCACAATTTCATATACACCAAACATCAACAAAATATTCGATATAGTTAGCGAGCAACAAGATATATGCAAAATGCTTATGAATATGATGAACCAGAAAAAAAAATCGCAAAAAAAAAAAAATTAAATAAAAAAAAAATGAACGATAAGGTGGATGAATTGGCTCAATATGTATGAATAGGTGGGTGATATTGGACAAAAAAAATTGGGGAGTTTTGGATTTTTTTTTTTGTTGTTGAAAAAAATGAAAATAAAAATTGTTATGTTTTTATTTTTTATTTTTTTTGTTGTTTTCAGTTTTGTTTTTTTTTTTTTTAATTCAAAGATATTGAGATAAATATGTGGAGAGGGTAATAAAAGGTTCGGTATTTTGTTTTCATCGATCACATGTATATGATTGGAAAAGAATATTTGTCCGGTATATACTACAAACAATTTAAATATATGACATATAACATTTTTAAGTGACATCAGAGTGGTCAAACATATAAAAACATAAGTATCTGAGAATTGGCAAATTATGTCACAATTCATTACAATCTGAGAAATAGCGGATATTTTGTTAATTTACTCTTTGAAAAATAAAAAAATTATCAAAACCAAAAAATTTGAATCTTAACACAAATATCAAGTCACTGTTGTTCAAGTATAAAAGTCAAATTAGGAAAAAAGAAGTAAAAAAAAAAAAAAAACAAAAAACAAGTGTAAATTGTTTGGCACTATAAAAAGTGTTAAGTGTGTGAAAGAGAAAATATATACCGTATTTGAATATCCTTAAAAGGATCTCTAATTTTTTTTTTTTTTTCTATACATATTTGAAATGAGAAATTAAAATAAAAATAAATATAAGGTAAAAAAAAAAAGAAAGCAAAGAATATCTTTTTTTTTCTGGTGTTATGTGCTTAATATTGTAAGAATGTGAACTGTTGAGAATACTTGAAATACTAATGACAGAGATTATATTCAATAAAAGTGGTATCAATGTGGTTAGAAGTGTGAATTTAGTAGATGATGCGATGTTGATAATGACGATATGATGATGATGGTATAGTAGTGGTAATTTGTGATGAGAAAAATAGGCCTAGAAAATCTATGCTTTAAAGCAATATATCAAATATATAATGTGTGAGGTAAGTGGTCAGGCGCAAAGTGTATTAGTATTGAAGCCTACCATACAATATAATGATTAGGAGAAATCTACATATCCTATGTATATCTTTGTGCATTTTAAAGCACATAGAATGTTTATTAGGACCTAAACTACATATATGTACATATGTATATGTATATGATGAGAGAAAAATATATTTTGAATTTTGAAATAGGCATAGTTTCGATACACATCATGTATCTACTCTCTAATGACTGAAATGCAAATTTATATTTAAATTAATTTTTTTTTTTTTTACTTTTTTCAGATTTATATTTTATTTAATTTAATTTATTCACATTTGAAATTTTCTCGTAATTTAATTTTTTGACAAAAAAAAAGGAATATTTTATTGCGAATAGATATTGAATTTTTAATAAAATTTTCAGTATAGTGTATTATGTTAGTGGTAACCGCTTTTTTAATAAATGCAAAATCATAAAAATTTAATCTTAAAAAAAAAATTTATTTCGAAATTTCTTCAAAAATTATTTCCAATTAAATATAAAATAATTTTTTTTTTTTTTTTTGGAATGAATAATAAGAAATACAAAATTCAAATCAACATACATTAATTAAGTTTTTATCATAGTTTGTAGTCCATTTTCTAATCTGAAAAAAAAATACATATATAAAAAATAAAATAATTTTTTTTTTCAATTCAATTGAAATTTCAAAAAAATACTTAGTTCTGAAAATTTTTTAAAAAACTTTTTTTAACTTTATTTTTTTATTTTTGATTTTTGTCTCGAACGACAAAAGAGAGACAGGATATTATTAATTAGAGACAAATATTTTGGATATTTTTTCTAAACTTTATTTCGAAATTTCGGCTAAATAAAATTGTGAATTTTTTGAAAAGTTTTAAAAACTGACTTGGCTATTTTATTATTTAAAACAAATTTTCAACAAAAATCTTTCAAGTTTTTTTAATTAATTTTAATTATCAAATTTTTCTTTTTAAAGGACACCGACGGTATTTTATCAAATTTTGTTTCTTTTCCAAATTAAAAAAATACTCAAATAATTCCATTAATTTTTTTTTCTTTTTTTGTTTTGATTTTTTTTTCTCAATAATAAAGACGCCTGTAAACATATCACTTTAACTTAGCACATCATTTTAACATATGTATTACCTATATTCATTCACAAACATTTTCTAAATAGCCAGGTCAAATTTACATTCATTGAAATCCTTACAAATGTACAATAAGTTCAACCATCTCTACCATACAAAATAATAATAATAATAATTTTCAAATTATTTCAAATAGGAAAATTCAAATTATTATCGAAATAATTTATTAAACACAAATTCGGTCAATGTCGTACACACAATTATATAATTGTACACAATGAATACATATATTTACCCAAAACTACATAATATACATTATATATGTACATATATGTACGTTTTTCTATAATACATTATTCAATTCATTTATCTCATATTACTTACATTTCATTGATTTCTAACACATTATATTCCAATATAGACCAATTCACTCAATAATTTAATTATTAGAAATTATATATTACGCTTTGGGGAATTATTTATGTTACTATACAATTTAAATTTTCCATTATGAAAGTTTAGATGTGTATATATGAAACAGTTAATTGATAATTTTATATAAACATATTAATGGAAAATAAGAAAAAAGCATGTGACGACAATAAACGGAAATTGTAAAAATGGCATGTAATGAAATTTCTTTTCAATTTTTTCTTACTTCAAATGTTTTTCCGGAAAGATTAGATGTGGGTTTATGTGACAAACAAAACATTAAAAAAAATGAAAGAGTTCAAATAAAAATCCTTGATTTCTGCGACTAACATTTGTCAAGCTTAGAAATTGTTTAAAAATTAAAATATGATTTTGATAATAAATTTATTTTTATCCTTTAATTGTTCGTAATTTTTTTTTTATTATATCAAAAAAAAAATATTGGTGGTTTTCCAAAATAATGTTCAGTTCAACACATGGTTTAAAAAGAACAATTCTCTAAGCAATAACAAAAATTGAAAAAAAAAAAAAAAACGATTTCCAATTATAAACTTCCGATTACAAAATTGTCATCGAATTTCGTTAACCCTTAACACTAAACATAATTAATTAATATGAATAAGGGGATTTTACTGACTGAAAACTGTAAATACTCTTAAAATTTTTGAAATTTCAATTGTCAATATCCTGAATTCAAATTTTCCACTAAAAATACAAAAGAGAAATCATGTGAAAAATAATGGTAATCTAAAGCTGAACTTATAAACAAAACGACAGTAATTTAGCAATTTTCATGATAACGAAGCGATGAAAATTTAACTAATTGAAAGGGATAAATTTTTAATCACATCAGCAAATTGCAATGATTTAGCACACAATTGTTTGAACTCCCTTTCTACAATCATATTAATATTTCTAGGTTATTTATATACATATATTCAATGAATTTGAAGTCAATGAGATACAAATTTAGTCACATAATATGTCAGAAAGATGTTTGTGCGGTATTATTGATATCCGTGACTTATCAGTGATACGTAGTTATTTACAAATATCTGCACTTCGATTTAGTGAAATAACACTTCTAAAAGGAAACCAGTCAAGACTTGAAAGGCTTTAAAGCACATTTTTCGAAATTAAAAAGCATAAAGACTAGAATCCAAAAAATGAAGAAAAAAAAACCTTTTATGAATAGAACTAAATAATCTGTGATAAAAAAAATTTACAAACAATTACTTTAAAAATCTGTTTTCCATGTATTCTGAATTTTTAAAAATGGTAGAAAAATATAACTAATAATTGATAATTTCCCTCCTTTCTCAATTATTTATATAAAAATTCAAATTTCAAATTTTCAAAAGGATTTTTTGATAAAAAAAAAAAAAAATTAGTATTTTAATTCTTTTTACTTCCTGTAATACATTCATGATTTTTTCATAAAAATGAATAATTGAACAACTGTGTAATAACAATATGTTTATATTTTTCCTAAATTTGAAAGAAACAAACAAACAAACAAAAAATCAATATATGTTCAAAACTGAAATTTCTAACCCCCATATTACATTCAGGCCACCATAAAAAATTCAATTCAAAAATTGAATATGATAAAATTTTCAAAAAATATTTACAATTTCATGATAGGTCAATATTTAAAGGATATCTAATATAGAGAAAAAGGATTTGTATATTATAAACGTTTAAAAATTCATTCAATTTTGTATTGTTGAAAATATTTTTTGAATAGCGTAAACTTTTATTAGTTTAAATTTTTTTTCCGAAGTTTTTTTCTTTCTCAATGAAATTTAAAAGATACAACAATTATTCAAAGTTCATCACCTAAGCCATTATAAGGAGAGGCTCATCATAGATAGAAAAGTATTAAAATCATAAATTAACATATTTAAGTAAAAATTACTGGATGCTGCATAATTTAAGTTTATTTTCTTTCAAATCTTTATTTTTAATATATAGAAAAAAATATATTTAAATTACTAGGCGGAGCCTACAAAATAAAAAATAAAAAACCAAACTTTTTTAAGCATCCTCCCTCATAAAAAAAAATTACACCACATCGCACCCAAAAAAAAAACATAAACGTAAAATTTTCTCCATCACTGTACTAACTCCCTGGCATTATATATTACTCTGACTGACTATGTAGGTATGTTGTTTTTGTTGGTTTTTTGATTACTATTATAGAAGCTTTGGTTGATGCTGATGCTAACTCCACATAGATATTGTGTAGAGGCAAAAAAAAACAATAAAATTAAAAAAATACAAAAAAAAGGATACAGAAAAATGAAAAAGAGTAACCAGAATAGAAAATATACTAAACACACATGTACATAATTATGTAAATATGTATGTATATTCTGAATACGTGTATATAACCACTTTGTATTTTAGTGCGAATGTTAGCTATCAGAATATTTTCATATGCAAAAATTCTGAAATAACACAAACTCTGATAATAACTTTTTTTTTTTTTTCGTATGAAAAAAATTGTTTGGTATGAGTTTAGTACCCTATTCAGAATGTATGTACATACATACATATTTTCATACTGTAAAATGCATATAAAAATATTAAAACGTGGGAAAAATGAAAATTTTCATAATACCGACTGAGGTTCTCCGCTTCTTTTTTTTCCTTTATTTTCACTATAGTTTTCCAATACAGTTTTTTTTTTTTTCAAATAAGACTACATCAACATTATAAACGCATTTTAACGTACGTTTCATACATACACAAATAAAAATTACCTTAACGCAAAAAAAAAAAATCAATAAAAATTCACGTGTATGACGTCATGTACACACACACACACAGAAAAAAATTATACGTGTGATGTATTTTGAATTTTTTTTAAAAATTATATATTTTTTCAACTGCATAGCATTTTTATTTTCTCTTGCTGAAAGCATTTTTTTTTTTTTTTTTTGGAAAATTTAAAAAAAAAATGTTTTATATGCAAATTTTATAAAAACAGCAAAAATAAAGGAATTAAAAACAAAAATCCTGTTATAGGCTAAAAACAGAATATATAATGTTCAATATCAAATTCTAACTAATTCTTTTTTCATGTTTGTTATCTTTTGTATGAGTTTGTGTGTATCTATACATACATATATATGTACGTATATATATGTTTAAATAAATACACATACCTACATAATCGTATATCTATAAAATGCGTTTTAACAAAATTAAAAAACAAAAAAACTATAGCATTTTGAAAAGATCTAAAATAACACAAAAATTGATAAAATCCTATATTTTTGTAAGCTTACTATACTATTTTACATTAGATATACGAGAAAAAGGATGTATTACGTTTACATACATAAAATGGAAAATGGTCATTTTTCATGAATGCAAATGTAACAGAGAGATTTTCACATAAATAAATACTAAAAGTTGTATGTATATACGTACAACATTTTAGGTGCGTTTTATAATATATATGCCCAACTAAATCATACACTTGAATACGGTGTATATGTATGAGATGTGGTGGCACTATAAAAGAAGGAAGAAATACAAAAATATATTTTTGATGCTCTATTATATATAAAATATCAGACGAATGGTGAAAAACTGCTGTTATTGTCAGGATTTTCAAAATTTTAAAATACAGTATATCTCTACGTATAGGCTTTGAAAAACCATAATGAATGTTGAATTTTTCCTATGTTTGTGTATAACATAAAAATTCTCATTCCATTTAGAACTTATAATTTTCATTTTTATGTTACGTACATTTCCATTTAGATATATATATATACATATATTGTTTATTTATGAACATTATGCATAGAATCCTATCCGTCCATTCTAAATTACATTTAGGAATCCACCTTAAACTCATACTATTTACCACCCAAAAGAAAAAAAAGCATCAAAAAATTCTGATACACATATACCTATATGTATATACCAAAAAGTCAGTCTCTTAGATATATCCTAACGACCAATATTTTCTATATATTTATATACTTACATATGTACATAAATGCCTAACAAAAATTGTTTAATGCCTATATATAGACTACCACTATACTTTTTCCTGTTTTGTTTTTCTGCTTGGGTTTTTTAGCGGTCGATTGTTAAATATTCGAAGGACTGGAATTTCCATATAAAACCAAGTATATAAGGGAAAACATACACATATATATAACAACAAGCATCCCTTTCAAAACATATAAAATAGTTAACAATCCATATTACATAGATTTTTCTATACATAACATACATACATACATATATGTAACACATATATCATGTACAGAAAAAGATGATCATCCTTAGAGTCTAAAAGTTTTTACAACACTCTTACTGATGTTTTATATTTTCTGTTGTTATATTACTCTGATATCTATTGTTATATTTTCGTAATTTTTTTTCTGTCGTTTTTATTGTTGTTGTTGTTGTTTTTGGTGCTACTGCTGCTATTTTATATTATAAAAGGATCGTTTGTTACAAAACCATTCTTCTCCTTTAACACTATAAATGTGAAACATCGTTGAATTCTTGTGCATTCAAATTATTTTCGAAAATTTTGTGTTTGAATAAAATGCCTTACTTTTATGTTTTATCTCTAGAATATATGATAAGCATATAGTCCTATCTGTATATAGTATTTATATATTTTGTATGTATACCTATAGCTAATTTTCATAGATAAAAATTAATTTTATGAAATTTTTTACTTTTATCATGTTTTAAAAAAAACTCCCTTAAAAAATCAAATTTAAATAAAGGATTCATGGTTCAAGATTCAAAATTTAAATTTCAAAATAATTCTAGCACATGAGAAACTATTGGTCAGCCAAATATACATACTACCTCACACCTCAAAATTGAAATTAAAAACTGAGGTTCTATAACTTTAGATTTTTCCAACTGAAGTAGCAGTAATGCCATATTTTACCACAAGTATAACTTGACTTTCCTTTCTTAAACCTACGGCGGTTTGTCTCAATTTTAAGTTTATAAAACGGCTGTGAATTTGTTAATTTTCATCTTACATACACACTCTTCCAAAATTTCCTCCCCTACTGCAACAATTCTTACACCAAATTTTCATTAAAAAAAAAGTTTATATTGAAAAGCTAAAAGTTTGTATGTATAATTAATTCCCAGCGGCTTAATATTCTAGCGCTTCAAAAAGAAGCGTACACTAAGTACGCATAATTATGAATTTTTTTATTACGAAGTATAATAAGATTACGAAATAATAGTCTCATTCTTTTGTGTGAAGTGATTAGTTCATTAAAATTACTACATAATAAGTATTTTTTTTTATTAAATTAAAAAAAATAAACTATTAAAAATTAATGAATTAATAAAAGTTATTCATTTACGTTATATTAGAAATTGAAAAATAAATGTTGATTTTGAAAAGAATAAAAAGCATTTTATTAATTAAAAACACCACAGAAATTCCAGAAAAGCTTTAAAATGTGAAATGCTTCTAAAGCGCTTCATCTGAACAGAGATGAATCACATCTAAAGCGCTTTTATGAGAGGAAAAATGAAGCGCTTGCTTCTGCGGACATGTTAAAATAAAATGTTAAAAAAGAAATGAAGCATCATACAAAGAGTAAGCGCTTAATGCTTCAGAAGAAGCGCTTCATTAGCCGCTGGGTTCACACTCACTAAATTTAAATTATATATACATACATATGTATGTACATATGTATTTATAATGACTTAAAAAAATCTTCAATAATTTGAAAGCGTTGATTTTCAATTAGCTTTTAAAATAAAATAGCAAAAATGATTGATGATGCTGGATTTTGCTATTGTGATAAACCATATTTTTCCAAACAACAATAAAATCTGACAAGAGATATTAATGAAAAGCAAAATTTAAAAATTTAATTTTAATTAGATTTTAATTACAAATATATTACACGTACTATATATGTATGTATGTACATAAATAAATAGAAGAAGAAAAAAAATTAAGAGTTGATATTTATTCTACGAAATGAATTAATTTCACAACAAATTTAAAACAAAACAAAAATCATTTAAATTATTGAACTGAAAAACATTACTTGAAATTTTTTTTTTTAAAATATTGTTAAACACATATTTTTATTTTAAATCTATTTAAAATTCGATTGTAAATTACCACGTAATAATTTTTTTCCAATTTAATTGAAATAGTAATTTTCTTTTAAATTCAATAAATTTTTTTAGGTTATATGTAAATATTCATTAATACGTATTTATTTAAAAATTGTTGAATAGTCCTTGAAATTCATGTAAATACTTATATGAATACCGTTTTATGATTATTTTAATTATTACATATTTGTGTTAATTTTTAATTTTAAACAAATTTTAAAAAATTAATTAATTCAATAGAATAGAATATTATCAAATTGTTTAAAAAAAAAAGTTAAAAAACGTATTTTAATATCAAAATTTACTGGGAAAAAAAACAAAAATCGATTAGGCTATCATCAAACGATACATGTCTACATACATATACATATAGGTATATCTTTTATTTTGTTATTCCCTGAAAATTTTTCCAGAAGATTATTTTTTTCAAATGACAAGTACCTACATATGTACATGTTAAAAAAGTTATTATCTATCTACATATATATGTATGTACAATGTTTGTGTAGAAAAAATCTAATATAAGAAGAATAAAATGTCTCTCAAATCTGATTGTAGCTTAAAATTTTCTGATAACATCAAAACAAAATTTGTTTAACAAATAATATAAGTCCTTCGAAAAAATCAAAGTTCAAATGGTAGTTCTTTCTAAGCATTCAAAAGATCATCATACATATGTATGTATACATAAGTATATTTAATTCTAAAAGTAATTTCATTATGAATTGTTTTCAAAAATTTACACTTATGCGAATACCCTTAAGAAATAAAAACAAAAGAAAGACATCATTTAATTTGTATGAAGAAAAAAAAAAGTTTTGAAAAAGTCAATCCCTTTTTCTTTGCTTCATTCATCCTCCTAAACAAAATGGAAACCATCCTCTTCTCCTTCTCTATACAAAAACCTAATCCAAATATTTAAAACTCTTTAGAAAAAAAAAGCAAAGCCTTCTTAGAAACCTTTTATTAAGCCTAAGAAATCAAAATACTGAATATACCTTTAGAAAAATAAAAATAAATGACAAAATTTTGTCTAATTAGTTAATCCATTATCGAACAATTCATTTATTCAATCAGAAAATAATTTCATTTTGCTTTACGCTTACGCAATCATAAACAAGAATAAAATATCCAACAACCAAGAATCAACAAAAAAAGGGAAAAAAAATCTCAACTTGCAGCTGTTCAAGGATAATATATACTTTTTTACCGACTGGAAAATAAAATATCCCAGCTAATAAATAAAATCGTGAAAAAGCGTCATCTGCAAGCAAATAGATAATTTAGCTTTAAAAAAATCCTTTTTTGAATGTAACATATGTGCTTTATGTGTCATGAAATCCTTATTGCAAAGAAACAAACCAAAAAATAAAAATTATCCTGATGAAAATATTAAGCTTTTTATGTCCTTCTAAAAAGCTTTTTTTTTAAATTTATTTTACTGAAAAATTTCTTTTAAAATGAGATCTCTAATTTTTTTGTTTTTTTTTTTTTCGTTTCAGAAATGTAGAAATTTTAGATTGATAAAAAGGATGATTCAAGGACTATGTACAAGTGGATGTAATGGTCAATTAAACAAAAAGTAAAAATAACTTTTTTTCACAGTTAACATTTTTTGTGAATTTAAAATAAGGCACGGTTAAATGTTACTAAAAATAAATAAACAAATAAGAAAACAGAAATTTAATTTTGAACACGGAAAAAAGGATCAATTCACACATACATAAGTTAAATTCAAGTATAATTTGTGTGAGTTAAAAATCTTGAGAACTTCTTAAATATTTTGTAGGTGTACACTAGACGTTATAATATTAGAGAAAAAAAAAACTCCTGTGTGATTTTAAAAATCATAAAGGATATCGAACGGATTCTTATTGGAATATTCTCATTAACATTGATTTTATAGCTTGAGAAGCACTGAATTTATATGTAAAGTAATTATAAGTAATATAAAAAAAAATTATTGTAAATTTCGAAATTTTACTTTTTAATTAAGAAATATAATTTTTCATTTTGCAATAAACGTGTCCTTTTCAGAAAAGTTTGAGACCAAATCCCTTTAGAAAATTTTCTCAATAAACCCTTTTTTTATTTTAAAATCAATGTTTTATGGAAAAAAAAAAAAAACTTTCTTTCTCAAAATGAAAACTAATAAATAATGATGATTATTTTAAAAGGTAAAATCCTTTGAAAAACTTTTTTTTTTTTCAATTTTTCTTTTTCTTGTTTAATAGAAATTTTCATATTTCAAAAATTTTTGATTACAAGTTGATTAGAGGACCAATTCTAAAACAAATACAATTTGAAATATATGTAAATTGTCCTTTTACAAATATTATTTTATCATTTTAATGTATTCTCTTCCTTCTTTCTAACTTTAACAAAAAAAAAAATAAATAAAATTTGTATAGGTATATTGAAAACTTATTCAAACAAATTTTATGTCTTTTATGAAATAAAAAGGATATTTTGTTGTCACAGTAACATTACCTTTTCAATTCTTTAATGACATATTAAAAAATAAGAATAAAAAACATGTACAAATAAAACAAAAATGTTAATAATAACTAAAATAAATTGAAATAATAATTGTAAAAAAATATATACATATATCAATAGAAAATGAAAATTAAAGAAAATAAATTTTTGAAAAATATTTGAAGTTTGAATTTTTTAATAAGAATTTTCAGGAAAAAAAAATAAACGAGTCCTTCGAAATAATTTTTTGTTAAAGTAAAATTCTCACGGTGTGTGAAAAAAAAAAAGTAAAATTTTATCTTGAAGATGTGCAATATGGGCAATGAAAGAGTCTTTTCACCCTTTTTTTTTCTCTCTGTGATGTATAACATTTATTCTTGAAATTGAACAGGTTTACAGCATCCCTTTTTTTGTTTTTTACAGAAGAACTGACCATTAGGCTAGACAATTTTGACAAAAAAAAAATAATAATAATAATAATGACCAAATTGTAAACTGAATCCAGCTTCTTTGATACTTTGATGCTCTTAATCGTCTTCATGTGTAAGTGAATGATATATCTTCTTATTCAACCCTTTCTTTATTTATTTTTTTTTTATTTTTTGAATTTTAAGAAAAAATGTTAAAGGTTAACTAATTTTCATATGAGTACATGAGAAAAAAATTTTATTTTTCGGTTAAAAAATTCATTTAAAAAATAAATTCGATGTGGATTATTTGAAGTAAGAAAATCTTTAAAAAAATTTATAAGTTAAGGAATTTAATGTCGATTTCAGTTACGGGAAAATACTTTGAACGATTCTCTTTTTTCTTATAAAAACATTTACTTAAGGAATTTTGTTTCTGGTTGAGATTAATTCTTTGAAATTAAAAGGACTTTGTAACAAAAAGCAATTTGATGTAGATAGCATTTTCAAAATTAATTTTTTGTTTGTAATTCTCCTTATTCATATACAGGATAGATATATAGAACTATTTCAATGTTGTTTCATCCTTTTTTTCCTTACTTTGCAAATTTTCATAAGCATCAAAATGTGATACTTTTCTGGTAAAATTACAGTAACCTAATTTTTATTTTATTATTTTTTCTGGGTTTTTATTATTTATTTATTTTTTTTTCACTTCCATTTATTTTGTCAACCATATTTTATATTTTATTGATTTGTTTCCACCCTTACAAATTTATTCGAAAAATTCATTTCCAAAAATGTTAGGGTAATAATTTTACACTACAACAAATGTAATACGCATACGAAATACATAAATGACGCAAAATACTGAAGTGAAAAAAAGTAATAATCCAAAAAAAAAAAAAATCTTCCCTTCATTCAAATGAAATATTTTCACCCCCAAAATATTTTGCAAGCACGTTCATTTTACTAACACCAAATACAAAATTTTAAAACAACAGAAATAACAATTTTAGAACATTCTTACCCCTATTGACATCCCTTTTTTAGTTAACAACATCGCAATTCATTGCACATTTCTCGTTTTTTCTTCTACTTATTTTCGCTACGCATTTTATTTTAAATATGGAAGGAGGTTGAGTTTGCAAAAATATGGTGTACATGACATGAAAAAAAAAATCAATTTGTAAAATGAACAAAATAAAAAAAAAATCAAATTTATTTCTATCACTTTTTTTTTAAATTCATTGAAATTTAAAAGCATCCTGTAGAGTTATTCAAATGTCCTTAATTTTAAATAATATATTAAATTTTCCTCTTTCATTACACTTTTTATTTTTGGGTGTATGTGTACGTGTGTATATGCTTTTCTTCCTTAATGTTATGTTATTTAAAATTTTCTTATGAACTTATTAACTCGTTTAATAAACTTTCCACTTCAAGGCTTTCAAAGTTTAATGAGACCCTAACCTTTCCTTTTTTTTTTTCCTGTGTTTATCCTTTTTTTTCTCATCTTTGTTTTTTTTAATGAATTTTTAGTTCATTTCTCTTGTATATTTGTTAAAATAATTTTGTATAAATACAAAAATACAAGTAGGTACATATGTATGTACATATTTACAAAAATGAAAAAAAAAAGTTTAAGAATAAGTTCTTCTACATCTTTTTCTCATATGTTTTTTTCTTCTTTGTCCATTATGAAGTTTTTCTATACTAACATTTAAAACAAAGTCTGCATAAAAGTTTCCTTTCAATTAATAGACGATGATGTTATTTTTATATATACTTGTATGTATGTAGGAGTATATAAATTTTTTATATAAAATGCAAGTTCTTTATGCTTAAAAACTTCATGCATATTACGTTTTTCTTTCATGATATTTTTTTTTTTGCTTATGAGAAAACAAATAACAAAATGAAATGTTTTTCTTTCAATATTTAAGTACAATAGATTCTAAATGAACTTCTTCACATAGTCCTTTTATTTAGCTTTTAAGAAGAAAAAATAAATGTAAAATATAATCCATTTTCATTATAATGCATTTATTTAGACAGAAATTTTAGACACCACATCCTATTTTGTTAGTTCATTACAAAAACACTATATACACACTTCATCATCATCATCATCATCATCTTATACTTCATTCATTTTTCATGAATAAAAATCTTCATCGTCTTCAAATACATTTTTTTTTTTTGTAAGCCTTTTTTTTATATTTGCCTTCTCTAAAATGTACTATTTAACTAGGAGTAATAAGTTAAAAAAAAAAAAGAAGAAATTTCATTTTTTGTAGAACATCAAGTTTTATATAAAAAGCAAATATCCAACTTCATCTTGTAAGAACGTACAAGAATGCAAAATTTAAATTGCATGCTTGTTGTAAGAGTTGAATTTTAAAACAACAAAAAAAAGTACATAAAATTAAAAAAAAAAAAATGAAATAAAATGAGAAAGTTTATGTAACATGAATAAAATTTACGAACTAACAAAATTGCCGAAATGTTGTTGCTGTTGTTGTTATATCTTTTAGACAAACCTACTACGTATATACACACATAGTCTTATTGTACAAAAATAACAAAAAATGTAAAAGAACCAAGGAATATGTACTTGTTATAATAAAAACTAACTCTTTTAGTTAAGTTAAAAAAGCAAAAAGTTAAACTTTCATTGCAAATGAGCTTACTGTATATATGTATCTATGAAAGATAAAAACGACATGTAACGAAAGTAAATGTTAGAAGAAATTAACAGCAGGACATGTGTATGTATATTGACTACAACGTTCGTACATACTCGTATATCAAAAACTATAATGCTATTGCTTGAATAGATAAAAATGATGATGATAAAGATGTAAATTTTAATGTTTAAAAATCATCTTTAGACATCCCATTTACAATGAAGGAAATTGTGGTATGCTGGTTAAACTGTAATTGCATCTTATAAGTACATATTCTAGACAACTTTATTATAAATTTTCCATCAAAATTTATATCCATTAATATAATCAACTTAAAATTGAAATATCTTCATTTTTTCACATCCTAATTTTTTTTCTTATCTGTCTAATATCTGAAGACAATTTTCATTGTCGTTTTTTTCTCTGTTTTCATCAAATTTTTTCCATAAAAAATTTTAAATAATTATAAAATTATCAAAAACTATTGCATAAATGAAAATTGAGTGTTTGTCAAAAATTTAAAAAAAAAAAAGATTGGAAGATATTAAGAACATTGAGATTTGAGATTTTTGAAAAAACAATGTAAGATTTCCTGAAATAAATTTTTTATTAAATTTCTAATCTATCAAGATGTATTAAAAATAACTGTGACGTATAGATAAGATGGTATGGCCTTCAGCGTTTCTACCCATTTGCCATTTATACATATGATTTTTTTCGCAGTTTAAAACCGTGTTCTATAGCAAGAATCTCTTTTACACATATCAATGAAAAAAAAAACGGCAAAAAAATATCATGTACAAAAAAAATTCAAAAAATTTTTAAATTTGCGAATGTTTAGAAATTTTTTTTTCGCCAATTTTAATCCCAAGGATTAAAGTAAATTTGTTTGAAAAAATATATAAAAATGAAACGTAAAAACCTATTTTTCTCTTAGAAAATATTTAAAAAAAAAATGAAGTAATTCAAAATAAAATCTTTTTATATTCAAAAATTCTTAATTTATATAAAATTTAGAAATATGTAATATTATTCATAAAATTTTAACTAACAGAAGTTTAACACATATGTACATATATACACATATGAGTAAAACACAAATAAACATGTACTTTGTTATATATACGTATATATACATATATATATATATATATATATAGACATATGTACATACATATACATATGTATATATGTAAATATGAAAAATTTTATAAAGAAGAAATGTGTAAATAGAAAATTTAAAATGCAAATTTTTTGAATTGAATCAAAATTTTCTTTTTCATTTTTTTTTTTTTTTTTTTTTTTTGTGAAAATTGTCTTGAATCAGCTTTCATTCTACTGGACAAATTTTATCTTTAGTTTTTTTTTTTTTTTTCTTTTTCTAACTAACAAACAGAGATATGTATAAAATATATAGTTTGTCCAAATTTGAAGTTACATACATATACACAAAAATATGTATAATACGAGTACATAACTTTTAATATAGGTATACATTTTATTTGTGTATATTTTATCAAGAAAATAATAAACAAAAAAATAAAAAAACTTTAAATTTTAATTCAACTTAATAACATTCAAATGTATGTACCTAGTCTAAATGTATATATAAATGTATAGTATTTTTATATTATATGCCACATATTATTCATTTATCAAAAATTCTAAAAAACATTTTTGTTGTTATTTTATTTTATTCTTATAAGTATAAGAAGACTAACTAGTTAGTATTTTATTTATAAAATAATACTTTTATGTTACTGTAATGTAACTACATATACTATATGTATACTAAAGTATAAATAGAATGTTGCTTTTACAATTCCACCTACACATTTTGTATCTAAAATACTGAATATACATATAATGACAGACTTAAATTCATCTTCAGGTTTTTCTTCTTGTTAACAAATGAAATTTTTCTATACATATGTACATATATACATATTTAAATATACTTCGTTATTTATGCTATCAAAAAGGAAATCAACTTACATTTTACACAAAGAATATAAAGGACATTATTTGTGATTACAAAATAAAAAAGGAAACAAAAAAAAAAAACATAAAAAATGTTCATTCTATGTTACAATTTTTAGAAATTATTTATTTAAATCACTTGTCTTGTATAACATTTCAATGAAACGGATTTCTTTTTAATTGAATATTCTACTGAAAAATTTTGAAAAAATGAAAATTTTCAGAAGCATAATTCATATCCAGGCCAGATCAAAAAGAACAAATTAGTTATCTCTGTTTAAATTCAGCAAATGATTGTACTTTTTTTGTTTAAGATCTGAGATCATTTCACACAACCACAATTAGAAGAAAAAAAATGTAGTTTATATAAAAATCTACAGAATTTTCTTCTTATTCTAGAGCACTATAGTTCTTGAAAGACCCTTCGCCTCCAAGAAGCCTTAAAGATTAATTTCTTTATTTTAAAGACGTTGCTGTACCTATACTCGTTTCTCTGATTTTTTTTTTTCTTAATGTTTTTTGTTTTTCAAAGCGTCCAAGGGCTTTAGCATCTGTATCTCCTATTATGTATCTATACATTTCTTAAGTTATCTTTTATATATATACATATTTTATATTTTTATATTTAATCTTTCGAGGATTTTATCAGGCACAAAATCTTTTTTATCTTTTTTTCCATAATTTCAATCAATTTAAATTAACCTTTAGGTAATCTATGTTGGCTTTATTTACATTATTTTAAATATTCCATCCTATGTGCATGTTAATTAAAATTTTATTTTGTATCCTATAAACTACATAAATTATTCGTTAAACCATACATTCAAATTTCTTTAGTTTTAATATAAAATTCTTTAGAGAATCCTGATAAATCATTAACCAAAAAAATATTCAATATTTTATTTAACTAAGTATAACCAAAAAACTACGAAATATATTGTATTGTATCTACAGAATATACGTACATACTCGTATATGCAAAAAAAAAACCATTCTAGTTAAATAATTGATCAAAACTTGTTTCATTATACACAGAAAATGAAAATGAGACTTTTTTTTTTTCTAAATCCTTAGAGGGATTCCTTATAAAACATTTTCTCTTCTTCATAAGACCCTTTTTATCTTTTTATATACATTATATTTAAATATAAATATGAAAAACTTTTACTCATATATTTTATCTATACTCAATTATCGACATTCTATACTCATAATTTACTTATTATAAACATATCCACATACGTATATATACGTTTTACATACATATCTAACAAGATAAAACCCTTTTAAGATTTATTTTACATTATTTCATAAAATAACTTATCATCCTACATCATCTTGAATTCGTTCGTTTTTTCTTATAATATTTACCTTATACCTTACCTTATATATAAATTTATATTTTCTAAATATTGATCGTTGTTTCATGAAAAAAACAAAAAAAAACAAAAAGCAAAAGAAAATTCAACAACCATTACAGATCCGCCCACAATTATACACATACATCATACATATTCAAACACTTAACCCCATTTTAGAAAAAAGTAAAGAATATAACAAGGATCTGTTGAAGAATGAAAGAAAGTCTTTTTTCTATTTTTTTTTTTTTTACAGCTACTTTATTTTGTATATTAAATTTTGCTTGTATAAGTTAAATCATTTTCTTCACATTTTCGTCTTCTTCCACTTTTCATCTTCTTCTTTCCACTTTATAGAATCCTTTTTGTATACTTCAACCCTTTTCTTTTGAATCTACATATTTACATACATATTATAGAATATACCCGTATATTTTCCTTTTGACTTTTCTCTTAGTAAAAACTTTATCTTCATGGAATTTTTTTTTTTGCAAAAAGAAGAAAAAAAACAAAAAAAGGTTTTTGTACACATTTTAGAAGGGTTGATTGGTGAAGGTTATTCTATTTATCAATATATTTATACATGTAGTGTATATTATATCCTTTTTTTTATAAATGAAAAAATTTTATAAATATTTCTCGCCCTTATTCCTGCGCGTTCGAAAGGAAATCGATTTTAATAAAAGCAAAATAATATTAAATTAAAAAAAAAAAAACACCATATAGCAACAACTATACTAAACTCTCTCTTATACATGAAAGGATAATGTTTCATAAAAAACATAAAAGATGATTTTCTCGCCTTATCATAAAATTAATGACAAGTAGCACATGCATATATACATACTTGTGTACACATATGATATGATAAGATATATTTTATATTTATGTTTGTATGTATATTTTTCTATTTTTATTACATGTTATGTTATATTCGTATTGTTTCATTTCTCTTTAAAATTTAATTGTTACATTTTACCAAAACCATAATTTTTTCCTTCTATTGTTTCTTGTCTTCTTCTTTTTTGGTTTTTTTTTTAATGTTTTTTGAATTTTCTTTTGTTTTTTAACTTGAAAATTGGATTATCTTGCAGCATTTCTTTTTATTGTATTAAAAGATTTTTAACTGTTTTATATGTTTATATTTTGTATTTTATATATTTTTATATTATGTATATAGAAAATCTCCTGCAAGGCGAAACCCTTTCCTAAAAAGAGAAGAATAAAATATACAAGCAACTGCATTTGTATATAACACATCAGGATCAGACAGACTTGAAAATCTTTTACATTTGAAATATTTAAAAGATTCAACACATTTCTCAGAAAAAAAAAAAAAAGGAAAAAAACACACACACAAATAAAAATAGAGAGTAGACTTAGTATAGAAAATGAATTATTGTTTTTATGTTGTTAAGTAAAAAAACAAAAACGATAAAATAAAATGTAAAAAAGAAAAGAGAAATAAATTCATTATAATGAAATTTTTAAGGATTTCTATTGTACATTGTGAAGATTCCTATACATATAGATTTGTTTTTCTTTTGGTAAAATCGATTTAAATTAGTAATTCATGTTTAATTGAATTTTATTATATGCAAATTTATGTTTTATTTGTTTTTGAATTGGAATTGTAATTTTTTTATTTAATGAAAAATAAAAATTACACTTTTTGAAAGAAGAAAAAAAATATGAAAAACATCTTGGGAAATTTTTGTCGTATATTGAACAAAAAAACCATGTTAAAAAATAACAAAATATAGACTTTCTGTTTTTTTTTAGCCTTAAGCTCTTTGCTCTAAAATGTCTTCATTCATTTTTTTTTCTCAATTTCAAAAGTTATCAATAATAAAATTTTTTTTTTCTATAGACAATTAAGGCAATCAAAAAAATTAAAACCAAAAGCTAAAAAATTGAAAATCAATAAAAAAGTCATTTGAATCAATTTCAAGGAGATTTTTTTGAAAAGTTGGGATGTTAAAACTTTACTTCCTTGTAATACATTAATTTCAAATAAAAATACGTAATCTTTAGTCATTTTTAAAATAATTGTAGTCAATTTCTATAATATGTCTGTGTTATCTAATTATCTACCAATTCTTTAGCTCTACCATGAATATTACCTAACATGAAAAAATCAAGGAAAATATCTTAAATGCAAAAAAATTCTTCCAAAAGAATTTCAATTTTAAACAGTTTTATATTCAAAAAAAAAAATATCAGAAAAAATTTCCAAAAAAATTAAAACAAAATTACATTAATTGCAACACATAGAATTTATGTTATTTTCAAAGGAAATGTTCACAATCATAATTTGCAATAACTTATTATATTGCTATAGAACACATATAGGAAACATTTTAAACAATACATTTCCTATATACATATAAGGAAAGTTTAAAAAATGCAAACGATAGATAAAATTCCAAAATGAACGGTTTGTTATACAAAAAATAAAAACCAAAAATTAAGCATAAAAATAAATGAAAATCCTTGCTGCATTGTTGCTCATCTCAGAAATGGGTTATTGTTGTTGTTATATTGTGTTTTTCCTTTAATATACAAATTACTTTTCTTTTCATTCATTTTCTTTTTATGATAATTTTATTTGCGCAATTGCCTTTAACAAACATTATAATTAAAACAAAAGAGCAAAAATCGGAAACAAAAATGTAAATATAATTCGCTGGGCTCCACAGACTCCACTTAAAACTAGATGTAGTGTATGGAGCTACTGATTCTCATGTTGTAGCTTGTTTATTTATTTATTTTTATTATTATTATTTTTTTTTTTTTTTGTATACAAATTTCATCACTTTTTTTTCTTTTTTCTTCTCACTTTTGCTTACTCGTTGTTTTGTTTTTCCTTAAAAAAAAATATATATAAAAAACCTAGGATATTATGCACAAAATTTAAGTATTCAGCACCATCATCATCGGAAATTCTATATGATTTTTTTTTTTAAGATAAATTCCAACAAAAGTATAAAGTATCTGACGATATACATTCATAACTAGATATTCTCAAAAACTTATATTACTTTTCTACAGAGAATTTTCTGAGAATAATAAATAAGGGTGTATGTTTGTGTGTGTACATACGTTATATGATTATAAGACAAGGACATATCATATAATAAACAAAACAGCAACAACAACAACAACACGACCACCATTTATTTAGAAAATACTAAAAATATATACATACATACATACATACTAAGTTATATCAAGATTTTTATAGATATACAATTATTCGAATAGAATGGCTGTGTGGGTGGTATAAATGACCAACATCGAAGAAATCTATTGGGGATTTTTCCTGTATATACTATATGTATATGTTGACTAAAAAAAGAAAAACTTGTGAAAACAAAAATAGAAAATGAAAAAAAACCAACAACAACAACAAAAGACAAAAGAAGATTGTGTGCGGAAAGAAGAGAAAAAGGACATTATAACAACTTATCTTTAGAAAATAACGGTAAGTAATATACTGTTAGAAAATTATAATAGAAAGGGATGAAAAAGCAAAAAAAAACAATATATTTGTATATCTGTAAATACTATATTATATGAAAGAACAGATATTATAGATACAATATACATACATCGTATTAGTAATATGTACTGTATATAGAATTATAGATTAATTTGTTTGTATCCTTCTAATACAGAAGAAGGCCCAGGTTGCCAGGCCAGAGTTTATTATGCAAATAGCTAAAAATGTATTTTTCATATTTTATGCTTGTGGCCATTTTCTTATAGTATCGAATTTAATATTTATGATATCAAATATGATGGGAAATATGTATATGAAGAGAAAAAATAAGAAGAAGCAAAAAAATTTGTTAAAAGGATATAAAGGATGCTGAAATATACTAACTTTGTCATATAGTTAGAAGCACATGTATTTATAAATATGCTGATATATGTAGGTATGTTGTTTTTTTTTGTTTTGTGTATAGAGAAATTATTAAAAAGTGTTAAAGTATACGAGAAACGATAGTTTAAATATTTTTAGTTCATAATGTTTAATTGGACGAAACTTTAATGATTTAGCATAGCGAGGTTATATGATCATAAACAACGACATTAACTTTAAGAGTTGTTTTTCTTCGTGACCTTATACTGAATGATATAAAATTACAGATACTTTTACATATACTATAGATACTTTTTGGGTGTGATAAAAGTTTTAAATGATGAAAAAGAAATTTAAAAATAAAAACAAACAACAACAACAACTGGATATTATTTAGTCTTTTTTATACGAGCTTGTTATTAAAGATACATATACCTATATGTATACGTGGTAGATAATATTAGAAGAAAATTTTTGTAACATATTATAATAAATTAAGTTGTTATCGTATTTTTTTTTTCTCCTGTTTTTTTATTTTTTACAAAATTATGGAAAATCATATTTTATACGCTTAATTGAACTTCAGAACTTTTAATTTATAATTTAAAATTATGTATAATACATACATATGTAAAGTTTTTTTTTTGTTTTGTATTTTTGGTTATTTTTTTCCACTTAAATTGAAGTTTAGAAGTAGAAAAACTAATAAGATACAACACGAACTATGAATAATATTAGGGATTATAGTTTTAGAATTTTATACATACATATATTGACTTACTCATGCATTATAGCATCTGTGTGTTTTTATTTTCTTTTTCTAATTTTAATTTTTTAGAACCTTCATTAAAGTATTTATAACAACTTGTATATAATTTAGATATATACAGACTAATTAAGATTTCTTTTTTCATGAATGTATCTTTATTTCAGTAATTTTCATATGTATGAAATTTTAAAAAAAATTTTCCAAGATGAAAAATAACCATTTTTATGCATAATATAAATATTTAAAGTTCTGAAATGATGTGAAAAGAAGAAACAAATACAAAGCAAAAAATCAACCATGAATCTGTGTCGAAAGTGGCCTCATTGAAGCTTTATTATCTTTTCCACTAAAATACATGAAATAGTAACGCTGCATTCCAAAAACAATTTAGAAAAAAGTGCAGTACCTATAGATTTAGTTAAATAGATAGTTAAAAAAAAATGTATCCTTTTAAAAAGTTTTCGTTAGTCTATAAATGCAAAACTTTAAATTTTTTTTTTAAATGTAACTTTATATGAAAACTTCAAGCTAGAAAACCAAATGAAACTCTTTTGTCTTCTTTTACATTCTTTTCGAAAATAAAAAGAAGAAAATGTAATCCTTTATTGAGTACATTAGCCATGGTCATTTCCATTACTATTTATATTCTTTCATTACAAAAAAAATAAATCCTGCTACTTAACAGCATCCTTTCGTTCACATCAAAGTATTCTTAAATTTTCTTAAACGAAACAAAAAACAAGTTATTCTTGCTTTTAGATAAATTTTTCTCATCAAAATATTTCTTTTTTTTTTAACATTTAAATATTTTCACTTTTATCACACATTATCTTGACTGGACTTTCAGGTTTTTTGTTTGTTTAATGTTTTTTTTTTTTCCTTTGACTGGACCAATATAAAGTCATTATCTCTTTCATCCTTTTGAGATGTAAGATTGACCTTATGATATTTAAAAATATGTATAAATATTTTTTTTGTACTTATATTTAGAAAATAATGTATCTATAAGTAATAAGTGTAAATAAAATTTATTAAGTGTAATAGCTACGAAGATATTTTATACACAAAATATGTATATATGTATACAGATATATTACTATTATTTTAATTTTAATCCTTTAACTAATATTTCTACATCACTGACACAATATTTATTTTAAATTTATAAATAAAATTAAACTAGAACATGAAAAAAAATTATATATCCTTTTTGGTATTGTGGGTGATGAACAGTATAAGGCTTTCCTTGTTTTTTGTTTTTTTTTTTTTTTTTTTGGTTTTTTTTTTTTTAGAACAATAATTCCTTCTATACAAACCTCATCATCATATTGTTTCCTTTATAACCCTTTCTTTTTGTTCAAATAAATTTAATATTAGAAAGGGCATTATAAGGATCTTATGTGCAATATATAAATGTATATAATTTTATATGTACATATGTATATTCGTAGTTTTAAAAGATATCTTAAGTATAACGAAAATAATTTATCACGGTCAAAAAAAGGACTAGGAAAAGCATAAAGTAAATGTATTTATTTATCTGTGTATGTACATAAAACCTATAAACAACAAAAAAAAAAACATTATATCTATATGTATAAAATATAAAAGGAGATTTTGTAACATCTTTGAGTTTTTCTCGTATTGTATTCTAGATTTTATGGTTAAACCCATACAAACACAAAAATGAACGTATACCCTTTAGTAGTTAAAACAATAATCTTCTTTATCCTAAATAAAATGTGTGTGTTGTCTTAAATTTCTTATAAAATGAAAAATGAAATATAAAGGATATAAAATTTAATTTTGCTTATTTAAAAGAACACAAAGTATGTATTGTATGTATATATAAAATTGAATAAGGTTTTTAATATGTTTATGAAAATACACACAAAGTTTTAAAAGCTTAAATTAGCTAAAATTAATAAATAGGAAAAATAAAATTTCTTATAATGAAAAATAATATAGTAAAAAGAAAGCCTAAAAAATCCTGTCAAATAAATTTAATTTATTTATTAAAAAATTATTCTTTTTGAATTGTATTCAAACAATTTGATGAAAAATGTTCTATATTTTAAATATATTATGAATGTTGTTTCTTGTTACATATTTCTTTATCCTTATTATCCTTATAAATATATTCAATATGAATAAAAATATATTAATTGTTGTTGTAAAGGTCATGTATTATACGAATATATTTTTAAAAAATAAAAATAAAATAAAGATGAATATTGTTGTGTTTGAATGTGGGATTTATTCTTCACACATATAATTAATTACACGGTTATTCAAATATCCTTTTGGTTTTTTCTTCTAATTAGAAAAATAAGTATAACAAGTAGTAAGAAGTGAACGTACAAAGGACAATTAATTATTTTTATACATTTATCATGTATATTCTCGTAAATATAATTTCTAATATTAAATTAAAAATCTAAACATTATAAATGTGATTCGAGTATCTTTCAATTAAGAATATTATATGCTATGATCATGGATTAGGTAAAAAAGGATGATGATATTGTAAATCATAATAAATCAAATTAACAGTGGTTTTTTTACTTTATAACTTAATTTTATATACTCTATATATATATATATATATATATTTATCTATACCTCATTTTATATACTTCATAATTCGAACGAATATCATTGTGCCTTAGTACAATGTTTTGTTCGTTATAATTTAATTAGATGATTTGGTTTTTCAAAGTTAAAGAAAGCGTCATAAAAAAAATAAATATGAAATTAATAAAATAAAAATAATATGAAAGCGAAAGATATTTGAAAATAAAGGATATTTTTCTTTCGAATAAAAAGTATCTTGTTTGAAATAATTTAATTTTCATGTTGAATTTATTACAATTTTTGTTTTTATCGTTATGCAAATCAGTATAAAGCGTTCGTGAAAATAGAACAATCTTTTAGTAGGTGTTTGAAGCGTATATAAATTTAGTATCAGTAACAAATGAGCTATTAAAATTATATAAAATATTAGAAAAGCTGTCAAAATCCTTAAAGACCTATCACAAAATTTGTATACTCTTTTTTAAAAAACAAAAAGTTATGTTTTTGAAAAAAAAGGATCCCTTTAAGTGTTCTCATATGAACGAAATAAAGATAATATAAATTATAAAACAAAAACAAAAACCTTAACTATTATAAAAATTTATCTTTTCTGTATCAATTTTTGTTGTTTTTTCAAAACAAAATAAGCAAAATTTGTTCAAAATTCAAAGAATAATAATTCATCCATTTTTCACTTTAACACACACATATGTACATACTCTACTATTGTATTCATATTAAATAAATATCTTTTTGTTTTAAGAATCAATACCCTTGAATTTGATAAGGATTTCATCGTAGAGATACATTTGAATTTCTTTTTTTGTAACTAATTTTGATAACATTCAACAAAAATTTGATTGTTGTTGTTGTTTTTTTTTTTTTCTTCTCATGGACCTAAAAAAGAGCTGAAATGTTGACAGTTTGATAGAAGAATAACATTAAAAAAAAGTCAGAGTTTTCTTGTTTCTATATATTTTTTATGTATATATTTATGTATGTTTTTATTTTTGCTATACGTATTTAAACAAAAGGAATTAGATAAAAGATAAAGAGCAAAAATACAATACCCTTGGGTCAGTTTAATTATATACAAAAGAGAAAATTATGAGGAAAAATCCTTCTTTTTGACAATAGAAAAATAGCTATATTTTAATATTTTAAACGATATTCATCACTTATGTATATACTCATATATGGCATGAGATTTACATTGATACAAAATATCCTTTTTTTTTTGGAAAATAAAAATTAGAAAATAAAATACTTTTTTTTTAAAATTTATAAACTTGTGGTAAAATAAAAAAAAATAATGTTAAACTGAAGAAGGTCAGGAGGCTTTCATTTGCAGGATCATAAAAAAAAATCTACATATATCATTTATTTTGTTCATAACTTTTAAGGATAATGGAAATATTTATTATAAAAACAAAACAAACAAAAAATTGAAAAATATAAAAACCTCATCATCATAATTTTTTTTTTTTGGTTTTTTTATTTTAATGGAAACCAACATATAAAATTTACATCTTATAGTTTCACATAAAAGTAACCTATCCATAACCATTTATTATATTACACCTGAAAATGTATTAAAATTGAAAAAAAAAAAAGTAAAAGAAAAAAAAAAACGTATTTGCAACCATTAAACATGATTAAACTAATTGAGTTTTCATATGTAGCAAACCGCATCCTTTATCATTTAAGGTTTTCTATGAATAAAATGCATATAAGTAATACCTTAATAACATTACTTGAACTTCATAAAATTTGTTTATATATTCTATTAAAATAAATACAACACATCATATGTACATCACTATATAGATATTTGTGTTTTTAAAACCATATGTAGATTTTAACATCATACTTAAAAAAAAAAAAAAAAAAAAAAAAAAAATAACATTATATAGGTAGAGAAAAATAAACACCTTCAGTATACCTGATATATAAAATTTTTCAGATGTCAAGAAAAATGAATAATGAATTCTAATAGTTAAATAGAAATAAACATTTTTCAGTATCGTAGTCCACTAAAAATTTAATATTACTTAGAAATAAAAAACTGTTTTTCTATAGATACTAAAAAACAAGAGAACATAATATGTGAAATGAAAGAAAACTATCGTTTACTATACTAAAAATTTTACAATTATGTACATACTAAAGTTTTTTTTTCTTCTTTCGTTTTTATTTATATGATGACACTTTTCGAAAATACAGAATGGTTGAATATGTACTCATGTGTGCTTATAATGTGTGTAATCAAAAACATATGTTATATGTATATAAAGATTGTTCCAGGAAATCTAAACTAAATTTCTGAATAATCTGTAAGAATAGATATTCAAAGTCCTTTCAAAGAAACTTCACGGACTCTATAATTTCAAAAATGCAATATGTATATTTTTTCCAAAAATGATTTTGAAATAAAAGTCGATAGTAAATTTAAACGAATTTCTTCTAAATTTTCGGTAAAAAGAAATTATTTCAAACAGTATTGTCCGAACGACGATAAAAAAATTTGAGATGTTAATAATGAATAACGAATGAATAATGAATAGCTTAATAACTCAGACTAGGAAATTATTCCATGTGTGTATTTGTCTAAAATTTCAGAAATCCTTATCAATCAATTTCGACAATACCAGAATTTTCAAATTGAATTTTTTCAATTCCTAAAAATGTAAAGTAGTTCACTGACCGTGGTAAAATAAAGAAGTTTTGTGATGTTTAACATCGAAAACCACCTCATTTAACAACTCTCACAGCTTCTTGTCGCTTTTGGTACTTTTTTGGTTATTTTTTTTTTTGTTTGTAACTGTTTATTTCCACTGTCTTGTTGTATTTTGGTTATTTTAATCCCTCTTATCTACTTAATTTGACAATAATATGGCTAGTATAGTTCTAATGGAACCATATCAGAATTTTTCAAATACATATTTTTCTGAATTTCTTTTCTATAACTGTTGAAGAACTCAATCAGATTTATGCAAAAAATTTAAAATTTAAACAGGAAATTGTCAATTCTTTCTGGAATAACTCTTTGATTTTTTTTTTTTCTTTTAAAAATGATATTAGAAAATTTTCTATAGATATATAAAATATAGAAAAAATACGTGCTTTCATTATATTCATAAAATTTCTTTTTTGTTGTTTTTGTTTCTAATATTCTAAAAGAGAGCTATAATATTACAAGAAATAGCTACCTACTTTGTTAGAAAAGTAAAAGAAACAGCAAAAACTAAGATTATAAAAAGAATATATAAAAAACATAAAAAATTTAAAACTCTGATACATAAAATTCATATAATATGTACATACATGTTGAAAAAAAAAAAGTAAAAAAGTAAAAAAAAAAAAGTATAAAATATTTATATGTGTGTTGTAAAGGATAATTTATCTTTAACAAGTTTTCCTTATAGCAATTTCTCATTCCTCAAATATAAAATATAGAATATGTACGACATATTTATGTATTTTCAGTTTAATAGAAGTAAATACCTTTAAAAATTTGATCTTTTCTATATTTTGTAAAAGTATCTATTATAATATATGTACATAGGTACATATACATACATACATAAAAAAAAGAAAATATATTATACAAAAAAAAACTATATAATAAACATGAAACATGGAAGAAAATTCAAAAACTTTTCACAAAATTCATAATATATTATACATATATGTATGTATATATATGTACAATGTACATATATATAAACATACAAAAATATAAAAGATGACCATCGTTTAAACAACATTCTATCAACCTTCTTTATCATCACCTCCCACTCGATTCATCCATATTTAAAGTTTTGTATATCTAATCAACCATACTTTATACTTTTATAAGTTTTATAAGTTTATAGATATAATTTTACTATATTTTAAGTTTAGTTATATATATCAAACTACCTATACGGTTTTTTTTTTTTTTTTTGAAAATACATACATTATAACTAACAAACTATCCTTATGCCTATCCAACCACCCATAACCTATTTTAGACTCATACTCTTAACACCCATAAGACTCTTACTTGTTGTCGTTTTTTGTTTTTTAGAAAATTTTCATCTAAATATACCATATCATGTGTAATATGATGATGTTTATAGTTTTATAACTTTTTATTATAATAATAAAGCTACATACATACTTATATAAATACTATATATAGAGAAAAACTAAAAATTTTTAAAACTATTATAATATATGTATACTGTAAACCATATTATATACACAATAAGTTAAGTAAGTATATGTAAGTCCCTTTTATGTAAAACTATACATCTTTTTGAGTCCTTAGGGTATTTTCTAGAGAAGATACTTTAAACTTTTATTCGTTGTTGTTTAAAAATCTTCTTCATTTTTCGTTATACTTCTTATACTTGAAACTATAGAAAATATCAACCACCTTACAATACGTATGTATATTCTTGTAGCCCATCATCATACCAAAAGACATAAAAAGATAAAAAGAAAGAACATATTATCATTAGAAAAACAGTTGATGATGGTGTTGGCGTTTTGTTATTCACTTTAGGGAAGATATACATACTCATGCTTTTCACATATATAATTCAATCACATAAATATATACAAAATTTTCTTTTATTTATAAACATACATATACATATATGCATATACTCACAAATATAATATATGATGATTATTATTATTTTTAAAGTCTCAATCTATATGTACATACATATATACATACATACCTTTCACTTCGCACTCCTGCTTTCTTTTATATTTTCTCACTTTTCAAAAACAAGAAAAATAAAAACTATATAGAAAATAACTACTATAAGATAACTTGAGGCTAATGATTGTTGTTATTGTACAACATTTTACCCATTTCAGTGAAAAGTAACCCTTTTTCTAATTATTATTGAGTAAAAGTTTTATTTTTGCCTTGCTTATGTTTGTTAGAAAATATTATTTAATTCTTGTTGTTGTTGTCATAGAAACCCTTTTAAGACGTAATCTAAGTTAGATGTTTTATTTTTTTCTTATTCTAAAAAATATATGAATATGTACCTATCTAAATATATTTACATACATTATACACACTAAATTATCCTGATACACATAAAAGGAAAAAAGAAAAATTAAAAAAAAAAAAACAGGACACATAATAAAAGATGATGTAGGATGGTAATATCATTCTCAGAGGACTTCTGTCCGATATCTTTTAAGTTTTTTGTTCAAATACATATATGTACATATGTATAATACATAAATATGTACATATATGTGTTTTATATTATAGTCCTTTTTTTCTATGCGACACATAAAAGAGAGAAGACTTAAGCTCGTAATTAATTGCATGCTTAGTGGAGACGAAAAGATTTTCTATAAGTGTATATCTGTTATGTAAATATGTATGTATTGTATAAATTTAGTATAAAAGAAAATTGTTTAGATAATGTTGATTGTAACATATATATACTCGTACGTGTACGTACATGTTGAATTTATAAGAATATAATATTATTATAAAATCCTTAAAATTTATTGTCTTCTTATACTTTTTGTTTTCTATTTCTTTTATTTTTTAAAATAGTTGTACATATACATATGTATATAGAATTTTTAACATCATCATCTTCTTTGTTTTTCAGTATTATTTTTATAATAAAAAAAAAAACATGTATCTTTTATCCTTTGTTTTAGAAACTTTCTTCTTACAAAAAAAAATTAAGAAAAACTTAGAAATGTAACAGGAATATTTAAGTTTCTATTTATGAAAAAAAAAATTAACAACATAAAAAGTATTGAGTTGGATTTAAAAAAAAAAAAAAAACTAATAAATTTCTTTTTTTATAAATTTTTTGAAGTTATAAAGTTTTTTCAAGTCATTGTGCAAGGATCTTAAAAATTAATTTAAGAATGAATTAAAAAGAAAATTTGTACAAAAACCCATGAAGAATTTCTAAAACGCTAAAATACATTGAAAAATCACTAACGTAATAAATTCTTCCACAAAAAAAAAAAAAATAATAATTCCCTCATGGCTCCTAAACTATATGACATAACATTTTAAATTCACCCTCCTTCCATCCTACATAACAAAACAAAATTTTCAATTTTAAATTTATCTAAAAAGAAAATCAAATTATTCTAATTTAAAAAAAAAAAAAAAAACTAAAAGACATTTCCGTAATAATCTCTCTAAATTTAAATGAAGAACGTGTTAATTTAAAAGACTTTTTCTTATTACTTTTATTTTTCTTCCTTTTTATACTCTGTCACTATTCATACACTATACTCCATCTTAATATCCTTCGTCTTGTCATGTCGTCTGTTAATAAACTTTCAACCAGCAAAATAAAATTACACCCAACCTCCTTCCTATTTTGAAAAATATTTTTGATATGTTGTGTATATCCTTTTTTTTTTTTTCGTTTTTCGTTTCTTCTTTTTGTCCAAATCGATTAACCAACCCAGAATTCCTTACTTATTTTTCCTTTTTTTTTTTGTTAATACTTACATTACATATACATATATTAATGTGAAACGACGCATAAACTTTCTTATAAGAGAACATTCATTCCAAAATGAAAATGAATAATATTTAACATGTAATTATACCAACAACATAAGGGGGTGAATGAAAAAATACCAAATCCTTTGAGGATACACACAAGGCGTGGTCAGAATATCTTCTTTTATTTTCATATAGGAAAACTCATACCATTAACATTATTAGAACAAAATTTTTCCAATAAGAAAAATAAAAAACAACAACAACTTACATTTTATGTATGTATATTCACCATTTTATATTATACGTATGTTACTCGAGAATATTTTATATGCTTAAAGATTTTATTTTAAATTTACCCTTTGGGATTTTCAGGGTGTAGTATTTTAGATTCATTCAAATGGATTCCGATAAGAATCATGTTGTACACTATATTTTCTTGGAAACGAATGAAATGAGGGTTAATCAAAATTATTTTACAATACAAAAATGAATACAATATTTGTGTGTTTAGCTGTTATACAGCATATAAAATATGTACATATGTATGTATGTTATATATTGTATATGGTACCAGTAATTTAGTTTTCTTTTCTTATTTCCTTTTTATTTTTAATTCTTATCTTTATAACTTCAATTGCCCATACTTAAAATATTGTTCTAAAAAGCACATATTGTGTTAAGTTTTTTTATTCTTTTGAAATTGTTAATCGTTTATCTTTATATCTATAGAGAGTTGAAAAATGGTATCTAAAATATAGAAAAGATCATATAGAATTTATGAAATTAGATAAAATATAAGTACTAGCTGGTATAAAATTATTCATTTTTTTTATTTTTTATTGTTAAAATTTTTTTTTTTTTCTAAATTCTGGTGCTGCTTTTATTGTTGATGATGATATGACAATGTTCTGGCACTATCTCTATTTTAAATCTAATATCCTCTTGTATTGCCGCCTTAAATGTCATCTACATATGAATTTGTTGGATGCCTTTTAACGTTTCAAAATTCGATTTCTTTTTCGTCTTTTTTATTTTATCCATTTTTTTTTTTTTTTTAGTGAATATGTTAAAAGTTATTAAATGCAGAATTTTTGAATATCATTTAAATGTTCCAAAATCGCAATATATTTCAACAACAAATTTAAATTGTGTTTCAAAATGTTTATAAAGTACAATTGTGGCATATATTATGTATGTATGTATATGCTATACATATGTACATATATGCTGATTTTAATATAAGCAAGATACAAATTTAAAATTGTTGCTGATAATGGGAACTTTCTTTTTGTTTTTTTGGTTTTTTTTTTTTTTCTAAGGAACAAAAAAATAAGAATGAGAAGATTTGGGTTCAAAATTCATGGTTATACAATTTATAGTTAACAATTTTATAAGTATAGTATATTTTATTTTATATAGTTCTAAAATTTGTTATTATATGCATAAACGTATACATATAGTATACATACATACATACATATATGTACATGAATTGAATATTGTTGTATAATATATAAGAAAAATTATATTTCTACTTAAAAGTTTAGAATATAATATGTATATATGTACGTATATATGTATATAAAATCACTAGCAACAACAAAAACTAACAAATAGAGAAGTAGTCTTCTACAAAATATTCCAATTTAAGTTTAACTACCACACAACTACTAAACTTATATTAAGCAATTTTCATAAATTCTATAGTTTTCTCTAAATCTCATCTAATATAACAACAACAACAACAACAACAACAAAAATCCTTTTTTGTATTTAACAGAAAACACATGCAATAATATTCTTATTTGTCTCTTTTATAAAATATGTAACTAAACAAAAATATATATTCTTCTAACGGTCACCAAAAACTATTTCAATGTCTCTAAACAAAATTTCGTATATCTTTTTAGAAAATTGCGATTTTTATATCACAAGGTGATACAAAAGCAACTGATATATTTAAACAAAAGTAAAAAAATATATATATATTTTTTTATTTATTTATTTATTTTGTGTTTCACAACTTAGATTCAAAAAAATATTTTATGTATTAGAAATATAGAATTGGCAGGAGAATAAAAGAATACCTCATCAAGAAATAGATCACGCAGAATGTAGCAAGCCAAAGCTGCGCTTAAACTATTTGAATTATCAAACGAAGCATCCAAAAAGAAGTTAGTGAGCATAATATAAGAAACTATCGTGAGCATTACAGCTAAGGCTGCAGGACATGATAGTTTTAAGTATCATCTGAAAAGAATAAAAATTCTCTGTACCAATGCCCAGCACTGGATAACTGAAAATTTAAAGCTCACCATCTAGGTCTCAAGAATTAATAAATTTAGTTGATTTTTCTTATTTTTTTTTATTTTTTTTTTATTTTTTAATTTGAATTTTTTGAAAGCACCCTATAAATGTTCATTAAAATTGTATATTTAAAATATTTTATTACACAACATATACAAGAGTTTTATATTAAATTGGATCTCTTATTCTTCTTCTTCTTTAATATATAAACTTTAAAGTTTTATATTATGTGAAATGAATTTTATACAATTGTATATAATTTCGACAATTTTCTTGTACCATCATCATCGCATCTAGCCAATGCCAGTCAACTATTTATAGTTACATACATATATATATATACATATATACATAATGTATATTTAGTTATTTAGTTTCCGCACTAACAACAAAATATCTACTCCTACATATACGTATATACATATTCAAATTTCCAGTAGAAAGATTCTCATTCCATATTTTTATCTTTAATTTTCAAAAATTTTCTTTTCATATAGTCTATATAATGAAATAGATAAAATTTAATGTTTCATACATATAAGTAAAAGAAATAAAAAATTTTCTATATTATATTTTAACTCCTTATACTAAAAAAAAAATATTACATCTCACATATTCTCATGCACATGAAATTCTGTGTACATCTAAGAATATTTTATTACTCCTATATTATTTTGCATTCATTCAAGAATTTTTAGATAAATATTTAACAAAATTTCAAATTCAAACAATTTACTCTTACTATCTAAAAAAAAAAAAATCGACTTTTTTTTTCTTCATTTAATTTAAATTCAGTGTAATTTTAAATTTTTTATATTTAACTTCGATATTTCAATGGAGATAAATTTAATAACGAAGTCACTATTAATCAAAAATTGTAGAGAATAATATATAACACAAACCCAAAAAGGATGGAGGCGTATTTTTGTAAGAAGAGACAGGATTCACGAGGCACCGAATAATTAAAAGGAGCAGTAAATTTAAAAAAAAAAAACCTAGGGCCAAATGAAAATTGAAGCTAAAACCGAAAACCAAGGCCTATACCTTTTAAGTTTTTAAACTTATTTTTCATTATATTTTCAAAACTATAAAAAAAAATTCAAAGTTATGCTTGTGAAAAATTTTAAAGAGAACACTTCAACAAATATTTTGAACAAGTTTTTGATGCACGAGATGATGTGAAACATCTTTTCATAGTTCAAATTTGATAATTTCCATATAAAATGTCTTTTTCCTTGGAAATCATGAAAAGTACAGGATTATCACAGATAATAGTTTTGAGGAGAACACCTTAATAGATCCTTTGGACAAAAAATTATAATTTCAGGTCCACGAAATGAATAACACAGGTCTTCAAAATTAAAACAAAACATTTTGATTTCAAATTGGCTTTAGCTCAAAAGAATCATGTTCAAAATAAGGCTAAATGTTGAAATGTATATAATTTATGTACATATGAGTTATTCCAGGGTTAAATATATTAAGAGAGCTTTAACGCGTAAAAAAGCCATTCTAAAATTTTTTTGAAGTTTTTGAAACCAAAATAATCATTCTGGTAATGGACCTTTTTTGAAGTAAATTCAGGAAGCTTTTCAGTTTTAATCAACATGTTTTTTAACCCTCTGGTTTCTAGTAGTTAGCAAATGATAGCATGTTTTTAAGTGGTAAACAGTAATTAAATTGTTCATTATTTTGATACTTGAAGTAAATGTAATAAAATGGAGTCAATGTGTGGATTAGATTAGGTTTTATTATAATAAGGATAGAAAGTTCCTTGAAATGTGTTATAAGAAACAAATATTTAAGTTTTGCTAATTTAAAAAAATTATTTAAACTCAAATCTTTTATTTATTTATTTTTTTTTTTTCATTCCTTAATTGTCCAGGATAGAAAGAACAAAGATATTAATTAAGAATTGTCATTAGAAAAATTTTAGTTTTGAATAAACTATTTGTGCCGGCTAGAAAAGTTAAACCTTTTACGTTTTATTGGAAAATATTTTTTTCTAGAAATATTTATAGAGCGTAATAATAATTGCATTCGAAAGCTTTATTACTTAAAATATACGCAACACATATTTTTGTATGTGAAATGCAACGTAAATCATTTATTGCAAAAAAAAAAAAAAAATTCTAGACAAATACGCAAAAAAGTTCTCACGGATTTATCCATTTTTATTAATGTAACGACAAACAAAAAGATTTTACTAGATTTTTCTTTTATGTTACACTAACAGATGCGAAGTTTTTTTTTTAGTAAATAAAAATACGTTATAAATAAATTCCGTCAAATCTTTATTTTTCTTTTTTTTTCCAATTGTATAATTTACTTTTATTTCCAAATCTTATGAAATATTTAATCCCCTTCCAACCCCACATTAATTATTATATGCTCTAAAAGCTTTACCACTTCAATTTTATAATCGGAATTTCAAGTTCACAACAAACAGAAGTCAATATAATTTTTTGTTTTGTTTTTATTTTTTTGCAAAGGGTTGCAAATTGAAATACGTAATTCACTCAAACTATCTTAATGTTCCATACCCTTCTCTATTTTTACTTCTTTTTTTTATTATAAAATTGCGAAATTTTGCAACGACATTGTTTTCCCTTTTTTTACTTTTATTTTCCCGCCAAAGTCCAACAAAACTCATAAATGCCGGTGGAATAAAACAAATTTGAAAAAAAAAAAAAAAGAAATAAAAGAAATTAAAATTGGCGCAAATAAAATATTTGATAAAAATCATGATCACAAAAACATGTTTCATTGAAAGTAAAAAAAACAAAAAAAAAACACGTATTAGCATCAATTCTTGTTTTTTTTTTTTTTAAACATTTTCTATACAGATTTCAATTATTATATTCTTTTTTATGATTTTAAATCATGCATACAACCGAATGTGTGGTCAAGCATCATGAGAATATACAAAAAAAAAAAAAAAAGATTTTTTTTTTCTACTTATTTGATTATTGTTATTTATACACATTCGATTTCTATTATGCGAGGAAGTTTAATACTAACTCATCCTGTATCTGTATCCTGTGTAGCATCTTGTTTAACAAGTTTCAATCAAAAAATGAAATAATAGAAAATTTGAATTTGTATGTTGTTTTTTTTTTTTTCATGGTCCAGGTGGTGATTGCGTGCAGATGAATGAAAAAAAAAAGCATTCGATATATGCTTACTAATGCACGGATGCTGGAACAGGACTTACAAGTTTGTCTTTTTTTGTTTTTTTCTTCGTTTATTGTTTGGTAAACTGGTACAGTATTGTCCAGTTTATGTATACAAATTTTTTTTTTTGTTTTTTTTTTTTTTGTATTTTTTAATTCATCATACGTCGTTTTATAATTTCTTGTTTTTTCTTTTTCATTATTTATTTTTTTCCTTTAGCTTTTTTTTTTTTAAATCCAGAATTTTTTAATTTGCGTTTTATGAAATTAATAAATGCCGGTGTTACTTGATGGATTTATTTAGTTTGATCGGAATCGGTGAACACTCCAGATCGCATTGGATATAAAAAATTAAGAAAATTTTTAAGTTCTTTTGGATTAAAGAAATTTTTTGTAATTCAAACAAATTGCAATAATCAAAATTATTAGTTTTCAGAATGTAGTGAATTTTTTATTTTAATTTTCAAAAAAACAAAAGTTTTATCAGTCGTGAAATAAAATTAATCTTATTTCTAGTATTTATCCAAAAGTCAATAATATCGCTAATTTTTTTAAATTAGAAATCGGCAAATAAATCACTTCTACAAATTTAAAAACCAACGAATGGAAACTAATAAATCTTTTTAATAATTTTCAGGTTTGTAAAAAAATTATGATAAGATAAAAATAGTGATTAAGTGAGAAAAAAAAAACAGAAGAAAGTCATTTTGATACTACGTATTAAAAAGCTTGATTTTGTTTAATTTTTTTATAAAAATTGCATTGTGTTTAGAATGAAATTGAAAACTTTTAGCGAAGCTTCTACCACATTAAACAACAAAAAAATTTTAAAAATAAAACATGCGTACTAAAAAATCAACTGTTTTCCGTTAAAAAGTAATTAAAAAATTCAAATTAAAAATATAACAAATTTTTTGGTAATTTTTAACCGATTTTTTATTTGAAAAAGTTAATAGACAAATTTGAATATTGTGTAATTCTGAATACATTGTCAGGTTGTTCAAAAAAATTCTCAAGACAAAAATTAATCCTTGTACGTATTTAAATTTAATTTGAAATTTTAATTTCTGAAGAGACAAAAAGTTAAAAAAACGAAATTCAAAAAAGAATTTCAAAAGCTAGGACTCAAAAATTTCTCAATTGAATTTTTTGAATTTTTGGAATTTCAAAGATATTTCAACAATTTTTATTTTCAATTTTGTTTATTAAAAAATTTTAAAATATTGAAATTTAAATTTGAAAAACAAATTTCTACATTCCATTATTGAAAAAAATACGAAAAAAAAAAGGTTTTCGGTGAAGATTATGAAATACTCAACAAAATAATTAGAAAATAAATGAAACTGTATAAAATTTGAATTTAAAAATTTTTTAAACTCGAATATCGTGTTTTAGAAACGTAAATAATTTCAACAGTAAGTTTATTTAAATTAAATTTATCTTATTACAGGATGATATCATCATTAAAGGACATAAAACAGGCATGGTCATAACTCATTACAAAAGAAGTTTTTAACGATTTCGATCAAAGTCCAAATTCAAAAAAACAAATTATGGAACTAAATTTCATCCATTAGCTGGCCAAGATAAATTCGGTATCAAAAAAAAAGTAAAAAGTAATGTATAAAAAAGTTTAATTGAACATCCATCAAACGGAAAGAATAAAATTCTAAAAAAAGCAAAATCCTCAAGCAACAAATATTCAGTTAGTACCAATAAACGCCATTTTATTATTGACATATACATCAACCAACCATCAAAGCGGATCAATAAAAAAAAAAATTCTTCAAACAAAATATAAATCTTGGCCGCATTTAAAAAACAACTAAAAAAAACGAAACGAAACGAACAGGATAAAACATACTTTGGAAGCCTTCATCATTCAATCATACCCACCGGCATCAACATCTTCCTCATCATCATCTGCACAAGGACAAATATACAACACACAGCACAACAATAAAATTATAACCGTCATTTAAAAGGCCGATTTAAGACACAGGACATTTTTTTTTCTATTTCAAGAATACTCATACCACATTGTTTACAGATAGGGTGGCGAAAAACTTCGAGAGAAGAAAATTCAAAACGTAAATCAGGAGAAAAATCTTTGTAGGTATTTTTTTTTTACAACAAACAAAAAAAAACTTCAAGCAAATTCAACTATCTCATACATACATCACAAAAAAGGGTAAGGAAATTTTATAATTTTTTTGCCGTAAACAAAAAAAAAGGACATTTAGTTAAGATTCTTATATGTTTAAGTATATTTATGGTGGAGAAAAACGGAGAAATATTTCTCCTTTCTAATACATAAACACATTTGAAAAATTATAAATTTCTCCTTTCACATCATAAATTTATAAATCTCTTGCTCATTTTGTAAGATATTTCTCCTCTTTTTTATTTTCATCTCATTCAAAAATTATTATCCCTTATTTTAAAAGCGAAAGCATCATTCGTTATATTTATATATGTACATATTATATTGTACATTTTTTTCATTTGTAATAGATTAGGGAAAATAAAGTTTTTTTTTTTTTCTATTTAACGCAAAAAGACAAAATTTATTCATATTCGTATAAAAGCAAGTAAAAAAAAACCTAAAAATAACACGTGTTTTAAAAAAAAAACGAAAAAACGAAAATAAAGCTAAATTCTAAAGAATTACGTTCTCAAAAAAAAAACAAAAAAAAAAGACAACGAAAACAAAAAATTTAAATGAAAAAATATATTCAAAATTTAATTTCAATTAATAATAATCGAAGTTTATTTGCCACCACAATAAATAAGGTAAGTGTAATTACAATTGACATTGATTTAAAATGTATTTCACATTTACATACAAATTCAACCATTTCAATTTCAAATTCATCACAAACATCAACAACAATTTTTACATTTGTAATTGCATTTAATTTTGTTCTATACAAACATATTTTTTTAAATAATTTACAATTAAATAATTTTATAATAAAAACAACAACAATAAATTATAAAAATCACAACATAAATCATCATATTGTAAATTTTCCACATATAACAAAATTTTATGAAATTTTTAAAAATCAGATTTCAATTTTTATTTCATTTTTATATCATAATTGCTGCCCTATAATTGTGCCCTCGTATGTATCTTTACTTTATGTTTGAGATACGTACGAGGGCGCAAAAAAATAAAATTCACATTGAAAAATTGAAACAGCCCAAATGAGGTTTTTCACAATTATATAGGATTCCATTTATAAAATTTTCGAATTTTTCATTACATGGACGTATTCTTTTTTTTTTTTTTTTTGGTTAAATGAAATCTTTACTCAATGAAAAATAAAATTTGAAATCTGATTTTTAAATTTTTCTTCCATAGACTAGTCAAAACAAAAAAAAAACCAAAAAAAAAACTTGTCTCAAAATTAACTCATTGCATTCAAAATATGAAGAATCGAAATTGAAGAATTTTGATTGAAAAATTTTCAGAACAAATTGATTGTTCTTTTTGGGATTCTTAAAAAATAATTGAGGATTTTATTTGATAAAAGGCATCGTTAATCATCTTTGTTTTTGGTATACATCTAAATTTAATTTAAAATAATAAAATTAGGTGAATTTAGTGAAATAAGATTGGTCCTTCATTAGCATTTCGTTTAACAATAAATTTTTAATTTGCTACGTTAAACAAATATTTAGGTAGAAATTTTACTTTTTCATTAGGTAGCGCTGCCAAACAACAAAATTGTTTCCCGAAAGAAGGAGGTATCAAAAATCGATTTTTAGCATACAAAAACTTTCACATTCTGAAAAAAGAAATATTCTTTACTGTTTTGTCAACACATTACATTTTAGTCTTCGAAAATAATTTATACGAAGTTTGCAGTAAGCTTCAAAATTTACATTCAAATCAATATTTTCTTAAAAGTTACAAAAAATTGTAGCTACGCTACTTATTGAAATTTAGATTGAAAGTCGCGAAAATTGATTTAATAAAAATTTATATGTGCAAATACGGTACATAGAATCAGAAAGGACTAACACAGACATTTTTTTTTTTTACTTTTAATGATTTAAAATTTTCTATTTAGACAACAACAACAAAAATTAAATTAAATTAAAATTTTCAAAGTATCAAAATCTGATTTAAAAAAACTGCATTTCGTGAAACACCATTATTCTTAGTTAGCTATATGATCAAAATCAATAATTTTTAGACTTTTGTTGACTTTATGTTCAATTAGATTCAATTTTCCTACAAAAAATAATATTTTGACTGTCTGGAAAATTTTTTATTTTTCTGATCCTTTTTTTTAGTTTTGAAAGCACTTTTTTGATCACATTTCATCCAAAACAAGTTCAAAAAATTGTTTTTTCATAGATAAATTATCTTGTTTCAAAATAAATTCAAAATCAGATGTTTTTTTTAATCAAAAATTTATTTTTGAAAATCTTCAGACTAAAAAGGCAGATAAATTTTTAAATGAAAAAATAATTAAAAATTAATAATTCTGAAAAATTTGCACCATTGACCCCTTCATAAATTACAAAAAACAAAAATGTTTAAACTTTAGCACAACAACAAATAAGGAGTTTTAAAGTTTACACATTTATTCGGAATTTTAATTGGCAGGTTAAACAAAAAAAAACTTTAATTAGTAGTCTTTTTAATTCAAACCTACTGAAAATTAGATCAACGAGATCAACAGTGTTGCACATTGGCTCAAAAACAAAATTTGTAAAAAAAAACCAATTACATTTCCAAAAATATCACTCTGACCTTTCAAATTTATTTAAAATAATACTTTGCCTTTAATAGACAAAATTTAAGTTTCATAATATAGAAAAAAAAAATCCTAGTTTACAGACTTATTAATTTCAAACTTAAGCAAAAATTTTATAGTAATAAGTGTCCTCTTAATCAAAAATAATACAAAAATTTAAAAACAAAAAAAAAATTATATCTATCTAAAAACCAATTTGAATTCATCGAAATAATGATTTTTTTTACGTTTATTTTTAAGAACCAAATCCTTTATTTTTCTTTTTTTATCCCACGTATGTAAAATCTGTGATTTTATTATTTTTTTAATTAAATTTTATCTAGTCTTGATTTCTTCTCATTTTTTATTTGTTAAGTTCCTAGATAATTTTCCTTTTATATATACATATAAGCAAATTAAAAAATATAAATTTTGCCTGACCTAAATACAAAAAAAAAATGATACGTAAATCCTATATTCAATAAGCAAGCGAAAAGTAAAAAACATTTCTGACACACCATCCTTACTAAAATAAACTTCTTTTGAATAAATAAATTCTCTTAAATACAAAATAAAAGCCAAAAACCAAAAACCAAAGTACCTCAAAACCTTATTTTAAATTTTAATAAGTAATTTACTAAGCTTTTGAAAAAAAAAAATATTTATTTATTCATTATTTTTTAGACAATAACAATTATTAATTAATTTAATCTTTGATTTAATTTTTTGTTTAATTTTTAACAATGGTGCACCGAAACGAGAGGTTTGAAGAATTGCAATTCTCAAATAGAAAATTATTTTTTATAAAAATGTCGACATTTAATTCTCAATCAAAATGTGTATTCAATTCGTTGAAAATTTCAAAATCATTTCCTCAATTGGCATCCTTTAACCTCTCATCTTTAATTTATCATTTTAAAAAAATATCCCTAAATTTAAAAAACCCCAAAATACGTTTGCTACTAAACTTCTCCAAAAATAATTTGTTTTAGTACTAAAACAAAAATTCTCTAATAAAATACTTAATTGTGAAAAAATATTTTAAAAATTATTTTTTTATTAAAAAAAAAAATCTTTTTTGTATAATTATAGACAAGCTTTAATCTTACATCTCACAGATTAAAGTGCAATTTAGAAAAACGCAATGTACAATTTTTAAGAAAATTTAATATTTTACCATGTAGGATCACCTCGCAGATTATTCGGAATAATATTTTCACACTGTTGATCTCTAAAATGAATTTATTGAATCTTTTAATTGTTCTAAAAAAAAATCAAAACTACTAAGCATACAAAATTTTCATGGTGCTGCCAATCAGATTATAATTAAAAGAAAATGAAAGCCATCCAAATGATTGTTTTTCACATAAACGAACAAAAAAAAATTTTATTAGTAATAAGTTCATTATAATTATAATTCTTAAAAAATTTGTTTTCGAAACCGGAAACACGAATTCCAAGAGGCTTCAAGAATAATAGAAATTATTACAAAATTCGATTTGATTTGAAAATAGTTAGGATTAAAAAATATTTCATTAAAAAAAACTAAATCACAAAAACTAAGGATACAAAACGCAAAAAAAGTATTTCCAATTTAATTTCTATTCTTAATTAAATTACAACTAAATTCAATTCCTTCAAATAAAAATAAATAAAACATTTATCTGCCTACGAAACAAAACCAACAAAATCCATCCGATTTTTAAGACTAAATTTCATTTTTTTCATTTTTTTTTTTCAATTAATCAAATTTATAGTGAAAAAAAAATAAAAAGGTTCTAAAACAATTAAAATTTATCATTTTTGATTTTCCGTCAAAATTTTTACAGAACATAAAGTCAACAATTCAAATCACAACTTTTTTTATTCAATTTACAAAAAAAAAAGGTTACTTTTATATAGAAGGTAGGGATTAAGGAACGAAGTATAAAGACCATTATTTCAAAATACATTTACATCTTCCAAAGCAGCCAAAATTTTATTTAAATCAAATTTTCATGCATATTTAATACATTTATGAATCAGGCAAAAAGTTCTCTTTTATTTCTGTAAAATTGAAAATTTAGATAAATCATATTTTGAAATTTTGGTCCTTATTTTAACTTAAAAAAAAAATAGGCAAAATTTGTACTTAAAAACAACAAAACTATATTTGCGCTTTTTCCGATTAGTTTTTTTTTTTTACAAACAACAACCAAAGCAAAAATTATTAAAACTCAAATTATAAGACATCCCAATTCTGGCACAAAAAAAATTCTTTGATATTCGAAAAAAAAAAATATGACTGAGTCTTCATTAATTCTAAATAAAATCCTTTAAAAATTCAAGTTCAATCTCTGTGTGTGTAATTAGGCCCTCCATTTTGAAAATAATAAATTTACACAAAGCATGTTTACGGATTTTTTTATATTTTAATTTATAAAAACTACATGCACAAAAAGTGTAAAAAAAAATATAAATAAAAAGGGAACAGCTGACTAAAGGATCTCAAAAATTAAATAGAGTGGATTTTTATTATTACGAAGTATATGTAGCTATTTTAATTTTTAAATTATTTTTTTGTAGTTAGTTTTTTATAGTTTTATTTGTTTTGTTCACCAAAAAAAATTAATTATTAATTTAATTTATTTTTATTTTGAAATATTTATTTTGCCTATGTTAATTATTTTAATTGTTTTTTTTTTTTCAATATTTACACCTAAAATTCAGAAAATTTCAATTTTTAAATATCTGGTTCTTTTAAAATTGTCTCAAGGCAATAAAAAATTGAATCCAAAATGCATTTTACAGACTCAAAAACTTGTTTAAAAATATTATCAAAATTTCATAAATTATTTTTATTTTTCTTTAAAATTATTGTTTTATTTTTTCTGTTGAACTGTTACATAAATTTTAAATTGAAATTTGTTCTTTTTTTGAAATCTGTTAATTTTAAAATTTAAAAATATGCTCTTTAAAGGCAGAATTTACAATTATTTGATTTTTTCAATTAGCAAAAACAGATTTTTTAAAAAAATTTTATTTTTTACCTTCAAAAATCAAAGTGAAAAAAATATATCTAAAATAGAACTAAGTTTAAGTTTTCGTTCACCCCTTTTAGGCAGTTGTTTCCAGACGAATCAAAAAAAAAATTACATTTTCTCCGGAAGATTTTATATTTGAAACGGAAAGTTCGCTTCGAAAAATTCTTTTCAAAAATATTTTTTTTTTAAATAAAATTTTCAAAATCAGGCTTTCGAAGTTAAAATATAAAAAATTCACTTGATTTTAGTGAAATTAAATTTTTGTATTTTGTTATTATAATTTGACTTTAGTTTTTTTTTTAAAAAAAATCAGCAAAATTTTTGAAAAACAATTGTTTCATTACAAAATATTGCATGTTAGGGATCGATCGGTCACTTAAAAAACATCAAAATCACGTTTCGTAACCAAAAACCATTTATAAAGCCAAAAGTGTCCTTTTTTTAAACAAAAAAATATTAATTATCTGGGAAGTAGAGTAAAAAGCGAACTTTCACAATGTTAAATTTTTTTTCACGGAATTCAAGGTTACTCTTGACATGCTTATGGTTCAAGCTTTAAAATTTCTCTTAGACCTACCACAAAATCCCAAATTTATTTTCAGAAAAAGAAATAGACAAAAAAAAAATAGTTTGGATTTTTGTTTCAATTATCAACGTGTTTTTCCACGTGTATTTTTCTAATTTATTATTTATACTATAAATAATATATTTTTAAATTCAAGTCCAGAATCAGAATCAAAATTTACGTATTTTTTGAGGCCTTGACAAAGACAATAAAATTAAATGCTTTGTGTAAATTAAAAAACTTAAATTATTGAACTCCGGCAAAAATTTTATCCAATTCTCCTTTGAAATGATTGGGAGATGCACTTGGAAAACTTTACCAAATTAATTTTCAGGAAAATCGCGATTTTAAATCCTAAAACATTGTTTCACTCTCAAAATTTATTCAAAATAAAACAAAACTTAACAAAAACTTCCTAAATTCTAAATTACAAAATTATAAAAAGTTTCTAAAGTCACAAAATTCATTTCTACATGGCTAACTCAATATTCAAAAATATATTCATAAAATGGCCCCCGTTTCAAAATCATAAGTTTCATATATGTACTACGATTTTTTGCAAATACCTTCTGGAAATAAATTTTAAAATTTCGCATTACAAAAAATTCTATTGTCTTAATAAATTTTTTTTTCTATTTTATTCTTTTTACAAAAAAAAAAAAAAAACAACAAAAAAGTAGAAGTACAAAATTTGGCTCCTTTAACTTGAAAATCTGTTTCCGGCTTCCTTAAATTCACAGACAATAGAATTAGACCGTATCACACAAAAAAAAAAACAACTAAAAAACAAAAAGTTATGATCAAAATATCTAAGCAGTAATAATTATTTTTTTTTCAACAAAAAAAGCCTTCAAGTGGTTCTCAAGATTTAATAAAAGACATTAAAAAAAAAAAGAACAAAATCCAACATTTCTAACGATTACTGCACAAAGAAAAGACATTTATAATGTTTATTGCCAAAAATTTCTACAAATTCATGAAATTTATATCTTTCTGATATAATGTATATATGGTCGATTACAAAATATACCACATCAAATGAAATAAAATTGTTAAACAATTACAAAAAAAGCAACAACAAAAAAGTAAACCAATACAAAGATGATTTGTTCTTCAGATCAAAATTCTGAACTAAAAAGAAAAACCAGCCGAAAATTATTTTAAAAAAAAAACAATCATCATTCATTCATCTTCTAAGTCCACTTCATCTTTTTCGACGTCTATAAGTTCAACCGCAATTTTTTTCTACCCATTTTTTTTTTCCTCCACATTTCTTTCAAAGAAAATCTTTAAACCTCCACCTCTTCTCAATATTTGTGATTTTTTTTTTTTATTATAAATTTCTTAAACAAAACAACTTGAACATATAAAAACAAAAAAGGGACATAAATGAAAAACACCCATCATCATATTCTCCATCTTCATCACTACCCACCCACATATCGAAATCAAGAATTTCTAATAATAATAATAATAAAATCATAAATTTTATACACAGCAAGTTATTCTGAACGCACAATTCACGGTTCAATGATTATGAATAGGCCCATATTATTCATACATACTATATATTATATATTTATGTGTATGTGTGTTTTTTTTTCTTCTATTAGTATCCTAGATAATAGCAAGTAAATTTCCTTATGAATACACAAAAAAAAAATAAAATCGTATTTGAAAAAGTTTAAGACAAGGCAATAATTTCTTCAAAATTTAATCTCAATACAAAAAAAGGATATAAAACATGGAATTAGAAAATTAAACCAAGAAAAAAAGGGAGGACATTTATAGTATAACAATCAGTATGAGGCTTTTTTTTTTTTTGCATTTCATTCTTTCAAAAAAAAAACACCCATGATTTCTACTTACTACGTAGGCCTACGAAAAACAAGTTGTTACATAAACGGAAAAAAAAAGAAAAAACGAAGAAAATAAAATTACAAAACGGATAAGAATGAAAAAAAAAAACAAACAACGAAAAAATAAAAACCATTCACCCTCATTGTTTATACTGCATGCAGTTTCAATAGTTTCAACAATAAAATAATATTTCAATGTAATATTCTGGAATTTATCCAAAGTACTCCCTTAAGGATTCTCATCATCCCACCACGACAATTTTTAGTATATTATTTAAGTTTTATTTTTGTATTTTTTATTGTAAAAAAAGATTTTTTGTTTTATTTTGCTAAACATCTTAAAATTTCCAATTTTTTAATTTTAGAAAAAGTTTTATTAAGTAAAAAAAAAAAAATAGAAATTAAAAAAATTTTCTAAATACATAAAAGAAGAAAAAAAAAAGTAATTCAACTCTTATTCTTAACATGTCCCTTTTTTTTATCCTCTTTTACAATATACAAGACTCGCAGCCATTACATGCAACTTGATTCAATAAATTTTAGAGGACTTTCATTGCAGAAGAGGGATAACTAACCCAAAAACAAAACAAAAAAACAAAAAAAAAAAAGTATCTAAAAACATTGAATTTTCTCATACAATATTTCAATGAATTATTAAATACAATCGATAAATAGATATGGTTTTATCCTCAAAGGACTTTTATATTTTATTTTATTTATTTAATTTTAAAATGTATACAAAATAGTTTTCTTGAATTTATCAAAAATTACATAAACTAGTTTTTCAAGATACAACTTTTACGTTCAAAAAAACAAAAAAAAAACTCCCATCTCAAAAAGTCATATTATTCATAAAAACAAAAGTTTAATATGTATAGAAAACAACAACAACAATTCGTATATAGTATATATACCTAATATAACTTTTGCGGTTGAACGAATTACTTCAAACATAAATTTTCTGATTTGTATCAATAAATTTTTCTAGATTACGTATAATATTGTATAAAATTGTTTGTATGTGTGTATGTGCATTAAGATTTGTGTTTGTATTAAGATTTTATTTTTTATTTTTTTAATAAACGTATAGAATGGGAAAAAATAAAGTATTTTGAATAAAAGACCACATCAATAGGAATGGGAAAATATAAAATAAAATGAAATTTTCAAAATATATACTTAGAAAATATTATAAAACAAAAACAAAAATAAAGAAAAAAAAAAAAACATTCGATAAATGAAAGTTTTAGATGAAAGATATATGTATAAAAGAAATAAAAGATTGAATAAAGAAGAAGAAAAATAACAGGGACTTGAAAAAGTTGATGATGATGATGATATGATTGCAATCATTTTATGGGTACCATATCTTGTATTTCCTTTTTTTGGGGAATTTTCTTAAGAAAATTTTAAAATGACAAAAATTTATAGATAGATATTTTCTATGTATCTTTAGATAAAAAAAATATAAAATAAATTCATTCATCATACATATAACTCAATATGATGCTGGTCTAATGGAAAACATATTGAAAATATATATAATATTCAAAAATTGAACTTCATTCCTTAGAGAAATAACATTATGTATAGCCATGTAGTATCTAAACCATTCATGAAAATAGGGTTACTAATTGCCTTAAATGACTTCTCTTTATTTTAATTTTAGTTTTTTTTTTTTTTTTTAAATTTTATTTCTTCTTTTTGAATTTCTTATACGGTTCTTTTTTATTTGAAAAAATAAAAAAATAGGGTAAAAAGTATTTTAGGATTGCTCTAAAGTAAATTTTAAGTAATAGTTTTGATTTAAAGACATCATATACATATTACAGTAACAGTATATGTTTAATGGTAAAATTGATATATAGTCTGGTTGAAAAAAAAAAAGAAAATAAAATAAAAATTGAACTTACATGAACTTTAAGTGCATCTCTCACATTAAAAGTTTAGGTACATACAGAAAATGTTATTTAAAAAAAGCATGTCTTTACATATTATTTAAGATTTTACAAGAAATAAGGAAAGGAAAATGATGATGTCAATTTTATTCAAGTAAAATTTTGTAACTAAAATTCTAAATAGAGGATATTTTCTGTTTAATATGCATTTAAAAATTGGTATAGTTAGGTTTGATTTTTTTTCTACAGGACCGTAAATATCTTTTGAAAGTAATCGTGTTCGAAATTAAAAGAAAATAATTTCAAATTTCCAAAGAAAAACAAAAATTAAATATCAATTAAGGGCAAAATTAAACTTAAAGTAAAATTAAATTACTTTCGAAAGTGATTGAAATTTGCAATGGAAAAACATGACCTTCATTTGAACGAAAATGTTGAAATTAAATAAGAAAGTTCAGTAAAAAAAAAATAAATTAAAACGATAAAAAAAATTTTCATTTGGGGTTGAAAAATTTTAAAAACAATAAGAAATTGTTTACTTTCAATTTTTCAAAGGATTAAATTTCAAGCAATCACAATCTAAATAATAAAATTCATGTTTATTCGAATGATTACTTTTAATGAAGATTTACGGTTATGAATATTCCGTTCATTTTAAATTTTATTGAATATTTTATCGAAAATTTAAAACTTTAAAAATATGTTTCATATATACGCATGCACGTACTAAGTTATTTAAAAAAGTTTTTAATATTTTTTGACATTTATAATTTACAAAATCTCGCATAACTAACGATACAGAAATTATTATAAAATTTTCATATTATGGTATGCTCAAAAATAAACTTTTAATACTGGGATAAATATTTTAAGATTGACGATGACCTGTGGACACTATAACAAAATAACACAAAACAAAAAATATATAAGAAAGAAAAACGAAAAAAAAAAAAAAAACAAAAACTGTACAACTTCTTGAACATAAATTTTGTAATAAATAAAATTTTATAAGTCTTCCAATTTCAACTTTTGCATGTGTGTAACTTTCTAATGAAAATTTCATAATATTCATAAATATATTTCTCTTGTAATACCTCACATTACTTAACAGATATTTTGATGCAATGAGAACCCTTATTTTATAACTTTATTATTATTATTATTATTTTTTTTTTTAATTTGAAAAACTTAAAAAACATTTTATTAGAAAATTTCATACATGTTTTTAACATAACAAAAGGATCTGAAATACATTTTGAATCAATTTTCTTCTTCCACTTTCTTTTTTCTTTTCTTTCTTTAAAATCAGTTTCGAAACATATTTGTTTTACAGTCATCTGAATGAAATACCAACGAAATTCAAAAACATTTCACAAAAAAAAAATAAAAATTTCTATAGAATGAAATTCAATTGTAATTACACTTGTTGCAATAATTTACAATATATAACAAACATAAATATTATTTTTTTTAAAATAAATTATTTTTTTTTTCATTATCAATCCTTTTATCTGAAATGACAAACAAGAATTTGCTTAACTTGCAATTTTTTTGAATCTTATTTTAGATTAAAGGATTCATAATGAAATTTTTACAGCAAAAAAAAAAGATATACATATAATAAAAATTAAAATTTGATTATTTTTCACTACAAAAATTATTTATTTTTTTGTTCAAAAAATAAAATTAAAAAAAAAAAAATTTACAAAATAAAAAATAACATTTCAGGAAAATACAAATTATATGTTTTTTTTTTTATTTTCATTTTAAATTATTATCATGAGCACAAAACAATAATCAAAAATCGAAAAATCTCAAATTGAAAAAAAAAAAAACAAATTACACTGAAAATAAGCTAGTTTTTATTAAAAATGATGTAAAAAACTATAAAAAATCAATAAATTGGCTTCCAAAGTCTAAAATTAGTATTTAAGAAATAAAAAAAAAAAATAAAAATAAAACAAACAAAAAATTGTATTTATTAAATTTTGGCTTTGTAAAACCCATTTAGAAATGAAATTGTAATAAAACTAAATTCAAAAACAAAAAATAACAAAAAAAAATTAATTTTGTAACAAATTTTGTCAATAAAAGCTCCATTTGAAAAAAAAAAACAATAATCTACTGATTTTTTTAAAATATATTTTCCTTTTTTTTTACTTTAGATTTATGATTTTCTAAGCAGAAAAAAAAAACTATTTAAAAAAGTGATACATACTAGAAAACTATGAAACAAAGAATATGACATTTTAAGGACCAATAAAATATTTTAAACGAGTATTTTGAAAAATTTCAATTGTTATTAAAAAATTATTGTGTTTTGCATAAAAATGAAATAATTTTTTTTTTCTTGTAGAAATAATGTGTACTTGGACACAAAAAAAAATCAACAATAAAAAGTTCTATACAAAAAAAAACTATTTAAAAAGAATAATGAGAATTTCTTGAAGACTATGTGTAATATATTATTTTTAATGGAGAAAATGTTCATAAAGAATTGCATTATCAATCATTTTTAATTCCATTAATAACTACAAGGGAAGAATTAAGTTGAGGATAGTCTGTAAAAATACGAAATAATAAAAAAATTAAAAAAAAAAAAAGAATATTCAAAATTAACCCTTTGCACTATGTTGGTACATACTACCAAAAAATATATAGACAGAAAGAATTCTTATGTAGTATCGACTAAAAATTGTAATTATTAAATTAGACTATAGACATTGAGTAAGTAAATATACAAAGAGACTTAATCACGTACTGAGGAATTGTAATATTTTATTTTCAAGAAAGCTTTTGAATTTCCTCCCAAGAAGTATGGAAGAAAATTATTTCACCACATATCTAAGCTTGAAAACTGTCCTAACGTTCTTTTGGTGAAAAATTTAAAAATGTTGTGGTGGAGAAATAACTCGAATACAAAAAGCAACAACAACAATACATTTACTATTTATACAATATAATATGATTCATTGTATTCAGGCTTTGTATTATTTTTTTTTCTCTTCTTTTTTTAATTTGCAATGTGTTAGCATGTGCAATAGAAAATCTGTGGTTTTATTTCGTATTGCTCATGCTTTTCGAATTTATACGCTAAATTTTCATCATTCTGATTTTAGAATTCGATTAAGTAGCAAGTGCGTATTTTCAGGAGGTGTTTAATTGATTTAATTATAAATAAAGTTGTATTTTTTTAGAGAAAAAACAAAATTATTTGATTGATTTATTTAAATTTTCTTTCATTCGATTATTATTTGAATTTTTTACACTTTTAATAATGGATAAAAGATTGTGGGGCGTAAAATGTGCTATACAGTCATGTAGAGCAGACAAAAGAGGTTTTCCAGACTTACGATTTTTTAAGTTTCCAGACAAAAAAAGACCAGTATTTGGAAAATGGGTTCGTCTATGTTCTTTTGATCCTTTGTTGTCTTCTAAAAATAATTATGTTTGTTCTCGTCATTTTTCCGTTGATAGTTTTTCAAAAAAAAACTTAAAAAGAACTGCTGTACCTTCTTTGTTTTTGAATGGTGATTCTGTTCCAGTAGAAACAGAAAACATACCTGTGAAATTTTCAGGAAAAACTTATGAGGGTCCAAAAAATAAATGTAAAGATGACGAGTTAAAATTAGAGGATTTAGATTTGGAATTTTCAGTTCCATACGAAACAAGTGAAGAAGTTATTGAAAATAATTGTTTATCCTGTGTGAAAGCACAACAAAATTTAAAGTACTATCAAAACAAGTATGTTAAATTACAAAAGATTGTTAAAAGTCTAAAAACTAAAATTAGAAAGTTAAACTCAAAAAATTCAAAAACTAGATATGACAAGCGAAAGTCTCAGATGACGGCTAAAAATAGAAAAAGAGTTTCAATATATAGTTTTATTAATTCATTACCAGCTGTGAATGAGCATTCAAAAGTATTTAGCAAAATGATACTTTGTAATTATGGGAAAAGAAAAGTCTGGTCACCTGAAGAAAGAGCTCTAGCCCTAAATATCCAATACAAATCCACTTCAGCTTACCGATTTTTAAGAGATACTTTAAAATTAAATTTACCCTCAGAAAGCTCATTAAACCGTTGGTTACCAGTAAAAAACTTAAAGCCTGGTTTTCCGGAAACATTTGAAAAAAATTTAAAATCTATTGTTTCAACCCTTCCATGTCAGTCTCGTGAAGTGGTCTTAATATTTGATGATTTAGATATTCAAAGGCAATTAACTTATGATCAGAAAAATGATGAAATTGTTGGGTTCGTAGACATGGGCGATTATAAAACTCAAGATATAACCAAACGAGTTTGTGTTTTCTTAGCAAGAAGTATCCTATCTAATTTTAAAGTTATCATTTCTTACTATGCAATCAATACAGGAATCAAAGGTGAGGATTTGGTTTGTATAGTAAAAAAAGTAATAGACTATTGTACAAACATGGGTCTTAATGTTAGAGGAATTACATGCGACCAAGATTCTACACACCGTAAATTTTTTTCTATTCTTGGTGTAACAAGTAGTACACCATTTTTTAGATATAATTCTAAGAAAATATATGCTATGTATGATGTTCCACACCTTATAAAATCCCTTAGAAATACAACATTGATAAAAGAAATAACTTGTAGTGATGGCAAAATATCTTGGAAATGTGTCGAAGAGTTATATAATCTTGAGAAAAATGGCGTTACTAGAATGGGTCGAAAATTGAAAGAAAGACATGTGAAGCCTAATACGTGGCAAAAAATGAAAGTATCTTTAGCCACCCAAGTCATAAGTAAAACTACAAGTGCTGCAATAAAAACTGCTTGTGATTTAAATCTTTTTAGTGAAGAGATAGCACCTTTTGCCAAACCAACAGCCTTATTTTTCGAAAAGTTTAATAATCTCTTTGACTGCCTTAATAGTAAAACACCTTTTGATAAAAATCCATATAGATGTGGATTAGCAAAATTTGGACCAGTTGAAAAATATCTTAAAAATATGATAACTTATATTGAAAATATTTCTTTTAATAAAAGCCAAAACACATATTGGCGAAATGGCTTGATACAGACAATTAGAGCTATACTTCAACTCAGCGATGACATTTTTTCTGATTATTCGAATGTTCACTTTATTCTCACGTATAAATTTAACCAGGACCCTTTAGAAAATCTTTTTTCTATAGTAAGAAATAGAGGTGGCTATAATAGCAATCCATCACTGTATAGTTTTGGCAATATTATATCAAGAATTATGTCACAAAAAATTTTATCTTCATCAAACACAAAAAATTGTGAAGATGATGGTGATAACTTTGTAACAACAGACGCTAATGAAAAACAAAATTTTGAAAATCAAATTCGTTTAATTTTTAACAATGAATGTAGCGAAAACTTTACAGATGATACAGAAAATGAAGATGATTTTGCAGAACGAGTTGCTTTAACAGATATTTCTATAGAAGAACCATCTCTCAGATATTTTGCTGGCTTTGTTGCAAATAGATTTTTGAAAAAAGTGCAATACTGTAAAAACTGTGAAGAACAAATGCTAATCACTGATGATATTGTTACATATAGTAGTAATTCCGAAACATTTATTTACTATAAAAATTATTCACACAAATCTGATTTTGGTGCATTGAATAACCCGACTGATTCATTTTATGAAATTACAAAAATATTCACTAAAATTTTCAAACAGTTTATTGATGAATCTCCACAATCAAGGCGCATTCAACAAATTATTGTAGAAAAATGTATTCATTATGTCAATAGTAATCATGATTTTAACTTCTGGTTTTCTGAAAATAATCCTTGCAGCAAACATAACATACAAGTTTTAGATTATTTTATTATAGTTCTTTTGAAAAAGTTTTGTTTATGGAAATCAGATCAAATTCAAAGTATTAACAGAACATCACGAAGAAAAATTAGAATAATTAAAGAATAATATATTTTTACTCTTAAATTTGTATCATAAAATTTGTAATTCAATAAAATCTGAGTTTTAATTACCATGAAAATATAGTTATATAAAATTTATATTATTTTTTGTTTTGTTTTCAAACTAATTTCACGGTTACAGTCCATACGAAAAAAAAGAACAACATATTATGTATGTATAAAATAAAAAGCATGAGCAATACGAAATAAAACCACAGATTTTCTATTGCACATGCTAACACATTGCAAATTAAAAAAAGAAGAGAAAAAAAAAATAATACAAAGCCTGAATACAATGAATCATATTATATTGTATAAATAGTAAATGTATTGTTGTTGTTGCTTTTTGTATTCGAGTTATTTCTCCACCACAACATTTTTAAATTTTTCACCAAAAGAACGTTAGGACAGTTTTCAAGCTTAGATATGTGGTGAAATAATTTTCTTCCATACTTCTTGGGAGGAAATTCAAAAGCTTTCTTGAAAATAAAATATTACAATTCCTCAGTACGTGATTAAGTCTCTTTGTATATTTACTTACTCAATGCTATAGAACAGTACGGTAAGAGAAGGAAGGAAGTGAAAGCTTTTTTAACTATGCTTTAAAGCGCTTTGAAATTTAAGTTTTGTTTTTAACATGATCAAGATGAATGAAAAATAAATAAAAAAAAATTTTTACTCTTGTGTGTTAAATAGAATATAAAAAAAAATTTCAAATGGTGAAACATATGTGAATAAAATGAGTCACACCGACACCATCAATTACCTTGTTTATGCGAAGCTTTAATTCGCATTAACTCATGCCGTTTTGACTAAATACGGATGCATAAACCAAATTTTAAAACGCATTGAAACTTGATTTCGTTTTGGTAACATACTAAACATCAATATGAACTTTTAGAGTAGTATTAGTTTATTACTCAAAACGTTTTAAGTGAGAATGAAATGTTGTACTACGCATAAACACCAATTAAAATGTATTATCTCAAAACGATGTTCAAAACGTTTTATCGTTAATACGTTTTAATTTTTGTGCATAAACAAGGTAATTGTCGTATTCGCATGTACATATGTATTTCTATGCAGAAGTAAAAGCTTTTTTAACAAAACTGAAATATGCTGATGTACATTCAAAGCTATTTCACTAATGGGGTTCCAATGTTGGAACCCCAGAACAAAAATTTTTGTATGAGACATTTTTATACTACATAAGAATTCTTTCTGTCTATATATTTTTTGATACTACCCAATTACCATGATAGTAATTATAAAGCGTAGGATATATCTCATAATCACTTGTAGCATAACAGCCTCAAATAAAACCAGTCATTCATAACTGTAGAACTGTTTCGAGGCTAGTATGACATCCAATTCTTAATACATATTCTTATCATGCTATTTAAAATTTAAATCCTGCTTTACTTCAATATTAATTATAATTAGTAGCCATTATATGCACCATTTCGGCTCAGTCAACTGTATCCATAACTCTACACATCAGACAAGAAAGGATCTCATACTGGAATACTAGATACCACTTTAAAAATTTCTGACTACTACCAAAAACCATATATGTATCTACAAAGATAAACAACTATGTATTTATTTTTGTTCAAAACGAAAAAGAAATTCAAAAGCATAAATTACGGCAACAATGCAATAATATTAATTCATTATATAAACGAAAATTTATAACAAAAATCTGGCAAAGTATGATCAAAGTAATCATAATGTACGACGTCATAAAATACTCTCAACAAATCAATGACGTTTTGACTATTTTTGATCATAGTAAACTAAATATTGAAAATTTATCAACATGTTGCCACCTGATATCAGGTGTGTAGTAAAAATTAAATGCTGACATAAGGATATATGACAATTGTTTATCTTTGTAGATATATGGTTTTTGCTACTACTTACACTGCAATAGCAATACCAATAAATGATATGATGTTAGAATGAAAGTGAATTTTATCTTCAATTAAGAATTCGTACCTGAATTATCCACCAACATAATTGAACTTAAAACGTAACATCTTACAAATTATATGTGTATAGGTATTTTTTTGCAAGGCTTACCACATTTTGATAACCATAACCTTCAATAGGAAGATGAAGTGATGTTTTATGTTGCTTTTAAGCTTACCTATTGAGAATAACAGTCAATTTCTATTCATAATCATAACTACGTATGTAGGTACAATATACATACTTATGTATATGGATTCTTCTTTTTCTTACCTGAAAGTATCCAATTTCAAGAGAAGTCCCGATCGCGAAGAATTTCCACAGGTATCAAAATTCAAAACACATAATCAAATGATCATGTCGATACTCGATAGTCCTTCTTAAAGTTTTCAACAACATTCACGTTTCACACTTTGCAAAATTAATTAAACTTCACTTTATTTGTATTTAATTGAACTTTGTTTAATACTGAAAATTAAATTACTTTTGACTTATTTTCCTTGAATATCATTATTCATTACTGAGGAAATTTAGCGGCAAAATAATTCCTTGCTATGTATTGGAAAATATGACGTAATTCATTTAATTAGCCAATGCAATGCAAGCAATTCCCACATTAAAAAAGAGAGGCAATAAAAAAAAATGATAATCGTTTAATCAATCATTGAATGAATGATGATTGAAGAATGAAGATGCTCTTGTTTATGCACTGTGCATGTGCAATCAACTTTAAAAATATTACGAATACATACTAACATAACATTTATTATTTGTTTATATGACTATATGGTAAATATATAGGTATGTATGTATATATAAAAACAATATAATTGCGTTCCAACATTCGCGCCAATTTTTCGGCTGTCAAACTATCATTTGTGATTACAGTGTTACCGCTTCCATAAATTGAAAATATTAAAATTTTTCCAAAAAATGTCCCACAAAAGGAAATTTTACAATTTTACATTTTTTGATTTTTTATAATATTTTCATAGAAATTATGACTAATTTGACTCACAAAATTAATTTAAAATACTTTTTCACCATTTTCAATGTAATTTCCATGTTTTTTCGGCTTATTTTCATGAAAAATGAACTTTCGATTTTTTACATGGAAATCCGATTCAAGACGCTATTGTACAATATAAAATAGACCCCACTTTGAAGACGAAAATTCATGAATCCAAAAAAAATTTTAAAATATTGAATAAACTTCTTTAAATTCACTTAAGGCATACAATATTAATAATAAAAATCTAAATTGTCTAAAAATTGTTCCTTTATTTCGTTCAAAAAACCATATTTTAAGTGGGGTCATTTGAAGGCGAAAGTTCAAGGTCACAAAACTTTTAAACGACTAAAGATAAAACACTAATTTTACATTCTTTAGAAAGCATGAAAGATTATTTAAATTTTTCTCGATAACATTAAGGCTCTAGAACCAACCGTTCACTAGCTATAACGAGATTTGTAAAAGAAGTCAAGAAATTTACAACAACAAATCGTCTTGTTTAGGACGTACATACCTTTTAACATATCTGAACATAAAATTAGTAAATAATTTCAAAAACTAATGTTTGTCACCTCGTGACACAAACAAAACCACCTAATTATTGAAATTTTTTTTAAATATTTTGGCTAGATTTTGGTTCACAGGGTGATGTCCATGAGATGAACATTATAACACCAGGAAATTCTAGAGGAAATATCACTGCATCAGAAAATTTAAAAACCATAATTTCGTTAAAACCAATTTATTCTCCAAAAATAATTTTATGAAAACGACGAAAACAAATATTAAGAAAAATCTTTAATCCAATACAAAAACAATGAAAAAAAAAAATAAAAGATACTTTAATTTTTGTTTTGAACACGTTTTTTTTTTTCTAAATTTTTATATTTGTATTAATTTATTATTTTAGTTTATTTTTTTTACATTAAATAAGAATTTCAACAAAAGGAAGAAAAATAAAAGAAAAAAAATCTACATAAACAGAGGAACAATTAAAAAAAGGAGAAGTAAATAGAGAACGCAATGAGTTTTACAATATTTATGTTTGTTTTGTGTGCATTGCAATAAATAATACACATTTGTTTTTTTTTTCTTTAAATTTAGAAAGATATTTCCGTAAGTATCCTATCGTTTATCCTAATATCCACTTTTAATATCGACTTTTTTTTTTTATTTGGTTTTTCTTTTTTCACGATTATCGATTACGAGCAAAAACAATGTTCAACAAGTTTCACGATTCGTTTACAAAATATTCATACGAAAACAAAATATAATAAAAAGTGGAAAATAAAATTTAAAAAATATATATATATACGAACTACATTTTTGTTCTTATTTTTCTCTTTTTAAGATTATTTTTAAATATTTATTCTATATATTAAATAAATAAGTGAAATTTATTAAGAATAGAGCGTGTGTGTTTGTAAAACGATAGGTATGTGACATAATTTTGTTGCTTTTTGTTTTTTATTGATTCATAATTTTTCTCTCAAGAATCCAGAATTTTTTTTTGTTTTTTTTTTTTTGTTATTGTAATTCTTTTTATAATCCAGCTACTATAACTCTAGGATCTTCTACAGCAGCCTTAATTTTGCGCAAGAACATAACAGCTTCACGTCCATCAATTAATCGATGATCATATGTGAGAGCGATATACATCATAGGACGAATAACAACCTAAAAAATTCAAATTTAAAAGAGAAAAAAAATTTTTTTTTTTAAATTTGAACTTAATTAAATTTGGAAAATTCAAACCTGTCCTTTAACTGCAATTGGTCTATCAAATACACCATGCATTCCTAAAATAGCACTTTGTGGTGGATTTATAATTGGTGTACCCATTAATGAACCAAATACACCACCATTACTTATTGTAAAAGTACCACCATCCATATCTTCAACAGCAATAGCATTTTTTCGGGCTTTCTCACCCAATGCAGCTAAAGCAATTTCAATGTCGGCATAATTCATACTTTCAACATTACGTATAACGGGTACAACAAGACCTTTTGGTGTTGCTACCGCTACGGAAATATCAACATAATCTCGATAAACAATTTCCTAAAAATCAAAAAATTTCAATAGAAAGCAAATCTCATTAGAAATAAAAAAATTCAAAACAACATACAGTTCCCTCGATAACTGCATTCACAACCGGTTGATCTTGTAATGCATATGCTGAGGCTTTACAGAAAATTGACATGAAACCAAATTTGATTCCATATTTCTTTTGGAATGCCTCTTGATTAGCTTTCCTAAATTCCATAATATTACTGGAAAAGAGAAAAAAAAAACATTAATGACAATTTTAAATAGAATCATTAAGGACTTACCTCATATCAATTTCATTAAATGTTGTTAACATTGCGTTCACATTTTGAGCTTCTTTCAATCTAGACGCAATCTTTTGTCTCATTCGATTCATTTTAACACGTTGTTCTGTTCTAGTTCCAGTTATTTCTCTGGAATAATCTGCTGGTGGAACCTAAAACACACATTTTCAGAAATTATATTAATTTCTATTTTAGTACAATCAAAATAAAGCAAATACATTTAAGAATAACACAAAATTGGTGCTTTAATGAATTAAAAAAAAAAAATAAATAAATATAAAGAAAAGGGATAAAAATACCAAATTCGTTTGGGTAACAAATTTAATTAAATTACGTGTGGCTGAAAAATGAACAATTTTTAATCAATTTAGTCACATTCGGGATTTAATCTACGGAACGCTGAAATTGTTTTACCTTTAGTGAAAGACTTGGTGGTGCTGGGATTCGAGCAGCTGGAGCTGAAGGTCTTACTGCTGCTGTAGGTGGGGGTGGCATTGGTGTAGCTGGTCTGGGTGGTGGTGGAGGTGGTTTTGGAATTGCTTGTGGAGGAGGAGGTATAGGTGCTGAAGGTGGAGGTGGTGTAGAAGCAGCTGTTGCAGGTTGTGATTTTACAGCTCCAACATCGCCTTCAATTTCTCCTAACTTGAATAGATTCTGTCCAGCTTTGACAGTATCACCTTCTTTAACAAAAATCTCTAGGATAACACCATTACATGGTGCTGGTACACCGACAGTTGTTTTGTCTGTTTCAATTTCCATAACAACGTCATCGCTCTTTACAATGTCACCAACTTTTACTGAAAACCTTAATGCGAAAATGATTTGTTTTTTTTTTCGAACATGAAAATCGATTTTCTTTAAAATTGAGGAAAATTTTAAAAATCTTACTTGACATCTCCTTCTGATACTGAATCAGCGAATGGAGGAACTTTTATTACTTTTTCAGACTATGAAAATGTAGAAAATAAAAGTAAAAAAAAAGGAAGAACAAATAAAGAAAAAGTGTTTGGATGGTTTTAAGTGTCAATTGGAAATTGTAGAAATAAAGGCAAATAATTTATTTTGTTGTGCTTTTTGTAAATGAAAATAAATTGAACAGGAAATAAATTTTCTCACAGTGAAAAAATGTATTACACAGAAATAACAGAATAAAGCGCCAATTAAATGAATTTCAGACCAAAGTTTATCATTAAAGCACCTTTTTTCAATACCAATCACATGAAGTTGCCTTTATTTCACTACCTACTTTTTTTGTTTTTTTTGTTTCAAGTGTATGCGGATCGTGTGTGAATTTTACTCACCTTTACTGTAGGTTCAATACCCTGGGCATGTCGGATAGCAGCAACAGGTATTTGAGCAGCTGGTGCTGATGGTTTTGGCGGAGGTGGTGGTGGTGCAGCTGCGGCTGGTTTTGGTTGTGGTGGAGGAGGTGGAGGTGGAGCAGCAGCAGCTGGTGGTGGCGGTGATGGAGCTGCAGCCGCTTTCTTTGGTGGTGGTGCTGCACCACCTTCTATTTTCTTCAATTTAAATAATTGTTGACCAGCTTTAACTGTGTCACCATCTTTAACAAAAATTTCTTCAATAACACCATTAAACGGTGCTGGTACACCGACTGTTGTCTTATCAGTTTCAATTTCCATAACAACTTCATCTGCTTGCACTGTATCGCCAACTTTAACAGTGAATCTTAACAATAAAAGATAAATTTCATGATTCATTAATTTTTATTTTAAAATTACGATGTCACAACTTACTTTACATCACCTTCTGATACAGAATCAGCAAATGGAGGAACCTTGACTAGATCAGACTGTAATAATCTTGATGTTTGAATATCACGTATTCCAAAATATATCGTCGAACTATTCGGTATTCGTCTAAAGTGAAAGTGAAAAATCGATTGAAAATTTTATTGTATAAGTTGTTAAACAATTACCTGTGATGACTACTATAAACATCATTCGTGAATTTTTGAGATGATGCCGTAAGTAATTGCCTAATTATAAAACGAGATGTTCCAGCACCTCTAACCTAAAATGTTTTTTAATTTATTTCACAATTTTATTAATAAAATCAATGAAATTTATTTAAAATTATTATTGAACACAAGAAAACATTGAATTTACGTAAAATTTTATTTAATTTCTAAAAGATTTTCATTAGAAAATTTTTACTTATTACATAATCGCGATGATCTCTGTGGTAAATAAAATTTTATCTTACTAAAAGAGACTACATAACATAAAAACTTTTTTTTTTGAACGTTAAATATTTTTTTGTAATCACTCGTTTGTTTAAATTCATTTAAAACCAACCTGGATATCATCCAATGTACGTATTCCTAATTTAAGCACATTATGTGGTAACCGTTTTGTTGTTAATTTTATTATTCCAGCCATTTCATTAGTTTAAAATGTACAAAAAAAAATCCGGAATTTGAAAAAAATTTCGATGAAAAAGTTCTTGCCAATCGCCACCTGACTGTTCGTTCTGTCCTGTGCTTCTTCTTGGTCTTATTCTTTGATTTTTATTTTTTTCTAATGTCATTAAGAAAAAATACTTATTCAAATAAGTGCGAAAATTATGCGTTAAATTTCGGCTAAAAATGTCAAAATGCAATGTTGCCACACAATCTGAATAAAAATATGCTGAATACAATGGGCAATTCACATTGAACAGTGGAACCATTGTTGAAGGGGTAATAACACAAAGGAAAATTGTTCGGATGCTTATTTAAAATTAGGGCCGCCTAATTTAGTAAATAAAACTATCACCGACTTCAGCAGGTTATGAGACATAAGTAATGAAGCATTGATTACCTGATGTTCAAATACCTGACGAAAAAATTTTTGCACTCTTCTATCGAGAAAAAAACAACATTTATCGATGGAAAATGAGATTCTGGTGAATTTTTTGTTTTTTCTTTCTTTCACTAGTCATCTCTTTTTGTAGAGCGGCATTAGGTCCATCGATAATCGATCGTACAGAACATCGAAACGTAAAAATTGCTCCAAGACACATGACGCATTGTTGGTTAACGTAAGGCGTTAAAATATCAGTAAACAAAGGTCGGTCATAGTAGTCAAAAAATGTAACTTGTAGTAGTCAAACAAATGTCAAATTGTATGAAAACACATCCATTTGCAATGACTAGTTCAGGGCTTGGTATAACAACATTTATTCAAATAAAAACTTAGTAGATGAAATTTAAACGAATGTAAATTTATGTAAATTTAATCAGGTGACTTTGACATTTGGCGGGAACCACATGTTGTTTTCGTGCTTTGTTGTTTTGTTTGTATAAAGTATTTTAAAGTTTTTGATATACTTTGATATGAAAATTTAAATAAAAATCATTTGTAATAAGTTATGTCGGCACATTACCAAAGATTTATGAGAATACTTGAAAAGTGGCCAATTGATAAATCAAAAGGAGGAAGGTAAAATACCTACTTTTTTTTATAATAATAACCTGTTAAAATTTAGATGAGAGCATTTGCCCATGACGCAATATTATTTTTTGTTTATTATTAATTTTTTTTATAATTTCACATTATCTAACTAGCATGAAACAAGAACTTAAATTTAAAATTGATTTTTCTCAATACAATCATCAAATAATTTATTTGTAATTGGTAAAATTTTATTTTTCCATAAATTATTATTTAACTTTCAATGTCGAAGTTCTAATTGGTGTATAAATTGGTGTTCATTTCATTTATTAGTTTATTTTTTCATTATTTCACAAAATATCCTTTTAGCAAACAAAATAGGTAATTAAAGAATAAGTTTCAGTTATTTATGATGAGATTTTTAACCTTTTTTAAAATATTGTTTTAGGGATCTTGGAGAACAATTAAGACAACAAGCTCAAGCTTTAATCAATCCAGCAAGTGTTACATCAAAAAAATCAGAAAGCTTAAATCGAAATTTAGACGCTTTAGATAGATTAGCTAATAACGTTCATGGTAACAAATACAAAAGAACATTAACATCAACAGCAACAGGATTAACAGCCGAACAATGCAATCAAGCTTTATCATCTGAGTTTCTTTATTATTTAAACGAAGATCGGTCTTTAACAAAAAATAAACCATAAATTTAGTAAACCATGTTATCGTCAATTCGTTTTCACCAATTGCTTCCCTCAGTTACAAAATGTTTCCGTTATTCTTCATCTACAATGACAAATGCGACAAGTTTACCTCACACACCAGTTCTCTGTGACAAAGCAATCTCATATTTAGAACCAAAACCAGGAAAAGTTTATATCGATATGACTTTTGGAGCTGGTGGACATTCTAGAAAACTTTTAAATTCATCAGAAGATATAAAAATTTTTGCTTTAGATCGTGATCCTGTTGCTTATGAATATGCAAAATTATTAAGTGTTGAATTTCCAGAAAAAGTTATACCACTTTTAGGTCGTTTCTCGGAAATTCCATCGTTACTCAAAAAACATAATTATAAACAGAGTACAATTGATGGAATTCTATTTGATTTTGGTTGTTCATCAATGCAATTTGATGAAGCTAGTCGTGGTTTTTCAATATCACGAAATGGTCCATTAGATATGAGAATGGATCGTGGACGTTCAGATAATCAAATAACAGCAGCTGATGTTTTAGCAAAAATTGATGAAAATGATTTAATAAAAATTTTACGTATTTATGGTGAAGAGAAACAAGCAAAAAAAATTGCTAGAACAATTATTGAAGCAAGATCAGCATTATATAGAATTGAAACAACAAAACAATTAGCTGATTTAGTTGCATCTTGTATGTCAGATAATACTCATAGAGTTGATAAATTACAACGTCCAATACATTTAGCAACAAAAACATTTCAAGCATTGAGAATATTTGTAAATAATGAATTAAATGAAATTAATTATGGTATGGTATTAGCACATCGTTATTTAAAAAAAAATGGTAGATTAGTAACAATAACATTTCATTCACTTGAAGATACAATTGTTAAACGTCATATTAATGGTAATGTTATTGAAGGTTTAGCTAATCCAGTACCATTAAAATATTGCAGTCATGATATTTCATATGATAAAGAATTAGTTGAATCTTTGGTAGAATCAAATTGGAAGCAACTTCATAAACATGTTGTTGTTCCTGAAAATAATGAAATATCAACAAATGCACGAAGTCGATCAGCTAAATTGAGAGCAGCAATTAAAATTAAGTAATGAAAATATTTATGCAAAATAAAAAAAAATGAAATTGTAGAAATTTTTGTAGAAATTAAGTAGATTATAATTGATTTGTTAAATAAAAAAGTGTTTTAATTTGTGAGATTATAATTTATGGTTTTTAAGAATTAACAAAACAAGAAAATCCTTTCATCTATAGTGTTTGAATTACCAGCAGAATTTCATAACGTTTTTGGATTTTTAAAGTCCGAAAATAAGATTTTAAATATTTCTTCTGCGCTCCGCTCTGTATATCACACCGTTGTGATGGAGAAGCTTGAGGATGTTAGAGAAATATTAAGCTACGTCGACAGTAACAGCAGTTTTTTAACCCTGGCTCATTTAAAATTATGCAATTGGTCTCGAATGAAGTACATTTACCTCATCTGTACACTGATTCAAACACTTATCTATTTTGTTTTTCATATTATGTTAAAACAGAACAGAAAAATAGAATTTTTTGTATTGTTTTTAAACAATTTTTTTTCTCTCGAATTATTTTACATTGACCTTTTGATAAACTTTTGAATAATCTTTAAAGAGAAAAATCTAATGAAAGAAATACTGAAAATGAGAATTCACTGAAAGTGATGGAAATTTGGAAAAAATTTTCATCATGAAAAATATTTTAGTCTGTTAAAAGCTTCCGAGAAGTTAAAAAGTTATTTTTACTTAAAATTGAGTCATTTTAATTGTTTAGGTACTTAATTATTTGGTTTATTATTATTTTTTTTGTTGTTGTTGCTAATTTTCTTAAATTTATTTAAACGCAAATATTTGTCAATAAAATAAAAATTTAAAAAGACTTAAAAAAAAACGTTTTATTTTTTTTATTGAAGATAAAATTTTACTTAAGAAGATAAAAAAAAAAACAGTACACCTACACACACACACATACATACGTAAAAATGCCTGAAGCGAAATTAATTTCCGGAACAGAAGTGGCTAAGTATGTTACAGATTAAATTTTTATTTTTATTTTCTTTATTTTTTTTAATTTTCTTTTACGTTTTCTTTTTTGATTTTATTTATTTTGTTAGGATATTAGGTACTTTATTTTTTAGTTATCTTTTTCATTTTCTTAATTAAAAATAGTTTTTTGTTTTTATTTATTATTTTGTTTATCTGTTCATTTTTCATATGTGGGTAATTTTATTCCTTTTAATTTTTTTTTTTTAATATGAAATTTAATTTAATTTTTTTTTTATTATTTGAAAAAAAAATCCTGTAGAGAAATTCAAGCAAATCTGAAAAAAGCTGTTGCAGATTTATCAACAAAAATTCCAAATTTTCGTCCTGGTTTAACAATTGTACAAGTTGGTGGTAGAGAAGATTCAAATGTTTATATACGTATGAAAATTAAAGCTGCAACAGAAATTGGAATTAATGCTGAACATTTGAAACTATCAAAGAATATAACAGAAACGGAACTTTTAATGAAGGTAAAAAATAATTGAAGATAAAGTTGCTATAGAAACTGAAAAAAGATATTAGAAATTATTTTCACATACATAGAATAGAATGAAAATTTTTTTTATCTTGTTTTTAAAAATTCAATGTGAAATCATTGCCATAGGTCGTTATTTTGATAACCCGATGAAATTTATAAATGAGATTTTACCGGTTTGTTATTTTCTGAAGTCATTAAATTACACATAAACATAAACAAAAATGATAACAGTAAAAAAGATTGAAGTAATTTTTATGTTTTTATTTTAAATTATTTTTTTTTCTAAATTATAGAACGGACGTATTCATTAAATTTTATTTTATTAGTTTTTATTTTTATTTTTAAAGAATTTCATTTGTTTTTTGTAACTTTTTAAACTCTTAACTTAATTTAACCGATTTTCTTAGAAGAGTTTGAAAATGATCATAAACTAGTAACGCGAAGGTGTGTATTAAATATACACGATCATGTTTATGATTTCATATTATTTTGTAATTTTTTACGATAACTTACTGAAAATCAAATCAAATGGCCGGATTTTAAATGTTCAGTATTAGCAATGTTAGTATTCGGTCATAATAAATTTTTAGAACATTTTTGAATGATCAAACTCGGAATTTTCCTGCCAATTATTGAATAATTTAACACTCCATTCAATTTTTGACCGTTTTCGTCAAAAATCCGTTTTCAAAGTTGAATATCTCGGGACCCTGTGGTCCGATTGACTTGAAATTTCTACACAGTATTAGAATCGCCGTTTTCTATCAGAAAAAGGGTGCATTTCTTGGATTATTTTTTGACCAATTGCATTTTATTTTACTCAAATCGGTGCAATACAGCCCGAGATATAAAAGTTCAAAGTTGGCAAGTCCAAAGAAAATAATCCAAGAATTAAAATGCACCCTTTTTTTGAGAGTCAAGGTACGAATTAAGGAGGGCCCCATATAAGGTAAAAAAAAAATTATTTGTCGAAAAATGACTTGTTTTGTATTTTACCCTATAACTTTTGCCCTAGTGAACGGATCTTCACCGTTCAAAATTCATATAAAACTAGAGGCTTCAAGGAATATCCTGGCCAAATTTCAGCTCCCTAGTCCCACGGAAACATACTTTTATAAAGAGTCAAAAAATGTATCATTTTGATACTTAAAATTGATTCGCGCGTGTAAAATTTAAAATAGTACGGAGTGTTAACACAGATAAAAACTACATATGTAAACTTCATAAATAAAAAAGGTGTCGATAATAAATATTGAAAAAAAAAAAAGCTAAGTGGCCAAGAACTGGAGTAAATTACCCTACATTATGAAGAACCTTTTTTATATTGAAAATCTCTAGTGAAACATTTTTTAGTAGAAAAGAAAGGACTAAATAAAGAAATAATTTAAATTGAATAAATTGGTTAAATTTTGATTTCACCCTTTTTTTTTCCTTTTTTTTTCAATCAAATATTTATTTTTTACAATTTATACAAGTTAGTTTTTTTGTTCGTAAAATGTTCAAATTTTATCAACAATTTTAAAAACAAATAATAAGCTAATTTTATTTACAATTTATTTTTTGTATTTTTTTTTTTTCAAGTTATCAGAACTTAATGATGACCCAAATGTTCATGGGATTATTGTTCAAATGCCATTAGACTGTGAAAATGAAATTGATTCACATTTAATAACGGACGCTGTATCACCTGAAAAGGATGTTGATGGGTAATAAAATAACAAAAGTACACTAATTTTTTTATTTTTTATTTTATTTACATTTTAATTTTATTTTTAATTTAAAACAAAAAAAAAAAAGATTACATACAGTTAATGAAGGTCGTATAGCCATTGGTGATATGAAAGGTTTTCTTCCATGTACACCACATGGTTGTATTGAATTAATTAAACGTAGTGATATAAAAATTTCTGGATCAAAAGCTGTTGTATTGGGACGTAGTAAAATTGTTGGTACACCAGTTTCAGAATTATTAAAATGGGAAAATGCTACTGTTACTGTTTGCCATTCAAGAACTAAAAATCTTTCTGAAGAGGTCAGTAAATGTGAATTTTATTGATATTGTTGTTGTTGTCTTTTTAAAATTAAAGGGTATGATGGGAGTTTTCGAAAAGAAAAAAAAAGGAATTAATTTTTGTTTTTGTTTAAAATTAGACCAAACAAGCTGATATCCTTGTTGTTGGTATTGGGAGAGCAGAAATGGTTAGAGGAAGTTGGATTAAACCTGGTGCTGTTGTTATCGATTGTGGTATCAATGTTATATCGGGTGTGTATTCAAGTTTTTATTTTTATAAAACAAAAAAAAAAAGTTGCCGATATCTTGCGTGTCTCAAGAATTTATTTTCAAAGAAAACAAGAATGTAATCTGATGAAGCACTTGAAAGATTTCTTTTTATAATAACTTTAAAATTCTGTCTTATAAATCTTGTATTTAGTTGTTGTTATTTTTACTGCTAATGTTATAAAATTAAATTCTCAATATCATACACACCACACCACATCATTTACTTTGTTTATGTACAAAGATTAAAACGTATTAACGATAAAACGTTTTGAACATCGTTTTGAGATAATACATTTTGATTAGTGTTTATGCGTAGTACAACATTTCGTTCTCACTTAAAACGTTTTGAATAATAAACTAACACTACTCTAAAAGTTTATATTGATGTTTAGTATGTTACCAACATCATTTTGAAAAGTCAAATATGACAATTCACTTAAAACGAAGAAAGTGTATATGCACATTTTAAAAATGCATTGAAATTTTAAATTCGGATTTTATAGTGTATGCACTCAAAACGAAAATAAATTTCAATGCGTTTTGAAATTTGGTTTATGCATTGTCATCTACCTGTTCTACTAATTTACTAAATGTAAAAAAAAATCCATGATATAGTCAGAATTTTAAAAGTTGAGGTTTCGTATTATACTAGAAAAACATGCGCAGAAAAAAAGATACTTACACACATGCGTTTTTGTTGTTATAACACGTTTCTTCTTTCGTATATCTACACAAAAAAGATCACAAAGCCATGTGAAAAATGCGCGAAAAAACCTCAACTTTTAAAATTCAGACTATAACAGGTTGAAACGCATAAAAATATTTTTACCTGAAACCTTTAGTTTTTTTTTAATTTAAAAATTAGCAGAAAATAATTTCTTTTCAGTTTTGTAAAATTTATCTTTGTGTAAAGACAAAATTTCTTGAGGTCTCTTAATTATTTTTTTTATTTTTAATTGAAAAACTAAAAAAAAAAAATAATGACTCAGAAAAACGATGAAATATATTGTAATTTTTGTAATCAAAAATTAACAAAACGATTTATAAAATCTGAAGATCGTTATTTTATTGAAATTATAAAATCGAATAATTTAAAATGTACAAAAAATTCATTTCATGAGTTTTCTGTTAGAATTGATGAAAACGATGTTCAAGAAAATGAAGTAAATATGAAAGAAATGGTAAAGAATAGTAAAAACGATGTTGAAAAAATTAATGCTGATAATGAAGGAGAAGGTAAGCAAGAATTCATTAACACTTTATTCAGAAGAAAATTTATAAAGACTTCAAATTGAAAAATACAAATTACAGAATTCATTCTCTCTTTTAGATGGTTCTATTTTACTTACATATATTTTCTTTTTGATGCCTTATAATAAATATTTTTCTTCTCTCCAAAAACAAACATTTGAAAAATATAATTGTTCGATATTTATTCAAATTTAATTTCTCTTATCATCAAAAAATAATTATTTATTTACACTTGAATCGTTGAATCATTGCTGGGGTTCACATTAATGATAAGATAAGTCATATGTCATTAAGAAATACTAATACACAATTTAAATATATATTTTAATGACTTGTTTTTGTCTTATTACTTTTTGAATTATCTTTTTTATTATTTCATTTATAATGAAATTACAATTAAAGCAAAACCTTTTGTTTGTTTGTATTTTTCTCTAGACCCTACAAGGTCTTCAGGAAAACGTTTAGTTGGTGATGTTTGCTTTGAAGAAGCTAAAACTGTTGCTTCATATATAACACCAGTACCTGGTGGTGTTGGTCCAATGACTGTTGCTATGTTAATGAAAAATACTGTGCTATCAGCACAAAGAGCTGTTTTAAAAATTTCTGAAGAAGCATGGCCATTAAAAGCACTTCCATTAAAATTACTTAAGCCAGTACCAAGGTAAATCAAATAAATTTTAGTTTTATTTTACTTGTTATTTTTTAATTAATTTTTTTTTTTTTTTGCTCAATTTTTGTAGCGACATTGTTGTGGCAAGGTCCCAACAACCAAAGGATATTTCTATACTTGCTGAAGAAATTGGTTTACTTCATAAAGAGGTTTCATTGTATGGTACTAAAAAAGCCAAAGTTGCACTTAGTGTTCAAGAGCGTTTAAAAAATAAAATCGATGGAAAATATGTTGTTGTTGCAGGGTAAATTTTTTTTTTAAATTCAAGTAAAACGTTTAAAATGACAATTTTTCCCTTACATTACATATTTCTAGAATTACACCAACACCTCTTGGAGAAGGTAAAAGTACAACTTTAGTTGGTCTAGTCCAGGCACTTTGTGCTCATAAAAAACGCAATACAATTGCATGTTTGCGACAACCTTCTCAAGGTCCAACATTCGGCATTAAAGGTGGAGCTGCCGGAGGAGGATATTCTCAAGTACAATTTTGCTTTCTTGTTTAATTTCATTACTATAAGTTTTTCTCTGAATTTTAAGGTAATTCCAATGGAAGAATTCAATCTTCATTTAACTGGTGACATCCATGCAATATCAGCAGCTAATAATTTACTGGCAGCTCAATTAGATACTAGAATTTTCCATGAAGCAACACAAAATGATAAAGATTTATACGACCGTCTTGTACCGAAAAAAGATAATAAACGGGAATTTTCAAAAATTCAATTAAGACGACTCGAAAGATTAGGAATTTCTAAAACTGATCCAGACTCATTGACTCCAGAAGAAATTAAGAAATTCGCTCGTCTCAATATCAATAAGGATACCATTATGTGGTCAAGAGGTAAAATTTACAAAAATTTTTCAATTTAAAATTCAAACTCTGACGAAAAAAACAAAATTTCACAGTTGTTGATGTCAACGATCGTTTCTTACGAAAAATCGAAATTGGAAGATCACCAACTGAGAAAAAAATGACAAGGGAAACAGGATTCACGATAACTGTAGCTAGTGAAATAATGGCTGTGCTTGCATTATCGAAGGATATAAAGGATTTAAAAGATAGACTTGGACAAATGGTAGTTGCATTTGATAATTCTGGAAATCCCGTAACGGCTGATGATCTGGGAGTAACTGGAGCAATGGCTGTACTTTTAAAAGATACAATCGAACCAACTTTAATGCAAACACTCGAAGGTACTCCGGTTTTGGTACATGCTGGACCATTTGCGAATATTGCTCATGGTTGCTCTTCGATCATTGCCGATAATATCGCAATGAAATTAGTTGGAGAGAAGGGTTTTGTTGTAACTGAAGCTGGTTTCGGTTCGGACATTGGAATGGAAAAATTCTTCAATATTAAATGTCGTGCATCCGGTAAACGCCCGAATGCTGTTGTTCTTGTAGCAACTGTTAGAGCATTAAAAATGCATGGTGGGGGACCAACAGTTGTAGCTGGAGCACCTCTGAAAAAAGAATATACAGAAGAGAATTTGGATCTTTTGAAAAAGGGTGTTCCAAATTTATTAAAGCACATTGAGAATGGTAAAATATTTGGTGTACCAGTTGTTGTTGCTATAAATATACATAAAAATGATACTAAAGCTGAACATGATGTTATAAAAGAAGCTGCACTTGCATATGGAGCTTTTGCAGCTGTTACAAGCAATAATTGGAGTGAAGGTGGTCAAGGAGCTGTTGAATTAGCAGATGCTGTGATTAGTGCTTGTGAACAAGAATCTAATTTCAAATTTCTCTATGACACGAATGAGACAATTTTGGAGAAAGTTAACAGAATTGCAAAACTAATGTACGGTGCAGGAGATGTTCAATTGTCACAGAAAGCAAAAGATGCGGTCGAATTCTTCGAGAAAAAGGTAATTTCATTTGTCGTTTTTTTTTTGTTTTTTTTTTTTTTTTTGCTAAATGTCTGCCCATTTTTAACCTTTTTTTTGGTTCCTGTAGGGTTTCAATAAACTTCCACTTTGTATGGCAAAAACTTCAGCATCACTAACTGGTGATCCTTCAATAAAGGGTGCACCACGTGATTTCATTTTGAAAGTCAATGATATTTATCTTTCTGCTGGTGCAGGATTTTTAGTTTTATTGTGTGGAGAAATTTCACAAATGCCTGGTTTACCAACACGTCCATGCATTTATGATATTGATTTAAATACAGAAACTGGAGAAATTGAAGGATTATTTTGAAATATGACAAAAAAACACACACACATATATGTTTAAATGTTTTTGTTTTTTATTGTTTTTATAAAATTTTGAAAAAAAGTTGAATAAAATTATATGATTTTTTATTTTCTAAATTAAATTTGAAATATCAAAAAATTATCACAAAGTGTTAATTTATGCTTCGGTGTCTTTTTCACTGTCCATATGATGGAACCGTTTTGAAAATATTTTTGGATTAATTCCATCCTTAAAAACAACAAATGAAGCAAAATTATGAAAGTAGTTTAACTGTTTCAAATTTTATTTTACTTACCACATATTCATTTGTCATAAAAATTGGATCATTTTGAATTCCAACAAAATCCGATTCGTCATCTGAATAAAAGCTAAAATTAAAAAAAAAAAAAAATGAATAAATAAAAATACTTATTACGCAATTAAAATGTGTGTTAAATAATTAAATTGAATTTTACCTTTCTGTATCTGTATCTTGTTTATTTATCTTTTGTTTTATGATTTCTTTATCATTTAAAATTGGATTTGTTTTATTAACTGTAAAAATATTTGTTGTTGTTTTCATTGTTGATGGCATTATTATAGTATCAACATGAAAATCAATATCAGGAATTTGTGGTTTTGATTCAAAATCTGAGAATGCTTTTTTATGACGATTAAATGCTTGTGTACGTAAAATAAGTGTTATACCAAGTGCAATACAAATTGAAAAAAGTATTGCAGATAAAATACTTAAAATAATTGTAAAAATATTTTGATTTTTATCAAAAATATTTTCAGATTTCTGTTGTGGTATATCATTTAAATATAATAATTTTTCATTTAATTTTCTTTTTAATTTTCCAAGAAGATCAATATCACTTGATTTACTATTTTGAAAAAAAAAAACAAAAAAAAAACAAAAGAGAAAAATAGTTAAAATTTAAAGAAAAAAAAATATATTAAGGAGAAAAAAATTAAATTTTCTTACGATTGAATTTCTGTGGCATCAACTACATTATTATTTTGAATGAAATGTACTCGTACACTTGTTATGTATTCACCTGATTCTTCACTTTTACTTAATGTATTTTCATTATTTGAATTTGCTTTTGTTATTTCATCAATATTGCACATGTCATAACCATAAATTGATTTTAAAGAATTTTTTACCTGAAAAAAAAAAAAAATACAAATCATTTTTGTTAAGTTTTGTTTTTATATTGTTGAAAATTTTTATTTTGTTTTTTTTTTTTTTACAATTTTAATACTTACAAACTCCGTTTGATTCAATACAAATTCATAATCATTATAAAAAATGAATTTAACACGATTTGCTTCTGTAACAATATAAATTTTAATATTTGTTATATCTGTACGATTAAGATCATCAATTGCATTTATATTAAATTGAAAATATCCTTTCATTGTTGTTGTTGGTGGCTCTTGTAAAATTAATTTACCAGTTGTTGATTCTAAATTGAACATTTTTGTTTTGATTATTTCAATATTTTCACCATGTGTTACAATTTCATTTTTATTCATATTATATGAAATTTTATTATTACTACTTGAAGCCTGAAAATTCAAAAAAAAAAAGAAAAAAAAAAAGGTGGGGGGATGAGGAATTAATGAAAATATAAAAGTGAAAAAATTTAATTGAATCCAACTTTAAAAGTGCAAAATAATCATTTTATAAATTTTTGACCAAAAGCTAAAAAATCTCAAGTCAAATTTGATTAAAATTCAATCTTTAATTTTTTTAGCTTTCACTCACATAAATCTTTTACTTATTAAATTACTTACATGAATCATAAGAATAACTTTACTTGCATAATCATTGCTTGTTATTCCAGCACCATAAGTTTTTTCATCGAAAATTGGAGGTCCTTGAACATTAATGTGTATTAAAAGTAATGAGTTTTCATCCTGATTAACTTTTGGACCATCAGCTCTATTTGTTACAATTACACGAATTATATGCTTTTGTTGTTTCTTACGATCTAATGGTTGCTTTAATTTAAGGATTCTTGTTTTCTTATCCAGAGAAAATAGTTTTGAATCATCAGGATGATATTTAGCTATAATATTCACACAAAAAAGGAAAACATATTATGTATTTAAAAAAAAAAGGTTTTTCTTTAGTTGAAAAGCAAAGCATGTTTACAATCAATGAAATAGTACGATTCAACTTTTTCACTTTGAATTCCTTCATTTTTGGGGTCATAAGCTTCAGGAATCAATCTCTCTTCTGACATTCCTTCATTACCCTCTAAATAAAAATATTGAAAGAAAATGCATGTTGTCAAATTCAAGTGATTCGTTAAATAATTCTTGAAATACCTGTAAATTCAGTATTGAATTCATTTTTCTCAAAATATGGTTCTTGATTCATATCAATGAAAACTACAATGACATTTTCAATTATTTTTGATGTCCTTTTACCACCTTCCTCTGGTAAAGCTTCATCTTCAGCAATTAAATTAATCTTTAATGTGAAAAAAATAAATGTAAAAATTTGTTTAAAATATTCTCAATATTAATTTACCCGATAACGTTTTGCTTGAATCTCTTTGGTTATTTGTAAGCTTGATGTTGTCAAGGATTCCTTGTTCATTTTAAAATAATCACCATCTCCAGCTTTAAAAAAAAAAAAACAAAATTTAAATTTTTGAAAGAAATTCAATCTCATTAAAAATATATTCCTTACATGTTGGATCATTCGATAGAATTTTGAAAGTAACATTTCCACAATTACCACCATCAGAATCATATGCCTTGAACGGTTCCAATTCACGATCATCAGCTGTAAAAAGTGATGAGCCAATTTGTTGTCGGTGATATCTGTGGTTACAAGAAAAATAGTATTAAAAAAAAAATCAGAGAAAATAAATTCGTACCTTAATCGAAGAATATCTCCAGATTTTGGATAAATAATTTCTGGATCATGAAAATTATATGGTGTCACTGTGAATGTATAATTTTTTTCACTGTACATTCGTTTTTTATCAGGACCCTCATCACCATGATCATAAGCTTGAATTTCAACAATCCATGAACCATAATATCCTGTTAAATTTTGATTTATAAAAATATGTCCCGTTTTATTGTCATCATCATTTTCAATTCTAAATAATTTATCATAATTTTCAATATCATTTGCATGACTATGTCCTAAAAACAAAAAAAAACGGAAGAAAATTAATATTCTTCAGTTAACTGAAATGAGATTTTATAAATTTTTTTCATACCTGGCTTGATTTTAAGTATTTTGTAAGAAACCCATGAATTTGGAAGTGTTGGATCATCAATATCTGGTGCAGTAATATTTCTTATTTCTAAATTCTAAACCACAAAAAAAAAATATACATATATTAAAAATAAATTCCTTAAACTAAAAAAAAAAAGTAAAAATAAATTTTTTAAATATTACATTTTGACTATTCTCTTTAATTTTTAATTCTTCTAATTGTGGTAATTCTGGTGCATTATCATTAATATCCAATAAAATTACAGTTAATGATGTTGTATTTGTATTTATAATTCCATTACCCATATAATTATCTTCAATAATTACATGAATTATATGTTTTGATTCACCTTTATCACGATCAAGTATTGAATTACCTAAAAGTTTTACTTTTATTTCACCGGTTGTTGTATTTATTTCAAAGAAATTTGTTAAATTTGGAAATAATTTATAATTAATTGAATATTGTAAAGCATTATGTGGATCTGTTGATAATTGAAAAAAAAAAAAAAGAAATAAAAAATTTAATTAACATTTTCAAAATTTATTATTTCTAAAATACTTACAATCTCTGTCTAAATCTGAAGCAAAAATATTTCCAATATGTGTACCATCTTTACTTTTTTCTAATATTTTAACAGGATTTTCAAAATTTTCTATTTGTGGTTTTTTATTATTTATATCGGTTATTTTTATTTTAATCTTTGAGAGAAAAAAAAAAAGAAGAAGAGATAAAAATAAATTTTTCAATTATGTATGTAAATAATTTTAAGTATTATACTTCTCTTTCTGGGAATGGTGGAATACCATCATTCAATGTAATCACATAACGTAAATATTCACGTTTTGGAATATCACAATCGATCTTATTGCCATTTTTTACACGTATAACACCAGTTTCATTATGAATTTCAACAAGATCCGGAAGTGTTAATGGTATAAAATCCTTTGAAGGCCTTTTTAAAATAAATACGGAAAAAAAAAAGATTTATTTTTTATATTTTTTGAAAATTTAAAGTAATCAAAAATTACCTAATTGTGTAATTGAAAATATTGAATGGTGGTCCATCGATGTCAATGGCACGAACTGTTCCTGTTTGAAAAGAAGGAAAAAAATTAGAAAAAATTTATTTTACATGAAAATTAACAACAACAAAAAAAGAAGACAAAAAGTTACCAATTATTCGACTGTTTTCAGCTTCCTCAGCAATATTCCATTTTTCTTTTAAACTATCTAAAATAAATTCTGGCCGATTATCATTTACATCATCAATTCGTACGGTAAGTATTCCTTAAAAGAATTATAAATTATTTTTTTGAATAAGAAAAACAAATTTATTTGTAGAGAGAAAAATAAAATGAAACCTTCAGCTGATGGTTCTCCAACTTCTTGCATTTTATCTGTAACCCGAATCATTAAATAAATTGTATCGTACATTTCATAATCAACTTCGCGTGTTTTTGTAAAATTCGGATTGATTTTAAGTAGACCATAAACTTTATTCCTAGTTTCTTCTTTTGCTTCAATGTAAAAGCAACTGAAAAAACCAAACAAACATACATATTTTACTTGAATCGTTTTTTAATTATTTAAAAAAAAAAAAAGAGAAAATACTTTTGATATGTCTCAGCAGCAGCTTCTCGTCCAGATTTCGTTGCATATGTATTTTGATGTGACCAATCTATTTCGAATTCAAGTGTGGCTGTCGTATCAGGATCAGTTGCAATAATCATATTTGTGATTAATGTGTCACCAGGAGAATTTTCTGTTATGTTTGGTGTTTTACGTGGCTACAAATACATAATAAAGATTTTATTGGCAAGAACTAAAGTAGATCGAATTTCAAAATATGTACCTATTGTTAAAATATAATCACCAAATTCTAAAATTTTTGAAAAGCTTGTTTTTGAAATTTGAAAAAAAGAAACAATTTTTCGAAAATTTTTTCTTTTTCGAAAATTTTTAAATAAATTTTTTTTATTTGAAATCTTTTTTGAGAATTCTCGAAATTTCGAAAAAAAATATCGGACTTTCGAAATTGTTTTCGAATTTTCAATATTATTTTCGAAACTGCTTCTGAAATTTAAAATTTTGTCGATTTTTTCTTCTCTATTTCCGGGTTTATTTTTTAAATTATTATATTGTATAATTAACATTATTTTTTTTTTCGTAATCGATTAGGCGGTTTTTCTTTATTTTGGAAAAAAAAGTTGTATTCTTTAAATTTTTAGCTTACCATTCTTAATTCTGGTGTTTTATCATTAACATCAATAACATTTATATGTAATTGTGTATAAACGGAATGAATTTTATCAGTTGGTATTGCAATTAATGTATCATTTGCACGTATTTGTACAATTACAGATGTTTGTCGTTCATGATCGAATGTTCGATCTAATGTTGTTTTTATTGAACCATTTTCTTTATCAATTACTAAACCTTCAGCTGATCCAACAATTTCATATCTTTTAAAATCAATAAAAAATAAATTCAAAAAAAAAAAAACAAAAAAAAAACAACCATAGTTTATGTTACTAAAAAATAATAAACAATAAATTATTTACATCACTTTATCACCAATATCACGATCATTTGCTTTAACTGTTGCTATAATTGTATTATTTCCAACTATTTCAGATACATTACATTCATATAATTCATTTTCAAATATTGGTAATTCATCATTCCAATTAATTAATTTTATATTAAGAATTTGTTCATTTTTATGTTCTGAAATATTTAATTCTTGTGCAATTATCTAAAAATATAAAATTTATTTTAAAAAAAAAATTAAAATAAAATAAAAATTATGAAAAAAAAATTTATTTTTGATACTTTTAAATCAAAATTTTGCCAATTTGGTTCTTCATAATCTAATAATGTTGCATTACGAACTGTAATACGAAAATCAGATTTTTGATATCCAGAATTTGGTATAATATCGAATGCTTCTGAATATGAAATATTTCCAAATTGTGAAATAGTAACATTATATGTTGCATGAATTCCCTAAAAAGCAAAACATGAAAATTTAAGAAAAAAAAAATAGCTATTAAAACACTTTGCTCACACACACACACACACACACACACACACACATACCAAATCTATATCATCAACAATGAATTGATCAATGGGTATTGTTAGAAAAGTATTCTCTAAAAATTCAATTTCTCTAGGTTTCATTGTTATTTCTGGTGCATGATCATTTATGTCTTGAACAATAACAACAGCTGGAGGATCACATATTGACCAACTATAATTGTCATATTTATATGCACAAATCTGTAAATATTGAAAAAAAAAGAAAAATGTTTATTAAAAAAAATTCTTAAAATATTTAATTTTTTTTCTAAAGTAATTAATTTTTTTTTTTTTTTTCAAACCTTAAAAGTGAAAATTTCTTGTTTTAATGTATCACGATCAATGGGATTTACACTAAGGATACCATGTGTCTTATTGATACTGAATAAATTTTTATCTACAACAAAAACAAAAAACCTTTTTATTACTTTATATTATCAAAATGAATTAAAAATTAAAAAATAAACACATTTACAATTTTCATTTTCATTAAATTCTAAACGATACCAAATTGGTTTATTAATTCCGGTATCACCATCATATGCTGCAACAGAAAATTCCTTAAATAACAGAAAAAAAAAAAATGAATTTTTTTGCAAATTAAAATGATTTTTTTTTTTTACTTGAGAAGTTTTTTCCATAAAACTTTCAGTTACAAATGATTTTGTCCATTTTGGAGGTAAATTTGGTACATCAATTATTTCTAAAATTACTGAAACATTTCCACTATTATTGGCTATATCATAAACAAATATTTTAAAATTATATGTACTTCTATCTTCATAATGTAATTCATTAATTATACTGTAAGAAAGAAAAAAAATGAGAAAAGAAAAATATTATAAAATGAATTATTTTCTTGTTTTAAAGACTTACAATAAATTATAATCAACTTGATATTCATTTAATTGTTCTTTTTTCACTAATTTAAGAAATTTATTTTCATTATGTTGTCCATCATATTTAAATGTAATTGAATTATTTGTCATACCATCTTCATCTGTTACATGAAATGTACAATTTGTTATAAAATTTGATTTTAATTCCTGTATAAATGAAATAAAATTCAATTTAAAAAATTGTTGTTTTTTTTTTAAATATATTAAAATATGAAAATCGTTTCAATAAACAAATTAATTCTGAATTCTGTTGAATTTGTGACTGATTTCAAAGTGTATCTTGTATCTATTCCTTTGTGATATGTTTGTGTTTCTGAAATTGGACGTAGATTGGATCAGAGACATTATGGATGTGTGATGAATTTCACCAATTAAACGTATGTCAAAAAATTGTTCAATAATATTGAAAGATTTGAACTCTGGGGAATAAGTGAACAAGCATATTACCAAAGAAGGTCAAAAAGTGCATAAAATAAAGGAGAAAATATAGCTAAATAACAACTGTAGAACGAGTATATAGTTTAAACGTTCGAAAACTACATTATCCCTATGTCCTATATATAGAAATCAGAATCAATTTTATTATGAGTATTATTTTATTTTTCTTACTTCAGCTCTACATGGTCCTTCATATGTAATTGTTGGTGGTACATCGAAAATATTTTCTAAATTGATAAAAATTCGATGTTTTTCTCCAGAAAATTCAACATCAAATATGTAACGTCGTTGATTTGGATTTTCATAATCTTGTCTGTTATTTATTTGAATGTACCTGTGTAATATTTACAATAGAAAAAAAAATATTTTGAAAAAAAAATGTTTTAAAAATTTTTTTAAAATTATTTTTAATATACCATTCATTATTTTCATGTTCTACGGTGGCATTAAGTCTAATATTATTACCAGCTATAAAATCCATAATAAAAGTTCCGTTATTACCGTTGTAATTAATTATTACTAATTTAAATGGCCATTTAATTTCCTCCCGAACATTTAATTGTTGCATATTATTTTCGAATTCACCAAATGTAATTCCTTCAACATGAGCATCTTTAAAATAAGGTTTTGACCAATCTATAAATAAAATTTCATCATTAAATTTTGTTTATAGTTTTTAAATTTTTATTTTGTTTCAAAAAAATTCTTGTTTACCTTCACAATGTACTAAATTTGATATTAAAAGTATGATTCCTATTAAAATGTACGATAACATCCTGTAAGAAAGTGATTAAAACATATTTTTTTAATTAAATTTTCTAATTGAATTTTTTCAATTAATTTATCATTGAATAAAAAAAGAAAAATTTAACATTTTTATTAAAATTAATTTCAAATCTTAACCATTTTTTTTTTTTTTTTGATTGTAATTACGAGAAAATTTCGTAAATTCAAATTTAAATTTAATTAAAATTGAATAAGTAAAATTAAAATTTAAAAACAATAACAAACTATAGGATTAAAACTTTTTAAAAATTTTATCAATTGAAATTTTAACATTTCCACTTATTATTAAGAATTAAACGTAGAAATTTTTATCTATAATTTCACAAATGATTATTATTATTATCAATTATAACTTTAATTATTTTATTTATTCACTTATTTGTTTTTTTTTTTTTTCGAATTCAACAATATAATAAAGAAATTGTTCATTCATTTTGCTCACTTTTTCAGGTGATTCACAATTTATTACATAAAAACAAAAAAATAAAGAAAAACCATATAATAATCATACTAATAAATAATTTTTATTAAACAATAGTATGAACAAAATCTTTCAATTTTATCGAATTTAAGTTTTATTACGGAATCATAAAAATGACTCTCGTGCGGTCAATGTTTTATTTTAATGTATGTATTCAATTTTATTTTCTTTATTTTTTTTTAATAATTTAGAAATCATAAAAAGGATTATAAAAAATCATGTGTTACTTTTTTCTTTTCTCGAAGGAACGTAAAAATATTTTCATAATAAAAAAATTCCGAATTTTTTTTTTAATTTCAGAAATAACGATTTATTTACTACAATAAGATGACGCATTGACGTGACGTAATGACGCGTTGATTCATGTTTTCACACGTTTACATGCAAACATTTCACTTCTGTAATTTAGTTTTTCTCTAATTTCTTGTGTTCACGAATGCTTCATGAAGCTTAACACGTTTACGCCAGCTCTGTAATTTGTTTTTTTTTACGGTTCCATTGTACGTTGAAATTTTTGTACGTTTTTGGAATTTTTTTTTTTTTTTTTTCAAATTTTATTACGATCGAATTTTGTGATTTAATTATTTTAAAAATATCGCCAGAAAAATTTGTTTCCCCTTTCATAAAATACTTTCCTTGAAAGAAAGCTTTTATATGTTCTCTTAAGCTTCCTGTTGAATTCTTGAAAATTAATTGTTTCAGATTACACAGTATAAAATTTAAAACAATAAAAGTATATAATTGCATTTCTCGTTTGACATTATTTACCTGATAAATTTTCAGTTTTCCACGAAGAACTTCAAAACTAAAATGTTAATTTAATGCAAAAAAAAAATTTAATATTTAGCACAGCACTTTTTTTTTCACCTTTTTCTAAATTATTATTTTTATTTTTATAAGAAAAAAGATAATTAATTTTCATTCTTTCACATTTTATGAATATTTTATTAAATTTTAATCATATTTTTTGCTTACTTTGCACTTTCTAATATGCAATTTCACAATTTTCTGGAATAAATTTGCACAATTTCTAATTTAAATTTAAAAAAAAAAAATCCAACTTTTAACTATCACATGAATGAACTTATATTTTAGAAATTTCCATTTAAAATGCAATTATTGCAATTTAATTTGCACTTGATTAAAAGATATCTTATCAGTTAGTTTTAATCAATTGTTTTTTATTTGATTGTTGTAAAATGTTATTATAATGTTCAACGATGTAATATGATATGATTTTTAAAGGTTCATATGTCCACGTTCAAGTTTCTTATCTGTTTTAGAATAGAATAAGGCTATTGAAAATTTAATAGTTAAAAAATCAAATAAATAAGAAGAAGATTGAAGATATCGTTTTAGATCAGTACTAATTTTTTTTATAAACGATAGACTAAAAACCAAGGCTAGTGTTGTAGAAGAACAATCTCATGTTAAATGTTCTTCATTATGGATCCTTTAAAACAAAATGTTTATCTGAACTTTTTTTCTTTTTCTTTTTTGTTTTTCTCTTGACACTCTCAGTCCTTAGTGTGTTAAGCAAATGGATTTAACGTAATAAAACAAAAATTTATGTTTCAAGAAGTTTTACTTTTATTCACATACACAAATATTCTTACATCGATAAATAGAACACAAGACATTTTTTTTCTGCAAAATTTATTTATTAATTGACCTGCTTTTTCCACATAGTACAATTTTTTTTTATTTTTTCATTTTTTACAAATTTTAAAATAATTTTAACCCTAACTTACATTCTAAGAAAAACAGACAATTAAAAACAACACAATTTGTAGAGTACAATAAAAAGCGCTTTAAAATATTAAAATTGTACAGTTATTTGCATTCTATTTTATTTTATCATTTATTCATTTATTTTTATTTCCTTTCCTTTTCAAAGTGTTTTTCTTTTGATCCCTTCATTACTTCAATGCAGTTTTATGAGTTTTTGGTAATAGGATGCACAAAATACTTGAAGCTATACATAAAATTTCAATAGAATAAAAACAGAAAAAAAATTAAATTAATATTTTCATTTGGAAAAGAAAAAACAATGTATTTATTTTTTTTTTCTATTACCTAATAACACTAATCCAATTAATATAAAAGGTGGCAAACAGCCCATTGACATAAAATATGGGAATAGAACATTTCCAATTAATGCCCCTAAACGACCGAACATCATTGATAAGGAAACTATCATTGTTCTGTGAGTATAATTAGAAAAATTAAAATGAAAAACAAAAAAAATATCTCAATTATTTAATTATTATTTTTTTACCTTAATGTTGTAGGGAATAAATTAACAATTATGCCTAATAACGCTGTTGAACAAATACTTCCGATTGTAACTGTTATTGAAGATAATGCAAGTACGGCTAAAGAAGATTTTGCCCAAAATAAAATAATTGCACATGATCCTGATATTGCCATTCCAATTACTGAAAAAAAAAAAATAATTAATTAAAATAAAATTGGTTTCTTTTCAGAAAATTCAAAAGAAAAATAGAAAAAAACTCACTGATAATATTTTTGTTTCCTAAAGCATTTATTATAGAACCGGCAACCAGATAACCAACTAAGCCAGTAATTCCAACGATTATATTATTTATGAATGTATTATTAGTAGCTTTCTAATAAAAATAATATATTTTTTTTTAAATTAAAATTAATTGAAAATATTTAAAGATATAAAATAATTACCGCTGTACAAACATAGTCTTCCAATGCAATTGATGCAATATTTTTTTCTGATTTATTTACACTGTATTCAATGATATTACATAAACTTCCTGTTATATTTGCTGTATTTTCATGATACTCTTCAAATTCTGCAATCGATGTGAAAAGTTGAGGTAACCACAGACGGTACGTATTTAAACTAGAAAATTAAAAACAAAATGAATATGGAAAGGTCTGATCTTCCTTAAATATGTGAAAATAATTCCGAATAGGGAGATTTCCCATATAATCCTTTTTTTTTTTTTTTTACTTTTCGACAACACTTACCCCATAAGCATACAAAATTGAAGGACATAAACAAGTAATGAGTGAGACAAATGAGGTTTATGAAACATTGGCATAATTTGTTCTAGTCCAGCTTTAAAAGATTTCTTTTCTTTTTCAACACCAGATTCAACTTGTGCTAGATTTACATCTTGTTTTTCATTTTTTTCTTTTTTTTCGGTTAATTCATTTAATAAGCTTTTTACCTGTAAAAATTATATGTTTTAATTGAAAGAGAGAAAAAAAAAATGAAAAAAAAATAATGTTTCTTGCTTACCGGATATTCTTCTTTCGGTTTTCCTTGATTCATTGCAAAAATTTTTTTAAATATTTCAAGTGCTTCATCGTTACGTCCTTGTGACATTAAAAATTTTGGACTTTCTGGTAAAAATATAATTGTAATGCCAGCTAAAAGACTTGGAATAGCAGAAGATGCTATAAAAATTTGCCAAGAATGAAGGACTAATATTTGTGTTATTTTGGAATTTAAAAAATAAAAAAAATAAAAAATAAAGAAATAATTAAAAATAAAAATTTAATTTTTGTACTAAAAATTATTTTAATAAATTGGAATAAAAATTATAAATCTTACCAAGATAATCAAATATATTTATTGTCCATTCATTTGGTAATATACCCCATGCAATTAATGGTAATGTTAATGTACCTGAACTGAAGTATATTCCCATGCACATCATTACTCTAGCACGATGTTTTGTGCCATGAAATTCCGTTACATATGACATCAATACAGCAAATGGACCACACATTCTATATTTATAAGAAAAAATTTTCAACAAAAATAAATTTTGGTCAAAATTTGACCATTTTTAATTCTTTTTTTTTTTTCATTAAAAAGTATTTTACAGGCATCCCCCAAGATATTTGAACGTCATTAGCACATATTTGGTTTGACTTATTGATCCTAATAATACACATAATGTATCCAATAGAAAACCAAATACTAAAAGTTTTTTACGTCCTAATGTATCAGCAGCAAAACCCCAAATAATTGGTGAGGTTATCATTCCTTTTAGAAAGAAAAAAAAAATAGAAAGGAGAAAAAAAAAATTAAAAATAATTTTTCATACTTTGCAAGATAAATCATATTGTAAAAAATTTACCAGCATATGTGATTGCATTCAAAAATCCTTTATCAATTAATGTTAATTGTAAATCACATTCTGCACTTGGTAAAATATATGACATGGTTGATGTTTCATAAACAGTTGCAAGACATGCTGGTCCAGCAATAATTAATAAAAGATAATTAAATTTTCCAAAACCAGTAGCTGATATTGCATTTTCAAAATCTGCTCCTTCAGTTTGAATTTCTAAAATAGCAACAGAAAAAAAAAATATTCTTTTTATAATGCTATACAAATTATTTGTAAACAAATCAATGGAAATTTTATTATGTACTTTAATTTTATTTTGTGTATTTGCGTGTATGCTGATTGAATAACGCACACAAATAAAATCAAATGAGGTATTGAGTTGAACTGTTTCTATCGCAAAAAAAAAAAAAGCATGACTTGATTAAATATTTGCACATCAGTCGAATGTTGTCACATTTGAAAAATGTTACTAACAAAAAAATGAGATTGTGTTATTTCGGTTTCTATGCAGTAAATAATACAATTTTCTAATTAAATTTTTTTAAGGTGAAAATCCTAAAAAAAAAAAGAACAAAACTTGATAAAAAAGAACGTAAGAAAATTTTAAGATTATTTTTTTTTAAACTTAAACTTTGGCATAAATCTTGTTTTGTTGAAAAAAAAAAAATTTTTAAAAAATGTGACTATATGACGATATTTTTCTTTCTTTCCAAGTCACATCAGCCCAGGTGGAGCCAAATCAATGGAAAATCCTTATGAAAAATTTTGTTTAAACCCTTTTCTTTTTTCCTAATACAGGATTTCACATTTTTTAATAAAGATGTTTAAGTTGTTTATCAAAATCAAATTAAGGATAATATGTTATATAATAAAATGAACATGAGCGAAATTTAATAAAATAAATTTTGTTTTTTTAATTTCATACAATTTCAATTGAGTTCGTGACTTAATGATGAATTTATTAAAATATAAAAAACAAATGAAAAAACTAAAAATCACACATGTGGTTTTAAAAACAGAATGAAAATTGGCTTCATTTAATTTCAAAAAAATTTTGTTTTCACAGTTAGTTAAAATTTTTATGACATGAAAATTCTAGTTCTGGAAAATTTTTATTTTCATGCTACACACTCCATTATATTTACTATAATATTTTTCCAATAAATTCAAAATAAATTGCTGAATTACAATTTTATTCATTGATTTTTAGTTTTAAATTTAATTAGAAATTTGCTTATTTAAAAAAAAAAAAAAATAATAATAAAAAAACGAACCTTTTTTTTTTTCCTTTTTACCCATTTTGATTATTTATTATTTAAATGTTAAAAAAAAAAAAATTAATTTATAAGTCTTGAATAATCTTAAAAATAATATTTATCCTTTTTTATTTCACACACTTTCAATATGTTTTTTTTATTTTTGTTAATTCACTTATTCATAATTCACGAATTTTTTATTTTAATTTAATATATAAATTTTTCAATATTTTTCTTTTTAAGTTTCATTATACGTGTTTTTAATGACTAAATTCTAAATTTCAATTCACTTCATATTTAAAAGTTATAATTAAAATGAATAACATAAAACGTATATATGTATGTATGTATCATATATTCAAATGAAATACTAATTAAAACTAGAAAATCTTTTAAAATCTCATATTCGGAACTTAAGAAAAAAGCAAAAAAAAAAAAAAAATAAAAAATAAGCAATGTATTTGCAAATATTTGATGAAACATACATCCAATCCAGATAAGGTAAATTCGAGAAAAAAAAAAAAAAAGAAAAAAAAAACTTACGGAATAATACCTATAAAACATGTACGTTAAACTAGGTAAACAATATAAAGAGCGTGAGAATTTTTTTTTTTTTTATTAGATCAACCCCACATACACTTGTATGGATGAAATTGTTTTTATTTTTATTTTTTTCTTAATTATTTTAAGTTACTATTATGTAAACTCATATAAAACTGATGTGTGATATTTGTATATATATGTGTGTAAGTAGCAAATTAATTATTTTATTTTAATTACATTAAGTTTTATCATTATTTAAATTTACATTTTTTTTTTCTTCTTCTTCTTCTTCTTATTTTTGATTATTTAATTAAGTCACATTATTTATAAAGACTTTTTATTTTCAAATATTAATCATTTGCTAAGTAAATATTATAATCATCATCATCATCTGTTGATCATTTTATCTACATTGTGATTATTGAATTAATAAAAAAAAAAAAATGATAATAATTATGGTAATTTAATATAGAGTATCATCATTTTAAATATTCTAAAAAAAAATCTTTGTGTATTTAAAAATAAAATTTCTACTACAAGATTTATCAAGAAAAAAAAAAAAGATTAGTATATTTTGTTACTATAAATATAAAATGCAGTGTAGTGTGTAGAAAAAAAAAATGTTTTAATAAATTTTTTTCGTATTTGAAATTTTCAAGGAAGTACAGAAATTTTTCTTTTAATTTGATTTCATTTTAAAAAATGTTTTTGTGTCGATTTAAAACAAAATAATCTTGAAAAAATTTGAAGAAAAGGGACTAAAAAGTTGCCACGATTATGATGAGAGAGAGAGAGAAAGAAAATTTTTTTCTCGTTTTCTACTGTTTTTTTTTTTCGACCCTAACCAAAAGTAAGAAGGACTTTTTGGCTTTTATGCTTGATATTCTTGATGAGCTCAGAGATTCCAACATTGTGAATACTTTGCTTTATTTAAAATTCAACTGGTTCAAGATAGTATACATATATATCTAAAAACCTATATGGTAATACAATGGTCCTAATTGGCCTCTAACGTCTTTGGACAACTTTACATATGTTCCAAGATGTGAACGATTTGCTAGAAAAATCAGTAAATTCATCAACTTTAGTTTGTAAAATATCATTTGAATGTTAATTAGAATAGTTTTGAAAATCAATCTAAAAATTTTTAGGACTCCACTGTTTTATCTATAGTAATCACCAAGAAACAGCAATTTTACTTCTTTCCTATTGTTGATATTATCATGAAACCATATTATTTTGTTGTGTAGTAGGTATCAGATAAAAATTATGATATTATAATGAATTGAATGACATGTGGAAAATTTTATTAAGATATTGTACATATATCAGATATTTATTTATTTGTTAAATGATAAATATCTACAATACGAAAATCATATGATCAGAAGGTCATGAACTAAAATATGTATATACCTACGTATTTTATGCAAATTTATATTGTATATGTAGGTGAATTTTTTCTTTTGTTTGTTAAATTTTGTATTTAACAAGAAAAATATAAAACACCTGTTTTTAACTCATAGCAGCAATAATAAAAAAAATCACTATATTGTATTTTATAATATTTAATGTACCTTGCCAACAATAATAATTAAGTTTTCATTATCGTACCATACGTCATTGCGTAAGAGAGTAAATATTAATACTATTTAATAAATACGTTTATTTGCAATAACTTTTATAATATGATTGTTTTATTGTTACTTACTGTACGCAGATGTTTTATTTTATCATATACATACTCGTATGTGGTACAGTAAATAAAAATAAAAAAAAAAAATTTAAAAGAAAAAAACAAAATAATTTTTTAATTTTGAAATATTCTATCACAAAAGTAATAAAAAGAAATTACACTTGGTAACAAATATTTTGCATGAAAGAAGATCAAAGGGTTGGACTTTTTAATGTCGTACACAAGTAAAAAGTTAGTAGGTAAGTTTGCTTAAAAAACATTTTTGTGATTTTAATTTTTGTTTTAAGTAACCTAAAACCAAAAATAAAGAAAATATAATTTAAAATGCATTTCCAAAAAACAGTTTCACCTTCTGTGGCTCTATATTTATTCCATTAATCTAACAAAAATGTTCAAATCCACATTATACGATCTGGAAAGATTTCCAAATTTAAATTTTATTAAAGTAAATCACTGGTAGAATTCATGACTCGAGAAGTCTGACGTAATGAAAATTTGATTTGGAAGTGCTATATTTAAAGTTTAGTAAAGTTTCCAGGTAGCAAAATTAATTTTGTAGACTGGTGTTTCACTTTTATAATTTATTTATACATACTATGTTGGACATGAAATACAAAATTAAATTATATCTCAAAATATTAATTAAATTATAAACCATTTAGTACACAGGAAAAAAATTTTATTTTTGATCACTAAAACAAGAACCATATGCAATAAAACCAAATTTTGGTTTTGGTTGATTTTCTAAAAATTCTGATGGTTTTACTTGACGTTTATCAAAAGTTTCATCTAAATTTTTTGAATCATCTATTGATGATGGTATTGGAATATTATCCAAATATGCTGATCGATAGTTTGCTGATTGTAAAACATCTTCATAAATTATTTTATCCTGTTCAATATTGACGGTAAAATAAGAAATGAAATATAGAAAGAAAAATAAAAAATATTTTTGTCTTAAATAGAAAAAAAAAACTTATTTAATACAATAGCATCAGCTACAGGTTTAAGATCTTCTTGTGGTGGATTATTAATAAATGGTAATGTTACTACCCCACTTTCTAATTGAATTAATAAAAACCAGATATAATCATTTCGTATCATTCGTTCACGTTGTGTCGCATGCATTGTATTAAATTTTTTCATCCATTTTTGAACTGGTTCACGATCTGAAAAATATATGTACATATGTATATATCACCTTTCAGTATTTTCATTTTTCAAATAATAAATTTAAAAAAATATATATGTATATAATTTTAACCAGCTGCTCCGATAAATGGAAGTAAACTAGCTACCAAAAGTGCATTCATAATATAATATTCATCTTCTTCTTTATGTTGTTTTGTTAATTTTTGTTTTTTTGGTAATGCACCTTGTGATACATATCTTGAAAAACTTTTAGATAATTCAGCCATAATTTTCTTTTTATTTTGGAATATTATACAATTTTCTTTACGAAAAAAAAAAAAATTTCCAAAAATATTTTAACAATGAAAAATTCTGAGAGGACGAGTTTTTGTTTAATTCAAAATTTGTAATTTATTAACATTTGTCTCCGATTAATTTGAAGAATAAATTAATTGATTAAGATTAATTCAAGGCAAACTAGAAAATTGTTAAGTATACGGGTTTACTACATTTTTTCTTTTTCTAGTTTTGCGAGAAGGGAGGAGAATTAAAGGAACGATCGTAGGGAAAATGTAATTTTGTGACCCTTTGTCCAGGTGAACATTTGTGTATCAATGGCAATCAATGTCTTCGTACCATGTTTTCTTTACAATGTCTTGCACTGTGGAATCTTCTTCTATAATTTTTTTTCGCACTAGCAGAGAACGAGTATGCACTTCCAACGTACGCAGTATCGACACTTTTTATTGACAAATCAGTACAAATTCGGTCGTATTTTCAACATTGTAAGATAACCTGACGAAATGTCTGACAAATGATTCAAGATTTAATATTTTTCTTCTATTTCACTTTCCTTTCAAAACTTTCATTCATTAAACAAATCTATTTTCTAAATATGTCAATTATAATTTCAAATTTTAAAACTTATCTATTTTTCTTTTGGTTCGTTTTATTTTTTTTTTTATAATTAAATTTTTTTGAAAAATTAATTTTGAAAATTTTTTTACAACAATGGCCTGCCCTCACTGTCATCAAGTACATCAAGAGTATATTAATGAAATTTTAAATTTTCTTGAAACACGACTATGCCAAAGAATATATCTTTCACAGATGAAAATTGAAAAAGAAAGGCAATTACTTTATAATTTAAGAAATCGTAGAATTACTTTATTTGAAATTAAAGAAATTTTTAAAAAATTACGAGTCATAAATTTCATACCAGATGAAATTTTATTAAGAACATTTTCATTATCTGAAAATTCTGAAATAGAAAATTTTATAGAAAATGAAAAAGAAAATTCAAACAGTAAAAATAAAGAAAAATTACAAATGCGTGAACAATTACAATATCAAATTAATTATGAAATGAAAAGACATTTAATAGATCATTTGCAAGATCATTTAAAATATCGAATGAGAAATATTGAAAAAATTGAAAAATATTTAAATGATATGAATTATTTACCATTGAAAAATTATCGAATGTATGAAAAAGGAAAAGCAATAATTTGTAATTGCATTCCAACATGTTTTATCAAAACAGAAATACCATTATTTTCATATGAGCAAAATATTGGTGATTATTTTCAAAGAATAAATAAACGTTCATTGGAAACAATTGAAGAGGAAAATATTGATGAAATTAATAATGAAATTGTTTATTGTTCAGTTTCAAAAATGGTCACAGAAGGTGATAGTGGAGATGTAGAAATTATTGAATATGACAAACATTGAACAATTTAAAGGATACTCAAACATAAAATTTATAAATTCATTCTAAAGACAGTGAAGGAGGATACAATTTCTAAATTATTTTTATTTATCTATATTTGAATTATCAAATCAAACAATAAAATATGCAATAATATGTAAAATATATTTATTATCTCTTTAAAAAAAAATCATGGATTATTTTTTTTCCACATAAGGACTAATTTTATTCTAAAAACATGCGATTCATGTTATAAAAACCTTTTATATTTTGAAAATTAAAAAAATAAAAAAACCAAACAATTTTTTCGTCCATAAAAGGAAATTCTTATCAATATTTTAAAAAAAAAAACAAAAAAAAAAAAAAAACTAAAAGAAAGCATATAAAATAAACATCTCATATATAATCATATGAAACCTTGAAAACTCATATGTATCTTTTACGGCCTTATAATCCTATAATTTATATATTTCTACAACATAAATTTCTGATTTTTCTAATGTGAGTGGTAGTATTTTTATACATTCATATAATTTTGTTCAATGGTTAAGAAAATTCATCATTTTTATAATTACCAGTTTATAAATGAAAATTTTTTGAAATTATGTTTATTTTCACGTTAAGTTACCGTATTTTCATTCATATAAAAAAGTTTTATTTTATATATTGAAATTCAATTGATATAGAACCTTTTTTTTCTAAAGGTATTAGATTTTTTGATTTCCATATAGAGATAATGATGATTTATGAAATGAATAATTATGAGTATGGTATTAGAACGAAATTTATTTGGAAGATAAAATTTTCAATTTTCTAAAATTTTGATGATTTAAAATAACTTTGTTCAAAAAAAAAAAAAGTTTTCAGCATGTAAAAAAAAAAAACCGAAATATTAATAAAAAAAAAGTGAAACAAATTGATTATTTAGTTATTGCTAAGTCGATTGAAACGTGCTTCTACCTATAAGAATTCTGTGAAATAGATGATAAAGTGTATATGAACTACATATCCAATGACTGACTGATAAATTTTGATCAAAATTGCACGAAAGTTTTATATCTGTAGGTAAATCGATAAACAAAATCACACTCCTAACATTATTCAGTTTATTAATTTTTATTTGATAAAATTTTTACTTATTTTCTATCTCAATGGATTCATGTACAAATTACTGACTTATACATATATACGAGTATACTTTTTTTTTGTGGCACATAAAATTCTCATAAATCATTTTGTTTAAATTTCAATTGATTACCTTTTCACAGAGCAATAACAGAAATTACATATATAATTTTCTTCTAAATTTATCAAACTATATGAAATTCTAATTCAGTTTGTTGACTTTTATAGTATTATTGGTTTCTTTTTTTATCATAATTAATTATATTTTTTTCAATAGCGAAATGATTATCATCATTTTACAGACATTTCCTTATCTAAATTCCCATAAATCTTCGTTTGTTTTTTTTTTTTTTTTTTTTTTTTTTTTTTTTTTTTTTTTTTTGTGTTCATATGAAACATAAGATTAATTTCAATAAATAAAATAAAAATACACAAAAAAAAGTTTTTAAAATTTCTGCCAAAAAACCAATTGACTTAAAAGATAAATATTATGAAGAAAAAACTTATTTTAAAATTAAAAACAAAAAAACAAAAAATGTTCCTTGAAAATCTTTTAGTATTGGCTATGTTCCAGCTGAGAAAGTCAAAATCTTGTGATTTTTATTTTTTTTTTTAATTTTTTTTTTTTTAAATAATTTAAGTATCTTAAATAAATCCTTTTAGTAAAAAATAACCTCTCAATTTTTTTTATTTTTCACATGTACAATATACCTTCTTTATTTTACCTTTGACCTAAAAAAACAATGTAATAAAGATTTTTCTTTATAACAAAGACAAAATCATCATATTTCATATCGTATCATTTTTATGACTAGACAGCATTTTATTTTTTCCTTTCATTTTTCACTCAAAATGATCTTTAAAACAATATATGTTATGTATAATATTTTGTTTCGCTAAGTTTGAAATAGGTCATGGGAAATTTCTGTTTAACGTTGGTTTTTATTTCATTGTTCTGTTTGTGAATTTTATGTACATACAATATTTTGAGTTTTCATAATCATTAAAAACAAAACAGGAAAAAAAAAACTGTGTGACTTAGAAAAAAAGTACATAATTATTTTCTTGAGAAAATGTCATATATTTTATGTTATAATTGGAATTACTTTTACTTAGAAAAACAAAATGTAAAAAAAATAAATTCTTAATACAAAGTTATAGAGGTTACGTATCACTGGTATCACTTACTTGGTCATAACGTCATAACTTTCTGGAAAAGGAAATTAAAAATAAAAACAAAAGTCTAAAGGGTGTAATATTACAGAAACTTTTCCTTAATGGACATTTTTGTTGTGATAGTTCATTATTTTCAAAATACTATAAATGTCATAACTGTATTTCCTTTAAAGTAAAGTAAAATTGTAATAGTAAAGTAAAAATATTCATTTTGCATTTTCTGTATTTTTTTATGGCTTTGAACATCTTTCAAGACATTTTTTTCATATTTATTGTTATTTTTCCCCCTACTTTTTCATGTTTCAAATATCCTTGTATTTTGAAACTTACAATTTCTTTTATTATTTAAGTTTGAAAAAAAAATAAAGAAAATAATTTGCTTCTTGTTTTCTTTTCCCTATGTTTTTTTTTTTTTTTTCAAGTTGCATTTCAAATTAAAAATGACTTACCATTGAAATAAATAATATCCTTTTTCTGTACATTACGTATACTTTATTTATTTTATACTCTAGATGCATAGAAGAAAGTTTCTTTTTATTTTATAAAAGTTTGCAGATACATATAATATATTTCAGTTTTTCCTTGTAGAAAATATAAGATATCTTTTTTCAACAATTTTTTCTTATTTTTTTTTTTTCCATTGCAAATAATATTGTTGTGAATCTTCGTATGAACTATATAAACAGAAATTTAAATTGATGAAAAATTCCTTCATTATTAGTTATTCGATTTAACTTTCAATTTTAATTCTAAGAAAATTTGTCAGTTAGATTTAAAAAAAAGAATATTTTTTTTTCATTTTAAAATTAAAACAGAAAAATTCTTCAAATACGAATGATCATGGCTATCTTCAAAAACGCATCGTTGCTTTGTTGATGCAGAATTACTGTCGTCAGTAGTTCAAAAATGTATCACAAATGGCATCACTGACTGAATCAAATATTCAACAATGCATCATTATGTCATATGATGCGTCAAAGTTAAGCAAACGTGGCATCACAAATTTTCATGATTAGATATATACATAACCACAATTATTATATATGTATGTAGTATGTTAATTCAAAATTTTATTTTATTTGTTATGAAATTAATTTTGTTATTAATTTATTTCTCTACAATCTAAAATAATAAATTTTTAATGGAGGAACAAAAGTGAGTAAGTTTGTAATAGTGTTCATATTATTATTATTTTATAAAATTTTTAGTAAGGAAATCAATTTATAAGAATATACTTAATTAAAATTTTTACATTAATATTGGAAATTACATTACCGATAAGAATCATTCAAAAACGTAAAAAATTTTCATCGGCATCGCATCAGTATGTAGCAAACGTCATGATACTGTAATGATGCCGAATCGCTACAAAGCGACGATGCGTTTTTGAAGATAGCCCATGTTTTCAATTCAAATATGTATACGTATAAACTTACAGCCTGTTGATAAAGTCTAAAATTTTAGCATTATTTGAAAATATCTTATACATATACTCGTACGTATGTTTTTCTAAATATGTAATTTATTTTTTTTTTTATAAAAGCTATTTTTTACTTTGCTTAGAAACTAGAAAATTGATCTAATGTTTATTTTCGCAATGTTATAATTCAAAAAAAACAAACAAAAATAAAAAAAAGGAATAAAAAAAAGGAATAAAATAAGAAACAAAGATTCTACTAAATATTTATATTTATTCAGATTGTTAATAAACATTGAATAAACAAAATATTTTAATATAAAAATAAAGCCAAATTTTTAAAATTTTATAATTGAATAAATTTTAATATTGTTAAGTTATAATAAAATCACATTTTTTTCCTTTTTGAATTTATATTATAAAAATGAAAGGTAAGATATTAATTTACTATACTTACATTATATTCTTCAAATAAAACTCAATTTAACAATTTTTTTTTTTTTTCATATTTAGAAATTAATTTCAAATACAATTGGATTTTACTGGTAATTTTATTTTCTTCAAAATTAAATGTTATTCACTCAGAGAATACAGAAGAAAATCTTGATAATCAAACAAAAGAAACTCCAAATTCAGTACAGCAATTTACAATAATATCCCTGAACGATGACGATTATTCCGAAGATAGTTTAAAAAAATTAGTGGATGAAAAATTGAAAGGACTAGAATCAAATACAAAAGAATATTCAATTGTAATTATGAGTTTATTTTTACAATTAAAAAATATTAATAATAAATTACAAGTAATTGAATATTTGATACCAAAAGAACAACATAATAGAACAAAGGAACTAGTTAACAAAATGTTAGATTATATGGCATATTTGCAACATGATCAATGTTTAACAAATACAACTATGTTTCCAAATTGTAAAACTGCTGAAATAATTGAAAATATTAAATTAACTGTAATTGTAAATTAGAAAAATTTAATTAAAACTCAAAAATTCGATTTATTGTTGTATATAAAGAACTTTATAACAGACAACCACAATTGGCTGAAAGTGTGATAAAAGAGTTAATTCATAATTATTTGTATTATTCGTATAATACACATGAATCACTGAGTTTTTTGATAACTGAAATTATTTTTAAATTACCAACATTATCAGCAAAAGTATCAAATATGCAATATATTTATAATATTCTCGATAAAACTGATTCAGATAAAGTTATCGAATATTTTACACATTTAAGAGAATTGTATTATCATTACCAAGATGAAATGATTAAATACAATTTGTTTGTGAATGCGACAATACCAGAATGTGTTTATTATGTTGTGTATTATCCATATAGATTATGTTTTTATAACGAAAAATATTTAATTTCATCATATTCCAATATTTTTTATCCAAATACACAATATACTTTATATGAAGGTTCATGTCATTCGCATGTGGAATCTTATTATTTATGGGAAACAACACACATGAAAGATTATAATCTTCGAAATTTGATATCACATGATAGAAAAACACGATTGGAAGATGTCAAATTTGAAATAGCACCTGATGGCAAAAAATGTTATATTAAAATTGGTGATAAATATTTGATTCAGGATGGTGATTCGACAGATTTAGCATTGAAAAATAATAAAACTTTAGCTGGTACTTGGAATATCTTGTAATTGTAATTATTATTTTATTCATTTTAATTAAAAAAAAAAAAAAAAAAAAAAGTAATTGGTTCTCTACAACGCTGTCAACAATAGTGTTTACATAAGGACACAAAAATGAATACAGAATTTATTTCAAAATATAAGAATTACAAAAATTCAATTTTAATTCAGACTTTTAAATTTCTTTTTTATTATAAAAAATAATTATTATCATTATAATTTTTTTAAATTTAGAAATATGTATGTATATATACGGGTACATATATCATTTTTTTTTCTGTCATTAAAAATTTTAAATTGATAATTATTTTGAAGCTGAAGTTTAACAATTGTTTTTGTTTTTGCTTTTTTTTTTTTTTTGTATAATTTTTATCAAATTTATTTAAATTTTTGTAATCAATTTATAGAACAGAAAATAAAAAATAATAAATAAAAATTCTAATTAAATACTCAATTATTTAAAAGACAATAAATTTAAAAAAAAAAAAAAACTTTTAGTTTTATTGTCAAAAACATTTTTTTTTTTTTCGTTTTAGCTAAATAAATTACTATTACCATATAAATCATTTTGAATTGGTACAATTTCACAAACACCATTTTTCATATAATTTTCATTATGATGAATTTTTGTTTCAATTGTTTTTCGATTCCATTGTGATCGTTTATATATTGAAGAATTATTATGACCTGTGGAATTTATTTAAAAAAAAAAAAAAAATAGAGAAAAAAATTTATGAAATTTCATATGTGAAAAAATTTAATAATTCTAAATCATTACCATAAAATTCTTTACGATAATATTTACTTAGTTTAGATGATGAACCCCTTTGTTTCATTCCAAAACTTTGAGAAATATTATCTTTAAATGATGGTGATCTTGATGTTGAATCACAAGCAAGCCAAATTACTTGACGAAAATATGAACGAAATCTGTAAATAAAATAAAAAATTGAAAGAAAAATATTTAGAAAAAACAAAAACCAAGAAAGGTTTAAATTCAACTTGGAATTCTCAAAGTTTATTGAATTTTATTTATAAAGTGAATTATTTTTAATATTGGGGTTGGGAAACTTCGAGCAATTTTAATATCGTTTCTGTTTTATAGATATTTTTGTCATAATTTTCATATAAAAAAAAATACAATACATACCTTTTATTCATCCAATAATATATAATTGGATTAACCATAGCATTCGACATTGCTAACCAATAGAAACCTAAATAAATGTGTTGCACATATTTGGCAGATGATATTTTATTATTATGATAAGCGTAAATAAAAAATAAATGATAAGGTAGCCAACATATAGCAAATATTGATACAACGACAATAAACATTCGTACAACTTTACGTTTTGATTTCATCGATTCAAGTTGTCGTTCAGTATTTTCACCAATCGACTGACTACCCCACAAAACACGTCCCATTATAAAATAACAAATTAACATTACAAGCATTGGTATACCATACGTTAGTATAAGAATAATTATATTATATCTGAAAATACATTTAAAAAAAAAAAACAATTAAAAAGAAGAATTTTAAAAAAAAGTAATCGAATAAAAATATTTTCAAATTAATTAATATCTATATAATTTATTACACATAATCTGACATTGATGTAGGATAACGTCCATCTGGCCACATCATGAAACATACAGTCCTTGATTTACCATTATAATATCTTTTGAAAAGAAAAAACAAAAAATGAAGGAAGAAAAAGGAAACAGTTAAAAAAGTTTCATTATAATATGATTTATTTTTATTGTCAATAATTAAATACCATTCAATGGTATTTTATTGTTTAAAATTGAAAATTTCATAAAATTGAAATAATTAAGTTGTTAAAATGAAATAATTATAAATAAAAATAAAATTTAATAATTTAAGGTCAATGAAAGAAAATTTAATGAGTGAATTATGGTTTAAATGATAAAATGATAAATTGATTTTATATAAGTTGTTAATAAGTAAATTATTGTAATTTGCATGTTTTGTTTGTTCAACGGTTCATAAAAACATTCACAAAATGATTAAATTAATGAATCTCATTTTATCGAATACAAAGGACAAATTTGAATGAAATTAATTTTTATTTAATTGATAAGTTCTTTCAAAAAAAAAATAAAGTGTACACATCATTGTCAATATATGTATTTGGAAAGATCTTTCAGGTAAAGTCGTGTAATTACATAAGTATAACAATCCTATTGAAATTCATGTCCTTCCACCTGAATAAAGGTTTTATATTTTTCTGATAACTCTTCTGTGAGTGGTTTTAGTACCTAACTTCAATTTACATTTAAAAAAACCCTTTAAATTCTTTAGAGTACGTGTGATTATCACTATAAGTGGAATTATCATTTTATTATTTCGTGTGAAATTGAACTTCAAGAAAAAAAAAAAAAACTACACAATTTACTTCAGTTATAAAAATTTTCATAATCCAAAAAAGGCTAGAAAATTTGACTATACAGAGTGTAATTTGCTCTTAAATTTTCTGAAAAAATTCATGTAAATTTATTTTTTTAACCTAATTTCAAAAATCTCATTGAAAAAACCTGTCGCGTAATTTTTTTTTTTATTTTTTATTTTTTGGTAAGGAATGCGTCATTGTAAAAATACAACGATTCAACAGTTTTTTTTTCTATAACTTATAACATTCTGCTATGAATTTAAATTAAATTTGTTATTGAATGGCTAAAATTTTATGAATATTGTCTAACTTGCTACATCAGTGACACAAAAATTTTTTGAATAAAAAAAATTTAAAACATTTTATTTGGAAATAATCCATTTGAAAAAAAAAATAGAACCAGTTCACACTTTGCTGTGTCATAATATAAGATTTTGTTGTGCTTGTTCAACAGTTTTTTTTTTCCTTAAATCATTTTTTAATCAAAAAGAAAATAACTCGTGCTTAGTTTTTACACGCCTTCAATTTCATCTACAAGGAGAAAAAAAAAACGCATTCAAGTTTTTTTATTTAACAGCATAGGAAAAAATTTTCATAGAATATTCATTTTTTTCTATCTTTATTAGAACAGTTTGTTGTGAAAATTTGATTGTACATAAACAACGACAAATTCATATGAATACATAAATCTATCTAGCTAATATATTGTTGCATTTTCAAACAAGGAAATTAATTTTTTTTTATATGAAATTTTTTCAGGCATAAAAAAGATAAACGTGGGAAAAGACATACATCTATTGACCTACACAAAAATAAATGAGATACCTCTACGTTTATTGTTTATATACATACATATATATAGGAAGAGAACTAAAAAAATTTGAATTTATTTTTTATTTTTTAAATATTTTCTTACTCACTTTTTTGTCATTGTCGAAGAATAAAGTAAACATGGTGTTGCTAAAATACAACTTGTCAACCATATCATGAATAAAATAGAATGAACTTTTTTACGTGATGTACGTCGTTTCAATGGGAAAACTATTGCAATATATCTAAATAAAAAACGATATATGTACTCGTATGTATATTTCAGTAAAAAATAAATTAGAAATATATAAAAAAAATATTCTTTATATCCTTGAATTTTGGGAACATAGCGCCTCCACATATCCTTACCATCGCACATTATTGATTACCATTTGTTTTATTTGTGACCAAGTTTTACTAATTTCTGCAGCTTCTTTCAAGATCATTTTCCTCCATGTTAAATTCGGTCTGTCTCTGTTTTTATTCCCTTGTGGGTTCCTCTAAGGCCATACGCGTGATACTGTTTATTGGTCTTTTCAACGTATGACCTATCCAGCTCCATTTTCTCATCTTGATTTGTTGAATTATTGATTTCTGTTTGCATAATTCAACATTTGATAATTTAGCTGGCCAGAAGATTATAAGTATTATCCTTAATGTGTAATTTACGAATATTTGGATCTTCTGTATGGACTTCTTTGTTAAGCACCAAGTTTCACATCCATATAGCAGTACTGATTTATATGTTGATTTTCGTTCTTTTTGACATATGCTTTGATCGCCACACCTTTTTTAGTTGTCCTGTTGTTGATCTAGCTTTTGCTAGTCTACTTTCGATATCCATGTTGATATCCCCTGTATTGTTTACCATTCTTCCGAGGTAACAGAAAGAGTCGACATATTAGATAATTTGTTCATTTATTATTAGTTCATCATCTGAATTTTTACTGTTGACTTTCATTGTAACAGTTTTTCTTGTGTTGATTTCCATTTCTGTGATCTCTGCATTTTTAATTAGGCTAACTAATTTTGATTGTGTCTTTTATTGTGTGTGTCACCAAGCATATGTCATCTGCATAATCTAAATCACTAAATTTTCTGTTTAGTGACCACTGTAGACCTGCATTTGGTGTTTCTTCTTGAATTTTCAACATTATATCATCTAATACCAGTGCGAATAGCAACGGAGATAGAGGACAGCCTTGTCTTACTCCTCTTGTGACTTTGAATTTGGAACTTATAGTTGATTTGTGTAGCACCGTGCTTTCTGCATTCTTGTATATGGATTTTATCAATCTAATTAGTTTTTCAGATACTTTTTTATTTCTTAGTGATTGCCAGTTCTTTTACCTGTATATGGAGTCGAAATCTTTTTCGAAGTCTACAAATGTTGTGTATAGTGTTGAGTTCCATTCTATTGATTGTTCTATTACCAATCTTAGAGTGTTTGCTTGATCTATACAACTTCTATGTGGTCTAAATCCATCTCTTATTTTATGTTCAATTCAATCATATTCAATAGTCTTTGATTTATTATATGTATGTGTAATTATTTTCATGATTATATTTAGTAATGTAATGCCTCTTCAATTTTTCAGTTTCTTATATATGTCTCCTTTTTTGGTAATTTCACTATTCTTCTTTCTAGCTTGTTGGTATTTCTTCAGTAATCCATACTGTTTACAACACTGGTTTTAGCACTGTTGCCGTTACTTCGATGTTACATTTTAGTAGTTCTACGGAGAAACCATTTGGACATGTTGCTTTGTTGTTCTTCATTTTCATGAATTTCTTAGGAATCTTCTATGCATGTAACATTTGTTCCTATGCATAGAAATGGATTAAAAAATACAGGTATTGGGAGAAGTGCGTGACCACGACTATGCCAGGAATCGAACCTGGGACCTGTGGAATGATGGACGTACAAGTGCGCTTACCTCTCAACCACCCAGGCCTCCCATATTCCTGAATACAAAGTTAAAAAAAAAAATAGGTGCATGTAAATTTTACTCACCTATCAAACGAAATTGCTACAAGTGTAAAAACTGATGTTGAAACCGTTACATTTGCCATAAAATTATTAATTGTACAATAAATTGACCCAAATGGCCAATCAGAATTTAACATAAATATAAAATTAAAAATACAATTCAATGATGACATTAACAAATCAGCAATACTGAGATTTAAAAGAAAATAATTTGTAACTGTTCTCATACTACGATGACCTGTAAATAGAAAATGCAAAATAATTAAATTGCTTAAAATACACTCTGATTTTCATATAAAAGTCAAGGTCATTAAAAATGATAATTTACTTATGATGTTAAATTTTAAATAATAGTTTTTGGTTCAGTGAGATACAAAATTTCCCTTATCACTCTCCTGTTTATTTGTAAATTCTATTTTAATTAAAAAAATTCTTGGTTAACATACATATAGAGGCCACGGTAGAAAGTGGGTAAAAATAAAGGCAGTGTAAGAAGAAGAAAAAAAGAATAAACTGTAGGCAGATTTTAATTAATATACTTATGTATAATTTTAACTAAACACTTTCTTCATTAAAATCAATATTACGAGTTACGACTGACTTTACATAATTTTCTTAGAGAGCAACTGAGTTCAATTTTTTTTGTACTGTATACGAGTACAGTATTGATTATAATCAATCAATATAACTATATTATCATCAAAAAGCATATACTTACATACATAATCTACTTAAAAAATACAATTTAATTTTAATTTCTCAGTTTCAGTCGGACTATGAACTTTTAAAACATAGGATTTACTTTTATTATTTTTTCTCTATTAAATTCTGAAAATGCCTACAAAATATTCTTGAAAAAATAGACCTTTCAGTAAACTGATTATCATATATCTTTAAAACTCCATTAAATTATCCTTTTTTCAAAATAAAAAAAAAAACAAGCTCAATCCCTGTAAGAAAAAAAAACCAAGACGAAAAAAAAAAAGACAATCATACATACCAATAACAATCCATATTACAATACAATTTCCTGATATAGCAATGAATAGCATTGCTCCAAATATGAAACCCCAAATAGTTTTCTGCTCCCATGGTAGTTCATATGGACGAGTTGGCGATGGAAATAAACATTCTGTGATGAATTCCCTATAAAAGAAAAAAATAAAATAAAACATGAGGAAACATATAAAAAGAAAGTTTAGGACAAAAAAAAAGTTTTTGGAACAATGAAATCTAAATTCAACAATAAATCTTTTTTGTTTTTTTCTTTTTTTCATTCATGTGAAAAAATATATTTCAATGTTATAAAAAATCATGAATTATTTATGAAAAAGAATTGACGATTGGTTTTTTTCTTTATTTATTAAGAAACCAATATTTGTTTTACATTTAAATTAAATAAAAAAGGAAAAATTACTTTAATTTGAATTGAAATTAAAACGTTCTAAAGTTTTCCAAATAAAAATGATTTTTTTTATATGATGGAAAAAAAATTTCCTATTTTTGTATTGCACAATAATTGAAAAAGCAATCATTTTTGTGTAAAAAAAGAACCATTAGAATGTTTTTTTAGTACCTAAACTAAATATTTTTCCAATAAAAGAAGTTTATTCATATGAATTCTTGTAGAAAAAAAACAATAAAATGGAAATTTATAAATGAACACAACAAACACACAAGTTTGTACTTTCATTCTATGTTTTTTTATTCAATCATCACTTCCACTATAATAGATGCTATAAAAAGTATCATGTTTTATTATAGTATGTACATATATGATTTAATTTTGCTTTTATTCATATTTCTTCTGGAACATTTGTTCGTATTTGAACTTTATTAATTTTTGTTTTTTGTATTTTATTGTAAAAGTCTTCGACTACTTTGTTTTTTGACGACACCACCATTAATCTAACAAACTGGTTGAATATTAAAAGCCTTTTAAGGATATCCTTTTCGTTTTTTTTTTTTAAGGATGATTGTAAAAGAAAATGTTTTGCAAGAAATATCCTACTTTTTGTGGCTTTTTAATATATGTATGTATGTAGTTAATAGTATAAAAGTCTGCTCTAAATTTTTTTCTTGACTAGGTCATCAAAACAACAACAATAATATTGATTTTTATAAAAAAAAAAATGTATGTTTCGTTAACACGAAATTCCTTTATTATCAAATATTAATGTGGTAAAGGGTTATCTTTACGATCCTAGTAAAAAAAAAAATAATAATAATTGAAGTAACAACAAAAAATGCAATTCAGATTATGTATCAGAAGCACGATTGAAAAATAATATTTTCTGCTATGTATGTAGAAAATTATTTTTAACATGAGAGTAAAATATTAAAATGCTTAGTTTTAATAATTAAATGCTTTTTTCACATTCCATAAATTTTCAATGAAATATTATTTTTTTTCCGGACAATGAAAATTTTTTTGAGATCGTTGAACATTTTTTTTTCTTTTGAAAATTGAAATCAAAACTTAATAAGTATAATTAAATCATTTTTTTATTTTGTTAAGTGCAACAATTAAGAATTAAAGGTAAAAAGTCTGATTGTGGAAGTGGAATAGTATAAAAATTTCAATATCATTAAATTCAATTCAATATCAAGAAATAAACAAAAAGTAGACAAAGGATTTGAAATTAGAGTTTTAGAATCGTTAGCTTCATAAAATTTCACAGATACAAACAAAAAATTTTACTGAGTAGTGGATGGTCTCAATTTTATATAAGAAAAAAACTCCAAATTATATTGTTTTCCTCTGAATTTCATATTTTATTTCACCGAAAAAAAAAAAACAGATAAAAATAACTAGACATGTTACACATATTTAATTTATTTTTCTTTTCATTTTTTGACTTTCTGCTAAATAAAATTCTAAGAAACGTTAGTGTTCATAAATATTACAAGCTAAATGAGTAACATCTGTATTGAGTCTGAATTTGTACCCATGAGCCATAAACAAATTATCCTTTTTTATTTTGTGCATTTGAATTTTCTTAAACAACAAACGTTTTGTCATGTAAAATCCTTTCAAATAGAAAATAGTTAATGCAAAAAGTTTTAATGCTTTATAGTGTTTGAAATAAACTTGAAAAGTTTTAAATATTGTGGGTGGTTGATTAAAGAATAATAAGTAAGATAAAGTTTATTGTATTTTCTTACGTAGGCGTAGTAAAAATCCAAGAAGAATTTATTTTTATTTTTAAACTGGACATAGCGACATAGTTATTTTTACATAATACATTATGTTGTATCTCTACTCAATGAGTTGAATCTAAAGTGAATTTTTTGTTTTTTAAATTACTTAAGATTTAATATCCCTTTTTCTCTGAAACACGAATTTTAAGAAATTACTTTAATTTAATTCTCACAAAATGTGTAAAATAAATATTATAAAAGAAAGTTTTTAAATGTTATTTAAACATGTGTTAACACATTGTCAACAAATTTTCTCTAAGAAATCATAATTCTTTTCATCTCACATAAAGATAAATGTGATATCAGTCTCTATCGTCCTATTGTACTGTAATAAAATCCTTTTTTTTTTTTTTTTTGTAATGAAATTATCTTTATATATGTGACAATAAAATATAAGTATTTGACAATAACTTTATGTATTTTGTAAGAATAAATTTTATCTTATACGTAACAAATAAGATAAAAATAAATAAAAGAAGAATTGCCCGTGATAAATTTTTAAATATTTATGGATAAAAAAAGGATTTCTATAGAATGTAGGAAGAAAAAAAATAAAATTTTCTCGAGAGATTATAAAACCATTGACCGTCAGTGTTATTGAAATTTTTATTTGTAAAATTTTTTAATATCAAGGCCTTGTTTTCATAACGTAAACGATTTTTCTATAAGATTAATTTTTTTTCATGATTTCTCAAAAATTTTTATTTTTGAAACCGCTATAGGCTATAGAAATTAATGTTTTATTTCTTTTTTTTTTTTTTTTCATTTTCATGAAAATACAAAGAATTTGTCTTTTTAACGGTAAATCCCCATTAATCTTTATTTATTTAAAGTTATGCTTTCTATAAGAAAAAATTATTATTCTTTATGTTATTCGAGCTTTAAATTTTATATTTATTTATTTTGTTTTTGAAAGTACAATGGAATGATTTATGGATAAAGTTTTTGATTTATTTGTTCGTCTTTTTTTTTTTTTTAAATTCAGTCAGTAAAAATTGACTTAAGGGCAGTTCCAAAAAATTTCGACCAAAGGGTGTGAATCGATGTCTTCCGATTTTTTTTTTGAAATTTTATGAGAAGATGTCCCTCTGGTCTAGTATCACATATGCACAACATTTATAAGAAAAACCTCATTTGTTGGAAATTATGGGGTTATGAAATTTTTGGTATATTTATGTACCTATGTATAAAATGCATATCTTTAAAAAATCGTGGAAATCTTAAATATTATCGTAGCGCGATAATATATAGCTCATTTTAAAGGGGAGAATTTATTCTATTATATAAAAATACTTCCAAAAAATTTTTTCTCAAAAAGGACTAAAAAGACGATAAAAGAATCCTTTATCCTTGAAGAAATGAGGTTTTTGTTATAAATGTTGTACATACATATGTGATACTGTACCAGATACCTTGTCATAAAATTTCAAAAAAATCCGAAGACATCGATTCACAAATTCTCTAGTTTTTGGTCGAAATTTTGTGGAACTGCCCTTAAATAGAATTCGTAAATTTATTCGATATTTTAAATTTGTTTTTTGTTTTATTTTTTTCTTTTATTAAAATGTCTTATTTTATTTTACAGAGTTAGCTAACATTGCAATTTGGTTCAACTAATTTATACAAATAAATGCAAACAAAAGCATAATTTTGAATAATTTTTGTTATATAATAAAATGGATTTATTGTCAATTTGTCACATTTAAAATAATTTGCCCATTTTCATTTATATAAGTAATACACAATTCTATTATCTTGCTTTACCAAATTAATTATATTATATAATTTTATATTTTCTACATATATTTTATACACATGATCCTGTTTTTATAGTTATTGTCCTTTTTTATGTGTTCTCATAAAGCATGGTCAGCCCACATTCCAACTGAATTTAATGATTATTATTTTTCATATTCTCAATCAAATGAAAAATAATATACAATACATTATTTCTTATAGTATCATATTTGTACATATACGTAATGGCTCTCATCCCATGATATATACTTTATTTTCGATTGAATTTATATTTAGCAACATTGACAGGATATTCTACTTTTAATGACAATACAAAAAACAAAGAAAAACAAAACCAAAAATGCTAGTATCAGTTTTTGTTATGAATTTCTGGTCAGGAAAGGTAAAATAACTGTTGGTTTTAAAGAAGCTTTTGTCATCAAGGATAATACATATTGTTATCAATTTTTTCTTCCAATCTTTTCTCTGAAATAAAAGACAATTATTTTGTGCAACAAAATAGCTGTATTATGATTTATTTTTTTTTTTGTATTAAAAGAAGAATGCTAAAACAAAAATATGAAGTACAAATATCTTTTATTTTTTGACACGTGAGTTTTTCGTGAAATAATAGTAGATTTTTTAAGATAAAGAATTGCCTAATAATCCTTTTTTCTGAAAATATGTATATATAATACGTTTTAATAATTCTTTCAGATTAATTATTGATTGTTTTTTTTAAATGAAAAACGTTAATAATAAATTACAAAAAATTATCCTTTTTTTTTCATACAGAAATTCATCATTCAATTCACAAAATATCTTTTTGTGTCCATCATTTCATTTTTCAAATGGTATTTCAAATGTCTAACTATAATTCTTGTTTATAATTTATACAAAAGTTTATTTCACAAACAGGAAATCGTATTAAGATACAATTGTATCAAGATACGATTCACACCCTTTGGTCGAAATTTTGTGGAACTGCCCTTTAATTAACATTAATTAACCACCGTATTTTACTGAAAAAAGAAATATGAAAATATAACAAAGTTTCTTTGTTTTTGTTTTATTTCCTGTTAGTCAAAATATCACACAACAAGTTTAACGAAATTACATAAACAAAAAAAAAACAAAAAATGAATAAAAGGATGTAATTTTCATTTGTAAATTTCCATATTTTTTGTGAAAAATAATGAACGTGAATTTTATTATTTTTGTAATATCTTTTCAACAAAAAGAAAGAATTAGATATGTTTTATAATAAATACGAAAAAGCTAAAAGGAAAAACAAAAATAATAAAAACTAATAATTTTTCCTATCTTTTTCAGTTTATTGTTATTTCTATTTTTCATTTTTTGTAATTTGTCTTTATTTGATTTTAGTTTCATGTTTTGCTTGAAGGAACAATTTAGTATTTGGAATCTTGTTTTTGTAACGTCGTTGTGCTTTTATAATTTTTAGTAGATAAAAAACTTCTATACTGGCCTAAGGATAGATGGATTTTGTGATAGAATATATTTTTCATGTAATGTGAATGAATTTGAAATTAAACAAGAAAATAATTAATAAATAAAAAATATAAAAATAACAGTAAAAATTGAGATGTTTCTATAATAATGAACTTTTCGAAATTCATTGACTTATCGTAGAAATAACATTATTTTTGATTGTTTGAGGACTTGGTTACTACTTTTTTTACAAGCACAATAAAGTTGAAAAATTGTTTGTAGTTTTTTTACTAAATACTTGAAAAACAGTCAGAAAAATGCTGAAAGGCAGTAAAAATTCAAAAACGTTAACAGGTAAAGTACGAATAAGGAAAATTTATAAAAAAAATTATAAAGAAAAACATAACATCACACATTTTTCATTCACAACCATTTTTAAACACGTGTTTCACGATATTGTTTTTTTTTTTTTTAATTTTTATGGGATACTTTAAATTTAAAATTTTTAAATTCTCATAGTACAGCCACAATTTCACGACGATTGTGATTATTTGGTCAATTTTTAGAAATAATTACTTGGGGTCCAGAGAGAAAGAGTAACCCTCAAAAAAAAAGATGTTTTGAAGTTTCAAGGAACTAGCTTCAATGAGGTGGTTTTAAGCCGCAACACGTAAAGTACACACATTCAAACATCTATTAAACACTATTTTTCTCACACTGTTAATATAAACTTCAAAACACCCCTTTTTATATGTAAATTATGTTTAAAATTCACAAAACATACACACATGTTTTTTTTTTTCAATTTTTTATATCTTATTTGATAAATAAAATAAATTTATGAAAAATTGCAAAAAATATGAAAATGAGAAAAAATAATCAAACAAATTTATGAAATATTTACTTTTCACGTTCTTTTGAAATTTATGAAAAAACTTATTGAAAAAAAAAATTGTCTTTTAATAATTAAAATTTAAAAAACAAAAATGTAAGTAACTTACTTAATATATGTTGAACTTCCATCAATATATTTCGTTTCTGTAATTATATCCTGTAAAATAGTAACAATCTCTGAACGATTGTATGTATTTAAAGCCGTTGCATTAACAATATCATCTAATGAGAATTTAGTAACAGCTAAAACTGTACAATTAATTAAACGCTCTGTATCAATTTTATCACCCATTTTAAATTTTTTTTTTTTTAATTCATATGTATGTATATACTTTTTTTTCTACTTTCACTACTTTTTAACAAAAAAAAAAAAATAAAATAAAAAAATAAAAATTTACAGTATAATTAATTTTTCTTTTTATTTTAATGCTTTCACATTTTATTTAAAAGTTGTAGTAGACTGAGAAAAGAAAACGATATTCGATCAGACCGAATCGAACCCAAGACCTTTGCCTTTCCGGGGCAATGTTCTTACCAATTAAACTATCGGATGCCATGTCGCTTGCTGTTCTTAGTTACTACCTATATACTTAATCATTGATGAAGAATACTCAAATCTCCTACAAAGTATTCATTTTTCATACATTTTTACAACACTAAAGGATTAGATAATTAATATGCTTGTTTTTGTGTTTTAATTAACCAATTGAAACCTGTCACTTATTTTAAAATTTATCACATTTTTAATCTTTTTTTTTATTTTGTAAAAATGTAACCAAAAAGAAAGAAGAACTTATTTTAATTTTTAATTAAATATTTCCAGAAAATATTAATTTATTCTGATAATTTGTAATTTTTTTAGATTTTACACAAAAATAATTTTTTTAAATAGAAGTTTTTAAAATTCCGCCTGAACAGAATCACAATTATAAGGACACTGATTCAAAATGTAGTATTTACATTCTTTTCTAAAAATGTTAAATGAAAAGTAATTGAAATCGAATGTTTTATATCAAACACAATACAACTGTTTGAATCATGAAAGTCTGATCTCATACAAGTTGCATATCGAAAATCTCCGCTGTTTGAATGTATGGCTTCAGTAACACGAAAGATACGACGCCTCCCAACCCAACATTATGTCTGTTCACCATTAAAAGTCAATAATGTCCTTGGAAGATATGTATGTTCTAGACTAAAACATTTGAACTTGAACTTTGATGCCATGTATGTATGATGACTAAAAATAGGATTATGTACGAGTAATCTGTGATTGTGAATCTTCTTCTATTGAATAAGGACTTCTTGTTATATTTTTTAATTTCGAACGACGTCAATACTAGAGAGTAATGGATGAATGAAATTAGTAGAAGCCAGTGGTTTAGAACATAATATGTATAATAATAGAAAAATATCGAGGATACAAGAATCGGCTATTAAATTGCTATTAAAAGGAGTGCAATAATGAACTGTAATTGTTAGAAGATATGAGGATTGATTTAACATTACGTAAATAAAATTTTGTTTATGTTGTTCATGAAAGGATAATATTTTAATTAAGTGTTTCGCAAGTACATACATATATAATACATATTATGTACATGTGTTATGTTCGAAGATTTATTTAGTGAAGTGTATTCTGTCTAATAAACTTATACGAAATATGTACATATATGTTATGTGTTAGATAAAAACTTATTTTTTATCCATTTTATTAAAAAAATATCAAAAGATTTTTTTCAAAGTTTTCAAGTTTCCTTTTTCTAATCTCATATACATAGATATAGTTTAACGTTATCCCTTATACATACATATATATGTAAAACTGTTGTTCATAAATTTTAATATTCTAAATAGGAATAATTATTTGATTAGAAAAAGGATAACATGTTTTTTAAAACGAAAATTCAAAAAACACGCTTTTACTTTTTTTTTATGAATGTCATTTTTTCTAAAGAAAAATTTTTTATAATTTGTTTATGTTTTTGATATTCGAAATTTTAAAATGTAGAAAACAGAAAAAATAAGTCAGACTGTCAGATATTTGTTTTTATTTTGATATTTCAAAAGATATTCAATTAATATTTTCAAGAGATCTTACAAATAACAGAATAAACTTTCATCCTATTTTATCGAATCAAATAAAAGAAAGAAAGAAAAACAAAAATTTAGATTCATTTTTATTTAAAATATAAAATAAAACTTTGTGTCCTTGTCCTTTTTTGGTTAATCTTTTGTTTATTATTTCAAATTTCTACGAAGTTATGGTAAGAAGATTTTTTAAAGTTTTTAAACTTCAATTTGTTTTTTTTTTCATTCATGAACCAAAACTTTGAATAGAATAAGTGTTGAATAATTTTGGCAATTTTTTATTTTAAATAATCAAAGAACCAAGAATGTGTGAAGGAATAAAAACAAGTGCAAAAACGCAAATTATTTATATTTTACGTAGAAGTTTTTCAATGTTTAATTAAATAAAAGTCATAATTGAGCGTACATAGGATGAAAAATTTTAGAATATTTTTCGTATTAAAACAATATTTGCTTTGGTTAAAGGATGCGACTAAATATTCTATCGAGTATGCTATATTTTCCTTTTGTTTCATTACAAAATTTTGTTGTGCTGTTCTTAGGATATATAGTACACTGAATGAATCAAAAAGTGGTATTAAACTCCGATCGGAAATTTTTTTGTTTCTTATTGGAACACCCTCTAAAATGTACATATTGAAAAAGTTGTTTTTTATCATTTGTTTTCGATTAATTTATTAAATTGATTAATTAAACATTACGAGTATCATACACGTGAAAGATTGACCTTTAAGTTACAGAAAATAATAAAGCTTTTAATAATATTTACTTGTATATACTCGTAGCAATAATTTATACTTTTCGAATTAAGTTTCGAAGTCAAAAAATTAATAGCTTTCTTTATGAATTAGTAACATCATAGTGTATAAGTTTATATTATTTATGAATAGGATATCTTAGATAAGATTTATCTAACGGATAAAACTATCACTTTTCATTTTCGAACATTACGTTTAAATCTCGAAAAATTTTCTTCCGTTAGTTTTTATTTATTTATTTTATTTTTTTTTTAGATATAAATCAAGCTTATTAGTGATTAACTGTAAATAATTTATTGACATTATTTCGATTCATTTAAATGAAAATTTATTACTTTTTCTTCTGACGATAAGAAAGTTCACAAAATAATCATTAAAAATTTTATATCAAGGCCTAGTACCTAGTATTGTGGTCATTCAACTTATGTAGTAAAATTTAAATTGTATCTAGATAAACATCAAAAGTTTGTTTACTGGAAAAGTTTTTTTTTTTTTAATATTTTTTTGTCTTCTCTTTTTTTTTTTTTTTGTACGGAAAGGGTTTTTAACATTTTAAATTATGTTGACACATAAATTATTCAAGGATTTGAATCTTTTTCATTTAATTAATCGAATTAAAGATTTTTTTTTTCATTTTTCTTACTTATTTTTACTCTCTTAACTCTTTTTTAATTAATTTTAATTTTCCTTGTGTTTTCTCTCATGAAGCTTTTAAGTTTATAAAGAATTCGTTGAACCATCCTTGAATCAGGTTGAATTTTTTTCTTTTTTATTTTTGTGTAATCCATCAATTTACACTTTTTTAAAAGCCTTCTTGGAATAAAAAAGAAAAAAGAAATTTGAAAAATTAGATAACATCAATCTTTTGTAACCCGGTATTCTTATTATCAATATGATTTATTTTCGGAAATTTTCAGAACTTTTTTTTGTACTCGTGTTCCATAACTCTGTGAGAATTTTGTATATAGTGGGTTTTTTTTTTTAATTATGCTAGGTCATAAAAGCATTCATCTACTGAATTAATTACAATGCTTAATATGGCCAAAAATAATCAAGGAAAGGTTATAACGAATTATTTGACATCTTTCTTGAACTCTTGAAAATTGTAAGTGGTGGGAAAAACTTGAAATTTGCAGATTCAACAAGTTTCTAGAATAATAATTTTTTTCTTCTTGAAACCTAAAAATAGAACTTAAATGAAAATAATTAGTTAGCCTGCCAACAGTTCTATTTTTTCCAACAATTCTATATATTAATAAATTTTTATTTTTACAATTGTCATTGTCCTTTTTGTCTTTATTTGAATTTTAAATTATGTTTATCGTGAACAAATTTTATGATCCGATGGAATAAATTAAAAGTTAATTTAAAAAATGTTTCGAAACCTTAAAATCATAAAAAAAACAATAATAAATAGGGGGAGAAAAAAAATATGGATAAATAAAACTTTTATTAATCATGCATTATATACACGTGTTTGCATTGAATCTGGAAAAAAAAAACATAAAAGTAAAAAGTATGTAGAAATTTTCATGTAAATTTTATTGTTATTTGAGAAATAGTAACGACAGCTGGAATAAAAATTATTGAATCTAAGGAGATTATGAAGATTATTCGATACGTTATGAAAATTTAGTAAAATCTTTTAGCTTACATTGCACAAAAAAAAAAAATATAAATTTGAAAAAAATTTAAGTTTGTTCACCTCCTATCTATTTATCATAATTTGTTTTTTTTAATACTGTTGTTGTTGTTGTTAAATTCTACGTTATTTTAACATTCCGTATCTTTTTCTCTCATGGAAAATGAGGTTTTTTCTCATATATTGTTTTATATGCTGTTGTTTATTATAAAATTTTTATGTTTTTAGGATTTACAAATTTGTGTTGATTGAAAAAAAATGGAAAATACATGTGTTACGATAATATTTGTTAAATACCCTTTTAAAAGATAATTAACTTATGATAAACAAAATTTTTCAATTATTTTAGAATGAAATTTAATAAAATCTGGATTTTATTTTGAGATTTATCATTTAGGCAAAAAATCTTAGAACAAATATAAATAAATAATTGATTACTAACTTTTACGATTACGAAGATGTAATCCAGAAATTAACCGATCAATTTGTGTTATTTTTTTCTAGAAAAAATAGAGAAAAAAAAAAATCTGTTTATTGAGAAAACAAAAAAGTAATACTTGAACACATTAATTCCAAAATTAGAAGAACAAAAATCACTTTGAATTATTTCTTCTTGTTTTTTTGTTATGAGAATGTCTTAAATATACAATTCTTAAACTTTATATGCGTACATAGATGTGTACTAATTCTTATTTACACATCATAAACTGTTTTTGAAGACTTGTATTATTGAAACATATATATGTACATACATATTTCCAATTTGTACTTTAATTTTGTCTTTTATTTTATATTATATACACTCAATAGGATTATTTTCAATTTAATAAGATAAAAATTCAGAACAAAAAAAAATAATATGCTCAAATTTGTTTCTTTGAAGAAAAAAAAAAAACGAAAAGAAACAAAAACAAAAAGTTAAATAAAAAATATATTATCTTGTCCTTGTCAAATAGAAATCTTTTTGTATCTAACGGATCAAAAATAGTTTGGAGTTTTTATTTGCATGAACTTTTACACATGTTACGAAAAAATAAAAAATTTATGTGTTTGCCCTGTAGACCTTTTTCGAGATTATGATATAAAAATGAATCTTTCTGGATAGAGTGAAATGAATAATGAAGTTTCAATTGAAAAGTAAAAAAAATATATATATTTTTATTCCATTTTCATTTAATGAGTGAGATCAATTGCAGATGATATACTGAATATAGAAGGACCCATACTGTAATTTGTAAGAATTAAAAATGGCAAAAAAAATTTTTTTTGAAAAATAAAAATTCCAAAATTGTTTATTAAACATAAGTAATTCAAGATTCCACAAAATGCCTCATAAATTTTCTAAATCAGTTCCCATTTAAAAATGTTCACATGCCAGTTGGAAAGCAGAAACAATTAATAAAATAATTTAAATACAAAAGACTCATGAATAAGTAAAAATTTATTATAAACTTTTATTATTTTACCTATATGTATACAATATTTTACCATAAAAGGAAATTTATTGTATAATTTGTTTTCATACAAGGAATTTTGCGATATTGTTGATAATAATTCAAATTTTGTTCATTTAGAATCATACATTGATTAAATTAGTTGAAAACATATGTAAATGTGTAAAATGAAATGGAATGCAGTTTGAAAGGAGTAGTGAGAATTATAAAACTAAGTTTTTAGAAGAAAGCTTTTCCTTTTTTGTGCCCCAAATCAATTTTTAAAAGAAATTAACAATTCAAGTGGAGCATCCATCGATACTTTCTGTCTTCACCTTGCTAATATTCCCCTAACACTTTTTCCTTCTTCATTCCCCAGCGCTACACTAATTACAAGTGTAGTAAAGTAAAGGGATATCCCTACGTCATGGCTTATTAATTAAATAAAAATAGAAACATCAAAGTTATAATTTAATTACCAAACTAGCTCAGTGTATTCTTAAAGTATGAGTAACTGAATACGTTAAAGTTCGTGATGTTGATGAACTTCCTGTAAACCTGTTGCTAAAGTATTACAAATATTTAAAGAAACCTTCAATATCCTTTTTTTTACAAATAATTAAATTACACATATTTTATGGTTAATTATTAGTTTTCCTTCGAAGTAATTTTTTAAATATTAATTCGAACTTTTAAATTAAATTGAAGATTTTATGTGGATCAATTAAATTACGTTCTTGAAAATTTATTACCTTCAAGATTTATAAAAGAAAATAAATGTGAAAAACGTGTTGCATTTCTTGGAAATATTTTTTTAAATTAATTATTATTTTTTTATTAAAATAATAAAAACGAAATTAAAGTAGAAAACAAAAGTTTTTATTTTTATCTTAATTCATGTAAAAATAATTAATTACTACATACACTTATTTCCTTTTTTGAAGATTTAGAATAATCCAAGATTTTACATTTTTAATGATTTAATTAAATAAAAATTATATTTATGTATTTTGTGCCTATGTTTGCACATACACAGGATGGAACTATAAAAAAAATTGTATATTGAATTGAAGGACGCCAAGAATCAAATAAAAACATTAGATGAAATGTATGAAGCTAAAGGGAGATTGTGTTGGTAAATAAACAATATTAACATAACTTCAGTCCGAAAAATTGTCATTATAAAAAAACTTTTTACTCGGTTCTTGTACTTATGTTATTAATTTAATCTCATGTTTGTGCTTGTCATACTCAAAAAGTAAATTTGGAAACATAAATGTAAATTTTTTGAAAAAAAGTATTAAAGGAGGGCTTATCGAATTTTAAAACGAAAACAAAGAATCAAAAAAAAAAAGTACATATACATTCATATAAAAACCATTTTTACTTGAAATTGAACATGAAATGGAAAAATTTGTTAAAAACAAAAAAAGGATTTGACTCATTAATTATTTTTTCAGCTGAAAAAAAAAATTCACTGATGAAATATTTTTTTAAGTTCCAAAAATAAGAATTAATTACCCGAATTAAGACATACAAAATGTATTCCATGGAAAAATCTATTTAAAAAAAAAAAAAAAAGGATTTATTGTACAGCCTTGAGACTTTAATGAAAATTTATTATTTTCATGGTTTCAATAAAAATCAAAAATGCGTTTTACCATGGTTTTAAATTAAAATGATTTATTTTCAACAAAATAAAGGACATTATGTAAACAAAACATTCAGTGAATAAATCTGTTTGTTTAGAATTCAATTTAATTTCCATTTAAAAAGATTTTACAAATTACAACCCTATATTAACAATTTCTTTGTTAGTGCATTTCATTTCATTTATTTGGATTTAATTAAGCCCGCAGTTAATTGAAGATCAGAACTTATTGGTAATACACGTCGTCGCGTTAAGTATCAAAAAAACATACATCATTTCGCCGGTCATTAAATTAAATTACACAGTTAGAATTACAATTTTCATTAAATACCTAGTACTTTTTAAAACTGTCAGAAAAAATAACAAATAAATAATAAATTTTAAACAAAAAAAAAAAAAATAAATAAAATATCAGAAGTTTAATTTTATACACTGTTTGCACTGCGAAAAGTTATTTACAAAGTATTTTTTTTTATAATCCTCATATTTATTTTTTAAAAAATTATTTTTAATTTAAGGATACCATTATTTCTACTTATTATGTGTGTATCTATTTGTATGTCGTTATACTAGGGTGACCAGACGTCCCTCATTAGGACGGACAGTCCCACATTCTCGATATGTGTCCCGCAATTCAAAAAAACATTAGAAAGTCCCGCTTTGTACTATTTCACCCCGCATTGTCCCTCATAATTTAATCTCCGTTCATGCGAACAAGATCTATCATACCAATCAAATGTACCTATAATATTTCAAGCAAAAACCGTTGCGTTCAAGAATATCTTGAAATTTGTGAAATTTTCTTTGTCTTCCTGGTACAAATGTTCCTACTAAAAGGGTTTTTTGTCAAATCAATCAAGTGTGGACTGATAGAAAGTCTGAAATATCAGTAGATAAATACACTGAAAGCAATAATAATTACAAAATACAACTATAGTTCTTCCTTGCGGCTCTTCTACACTTTACCGTGAACGCAAGATACTTGTCCAGATGACTCATCTGAGTCCTTTTAGTCCTATCTTCAATGGTTTTTGCCAAATAGGACTCTCAAGTTACGAACTTCGAACACGTATTTTACTTATTTTACTGTATAAATAAGTTGTTGCTTTAATTAAATATATGTAGATCAAAACTTCAAAGAAATATCACACCAAGATGAATGAACTATGTATGGAGCTTTAACATTTCAATTTAACAACACCACCATGTACATACTAATAAACGCCTTTTCACATCATCGCTTGGGTCCCGCATTGTGATTTTCAAAATCTGGTCACCCTAAGCTATACATACAAGGAGACAATTAAAAAATAAATTAAAGTTATACAATAAGTACTGAAAAAAAACAATATCCTACTATGTAAATATTTACATTAAAACAATAATTACACAATTAAATAAAACCATGAAATAAACACCACATCACGAACGGAAAATTTTTGGAAATTTATTATTTTTTATTCTTTCAAATTTATATGCAAAACAAACAAAAAAGAAAATTAATTATAAGTTTGAATGCTTTTGTTTATCCTTGAAATTCAATTTGTTTTCTTTTAAAATTTTTAAAGTTATCTTTTTCATTGAAACTTTTTAAAATCTGTTTAATATTTTCTATTTTTTCTTTTATACTTTGAAAAATTCTGAAAATTTCCATAAAGAGTTACAACGATTTATAAATCGAAATTTTTAAAAATACCGATGATATACCTGAAGTTATTGATATTGTTATGAACTTTTTTCAAAATGAAAAGATTTTAAAATAATATTTATTTTTTTTTGTAAAAATAAAAAATTCAAAACCGCAACAATTAAAAGTTTAACAAATTTAAAGTATAAATTTACTTTTGTAGTAAACTGAAAACATTAAAACGACATTCGACTCGGTCGAGAATCGAACCACGGAACCTTTACCTTGCTCTTAAACCATTGAGCTACCGAATATCATGTCGCTTACTGTTCTCAGTTACCACCTAATCATTGATGAAGAATACTCAAACCTCCTACATTTTATTTATAATAAAAGTTTCAACAATATTCTGCAGAAATTTTCATAAAAGTACATAACTTTTGTTAAAAATTTTAAATCTTATTCACATAAAAAAATGCGAAGGTTTTTGTATTTTAAGAATGTATATTAAATTTCAAAGAATTTCAAAATTAACAAAAATTAAATCTTTCAAATTTAATAGATTTTTATTAAATGAAAAAAAAAGCTTCATTATGTTGCCATAAATCTTATCATTTGAAAGTATGTATAAATACATATATCTCAGTACCATACACGTGTATAATAGGGAATTGAATCTCTTCTATTTCTCGTTATTTTCTTTAATTTTAAAGTTTTTAAATTTCAATGTATCATATTACCTTCAAGGTAAATTTCTTTGAAATATTCCATAGAAAAACTATAAAAAAATTTTTTGTTAATAATTCAAAGTGCATATTTTCTTTAATGACTAGAAAAGTGTAAAAATAATCCTTTGAAAGTTGTTACACGTGTAAAACAAACTATGCTATTTTTAGTTTTTAATCTGAAAATATGTGATTATATTCAAATTTAATATTTTTCTTTAGTCATACTTTTTTGTATTAAATTTCTTTGAAATTTGTTAAATTTATGAAAAATATGATTAACAGAATGAAAAATAATTAGAAAAGTTTAAGTATATGTGAATTGTATTTTATGTGAGAAAATTATTTAACAATTTTTTTTACGTTTATGAATCATAAAAGCATTCATAAGGTCTTATAAATTAGTTCAAGGGACAAACTATAAAAAATAGATAAAGTTTTCTATCTGCCGGTAAAAATAAAACTTCTTATGATTTTAGATTTTTTTTATTTTCATTTTCCTAATTGGTATTTTATTAACTATCACAAAAAGAAAAAAAAAGCTCTCTTCCTAACTGAAAATTATTTTAAAAAAGAAATCACTTTTTTTTTTATTGTACTCTATAAAAAAAAAAAAAAAAAAAAAAAGGTACATATGTATTTTAAAAATTTATCTTCACTACTAATTAGAAGGGCGTTTTTGTTCAAAATGTAATTTTACTGAAGAAGTAGTTCATTGTTGAGTGAGCATGAAATTTTTAATGTTATAAGGATGCTTATTAGCTATGCATCTTTCAAAGCCAAAATTATCAGAGGAAGAGAATTGATCGATAGCAGTCTCTCCATCAAGGGAGAGGAGCAGCAGTTCTCATGATTTTACAATCCTGGTAAAGATATAATGGCTTCATTTTTCACATGTTTTTTTTTTATTAGTATTCCTCATATTGTATTCTATCCAATGAATCTATGTACGTATTAGGTTTTTTTTTTTGTGATTGTCGTCATTGAATCAATTATTATTTAAATAATAAAAAAAAAGAAAAATATTTGAAATAGTAAAATTATGCTTTAAAATGTATATAATTAACGGAGATATTATTTCCTCTAAAATTTCAATTATAATTTATTCGTATAATGTGAAAACAATTTCAAGTGTAAAACAAATAAGTTATACAAGATTCAATTTCATGGAAATATTTTCATAAGCTATCAATGAAAATATTTTGAACATGAAACTTTTTACATTTGTATTTCGTTATATGTAAGTATGTACAATGTATGTACATCCTTACGTGTACATATATTCAGGATATAAATATTTAATTTATAGAACTTTTCATGGAAGAAATTTAATTTGAAAGTTTATTTTAAAAATTTTATATAAAATTTTGTAAAGCTACTGAAACCTTGTTTCATGCAATGTTTCATTTGAAATAATAGTTATAGTAATACTTATTTTCTTGAATTCCTTACACATAATAAATTCGTTTATAAATGGTATATATTTTATGTTGATGTTGTTATTCAACGTCTTTAATGATGAATGAAGAGTTTTTAATTATATTAAACAGTTTCTGTTTGTGTGTTTTTTTTTTTTTAAATTCATTCTTTTACAAAGTAATTAAAAAAATTTATTGAATTTAATTAAAAATGAGAACAATGTTGTATGAAGGACAGACATTAAAAAGTTCAATGAAATTCTTGGAAAAATTATGATGTAAAATTAGTACGATAACAAAACAACAATAAATATTCTCAAATTAATATTTACCAGGTTTTATTTCAATTTAACATATGTGATAGAATTTTTAAAAACATCTCTAATTTTTGCTATTTTTATTCTTAATAATTAAGTGAATTTGACAACTCATAAAAAAAATTCATACATTAATTTATAGATATATTACAGATAAGTAACAGTATACATATCGTGTACTTTATCTTACGATTATAATCAGTAAATGAAGTACAATTCGTTAAATAAAAGAAATAAAAAGAAAATTTTTTGCATTAATTTAAGAACTCTTTATAATATGACTCAGGTGATTTGAAAAAAAAAAAGTTCTCAAAACGATAATGTAGAATATAATAAACTTCATGTAATTTTCTTGAATACACTTTAATCATTATTAAGTAAGTATGTATTTTCACTCCCACTCAGTAATACTATATACACATAAGTAGTTTTACATTTTTAATACTCTATTTGATATAATCAGCTTATATGTATCTATAATATAATACTTTGTGTGCAATGTACTAGGTGTCTTTTTAAAAAACAAAATGTTGAAATAGTGTAATAATACATAAATGGAACATGAAAAACAATCTCTTCATTTATTTAACTTTACTTCGACAAGAAGAAAAAATAGTAAATGACTTTTATGATGACAGGAATACAAAAAGGAAATTTTTCCAAGTTGACTATGTATGATATATAAAATACTTTTGTGTAGAAGTTTGTAGAATAGGCACACATTGAAGAAAATATGTATTAGTATTATTAAACATGTAAGGACTTTCCTTTATCATTATATGAATTTGTGTATTATAATTGAATCATTGTCTTATTTTTTCATTATATGTACGTAATGCAAAAACGTGTACGTAAAGTGGAAAACATTATGTTCATAACGACTATCTGGTGTCAAAGATATATTATTTCCCTTAAGATTTTTTTTACTGCTTTAAAGAGAATATGTTTAGAATAAAAATTTATTTATTATTAACTGAAAATGTGAATGCTGTAAAATTTGTATTTTAAGTTTTAAATTTCAATAATTTCGAAAATTTGGAGTTCTATAATAGTTTTGAAAAATTGAAAATAATTTCGAAAATTATTGGAATACAATAAAATTTCGTGAAGATTCTTGCTTTAAATTCGAAAAACAAAAATTTCTTTTTTTTCATACAAATTATTTTTTAAAAATTTCAGATTTTTTTTGAAAAATTTAATTCAGAAAAAGAAAAAAAAAAGATATAGCGTCACCTAAATCCTGATGAAAAATTATCTTTATTTACTGTTTTTTCGTTTTTTCTTTTTCTGAAATCAAAATTAACAAGAATAAAAAAAGGAAAATATAAGGTATCTTTTTCGAACATTTCACTCATTTTCATTTTTTTTTCTCTTATTTTTTTTTATGGAAAAAATTCTAAACTCAAGCTAACACAAACTAACAAACTAACTTAAAGTTCCTAAAATACTGTGAATATTTAAACACTTTTGTGTTTCTCTATTTACCAATAACTTCCATAGGACTGTTAGTATTTAAGCAATAACATACATACATATGTATGTATACATATGTACATATGTAGGTTATCTTTTTGTTTTTGTTTTTACCATAAAACTAAGAACAGAATAATGTTTATTTAAAAAATATAAAATTCAATAGTTTTGGAAATTTTTGTAAAATTATTCTCAAGTATCATTGAAAACATTTTATTTGTATTTACTTTTGTGTTTTTCTATTTTTCTTCAGAATTTTGTTTTCATTTCGATTTTAAAAATTTAAAAAGTTTAACAAACAAAAAATAAAATTACGTTGTTTAGCATATAACCTTTTTTTTTTTTTTACTCTTACTATTTACATATTTATAAGATTTAAATTTACGTTTACATTTATTCTGATCAGAAAATTATATCACGTGTATAAAATAAAATCTTAAGGTTTTTTCAAAAGAGAAAAATATAAGTTTTGAATGAATGTTTTTATTATTTGAATATTTTTAAAGAACATAAGTTTGTTTTCTATTAAAACAAAAAATCAAGTTTGTTTATATTTTTTATTACGAAATACCTGAAAAAAAAGTAAAATCCTTATTATTTAATTTTTCGATTGTATCATTTTATCACACCAAATTAAAAGTTTGAAGAAAATTTAAAAATAATGTAATGAGTATGTAAATGAAATGAATGTAAAAAGATTTAAAACTTTGACTCAAAATAAAATAAAGATTAAAAAAAAGACATAAATTAATTACCTCGTTTATGAAGAAGCGTAATAAATACCTCGTTTTACATAATTATGATCTATTTAACATATTTTACTTTTGTGAGTGAAAATACAAAGCAAATGTAAAATTTTTCAATCGTTTCAGGGTTTATTTTATGTAACATATAGTCGTACATCGAATTCAAAGAAATTCAAAGAATGTTCTTGTTCAAAGAAAACGTTTGTGTTTCTTTTCTACACATGGTCATACTAACACAGAGGTCGATTAAAAAACCACTTACGTTTAATTTTAAAAAAAAGTCTTCAATATCTAAGATGAAAGAATTCTTGTGCTTTTAAGAAATTGGTTTTTGTTTTACATAATTAAAAATAAAATCCTTCGATATGAGTTTTAAAGGAGGCATATGTTAATATTACAATACAAAGTCACAATTTTTTAACGTAAAGTTGAAGGCATGAGTTAAGAAAATCGAAATTAATAGAAATTTTAAAGGAAAAAAAGTAAAGGAAAAGAAAACAACGAAAGAAAAGAAATAAGATTAATTTTCTGAAAAAAGGTTTATACATATGTATAATTTAATTAAAGTTAGATGTACTCATATCCTTTTTTCTGAATAACATGGAATAAAAAAAAAAAAAAAAAAAAAACGAGATGTACGGCTGTACGTGGTTAAACTTCTTATTAAGTATTTTCTTTTCGTGTCACACAATTTAGTTTTCAAATGAGGTTTTTTCAATTCTTAAAGGATTAGTTTGATAAAATTTAGTGTTACAATCAACATATGTATGTAGCAACAAGTACAAATTTTTAAGACAAGATTTTCTAGTAAAGTATGAGAAAGGATATTTTTCCTATAAATTTTAAATTCATTAATTCATTCAAACGAAAATAAAATTATTTTTTCTTGAATATTCCATAAGATTTATTGTCATCCTAAACTTTTATCAGACTCATTCAATTAGAGTAAAACAGTTCTTGTTCTATTTTATGTTTTCCAAAATCAAAAAATACTACAACAACAAAATTTTACCACAAAAAAAAAAAAAAATTATAGTCAGAATTTTAAGAATTTTAAGTAATTTTTACAATTAAAGAAGAATGTTTACTTTTCTCTTTACATAGCACTTTACTCTTTGCAATCGAAGCCCAAACACAAACATAGATATTTTCCCTAAAATGGCAAATATTTTTTAATTTAATTTCTTGTCTTATGACTAACAATTACATAGGATATTTTCTGTTCTGATGTTACAGAAAAAAGAGTTAATTTAATTCTGCCTTTTTGTATATTTAATTTTTTATATTCTGTTTTTTTGTTTGTTTGTGTCATTTCTTTAACTTAACATGAATCAAAATTTTTACTTTTTCTGTTGTACGAGTAATTGATATAAAAACATGTGTGTACATTTTTCTTTCTCAAAATTCAAGATTTAAAAAAATCTAGCAGACGAGAATTTGTTGAACTCAATCAAATACATACTGTAAATTAAGATTCAAATTATTTTGAATTGGAAGTTCTAGAAATATAGAATTGTGACACTATTTATATAAAATAAATTTACATAAGTAAAAATATAATTTTATTCATTATGTTAAAATAAAAAGTGCTGAAATTTTATTACATTTTTTTTTACTTTTAAGTATGCTCAACAAAATATTTACCTGGAAGTTTTTTGCTACTCGTGTTGTGACATCACGTAAAAAATTTTATTTTTAAGAATAATACTTTTCTTTTAAATCCCAAAACTTTTTGATTCAAATTTTAATTTTCACAAGAAAACCCTTTTGTAGTTTTTTTTTTTTTTAAATTTTGGTTAAAAAAAAATACCTTCTCTAATTAATCATTCATGCTTTGTTATATGGAATAATAATCATTTTAGGCACCTGAGGTTTTGTCACAGTTCATTAAAATTTGTTCTGTCAAACAAAAAGGGAATAAAAGAAACACCATAAAAAAGGGTTAAATATGCTAATGTATTCACATTAAGACGATATTTTGATGGAAAATATTAATTTTATTTTTGATAACAATTAAGTTTGAAATTTAGATAAATTTTTATAATTGATATTTTCTTGTCAAAAAATATTAAATTACGCTAAAAAGACTGACCGGTTTTAAAAGTTTTTTTTTTCTTTATTTTTGTTTTTCTGAACTAAAAACACAAATAAAAACAAAGAAATAGGTATAATAAATGCTTTTTTTAAATATTTTAATCGTCTTCATATATCAATATCAATATTTTTAAGAAAAGATAATTAATTATAACTTCTAAGTTCAACTTTCATAATAGTTAAATTAGAACCAAATTACAATACATCAAAAAGGATTGTAGACCAATGAAAGAAAAACATTATGTATTCCTACGTTTATAACAAAATCATTATTGACAGATTCTAATACTATACACCAGGTAAATCCTTCATAATTGGTGTTATTGTCATTTCCATGTGATACATGTTTTGTGCCTCAATTAAATAATATTCAATTGAAATTTTAATCCTATCATAATTTTATTATTCATTTTCAAACAAATTATAAACTTAACAAAATTTAATATCAAATTAATTCAGTATTAGTTCGTGTCTATTATTAAATGAAAATAAACATACATAATGGGAAATAATAAGATTTAAAATTGAATTTTTTTATTTTGTATTTAAAATTTAATCTTAATTCTTCTAACGGTAATTCTATTGCCAGTTTAGTTTACCGCTTACTACCTATTGAAAAAGTACAATATAACATGAGAATTCCTGTAGAATTTTGGTAATCATGCCATAAGCATTAGGAGTAGGAAGCAAAATGATTGACGACTAAAAGTTTCAGATCAGAAAATCTAATAGAATTATCGTGATCGTTTTGCCTAAGGTTACGCGAGGTGTGGTATCAAAACGGCATTCTCAGTGCTAATTGGGTCTTCGAAAGATTTCGAAAACCGCCACGTTAACAAACCAACCCAACCATCGTGATCGTTTCGCATTGTGTTGATTTACCTTAGACAAATATATGTATGCCAGATAAATTGAATATTCACAAAAAAATTACTGTTAACAATAAATTTGAATAACAACAAAGAACTAAACTTATAATTTTAATTTAATTTAAAATTTCAAAGACGAAAACTTATAATGGCAAATTAAAGGAACTACTAAACTCAAGAAAAAAGTTAAGAAAATAATGAAAAACTCGTAAAGAAAGTGAAAATTTGAAAAGTAATTAACAAATTAATTGTATAATTTAGATAATTAATTTGTGAGTAAATCTATTTCTAGGATATACACATACATATACATATATTCCACACGATCTATAATCAGTTCTGTAAAAATTTAATAGAAGTATATTTTTCTTTGTCTTGGAAATTATTTTTATCTTGTCAAAATTCCAGCATTTCTTTTACAAAAACACAACATCATTTCTTTTGTTTCTATTTTATTAAAAAAGAAAGATTATTAAATATTTAAGTGATAATAAAATATGTTTTTCTTATTATCACAAAAAAGTTACAATTAAATTAAATGATATTACTCATAAAAAAGGATTCAAATAATTTAAAATGGTGAAGTATTTAAATTTTACATTATCCTATCAACTATCAATTTATTCCAGATTAATAAATTTAAGGATATCATGAAGATGAAAGTAAATTTTCCTTATTTCATTGAGTATTTAATCATGCAAGAGAATCACTGAACATAATTCAGCGATTTAGTGTTGCTATGTTTTTTACATTTTCAAGTGGAATTTTTAAAATTATTTTAATTGACGAGGGAAGAGTTTCATGTCAAAGTGATTGTGATATAATTTGATTTTGTTTTATTTTATGATATATTTTTATAATATTCAAATAAATTTTGTTAGATTATTATGCAATTTCATGTGCTTTGTCCTTCTATGTTTCTTTATTTGAGACCATCATTTTTTGGTCAATCAGTTGGACCATATAAAATGTCATCTTTTCTAACAAAAATGGCTATACCTAATGTGATTAATAACCACAATTTTCCCCTGATATATCCTTTGTAAGTCACCAGTAAAAATTTACAGAACAAGAATGTATTCCAGCAATTTTCTAGAGCTTTAGCTGTATTTTCTTTAGAACCTTTATATAGAATTTCACACAAAAAACTTCATGCATATTATGATTTTTAAAACGTTTTTATTAGCTCGCTTTCTTGTCTGTCTGTTCGGGTGAAATTTAAAAATTGATTTTTAACCAACTTTCTGGAGAAAGAGACTTGAAACTTTATACATAGCTCAGAACTGGATGACAATGCAATATTAACTCGCTTTCTTATCTGTCCGTTCGGTATATTTTCATAGGAAAACTATTTATTAAAATATCGATAGTGCAGTTCGATTTAGTATTTTTTTTATATTAAATTAGGATACTAAATAGTCTAGCCTACTAGATTCAGAAATTCTCTTCTTTCTTTTCATTGCGCAGGTATTATATAAAAAAATAAATCTTGAAAATAATTTAGCTGCAATTCCGCTGTTAGTAATGTCCATAATAATTGTTTTTATTAATAATAAACTTTGATTTTTTTCAAAAAATTAAGCAAAAATTTTTAAACAATAATTCACCGCTGTCAAATATCAAATAACAAACATTTAGGATGGATTACAATTCACACAGCACAAACATACTAAATTTTGAAATTGGAAATTTACTGAAAGCAATTTAGGATTTTGAAAATTTAGATTCAATTTAGGTAGTTATGAAAATACTTGTAAGATTTAAAAAAAAAAACGAGTGTAGAGAGTAGCTGCAGTTGAGAAAACTCACACAACATTTCATATACGTATGTAGTTTGCATTTGTTATCAATTAACTATTGCATACGCCCCACATTTTTCATTTTAAATCTTACAAGTATTGAAAAATTATTTTATACTTTTCAGTCCGTCTTAAAAACGTGGTATATTAAAAATTTTTTTTTATTTAAATAATTATTCATTTTTCTATTATACATACATATGTAAATAAAAAATGAAATTCAATAAAACTAACTACTTTCAACTTTACTAACTTTATCAGTTCTTTACATACTATGTTTTTTCTAAATTTTTATCTTCCTATAAAATATTTTAAGTGAAAATTTTCTTTAATTTCGCTTAAATTTAAATTTATTCTTTCATTTACTCTAAAATAGTTTCATCATAAAAACAAAATACGATAAATAAGTATTATGAGCAAAAATAAAAATGAATAATAAAAAAATGTATGTTTTTGTAATTTACAAAAATAAAAGTAGATGTATTTTTTCATAAATAATAATAAAATTTTCATAGGAAAGGCTTTTTTATTTTTACCAATTCAAAATTATCGCCTAAAATAACGTTGTGTATTGTGTTTAAAAAAAAAAATAAAACAAAACATTTTTGAATTCAATAGGATGAAAATATGATGTAGGTAGTACTTAAAATAATTAAATATTGAAAATACAGATTAAAAAAAATGAAAATAACAGAGGATCATTATTGAATTTCAAATGTTTATTACGCCTCATTCATGGCTGCGTAATGTAAATTTTGTAATGAAAAATAAAAATAAAATAAAATATTATCCTTACAAGTACACTAAATTTTTTTTCTTTCAGAAACAAAATATTTTTTGATTTTTTAATAGGAAATATCTTTTGATCATCCTAGAATACAATTAAATCTCCATTTTTAGCAATCAATAGAAAATTAGTATGTTGAAGAAAAAAAAAAAAGAAAAAAAATACACATTAGAAATGTATCAAACATGAATTTTTCTTTGAAATTTGAAATTTTATTTCTCAGAAACAATATATCGTTTGCCTGGATAAAAAGTATAAAATTTATGCCTAGAAGATTTTCTGTTTTGTTTCTGTTGTTATGGAAGTCACGTTTTATTGAAAATTAAGGATAATCCGTTTCAAATTTACGAATTAATGAACAAGATTAAGTCGAAAATTTACCGACCGGAAATTATATTCACGTGCGATATAGAGTCTTAACTAATTTAGTATGAAATTTTGTCTTAAAAATTTTGATTTGAAAAAATACGAAAAAAGAAATTTTAAAAGTTTAACGTTCCATCGAAAATTAAAAAGAAAAAACATTGATGAAGTGAAATTTTACAATTTTGTATGACGAAATTATCATGATAAAATTTTGTAATTTACACGTGCTTTAAAAATAAATTACCTTCTATTTCATTGTTTATTTATAGTTTCATGACACTCATATAGAGATTTTAAATTTATTAAAAGAATCTTTTAGAACTTTTCATGGGTGTAATTCAACGCGGAGAGTTTTATTTAACCTAGTTTTAGTCATAATAAATATGAATAAAAAGAAATAATGAAGGCAGAAAAAAGGATAAAAATAAAAATTGAAATGGATTAGTGATTTTTTAAAAGAAAAATTACAAAAAATATACTACAAGTAGAAGTACATGCTAAATAAGCAAAGGACAAAAAAGATAAAATGAAAAACATGAAAAACGACATTCGACTCAGTCGGGAATCGAACCACGGAACCTTTACCTTTCCGCGGTAATGCTCTTAAGCCATTGAGCTACCGAATGTCATATTTACTACGTTTATACTTCCTCTTAAACCGGTATAACTCATACCGAAGTAAGTTATGACGGTTTAAATTTGTGGTATAAACGTTTCCTTAAACCGATATAAGTCCTTAAATCGCTTTAAGATAAAACGATTATTAAACCGGTTTAAGCAACCTTATATCGATATAAAAAGAGGTATAAACACTTTATGACGGTTCGTGTGATTTTAAAATCTATTAAATAGAAATTTAGTTAGTTTAATACTTTAAAACAGATGTTATTTTAAAAATTAAAGAATATTGAGTGTAAATATTTGACTTAAGTGTTCAAAATAATTATTTTTCTTTTGTTTGTAGTACTGTACCTTAAATCGCTTTATATAGAATTTTGTTTATATCGCTTTATCTTGTAAGTATAAACACCAACGTAATCGGTATAAGATAAACCGGTTTTCTATATCGCTTTAATTTATACCGCTTTAAAAAGTAAGTATAAACGTAGTAATTGATGAAGAATACTCAAACCTCCTACAAAATACAGGTAAATAAAATAAATTTGAAAGTAAATTTAAACTTTAAAATTCCACATTCTTTATATATAATTAATTTTAAACTTTAATTAAGACTTGTCCTTATGTCGTATTTTCAGAAGGATATTTAACATCTACAGATACTTTGCATTTTAACTCATGCCAATTATATATTGAAATTTTGTTCAACATGTAAATTTCTTTAAAAATTTTGTGTAATAAGTGCCCAAGAAGTTATCAATTACATACATATGTATGTTAAATTAAACTAGAAAACTTAAAATACAAATAGCATAAAGGTACTTGGAAAAAAAAATAGAAAATGGAGATTTTATGTACCTATTGTATCCGTTGTAACAAATATTTTTAATGTTCTTTTATTTCTGTCTTTTAGATATTCAAATCGACAAAATTATGATAGTAAAATGTACATATATTATAAAAAAACTTCTGAACAATCTTAGTTGCCCTGAGAAAGTCAATTTTAAACAAAAGCTAAAAAAAAAAAAAAACAAAAAAAAGGATGCTGAAATATAAATATTTAATGTAAAATTTAAGTCTAATTAATGTAAGAAATATGTGGGTAAAAATTTACAGTTTTTCATTAACGGGATGCTGATACATAGATTTTGAAAAAAATAAAAAAATAAAAAATAAAGTATACATTTGTATATGTACCGACAGTTTTTGAATAAGAACGGTTAGTAAATCATATTTTTAAAAAGTATTTGCATTCATTAATTAAAAAAATATTTCAAAATTTTTTTCTCTTCTTACAACCTATTCTTTGCGTTTCAAACGAGTGAAAATATAAAAAATAGCAACAATTCTTTTCTAGTGTAAGACTATCATTAAAAAATATATATATACATATGTACATATATGTATATTTCAAAATATAAAAAACCTAAAATATACTCTAATAATTTTTCTTTCTCCTTCATCGAAAACTCCTAAAATTCCACACTTTTTTCACATTTTGGACTACAAAAAGGCATATTATTTTTAAAACAAAATCTTCCACCTAATAATGATTTACCACAACCTTTACCTTCACAATTAAAGCAATTTCCATGCTAATGTATTATACTTTGCGCTTTGCCCATGCAACTCCTAATTTAGCTGGACCAATAACATTTTTACAAAATTAACATATCCATAATGTATATATAAAGAGGACACTTCAAGAACGCTAAACGGAATTTTAGCCGCAACATCTTTCCCAGCACGTTCTGCTTTTACTTCAACTTCAACACACAATATATCTTTTCTGCAATCTTTACATTTTAATTCTGGCACAGGACTTTGATTTCTTTCGAAATTATCATGTGAATTATATTATACTTAAATCTGTTAAACTTTCATTAAAACTTTCTAAGGGTATTAAATGAGGTTCAACTTGAGGATACATATTCATCTCTTCAATGCCAGGAACTGAAGCAAATTCACCTTTCATTGCATCGATATCAACTAAATTAATGTTAACTGTGGGATTTTTAGAACTCTGTAGTTGTTGTTGCATATCAGAAGAAAGCAATCCAGGAAAAGTTGCATACTTCAGAGTTGGTAGTTTTGATTCGAGTCCAGAATCTGTATTTTTTGAATCATGTAAATTCGACTTGAAAGGACTTTGTGGATTTTATAAGAAACCAGCATTTGTATAATATGGAGCTCTATCTGAAACTGGGTTAGACAAACCAATATTGTAACTATTTGGAATGTTTTCGACAAATGCAAACATCTCTTTTTGGAGTGGCACATCTTCAATGAACTCATGTCTAAATTGTTCCATTGGTGTAAGCACGATATTTTAAATAAGAAAATAATTGATCATACACTGGTCCATTTACTACACCACTTTGAACTGCGTATTTATTAAGTTCCATTCCAGTGATATTGTTTATTGTTGATGAACTCAAACTGCTTTCATTGAATTCATCGTAAGTTGTTACTAATGACTCATTTGCAATTATTAGATTTGTATTCGATGATAATTTGAATGGGTTCTGGTGTAGAACACTGCTTATTGGCTCAAAATTAACAATAATGGATAGAAGTTTATCTTTTTCAATATTTGCTTCAATGGGTATACCAAGTAGAGCAACATTAAGACCACTCAATTCTACATTCCTCATTGGAGTGTCTTGTTTCATCAGAACACCTGTTTATTGATTGATTAGTGGCTTCAATGGCAACGATGAGTTTAATGGGGTACTACTCGATAATTTTACATCTCTCCATTTCTTATTTGAATTTTTCGTCATTTAAGCATTTATTTCTGAATTCACTGATAGGATGTAAAACAGGACCCTTGAAAAACTCAATTCCTTTTGCTTCTAATTCTAAGATGATTCTTTCATATGTTGGTCTGTTTTCAATTAAACTCTTTACTGTTTCTATATTTACATTCAAGTTACTTCAGGAGACCTTGAAGTGGTTTCGAAAATGCAATAAGAAGTGGTGAAGCACATTGACGCAACAATAAAGCATTTGGTTATTTATCTGAATTTAAAATTGTCATTAAAATTTTATCTTTCGCGAGTAAGGTTGGTGTTATAATATTAAGTTTTTGAAGTATTTCTGACCAACACAATGATCACGAATTTGTTCAACATAGATTATCACAAAGTCTGGCATCTAAATCATGTAGTGGCACTTGAAATTCAAGTTGTTGTTTACGTTTTGCTGCAGCATTAGTACCAACTATTGTTATATAATTTGATCCCAATTTATTCATATAATCACAACTTTAACCAGTTGCTCAGCCAAAGCTTTTATTTTAATGAATAAAAGAAAATTTTTTTCTTTGTTAGAAAAATTTAAAAAAAGTTTCAATTTTCAATACTTACAAGCTGGATTTGAACGAATCTGGCTTAAAATTTCGAATTGTGCCCATCCCGAAAGATCATCATCTGCACAGCTATGTTGATCTTTTCTACATTTACAACTATACAAACTTTTCTCCGAAAATGCAAATCTAATCCAGGACATTTATCTCTTAATAAAATTTAGAAAAATTCTAATTATGTATTTGTTAAAACTTTAATTTTTATTCTAGAATACCCACCACATTCGTTACAAGGTGCTCCAGCACCCGTTTCATGTCCTCTTATTAACTTTTCTCTCCTGCTTTTCAAGTTTGATTTGATAATGATAGTCATTCAGCAGCAGCCGGTGTTTCATTCAACACAAGATTCAGCCTTATTCTGTATTCATATTATTTTGTTTGTAATAAGTAATGCTTTTGTAAAAATAATGAAGTACATACATACTTTAAATACTAAATATACTTCACGTGTATCAACGTCTGCATGTATTATTTTAATCCCAATTTCCAATTTTACCCGTTTATACCGTACTCCCAATTTAATCCAAAATTCGTATATAATTCGAATTATTTTTTACCGTATAAACAAGTAAATTGAATATTTTTTATTATAAAAAATTACACTTTAAAAAATTAAAATCCACTGTTCTCTTTGTCAAAAATGTTGAAGAAAATAAACAAAAACAACACCAAAAAAATTATCTGCTGATATAAGGGTATTGCCAATAAAAATGTTTCTAACAGAATTTTGTTTTATACCATGGGTCTATACGAAAAAGAAATTTCTTGCTTGCAAGCTGTCCAAATTTTTTCAGCTTATATGAACAAAATTTGTTTTGCGCAATTTTATTTGTGTGAGAAATGTCGAAGTGCATTTTCTTTTCCTCACTCTTTTTTGCTGATTATTTAAAATTTTCAAATTGAAAGTTTACAATTACATATATTAATTAAAAAAAGAAAATAAAACCCACTTCAATCATTAGTAAAAAATTCATATTGACGAATGACGCCATATTTGATTACTCAAACGTCAAATTTCCAGCAACAAAACTTGCAATCAAAAATGTCTTGCAAGATTTTTTTGTAAACATAAGTTGTCTTTTATTTTAAATTTACGATTTACAAATTAATTCAATAGCGTCAATAGCTCAAAGGCCAGAGCCCAAAGGGGCGTAGGACAGCTTGATTAGATTTCAAAATTGTCAATTATGCCGCCTACTTCTTGTCGTACAACAAAATTGTATGTAGCCAAAAACAATCTTCGTCAAATTAATTCTGGTTCGGCTTTTAAATCTCGAATTTAAATTATTTTACTTAATTTCATTTTTTTAGTTGAAATTTAAACAGTTTATGGTTCCAAATTCAAAATTTTTATTTAATTGGAGTCTCGATGTAGTTTAAATTTCAATTCAAAATACGGTAATTGCAATACGGTTTCTACAATAGTTAATTAACCGGTTCCGTTTCAATCCGATTTCAACTATTCCAACAAACCAAAAGAACAACAACAATACAATTTCTCATCCATTAGTTCGAATTTCAAAGTTCGGACAGTACGGAGTTCGAATTCGGAGCCGGTAGTAAACAAAAAACGTAAACAACATATCATCTGACAGTTGAAACTTGAGTTGTTGTGTGGATTATGCGGTGCGGTTCTTCATATGCTGAATATTGTATTCTGTTGTGAATTGTGACTTGTGCGCTATTGGATATTAAGATTTTGATGGAATTTTCTTTTTGTTAAAAAGTGTTTTTATGATTGAAATATAATTTTTTTTTCGAATAAAAAGTTTACGGGCAATTAAAAACTCCTCACCGGAATTAAGTTTTTATAATATAAATAAAAAAATGTTCATTAAATGACGTGGTTTAAAAAAAAAAAATGAATTTTTAAAATTTAGAAAACTATAGGTATCACATACGGTAGATACAAAAAAAATTTTGTACAAAACATATTTTTTTCTGTTGAAACGTGAATAAGAAAAAACGTAGTGAGGTGGAAGGAATTTTCGAGAAGAAAAAACTACAACACAAAAAGAAGAAGGAGAAATCCTGTTTCAATTTACAGATCAATCAACTTTCATTAGTATATTTTTCATAATTTTCCACAAAAAGAAGATAGAAGAATATTATTTGATTAAATTTCCTTCAAAAGTGAATTAATTGTCATCGTAGAACTTCTACGGTAGAAAGAAGTGAAATAAGTGAAAAGCAGAGCTGTCGTTTGTCAATTCAGAATAGTAGTACAAAGTACAAACTACAAAGCTATAAAAAGGAGTTGTGTAGGCATGTAGGCCACAGAAAAAAGTATGTTCATACCATGAATCATGATCCAAGTAAAATAAGGTGACTTATTCCCGCTGATTTGTAATATTCCTATTAGAAATGGAAAAAAGCAAAAAGCCGCTTTTTTAAAAATTGTTTTTTTTTTCGATTTTTTCCAATTTTTCCGGATTTTTTCATAAAAATCCTGCTTTTTTCATGTTTTTTTCACAAATGATTTAAACATTCACCCGTTGCTTTTTATAGGTTTTTTTCCAAAAAACAGGAAAAAAACATTTGTTTTTTTCATAATCATAGGAAATTTATATACCTATGTACATTCATTTGAACGGTTTTTTTTTCAATTTTTTGAAGTAAATTTAATTCAACAAATATTTTAAAGGATAATATAAAAACTGTTCTATTAACACTTCATTCACTTAAATACATTTTTTTAAAAAAGTGTAATAAAATTCTACAAATCATTAATACCTACAGTCAGGTACAAATTTTTACCATATGTGAAGGAAAAAGAAAACCCTTTTAATGATTTTTTATGGAATTTGGGTATAAGGATTTGTTCTGTTAAAAAAAAATTATTTAAAAGACACTGAATATTAAATTGTTTTTTATTTTTTATTATTTTTCAAAAAATTGAAAAAAAAAAACCGTTCAAATGAATGTACATAGGTATATAAATTTCCTATGATTATGAAAAAAACAAATGTTTTTTTCCTGTTTTTTGGAAAAAAACCGATAAAAAGCAACGGGTGAATGTTTAAATCATTTGTGAAAAAAACATGAAAAAAGCAGGATTTTTATGAAAAAATCCGGAAAAATTGGAAAAAATCGAACGAAAATGTTTTTTTCATGCTTTTTTCCATCTCTAATTCCTATACATTTTCTGTATGAATAGTTCTGATGGTTGAACAAAAATTGTGATTTATAGTATGATTTTTTAAATTTTTCTTTTGTTTTCTTTTCATTTACAATTTTTACAAAATTTTTTATTCAAATTTTCAATTCTAAAGTGCATTTGAAATATAATTCTTTATAGCCTATATTCGGTTTATAAATCGAAGTCAATATTGTCCTTATGGAGGCAGTACCCGATTAGTTTCTGATAACTTAAAATATAAATGTTTTTGATAAATTTTAAACTGAAATTGAGATCTCATCACCCCACCCCAGATTTATACAAATGAAATGTAAAAGAATTATGGAAAACTATGCCTATGTTACTTGTACTGACTTCGATTTATAAACCGACTATAGGTAGATTGACTTCTTTAGAGTTTTAGACATATTCACTTTAAATGCTAGATTGTAATGAAATTTTTTCGTTATTTATAGTTTCAAAATTTTTTTCTGATTTCCCAAATGCGTGCAAAGTCATTCTACTCGGCTGCACTAATCGGTGATTATAAAGAACTATTTTCTTTTGCTTCGTTATTAATTATAATTATTTTATTTTTACATTTTTTCAAAATATAGCTAGCAAGATATTCAATGGCATCTACTTTTAATTCATCTCTGGTGTCTATTTCTAATTTTTTTTCTGTTATTTTATTCATGTCTGGAGTGGATTGTAATACAATATTTTCCTTTGTTGTCTAAATAAATTTGAGTGCCTTATCTTTATCAGATATAACAGTTGTACTATTTTATAGGATTTCGCTCCGTCCTGATGTAATTTAAAATCATGTTAATAATACCATAAATATGGAAAATTAAAAAGTAATTACATTACATATGAGACATATCACATGCGTATATACTATGCAGTCTAGGCTGTTTCATAAGTATTTGGTCTTGATAAAAAAAACGTTTTTAAAAACTATACATATTAATTTAACAAATTCTGCTTTCATCCAACGATTTTGAAGCTTTTTAATACCTTCAGTAAAATATTATTTTTGAAATTTTTAAAATTATGTATTTGTTTCAGCTATACTTTCATTATTAGAATATAATCTGCGTCCAGTGAGCCTTTTCAAATTTGGAAAAAGTCACACGGTGCTAAATCCGGAGAATAAGGTGGATGTGGAAGCACTTCGACCGTAATTCTACCAATTTTGCTGTTACTGTTGCCGAGGAGCATTATCGTCGTTTTTGATCAGGTGTAACTGAACGCAGCACTCACTTTGCAACTAGCTTTGTCATATGTAAATACATACTCATGTATTATATTGTACACACGTTCTGTTGAAATATTCATAATGCCAGCTATTTATCGAATTTTTACTTCCCTATCGCTTCTTATTATTTGATGAATTTTTTTGATAACATTCGGAGTTGTCACCTCCACTGGTCTACCAGGACGTTCAGCATCTTTTGTGCTCATTCTGCTATGTTTAAATTCATTAAAGCAATATATAATGGTGAACTTCGATGGCGCAGATTCGGCGTAACGTTCGGTTCGTACGCCATTTTTCCTCATCAAAAAACAATGTTTAATTAATACACGGAACTTACTTTTTTCCATTATTTTGAAAGAACCACAAATTTTTTACTTTAAACCACTGTCAAATGTAAACTAATTTTCGTATCTCCAAGAAAATTTAAATTTAAAGGTTTGAGGGATTGTAGTCGCCGAAAAAGTAGCATTATTGTATTTGCAATACTATTTCGAAGGGAGACCAAAGACTTATCAAACAGCCTAGTAGAAACATTGAACAAACACAACACATATAATTTAGTATTTAATTGTTTTTATCTAGCAAAACAGATCTTAAACGATATTTCAAATCTAAACTAGTTGGATGATCATGCGAACCTCCTTTTGATCTTATAGAACTAAAAAAATCTCTAATACGTCTTAGTTAAAAGTTAATGAGACGATTAGTTAAAATAAATTGGGTTTTATACTAATTTTTCAGAGAACTGAAAAGCTATTTTAGAGATTTGTTACTAATTAGAATTCCTAACTGAAACGGTAATAATGAAAATTTTCCATGTGTTCGTAAATTCAATATTATATCACCTATTTCATTCAGTATTTTATTTTGTATGTCAAGTGCTAAACCATATGCTTTTAGTCTATCTCGTGAATCAGTTGAAAGAGCTATACTGTTGAAAATATCAGCACATTCTAAAGTGTTAACACTTTTGCACTTTCCCAACTTGTAACAGCGTCCTGAAGAACTTGCTACAGTACATGAGAAAAGTTGGGTTGCTAGTTTTACCAAAAATAGTATAAAGAAAAGATATACAAATTCATATGTCCTAACAAAAGCAATTTTATTTTTGCTCGTACCTGATATCAGGTGGCAAAATGTTGAAAGATTGGATACATTACATTATCAACAATTTTCAAATCTTCGCAACACTTTATCATCGTCTATTATAAGTGGGAAAAGAAAAGTTCTGTTGTGAACAGTGCTGCCGTTTCGAAATTTCCATTTGCAGTGGATGAACTGTTAAAATGCAGTAGATTCCATAAAATTGTAGTAAAACGTATTGCAAAAAAAAAAATCAAATAATATAGTAGTAGTAGTAGTATAGTACTACGTAATTATACAGTTTTTATTAATTTTTACTTAAGAGCCCAATTTAGTAAAATGGCCTGCAAAGTGACCGCCTACAGCCTACATTTTTCAACCGATTTTCATGAAATTTCGAATATAGATAGGTGGAAGGGAATTGTGGTCCTTAAGTGGAACACATTTTTGAAAAAGTCCTTTATTTCAAAAATACAAGGATTCAAAGTGTGGCTGTTTAGCGATTTTGGGCCTGCAAAGTGACCACCTACAGCCTACAATTTTTAACCGATTTTCATGAAATTTTAAATATAGATAGGTGGAAGGGAATTGTGGTCCTTAAGTGGAACACATTTTTAAATTTTGGTCCTTAAATTTTTTTATATTCGATTTTCGAAGGTACAGAAAAAAAAAAATTCACTAAACTTTTCACACTTTTTTCATGTATTAAAACGTTTAGATACTGTGATTTTTTCTTATAGGATTGAAATATAACCTTTTCCAAAAAGTTTAAAAAAAAATTCAGGAAAATTGGTTACGTAGTTTAATTATTATAAATAAAACAAATTGTTAATTTTTCATAAAATTTCATTATTAATTTTTCATTTCACATACATTTTTTTGCATATTTATGGGTTTAAATAAGAATTACACAGATAGTATAAACTCTATAAACTCGATGCAAATAAAATTGCAATTTTTGTAGTATGTGTGATGATAAATAAGTAACGCAAACAGCATATAAAAGTTATGTATAGTTAAGCTGCACATAGCTAGGTATATAGATATATTAGCAACACGTTTTGTATGGGAATGGTGATCGGTGATGATGAATATGAAATAATAGAATTAGCATGATATGTACATACATATGTATATACTACGCATAGAAGCATATTTTACTAACTGTTGTTGGATTGAAGCAAGTGTATTTTGGGTTTTAGTGATAATTTTTTATATTCTGAATGTTAGAAAAATTATAGTGTTACATAGAATTTATATTTCAGTGATTATTTGGTGATAAATCTCATATTTTACTAAAATTTCAGTATTTTTGAATACTAATTTTTTTTAACCCTAGGATTGCCTGATCGTATACAAATATATACATTCGGACTTTGAGTCTTAATTTAAATATGATCCCTTCGAGCTAGGACCTTGAAACTTCACCAATTCCTCCACTGGAGGGTCCTCACTATACACCCCAATTTTTAAGTTCCTAGCTCAAAATCGATAAAACAAAATATTCTTTTTTATGCAAAAACACAAATTTGGCCGTGCGTATACAAATGTATACCATACATTTTATATGGAAATTTTGAAATTTTTTTTTCAAAAAACGATATCTCAGCATCCCGTAGACCAAAAACTAATATGTTTATACGAAAGATTTATCAAAGTGTTCTCTTTAGTATTGTTTTTTACAGTGTTGTTGTACTTTTTTTTTGTTTTCAAGATAAAATACAAAACAACATCAAAAACATGAATGTTTCATACATTTTTCTACATTCATAAAGGCAAACATCTACTTTTGACTTTGAAGATCCATATCTCAGCATCCTCTGAATCAAAAACTAATATTTTTGGATTACAATATTTGTTGAAGTGTTTCTATTGAGCTATCTTATACAGTAATTCTGTAAGTACTTTTAAATACAAAAATATTAGTTTTTGGTTCACCGGATGCTGAGATACATCTTTTTGAAATTTCCATATAAAATGTATGGTATACATTTGTGTACGCACGGCTAAAACTTTGACAATCTTGATCAGGCAATCCTAGGGTTAAACTCGTCAATCATTCTACCTCCAAGGTGACGCCGAAAGAATGAATTGAATTGAAAAATAAAATGTACAATATTTAAAATTTCTACAAATTCTTCATATTTTGAAAACCTTATACATACATACCTACTTATGTATATTATACCGTATTATTTATTATTTATTTTTTGACCGTTTTCGTTTTTAAAGTTGAATATCTCAGGACTCTAAAAACCGATTGAATTGAAATTAGTGCACAATATTAGTCTTGTAATTCTCTATAAAACTCTCTTTAGCACCAAAACGATCCCTGAACTGAGACGCGAGTTACAGGGCGCTAAACATAAAACACACGAATCAATTTTAAGTATCAAAATTTTACATTTTTTGACTCCTTATAAAAGTATGTTGCCGTGAGACTAAGGAGCTGAAATTTGGTCAGGATATTTTTTGAAGGATCTAATATTATATGAAATTTTAACGGTGAATATCCGTTAACTAGGGCAAAAGGTATGGGGTAAAATACAAAAAATGTCATTTTTTCAACATACAACTTTTTTTTTTCTTTCTATAAGGCCCTTCTTAGTTCATACCGTGATCCTTGAAAAAAAGTATGCATTTTAATTTTAGAACTATTTTCTGACCTACTGCATTTTATTTGACTCAAATCGGTGCAACAAAGGCCGAGATATAAGAGTTCAAAGTTGAAAAGCCACATATCCTTCCATATAAAAATTTAAAAAATAAAATAATTCAGTATTTTTGAATTTTTACATAAAAAATTTGTTGTATGAAAAATTTGTGACCTTCAACTGAAATAATTTCAGCTATAACAGCTGCATGCTAGCTGTAGCCTGTACCTACATACACATTTTACAAACGTACATCCATGCAGTATGATCGCCATATATAGCTATAGCTATAGCTATAACTATAGCTATAACTATGAAAATTTTTCAAATCATATACACCAACACTTAGATGAAATTTATTTGCTTGTGTTGGTGCAGACACAAATACATTTCAGACGATGTTGTTGTTGTTTTCGAAAAATTTTTTTACTAAATTTGGCTCTTAAAATAAAAAAAACAATAATAATAATTCTTCAAGTTGACTTTTCTATGTCCGAGGCTAGTATTGTGTGTGAATTGGTTTTTGAGTTTTGATATGAATACTGTACTGAATATTATTTCGAGGTCTCTTCTTTTCATAACTATTTTTATTGGGGTAATTGGGAAGGTTATGCAGTAATAACACATTCAAATTCATTGCGACAGGATTCGTATTCGCGGGTGTTTCTTTTCGATCACTTGAATATTTTTGAGCAGCGCATTTACAATATTTTCTTAACAACTCTGTTAAAATAAAATCCTAAGCATTTTGTTTTGTGCTCATAGCAAGGACCTTCTTCAGCAAACCAATTACTATACTTTTCATTTTCTCCAATTTTTTTTAACACATTTTCTTCAATTTTTTTAACACATTTTTCACGTATGATTTTTTAAATATTTTTAACGTGTGTTCTTTTTTCAATAAAGCAAATACTGAATTGTGTGCTCCTACCATCACATTTGTAGTATCTGAAGAAAAGTCTATCATATTTTCTAATTTTAAATTGTTCTTTTGTAAGCAGGATTTTAATGATAAATAAAGATCTGCTGCAGATGAAGATTTAGGATTTTCCATGTCTAAAAATCTTGTTTTTAAACAGCTATTGTTGTCAACATACATCAATACAAAAGCACATTGTTTGATGGAACTGAAATCCGTCGTTTCATCCATAATTAATGAATAAAATATACTATTTTTCTTATTTCATATAATATGCAAGGACATTATTCATTATCGCCGTTGCTTTTGTAAATTTGCTGATAAATTTTTTTGCAGTATCTGAATCTTTAAATATATAGTACATATTACCAAGTAGCGGAACTAACTAAACTATGCATTAATAAAAATGGTGAATTATTCTATCTTAGGAGTTCAACTAATTTTAATTCTGCTTTTTAAATGTCATAATTACTTTCATAGTTTTTTGTTAAAATTTTTTTCTACATATATTTTTATATTCTTTTTATGTTTTATTGATTTTGAGTGCTTTTGTAGATTGATTTATGATTTATGGTAGATAATGTGAGTACAAAATTAAAAGGAGTAGTACGGGAGTATGCCTATTAAACTCGTGGTACAAATACTCCTCTCGGAGTCAAACGACAGCCCTGGTGAACAGAAAGAGTTCAGTGTCATGTATGTTAAAAAAATTTTATTTCTTTCTGTTTTGTTTTATTAAAATTCAAATGTACACACTATTAATCACCAACACTTTTTTAAAGTTATTACGCCTGAAAGATACGAACAAATAAATAATTAAAAATGACTGAGTTGCTTAATATAAATAGTATCATTTCTCGGCTTTGCTGCTAGAAGGTAAGTTATTTTTCAATTTTTTTTTAAAAGAAATATTTTTATTTAATATTCCCACTTACAATTCTTTATTGAATGCGTTATGCGTTATATTATTATTTTTTTAGACAGCGGTGATTTTATTACAGTTGTTTAATTTTAAGTTAGATTTATTTGTTTTTCAAAAAGCCAATTTTCTTAAATTTTTGTTATGTTATATTTTCCATATATCACTTATCTTCAATGATTGTGTTGTTTTAATGTGCAATTCACTCTATGTGTAAAATCTCAATTTTAAAAAATAACGGCAACGGCAGCATGTCCTTAAATGAAAACTGTATCGGCGTATTAAAATTAAAAAAAAAAAAAATTTAAATTCTAATTTTTAGAAGAATTTTTTAACATACTCCTACGTTATGTAATGTAAAATTGTATATAATCAGAATTAAAATCAGAAATACAAAAATTCGTGCAATGCTCCATACATGTTTCACCAATAATTTAAATACTTAGTAATAAAAATAAAGGATGACTTTTAAAATTATTACATTTTTATTTATTTAAAATAAATATATACATATGTATATGTATACACATATATAAATTTAGAAATTTTAACATTTCAAATTACTTTTATTAATTGATTTGATACGTAAGGTTTAAAATTAGTGTCAGATGTTGAATAAAATTAAAAAGCGAACTTTTATTTCTTTTATGAAGCTTTATTTAGATTGAAAATCAGAGATCACAACTTAGCACCTCGATGGTAATCGCACTTCTGATTCTTAATCGATCTACTTATCGATTATGGTACTCCATCAAAACTGCATTTCTTGCACTTGAGTTGGGTATATGTGCTCGGTACTCAAGTATGTAGTTTGGTGGCTCTGCTTACTGACCATAAGCAAGTACATAAAAACTAACTACACGGTTGAAAATTTGGTGTCATTTTTATAAAAAAAAATATATTCATATAAATCCATTTACTATTTTGTATAATTTCTATATAATGGATATTTATCAAAAATTATATATCAGTAGTGTAAATTTTACACATATCATGTTATAGGTGTGATATATATTTTTAATACATTTTATAGATTGGAAATATCAATTTCTTTTATAGAGTGTATATAAATTTATAAAGTAAAATTTATCTAAACAGTGTTGTCTGTAAAATTTATATGAAGCATGTGTAAAATATATCTAAACAGTTTTGTGTATAGAAGTTATATTTATGTTAATAAATGTGAACCCTTTTTATAAAGTAAATTATATAAAATTTATAAAAAACAAAATAAAACACAATTTGTTATTTTTTGAAATACATACTTTATTTCATTTTTGTATTTTTATTTACATTAAATACATATTATATAAAAATATTTTATTTTAAAATTAAGTATTCTTGGTTTGTTTTTTTGCTTATAACTGATCCATGGGATACCTATATATTCACATAATTTTTTTTGGTTTATCAGTCTAATATTACTATTTTCTTTTTTTCTTATTCTATACTGTTGATATGTTTCACTAAAACTAGTAAATTCAAAAGTTTGACAAGCCAAAAAAAATTCACTTTTATAATAATAAATATCTAAAATCTTATAAATCTGTGTTCCATCTTTTATTTCAGCCTCATAGTTCAAGATATATAAATTTTTACGAAAACTACAAAAAATTTTTAAATATGAAACAGTATAAATATTCATATTATCATCAAAATTTTCAATCAGTACAAATACATACTCTTGGTTTTTTTTCTATTGGTTTTATAAGGTACAATTTTCCAAACAAAAGGTTCTTTTCTATTTTGAAATTTTCCCAAAGAAGAGCAAAACTTTCCTGATGCCTATGTGCTAAGGTTTTTGGCAAATTAATAAAATTTCTAGTACAAGCATTCAGATTTTTGAAATATGTACTGATGTTTAGACTCGTATCTCATTCTTGAGTAGTGAATTAAAGGCCCCATTCTAGAAATAATACCTGGATAATGGATAAGCAAATGGTGCTTTGGTAAAAGTTTTACTTTAAACTTGTTAACAAGAATTTTCAAATGTTTCTCTACTAATTTTTTAAGTTTTGAAATGTTTTCATTTTTAACAGTTTTGCTTGAGACGATATTTAATATTGCTAAGATAGTTTTAATGCCTTCATACTTTTCTATTAAGTTATCTATACCTATTAAATTTTCAAAAATAAAAGGGAAGTGAATAATTAAGCACCATGTTTGTGATGCTGAAAAACTATAAGAGTCATTATTTATAGGAATAGATGGTAAACTTTTCCGAAATAAATAACCATAATCAAACGATTGTACTCTATTATTTATCCCACTCTACTAGGCACTTGAAAAACTGGGTTATGACATAAGGTATCACGCCTTCTAATAAATCGTGCATTATATCTGGTGTACTATTTTCAAAAACGTCATATGAATTAAGGCTATTTAAAATTGAGGTTTCTTTACATCATTTAAATTCTCAACATATTGACTTGATTTTCTAAGTAAATTTTTATTTTCTTGGAACATGTTTTGAATGTCCTTTTTTTGGACAGTACAGAATCGACAAAAATGGTGGGAATTGAAACTTGCTGAAAATCCCAGAAGAGAATTCGCAGCTAAATTGTCGTGACAGATACTTGTTAGTGTACCTTTAATATTTACTCCATTAATAGTAATACCATGAGTTTCTAGTTTTTTGAGATCTGTTACAATTGGCTTTAGGATAAAGTTATAGCTTACATTACTATACTTAAGATCGTTGACGTCAAAACACATCAACTACAATAGAGGTTTAATTTCAAGCTCTTTCAAAAATCAAGAACATGCAAACATACATAAATATTTTGCTTCGAAAAATTTATAAATATAGCTTTTGAAACATTCGAACTCAGTTTAAATTTTTTCCGTTTTTATTTGAATTTTCTACTATAAATCAGCTGTTTTGTTTTTTTCGAAGTAGAATGTAAGAATAAATGTTCAAAAAGAATAATAAAAATTGTAAATGCATAGCGATTATTTGAAGATAGACAAAGACAGAAGATCAATATGAATTATAATTGTATGAATGTTTTTTTTTGTAATGATGAATTTTTTCCTAGCTAAAAAGTCCTAGCTCAAAATTGGTAGAATAAAATATTTCTTTTTATGAAAATTGGGGGTGTATAGTGAGGACCTTCCAATGAAGGAATTGGTGAAGTTTCAAGTTTTCCTAGCTCGAAGGGATCATATTTAAATTAATAAACAATTAAGAAACAAAATATGTATAAATATCCAGAAATGCATACAATCATAATCAAAACAAAATTTAAAAATATCATATGGTATACAAAAACAAATATAGCATTTATAATGAATATTAGAATTATGGGAATATTTTCATTATTCTTTATATCTTCAATTTACTTTACATGCTTCTTCTTTTCACATTTCTCCTCTTGAAATCTTATACAGCCAATCATATCATGAGCTTATTCGAAGCAAAATTATTCCTCTTTTTATATTATTTTTGCAAACATACAGACATGAAAATTCAAGAATTTGAATTTAACGGCTACAATAAACCTCTATTGTAGTTGATGCTTTTTGTTGACGTTGAATAAAGCGACTAAATGTATCATATTGATTTGAGATAGAAATTTTGTAGGCATATTTCTTACTGTGAAGTAAATAGCACCAATTTTATGAATTGTTTTTCTACTGCCTAATGGATTGGTGAACTCAAAATCATCATAGTACAACTGTATCTGAATTGGATTTGAATTATCAGAAAAAAATATTAAGTTTCTGTACCTAACACCGCAACAAAAATTATTAAGTATTTCATTAGAACAAATATGATTTGTTTTGTAATATAGCTTACAAAAATCAAGATTGTTAAACAAAGCTTTTATTGTTTTTAAAATTGATACGTACTGAAAAGAATTTTGAATACCTGTTTTCTTATAACATTTGCTTCGCCTACAATACCTATTGTCATACCTTATTCCAATAGGTATTTGTTTAGGCTTTACGAAAAATAAAGATCTTGCAAAAAATGTACGCCTTTTATAAACAGAATTAAAATCCTTAATAATTTTGGAAACATCTGCATAACTAGCACTAATAACATTATTTGTTAGAATTGAATTTTGTGAATTATTTTCATTAAACGCTGCTTTACAATAATATTGAGTTATATCTGAAACTAAATCTAAAGTAAATGATAATATTTTATTAACTGTTGTATTTGGAAGCCCAAGAGAAACTATATTACGTACAAAATTTTGCCAAAATAAGGAATTGGTATTTTTATCAATATTATCTTCTTCTGAAATACTTTCATTATGTTGATAATAATTTACATTAGTTGTTGAAAATCTTTCTCCCAAATTATTCGATTCTTGTGAAATATTTTTTGTATCTATTTTCGATGAGCTAGAATCGCGTAAATAGTAGCATTTTAATGAATGCTTTTTTAAACTAGAGTATGTATTGAATATTAAATTGCAGTTTTCATTATTCATGCATTTGAGCAATCAAAATTTTGATTCTATCAGTGAATGCACAAGCTTCAAATGTTTTACTACTTTTGAAAATATTGAAGTTTTTTGTTTACAAATAAAACAAGTATAATTCATTTTTATAAAAAATATAACCGGCGTATATTAAATTAAAATTATTTAAAAAAAATAACAAAATATTTTGTCAAATTCTAATTGACTGTTTTATAGTTTTTAATTAGTATAATTCATTTTTTAAAAAAAAGTACATGTATTTTAATGTGATTTAATTTTTAATTATTATTACTTAATTCAGAAATTTTGGTAAATTTTGAGTATAATTCTCGAACTGCTGCTGTTACTCTACCAGGAGCAATATTATATATATATATAGTTTTGAATTGTAGGAATTCTGGATGATTAAGATTTTTTTTTAAGATTATTACTTTTAATGAAACCACGTGAGTCTTTTTATTACACTCTTTATTTTACACTTTGTACTGTACAACAAAATTAACAATTTGTATATCCAAAACTAACAATTTAAGTATACCAATGGACGGTCCCAATTCGAATGAATTTTATTACATTTATAGAAAAACAATTTCATTATCTCATTATTTTACATTATGCTTATACATATACATAGTACAAACAATATACATATACCTCATTAAAAATAATAATTAATAATCCAAAAAGATTGAATCATTTTACATGATTTACATTGGAGGAAATAAAAAATGCCTACAGAATGAAACTCCAAAAATTTCTTAAATTTGCATCGAATTCAATATTTAATAAAAAATTGATTTTAAAAACCATATCAACACAATTTAAAAAATCATTTGTTTTTAATGGCATCAACTCACTATCTATTACATTTAAAAATTGTTCAATACTTGCTTTACTATCACCAACAGCTATTATATAGGGTGCTTTTTGGCTTGAATTTTCCAATAATTGATCTTTTATTAAATTTTTCTATAAAAAATATATTAATTAATTTATTTATTACTTTTTTATAATCATATATGTATGTACGCTTATACAAACCTCTTTAAATATTAGCAATCGCTCAACAGCATTTTAATCTGTTAATGTGCTTAATTTTTTCTTTCTATTAGGTGCAGGAGGTGAAAGTCTCAATAGATTCAAAACAGATATAATATTTGTACTCCAATCTGAAAAACAAGACAAAAACGTAACGTAAACGTTTTAGACAAATTTCTTCTGTATTCCAATGTGGTTTTTAATTTTTCTTTTACTATATCAATTTCATCTAGCAAAGAAGAATTTTTAATTACTTCAAAATCTGTTAAAATATTTTCGTTTTCATTTATTTCAGTAATTTTTTTTTCCTTTTGTGGCACGAAATGTTGTTCTAATTCGTTTTTTCTTTTTCTATCATTTTTTAATTTATTTTGAAGGAATCCATTATTCGATGAGTTAATAAGAACATCAACTGATAAGCAAGGGAAGATTTTATTGAAGGCGATCGAAAGCTATTTGCTCATCTTTTGTAGAATTGAAACCGATTAGAGATTAGAATACGTCTTTCTTTATCAGAAAGGATTGCTTTTGTGCGAAATCTCTTAAAATTTCTACACCACATTTTTGTTTTTTAATAAATGCTTTTAAAGAGTCAGTTGTTGCTATTAAATTTGGTCCAAACTCAGCATTACACCTTCTAATTGGAGCACCAATATTTTTTTCATTTGTTTCACTGTTTAAAATTAAAATAAAATTTGGTTGAGCATAATATTGTGCAATATAATTTAGAAATATTTCTTCTTTGATTTCTATATTTAAACTGTTTTTAAAGCACAAAAAATCGTCTTCTTCAATTTCTTTATTATGTAAAACTGATTTCACAAAATCTATATATGTACTTGTTTTTTATATAAAATTTCATACAATGATCAAATCAATTCTGATTTTACACTATTTTTCGTGTGAAAAATGGTACAATTTTATAAAAGTCTATTCAATAAATTTGATTTGTATTATTTTTAATATAAATTTAGTGTAAAACGATTATATGTATATATATGAATATATCAAAAATTACCCTAAAATTTTCAACCGTGTACACAAATATCAGTCCAGCTCTGTCATACGAATAAAATTCGTTCTCTACCATCTTCAGTGGTTCGCATTCCACTTTAAATTGTAGGTGCATGTACCGGTTGTTCAAAATGCCGTTTACAGATTTTTTAAAAATTTATATGTATTTATTCAAAGTATTGTTTTCAACCATTTTTTCCATGACCTAAACGCGTTACTTCAAGCTTTTTTTTGGAATACTGTTCAAATAGCCCATTACTGCTGAATCTAAGTCTTCCTCTGAATTAAATGATTTTCCTCTGAGGTTTTGCTTGAGTCCACTGAAAAGCCAAAAGTCTGCAATAGCTAAATCCGGTGAATAAGGTGGATGTGGCACAATATTGATATTATTTTGAAGCAAATACTGAGTGGTGAGATTTGCGGTGTGCGCTGGTGCATTATCGTGGTATAAAAGAATTTCTGTTTTTTGAGCCTTTTGAAACACGCGTGGAAGACACTGTGCTGTACCATAAAGCTGTAACACTTTTCTGTCCTTCTAATTTTACTGCTTCGACCAAACCTTTCGTATTGAAAAATATAGCATAAAGAACTGTAACGTAACGGAAAATTATATATGAAAAAGATGTAGCAAGTTTTTGCACCACCTGCCTCCTAGATGGACCCCTGCCGGTCGGATCCAGCCGCTTCAGTCCTGGGGTTCTTGGGGTTATCCTCTCGGAGGTTTCCGTGCAGTTACATAAATTAGACCGGCCAAATAACAAACATCAATCAAGTAAAAGAAACCACAAGATACAGCAGAGAGAGAAAAAAAAAGAAATACACCGTCTTGAGGTTACCTCCTGGGCGAAAAGAACTGCAGTGAAAGAAAAGAAAATTACGCAACCGAAAATTCAGCGACCTTCATCTGCCATCGCCGACATCCATCCCCACGATTCCCCAGTCTCCTATTCATGCATGGTACCTTTTTTTTTCTTTTTTTGTTGTTTTTTCCTTTGTTTTTTTTTTTTTTTTTTGTATATAAAGATACTTTTTGTTGAAATTATGATTCATATAAATTCATATTCAAAAATCTAAATATTTTTTTTTCTTTTTCTATTATTGTTGTAAATTTCAATGGAAACGTTTTATTTATACAGTTTTTATTTTTTTTTTTTATTTTTCTTTTTTTTTTTTATATATACATAACTAATAATATAATGACAATGATAATTTGTATTAGAATTTATTATTCATTAATAATAGTTCCTTAACTTCCTTTTTTCTTTTTTTTTTTTTATATACATATATATATACAGCTACGGCCAACTAAATAGAAACACCTTATGCTACAAGAAATAAACGAATGTATTTTTTCTTAAGGAGCATATACCTCACTTCTTTTTTTATTTTTGACATTCTACTTCTGTTGTCTATTAAAAAGTATTACTAAAAAATGTTACTCGGGATTTTACAGATTTAGGTAAACATTTCAAATAAAAAGTGCGCAATTTGAAGGGGACAGCTAAATAGAAACACGTTATTTTATTTTTTTAAAATTAAATTTTATTCCTGTTTTTATTAATGTTATTAAGTAAAATAATATGTACATAGTCTATTTAATTTCAATATTTTGTTGGGAATCCACTTTGTTTTAAAACGGCTTCACAACGACGCTTCATAGATTTTATCAAGTTTCGGCATCGTTCTACTGGTATTGCTTCCCATTTGTCCTTAACAGCATCGAAAAGGTCATCCATATTACTAATATTCATTGTGGAAATCTCTTTTTTGACATCTCCCCATAAGTGCTCTATTGGATTAAGATCCGCACTCGACGATGGCCAATCTAAAACATCTATTGCGTTTTCTTTGAAAAATGTTGAAACTTCCAAATGACCGGTAAATTTTCGTCTGTCCATGGTAGCATTACATCTCTCAATATTTCTATGTATTTCTCTTTCGTCAGAATACCTTCAATTCGATGAATAGGACCAACACCATTCCACGAGAAACAGCCCCATACATTTATTGATCCTCCACCATGTTTAACGACAGGTGTCGTGTATTTAGGATCAAATGCCTTGTTTTTCTGTCGTCGAACGAACTTCCTGCCATCAGGACCCATTCTATTTATTTTAGTTTCGTCGCTCCAGAGCACAAATTTCCATTGGTTTTCAGTCCAATTTAAATGAGACTTCGCGAAATGTTTTCTTTTCTTTCTATTTTTTCCAGATACCAATGGTTTTCTTCTGGAAATTCTGCCATACAGCTCTGCTTCATTTAATCTTCTTCTCACACTTCTTACTGACAAATATTTATCAAAATTCTCTTTATTTTCACCACCAAAAACCTTCCGGTTGATATCAGTTGCACTTTTTCTTGGATCCGCTTTAGAAATCCTGGCTATTAAACGGTCTGTAGCGCTAGATGTTTCACGAGGTCTTTTTTTTCTTGGTATTTTTTCACAAGTTTCATGAATTTCGAAATATTTTATCGCATTATACACTTTTTTTACCGAACAGTTCAAATTACTTGCAATTTCTCTGTATGACATATCATTTTTTTTTAAGATTCACTATTGCTAAGCGTAATCCACTATCGCAGTGTTTTCCTCTACCCATTTTTAAATAATTTTACTTCTGAATGTTATTAGACTTTCAACTACATCAAAATTACGCTGCAAAAATACGTTAACAATGATTTCGCTTGCTGTTTAAGTCTAAAATACAAATTGTTTCTATATAGCTGTCCCCTTCAAATTGCGCACTTTTTATTTGAAATGTTTACCTAAATCTGTAAAATCCCGAGTAACATTTTTTAGTAATACTTTTTAATAGACAACAGAAGTAGAATGTCAAAAATAAAAAAAGAAGTGAGGTATATGCTCCTTAAGAAAAAATACATTCGTTTATTTCTTGTAGCATAAGGTGTTTCTATTTAGTTGGCCGTAGCTGTATATATGTATATAAAGCCAAATATCTTTCAAAAAGGAAAGAATTTGAATATTCAATATATGTATAAATTCATTATTTTATGTTTGAAGCAAGAATTCAATTACTCTTTTACAAAAATTTTTTAAAAAAAATTATGAAGAAAAAAGGTTATACCTAAAAAAAAACTATAGAATATAAGTTCGTTCTCTTTGTTTTAACAAGAAATACTTTTTTGTTTTATTCCTTTTATATCTCGTATTATAATAATACTATTGACTACAAAACTAATGAAATAATAATAATTATTTTTTTTTTCTTTTTGTTTTTTTTGAAACCAATAATACAAAATTAAGTTGTTTGTACTTATCTTAAAATTAAAACTCCTGCGGATGAGGTGCTGAAGGATCCGCTGAGCCGATCTGGCCAGATGGGTCTGCAGTGATTGTGGTTGTTGATGGGAGCGCACTTGTTGAACTATAACGATGATTCGCTGATTCTAATTTTGTTGTTTGCCTTTTTTTTTTTTTTTTTTTTTTTTTTTTTTTTTTTTTTTTTTTTTTTTTTTTTTTTTTTTTTTTCAAAAAGAAAAGAAGGTTTAAAATTATACGTCCCTTATATATACCTCTTACTTAGCATATTACTCGTCTCTTAATTTCCTAAAATAAGGTAATTAAAACAACATTTAAGATACTAATACCCGGCAATATGCATGAAGGTATATGAACCATCACAGAATATTCTGGTATATTCCATATATTACTTGATGAGTAATATATAGCGAGTAGGTAATCTCAGCATGTTGGATACATGACACAGTGTGCGTGAGATAAATGTTATATATTATTACGCTATTTACATGAGTAAATAGGCCGTAATAAGTTTATATGGGTCGAATAATATATAACCAATTTATATGGGATAACTAATATGAATATTAAATGATATATGAAGTATGACGTATTTGCCGACGTTAGTTATAAGAGAATTTTGAAAAATTCAAATTTTAATAAAAAAGGTAGGTAATTAAAAATAAGAGAATTTAGATGAAGAAGAAGAAGAAACAATTTAAGTTGAATAATTCTCTTATTATTTTTTCCTATAAATCGCGTGATTTTTAAAATATAGAAAAAAAAAATCACGCCATTTATAGAACAATGTGATGAATTATGCATTTTTGTTGCGCGTGTGCAACAGATTTTGGGTTACAGTTCATTTTTTGGAATTTTAAGTTGCAATTCCAATGAATTGCAGACTTTATTTTTCCAATATGAACTGAATTAATAAATTTTTAATGTACAGCCATCTGTATTTTGTACAGTGGTGTACAGAAAAATATGCTCATCAAAAAATTCAATATAGCTGTCGCAACAACACAAACTTTTCCACTGACCTGTCGAGGTGGAAAAGGTTGGAAAACGGCAGCAGGCAAATGAAAACCGGAAAAACGTGGGGCTCGTCCACGCCCTGAGAAAGAGTCTCATGCCAGAACAAGTAGGCAAGCCGGGCTAGAGCAAAAAAAAAAAAAAATGGAGACGCAAAAACTATGAAGTAGATTCACACACACCCTAATCAAGATCCAACGAAAATCCTATAAGGATAACTTCATACACCAGCACGCACAAGTCAAGTATGGCCATGAGTAATTCACAAAGAAGGCATAACCACAAGAGGTTTGAGAAAAAAAAATAAAAAAAATCATACAAAAGAATCAGTTGGGTTCGCGAACCAGTCCACAGCACCTTCGTCTGGGAGGGTACAGCGAACCATTGAGATTAAGCAGGTTAATGAGCAAAGAAAATAATAAAAATTCCTTGAGCAAGAAAAAAAACTGACCGATGATTGCGTATAACTGAAGTAAGCAAGGCAGAGATAATTGGCAAAAAAAGAATAATAAATTTATACCCAAATAAAGATGAGGTAAATTAAGTGGTGTTTTAGGATTTTAAGTCTTTCGCATGAAAGGTACCTACATATTTACCCTGCAGGTCCTCCACTTCATACATGCTTCCACCAATGCATCTTTTAATTCGGCATTTTAAAAACTTCTTAGCTAAAACTATCGCACAGTAACACAAACAGTAGTTTTCACAATTCAATTTTGATTTTTTTTTTTCAAATTTAAAAAAAACAATCACTAATACTGTTACACCCCCATCTTTAGGTTTAATGTTCTCACCAAAAAAAATTTTTATAATTTGTTTTTTTTTTTTATTTCGTATGTAACAAAGATTATGCATATTGTTACAATTACAAGTGTTAAGGCAATATTTCGTCTTTATTTAATTTATTAACAACAACAGAACAAATACCACGTTTTTATCTTACTATGTCAGCAAATGGCTGTCATCTTATTATTATTCAGCAATAGATTACCACTTCGCTTATTGATTCTTAAGCAAGGTCTTTACAGGGTTGACAGTTCGGCCATCCTATTCTAAGACGTCCTCGTCTTCATCGGAACTTTCATCGTCTGGTGGTAACGTACACAGAAAAAATTATCTTATGTAAAATTGCCTAAGCTGCATTTTGTATTTTTTTTTTATATGAAGTTCTGAATTTTTGGTGTTTTTATCTTAAAAATATGCAAAACCATACAATGACTTTGTAAAGCTTTATTGGCTGAAATGCCCAAAAAAAATTTGCCAATTTAGCATTTTATATTTGGGCAAATTATAATAAATATTAGGTAATTTACATTAATTCTATTAGGCAATGTTTACAAATCAATGTGTAAAAAAAATGTCCGAAATGCGCGGGAGTGTCACCTAATTTCTATGGTGGCTTACACAAATATTTGGGCATTTTAGTCTTGCACTGTTTAATTCTATAAAACCTGACTTAAAATCACCATAAGCATAAGGCAACTTATACAAAGCTATGTAAAATTTTACAAATTTTAAGTAAACACCGTTATTCTTGTTTTGTTTTTATTTCTTTTCATTTTCTAAGAAAAAATCGCATGGAAAAATTTGCCTTATTTATTTGGCAGTTTATACTGGATTCTTTGGAAATTTATACTAGCATTGTGTATTTGAACAAATTTTATTTAAATTGCCTAAACGTATAAGGCAACTTATACAAAGCAATGTATATTATTACTTTTTTCTATGCAACTGCAGTTATATTTTCTATTACTTTTGCAATGTATGTACGAATTGTTTAAAAAAATATGAATTTAAAGTCATTTCAAGTTAGGTAATTAGTGGTGAAGTGAAGTTAAGTATAGTGACAATATTAATTAATATTTTTCAATTGTTTTGAAAATGGTTTGAGTGAATTTAATTACATAGTTAATTTCAAATTCAGTTTTATATACATATACGGTAAGAATTAGGCTGGAAAGTCATACTGGAGCATAAATTAGGAATATGGCAAAATGAATGTGTAAGCTTATTAATTTTCATATTTTCCATATCTTTTATATGTATCGTTCTAGGGAATTTATTATCTTATTCCAAAACCTAATGATAATAGCCCAATGTCTTCGATTGATTCTTGGCTGGAAAAATTAGCAAATCCATCCTCTTCCACCTCTGCTTCAGAAGTTAGTGTGAGTATTTAATATGTTATTATTTTTCATTTGTATTGATTATAATGAAATTATTTATATAATAATAAATTATTGAAAACTTTTTTAGCAAACAACAGTTTTAAACATATTAAAAAAATCCGAAGCAGGAAAATCCACAATGGAATCCTATAAAAATAAAAAAGTCCTATCAGCTGACGACAGAACTTTTATAGTTCATAATATAATTCAATATTATATTGAAAATGATTTACATTTATCTGTGAAACAATGTCGGGAATTGGCCGAGCAAATTGTGGCTATTTTTCCATCTGAAAATATCGTAAGAATCTTCTTGTAAATTTATTAAAGATTTTTAAATGCACTTCTTTTTTGTTTTTTCTTAATTTTTTTTTAGAATACTTATTTCATTCCTAGCCACAAAAATTGTCCACCTAAAGCCAAATTGTGGGATTGGTACCAAGGAAGGAAAAGTATCCAGGTGTTGAAACTATCATTCAAGATTTAAAAATGATACAATAAATTACATTAAACGAAAATTTAAATAAAATAATTATGTATATTAAAACTGATATAGAATGAATTTTAATTAAAATTAAGTACTTTGCACCATGAATTATTATAATTTTTTATGAACATTTTAAAAAGTGTAAATCTTATTTTGTAGTCCATTTTTGAATCGTCTTAATATTTTGCCTTTTAATTTTACCTTTTAATTGTTTTCAAAACTAAAAATAAGTATTGGAAGAATTATTCTTTTAAAGTACAAATTCCAAACAGGAGAAAGTGATTTTTGTATAACGATACTGTTGAACGCACTGATTACGAATATGTACCTCTTTATTAGTGAAAATGTTCTTTTAAGGACGAAAAAAGACTACTATACATATGACTTAAAGAGGTACATATTCATAATATGTGCGTTCAACAGTATCGTTATAGAAAAGTCACTTTCTCCTATCTGGAACTAGTACATCGGAAGAATAGCCATTTAAAATTTGCTTTATTATTGCTGTGTAAACTGCCAAAATATTTTGTATTTCGCCCAATCTTTCTTGTGTAAATTGCCTAAGTATTTTGCAAATGGCCTTATAAATATTAGGTAAATTGCCTAAGCATTTTGCAAATGGCCTTATAAATATTAGGTAAATTGCCTAAGTATTTTGCAAACTGCCTTATAAATATTAGGTGAATTGCCCTAATATTCTGCAAGTTGCCTTATTAATATTAGGTGAATTGCCCAAGTATATTGTGGTTTACCAAAGAAATATAGATTACGTTGTCTTATGAATTTTGTAAACTATACTAGTATTTTGCTAACTTGACATATTAAAAAGAATGGTGTTTCACCTAATTTCTTCATGGCAAATTGTCGAAAACATTAGCTGGCTGAAAAATGCCGTAAAAATTCGGCAAAACATATTATGATTTTAGGTATTTCAACATAAGTTTTTCTTTCAGTGTACACTATCGTTTCATGTTATCTGATGAGTATACCCCAACATATGGTTTCTGCGTTCGTGGTGCTTCTGGAAGATCTTCGATAACGTACCTGTCATTGGGCAACACCTTGGTGATTATATACGGCCCTTTGTAAACTGGTTCCAACTTTCTCGATTCTCCCGTCGCAAATGGTTCATTATGTATCACCACAATATCATCTACGTCATACTTCGTTGGAGGTTTATGTTTGGCGTCATATCGTTCTTTCCATTTAGCGGTCTCTCTTTCGATACGTTGAGCGGCTTCTTTTCGTCGGCCCTCCAAAGATATACTCGTGTTTTCTTCAGTTTGATCAGCGTTGCCAGACTGAAGATAGCAAAAATCCCGAATTAGAGACCAAAAAAACCCGATTTTGCCCAAAAAATCCCGATTTTGAAATGAATTAAAACAACATTTTTATTTGATAAGATTGATAAGATATTCGTCTTTATTGTAAAAACTCTAATGTAGTTCACAAAAGAAAAAAAACTATATATTAAAATTTATTAAAAAAAAAATAAACAAAAAAAAACTTACTGAATCAATTAACAAAATGTACAGAAAAAAAAAAAACAGTCTTCAGTATTAAAAAAATATACATATGAAATATAATAATATATAAAAATAACAAAAACAAAAAAAAAGCAAAAAAAGACAAATTTAAAGAAAACTAAATAGTTTTCAATTTTAAAATATATGTATAAGTAAATGTAATTAAGAAATATACAGTCATTTCCCTTTTTTTTGAATTTATTCACATATGTCTTTATTATACATACTACTGTTATGTAAATTAAGGCATTCTTTCGAATTAAATTCAAAGCATTTTTGATGTTTTAATAAATTCTTCGTATGCATTATTCCTTTTAAAGTATCATTACCTAAGCGATTTCTTAATTTTGTTTTATTCAGGTTAATTGATGAGAAAGCCCTTTCAGCAGCTGCACTAGAATGAGGTAAACAGAATATAATCTGAAGAAGTTTTTTTAGTTTTGGAAAAGCAAATACATTGTTTTGTAATTTCTTATTGCCAATCACTTTCCAAAAATTTTCAAATTCCTCTCCAGAAATATCTGAAAAATCTAAATTCCTCAGTTCACGATATTCCCGGTCTAGTTCTGTTACTTCATCATTATCGAAATAATTTTTAAAGTAGCGATATAAAGGAATAATAGAAGGATACAGCGAGTTTTTTATAGCATGTGGTTGAATTAAATTCATTGCTTTAAGAATGCTACCTTCATTTTCAAATGAAATTCTAAGTTTTATTCCGTCACAAAGCATAACTAAAAATTCTCGACAATTTAATTTAAAAGATAACAATTCTTCTGGATCAATGTTATTTTCTAGTAATCTATCTATAACTTTAGCTCCAAAATATATGTTATCTAAATTTACATAATTATTTTTATCTTTATAGTCTACATCAAATACAACTGTATGTTTCCCAATTACATCTCTTTTTACAAAACAGTCTAAAATAGTTTTATATGTATTTTCAATACGCTCATATAAAACATGAATTTTTATAGATTCAGATTGCATTTCAGTGTTTAGTTTTGTAATAAAAGGTAAAAAATAATCTAAAAATTCGAAGTACAAAATTGTAGTTGGTTTCGAAAGTATGTTGAAAATATTTTCACACACTTTTTTATTCATATCTTGTTCTAGAAATGATCCAGTAAAATATAAAAGTAGTGCTTTATATTGCTCTAAAATCCTTTTCACAACTGCGACTAATGATAACCATCGAGTTTGACTAGGATGCAGTAATTTGTGTGGCTGTAATTCTAAATAGCTTTGAAATTCCTTGAAAATAGTTTGTCTTTTAAAACTACAATGGAAGTATGTATAAATATCACGACACAAGATTTCGAGACAGCTTGGCAGTTTTTCTACAGCTTTGCTGGCTATTAAATGAAATGAATGACAAACACATTTCATTACAAATAAATCTGGAATTTCTTTTTTTAATAAAATCGCTACAGAATGATTTTTGCCCGTCATAACATTTGCTCCGTCAGCGGCGAATCCAATGAGATTTTTTTTGTATGGTATTTTGAATTCATTGAAAAAATGCGTCAGGGATTTATGCATACTACTAGCATCTGCATTCGGAACTTCTAACAATGTCAGGAAATCATCTCTTACATTGAAATTTACAACATACCTTGCAATTACAACCATGCTTTTTGTGCAACTTATGTCCGTTGATTCATCCGCTATAATTGAGAATTTTTTGTTTTGTAGAAGTTTAATCAAATTTTCAAAACCAAATTTGCCTGTAACATTTTGGACCATAGCAGTTATTTTTGTTCTGTTTAATGCAAGTTTCTTTACAATTTTGGAATCACTAAAGATGTCTTTTAATAATTCGGATAAATGATCAAATGTTGCAAATGATATGTTATGTTCAGCTGCAAAAGCTGCTAATTTAATTTCAGCTGTTTTTGCCTTTATTTCGGTTGTATCATTATTTGTATTGAATGTGATCTTTGGTTGACTTGCAATAGATTTCATGGCGATAATGTGTTTTTGTCTTTTAGAATGTCTTAGTAATTCTGATTTTCCAGGAGTTAGTGATTGTCTACAAACTTTGCAATAAGCCTTTTGCTCCCGCTCTGATAACCAACCACTAAACTCTTCTAAGAACTCCCACTTGCTATTGTATTTACATTCATTTTTATAATTACGTCTTTTTTTTTTAACAACATCTTCCTTATCGCTGTCTTCGTCGTAGTCGCTTGTTATTGAATCTAATTCTAAATCTATATACAAAAAACATTTTTTAATTCTTAATTAATTAATTCTTAAAAAATAATGCATAATATAAATTATATTTGTTACAACTTACCCATGTTTTAAAAAAAAAATTTGATCAAAACCACAATCACATCACATCTCAACTGCGTCTTTTTGTTATGTCAAATTTGAAAAGAGCTAACTAAATGAACTTAACGAATCAAACTTCAAAGTGCAGAAAAACGAAACGAAGTAAGTTGCGTTTACTAGTTGATTTAGAATAGCAGCAAAGTAGTTTGCTGCTGCGTTTAGGTTTACATTACAATTTACATGTTGGATTTATAAATGTTGAAGAAAGTAAGTTGAATTTCAACCGCACATGCGTCATGCAGTCAAATATGAACATAATTTTAAATTAATTTGTACGCAAATCGAACTAAGCAAAAAATCCCGGATTCAGCTTGAAAAGTCCCGATGTCCCGATGAAAGTAGAAAATCCCGGAAATCGGGATAAATCCCGGACAATGGCATCACTGAGTTTGATCAGCATCTTGTAGTGCAACAATCAATTCATTTGTCAATATGTCTCTAGGTTTGTAATCGAAAACTAATTCACTTGGTAATCGCTTTGTCGTTGCATTCAGTGTAGTGTTAATGGTCCACTGTATCGCACGCAAATGTTTATCCCAATCTCGGTCATTATTTCCCACCATTGTTGCTATCGATGCTCGTACAACTTGGTGAACACGTTCCACTTGTCCATTCGCACGTGGAGTGCTTTATGTTCCATTTATAACAATACTTTCCAAGTGCTTTCGACGTAAATGCAGTACCTCGATCAGTTACGATGTTCATTGGAAGTTCAAAATAATTCGACATTTCACTCAGTACCGCCAGAACTGGTTGAGTTACTGTACTTTTGACTGCCCGTAAGATCACGTACTTCGTGAACGCGTCAACTGCAACTAAAATGTGAGTGTTGCGTCTATTACTGATCGGATACGGTCCCTCATGATCTAAGTGTGCTGTCTGAAATGGAGTTGGAATTCGTAGCATAGAATGTAATTCACCTTCACGACGTCCTCCTTGTTTTTTTAAATAGCAACATTGTATGCATGAAGCAATATAACCCTTTATATAAGTACGCATTCGTGCGAATCAAAATTTACGTTGGCAAGGTTATTAAGTTCTGTCGATTGACAGATGTCCTGCATCATCATGACATATTTTGACAATACGCCATGTTACTGCACGTGGTACAACCCATCTGTTACCGTTAGTATTTTTTCGAAAAAGACCATTTTTCTGAACAGTAACTTTGGCGAACTTGTGTATCGTCTGAACTTTTTTGATTTTTCTGTAATATGTTAATGGTTTCTTTGATCTTTTCGTCTTGCTGCTGCATGGTCATTAGCCAATCTTCTTCACTCAATTGAATTTTCAAAATATCGTTACCAACTGTGTCTGCTTCAGTTGCTTGTTCAATAGGTCGTCGGCTCAGAGCGTCTGCATGTCGATTGCTACCTCCAGATCGATATATCAATTCAAAATCATATTCGCTCAATTTCAACCACCAACGTGCTATTCTTCTTTGAAGTGGTTTGGACAACTTAGTCGTACTAACAGCTGCACAATCAGTTAAAACACAAAATCTTTTGTCCATAATGTAAGATTACGATCTTTCCAATTATTCCACAATTGTAAGAATTTCGAGCTCATAGCTTGAAAACTTTGCTTCGCTTGTTGTTGTATGTCGGCTATAATAATGAACTGGTCGTAAATTCTTGTCTTCACCTTGTTGCAATTTTATTCCGGAATTGCCGAAAGAACTTGCGTCTGTATAAATCTGGTGCTGTGCAGTTGGATCGTAAATCGTCAAAACTGGACGTTCTGTCAGTTTGGTTTTCAATAATTGAAATGAATTTTCTTGTTCATCGGTCCATACAAATGGTTCACCCTTCTGTAATAACCTTGTAAGTAGTCTCGCTATCCAAGCATAATTGCAAATAAATTTTCGAAAGTAGCCACTGAGGCCTAAAAATTGTCGCAATTCATGAACGTTTTCTGGTTGTGGAAATTCGGTTACACTATTAATTTCATTTCGACTAGGTGCAATTCCGTTTTCACTTACTTCATGTCCTAAAAATGTAATTTACCGCTGGAAAAATTCACATTTATCACGTTTAAATGTAAATCCACCCACCTTACAAAGTTGCTCGTATTATTAACACTTGCTTTGCACAACATTTGTAGGCGATTTCGAGTCCCAGAGCCAAATGTTCAAGAACCAATTCCTCTTGACACCGCAGATACCAACCAAAATGCAGAAAACCTTGGCCAAAGCACAGAGGCTGTTAATATTAGAAATAGGATTAGAAATAATTTATGTATTATATAGGGAATAGATAGTGTAGATAGTATGTTGATAGGTTTAATTAATTTAAGATATTTTGATAAATAAAAAAAGTATTGAAAAATTAAATACAAAGGCTTTTATTCAAAAACAGTCTTCATTTTTATAATAATAATAATCATAATAATAATAATAATAATAATAATAATAATAATAATAATAATAATAATAATAGAAAACAAAAATAGCCTTCATAACTTAAATCGATAAAAATAACAATATTTTTATACCTACAATAAGTTCATATTGGTACACTTTAAAAATAATTAAAAAAAATAGTCTTCATCACTTAAATAAGTAGACAAAAATAAAATTAACAATTACAATCACAATTTAATTTTGCTCTTTGAATTTCGTTTTCAGTTTGTTTAACTTCTAATTCCAGTCTTCTTAGTTCTAATTCTTGTTGTTTCAATTTCCTGTTTTGTTCATCATTTTTCACTAATTGTTCTGCAAATTTCAATATTTCATTATTAAATCTCACTTGTTCTGTGTACGATATTTTTACAAAATCAAGATGTTTATTTTGAATTTTAATTTGTTTTTCCAATAAAGAATTTTTGGTGTTTGCTGTTACAGTTGTAGAAGCATTTAAAAAAGAATGAGTATTAGTGGATGTTGCATTTTCGTTTAGAAATGCAGAAGAATTTTCACATATGGAACTTGTAAATGGTAATTCTTCCATAGTAAACATATCATTTGAGGTTTCTTCAATATGATTACTACTACCAAATGTTTTTACACCTCCAATTCCATTAATTGTGGTTTCAAAGCCACATGCGAAAGTGACAGCTCAGATGCTGTCACCAAGAAAATGGCAGTTTTTGGTGATTTTTTTGGTGACAGTCACCATACGTGAACAGAAATTGCTGGTGACTGTCACCGATCACCTTACGTGAACCCAGCCCTAATTTCGTAAAATATTTATTACCTTGTAACATACATAACTGTTCTTCAACAATAGGTATTTGGTAGGGCTGTTTTATTGTCTTCGCATTCAAGCGCCTATAATCAATGCACAACCTCGGCTAACCATTGGATAGTTAGAAATGAAGTCACTAATATGAAAACATGAGGTGTTGATTTGAAGAAGTCAATGTCTTTTAATCTGAGAGAATTTTCCTCAAGTGTACATAATATTAATCTCTTCAAAATAAGTTAATATGTTTCTTTACATTGAAAAAAAAGTTTTTTGGCTTTATATCATTATCAAAATTCATTAATTTTATGGTCATTTTTTTTTGAACTAGGGAAATATTTTTCTGAGTGTAGGTATATATTTATAATAATGAAAAGGTTGTACAAAATAATTTATTTATTATTACTTATCAGTTATAATTTATTACTAAAATAACTAATATTTTGCATGTTTTATCCTTCTATTACTAAGGGAGAGAAGAAGACAGCGAAAAGGTTAGAATGAAAAACAGTTTTAAAAATATGTCTACCACATACGTAGTTCAGGTTTTTTTTCCTTATATTATATTAGCATTATAGCATATAGCATATTAGCAAATAAATCTATAAAATCTGCTTAATTCAATTTACTTATTCCTTTTTACCTATATCTTACATATTTCATGAATAATGAAAATGAAATCTAAATACAGTGCACTGATCTAGAATCAGGTTCAGAATCTGTGGTTGAGTATAATTCAAGGTAAGTTTAATTTTTTCATTGAAACATATTTGTCTAATATGTAGCTGGCGTAAGTACATTTGCTACAACTTTTCAAAATCTTTACTTAAAAAAAAATGATTTCATAGAATTCAATGAAAAAAAAATGGTATCTATACTCGATAAATTTTTGTTTTTGTAATTTATATACCTACACTCAGAAAAATATTTCCCTAGTTCAAAAAAAAATGACCATAGAATTAATGAATTTTGATAATGATATAAAGCCAAAAAACTTTTTTTTCAATGTAAAGAAACATATTAACTTATTTTGAAGAGATTAATATTATGTACACTTGAGGAAAATTCTCTCAGATTAAAAGACATTGACTTCTTCAAATCAACAGCTCATGTTTTCATATTAGTGACTTCATTGCTAATTCAAACCAAATAAAATTTTCTTCAGAATATAGGCTTTTGTTTTTTGTTTTGAATAATATTTTCCATATAAAGAAGAATTGTTCTTTATAATAATTTCTTCAAATTAGGTAAAATTTTCTATGAAAGGAAAAAATTGTTTCTTTATATTTAAGAACTATTCATTTATGTGTATGTATTAAATAAAACCAAATTTATTTTATAAGAAAATTTTTATTTTATTATTATTATTATTATTATAAAATTATTCAAAATAAGTTCGCTTACTTTCTAAAAAAATGTTTTCGGCTTTAAAAGAACTAAATTATTTACTTTATATAAATGTACAGGAGGACATTTTATGTCCTCCATATTTAACAAAATTATATTTCCTAACTTCTTTCCTATTACATATGACAAATAATGCTTTTTGAAACAAAGAACTTCAAGTTCTTCACAAATTAAACGTATTATTTCATTATATTTCAAAATCTCCTTAATTTCAAATGCTTTAAAATTAGGCTTGTAAATGTATATTATGTAACCTTGTTTATACAAAGTCCCATCGTTTTCTACGCTTGAATAACATAAAGTTGTCAATAAATCATCATTACTTAAATTTACTGTTATAATATTATAAAACATTGAGTTTTTAATTACCCATTTTTTATTACTAAATATATTAGAAACGTGTTTAAAATTCGAAATATAGTCAACGAAAACTAAAGAATATTTTCGAGATATTGAAAGTGCTGTATTTTTCTTTGAATTCATGTTTTTCGTATATGATTTTAAATATCTGTGTTTTGATTCAAAAGAGAAAGTCCAAAAGTATTTCAAAGGACCTGATTGTTTTATAATGCTACAATAATGATTTAAGAAATGATGTTTCGGTTTGAGTGTGTCGGAGAAAACTTTTGTATACTCCCTATTATGGTATATTATATGTTTTTCTAAATTTATAATATCAAGTTCAGTATATTCACATAAAAGTAGTAAGTCTAAGAGCTCTAATAAATTAATTACAAATTTCCATAATACATCACTTTCTTCAATTCTATCTCCAATCATCAATGGGAAAAAATGTGCAAAAGTTAACATTTCCCTTGCAGTTAATTTAAGATTAAATTTTTTCAAATGATGCAACTGTAAAGGAGGAGATGAATTTCCATTTTCGGTTTCACCATAATTAAAATGTTGTTTTCTAATATTTAGCAATTCTAAATCAAATGTTTTATTTTTGATATAACAGAGGATAATGTTACATAAATCATATTTCAAAACTCCTTCCAAAACATCGTGAAGAATATCAACCGAAAAATTTTTGGTGACATGAAAACTATTGATATGATTGAAAATAGAATTTTCTCTTACGCCAGTTTCGTCTACGTTATTGATATTTACATCGTTTACATAATTAATTTCATTTCGTAATAAAATATCTTTTTCTAGAAATGAAGATCGACTTTCAATTTTACTGATTTTACAAAATCTACAAAAAAACTGAAGAAAAAGAACGTGAAAAACCTAATATATTATTCAAGGCTAAATTGTCTCCAACAATCAAACCCATAACAAAATAAACTTTTAAAATTCCTGTTTTTGTTTTAATTTCTATACCATTTTTTTCCAGTTCGTTTAAAATTTCCATAAGTTTGAAAAAGCATCTGTCATTCCCGAAATTTTTTACATCTTTTGATTTAAATAAGCCAGCCAAAAATATATTATGTAATTTATGCTTGAGTGATGTTGGAGCAGTAGGAAATGAATAATATATTGCTAAAAGCGAGGAAGTATGCGGTCCCAAAGGATTATTCACTTCGAAATCATCAAAGTAGAGAAAATATGGAATTACTGTTTTGCTTTTAAACTTACTTATTTTGTCTTTCCAAGTTTGACCGCTTATAAAATTGCATATTTCAGATTTAGTTGATAACATTTCATAATTTTTTTTATAAACTTCAAAAACATCTTGAATTTCGAAGTATTTTTTTAATTGAAATATCGGTTGTAAAACTCCTTCTGTTACAGTTGCATCTAAAGTGTTAACATTATTCGAAAATACATTTGATATACGATTATCAATTTTAACAATCTGCGGTTCCCGGTAAATATTATGTTTTTTAATTTTTTTAATTAATTTATACTCGGAATTACAGTCTGAAAACGGATTTTCACAAAAATTAACAATTTCTTGTAAGTTATTACGTATTGTATCAATATTTTGTGAACTCAAATTGTGCAATATTTTTTGCACTTCTTTTTTAATGCAGTGAGTTATGTTAGTAGTCACATCTTCTTGTATATTTACCACTTCTTTTCGCGCAAAATTTTTTTTAGCGTAATATTTTAGACTAAATTCAAGTGCATTTCTTCTCAACTCACTCAAACTCATATTTATGTCATTGTTTAAATCATTATTGTGTGTAGAAATCTTATCAGAGTTTTGATTTTCGATTTTATTTTTATTCAAATGTTTTTCAAAGTTTGGATCTTTGTTCTTAATCTCTATTTCATTCAAATTTTCGGAATGTTTTTGAAATTCATTTCGCATATGCTTACTAAAACTCTTAAAACTAGAAAATGTTTGATAACATGTTTCAAAACCACATTTGTAATTGTAATTCGGAGGTAATTTATGTAAGAATTTAAATGACAAAAATAGTGTTCACATTTATTAAAATTTTGAAAACAAAGAAAACAAGAAATTGCCATTTTCAAACAAATTATATTAATTATTTTTTATATCTGTCAAAAGTGCAGATACAGAACTTGATTTTATATCACACTTCAAATATATATTAAAAAAATAATGTTGAATGAATGTCCAAACTAAATTACATTCTTTTGGATATTGGAAATCTAGTACAATAAAAATTTTGAAACATGTATCAATACATTTAACAATATTGTCAAATTTATAAAATGTTTCGAAAAAATAAACATAATACTCTTTTAAATTAAACACATCATCTCCAATGGCACAAATAATCGGCTGAATTGTATCTTTACAATCAAATTTTTTGTCCACCAAAAACTTAATATTGGATTTTAATTCGGAATGTGTTGAAGTACTAATGAGAAAAGCGTTTCTTGAATCCAAAATAGAAAATTTTATTAGTTTTTTCTTCGTACCCGCAACAGTAGGTTCAAATTTTCTAGTAGTTGGTACAAGCAGAGCGTGTAAAAGTAATGAAATCAAATTGTTTCTAACATCTACAAAAAAAAAAAAAAGAACACTAAATGATTTAAAGTAAAAATTAATGAAGTATAGTATACCTGATCCAAAATTTCCATTATTAAATTTTTGTAATAGTTCCACACTGTAAGGATCCTTAATTCTACTCTGCATTAGTGGCAAAATATTTTCCGTGAAATTTTCCCACTTTTCAAAAATAGAATTTTCTTTTCCTGGGTGAAGTTTGCTAAAGTCGAAATCTATCTAAATGAAAATATGTTAAAATTTAAAAATATTATAGCTACTTGTTTTTTTTTTCTTAAAAGATAAAAGTGGAGACAGACCAATGAATGACCGAATGACTGTTTGTACAAAGGCCATTCCTGTAGTATATCACAGAGACTGGATGAGCTTTTCAAAGACTCTTGTCTAATTTTAAAAGTTGAGTCCCACTTTTTCCGTATTTCATCAATTGGTTCAATATTGTACTTTAACCAATTTTTATTTTCAGTCTCTGTTTCACTTGGCGAGTAGTTTTCTGAAAATTCAGGAGACTCTTCTAACTTTTGCCGTTCTTTCAACAGTTTTTGATTTTCTAAAACTCCGTCCACTCTTAATTTGTGTAATGATGCGTGGTATTTCGAGTACAAACTTCCTCCAGGTTTTCGTCCTTTTTTATGAATATAATAAATGTCCTGAAAAATAAGTCGTGTCTCATTTACAAATGAAATTGTATACATTATAATGAATACTCACTTTTGTTTCAGTAGTGAAGTAATCTACTATTTTATTAGAAATTTGTTCAAATATTCTTGGTGAAATATTCTTACTTAATAAATATTCTGTCACAGTATTTGCAAGTTGTTTTCTGTATTTTGGATTCAAGCAATTTTTGTCTTTAAAGTACTTCAAAATTTGTTTTCCGCTGACCGTCGTGTTTAAAACTGTTTCAATAGAAAGCTGAAGCTCTGAACTATTATCTACTTGTTTTTAGAAATTATTTTAATCATTCATTTATTACCTCATTCCAGTTTTCAACAGCTTCTTCGAAACTTTTTGTCACAGATAACGTGGATCCTGATGATGATATTGACGTTTTTTCCTCTAGATCAATTCCCTTTAATTTAAATTGAATATAGTCAAAATTAAGTGTTTTGAAAGAAAATACAATTTGCGTTCCAAAATATTACTTGACTTTTTTGCCACCTTTGCAAATGATATTCAAAAATGACACGGGGTCCATACAACGACTTCGGAAGAAGATCATCCAAATGACTTTTTTCAGAAATTTTAAACTTTCAACGGTGAAACTAGAATCTAAAAATAGTTTGATAAAATTTAAACTCTGATACTAACATTTCATTCAGCATAATAAAGACATATACAGCAGTGTAAAAATATATTTGTGCATACATTATTCTATCATTTAGTTGAAAAATATAATTAATTCAAGAACAATTTGCACAAATAAATTTTTACACTACCAGTATAATACTAATATAATATATAATACAACTCACTTTTTAATACACCATAAAAATAATCTCCTTTTAAAATTTGTAATAGTTCAAATAATTCGTCATCAATATTAGAAGAATATTCTTCGTTCACACTTGAACTTGATGCACATAAAACTACCGACGATAATGAATTTAAAGTAGAATCGTTTGTTACTGAATTATTCACGATATAAACAGGATTCACTGGAAATGTATCATTATTCGCGTTATTAATACCATGTAAATAATTATTTGTTTGCAAATTTGAACCACTTGGAATGTCTGTTAACTGATTTACATTGATATTTTTGGAAGTGGAGAACGAAATGTCAGTAACACTTTTTTCACTTTCATTACTTTCAGAATTCATAATTTAATTTTTTATAACAACTCACTAATGTTAAGTTTTAAATAATTCAAACACGAATTAGATACTTTGATACTCACTTGCTTCTTTACCGAACAACAAAACATAAATGAATAAAATACGCAATCTACAAATTAGACAAGTGTAAAATAACGGTTCTGATAAGTTACAAATGTTCACATTAACTTGAGTCAAGTTCAGGCGTAGTTAAAACAAAGAAACATTTTCTTCAATTTGAAAAAAAATTTCTCATTTAGAATAAAATGTAACGGACAAAATGTGTTTGTTTTTGTCTGAATAATTTGGTAATAAACTGCAGAGTTGTTTTCAATGTTCGCATCACATTAACTTGAATCAAGTTCAGGCGTAGTTAAAACAAAAAAAACATTTTCTTCAATTTGAAAAAAAAATTTCTCATTTAGAACAAAATGTAACGGACATATCTAGAAAAAATTTGTTTGTTTTTGTCTGAAGAATTCGGTAATGAGCTGCAGAGATGTTATACATATCTACCGTACAATGGACAAAAGCACTAACCGACATAAAATGTATATAGAAAAAAGGACTAACTGCATATACATTTTTTCATATACATCACATGTCAGCTAGTGCTTTTGTCCATTGTACGGTAGATATAGATTTAATATATAATACATGTATTCATTAAGGCATTACTTACAAAAATTGAATAAAATTGTTTATTTGTTTTGAAAACCACTACTTTCTGATGTCTTAGAAAAGTATAAATATATAATATAAACCATCGGAAATTAAAATTGAGCTCGAATATTCAATAAAAAAAGTTGATACCCTAAATAAATGTTGTTTTTGGTAATATATATATTTTGCATGATGACTGGAAAAAAAAATCACTACACTAGTTTAATTTCATATAGAAAATAAAAGATATTTTTTCATCTCAAGTTTTATAAAAAAAATCTTGTTGCTTTCTTTAAAATTTAACACGAAAAAAAAAAGACACATTATTGATTTAATCAAACTTCATATCTTAAAAATTGTAATTTTTTTTTTTTTTAAATTTTTCTTTTTTTTCATTATAATACCTAACTATGTTTAGAAACAGAAAAACAACTTCTACCGTGGATGACCGGATTCAGACTATCCTGAAACGAAATCATTCAAATTATACCTCCCTTATATACCTCATACTTTCATACTTAGTATATTACTCATTTCTTAATTCTTTATAATGAGTTAATTAGAAAGACATTTAAGAGATTAACACCCAGTAATATGCATGGAGGTATATGAGTTATTCTCGAACATTCTGGTATATTCCATATATTACTTGATGAGTAATATATAGCGAGTAGGTAATTTTAGCATATTGGGACCTGATACAGTGTGTGTGAGTTAAATGTTATATAATATTACGCTATTTATATGAGTAAATAGGTCGTAATGAAACATATGGGTCAATTAATATATAAGAAATTTTATATGGGCTAATTTATGGGTATTATATACTATGGTAAATTTGATGTATTTGCCGTCGGCAAATACAATTACATGTATTTTAGTTTATAAGAGATTTTAAAAATTTGAATTTTAATAATAAAAAAGGTAAGTTGAAAATAAGAGAATTTTGATGAAGAAGAAAAAAAATTTAATTCGAGTAATTCTCTTATGTTTTCTATAAATCGTGTGATTTTTATAATATAAAGAAAATAACGCTATTTACAGAACAATGTGATGGATTATAAATTTCGTTGCTCGTGTACAACGGATATTAAATTACAGTTCATTTATTGGAATTTTAGGTTGCAATTCCAATGAATTGCAGACTTTATTTTTCCATTATGAACTGAATTTAAATATTTTTAATGTACAGCCAACTGAATTTGTACAGTGGCGTACAAAAAAATATGCCTATCAAAAAAACTTAATATAGCTGTCGCAACACTTTCTTTATGATTTTTTTTTGTTTTAATGGGAATTTGGAAATGTAAAAATTACTTCCCAAACAAATTGTATTATAAAATGAAAGTTTTTTCAAATTTATTCTTATAAAGGAAAATCAATGCATCATTCACAAAAGAATTTAAATTACAACATCATTCATCCTGCTTAAAAGTTTTTATTGAAAAACGTTTTTTTTTTTAAATTTAATTGTTTACATTATTATTTAAAACATTTTAATTAATTTATAATTTTTAAAAATTTCAAAATTAAATTTATCACTGAAATACTAATATCTAATATGCCCTCCTTTATCTTTCTTAACTCCTTTTACACTCGTTGGCATTGACTCATACAAATTTTTCAATAAATTTGAAGAGACTGCATTTTCCCATATGTTCATTATCGCTGTTTTCAATTCTTCAAGAGTTTTCGGCTTACTTTCGCGAACTTTTTTTCCTATTATTGCCCACAAGTTTTCAATAGGATTCAAATCCGGGCTATTTCCTGGCAATTGAAGGGATTCTATGCCGAGATTTTCTTTAAGCTTAGTCACCTGAAATAGAAATTTGTATTGACACATAAAATCAAAGTAAAATATTATTTAAAAACTTACTGTTTTGGCCCTATGACAAGGAGCGGAGTCATCTTGAAAAATTGGTAAACTCGTAAACTGTGTTATTTCCTCTACAGTTGGCACAACATAATCATTAATGGTCTGAATGTATTTTTTCGCATCCATTATTCTAAAAAAGCAAGATGGCCTACGCCAAATGCAGTAATGCACCCCCAAACCATAATTGAAGGCGAATGTTTTACTGTTGGTTGTATACACTTGTCAGAATATCGTTCACCCTTTTTACGACGAACACGTTGACTACCGTCCGGCCCTATCAGGTTGAATCGCGATTCATCGGAGAAAATAACGCGCGACCAATCATCAGTCGTCCAATTTTCATGTGCCGCTACCCAGTTTCGCCGACTTTTCCTCATTTTTGACGTGAGCAACGGCTTTTTTGCAGGCCTGCATGACAAAAGTCCCATTTTTTTTGTTAGTGCTTTTTGAATAGCTCTCGTGGTTTTATCGCCATAATATGATCCTGCTAATTCTCTTTTGAGCTCTGCAGCAGTAGCAAATCGATTTGCAAGCGCTAGGATCTTTAGTCTTCTCAAATCTCTTGCAGGGATTCTGGTGGGTCTAGGTTTTCTTTCTATTAGTATAGGATTTCCTATTTAATGTTTATTTAAAACTTTTAACTCACTAGACATTATTTTTTTTTTATCAAATTTATTTTAAATTAAACTTTAACATCATTTTTTGTTTTCCAATATTTTCAACATAGAATTCATTTCACTCACTTTTCTGGATGTTTTTAATGTTAAATGTTTTTTTTTTTTTAATAATTTTACCGAGACTAACTGATTGACTTGATAGACATGACTTGACTGCCGATTTGAACATCACTCCCTAGTCCCTGATCTAATTTGTGGTGGTTTACTCATCATCAGTGAGTGATGCCACTTGGCTTGACTTGTTTCGTACCCATTTCGGAAGCTCCAGCGTACCAAACGTACACACTCATTTTTTGTTGCGTATCAAAATGATACCACGAATAAAAAGGCAAATTTATTCATACAATTTTATTTCAATATAAAATACATAACAAAATTTATTTAAAAAAAATATATGTGTATGTATATAAAAAAATAATTCTCTTCTTGAGATAATTAAAATAAACAAATATACAAAAAATAAAATATAAATCAGTCACAATTTATAAGTATTTATCTTTTAAATTCTTAGCTAAAATTATAGCCTCAACAGTTTCTAATAGATAGCTATTAGATTTTTTATTTTTTATTAAATTCAGCTAAGAAAATACTCGCTCAGCCGCTGCAGAACTATGATTTTAAAAACGAAATTATATAAATTTTGAAAAGCAGGTTTTTCGTACACATCTTTTTTTGTGTATAAATTTGCTGAAAATTAACTTTTTTTAAGATTCGGAAATGCATTTAGTAGTGGAATAACGCAATTTGCTTCATATACTTTTTCTTCAGATAATTTAGAATTTAGAATTTCATCTTCAGCTTCTAAGCCAATATAGTATATTTCTGTAATTTTAAGGCATAAGGTATAATAACAAAATTGTGTTCCATAGACTCATAATTTCCTGATTAAAATTCTTGGTTCATACAATTTATTATTTTTTAAATGTATGACAAAAAAAAAATTTATATTGGGGATCATTCATTTCTTGAATGAAATTCCTTGCCATTTCAATATTGTCATCAAATGCGCATATATAAAATAATGTTTTAGCGAAGTCCACTGCTCTGTAATTCTACTCACCACCTTCTCATTTTGAGACAGACAAAGGATTTTATGAGGTTTAGTAGAAAAATTTTTCTGGAATTCCTTTAAATCTGTTACTCGTGATAGTCTCAATGCTTTACATGCATTACTTGCACACAAATGTAATGAGTGGCAAATGCAACGCATATAAAAAAAATTTGAATTTAAAGATTTAAATTTTGCTTGGACTCCGTTTGAGTTACCAGACATGACACAAGCTCCATCTGTGGCAAGACCTATTATGTTTTGCACTTCGGTATACAAAAAAAAAATCGTAAAACAGTTATGGCCAAGACAGACACGTAGTATGGATACCATGGTATAAATATCATGGTTTCAACAATACCACGAAAATTTCGACCCCTCACAGACATATAGTATCGATACCACGTATGACTAGATGACATTTGTTTTTAAAAAAGAAACGGGTGTTGCGTTTTGTGTGACTTCTCAAGTAGTTAAATCTTTTTTAATTAGAAAATGAGTTCAGACTTGGACATTTTATTCTCTGTTTATTTAAATAATATTCAAACAATTGAAAAATTAGAAAATTATAATGTTGCTTTGCGTGCTGCAATGCTGAAATGTAAAAAGCGGTGCTCTTTATATAGAAAAATTTTTCTATTCAGTAAAATTCAGAAAAAAAGAAGAGTTTGGACAAAAGTGAGTTCATTATCTTCAAAGAAAACAATAAATTTTAAGTTTATTAAACAATTTTAGGTTGAACATTCAACGTTTTGGGAAGAAGAGGTCGCGAAGTTTTCTGATGAAAAATTTCAAAATACTTTTAGGGTGGATCGAGATACTTTTGATTATCTAACAAATAAATTAAAACATGTAAGAAGACAAGACACTACTTGGAGGCAAGCAATTTCAGTGAAAAAACGATTAGCCATCACCCTATATTCTTTGGGATCATCTGCAGAATATAGGACAGTGGCAAGTTTATTTGGTGTAGGAAGGTCGACATTGTGAAATTGTTTTAGAAATTTGCGAAGAAATTTGGAATGTGTTTAAACAATATATAAACGTCTATCCTCCATTACAAGAAAAAGTGGTAGAAAACATTAGCAATCGATGGATGTCATATAGAAGTAAGTCCACCAAAAGATGAAGCAGTGGAATACTTTAATTTTAAAGGATGGCATTCAATCATTTTGTTTGCTGCTGTAGATTATAGATTTCGATTCATATATATTAACATCGGAAGTCCAGGAAAATGTAATGACTCAACAATTTTCGAGTCCAGCGCCTTAAAAAAACAACACGAGCAAAATGAAATATTAAAAAACAATAGTAAAACCATAAACGGAGTATCAGTTCCTGTACTATTCATAGGAGACTCTGCATTTAGACTTTCAGAATATGTGATGAAACCGTTCCCCCATTCTATGTATCAAACGTTAAAAGAAAGCAATTTCAACAACAAATTATCCAAATGCAGACGAGTGGTAGAGAATGCGTTTGGTCATCTAAAAGCTCGATTCCGAAGAATTGGCAAAGGGTTAGAAGTCCACATTAATAATGCTCCAACTATAATTAAAGCTTGTTGTATATTACATAATGTTTGCAACGATAGAAATGATAAAATGAACAATAACTGGCTGGAAGGTATAAAAAAAAGTAACAATCGAAATCAGTTTAATACTAGAAATACAACTGCAAAAATGAGATCAGTAGAAGGGAATATTATAAGGAACGCAATAATGGAATATTTGTGTAAGAATTTTAAAAATACAATGTACATATATAGTCATCGTTAACTTTTATTTTTCCTTTAACATTTTTATAATTTCTCTCTGTATGCTATTGTTTTCTTCTAACAATTCATTTCTTCTTGAATCATTTTTTTTACAATCATCTAGAAATTCTTTAAACATTTTGTTTTCTTCTTCTGCCAGTTTAATTAATATTGAAGCGTCACTGTTCGTTTTTACAATTTTAGATCTCGATGATACTGATGCTGATGATGGAGTTGACTCTGCTGAAGTAGCTAGTGATGGTGATGGTGGTAGTGATTCTGGTGATAACGGCGATGATGGTGATGTTGAAGAAGTTGATGTTTCTTTTATGTAAAATATAGTATCAATAAGTATTAATAAATAATTTATATTCGATAACTTACCAATTGTTTCTATTATTAACTCTTCAAGTCGATTTGAGTAAATGGATCATCTTAAGTGTAGTTAAGATGTTTTAGAGTATCTTGAGATTGCTTACTCTGTAATTAAGCTGCTTTCTGCCTATAATATTTAAGTTGTGAAATGTCGAACTATAAATACTAAAATAGATTTTTTCGAGGCACCAATCATAAAAATTTCAAACACATGTGAATAAATCGTTTAAGAATAGATAATTTTTTATTTATAAAACAAAAATTTAAAGAATATTGTCGAAAAAGTATTTTTCCAAAAAATTAATAATAATTATATAAGAAAATTTTATGATTCCATGCCCAATCATTTGAAATGCGTTATAGCTGCAAAATGAGGACATACGAAATATTGAAAAATTAAAAATTATTATTTTTTGGGTAGAATTAAGTCTAATTTTATGAAGAGTTAAGTTTTTGTCCGTTTCATAACGTTTTAAATAAAAAAAAATCTAAAAATATCTTAACAAGACATTTTGTTATATTAATAAATAGAACATTTTTTGGATAAAATTTTTCTAAGATTTTGACATTAAATGACTTTGGTATTAGCAAACTTCTCTTTTAGCGTACTGCATTCAAGAAAAAATGGTTATCGGTTGAAAATGATCCATTTTTAATAATCACGTTCAATTACCACAATTTAAATTACTAAATCCGACAAAAAACTTTTTATTGAGAAAATATGAAATTTTCAAGGTGTGGCAGTTTTTTTGCAGGTCAGTGTACATAATACTCTAATCCTAGTCCTCGTCATCCGAATATGTTGTCAAATCTGGGTGATTGTTTGGAAGTGCAGCACAAGGCAAATTTTTATAAAATCCATGATAAATTGGGGCAATCAAATTAAGCATATCCAATAAATCCTTTTTCTTTTCTTTACTAATTTCTATAGGCTGAAAATAACATTTATTTATAGGTCCAAAAGACTTAATACCTCGTCGGCCAACTTTTAATGATTTGAATGGAGCATTTTCATCAAGAGTTGTTCTGTAATATATGACTCCAAATTCTTTTGTATAACGTAGCCATTTGACCTGTTGCCATATGAATTTTTCTCCATCAGTATTCGTTTTCTTCCACATTAGTTTTTCTTTGGCTGCAGAAGCAAAGTTCAAAAAGTTATTTTGCGTCATTTCTTCAACGACAAAATTATGTTTGACACCAACAGTGCGAATGAATTGATACCAGTCTCGTGGATGGTGAATGTTTATTGAAGTTTTCTTTTTTTTCCTTTCTATGACTGAGTGATCAACATCACACTCCATGTGTGTGTGACCAGGTACTAGGAATTTGTGGTCAATCAGTTCTACATTTTCCTGTGAATGAAGGAAAATTGTAAACATTGTGGAAATATGTGTATTCACTGTATTCACGAGTCACTGTAAAATATCAAATGTTTGAAATTGCTGTTAAGTAGTGTTAAATGCCGGTGTAAACATGAAGCAATTTCATCTCCACCACGCTGTGCTTCAGCTTCATGCCACATTTAACAATATGGTTGATTGGTTACACAATCGTGGATCGTTAAATTGAAAGTCCAAAGAGATCGCTTGTAGAATGAAACAGAAGTGCGAAGGTATGGGGTAGGCAAACACTGTTGCAAATCAAATGTAAAAATTTTTACAGATCCATTATTTTCAGCAAAACTTTTGTCATTATGTTTGGATTTATAAGCCAATTCCGCTTCTTTATGATGCTGGGTTTGAATCGTTTGTAGTCCAGTCTTTTCTTCAGCAGTTGCTACATCAATTTTCATTTTAAGAACCTCACATTTGTTGCAAGTATCTATTTTCGGCGATTTCAGTTTTAAGTTCATTGTATGAAATATTTCAACATATTTTGTAATAGACACGGGAGTTTCATGTTTTTCGCGATATAGTCTATACATTAAAGCAAGAGTAAGTCCGGGCTGAAGATACTTTTTCTCTGATTGGCTTCGACCGTAGTGACTTTCATAGGCAGGAAACTCGTTTATATGGACTCGAACTTCAGTAAGTTTCTCGTCTCCCAACTTATTATGTGGAACTCGGCAGCCACGTTGATCAGTTTGAAAAGCATTACAAGGAGAACCCAACTTCCTTTTTACAACTGTTTTAATGAACTGTTCTGTTTCATCCAGTGTATTACGAAAGCATTTTTGACACACTTGAATCCTCTTAGATTTTATTTCCAAATAATAGTAGTTTGTGTGTGTCATATTTCTTGTTACTGTGCTACTACATGTTTTTCTCTTAGACTTTATCTCTTGAACTTCTATTAGACCTGCAGCAAAAGCCTGACGCAGATTGTAGTTTCCGAGAGCCCAATATCTTTCAAAAATACATTTCTGGTCTTCTGCACTTATTTTTTCTCTACATTTTCTTTTACAATTTTCCAGCATTTTAAATTTCTTTTCTTGTACTTGCTTTTCATTTTTTTAAAATACATTTTTCCTGTATTTCTTTTAGTTTGTCTTGTCTTTTTATTTTCTTTTTTATTACTTGTAGGCTCATTTTGATTTGTGACGTTTTCTTCAGTCATATTTTTATTAGTGTTTGATGAATCATCAATGGTTTTTGATGATTTTTAAATAAAACGCATATTTTTCAAACTTTATAAATTTTAATGCACGTTAATTTTCTATCTTAACAAAATCAAAAATATAATACTTGTATAATACTTTAGTTGTTATATTAACAAAATCTAAAATATAGTAGCTACTTGTACCTTTTAAAATTTCTTAAGAAGTAAACTATTTAGATATTTTTCTGATATATAAACGAAAATTAGAAGAAATTAATATTTGTCAAACTTCCCTTTCTCAAAATTTGTAATTTGCAATAAGGATATTCGAAAATTAAACATATATCCAATCATGAACATTGGTGATAAGGAATTGTTGAAATAATTTGAATTAGCGGATAATCGGCAACCAATCATTTGACAATTGAGTACAAGGTACTGCCTTTTTTATGAATGTACTTACGCACAAGGTACTAATACATTCATCCATCTGATCTCACAATGAGTATAAGATACTCCCATTAAATCAAGATGTACTATATACGCACAAGGTGCCAATACATTTACATGTGTCATTGTTCAATAGGTACAAGGTACCTTTTTCTCATATGAGCATACGTACACAGTGTATGAATGTCGATCGGAACAATTCTTTGATCATTACTTCAATTGTTCGATAACACTCATAATTGTGAACATATTATGAGATTCAAATTCAAAACAAAATTTCCAACATTTTTTAAATACCAGATGTTGTCGTACCCGCTTTCAAATTCTATTATCCAACAAACAAAATTCGTGCCTATTTGTCGCCAGTTATTGAATTTAAATAAAATGTATACGAGAAGGTACATCGTAAAATATTTATTTTAATGGAAAAGGAAGCTTGAACAATATCTAACATAAAAATTTCTGAATAATATAAATTTCTTTTTTGAATGACAATTAGTTACAAAAATTTACAAAATAATACAAAAAATTAAATTAAATTAATTAGATTCCTTAACACACCCCCCGCCTTGAAGGAACTTCAACAGTTGATGTTTCGTTGTCTATGGGTAGAATACATAGTTTGTGTACAGCTCGCCTGTATGTTCCATGTGCTGTTTTAACATCGACTATGCGAATATTGTTGTCATTTCCATAAATTACATTTGTGACTCTGCCTATAGCCCAGGCCATTGGAGGAAGATTATCATCGATCAATAATACCAGTGCTCCCGCTTGAATATTCTCTGTTCGAATTCTCCACTTTTGTCTCTGTTGCAACGTGTGGAGATATTCTTTGCTCCATCGTTTCCAAAACATTTGTTGTATTTTACTAATTGTTTGCCATCGTGATAATCGGTTGACGTTTAAATCTAAAACTCCAGGTTCCGGAATTGTTTGCATGGTTCGTCCAATTAGGAAATGTGCTGGTGTTAAAACATTTAGATCTGATGGATCGGATGAAATTGGAGTGAGAGGTCTTGAGTTTAATATGGCTTCTATTTGGACTGTTGCAGTATTGAATTCTTCGAAATGGAGTTGATTATTTTGTAAAATTTTTGTTAAATGAAATTTTGCCTTTTTTACAGCAGCTTCCCATAAACCACCGAAATGTGGTGATCGTGGAGGTATAAACTTCCACTGAATACCTTCTTCTGCACAATATGCTTTCACAATGTCATTATGATTCTGTGACAAAAGAAGGTCTCTTAGTTCCTTTAAGTTTCGCTTTGCACCAAGAAAATTTGTTGCATTGTCAGATGTTATAGACGTGCACTTTCCACGTCTGCCGATGAACCTCTTTAAAGCAGCTATAAATCCTTCCGTGGATAGGCTGTTTACAGTTTCCAAATGAACTGCTTTGGTTGCCAAACATATGAATAGTGAAATATAGGCTTTAATTGGAGTTTTTCCTCTACCAATTTGTTTGATTAAAAAAGGACCGCAATAATCAACTCCACTGTTTAAAAATGGGTAAGATGGAGTGACTCTATTTGCAGGAAGATTTCCCATTATTTGTTGTGATGGCTTTGGACGTTGTCGAAAACAAGGAATGCACTTGTGTACAATTGATCGAATGATATTTCTGCTTCCTGGTATCCAAAACCTTTGACGTAGAATCGAGTTCAGGGTCAACATCCCTACGTGCATATTCTTCACATGTGTATGGTGAATTAATGTCCTGGTAAACAAATGATTTTTGGGCAAGAGTATTTGATGTTTATTGTCAAAATCCAACGAGGAATTTTGAAGACGACCACCAACTCGAATTATACCTTCATTATCTAGAAATAAAGAAAGTGAAAGAAGGTGACTATCTTTGTTCAAAGTACATCCTGATTTCAGAAGCGTTATTTCATTGTGAAAGTAAAAATTTTGAATGAGTTTAATTATCAATTTTTCACCATTTATTAAATCTTGAGAGTCTAGACTAAAAGATGTAGTGCTATTGGTAAGTAAGTTTAATTTTGAATTTTTAATTCTACAATTTTGAATGAATCGGTTTACGAAGGAGAATATTCTTATGATTCTAGAGAATGAATTTACGTATTTGCAGGTTGAAACGATATCAGTCGAATTAGTAGACAGTAAAACAGATGTTTCATGTTTCATTTCTTCTGAAGTGGTTTCAAAAATGTTCAACGTTGGCCAACATTGTTCATCAGATTTCAAGAATAGAGGGCCGTTAAACCATAAATGGTTATTCACTAAGTCTTCGGGTAAGGAACCCCTTGAAATAATATCTGCAGGGTTATATTCGGATGGAACATGTTTCCATGTTATCGAATTCAAATCAGATATTAATTGAATTTTTGTTATCCTGTGGGACACAAAAACACCGTACAAAGAGGGACAAGCTTTAATCCATGAGATCGTGATTGTGGAATCTGTCCAACAATATATTTTATCTACCTTTTTATCGAAAGATAATAAAAGCTTTTCAAAGGAGCTACACGTGATTTAGCACAAAACAAATTGACATGTGTTTGACCATGGTCATCCACAGCTTTTATGTAGACGCAAGCACCATACGCTACTTGACTTGCGTCTGAAAACCCATGAAATTGAAATTTAAAAAGAGTAGAATTGGTAGTACAAATAAATCTTGGAATGTTGATTTTTTGTATATGAGGAATTTGATTGAGAAAAGTTTGCCACTTATTATGAAGGTTCATTGGAAGTGATTCGTCCCACTCTAATTTATGTTTCCACAATGCTTGCATAAATATTTTGGCAAGAACAATAACTGGATTTATAAGGCCTAAAGGATCGAAAAAAGATGCAATTATAGATAGGACAGTCCTTTTTGTAATTTTTGTTGTATTAATTTTAAAATTGAATATAAATTTATCTTCTAGACGTTGCCAATTCATGCCCAATGTTTTTACCGTTTCGTGATCACCTATTATCACACTTTTTTGGCAATCATCTGGATTTACCGATTGTAGAACGTCAAGAGAATTACTACACCATTTGTGTAATTGAAAACACCCTTTTTTTAAAAAGTGCTACTAACTGTGATAATATCTCTTTTAATTCTTCTATATTATCAGCACCAGTTAGTATATCATCCACATACAAATTCTTTTCAAGAGCAGATGAGCCAAGTGGAAATTCTCTTTTATATTCTAATGAAAGTTGTTTTATACAACGTATGGCAATGTATGGAGCGCATGTTGTTCCATACGTCACTGTGTTCAGACGGAAAGTTCTCAAATCAGCAGTTAAATTATTTTTCCATAAAATTAATTGAAAGTTTGCGTCATCATGATGCACGCGAATTTGTCGGTACATCTTTATAATATCAGCCGATAAAACAAAACGATAACAACGAAATCGACATAAAACAGAAAACAAATCATCTTGTAATTTGGGTCCTACCATTAATATATCATTAAGAGAAACTCCACTACGTGTTTTACAAGATGCATCAAAAACAACCCTCAACTTCATTTCGGCATTACTTTGTTGAATAACGCCATGATGGGGCAGATAACAATGACTGTCTATTATGGGCTCAATACATTCCATGTGTTGAAGAGATTCATACTCTTTCATAAATGTAGAATATTGTTGATTAAATCTGCTATCCTTCAATAATTTTTTTTCAATATGCCTAAAACGGCGTTCAGCAGATTCTAAGGAGGACCCCAATTTTGATACTGGCTCTTTAAAAGGAAGCCGAACAATAAATCTGCCATCAGGACCCCTTTTTGTTGTTTTAACAAAATGTTCTTCACAAAGTTTTTCTTCAGTACTTTGTGGAGGAAGATGACATGCAATATTTTCAATCTCCCAGAAACGTTTGATCAGAGTCTCTAAATGATCAAAGGGCTGAACTGTGGAGGTAAGTGCTACTTTTGATGTAGGTTGGGACAGTTCGGAACTTTCTGCTTTTCCGGAAACTACCCAACCAAACACAGTTTTCTGGAGAATGGGTAAGTTAGCACCGATCTCAATTTGGCCAATACATAAAAGTTTCATGAAAAACTCAGTACCTACAAGAATATCTATACGAGAAGGTTGATTGAACTTAGGGTCTGCTAAATGTATATTTTTTGGTATATTCCATTTAGAAATGTCGATGAAATTTTGAGGATAATGAGAAGTTATCTTAGGAATAATGAGAGCATCAACATGTATTTCATAACCGCCATGTAGTGAGCGTATCAAAATGTTGCTACGAAACTTAGACGTGGTATTTTTGGAGCCAACGCCTAAAAGAGTAGTGTTTGTCCTAACTTTTTTGAGACATAATTGTTGAGTAAATCTTTCAGTAATGAGATTTGTTTGAGAGGCAGAATCCAAAAGAATTCTGCATATTGTACGTATTCCAGAGTTTGAAACCACTTCAACCATCGCTGTTGCTATTATCACTTCACTGTGGCCTGATACCAGAGATGTAAGGCAGTCAAGTTTTTTTGAATTATCAATAACTTTGGAAGTTGATGGTTTTTGAATAGCAATGTCTGTTAAGGTTTCATGATGAAGAATAGTGTGATGTCGTTTTGAACACTTCAAACACGATGATGACTTACAGAATTTTGAAAAATGGCCAGGTTTTAAGCAGTTTATGCATAACCTTTGTTTTTTAGCAACCTCAAATCGTTCCTTAGTGGAAAGTTTTAAAAACTTTGAGCATTTGTAAATAAAATGGTCATTCTTTTGATGACAAAATGAACAAGAGCTTTGTGTCATTGATACATGAATAAAACGTTTAGAACTCGACTCTTTTTTAGGAACTGAATTATGCTGAGGATTAGTGAAATGTTGTATGCATTCCAATTTTTGATATCTGATATTTAGAAAATCTAAAAATTCTGAAAAGGATGGAATCTTATTTGAAGATATATGTTCTTCCCATTTTATTTTCGTCATAATATCTAATTTGGAAGATATTAAATGTATTAAAATAGCATCACTAATTTGCTCATTAGTGCACAGGCTTTTAAGTGCTTTCATTTGCACATTGACTTGATCAATTACTTGTCGCAACTGATGAGCCGAACCTTTGGTCGTTTGTGGTATGCTCAACATTTGATTAATATGAGCATTGAAAATCAAACGTTTATTTTCAAACCTTTTCTTGAGCAATTCCAATGCCTTTTCATAATTGTCATGGCTGCATTCTAAAGAGTCAACCACCTTGAGTGCTGAGTCTGTTAGACAATTTCTCAGCAGTTGGAATTTTTCAATATTCGAAAGTTCTTTATCATCATGAATTAGAATATTAAATGTATTAATAAAATCGACCCATTTAAAATAAGACCCATCGAATTTTGGGAGTTCAACCTTAGGTAGCATTGACCTAATTCGTGATGGATAAGAGACACCATTGCTCGTTGAAGAGTATGAAGGGAGATTTGAATTAATACTTGAAAGACTAGCATCTAATCTTAATAATTTTTCTTTTAAATTTGCATAAATATTTTCAAATTGTTGTCTTTCGTTGGAGTCAGTTTCAAGGCACTCTTCAATCATAGATTGATTTTCGTCAAATTTAATGTAATATTTTTCTAAATAATCTAATTGAATACTTATCTGTATTTTGTTCCAGGTGTCCCCATTGCTCTCTATATTTTCTGCCAACCGTGTCGCTTGTGTGAAGCACACTTTCCTGATTTTCTGTGCTGATTCCACATTCGATGCTAACTTCCTTTTGGATGCCATTGTTTTGTTGCCTTTTCTCAACAAACCTTATAATTATTATTATATTATATATTATAATTATAGCACAATAACAACACCTTTGTCACTTGTTTTATTATTATTATTTTTATCAGACACACGAAAACTATTCTAAACACGATTGTTTAATGTAAAACACTAATATCTAAATTATTAACTCTTAATTTGAATTTTTTTTTTTTTTAATGTGAAATTAGATATATTACTTTTTTTTCTTATCCAAATATTTTACTTAATAAACTTTTTATCTATTAATTTATTAACTGTAAAATCTTCTATTGATTTTGTTTTTAATAAATAACCAATTTTGTGTTTTTATTTTTCAACATCAAAAATTTCACATTTAAACACATGTATAGATAGATTACAGCATATTAGAATTTTATATTTACTTATTTTTTGTAATTAATTTACTGATTCCAATTATATATTTTTATTTCCACAAAAACTTATGTATATTCTTAATTTTTTTTTTTTTTTCAAACACTCTTGACTTTTGTTCCACAATGTGCACTACACAATTTCAATTATCAATTCCAAATTTTTAACACTAAATTTGTTAAATTCACTTTTAGTAAATAAAGGTATTTTAAACTCACAAAATTATCAAAAAATTATTAAAAATTAAACAGTATTTGAATTCACTATCCGGCTCGAAGGACCAAATGATGAATCATCAATGGTTTTTGATGATTTTTAAATAAAACGCATATTTTTCAAACTTTATAAATTTTAATGCACGTTAATTTTCTATCTTAACAAAATCATAAATATAATACTTGTATAATACTTTAGTTGTTATATTAACAAAATCTAAAATATAGTAGCTACTTGTACCTTTTAAAATTCCTTAAGAAGTAAACTATTTAGATATTTTTCTGATATATAAACGAAAATTAGAAGAAATTAATATTTGTCAAACTTCCCTTTCTCAAAATTTGTAATTTGCAATAAGGATATTCGAAAATTAAACATATATCCAATCATGAACATTGGTGATAAGGAATTGTTGAAATAATTTGAATTAGCGGATAATCGGCAACCAATCATTTGACAATTGAGTACAAGGTACTGCCTTTTTTATGAATGTACTTACGCACAAGGTACTAATACATTCATCCATCTGATCTCACAATGAGTATAAGATACTCCCATTAAATCAAGATGTACTATATACGCACAAGGTGCCAATACATTTACATGTGTCATTGTTCAATAGGTACAAGGTACCTTTTTCTCATATGAGCATACGTACACAGTGTATGAATGTCGATCGGAACAATTCTTTGATCATTACTTCAATTGTTCGATAACACTCATAATTGTGAACATATTATGAGATTCAAATTCAAAACAAAATTTCCAACATTTTTTAAATACCAGATGTTGTCGTACCCGCTTTCAAATTCTATTATCCAACAAACAAAATTCGTGCCTATTTGTCGCCAGTTATTGAATTTAAATAAAATGTATACGAGAAGGTACATCGTAAAATATTTATTTTAATGGAAAAGGAAGCTTGAACAATATCTAACATAAAAATTTCTGAATAATATAAATTTCTTTTTTGAATGACAATTAGTTACAAAAATTTACAAAATAATACAAAAAATTAAATTAAATTAATTAGATTCCTTAACAGTGTTGTTTAATAAGTTCTCTTCTATTTGTGATGCCAAATTAAGCAGTTCTTCGTCATCGATGTCGCTGTCAAGATATGAAGAAGGAGTATAGTCAGGATCTTTTATACTATTATCACTATTTTCAAAAAGCTCAAACGAATAAGAATGTCTAAAATGTTCAATAAGACGTGCTAAGTCGAATTCACAGCCGTTTACAAATGTTGAAAATGTTTAATTTTTTACTGTATCGCACAAAACGTTGTGTTTTTCTCCACCTAAACAATGTATTAATTTAATTACAGTTATTTAAAAATAAAATTGCAACACTAGGTAAATGCACATTTATAAGGTCTTTGTTATATTATTATGATAGAAATATTTATTGTTAGCAATTCAATATATTAACTGTACTTACCATCATTATTAAGATTTACTACCGGATTTGATTTTGTATTTTCTTTGTTTGACTCCTTCAAACACTTTGCAGCCAATACCATTTGCACCATTTTCTGAGACCTATTCATTTTGTTGTCTTGAAATTTAATAACTATTCACTTTTACTTTTATTTCTATTGAATTATCATTATAACACATTTGAAATTTAATAAATATGCACTATTAATTTTATTTCTATAGAATTATTATTAAAACACAATTATGACTATCGTAGTTACATATGTACTGTCCGAGTGAAAAATCGCTTATGACTGCATCACTTCTTGACAATTACATGTTTTGTCAGGGGAATAAAACACTAACTCGACATAATAACTGATTTTAATACTTATACATATGGAAATAATAGCTTATCTCTGAATAACGTTTTTTTCCTGTTTTTTGTTTGTTTGTTACTATGCTGTTCGTTATAGCTTAATATCAGTTATACTACCGTTATTTATATTCTTAGAAATGGAAAAACATCTTAAGAATACTTAAGCTATTTTGGCATTTTTAAATATGCTATTTTAGATAAGCATTAATAACTTATTGTAGTTTAGTTGAGCTGTTATTCCCTTGTGCAAATAAAATATTAAAACGACGATTCAAATAACGTAAACGCCAATGAAACATAAGCTACTTTTTCTTTAGTAATTTGCCGTCAAACGAAGCTAAGATATTTGGTTTTTTGAAACTAACTCTCATATTTGGAAAACAATTACGACAAAATTTGGAGGATAGGTAAAAAATGGAAAACTGAATTCAAATTTAACAGAAAACGCGTTTTGCCTTATGTCGACTTAAGATGTTTTGGCTTTTGGTCACAGATATAATTCCCATTCAAATGGCGATCCTCCTGATGGCCCTATCTTTTTTTTCTCCAATCTGAAAATGCATTAAATTCTAATGTATTATGTATGTAAAATATGTACATATAATTTATTTGCATTCAATAAAAATGTTTTAAGTTACCTGAATTTTTTTGTTAAATTATTTATTCTAGTTCTAACTTCTTGAGGGGAAAGTTGGATATTATGAATTTTATTAAATTTTTTCGACATATCTACATATAGTGTTTTTTTTTGTTACCTCTAAGCTCACCAATGAAATCACCCCACACATCAATTAATATTACAATCTCCTTTTCGCAGAGTATTTTCCTTTTTTTTTTTTATCCATATCGAATAATTTAAAATAAATAATTTAAAATTATTAATTTGCACTTCAAAATTATTGTTTAACTTTACTCCTCAAAAAGAAAATTGAAAAGAAGAAAAAACATTAGGCTGTCATTAATATCAAAAATTTAGGTTTTAGCTATTCACGCATGGCGCTAATAACCGTTTTCACTTTGGTTTGAACGTCAAGATGGCAGTGATTTCACTAAATTCTTGCAATACCACATTAATACTACGAAAAATAACGTAGTATCAATATCCTCTACGTACCACGTATTTTTCGTAGTTTCAGCGTAGTATTGGGTGACACACACGTGGTATTAAAATTTCGTAGTATAAATATCCTATGTCTGTCTTCCATATTACACACAGTGTAGTAAATTTATATAATCCTTGTTGAAAATTGATGTAAAATAAACGTAATTAATATGTACATAGCTATATCATCTGCACTTTCTTTATTATACATTCTTCATAAAGATTTTGCATTGAAATCACTCGGTAAATATTGTTTCAAAATAATTTCATCCCGATTGTAATGTAATTGGATAGGTTGAAGTTTCTCTCAATAAATGCTTTAACGGCTGTTTTTCGGTTTAAAGATTTGTTACCTGTTTTATCACCACCTCGTTTTTCAGCTGGAGATTTTCCTTGTTCAAAAAATCTACTGCAGACTCCTTCAACTCTCCTTTTGCCACATTTGGAAGGAAATACATAATGCTCATTTTCTTAATAAAACTGTCTTTTCGATTTCTTGTCCTTCTTTTAGGTAGATATTTGGTGAATCGTAGAATGATTCCTCCGGTAATTTTTGTAACATCCTGTCTAAATTAGCCAGGATGCTGTAATGCACAAATGGTGATTTTGTTGAATTTTCAGTACTGCTTTGCATACCCACAAATTTTTCAATACAATCAGCGGTCCTAGACGAATTTGATTGCTCTGATGTTCCAGAAGAAGATGTTGGTGGTCGTTTAGTCTGTTTGTGGATTATTAAAATAAATGTTAGTTATATATTGTATGTACATGTATTGTGTTTACCAATTACCCAAATGCAAAAGAATTGATCCACCTACAAATATTTTCGATTATTTTCGAATGTATGACTAATTTTAAAAGTTAATGTAATTTTTTCTTTAAATACAAGTAAACATTATATTCTACAAAAAAAAAACAAATGAATAACAGTACTTTAAAATTTTTAAATTATACGCAAAAGATAATGATAATGGTGGTCTAGGTACACCTTCTTCTTGGTAAACAGATTTGAAAAAATAATAAATTCTTTGCTTAGAAGAATCTAAAGTTTTTAGGAAAAGTGACTATCAGACTGCTATTCTCTGACCATTTAATTCAAAATAATATTTATAACAAAATTTTTTTCTTTAAACAGTAGTTTTTGTTCTTTTTCTTTTTGGCTACGTTCTTGTTACAAATTTTGAATAAAAATGATTTTTTTCTGCGTCAGTAAGATTCCAAAATGAAGCATTAATTAGTGAACGTGAACGACTCGGAAAATAGCTCTGTACATTTAAATGAACATGATTTTTCACAGTTCGCTGCTTGTTTTACTTTTCTCGACGGATGAGTTTTGCCCTTTTCATCACAGTACTCTCTTTTAGATTCTCTTTAGACAATCATTCTCTTTTCATATCTTTATTTACTTTTCTTTTCTATTGTTTTCTTTTAGTTTTTCAAATAACATTAAGTTTTGATAACAAAAAAAAAATTTTATGACTTTCATATATTTGAGTCGCTCAGAAGCCAATGCGGTTGAGTCAATTTTTTGATATTTTCTGATTTTTGTATATTTTGATGAAATAAATCAAAATTTACAAAAATCAGAAATGGACTTAACCGCATTGGCTTCTGAGCGATCATTTATATACAAATTTTAGATTCTCTTTAACAGTATGAAATTACCGTAGTGGTCGGATAAAGCGCACCACCTCAAAAATTGTGTGAAATACTACTTTTTTCCAAAATAATATTGTCACCAAAAGAAATTATTATTAAATGTAGTTTTATTGTACTTAATAAAAAACGAATATAATATATTTAATTAAATCTTTATTAGTCTCGTCACACTATATACATAATTAATTTTAGCCTAACATTTGTGTAAGTAAATTCAAAAAGTCGAAACTAATTTTTTCACTACTTAATACAAATTTTACTTAGAAATAATTCCTATTTCTAAAAGTATTAATAAAATTAAAACTATTATAAGAATGATTATAGATTTAAACTATTTAACCCAATGAATAAAATGCGTGTTTATTATATAAAAATACTCTTTATTATTCCCAACTTAGAAGTAAAGTCAAAACACGTCATCCTCCGACGAGATTGACAACCTCAATGTAACTCACTAACGTCAGTCAGTTTGATTATTAATTAGGTCATTACTTACAGCCCTGTATAGGCATGATCATAGCGTGTGTACTATGTCTATATATGAAGTGAATGAAACGGATATTTCATATGTATGGAACATTGTTTTTTTTATTACTGTCAAATATTACCACAATTCGGCCAACCTGACCGTAATCGCCTCGATTACACTAAATTGATCCCTTTAATTTCGCCAAGTTTCGTACATATACTTCACATCATCCGTTCATTTTCTTCCTACTATTTACTATTTACATGATTTTCTTTAATCTGCTTATTACATATATACCCACGTGTATAATACATATATATATATATATGCACGAGAGTTTACATAAAAAAAATTGGTTTGATAATAAGAAAAAATAATACATACATAATTATTAATATTTAATTATAACCATATAAGTTTTTCTAAAATCTACAAAAATGCATACAATATGTTATGTAATTTTTTTCCCTTTTTTATATATATATAGAAAATAATCTGGCTCTGCAAATCCTTCACTCATGCATCTCTTCAGACTGAATGACAAAAGGCTTCATATTATGTGGAGCACAAATACTTTTATAGGATATGCGTGTGAGTTGCATCCCATTTATATCTTTAACAAGATATCGATCATTTGAAATAACCCTATCAATCTCATATGGACCTCTGTACTTTGCAAACAACTTCTTGTTCACACCTGGTGGACTTGTAACATTTTTCAACATTACATAATCTCCCTTTTTGTACGTTTTAGGATTTTTATGAGCCTTGTCATAATATAACTTGTTGTAATTTTGGCACTTTTCTATCTTTTTAGAAGCTTGATCTCTAATGATTTCAAATTCTACTTGATTAATGACCTTTTTGTCTTTAAAATATTGCATGACCTTGTCGCACAATTCTCCTCTTTGTTTCCTACCAAATAATAATGTCGAAGGTGTAAAACCAGTACTACGGTTAATTGTATTATTTAGGGCAAATTCTATCTGGACTAAGTGTTTATCCCAATCATAAGTGGATTCAGATTCGCACAACTTGGATAACATGGGGGTAAGGATTCGATTAATCCTTTCGGCTTGGCCATTCGACTGTGGACATTGTGAAGCAATTTTAATGTGAGTAATGTCATTAGATTTAAGAAAGTCATCGAACTCTTTTGATGTAAAGGCCGTACCTCGATCGTATACAATCCTACATGGACGTGAATAGTATTCGAAGTAAAATTTTAGACATGCAACAACCTCTTTAGTCTGTGTGGTCTTTACAGAATAGAGCTTTGTAAATTTTGTGAACGCATCTATTACTAAGAAGATGTATTGTTTTTTGGCTCTTGAGTTTGCCAGAGGACCATAATGGTCTATATGCACGGTGTCAAATGGAACTTTTCCTTTCGGTATACTATGCAGTGTACCTTCACTTTTTCCAGAAACAGGTGAGAAATAAAGACATTTCAGACAAGAACTTATATAATTTTTAATTTTTTGTTTTATTTGTGGGAACCAATACGTACGCGATAAAAATTCGTGACACTTATCGACACCTAAATGATCAAGAGCTTCGTGGTGAGTACGTATAACCTGACATTCCATGTGATATGGTACATAAAATATTATTTTATCTTTGACCTTCTTATAAATAAGACCATCGATCATTTCAAAGTCTGAGCTTTCGGACTTTTCTAATTCAGAAGCTATGCTAACAATTTTCGGATCTTGTTTTTGAGCAGCAGCTAATACGAATTCAAAAGATGCATCGTCAATACTAAGTATATTTATTGACCTGCTAGGAGCGTCTGCATGGGACATCTTTTCTGCTTTACGATGCTCTAGCCTATAATTGAAGTTTTGTAACTCCAATGCCCAACGCGAAATTCTTGGGTTGAGAAGTTTTTTATTTAATGTCAAGGATAGCGACTGGCAATCTGTTACAATTTTAAATTCGATACCTAGAAGATATACCCTGAACCTACGTAATGCATATATAATTGCCAGAGTTTCTAACTCGAAACTATGGTATCGTCCTTCAGGTTCAGATACTCGCTTGGAGAAATAAAATACTGGATGGAATTTTTTATCATTCTGTTTCTGTAGCAGAACAGCACCGTAACCAATATTACTTGCATCACAATGCAATTCAGTATCGCTATTAGGGTTATAAATTGACAGTACAGGGGACTCAATAAGTTTTTTTTTTAATAGATCAAAAATTTCTAATTCTTTTTTCCCGAATACAAATGATACATTTTTTCTAAGTAAATCGTATAAAGGCTTTGAAATAATGGCAAAATCTTTTATAAATTTGCGGAAGTATGAACATAATCCGAGAAAACTGTGTACATCCTTAGTACAAGTTGGTATTGGAAAATCTTTAACAGCTTTTAAATGGTCTTCTGTAGGTCGTATACCTTTACTATTTACTTTATACCCGAGATATACTATTTCAGTTTGTAAGAATGAGCACTTATCAAGTCTAAGCTGTGAAGAATTTTCATTGACGACCTTTAAAACTTCTTTCAAGACATCTAAATATTCTTCTAAAGTAGTTGTTGCAATCAATATATCATCGATAAATGTTAAAATTTTGCCAGACGATGATAACTTTCCGAAAATGTGTCTCATGTACCGTTCGAAGACAGATGGAGCGTTTTTCAGCCCAAAAGGTATTTGGGTATACTCGTATTGTCCTAAAGGTGTTTTAAATGACGTGTACTTTATTGATTCCTCTTCCATTTTTACGTGATGAAAAGCACTTTTCATATCAAGGGTTGAAAAATAATTTTTGTCTCTAAGCCTTTCCAAATGGTCTTCTAATCAACGGTAAAGGGAAATGGTCTCTAACAGTTACCTTGTTAAGTTCCCTAAAATCTACACAGAGCCTAAATTCGCCTGACTTCTTTCTAACAAGAACAATTGGTGACACAAAGGGAGAATTACTCTCGCGAATTATGCCATTTGCCAATAGGTCATCAAGTAATTTTTGAAGCTCGACCCTATGTGCATAGGGCAACCGTCTTGCACTACAATAAAATGGATCTTCTTTTGTTAATTTAATTTTCATTTCAAAATCTTTACATATTTTAAAATCTTGGCGGTAGCTCCAGGTATGGAGCACACAGAATCGGACCCAACAATTTCCTGACTTGATTTTGAATAGGATAAGGTAATTTCTGATTAATATCTAATAATATATCTGTTTTATCATTATCACTTACACCAATGTTTAGAATTTCATATACGAACCCTTCATCATCAGCATTTTTATTTTCAACAGTTCTGTCCTTTAATACATGAGTTTCTACCTAAAATGACAGAATAATTCATTGTATTATTATTTACTACAAATAAATCAAGATTTATATAAGAATTATCATAAAAAATGTTACAGTTTATCGAGCCCAAAACTAAAAGAGGACTACTATTTATTCCAAAGAAAGTTTGATTTTCAGTTACTGCTGATGTTACCATGAAAGACGGCACACATTGCTCCTGCACAAAACTGATTGCACTGCCTGAATCAATTAAACTCAATAATTGTATTTTACATTCAGTTCCTTTCGTAAAACTGAAAGTAAGAATGTACTCAAAATTATTAGATAATATCGATGAGTGATGTTGACTCTCCAATACATTGATTGATTGATACTCCGATTGATTCTGATAATTATGTTTAGATAATTCATCATGTGTACATTGCTGTAGTGTCATCACATTTCCTTTACATGCATTTGCAAAATGGCCAGGTTTACCACACTTAAAACAATTATTTTCTTTCTTCACAGGTTTAGGACAATTTGAACTAAGATGGCCACTTTGATTGCAATTAAAACATATAATTTTACGTACATGACGATAATATGGTTTTAAATTTTTTATTTCAGCTGGTTTTTTACGTTTAAGTGCACTTTCACGAAAATTAGCTTTTAATTTCTCATATTTGCGTAGAGCAATCTTTAACTCTTTTAAATTATTTGCATTATATAATAAAACTTTGTTCATCTCATTATCAGGAATGCCATTTACAATATATTCAACTAGATCTTCTTCATCAATGGAGCCAGCAGACGCAATTTCTTGCATCGACAATAGGTATTGTTGTGCTGTCTCTTCTCGACGTTTGCGTCTGTTTCTAAGTTCATTATGTAAATCGGCACTCGTAACTCTTTTCTTAAATTCACTTTTCAATGCGATTCTCAAATCTTTCCATGATTTTAAAGATATAGTTCTGGCAAATAATTTTGCGGTTCCTGATAAGAGTCTCTTACCATAAATGAATTTTGTCCTATCGTTGAGTTCTAAGGTTTCTGCCATTTCCTCGAATAATTCTATCCATCTCTGGATAGAGAGGTTGTCATCGCCACTAAAGGTTGCCACCGAATCTTCAAAATCTTTGAAAGAACATGATGTTATTGATGAAGTGACTTTTACTTCTTCAATTTGAAGTTTCTTTAATTCACTTTTCAATTTTGCAATTTTCCTTTTTCTTTCCACCAGATTTTGCAGACGGGCTAATTCTTCGTCAACGTTTTGATCATTATCTCCATTTCTTATAGTTTCACCAATTTCACAATCATTTTCATCATCATCACTATGATTATCTTCGTCATCATCATCATCTTCCTCCTCACCATCGTCATCATTTTCATATCTGTTACCGACATTACTAATCACTTTACAGGCACCATTTGCATAATTAGGAATGAGATTTAAAAGCTCGACATCTGAACAATCTTTAACTGCATCTTGAAGCCGTATCTTCAAGGTGGACTTATTTCCTGCAGTAGATTGCTTTAATTCCCTTAAAACATCTTTTAAGGCAGAATTTCTAGCCTTCTCAGAAAACTTGTTCCATTCATCGGCCATAGCAAAACCCAATATATATATAGCACGATGTGATGATACTTTCACTGAAGATTTATTAACCCAATATTCAAGGTAAACCAAAAAAAAAATTGTAATCCTCACAATTATTATTATTTATTTAATAGATTTAACGTTTTAAGTTCACCCCACACCTGAAGATTATAAGAATGATTATAGATTTAAACTATTTAACTCAATGAATAAAATGCGTGTTTATTATATAAAAATACTCTTTATTATTCCCAACTTAGAAGTAAAGTCAAAACACGTCATCCTCCGACGAGATTGACAACCTCAATGTAACTCACTAACGTCATTCAGTTTGATTATTAATTAGGTCATTACTTACAGCCCTTTATAGGCATGATCATAGCGTGTGTACTGTGTCTATATATGAAGTGAATGAAACGGATATTTCATATGTATGGAACATTGTTTTTTTTTATTACTGTCAAATATTACCACACTATTAAAATAATACTAGTACTTAGTGTGGCCTCCTAGAGCTCTAAGTACGGCTTCAATTCGTCGTGGCATCGAATTTACTAACTTTCTACAATACTCCATCGAAATGTCGACGTTCCATGCTTCTTCAATAGCATTTTGAATATCCTCCTTGGTTCTCGGGTTCCTTTGAGACACTTGATTTAAAAATTGCCCAACAGTTCTCTATTGGGTTGAGATCTGGGCTGTTCCCCGGCCAGTCTAGAGTTCTCAATTCTTGATCAGCAACAAATTTTTTAACCTGTTGAATACAAAAGATATAATATTTTAATAAATTGGATTAATTTTGATGCTTTTGACTCTAAAGAAAACAAATACGTCAAAACTTACTTTCCGAGCCCGATTAAAAGAAGCAGAATCGTCCTGAAAGATTGGGTCATAAATGACAAAGAACAGGCTCTCAATTGATGAGATGAAGTGATCCCTCATGATGTTGATGTAGGTATCGGCGTTCATAGAACCGTTCCAATACGTTAAATCTCCAGGTCCGAAATATGAAATGCATCCCCACATCATATAACTCAATGGAAATTTAGTTTTGCTCACTATGCAGTCTTCTCGAAGATCTGTAGCTCGTCGACGCACGTACCGTATTTTCGTTTCGTATGTGAAAATCTCTCTCTTCCAATCATTTTCCGTCTAAAACTTATGTACTTTGGCGAAATTCAACCGAGCGGTCTTCATTCGTTTGGTCAAAGTAGGCTTTTTTCGAGGTCTTCGGGCTGGTCATCCCATCGATTGAAGTCTCCTTCGCACAATTCTGGCACTTATATTTGTTCCTGTTGCCTCGGTAAGATCTCGCTGCAGCTCCTTTGATGTTTTTTTTCTATCCTTTACGCAAAGGAGTTTGAAAATTCGGTCCTCTCTATCACTGATCTTCTTATTCTTCAGACCAATACCTTTCTTTCTTTCTGGAGAACCATATTGTTGAATTTTTCTCAAAAACCTTGAGGTTGCTGTTTGGTAATATCCCACTCTCCTTGCTATGTCACGCACAGAAAGTCCTTCCTTCCTTAAAGCAGGAATTACACTTTTTTTTTCACTTGATAGTTGTCGACCCATCCTCACTATTTAAACTCACACAAGGAAATATTATAATTTGCACTGAGATCTACAACTACAAGGTAACCTCGGTATTTACCTCCCTGTATACAATCCTTTACCTGGGGGTACAAATTCTTGGAAAAATTTAATAATAAAATCATTTTTTGGAAAAATTTTGAATTTTTATGGGTGGTGCGTTTTATCCGACCACTACGGTATAGTAATAACAAAAATCGTAATAACTATAGGAAGATATTGCACTCAAATGTGACGAATGTATACAAAAAAATTAAGTTTCTTTTTAACAAAGCTTTTCTCTCTTTGTAATTATTTTCAAAGAGGTATACCAGTGTTGTTAGATGGTGAAGTTTTTCACAGTTCGTATTTCGTACGTGGTATATAATATGTACAAGAAGGTATTTTATATAATTTTTAAAAATTTTTCCCCTCTCACGATTTTGTTCAAGGAGGCAAAATGTTTCCCTTTTCCCTTTTTTAAATTGTCGGTAGCCGAAATTCCCAAAAACGGAAAAATTCCACGATCTAACAACACTGCAAAAAGTTTATCTTTCTCTCTCGCAAGTATTTTATTTTGAGCAGTAAACGTCAAAGCTTTTTAAAATGGATTTAGCGTAAATCCGCCTAAAAATCTTACTCAAGACAGGAGTGCAATATCTTCCTATATTTATTACAATTTTTAGTAATAACTTTTATAAATTTTATAATGATGATATAATGTTAAAAAACTTAATCTTTTCAAACTAATTAAATAAAACACGTTTTTCTAAAACATTTTACACACTTTATTTCACTATACATCACAATTTTAGCTTGTAGGAAGCTATGATGAGACTGATTATTCAAAACGAAATTATCATGTAAATCCAAGAGAATTTGAATTAACAGTGATATTAAGTATATAAGAAAACGTTATGTTCATATACATAAGGAAAATCGATAAATAATAAGAATTTCAGTAGTTTCGATGATCAGCCTCATCTTACATTTAATTTTTAGGTAAATATGTACATACATTTTAAACAATTTTTAACCATTGAAATATATCTATAAGAGTATTAAATCAAATGGATATATACATTCATACTATACAGGGTGTTTCGTTTGGTTTCATTTGAAATGATACCAGTGATAGGTCTCACCGAGACAAACAAAAAGTCGTATTGGTGGGGGGAGGTGGGTAGTAAATCCTAACGGTTTGGCCGCTAGAGGGTGTTGAAGGTTTTTTTGCACTTTTTTCATTAAACACCCCATAACTTTCTATAGGGGCACTCCAGGGTCACTTTGTATTCAGAAAAAATATGAAGTACAAAACAAAACCTTACTCGTTCTTCTACCCTGAACCCTACAAAAGTTACAAACGCGAATTTTTCCCAAATTTTTGTGCTTAACCCTGTTTTTCTCAAAAAAAAGCTTCAATTAACTTCCACTTTCTATTGCAGAAAATGAAAGTTCAATTGAATGTTAGCCGCGAAAAACGTTGTAACGTGAAAAATTCAAGTTTTCAATAACAACGAAAAACATTTTATATCAAAATTTATAGCCAGAAATGATAAAATAAAAATTAAAACAGTAATTTATAGTAAGTCTAAATTTATAGAAAAAATTTTATTCGAAAAAATTAATTCTAAGCACCTTTAAAACTGATAGATAAATTTTTATAGTGGAAAAACGTTGTAAGTTTAAAAGTTAATCTTATATACATATAACGTTTTTCCATTAAAGTCAACTCAGATGAATATGTAATTGCAACATTTTTCGTCTAGAAATGCGTGCTAAATTTAAATAATATTATATATCATTTAGACTTTAGAAAAAAAAATTTATTTCAAAAATTCACATTATTTTAGTAAATATAATATTTAATATTATTATTATTATTAGAAAAAGTTTACTTTTTTATTCCCCCTTAAGGTTAATATAAAATGTTTTGTACTCATCTGGCAGGTATGTTGTCATTGCCATTAAATCCTTCTTTTTTTCTGTCGTAATTGGTAAAGAATCGTCATAGATACGAGGTAAATCATTTGGTATATTTGGAATAGATGATATTTGGCCTTTACGTCCTCTTGGCTTTTTAAAAAGAGTGAAAGTTGACCAGGATTTCAAAATGTTGTGAGTTTTTTTCATTTTAAGTTCAAATGGGTTATCCGCATTTATTTGTATCCAACGAGCTTCTGTAATTTTTAAATTAGGATATTTTTTCAGCTGATCTGTTATAACGCGGAAATCAAGAAATTCTTCTTGTTTCATTGGATACACTGAAAAAGGATGCGAAGGCTTTGCACTTTTTATCATTTCAATGACGTCTTCTGGAACGTAAAATTTTGAAACTTTTTTTCTTTTTTCTATGACTGCAAAGTCTCTGTCACATGGCAGAAAACTATGTCCAGATACCAAAAATTTTTGATTTACTTCAGAGAAATACTTGGTATGTACCAAATTTAAACACAAAGAAATCATATTCCAATTATTGTTTTGACCAACACGCCGATCAGACCAAATTATGAGTTTGCGCATCTCACCTGTTTGCAAAATGTTAAAATTATTTTTTATATGTCTCAGAATACATGATGCAATTTCCATCGATCCACGTTTAGCAATGCTTTCATGCCAAAAAAACATAGTTACCTTGTCATTTTTCATATCGTGTATTGCAAAATTGTAATTTGAATATTGCCTCTGATAAAATACATCAGAGTGTGATAAATTGGGCGTAAAAATGACTTGTTGTAGATCTACACACAAAGTAACAGTGCTATTACTGGATTTTGCACACTCACCATCCTGTCTGAGACATGTATAAGCATTTTCTGCTTTTCTATGATGCATTTCCTGTTCATGTTCTATAGATGAAATATTCTCATCTGAGCTTGCAATTAGTTTTAGGAAAAGTTGGTCACAATATTTGCAGGTATCTGATCTTGGTACACCAAATCTTAAATCAAAATCTTCAATAAAAATTTCACGATAAGTGTTGTAAAATAATTTTGTATAAGGATATCTTTCCTTATATAAATTGAACATCCTGTTGATTGATAAATCTTGATTAAGGCATTCTTTTTTGGTTGTATTTCTACTGTAATGGTTTGGTTGAATTGGAAAACTTTTTATATGTTCCCTAACTGTGTTTTTTTCAAAATCATTCACTCCATGTGGTCGATTCAAATGTGTGCCACGTTTATCTGCAAGCTCATTTCCACTTTTTAACTTTTCAACCAAAATTTGGATTCTTCGAGATGTTATTGCGAACGTTTCTCGAAACATCTTTTGACAAACGCGAAGTCTTTTGTATTTTACACACAAATAATATTCAACAGTAGTTTGGCGCCTAGATAAACTTTCTAATTTTGTTCTATTCTTTGGATCTTTTAATTCTAATAAGCATGATAAATATTGTGTTTGTTCATTATAAGACTTCTTGTAAAACGAATCAAATAAACTCTTTCTGTCTAGTACCGTAAATGATGAACAATGGAAGTTACACTTGCAGTTGGATATCTATAAAAAGTTCATATTGTACTCGAAGTCAAAACACTTGCAACGTTTTTCCACTCGCCTCATTTGTTGGATGTTTCTCCTGTACAACTTTACCAGTTCTTCCTGTATATCCCTTTCCAGAGTTCATTAGTCTTTTATTTTTAATATCCTTCCATTCCGTCAAATTTATTTTCCTTTTTCTACCTTTATTTACTTTTTTTTGCGTCCTATTTTCACAATCAGATGACATGGCGACTGTCACTTACAACATTTTTCCACAAACTAAGAACTTTATAGCTTAAAAAATACACTTTACAGTAGAAATAACAGCAAATTTTTTTTATCATGTTATACAGCTTCTCACATACAATGCTTTTCCACCGAAAATCAACTTTGTCAAATTTTTAAGTTACAACATTCAATTGATTTTGCATCAATTTGTTTTCATCATTTTTTTCGATGCGTAGTTTTCGAGATATTTGCACTTGAAAAAACTGAAAATTAGCATTTCTAGCAACTATTTTCAATTTACACTGTAATAAAAGCACATTGAAACCATGAATTTCAAAGATTTGTCTTTTTCACATAGCAACACCTATGTCAGACCTGTAGGAGACTTCTCCGCGAATTAAAATATGAGACTGGCGTAGTGACTTAGTTATAACAAATCTCTTCGCTATGCTGAACTGGAAGTGCCAGTTTCTAGAGGGCTTCAATATTCTACTTAAAGAAGTTTCAAAATCGTATACCTACTGCAGTATTTTTGCTTAGAAAGTATATCGTGCCAAATTCATTGTAGATATTGTAATAATCATGTGGGTCAATTTGTGCGAATACTCGATCAGGTGGTATGTACGAGTGTCCTGGTACGGGAAACACAAGTTCAATTTGTTTTATGTTTGATGGAGCTTTATTCATAAGCCAATAAGAACACATTCCATCCATTATTGTGTTCTTATTCTGGGCCCCACATCCGTCACAAATAAATCTTAAAACTTCTTTATTTGTATAATTAGTCTCACAAAGTCTATGGAACATAGCAGAAGCAATCTCATTAGCACCCTTCGGTCAGTCATTTTCATGCCTAATATACAAAAATAAATTCAATTGTACAACACCGAAATTGTATAAATACAGCTGGCGGCTGATATCTTTTTCCTGGCCAAATTAAAAATGCCTCTCATTGTGTGAATCCGTCTTTCAACTAAAAGCTTATTTATTTCAGTTCTTTTCGTTTTTCTTCAATTTTTCACTTAGCATAAGGAAAGTTGAACAGACATCTTGTGAGGGAAGCTTGAATCCCACATTAAAATTTTCACAAAATATTTGTCGAAAATACGATGGTTTAATTTCGAGATCACTATGTTCTATTTGGAAATAGCGGTACATTTGGTTTATTGAAAGCGAGCTAGGTAAATATTGTCTTGCAGACATGTTATTTCGACTATAATGATTTTCAACAGCCTTATATTTTTTGATAAATTACATGATTGCTTGCTTTTTAGCGAAAAAAAGAGTAGATTTTCTATTACCACCACGATTTTTTCAAGGAATTGCTCCAGTTTCAATATATTTCTTACATAAATTTTGCAAACGAAATTTAAAAATGCCAATTATTTCCATTAAAGCTTTTTGGCAAATTCTAATAAGTTTTTTATTATTTGAAGTTCTAATCATATACTTCATGCTTACGGTTTTTTGTGGTCCATTTTTTGGTCGACGATCAGTTCTTTCTGGAGGATTAACTTTAGAATGAAGCTGTCTTGTTCTGTTTTTGTTGAATGTGAAAAGTAAGACTTATTAAACGCAAGAGCATCACGGCTGGACACAGAGCAACATTGGAATACTTTGCCAACGTGTTGGCATTTCTGCATTTTAGGTAATTTCTTTGGATGATGCCTTGAAAATATTACTTATTAAAAATAAAAATTGTAAACAAAAATAATATAATACCTGGCCAGTATTTCTTGCTCCTGTTTCCAATTACTTTTATTTATTTCACGTCTTCTTGCCAGCTGATTTCCAGATACTGGGCAAAGTTTTTCTCTAGATTCCATTTCTTTTTTTCAAGATAAACTTTATAGAAATTATGAAAAACAATAAATAATTTGAATTTTATACTTTTTAATAATTTATTTAAAGCAAAAGTACTTACTAATAATATTAAACCACTTCCTCACGAAGAACTCAACATACTAAATGACAAAATGGCCGTGTAGTAACGTGATGGAAAAGGTTAAATTTTGAAACAAAATTTATCTTATGTTATTGGAAAAGGCGAAACTTAGCAACGATATGTTGTCTAAAGGAATAGGTAAGTTCTAATTATAACCTTTTAAGGAAATGATGCCTTTTTGAAACAGTATCAATTTTTTACAATACAAAAACTGATATAACGACTAAAATTTGAAACTAGCAAATAGGTGAAATTGCTGAAGATTTAAAGTAGCTATATCAATATACAGGGTGATTCAGTTTACGTGTCCGACCCGGAAATTACGGATAGGTCTCGGCGAGACAAACAAAAAATCGTATGGGAGAAGGGGAGGGGTCAATCTCAACCGTTACGGAGTTAGAGGGGGAAAAGATTTTTGGTACCTTTTCCTTGTTTTACCCTATAACTTTTTACAAGGGCACGCCAGGGTCACCCTTTATTTTGCGAAATTGTATAGGATAGGGACGTCATAAAAATCAAAAGTATCGATACTAGTACTAGTATCGGTATCGACGGCTTGATATCGATACCAATGCAGTATCGACCTTAAAATACTCGATACTTCAAAGTATCGAGTACTTTCTAAAGGTATGTTTCCACCAAAATTTTAGCTCACGAGCTGCACACGAGCTGCGTTCGTTCTTGTGTCTACACCAAAACAGCAGGTCACGATCATCTCACGACCTACGTACAAGCTGCTCGTGATCTGATCGTGAGCTGAGTGACAGTAATTTCGATAAGTGTATCCACCAAACTAAAAAACATGTAGACAAGCAGCGTGCAGCTGACTAACGAGCAGGTTTGGTGGATACCATTGTTTTTCAGAAACACGCAGCTGACGTTCAGCATGCGTGCAGCATGCCTGCTTCCCATTTAAATTGGAAAACAAGGAAGCTGCTTGCAGTCTAGATAATAGTTCTACAGTTTGATTTCAACTTCTAAACAGTAGACATGGAGTGGACAAATGATATTTGAAATAGAACAAATAATTCGTGTCTTTTTTTCCAACAAGTGGACCAATTCTTTTTGCAAGATATTCAAAATTATTGGATGATATCCTTGCAAAGTTTCTAAATCCACTCAATTTATCTATTTTGAGATTGTTTAGCAGATGCATCCCTCCAGAATTTTCTCTAGATTTTGGATATGGTCGTACCCAGCAACGAGGAGATTTACGTTTCTTCGTTAAATTATATACAACAATAAACGAAGCAGCGCAAACAGCAACATCATCCCAATAGTAGGACATTTTATTTACAACCGCACTTAACAAAGTACATACATTTGAAAACTGAACTAGTCTCATCAGAATACCATAGATCCTACATAACATTCGACAAGCAAGTACAACAAGCAAACGAACAGTTCACGTGCAGATTGTGGGCAGCACGTAGTACTGTACACACCAACATACATGTTTGTAACCTATGATTGTTTTTATTCCTTTAAAGCACGTTCGGTGGATACAGTAAACGTACTTTGTATGCATGCAGCGTGCGATCAGTTCACACACAGTTGACGTTCCTTCATTCATTCGTATCCACCAAGTTCGAAAACAGTGTGTGAGCAGCTTACGAGCTTTGGTGGAAACATACCTTAACACAATCTATTATAAGCAGAGTTTGACATTTGCCATAAAGTATTAAGAGTTGAATCAAGAATTGTGGACCAGGACGTGGAAGGAAATAAAAACAAAACAAATTATTTACCTAAAGTTTACCAGTCATTCTCATTTATTGACGAAGGAAATAAAATTTTATTTAATCTTTTACTTAGTAATCTATTTCTATCCTGAGTGATTATTCCTCTCGCCTTCGAGAAGTTCCAACAATACACAAATATTTTAAGCTCTGCCTGTACAATCCAGGATAGACTGCTTTCATATCTGCCCACTGTTTCAAAGGATCTGTTGGTAGAGCATAAACTGCATTTGACATATATAAAGACAATTCATCTTCTGTTCCTACTCCTAATTTTGTTTTGGTTTTTCTACCATATGCATGTCCATGAGCTAAATTTGTGTGATGGCTCCAAAATTCATCTTCAAATTTTAGTTTGTTTGGTGACCTTGAAATCGAGTCCGTATCAGATTCACCAGCTGAATCATCAGTTTCAATTTCTTTGCGGATGAATGATGAGGCCTTTGTATTGGCATGTGGATCTTTAAAATGTATTGCTTTAAAGCGAGGATCTAGCATAGTTGCAACTGCTATAGTAGTGCAGTACTCTGTATTGCCAAATCTTTTTTGAATTTCATTTTTTATACTTTGCCTTATTTCCTCCATTTCTTCTACTTCACATTCATTTTTAAGTCGATCGTAATGAATTAAAGTACAATTTATAATTGGTATAATTTTTGATATTGTTACATACTTTTCTCCTGATGCTTCACGTGTTACATGCTCCAATGGTTTGAGGAGCTGCAGCAAAAGTTTTAATTTTTGTAATTCTAGAGCAGTCGGCATTGGAGGCGCTGGAAGTTTTTCAAGCATTATTTCATTCAAAATAGACATTAATTCTAAAAATCGATCGAGCATGTATTATGTCGAATTCCATCTTGTTTTAACATCTAGTAGAGGACATCTACTAGAGTACCCCTGTTTCTTTCCAACAACACCTTATATGTGTCTGAATCTTTTACCGCTCAAAAGTTATAAGGCTTCAAATCTAAAATGTTGTCATTCTTTTACCCATTTTTTGACTTCAACCAAAAACCATATACCTACAAAGATAAACAATTGTCATATATCCTTATGTCAGCATTTAATTTTTATTACACACCTGATATCAGGTGGCAACATGTTGAAAAAGTTTCAATATTTAGTTTACTATGATCAAAAATAGTCAAAACGTCATTGATTTAAGGTGGCAACATGTTGAAAAATTTTCAATATTTAGTTTACTATGATCAAAACTACTTATACTCTGTTAACAGTTTTGTCAGTACAGGTCTAATGGACATATTTTGTCTTGTTTGAGTAATTACATAAATGTGTTTCTTATTTTCGTCACCGATAGTGTTACCCTTTAGTTTATATTTTGTATCTAAAATCGGATTAACTTTTTGATAAGTGTTGCCGACTATACCTTTGTTTTCAAATTTTATAAAATTTTATACTTTGTAAAAATTGTTTCCCAATAAAGAAAAATAATACATTTTTTTTTTTTAAATTTAAATATTATTAAAAATTAATAATTTTAAGTATTTGAAAATTTGATAATTGAAAAAAAAAGGAGGGTGTTGTGGAACGGAAAGAGTTTTTTGGGTAAAAGCTTGTTTCCCCACCACCTTGAGGTAAGACTCTCGGCGCGTTTTTTTTAGAGAGGTTTCCCCTGTAGGCCTAATCCTCTTGAAATTTAATTTACTTATCTTAATTTAAATAAAATTGTTTTTAAATTTAAATAGTATCAGAATCATCAGAACTTTTCCCCACATTAATAATCAAACGTTCTATTGTTTCTTCAACAATACAGTCCATTTCCCACATTTTTTTTCTACCTCATTTTTAACGTGATTTACACAACTCTCTCATTTTTCCTTATCTACTTTTTTTTATTGCTTCTAATAATAATTCTCTAACATCTTTCAATTTGAATTTTTTATTATTATAAGCAATATATCCCTTCACTTGAGCCCACATCATCTATATTGGGTTCAAATCACAATGGTAAGGTGGCAAGCGAAGAACAACATGTTCCGCAGTCTTTCCTATGTCATCCACCACTAATTTTTGAAAAGATTTTTTATTTTTTTTTTAACAATTTCTAAAAGTTCCGCCTTCACAATATTTTCTTCAAAAGGAATTCTCTTTTCTTTTAACCACTCAATAATATCTCTTTTTCCATGCTGTCGACAGAAGTTTTTCTAGCTTTCGCGAATGGTAAGGCGCATTATCCATTACTATTATAGACCCTTGCTCTAATTTTCCTACTATTTCCCTAAACCACTTTTCAAAAACCTCTGCATTCATTTCTTCATGGTAGTCTCCTGTTTTAACAGATTCAATACAAAGGAGACCACCTTCAACAAAACCCGAATCGCTTCCTATATCAACTAAAATAATTCGTTTTCCCTTTCCGCTAGGTGATTTTAAGCCTGTGCTAAGCCCCTCTACAAACGCTTGCTGAGCTGTTGTCACGTTTGGATCTGTTCAAACTGAGCCCTTTGTATGACCCTCATTTACCCACGTTTCATCTAAAAAATATATATTATTTTGCCCTCAACTCTAAATTTTTTGATTTCCCGTAAATACTTTCTACGCCAAACTACAATATCATTCCTATCGATTAAAGGAGTTTTCCTATTTCTTTTTGAAAATTTAAACCCCAAATCCTTTTTTAGAACATTGTACAGTTTTCTCCTACTTATTTTTGAAATTTGGGAATCCTCCCCAATTTTCATTAAAAGTTTATCTAACGTGGGCAACTCATTTTGGCATAAAAATTGATGAACGATTCTTCTAATTGCATTCTTATCAAATTCATCAATTTTTTCTGGTCGCCCTGCGCTCTTTTTGGTGGTGAAAAATGCCCTTTATTTTCAAATTCCCTTCTAACTATATATAGGGTTCTAGCAGTAATCCCGAAAATACTTGCCACCTTTTCTGCTGCTCTACCTGTACATTTATCTTCAGTATAAAATAAATTAAATGTGGAGTAAATTTGCTTCTTCTTCTCCACATCTAATCTTTTTTTTTTTTTTTTTGCCCCGCACTCATTTTTTTAGTTTATTGCACTATTTCACTTTTTTTTAAATAATTTTTATTTATTTGTTATTTATAATACAGCACACAAAATTTGCACACGAGTTTTATGACAAAACACACTTGTTTTTTTGTAATTCGTAATTGTTTTCGTTAAACTTTAAAATTGATGCACGTATGTAAAATTTAAAATTTAAAGTAACAAAATGTTACATTTTTTAACTCCCTATATCAAATTATTTTATTTTTTTAATTTTAAAATTATTAAAATATTACAAAAATTATCACTTTTTGCGTTGAAATGCTAGCTAATGTATTTCAAAACATTAAATGACATACGGTTATACACATTTTTTTATTTATTAAATAGAAAATGTTATGAATGTGTAATATTAGATTTAAATTATTTCTATTAAATAAAAAGATGGAAAAACCCAAAAACATTGCATTCAAATATGTATGTATATCCTACAAACAGATAACTGAAAGTGAAAGGGATTACGGGTTTTACTTTTTTGTTTTATAGCTGATCGAATGAATGAAAAGATAATTTACATTATCCTTATCAGTACCAATACAATGTATATATTCCATTGTTTTTTTAATTCAATTTGTTGATCATAAGAATTTTAAAATTACCTAACACTTTGCAGAATTTTTAAGAAACATTTTTGTGCTGTTTTATTAGGGTATCGTGCGATTCTTTTTACACATATTTTAAGAAAAGAATTACCCATTATGTACAAAATATCAAAGTATCATTTATATACATTTTTTCTGAGTGAGTATTTATTACAAAATGCATTTCTATTGCAAAGGAATATGTGTATACAATTGTATAAATTTATAATAATATGTAAAAAAATATATAAAAAATATTTTTTCAAATAAAACATAATTTATTGATTTTATATGTTACATCATATCATATGCATACTTGTAAATGTATAAATAAATGCAGTAAATTATAATAATAAAATTTAATTTTTTATTATTAAGAACGGTACTACTACGGGAGCACTGCTTTGATCATGTTTTGCCAGACTGTTATAAATTTTCATTTACATAATAAATTAATATTATGGCATTGTTGTCGTAATTTATGCTTTTGAATTTCTTTTTTGTTTTCAACAAAAATAAATATTTGCTTTATAAAATACATATTAGTATTTTTTATTTTTATTATACGTATAAATATCTATATGTAGGTAATTATTTTTTTTATTTATCGTATCAACATTTAACATTATGAATTGTTTGTATTCTCGCTATAGATATATTGTCACATACGCTAACTCTAAATTGCATGATATTTTAACTTTAATGTAAACATCCTAATGACTTTTCAATATTTCGTAGGTCCTCCTCTACTTTTTTAAATCGCCAGTAGCCTTTTTGGTACAGAATCTACTAAGTTCTGAGTGACATCCTTTGAAATATTATTCTATTCCAACTGTAAAACGGTTTTGAGTTCTGTTTTATTTCGAATGCCTTTGTCTCAAATTTTCTTTTTAAGAATATCCCAAATATTCTCAATGGGATTAATGTCGGGAGATTGTGGGGGGGGGGGGGAGGTGGTTTCAATCCATTTTGGAGTGTTGTATAGTAGCCACGATTTTGTATTCCAAGCAGTATGCTTGGGGTTGTTATCTTGAGTGAATACGAAATCGTTATTCAAACCCATTTTTTGAGCACTGCTGTGTAAATTTGCTTTCAATATTTATATATACCTTGTGATCCATTATACTATCAATAAAATGCAAGTTTCAAACCCCGTTGGCATTCATACAACCCCACACAAGTACTGAAGTATAAATTCGGTTGAAATTAAGATTCTGAAATGTCCTAATTCAAAAAAACTTGTAAAAAAGTTTTTATTCGATTTTGTATTGGCACTAAGTTTTAAATATATTAGAACATCTAGAAACAAATATATAAGTATTTTTTTCTCTTGCTTGTTTTTAGAAATTTGTGGTACAATTCGTCGAGGTTTCACTCGTTAAAAAAAAACCATTAAGCAAATTATTTATTTTATTGAATTAATTTCCTGTATTGTATTTAAGAATAGATTTATAAACACGTACCATCGCTTATCATAATTAAATTTTGCATGCAAAAGATTGCCAATGTGCAATCCAATGTCTGACCTAATTTGATATTCTACTTCGATTACCTCGATCATCGGTGACGCTTCATTTTTCGCTCTACAATTAGTTATACAAAGAAGAATTCGATGTATTAGTTTATTGATTCTTTATTACACCGGGTACATGAGTAATGGCTTTAATTTAAAATCAATTTTGATCGATAGAAACGTGATTATGATTGGTTCAAAAGAACCTTAAATGTTATTAGTCCACGTAAATATCTGTTTCAGTGTACCAGTACATAATTTTATAATTCATAAAAAAAAACTGGGTAATGCACCTGTATATGTATATAAAAAGGAATTAAAAAGATTCTGTATTACTTTTGCCATCGGCAAATTAATATAAGAAAATAATTTCAAGTAAATATTCCGATTAAAACAGATGTACATATGAATAATAGATTGTCCATATTAAATATAAACTAGGGGTACTACTTAATTACGCATTAATTTGCAACGTCATTAACATGGAACTTTCAAGATGCATCTATAAGTATAGATGCAGTTAATCCATAATCGTATGATTTACTGCAACCAACCAAAAAACATTTTAGGTACACACGCCGAAATAGAAAACAAAGAAAATTAATCCATTTGAAACATGATTACAATATGAAACTGGAGAATTGGGGATTATGTATTCATCATAGCGCGTGTACAACGTGATTCTTCACAAATTCACCCGAATCTGAATTTTCAGGAGATTATCTAGAAAATTCTAGCAAATAACAAAAATTTATTTGTATGCAAATGTACAGGGAAAAAAATGTTGAGATACTTTTGCTGCACTAAGAGAGATTTGAATCTGTTAAAGCCATTAAAAAAGATGTTGACAGCCACTTTGCATACATTGCAGGAAATCGTTTGATTTAAGTAAATGAAAGTATTTTAAATGATTTATTAAAAGTGAAAAATTCTCAAAATTCATTTTACATTGAAAGCACGAAAACATTTTTATATAATTTTTCAATCAATTCTAAAACTTATTAAGAAGGGACATAATTATTGGAGAAATAAATTCCTCTTTTATATTTATTTCATAAAAATATTTTTGTACAAATATCCATAAACCTTCACATGCTACTGCACATTTTAGATTATAACTGTTAAATATTTTGAATGTAAGGTCTACACTTTCAATGAACGATTTAATTTTATACAGTATTTTGTCAAAATAGACATAAAACTCAGACAAATTCTATAAAGCAGGCCCAACTAAGTGAATTATAAATGGCTGAATTGTTTCTTTGAGAAAACAATATCTATTAACTAAATTGTTTACATTGCCGTAATAATCATTGATAGAGATGATGTGTAATACAGCAAAACTTTCTAGACCATCCAATATTGACACTTTTTGCAGATTTTTTTTCACACCTTTTTCAAATATTACTGTTGGCTTAATGACATAATTCAACAATGTTGTCAAAATGTAATCTTCAGAATCTATAATGTAAATTAAAAGCTAAATAAAAATTTATTCACAAATTACGAAGTATGAAAATGTTACCAATACTAGAACAATTTTTATGAGATAGGAATAATTTTTTGTAATTTGTATTCATTACGTGCTCTTTGTAATAAATTTTAATTTTAAATTTAAGTTCATCCCAATTATTGAAAAGATTTTATTTATTTGGGTTCAACAGCCTAATATGTCGATGTTAATCTTAAACATAACTTACATTAAAATAGCAATAAAACTAATATGTATAATATTAAATACATCCTTACCAAATCTGGAGCTCTTGCATCGGTCAGTTTGGCTAGCATTTCAGAAAATCTGCATTAATCATACATCGGACGTTTTTTTGACGCAATCGAAAAGATTTGGTCTAAATATCACTTACTTCATTCCAATTATCAACGTTTCGTTATACCTTCAGAATTATAGTATTTGTGTCAAAATTTATATAATATTTGAACTTATGTTTTCGATATTACTTTTTAAATTAGATTGCTCAATTTTCTTTAATTTAACGCGGCAATTTTTGTACCTGTATTACAAACTTTCACGAGGAACATAATAGTTATTCTAAAATAAAAGTGAAAAGAACGGAATTTTCACAAAAGAAAGAAAAAAAGTAGGTAATAAAAATATACCTTTGATGAAAGTTCTCTATTTGTGTCAATATATCGTGTAACATAATAAAAATATTTTTTTGCTGGTACATCTCTGCACAACAGCACCTTCCGGGTAAACCCCTGCCGGTCGTGGCCCGAGCTGTTTCAACCTTGGTGGGTTCTTTGGGACACCCTGTCGGAAGGGATTTTTTATGTTACATAAAAAGTTGACCGGCAAGCAAAAAAACTAATCAGGACCACGGAATGACCACGGAAAGGAGTGATGGGATATCAGTAATCAGAAGTCGTCCTCCACTTAGGTCAAACATTAAGCCACATCCCACAACCTCCTCAGAAAAACTAATTTACTTCATTCAATTAAATGTTATCAAGATCTATTCGGTTATTTCTTAATTAACTATTCCATTTTTTCTATATGACAATCTTAAAATATTAACAATACATCGGTCAGTCCATAAGTTCGTGCGTATTTTCCCAACAACATTTGAACAAAAAAATAAAACACTAAATTAGTGTATTAATCAACGATATATTTACCATCATTATCAACTACAGTTTGCCATCTTACACGTAAATTTTCAATTCCTTTCATAAAGAAAGACTGTGGTTTTGACTCAAAGAAAGTTGATACTGCTGTTTTGACTCCCTCTGCTGTTGTGAATTTTTTTCCACGAAGATGATTTTGTAGACTTCGGAAAAGATGAAAATCACTTAATTTTTTGCAGTGTTGTTTTTGCTGTGTGTGGCCGTGCATTGTCATGATGAAAGAGAACTTGTTTTCTGTTGACTAATCCTGGACGCTTTTTTTACAAGTTCTGCTTGCAATTTTGTTAATTGCTCACAGTAGACTTCTGTTGTAATCGTTTCATTAGGGTTCAAGAACTCATGATACACAACCCCATTTTTGTCCCACCAAACACTGTGCAAAATTTTTCTCGGATGAAGTCCAGGCTTTGCTGTCGGCTGTGGTGACTCATCTTTGTCGCACCACTGTCTTTTTCTTTCTACGGACTGATACAGTACCCATTTTTCATCTCCTGTAACAATACGTCCAAAAATGGTTCTTGAGCCAGTCGAGACAGGAGCGAAGAACAAACATTAATCCGCTGTTGTCGATTTGTTTCACTTAATTCATGTGGAACCCACATACCCAGCTTTGAAACTTTTCCTATCTCTTTAAGATGTCTTTGAACTGTTCCATGTGATGAATTTAGCTCTTTTGCGATCTCATCCACTGTCATTTGTGGCTTTGTCTCAACAATTGTCTTTAAAACATCGTTGTCGAACTCTACAGGAGGTCCAGATCAGAGCTCATCATCAACACTTGTTCTTCCTTCTCTAAATCTTGCAAACCACTTTTGTGAGGTCCTTACACTAATATAATTTTCACCATGCACTTCATTTAATTTTTCTGCAGCTCTTGTTGCATTTTCACCACTTTTAAAAAAATAGTATAACACGTGTCTCTTGTAGTCTTCACTATTTTCCATTCCACCAAATTTGCTTAAAAAGTAACTAATCGAATGTACTTTCAAATTCTAACACAAAAAAATGAGGTACACTAAATAAAAAATTTACCTGTAACCAGTCATTTTTTAGTTGGGAAAATATGCACGAACTTATGGACTGACCTGATAGAATTAAATGTCAAAATTAATCTATTATTTAATCAATGTTATTTTTCTTGAATATAACGATCTTGAAATGTTAATACTCCAAGACGAAAGGTCTAAATAATCCGATTTTTTTAAGTTTTAAATTTTGTTTTTTTTTATGATTTCTAGTTTAATCAACCTCATTCTTTATCAATATGACCGTCTTAAAATAATAATAAATATCAATTAGTTGTAACGTAACGGAAAATTTTATGAAGTTGTATTCTGTTGTAGACCAACATAACTCCCGGATTAACACCAGCCAGTCAAAATTCAGCTGCTTCAGCCTGGGGGTGGGTCCTTGGAGCTACCCTATCGGAAGTTTCCCGCTTTGTCACATAATTTGACCGGCGAGACATGAGAATACGGATCAAAAATAAAGCAAATTTCTAACAGCTTGCCTAGGCTGAGAATATGTCACAAACAGCAAGATGGGTAGTGAAGGAAGAATAAAACGAAACCACAGAGAGAGAAAAAAAAATAAATCAGCGACCTTCATCCACCCTTGCCGATATCCACCTCACACCCATTACTAATTCATCCGGTTACTCTGGCTCCCATAGTTTCGCCTAAATAGGGCCGAGACACGGGCATTCCACGGATTAGATACTACAAAAAGAAATTCCTTTCTATTTTTTTTTCTGTACTTTATTCCTTTTTTTTTTATTGTTTAAAAGAATCTCCTGACATACATGGAGAAGCATTTATATAAATCTTTTCAAAAAGCTAATTTACCCCCCTATTTTACATAACAGACTAAGAGTCTCTTAGCCTCTTATGTGCAATTAGCAGACATTTAGCAGAAATAACTATTCTGCGTAAGAGGTAATAAACGTCAGCTGATCTCTTAAAGTTTGTGGTGAGTTTAATTTAGAGTATTTGTATTTTGGATTAGAGAATAAGAGATGTTTCTAACCTCGAAAGTCTGCTAACTTAGCAGGTCGTTGGCGAGGTCCTCTTATTTTGTTATAATCGGGTGGAAGTGAATGTTTTTAATTTTAAAGTATAAATATTATATAAAAATCAATAAAAATAAAAATAATAATGTAAAATAAAAATAGTACTAATAAAATAAAAATAGTAATATAAAATAAAAATAATATAGAAATAATAAAATAATAAATAAAATGGAAGAACAACTATTATTAATTTTAAAAATTTTACTTTGAGTTAATTATACTCTATATTATAATACTGAAGAACAGTTTTTATTTCATTCAAAAAGGTTTCACTTGGTTTTTGAAAAATTTTTTATGAACTTTAAACGGCACCTTAACAATAAATTCACATAAAATAGGCGTATTTTCTATATTTTAAATGCAAAAAATAAAATAAACTCACTAGAATTTTCCATTATTATTAATAATAATTAATATATTTTCACTTTTCTGTACAACTGACACTTCAATTCAAATTCAAACGAATGTCAAATGATAATCAGCTGATTTTGGTGAATTCAAAACCTCTTAGTCTCTTACGCATTATTATCACCACACATATGCTATATAGAATACCAATTTCTGCTAACAAATCTCTTATGATAAAAAATTTAGAGAAGTAAGAGAAATAAGAGACTCTTATCTAGAATAGAGGGGTTAATTTATATTTATATCTTTTCCTTTATTTTAAAAAAAATATTCTACCCTATATACAATAAAATGGGTTAGTATCTATACTATATTTATAATTCTATTAACATAGTATGTAACTTATAAAACTACTTATCTATGTGGTCTCCGGTCGGCCGATGCAACAAGATGTCATTATGCTCGCTGGAGTGCAGTTCAAAAAAAAAAAAATTCCATTATTGGTTGGTGGTCAAATGCTGATTGTATTTTACTTTCCTATTATAGTTTTCACTATTTTATTTTTGAATAACTTACATAGTTTCATTTTTTTTTTCTATGAATTAATTTTATTGTTAGATTTTCATTTATTTTAAATTTTATTTTGATTTGTTGTTACAATCATGGTGATAAGTATCTTCGAGTTCACAATAAAAAGGAAATAACTTTATGTAAAGTGTATTTTAATTTTTAATTTTTTCTCATTTAAAAAAACATTTTCTGCATTTAATAATATTAACAGCATTCGAACATTTTACACTTGCCGCCATCTAGTTTAACTAAATTTTTTTTTTTCTTTTTTGTTCTGAATTTTTCTAATCTAATTTTTTGAATTGCAAATTAATTGCAAATTAATTTCTTATTTGTTGGTTTTTTTTTTTTTTTTTTTTTTTTTTTTTTTTTTTTTTTTTTTTTTTTTTTTTTTTTTTTTTTTTTTTTTTTTTAATGCTATGAACTTAGAAAATTTTACAAATGATGAATTCTTAAAATTACACAATATATACATACACACATATATGTGCATGTACATACACTCCGGTGCAACTGGATAGGTGCACCCAGTAATATTGTAAATTTGTTGGGTAAAAATGATCCTAGCTAGACATGTGTTGTATTGGGTTTTTCCACTTTAAAGTTAGACTAATTTAGTATTTTCCCAGATCCCGTTTCTTTTTACTTTTCTAGATATTTAACATTTCGACCTGAAATGCTATAAAAGGACGGTGCAACAGAATAGGTGCACATTAAAAAACTCACTTTTATGAATAAATTCAGGTAGGGAATGATTAAAATAAAACAAGTTTTATAATATTTTCAAATTATTTTATTATTCTAATATTTCGTGTGTCCTCCATTTCTATTAATTATTTGAAATATTCTATTAGGTAATGAGCCATACAAATTTGACAATAAATCTACTGGAATTTCTTCCCAGGCGTCCATTATGGCAGTTTTTTCTTAAATCATGAAAGTAATAGTTGTATCCATCAGGGCCGTCCAAACAAAATCTTTTTTCATGTATGAAAATAACTTTGGCCCATTCAGTTTTCCAAGCCATATGTTCTTGAGCAAATTTCAGTCGTTTATCTCTATGAAGTTGAGTTAAAGGTGGTTTACGTGCCAGGCGCTTCCGTATTAGATTCGGACTCTCCTTAATTATTCTTCTAATGGTCCATATAGAAGCTGTAGTTCCAGTAATTTCCTTTATTTGCCTAGTTGACAGTAAGGAATTGGAGGCCTGCCGCAATATTTTTCTCCTTTCTCTTGATGTAGTTGCATATTTTCTTCCTCCTTTATAACGTTTTCCATAATTTTCAGGATCTCTTGAAAATTACCACACTACTTCGGGACTTCACCCAATTCGTTGAGCTATTCCTTTAAAACTTTTATTTTTGAAATTTCTTCAACCGTCAATTTTTTTATTTCGCCCCATTATTTTTTTATTTTAATAGAAAAAAGAACGTTACACTTTGTAGCTGACTTTTCTTTTAAATTGAATATAACTTGTCTCTTAAAGAATTAAAAAATTTCTAATGCACCTATTCTGTTGCACCGTCCTTTTATAGCATTTCAGATCGAAATGTTAAATATCTAGAAAAGTAAAAAGTAACGGGATCTGGGAAAATACTAAATTAGTCTAACTTTAAAGTGGAAAAACCCAATACAACACATGTCTAGCTAGGATCATTTTTACCTAACAAATTTACAATATTACTGGGTGCACCTATCCAGTTGCACCGGAGTTTATGACTCATGTCAGCTGCGTTGTATAATCAATTATTTAAAAAAAAAAAAAATTTCACCTATGGCAATAATTTGATCAAATATAATGTAATCAAAACTGGTATTCAATTTTTTTTTAAGTTTATATCTCAAATATTAACTTTATTTTAATAATATTTACTAACGGATAAAAAGAGAATTTTTTTTTCTTTTTTTTCTTATTCTTTTTATCATTTTTTGTTTTCATGTTTAATTTAAAAAAAAAATTTGAAAATTTAACACACAGAAAGGAATTTAAATTTTAAAATGCTACCACTGGTACACAATTGAAAAAGGCATGATTATGTCGGTATTTACGGAAAATATGTTTTTCTTTCTTTTTCTCTTTCTTTCGATCGAAAATTGCTTGGTGCACATTCCATTTATTTCAATAATTTTATAAATTTTATGCATTCATTTTTTTTTTCTTTAGAAAAAAAAAACAATTAAAATTATATATGAATAACTTTCACTGCAAAGTGAATAATTCTTATTAAAAAAAATCACTATAGACATTTTGGTGCTAAAAACAAAATTATTTTCTGCACCGAAAGTCTCAACATCACAAATTATATACATACTTTTTTTTTCTAACCAAAATTTTGTCGCGCAATACTGTGACGAACAATATGAGATTCAAACCGCAACTGATTTTAAACAGAAATTAAAGTGAAGAGACCGTAATCAATATTGCCCCCCTTCAGAAATGAGTAGTAGTAAAATTATTGATTTGAGGGTAGTAGTAGTAGTAGTGAAAATTTTCTTTCTGCTGAAGCACTACTATGAGGCAAACAGCACAAATTCAGCATGTAGTCGCATAAATTCGGACATAGTGGCTCTTTTAAATTATTTTTAACATTTTTCAAATTAAGCCAGAATTTTACTACATCGTCATCTTCATATTTATCCACTAATAATTTTTCTCCAATCAGTGAACGCCACTGTAAATTAATTTTTTCTTTTTTCACAGCTGGTATATGGAAAATCTGTTAATATTTTTAAAATGCTAGGAGTTTCTCTTAAACAGATTTCTTTTGGATCAATGTATTTGAGGTCATCCAACTTCTCATCAGAAAAATCAAATCTTTTTTGTAACTCTTTACATAAAACTATATAAAATTCACACAAATTTTTCTTGATTACATTAGTTTCGGTAGAATTGTCAATCTTTTTTGAATAGGTAAACTCTTCAAATTTTAGACCAAAAAACATATTATTTAGTGGAATATGATTTATGGGATTTTCATAAAGTGACCAGATTCTCAGATATAAAAAGCGGGACAAGCAGGACATTATGTAATAATATTGTGTATAGAATAATAATGCATTATCATTGTTTGTAATTCATATAATTCATTCAAAACAAAAGAATATTAAACATTAATTAACAAAAACTTGAAATTATTAAAACTCCCATTGCACGAAAAAAAATAAAAGACGAAAAAACAAAACAAAAGAATATTAAACATTAATTAACAAAAACTTGAAATTATTAAGACTCCCATTGCACGAAAAAAAAATAAAAAACAAAAAAACAAAACGAACCATAAATAAAAAATAAATAAAAATAATTCTCCTTGAATTTATCATGAAAAATTACAGCTTTGCCTTCCTAAATATATTTTCCTGCTGAATGAATCTCTCTCAAAAGATCCGGGTTTGCGTTTAAAATTTCGTAAAATTTTTCACAAGAATCAGCTAAATTATATTTTACATACATAATCGCTCTGAGTGTTTCAACTTTTAGCTGTGTTTTTTCGGTTGTCCAAATTTTATTTATGAGTGAAAATATTCTCTCAGTACAGGCATTTGTACCTGGTATGCAGAAAAAATATTCCACGATTTTTAAAATATTATAAAATGGTATTTTATTTCGTTGACAAAAATCAAAAATTTCGACCCATCTCAAGTCAATTTCAACATTTTCACTATTCCACTTTTGTATTTTGTCTTCGTTACAAAATAGTTTAATATTTGTAACTTCATCAAATAATTCATTCTCGTTAATAGAATTTTCTTTTACATTTTGTGACAGATATTCAAAAGATATTTCAACTTCCTTCCATTCAAATTTTCTTTGCAGCATTATCCAATGGAATGAATGCATTTCAGTGAAATTCGAACATGTCCATTTCTCCAAATATTGTATACAATTACTGTAGAAATTTTTGACGTGACTTTTAAACCAAACGTATGTAATGGTTCCACTTTCCTCTAAATTACGTAGATCATTTTTGATTATTATAGGAATATACTCATTATTTAATCTTTCTTTACATTTTAAAATTAACGAATTAATTTCTTCTGCTGCAGTTATTATATTAATTTTATCACCTTCAATTTTTCTTATAGCTCCCTGAAATAATGAAGCTTGATGGTGAAGAAACTTTAACCAAAGTTCTGATGATTCATTACGGAAGAAGTTCTCAATAACCTTTGGACATTTTTCTTGTGACTGAAAAAATGATTTAAGCGGTTGGTATAACTTAAGTATTCTTTCTATGGCAGGCAAAAGCGCTAACCACCTCGTTTTACTATATCCCAAAAGCTTTTGGTACTCTACATCAGCAAATTCACAAAATTCTTTCAAGTTTTCCGTTCGTACGGTGTATATGTAGAAAAAGGAATAAATTTTAATTATAACTGATTCAATATCAATACGAAGTAAATCAGAAGCAGTTTGTATAGCATTGTGAATAATGTGAGCATTACAACCGACTCCAATCAGGTTGTTTTCAATAATCTCATTTAATTTAAAAAATATGTTTCTTTTTCCATTACGATCTCGACCTCCAAAATTTGTATTAGTGTTGTCTGCACCAAACGCTACTAATTTTTCTTTTAAGTTATAATGATGCAAAGCATTCAACAAAAATTCAGATATAATCTCTGATGTTTCTCCTGGTATAGAAATCAGATCTATTATTTTTATTTGTATTCCAAAACTCAGGTTGAAGAAGCGTATCACAATTGGCAAAAGTTTCTGGTCCTTGTGATTAGATGTATCAGTAAGTATGGAACAATAGTGCACATTATCAAGTTCCGATTTCAATTCCGATAAAGCAAACTTTGCAAAACCTTTTTTTATAATTGACTCCGTTTTTGTTCTTGCACAAGAAAACTTTTTTTCAAATAATTTCTGAATAATTTTTGAGGTGCAATCCATTGACCGGAAACTTTGGTTATGATTTACGGTGTGAAAAGCGTATAATCCCTCGGCAATTGCCAATTCTTTTTCTTTGGAGTCAAACCGAATATTTCGAAAAAAATCACCTACATTACATGTAGATATGAGAGTACTTACTGACTTTTTATGTTTTTCTGTCTTAACGTGCTTAGTAATGTCATTTTTACCACCATGAGTGATAGAAAATTCTGAATTGCACTGACTGCATCGAACTGTGCTATCATTTCTCGTCCTTTTTAAAAATGGGAAATCCTTCAGCGATTCGTCGCTTATTGTACAACCTCTTTTTCTTGACATTTTTGCTAACAAACAATTCACTGTGAACTAAATTAAATGTACATAAATACAAATAGAAAATTGAATCCTTAATTTATAAAACAATACCTTCGAATTCAAATTAATTAATTGTAATTTGCAAAAATAATTGTAGTTTGCAAAAATAAAATATTAAAAATTGCAAATGGTTCCCACTAACCTGTCAAATACACATACAATGACGAAATTGTACTAGAGCTTATAGTTGACATTGTAAAAGACCATAATAGGAACAGTTCGAAGTTCATTGATATTCAAAGGTAAAAACAGAATATATCTTTGGTGCAGTGTGCATGGAAAGTGTGTGAGTATATTTATGTATAAATCGGGAAAAGCGTGCAGAATTTTGGAAAAGCGGGACACCTTTAATTTTTTAAAATAAGCGTGACAGTCACCTCAAAAGCGGGACTGTCCCGCCCAAATCGGGAAATTTTATCTGGAATAACAAAATTTTTCAAAATATCCAAAAAAAGTTTGCTTGTACTTTTCTTAATTAATTGAACAGCTGTTTTTTCTCTTTGAAAAAGAAGATTTAATCCGTTAACAGATTTAAGTATGTAAGATACAAATAGAAAATAAAGCTTATTTTCATTTGATCCTAAAATCTCCTAGTTAAGCAAAGCGTCCCACTGTTCTATTATCCGGTTTACAACAGATTCATATGAAAGCCATCTTGTTTGACAGTGTCGTAAAATTTTATGCTTCTGAATATGAAACAATTTTTGAAAGTCTTTATAATCGTCCTGACGTTTTGGTCTATGTGAAAAATGTGCATATATATTTTTAATTGTTTTTTCTATACAATTCGGTAGAACTTTACTTGCACAAGAAACACTGAGGTATAATAAATGACAGCTGCAGCCTATGGTGAAGAGATTTGGAATTATTTGTTTTAGTCTAGTTTCCACACCATTGAATTGTCCGACCATAACCGAAGCATTGTCTGACGAGAATCCAATAAGTCTTTTCAAGCTAACACCTCTTTGTTGGAAAAGTTCAAGCATAGCATTAAATATTTTACCTGAAGTCGATGACTTTAGTTGTATCATTGCAAAAAACTTATCTTTTACACTTAACGCTTTGCTATCAAAATATCTAACGATGACTGCTAAGCACTTTTCAATTGAAACGTTTGTAGCTTCATCTATAACTACTGAAAAATAACTCGTTTTCAAATCATTAGCAATACTGCTTGACGCGTACGGCCCCAAAACGTTCTTAACATATGATGAAGCTTTGGTTCTTCCACATTTAATAAACTTTGCTATACCTGAATCCATAAATGTAGCTTGGAAAAGCGGTACTAAAGAATCCATTTGAGAGAATGGCAAATTATGTTGAATGCAATATATCAATATTGTTATTTCTGTTTTTAATTTTGAATTTAAGGTAGATTCTGAAGTACTGGCGCTGTAACACTCGACAATTGTTTGTGCATTGTGTGCTGTCTTCATATTTTGCTTATGTAAAGAAGAATCATTATGCCTTTCTAGCAAGGATTTATTATTTGATAAAGATTTGTTGCAAACCTTGCAGTATGGTTTATTCTCACAACATGTTATCCACTCAAAATTTTTTTGCCATTCCTCTCTAAATTTTTGGTCATACTTTCGAGGCTTCTTTGGCTCAACTAAATCTACATCTAAATCTAATTTGTCATTCTGATTTGTCATTCTGATTTGTTTTTTCTGACTCATTTATGTTGACGATTGTTGATTGATTTATATTCAATTCTGAAATACTAAGTATGTATATTTAAAATGTTAATTTAAACAAAAAAAAGAACAAAAAAAAGAAAGAAAATACTTGCTTTTCAGACACATTATTCTTAACGGGCTTAAAGAAACGTTTCATTTTTAAGAAGCTTCATGAATATTTGCACTTGAGTTTGAGTTTTGCACAGTGGTGTACGAAAAAAATTTGACCTACTGCTTACATGAAAAACAAAATTCTGCTGTCGCAACATAGTATTTAATTCAACTTATTTATTTTTTTATTTATTTTTTTTGTGTTTTTGTTTACTTAGCTGGTGCTGATGATGCTGTTGGTCATGGTGGCCTCCAGCATCAGTTGAGGCGACTGCATCGACATCCTATACACTATTTTTTCTCTTTTTCGTAATTTACGAGACCAAACAGCCCTTATATACTTGTTCATACGTTTTTCATATGTATACAGGGTGTTTCAGATCTGATGATCGATAATAAGCAGGGTGCTAGGTCTTGTTGCGGTAAACAAAAAACTGTATGGGAGGGCGGGCAGTCTGAATGGTTTCCTGGGTACGGAGGGTTGAAGATTTTTTCGACTTTTTTTGTAAAATACCCAGTATTTTTTGTTCTCGCTTATTTTATAGAAATAAAAGGGTGAATATTAGATAAAGGAATTCTTCTTCTACTGAATGATGGCATGACTATAAGTTATCTCGTTATTGTGAATTAAGATATTATTTATGGAAAAAATTGATTAATTGTATAGTCTTGAAAGGGCCAATCAATTATTTTTATATTTTTTGTGTTTTTTGTGTCCAGGATAAATACGTGTTTCAGGGGAAAGACACAAGTTCAGGGAAATTACTGTTACGCAACAGGGTAATTACTTTCTCAACTTAAACGGTCAAATAAAAGCAAAAATATGTTGTTTTTTTTAAATATATTTGATAAATAATACATAATACAAAACTTGAAAAAATAAAAAACAATTTCATTATAACATTTCATTGCAAAATAAAATATAATATAAAAGGTAAAAATCACAAAAAAAAAAATAAAATAAATAAAAAATAATTTCATTGTAACATTTCATTGCAAAATAAAATAAAATAAAAAAAGTGAAAATCACAATTTCATTGGGCTCTATTGTATATTTCGATCGAATGAATATTTGCAATTTTTGTGTCTTTATCGAAATATGTTATGTGAATTTCATTTAAAATATCTAGTGATTTTTGAAAAATTAAAAATCATAGCATATATTAGAATTTTTTCGTTAAAGACTCAAAATATTGTGAATATTCATTCGATTCGATTGAATTTCGATCGACATTCATAATAGAGTCCATTTAGTCTCCACTGTTCTACTTAAATAAGAATTTAAAAATTATTCACTGTTGAAATATATCTAAAGCTTCTGGAAACTTATAATAACACCTGCTCCCTTTCAAGACAAGAGCTGGTACTGGCAATTTATAAAGGATCTGATTCAAAGATACATGGGATACATCATCATTGTTCACTATGAAAATTGTGTCATCATCACTTGATTTTAAAAAGGTAACTTTAATTTCCTCATCTTCATTAAAGTTCTTCTCTATTATTTCAGCAAGGCAATTTATAGAAGTAACATCCGAACCCATGGAAACAAATTTGTCGGCTGTTCTTTTGATCACTGCTCCAACACCATCTGGTGCGCCTTTTCCATGTCCTGCTTCGGAATAATTACAGGTAAAACGCTGTATTTCATGACAAATTACTTCAAAAAAATTGCATGCCAGAATGTAGTACATGGTTTTATTCCTGTACTGAGGAACATGACCATCACTAAGAAAGTGAATGACCGTGATTCTTTCTGGTAAGCTATGGAAAATTGGATTTAGATGTGCCCAAATTGCCGCTGGACCGTGATTTAAATTTTCTGACAAAGAGCAAAAACATGTTGGAGAGACAAAGTTTTCTGAATCACGCATATAAACGACAACAGTGTGAAGACAAATTTGAGATCTTGAGCCTCCAAAGTGAAACGCTTGAATTTCTTGACCATATTTTATGTTGCAGTTTTCACTGAAATCGATATGTATAATACATTCCTTTTCTGTTAGTTGACTCTTTATTTTTTTTTATATGGGTGTGTTGATGAACTATATTTCTTTGATGTTTCAAAAATCTATCCAAAATATTTTCAAGCTTGAGAATAATATCTCTAGGTGACAGCTTTAATAATTGTTTCAAGTATTTTCTCACTTTACGTCTGTCTTGAGTTTTGTTATCATTTATGCATTCAGAAACAACTACCCATTGTTTCAAAATTATTTGCATAGAATCAATAAATTCTTTGTACTGAAGTTTCTTATTAGAACAATTAAGACACTGTCCAGATAAGCATTTTTCATCATAGCGATCACAGCAGATTAGCTCTAGTAACTTTTGATAATTTCTAACTGAAATAATGTTTGAACTGTTGAGTGATTGTAAAATAAGATCGAAATTAGCATGAATAAAGCAAAGGAAAGTATCGCGTTGAGACATTTTGGGTTGGATAACTCAAAATGGACGTAATTTGCAAAATACAGTATAACTTAAACCACTATATAACGAATAATATTTTTTATACAAATTTTTCATCGTATCTAGCAATACTCGTTTTTGCTTTTTAATTCCATTTCGCGATACATATTCCTTTTTGCCTGAACATAAACGAGAATTATTATCGTCTTCTAAAAACTGGATGATATTACTTTTAATACAAAAAGATATTTTATCTTTTCTCTCTTTTCTTGTGTGATACAGTAGAGATGTAGCTCTGCTGGCTTTGTTTAATGTTTTTGTGGAAATATTACCGATTTCTCTAAAAATCTTATATTTTTTCACATAATTTCCACTAACAGCACGTACAAAAATTTGTTTTTCTTTTAAAGAATTTAAACAGGAAAAATTTTGCTGGAGTTGTTTTTTTATCACCTATCCAAACAGCAATTTCTTGGCAACAATTTTCTTTGCTTTTGGACTTTCATCCAACAAAAGCCTCTTAATTTCACCGTTTGGACTTAGTGACTCACTGTTACAAATCTTTTTTTCATACCGTTGCAACTGTTTCTTACAGTTGTTCATTTTTTTTCAAATTTTTTGTTTCTTCATTTTTCTTTTTAATTACCTTATTTCTTATTTTTCTGATTTTCTCTTGCCTGCTATTTTTCTTCTGTCGTTTTCTTTTTCTTCTCTGTCGTTCTCGCTGTTGTCAGAATATTCAGAAGTAGATGGTGTAGTTTCTTTAACAAATCTATTTGTGCTTTCCTTCAAAACAGCCCGCCTTTGACGAAAAGCAGCAATATTTTGTCTCCACCGTTTTTGTGCTTGACGCCTTTCTCTAGGTGTCATGTTTTTAGTGGCTTTTACTTGACACTTTTCTTTTTTTCTCAGATATTTAATTTTTTCTTTTTGTCTTTTTTCTTCATACTTTTAAAGATCGTTTTTAATTCTTCGATAACGTTCTCTCTGCGCTTGTCTTTTTTTTTCTAGCACTTCCTCTCTTGTTAATGTTAACTAAAGTCATAAAAATATTAAAATGATACATAAGCTACTAAATAGGTAATTCCCCTGAAAAATAAATAGGTAGGAAAATTACACCAGGGTAATTACGAATTTACACTTTAATAAGCACATTTTTGTCTAGAAACCAATTTACAGTTTTTTAAGTCCAAAAACTAATTTTGATAATGTTATCAAATGTACAGAAGTAAAAGAAAAAAACAAAGTACTTACATTTAAAAGTAAAAATTAAAACCAGGGGAATTAAGATATAATCGGCACCTGCACATTTAACACACTTGAAATCACTATGATGACTAACTGAAAAATTTATGACAGTTGTGCTTTGAACACGATGTTTTTTAACAAAACAGTGATAGTACCTACGTAATAATGGGAAGGTTTAGGTCTATTTGAATTTAGAAAATAAAACAATTTTTAATGAGCAGGGGAATAAAAATTATTTTATCTTATTACATGTGACTTTTTTCAAAATAATAATCATCGTGTAAGATTTTATTATATATTGGGTATTATTAAATATATGTTTTAAATTTTTATTTGTTTGAATTTAACACAAGTCTTTATTTTGGTCGGAAAAATGACAAAAGGACAAGCCAGGGTAATTACATTTAAGAGCTTTAGTAGTACTTTTTTTAAAAATTCAGCATTTTGTTTGAATTAAAAAACACTGTTCCTAGAAATATTAATAGATATCAAAATTTTTATATACATTCTAAGTTATACTTATCAAGTTCTTAATTAGAAAAGTATCAGAACATGCCATGACCCCTTTATCAAATATTCACTAAAAATGCATATCTAACAAAAGAGAACCTTTTGCCCTTTCTAATAACATATGTAGGCACTATAACTATAAGTGTGCTATTCAACTTTTTTTTTTCTTTGAATTAAAAACACACTGATCACATTGGAATTTTGAACAATTATTTAAATAATTATAATTAATTGTTTTATTTTTGCTTTTTTATTTTGTAGTTTTTCATTTTGGTTTCTTTTCTTTCATTTTAAAACAATTATTGCCTTTGCTTTTATTCTTTTTTGATTGTACTTCACTTGATATTTCCACAAATGTGGTGTACATACCTAGTTTGCCGTTTGGAAAATAACTTTGATAGTTCCTTTATAGTACACTAACGTGCAAAAAAAAAAGCCGAAGGTAGAAAATTCTTAAAAATCTGGAATTTCCCTCAATTATTTGCTAATTATCAAAAAGGACGGATAAAAAAAATTATGTGATAAGACAATATGATGTCTTATCTCTTATTTTTCTTAGAGATACCCTTACTATAAAAATCGGGCAGGTTTTGTAGTGTCCGCATTCGAAAAGAAAGTGTGAAGTGAGTTACAAGGTGTAAATTATAATGAGAGGAAAACAACTAAGTGCGTTTGAAAAAGGGCAAATAGTTCTATTAAAAGAACAGAAGTTTTCAAATTGTGAAATTGCGCGTCGGATAGGGTGCAACGAGTCAACTATTCGGAGGTTTTTAAAAAAATATGAAGAAAACGGTAAAATAAACCGTAAATATGGCAGTGGAAGAAAAAAATGTATATCCAAAAGGACGGACAACGAAATAAAAAGAGTAGCGCTGAAGAATCGATTTGTGACTGCACCTCAGATAAAAAGACAAATCGAAGAAGCTACAGGTTCATCTGTTTCTACATGGACAATTCAGAGGCGTCTGAATGAAGCTGGTCTTTTTGCCTATCGTACGGCAAAAAAACCACTTTTAACAAAAATTATGAAAGAAAAAAGAATAATTTGGGCAAAAGACAAGGAAAATTGAACTCGTCAAGATTGGAGAAGAGTTATTTTCTCCGACGAATCCAAATTCAATCTACAATATTCAGACGGGAAGAAAACAGTTCGGCGTAGAATTGGAGAACGTTTGAAAGACGAATGTGTAGCACCTGAACCCAAACGATCAGAATCTATAATGGTTTGGGGAGTGATTACACCAATAGGAGTAGGCGAAATAATAATTGTAGATGGTACAATTAATGCTGAAAAGTATAGAGAAATAATAGATGAAGGTGTGTTACCAACAATAGAAGAATTTAGTGGACACGAAAAAAATATTATTTTCCAAGACGATTGTGCTCCTTGTCATAGAGCCAGATCCGTAAGTAAAGATTTGTTTTTCTACTTTAGTATTTACTGTTTCATAGAAATATCTTAGTAAATTTTGAATTTACACTAATTTCGTTGATTTGTGTAATTTTTTTCCCCAGATTCAGCATTATAAAGAAGAATTGGGTATAAATTCTCTTGAATGGCCAGGAAACAGTCCAGATTTAAATCCGATTGAACATGTTTGGGATCACATTGGGAAAAAAATCAGGGACAAAAAGCCGAAGAGCAAGAAAGAATTAAAGACTGTCGTTGAAAAGATTTGGTATGATGAAATAGAAATCAGCTACATCGATAAATTATATGACTCAATGCCTAAAAGAGTTAAAGCAGTTATAAAAGCGAAGGGTAGTTACACACACTATTAAATCAATAAGAGAAAAAAAATTAGGATACTGTAAATTATTTTTTTTAACTCATTTTGCTTTTTATTTTATTGTAAAGTCATAAAAATTTGTTTCATATTATGTAAAATAAAAATATTTTTCAACATGTGTAGATAAAACAAAGCCTTTTTTTTACAAATACGAGCATTAATTACACACTTCAAAAATTATTTTCAAGACGCGGTGGTCAGGTAAAACATTTTTTATGAAAACAAGACATATGACATCGTACTGTCCTAAAACATAAATTTTTTTATCCGTCCTTTTTGATAATTAGCAAATAATTGAGGGAAATTCCAGATTTTTAAGAATTTTCTACCTTCGGCTTTTTTTTTGCACGTTAGTGTATATGTACGAGTATGTGTATATAAATATACATTCCTTATCAACGTATGGGTATTACATACACTTCCATTTATTTTTTTTTCTTTCAACTACACAAAGACTATTTAGATAGATTATCTGGGCTTTTGGTGCACCTCGACCTAACAAGATCTTTTGTGCCGATTCTATAAGAAGGTGCACACCAAATTTTTTCCAAAGACTTTTTACACTATTATTTTTTTCTTTTCTTAAAATCAAACGTTTAATGTTAAATTCTTCTTTTTCTCTCCGCAAGTTGTGTAATAAAACGTAGGTTTCTTCACTAAATAAATTGAATTTTTTGAATTTTTGAATTTTATAAATGCTAGTTAACCTACTATATATTAATATCTACACTTTCTTAAAAATAAAAAAAAAAACTTTGAAGCAGATATTATACCCGACGTAAAATAAACATTTTTAATTAATAATATAACATAATTCTACATTTTTATTCCCAAAGAATTTGACATATAGAATCAAGAAACTTACCGCCTCCGGCTAACGAAAAATCAGACTGCCTCGCAACTTATGCTTCAATCACTGACTGCCGACTTGGTATGAACTTGACGATTATTTACTTTAGCGAGACAAATTTGTGTCTAAAAAAATGTAGCACACAACATCACACCAATATAATTGTGCGTAAAGTGGTTACATTAAAAAAAAAATCTCCGTGCATTATTTGATGAATAATAAGTATATTGTGAATAGAATTTTCTAAATGTCCGCGCATATACATACTACACATATGTGTATCATATACAGTATTGTGCAAAACAATAGCAACCAAATAAGTATTAAGGAAATTTCATATTTTTTCCCAATTTTTATTACTATTGTCTAAATACAAAAATGTGATTTCGCTTAAACGTTAATACAAAAACAAATTAATTGCATTTATAAAAAAAATTTAAATTAAATTGTAATTATAATATAAAAAAAAAAAATTTAAAAACCTAATATTCCAATATTTTTTGCTGTGCAATACAAAAGCAACTTTTATTATAAGATTTTAGTGTGGTCAATATTTTGTGTAACATCCTTTGTTTTTAATTACATCTGCGCATCTTCGAGGCATTGACCCTATTAAGTTCTCAATTACACTATTAGGAATTTTTTTCTATTCTCGTTTCAATGTGCGAATAATTCTTTTGCACTAGAAAAACGAATACCAGCAACATTTCGTTTGAGAATGCCAAACAGATTTTCAATAGGATTCAAGTCCGGTGATTGGGCCGGCCAATCAAGTACTTGAATCCTACTCTCACTCAGCCAGTTCTTCACCAGCTTCGATGTGTGTTTCGGGTCATTGTCATATTGGAAAACCCATCGAAGCGGCATTTTCCATTCGGCATGTGGCAACATGAACCTTTCTAAAATGGTTTTATACTTGGCACTGTCCATTATGTCTTTTATTTTACGAAAAGGACCTACACTGTTTGCAGTGACCTTACAATTACGTGGATTGGATCGTTCACTTTTTTGTCGCTTCACGGTAATCTTACCATCTGAGTTAATTAAATTAAATTTTGACTCATCACTAAAAAGTACAGTTTTCCATTTATTAATGGACCAATCTGAATATTTTTTAGCGAAATCTAACCTATAAATGTAAATAAAATCATTACACAAGAACACAGTATCGCGCTTAACATTATTACCGTTGTTTCACGTTCTTCTTGGATAGCATTGGTTTCTTGGCTGGTCTGTAACTTCTTAAATTGTTTTCTAAAGCACGTCTGCGTACTGTACTTGCATCTACTGGTAAATTCAATAATTTAACGATTTCATTCAATGACACAAAAGGATCTTTTTTTATCAGAGCACAAATTCTTCTATTGGTGGCTCTTGTAGTTTTTCGTGGTCGACCACCGAAATGCTGCGTTTCTGTATTACTTACTGCTTTAAATTTTTTGATGAACCGTGAAATAATAGACTTATGGATTCTATATTTTTTGGATAAATAAATTTGTGTACATCCAGCATAATATTCTTCAATAATTTTCTTTTTAAAACTTTCAGGGTATTAACTCCGCGCCATAATGAATATAAAAACTTAAACAGTCTCCAACAAGTTCAGAAAGAAATGCAAGTATGATTTGAAGTCTTTATAATTATAATGCGCATATAATGAATAAACAACAAAAAACCTCCACAAATTTCCGTTATCAGATAATTTTTGATTCATTAAAAAAAAAGTTGCTTTTGTTTTCCACAGCAAAAAGTATTGAAATATTAAGTTTTTTAATTTTTTTTTTTATATCATGATTACAATTTAATTTAAATTTTTTTTATAAATGCGATTAATTTGTTTTTGTATTAACGTTTAAGCGAAATCACATTTTTGTATTTAGACAATAGTAATAAAAATTGGAAAAAAATGAGAAATATCCTTAATACTTATTTGGTGGCTAAATTTTCTATATTTTGTTGGATTATTTAATGTTAAAATTTTTTGCAAATGATTTTTCTAAAACCTCTAAACTGTTCATAAATTCTTCAGGTGGTTTTACCGATTTTGCATTTTCGTATTCTTTTAAATAATCTTTTTCAAATGTATTATAAATTTATTTGGGGGTACTTCTTCCGTTGAAAATATTCCAACATTTTTGTTCTCTATTTATTAATGGTAGCAAAAATTCTGATTGTTCTTGTTCACAATTACCATTTCCCGACAATTCCATATAACGAATCGAAAATGACTTTTTAAAAATACATGTAAACTGAGAAGGTGTTAAGTTTTTGTTGTTGCCTCCTCCTTTTCTTAAAGTTCCAAAAGCACTTTCAGGACAATCTTGGTTCAAATTTCTTATAAATAAGAATTTTATTCTTTCGCCGTTTAATTTATTGAATAAAGACTTTAAAGAATTAATGTTTAATAGCCATCCATTAAAGCTTTTTAAGCATTTTACTGCTTTTGTTTTTGTTTTGTTTTGGAAATTGAAAAATTTAATACATATTACTAGTGAATGTTTATATGAGCATGGATTGCCTAACTGAAGAGGTCTTCTCTTTGCTTATCTTTATCATAAAAATTGTGTATGTGGTTCCACTCTACTGTTTTGCTGTCATGAGACATTCGAGAATTTTTTTTGATACAACTTCCGAAAACGTACAGAATATTTTACTTCGACATTCATTATATTTTCGCAGTTTTTAAGAGATATCGATCCTCGAAGCTCATAGTTGCATTACTGGAATAATTGGACATATCAGGTAATTTTTCTGGCAAATCAGGTAAATTATTAGACAAGGTCGGTGAATCTTTAGACGAATTCAGGAAATGAGTGGCCTTAGGGACGGTATAATTCTGTAATGGGCCCTGATCCTGATCCTTACCAGACGGATATAGCTTCAGCGTGTCCAACTCAGAGGCACAGGTGCTGAAATCTCGAAAAATCTGTCGCAAATCCGAGCCATGGACCACCACTTCGGTACCATCTCTACCATCACTCAACACTGATTCGATTTTTTTGTTACAGCATGATTTTTCTGTTCCGGAAAACGACGTATCAAACGAGTTGCCCCAGAGTGCATTCCGCTTGACACTCCTTTTTCCGCTGTACACGTTTTACATATATGTAGGAGTTGAGACATCTTTACGGCCACATTTTTAACAAAATAGGTTATATTTAGGTACCGTACATTCTCTGAATGAATGACCTTTTGCGTCACAATTTCAACAAATATAATTTTCGGTGTTTAAATTGTTCAACGCACACAAATCGGCGCTTGACATAGGCAGGTCAGGGGGCCGTTTCACGTACAATGAGAAAAATGTGAGAATGAGTTTTATCTCATTTCTCATGTGATTCCGAAAACTCATCAATATTTTCTCTGTCTATCTAAAAACGTGTTTTTTGTAAATTAAATGAGAAATTTCCAATGTGTGAAACGGAAAATGGAAAAACTACTTCTAACAGTTGTCAAAGTGTTGATATACACATGATGTGTAGTGAAATGTCAATTTTTATAGCTTATAAATTTCATTTGTATAGTTTATAAATTGTTTGTATAAAAATAAGAAAATAAGCTCGTTACTTTTACATATTATTTTAAACATTCAAAGAAGGAGAAGACATAGGTATATTTTTGTATTTTTAAAAAGATTGGGTCAAAAAATAAGAACAATATTTTTCTAGGAATAAAGTTAGAATCATTTCAAAAAATTTGTGTGATACTCAAAATTAGGGTGACCAACACAAATTTTAGTAAAAGTGTATCATACTGTATTCATACATTTTAAAAAAGAGTACATTTACTAATAAATTTATATTAGGCTATTTTTACGCTTAAATCAAATTATGATACATCTCATATTCATATATCAATTTTTGCAACGCTTAGACAAAGCTATATTTTGGTTAGATATTTATTAAATTATAAAAAAAAGCTCATTTCCAACAAAAAAAAACATTTATTTTTTTTAAATTCAAATAACACAGTTTACATTTCAAAATATGCATATACATGAAAATTGAAAGGTAAATTTCTTTTATAAAAAACAACTAAAAACAACAAAACAAAAAAAAATTTAATGTTAAACAATAAACGAATATAAAAAAAAACTAGTTCAATACTATAAGTCTTCTAAAAATTAATTATTAAATTGATATTTTTGTGTATTTCTAATTTCTTTTAATAAATCTTTATCATTATAAACAAAACGATAAAATTCTTCGCAAGACAAATTTTTATAGTTATATTTTACGAATATTATATTTTTTACTGTATTTACAGAAAGACGATTTCTTTCGTCTGTCCATTGCACATTTATCATACTAAAAATTCTTTCTATATTCGCATTATGCGAAGGAATAGCATAGAAGTATTGAACTATATTAAAAAGTTCTGATTTCTGTTCTAATTAGTTATTTTAAAAAATTCTGTCCACTTTTCATGTGATAATTTATTATTAAATTCTTCTTTACAAATGTGTTCTTTCAAAAAATTACTCAAACATTTGTACTGATCGATACATTTTGAATCATCAATAATTACGTTTTTTTTCTGTAGAAATTCTACACATAACTCGATTTCGGACCATTCCGGAATTCGATTTAATTCTAACCAGTTGAAAATTTGAAAAGTTGAAAATTGTTCACACCACTGATCTAAATATTCTATTGCATTACTATACGTTTTTATTAAAATTTGCTTAAAATTAATGATTTCATCCTCATTTTTGGCAATTATGATTTTCGTTTATAATTTTTTTTACAGTCAGAGGTATAAATTGGTTTCTTAATCGACCATGTAAACATTCACGTACTGAATTTAAGATATTCATAATTTCAATTTAGGAATTTTCCTCTCTTTCCATTTTTTGAATGTTTAACTGAAAAATGTTTGCGAAAGAATGTAAGAAGAATAAATAGGCCTCACTTAAAGGGTTTTGAAAGAATTCTTGAATGACAATGGGTGGTTTGTCTAATGAAAAAAAGTAAGATTTCAGTGCTACGTACATTTTAAGAATTTTTTCAATGGCCGGAAAAAGACTCAGCCAACGAGTTCTTGTGTGTCTTAAGAGATTTTGATAATCCATATCTAAGGAGTTACAGAACTCTTTAAGTGTTTCCGTACGCACAGTATAAACTGAAAAATAATTATATAGTTTTACAACAATGCATTTTATATCTATGGACCAAAAATCAATTGCGTGTTGGACGCAGTTATTTAAAATGTGAGCAGGACATCCAACACCGTTTAAATGACTACCAAGTGGCAGCACTTTTTTCAGATGACTAAAGACATTATTTCTAGTTCCTTTTTTTTTAATATTCCCAAAATTTGTGTTGCAGTTATCACCTCCGAATGCTATGCATTTACCGTCAATGTTAAGTTTTTCTAAACATTTTAGAATCACATTAGATATTGTTTCAGACGTTTCATTTGCTACTGATTGTAGATCAACTAATTTGTGTGTTAAGCCGCTTTCATCAAAGTATTGAATAAGCACTGGAAAAAGCTTTGTAGCACCGTGGTTACTGCCATCAGTACTTACTCCAATATGCTTAACATCTAATTCCTTAAGCTTGCGATTTAATAATATTATTGAATACGGACCTAGAACGCCATTTATTATAGATTCGCACTTTGTTCTCGCTAACTGCAGTTTTTTTGCTGTTTAAATAATTTGTTGGAACAATCAGATGAACGGAAAGTGTGGTGGTGTTTTACTGTGTGGTAGCTTAAAGTAGCCTCACAAGCAGATAATACGTCTTCACTGGTATTTGTTATTCTCAAGATGTGGTTCTCCATCATTTGCTGAGACGTTGACGAAACTTGGGCTACATTGTTTTTGTGTACAGTCGATTTTAAATGTTGTTCCAAATCACTTCTACCTTTATTAGCAATACTTATAATTTTATTGCATGTGGAACAATTAGCTTCAAAATCAAGTTTAGTTCTTTTAAATACGGGATATTCTTTTTGCAATTGATCCGTAAATTTGCATTTTCGACGAGACGACATATTCGTCATTTTCTGTTAAATTGTGTAATTTTATAAGTATTTTTCATTCCAATTCTCATATTTAAAAAAAAATGAATAAAAAACTTACCTTAAGTGTAAAATATATACATAAAACAAATATTAGACAATAATTAAGAAGAACTAAATCCAATCAACACCACAAATCGCACGGCGCACACAAATGACAGTTTAAAGAACGTCTTGTATTTTATTTTGAATTAAAAATGTCAAGTAAGTAATATCGTTACCATATACTACGTAATTCGATACTCGACTGCCTTAATAAGAAAATAATAACATTGCCAGGCATGAAATATAGATTCACGTGAAATTATTTTTATTTTTGAAAATTTGTAAAATGCACAAATGTAAAAAAAAAGAGTACAGATTTTAAAAAATAGTATGTCATTAAAAAAAAGAGTACTTATTTCAAAAAAGAGAGAGTACAAAAGAGGAGGTCTCAAAAAGAGTACTTGTACTCTTAAAAGAGTACGATTGGTCACCCTACTCAAAATCCTTTTGAATTCACAACAGATGCTATGTTTAAAGAATTGTACCGATTGCCCAAGCATCTTTGTTCAGATTCAATTAAGGAGTAACAACCTTTCATGAAAAGATCAACCAAAAGTTACGCTATACCGAACAATTTAAAAATTTTATGTGGTTTTAGATTTTATGCAAGTGAAAGTTTTTAACGTTCAGTTGGACAAGATGCATTTTCTTCAATGTCAAAATCTTCATTGAGCAGATATATAGAAGAAGTTCCTGAAGCAATAAATAAAATCGCGCTAAAACATGTAAAAATTCCAAACAGTGATGAATATGCAAATATTAAAATGGATTTTTTTATTATAGCTTTTTTCTCAGGAATAATAGGGGTAATTGATGGTACTCATATAAAAATTGTTACACCAAAAGAAAACGAACATGTGTTTTATTGTCGCAAAGGAGGTCATTCGTTAAATGTTTAAATTGCTTGCGATTCAAATTATATGATTATGAATTTGAGTGCTTGTTTTGGTGGAACAGCTCATGATGCATATGTTTGGCACCAATCAAATTTTCATAAAATTCTTGAATACAGATACAGAAATGGAGATCGAAATAGTTGGTTACTATAGGAGATAGTGGATATCCTTTGCAGCCATGGCTTATGACACCTATTTCAACAACATCTACAACAGCAGAAGAACGTTTTAACACTGCTAATAAAATTACAAGAAGTATAATAAATTGAAAAGTAGATTTAGATGCTTGTCAAAAAAAAAGAGTTCTATATTATGACCCTGTGAAATCAAATATTTCATTACCAGGAAATTTGGAATTTGATGACGATTTAGGTCAAGATATAGATGAAGTTGCCAGAAAAAGTAATGACGAAGTGAATTTAAATGGGAAAGGAAGGAGAATATAACAATTTATAATAAGAACACATTTTTCATAATTTTTCAATACTTTTAATTGTAAAATAATACTTATAAATAATTATTTAAATTTTTCTTTCAAATCTTTTAAATGCTTTTCAATATTTTTTAATATTACGTTTTTTTCTTTTAATAAATTGTTTTGTTCTTCACTGGTCCATGTGATTGATTTCAAACTTTCCAACATACGAGCTGAAGGTTTTTTAGTTGAAGGTTTGTAAGGTTTCTATAGTTATATTGCGCAGTTATTGAAATTTTTTCCTCGATTCTTAGGTTTGCAAAATGTCATTGGAAAAAAAATTACCCTTGAAAAGACACGTTATTGCACTTAAAGAAAAAATAGAAATTTTAGACAAGTCAAAAGAAGGAGTGAAAATATCGGCTTTAGCCAAATCATTAAATCATTACATGAAGCAACTATTCGGACGATTAAAAAAAATAAGGAAAAAAAGGGGAGAACTTAGCAGTCTTAACAGGTTGCTCTTCAACATCAAAGCGAATGGATTGCGCACAGGATATAAACGTTGTCAAAACGGAAGAAGCTCTTGCAATTTGGATACAAGATTGCAATAATAAACGGATTCCTTTAGATGGACTTACTATCAGGCAGAAAGCTCTGAACATCTATAAATATTTGAAGGAAATGGCAAGCTCATCTGCACAAGAACAACAACAAAAGTAATTTTGTGCGAGTAAGGGCTGGCTCGAGAAATTCAAAACAAGATACTCGTTGCGCAGTCTCAAACTTCAAGGTGAAAGTGCTTTAGCAGATGCAGAAGCTGCTGGGTTTTTCACTTTAGAACTACAAAAATTGTAGAAGATGGAGAATATACAGCGGATCAGATTTTCAACGTAGACGAAACGGCTTTCTATTGGAAAAAGATGCCATCTCGAACCTATATTTCAAAAAGCCAAAAATCTGTGCCTGTATTCAAAGTAGATAAACAGAGACTTACTCTCTTAATGTGCACTAACGCATCAGGGAATTTTATGTTAAAGTCTATGGTTATTAACCGGTCTTTCAATCCCCGACAATTAAAAAACATCGATAAGTCTAAGCTGTCTATTCATTGGCGAGCAAATAAAAAGGCTTGGATGACAGCAAATATCTTTAAGGAGTGGTTTGAAAACTGCTTCATTCTGGAAGTAAAAAACTATATGATAGAAAAAAATTTAAGTTTCAAAATTTTATTGATATTAGATAATGCCATAAGTCATCCAAAGGACTTATATCATCCAAATGTGAAGGTTGTATTCCTTCCCCCAAATACAACATCACTTCTTCAGCCCTTGAATTAAGGTATTATCGTAACCTTCAAAGCCCATTTTATTCGAAAATCGTTTGAAAAAATTCTGCAAAAAATAGAGTCAGACGAAAGTAAAACGCTTCTCCAGGCATGGAAAGAATTCTCTATTTTGGATTGCGTAACAAAGATATTCTCTGCTATAAGCGAAATAAAGCATTTAACAATTAACGGTTCTTGGAAGCCAGTACTCCCTCAGATTATCCAAAAAGAAAATTCTGATTTACCCGGAGAAACTCTACGCAATCAAATTCTTAATATTGCTTAGAGGATAGGTGGATAGGGATTTGACAATCTGAATAGCCAAGATATGAAAACACCATTGTAAATGAAGACGCTGAAAGTTAACCTGAAGATTGTTCTCCCAATATTTCCGTCACTGATGTGCAACAAGGTTTGGACTTAGCAAAGAAATTAGAGCTTCATTTTATGGAGATTGATCCGTCACTGTCACGCAAAAGTACCTTCCAACAAAATTTAAAAACTTGTTTAGGTCCATACTTGAAATTTTTAAACACTACAGAAAATAAAAGAGTGTCATCCTACAACATCAGCTATGAAAATGTTTCCAGTGATGAGGAGTTTCTACCACATCGAAGAAAGAGAATTCGTATTTTGGATGACGACAGTGATCAAGAAATTTCCATTGATAAGGATCCTCTACCTATGTATTCAACGAAAAACAAATCAATCTTTGGAGAGTGACAGTGGTTGAACATACGTAATTTAAAAATTAATACGTTTATAAAATTTTACCTTTTACATTTTTAAGTTTCACTTTTCTAAATTGAATGAATTTTAAGTTATTTTGTACAACTGAAATTTTACAAATAAAAATACAAAAAAATTTTGTTCTTATTTTTAATGTTTTCTTAATTAATCTTTGGAACCAAATGTAAAAATTTGTATGGATTCCGAGTTTCGAATTGCACGGTTTTAAATAGCACGGAACGTTATCTCCAAAATTGTATGAATTGTTAGTATCGAATAACACGATTTCGAATAACATGATTTCGAATAACACGATTTCGAATAACACGGAACCAATTAGCCGTACAACGATGACTGTAAAAGAAAAATAATCAGTCGCAGTACAACTGTGTTACTGGCGACAACAAAGCGTCTCGTTGCACATATAATAGATTGGGGTATGAGTAGCTTAGTATACTCCTATTAAATGTAACGACACTGGATAAAAATGAACTCTTCCATAAGACCTGTACTAAAAAAATTTTGTGAACAGAGTATAAGTTCTTTTTTTTTTTTTTTTTTTTTTGAGTATAAAATAAAAAATAACATTTTCATTTTCCATTAATTAATTTACTAACTATTATTTATTATTTGACGTATGCGTAGTTTCATTAACTATTCCAATTTGAATATAATTTTGTGATTCTTGTTTTATTGTTGTTGTTTTAGTTGAACAATTGGGTGTTTTTTTATAGGAGTTGTATGTTACGTTTTACTAAAAAAGTCCGTTTTTTTTTTTAGTTTTTACTCACTTACCGTTTCTGCATCGAATAATGAATCATCTTCAGTTTCCGATAACCGATAGTATGTTCAATTTTCAAAACGGATGGTTATTAAAAAAAATCGAATCAAAATCCGATAATTTATCACAAAGTTATTCACGTATGTATAACCTAATAAAATCGAAACATAAGCGACAACCTAAGTGACAAATAATTTATTAAATTCTGAAAAAAAATCATTTATACAAGATACATATATATTTGGTCAATTCTGGTGTAGACACGAAATTATGTGACTTACGTGGAACGTACCATGTACATATGTACATATGTATTATATATATTCATTACCCGGTTTGAATATATCAATTAACACGAACACAGACGACCAAAGGCCGCGATCCTGGTCAAACGAGACAGGAAAATTATTTATATTTAAAAAAATATATATACGAATTGGCTTTAAAATTGAATTTGAGAATAACAAAAAAAAAAAAAACATGATTAATTTTCAAAAAAAATCAAACCGAAAGAATCTGGAAAACGGAATCTATTATTTTACGATTATTCATAAACTGTAGAAGAAAAGTCAGCCAATCACGTCGCAACAAAATTTCTGAGGTTTCTTCAACAATTTGGTCATAGGTTACCAGTAACGAGAATTTAAAAATATCACAAAAAAATTCAAAAATTGAGCACGAAACAAATTCAACTTTAAATTTAAGTAACCGTGTTTTTTCGGAGACCGGGTAGGACGCGTGGAATGGTAGATTTCATGAATGATGATGGCGCCAATCACTAAATCACCTTGTTACTGAGGAAGTTGAACTAAACCGCAAAAAGTTATACTGTGCCTCAAGGGCGAGTAATATTAGGAGACATAAGATGTGTAGGTATAAGGTGGGGTATACATTGGGCGCCATATGTAAAAGTGATAGGGAGAATAGTTACTTAGTTACTAGTTTCTGATAAAAACTACTTTTGAATTCGAATAACTAGTTAGTTACTAGTTACTTTTTTTCACTATTTTTGCTCAACATTTAATAATTTTATTTAAACACTTTATGTCTTTAAAAAAAACCTTTATTTTCAATAAAAAACTGAAAGTACTAAAACAAAAAACTTTAATTCTAATAAAAAAAAAAATAAAATAAAATGATTAACAAAAAATACATACAGTCAGCGTCAAAAGTGAGTAAACACCCATTATGTTAGACTTTCGTCATTGAAAAAATACATTTTTAAAAACTTTAATATAAATTTATGCTTTTATTTTCTTAACATTGTTAATTTACATGAAATTTAAAAATCTCATCTTAAAAAAAAAAGCAACTTTTAGTAACAAACACGAAGAATCTGAAAAAAATACAAAAATTACGCATCGAAAGTGATTAAACAACTTGTTCAAAAACAGTTTACTTACACGTTCTTTTGAAATTTACATTCAAATTAATATTTTGTTGGATTTCCATTTGTTAATAAAACTGCTTTCATCCTTTTAGGCATCGATTGCACTAGTTTCGTTGTTGTTAAGGATGTTAAAGCGTCACATTCGGCCTGTAGCGCTTCTTTCAACGATTTGACATTCGTTATGGTCCTTTTACGTATTCTTCTATCAAGCTCGTCCCAAAGATATTCTATTGGGTTCAGGTCTGGTGATTGGGGAGGAGAATGGAGTTGTTTCGGCACATTATATAGAAGCCATTCTTTGACAACATGAGCCGTGTGCTTTGGGTCGTTGTCATGTTGGAATGTCCAACATCCTTCCAGGCCCAATTTCTGCACGCTTTGTACGAGGTTTTCTTTCAGAATGTTCAAATAGCCTATTCAATCCATCGTAGTATCTATGAAAACTAAATTCCCCACTCCATTTGCTGCCATACATCCCCAAACCATCACCGACCCGCCACCGTGCTTAACAGTTGGAATTAAATTTTGAGGTTTATATTCTTTGTTTTTTCCTCTCCATATTTTCCTCCTAGGACTACTACCAAAAATTTCAAATTTGCTTTCGTCACTAAAGAGAACTCTTGCGAGCTGTTCTTATGTTTCTCAGCAAATTCTTTGCGCTTTTGCTTATTAATGTCGCTAATAAATGGCTTTTTTCTTATAACTCGACCATATAAGCCGTTGTTATGAGATATTTATTCCATTACCTGTTTCTCCCTGTCTGTTTTCAGATACTCTGTTACTAATTTGAACAGCACTTGAACGCGGATTTTCACGCACTTCTTTTACAATGGAACGTACTTCTCTTTCCCTTAATTTTTTTGGACGACCTTTTCTTTCTTTATTTTCTAATGTTCCACGATTTTTAAAGTTTTTCACAATTTTTCTAACAGTTTTGCCAATTTCACGTAAAGATTTGTTCTTTTTAAATAAATCAATGACAATTTTTCTTACTTCTAATGATGTTTCTGTACGTTTGGGAGCCATTGCTACTGCTTTAAAATTTTCCACAAACTAAATAGTATTTTTAGACAAAAATACTGAAGTATTGAAATTGCAATATTTTTAACTCTAAAACTTCTAGTTATCAAGAACGCAATTAGAGAAAACGGGACTTTTGAATAATTTGTGTGCAGGTGTTTACTCACTTTTGATACGTAATTTTTGTACTTTTTTCAGATTCTTCGTGTTTGTTACTAAAAGTTGCTTTTTTTTAAGATGAGTTTTTTTAAATTTCATGTAGATTAACAATGTTAAGAAAATAAAAGCATAAATTTATATTAAAGTTTCTAAAAATGTATTTTTTCAATGAGGAAAGTCTAACATAATGGGTGTTTACTCACTTTTGACGCTGACTGTATATGCACTATCACTATGCATTACAATTGAAAATCAACAAAACATATTACAAATTAACAGAATTAACAGAAAGTGAATACAAAAATAAAAATTATACAATTAACACTAAACATACCAGCACGTTTTATGTACCTATTTCTACCATTACCGGTCAAATTACCGGGCTTTATGTTTCCTGATTTAATGTCTGAAATATGGAATTGAGGAAAGAAAAAAACAAATTAACTAAATTATAATTAAACAAAATTGTATATTTTCAATTTCTTTTACAAACACGAAGAATAAAAATTTTATATTCATTGCTCATCGCATTTTTTACATATGCAGGGTACCTTCATTGTACATTTTCCACAAACATATTTTCCACATCTAGAACAAATGCTAATGGTTTTATTTCCGCTACAATATCCTATTTGACATGTCTCACGTTGATAATAATTGGTAGTACATTTAGGCATCGCCAGATTCGTATTTGTTTTTTGTTTTGGTTGTTCGAAAATCGGCGGCAAGTTCTACTGCTAACTGGAGTAAAAAATCTTGCCTCGGAATATTATCTCCTGTAGTTTGCTTGTATAAAATCCAGGCATTTATGCCAGCTAAATCAAGAATATTGAAAAATACTTGGAGGAGCCATCTGCAAGACTTAGATTTTGTTGTGTATTTTCTTGCCATTCGATCTGTCATGTCAACACCAAATTTATTTCTATTGTAATATGAAATGGTCTGAGGTAAACGTTTATCATTGTTTTCAGCTGCCACAGATTTGTGTTTAGAACTAAATAAAAGTACTTTTTTATTTGGTTTACTTTTATAGATTGTAAGAGTGTAATTATCTGTTTTGAAAATTTTAGATGAAAAACGTTCCATATTATCTTTCTTTTGCTTCGCAATTATTGGTAATTCCTTTTTATTTGAGCGAATAGTTCCAACTAACGTAGTTTTTTTTGCTAACAGTTGTGTTGCTAGGGATTTGCTTGTAAAGAAATTGTCTGTGATTACAGTTCGTCCGCTACCAGTAAATGGCTCCATGAGTTTGAGCACAATATATTCAGAAAGTGGTACTGAGGAGGGCCTATATTTTCATCTTTTCCTAGATATACAAATGCATTTATGATGTATTTGCTACCGACGTCCGATGCTAACCAAAATTTGATTCCAAATTTATCAGGCTTGTTAGGCATGTATTGGATAAATCTACATCTTACTTTTGTTGGAAATAGCTGTTCGTCTACAGTAATATTACCACAGCAAATTTGTCTGTTTTCAAATGTTGGCTCCGCTTACTTTTTTTTATCAAAACGTATAAATTTAAGAATTTGAGTAAAATTATTTCTACTCATGGTTTCTGAGAAAAATTTAGGCCCCCATACCAGAAACCTTCAAATTATTTGCTCCGTATGCACCCCGTGCATATAAAATTGCAATAAATGCATCTAATTTCTCTTGAGATAAATTTCAATTAGTTCCTAACACTCTCTTTGCTTCTTCTATTGTGCATGTTCTTATATGATTCATAATATGGTGATCAATTATAAACGAAAACGCAGTCCTAACTTTACCTTTCATAATATGATGTTTTGCATATCCTGTTGGGCCTACTTCTAGCCTAAAAATGTTATGAAGTGGTGATCTTCCAGGCATACCACCTATTTGTATTTCTTTCCAAACAGATCCATCAATCGCAGCATGCTGTTCATTTTTTTCCATTTCTTCATCAGAACTTGAGACCAATCTTATTCCTTTTCGTACACAAAATATATTCAAAATATTTTCCTCTTCATCGTCATTATCTGTGTGCACATTCAAACACAGCAACACTCAGAAAAATTCATACTTAAATTAAGAAAAAACGATGTTCAAATTAAGTATTTGAGGTAATGATTTTCAGCTAAGAATGTTCCGTGCTAAAAATGAGTTTATTTTAAGCACGTTTATTAAAAATTCTTAATTTAAGCATGTGTTTGAACACGCATGCTTTCCAACATACTATGTGTCAATATGAGTACTAAAAAGGTTTAATTTGAGTATTTGTCATGCTCAAAATCAAAATTATTAAACCTCATTTCAAGCATGTCATCGTGCTTATATGAAAAAGTAGAATAACCCATATTGAGAATTTGACGTGCTTTTATTAAGCATGATTGTTCCCAGCATTCTTAGAATTAGAATAATAAGTTCTGAAAAAAAATTATTTATACACCAAATTTTTTATTTAACATAAATTTTTATTTGAAATTCAATTTGTTTTACATTTAAATCCTTAGTATTACTATTCATGTGAAATAAAATTGCACAAACTAAAAAAATTTCAGAGTTAAATCTAGAATTTAATTTTTTTTAACATTTTTATATTAAGTTTCTAAAGTCTTATATCTATTTTTTTTAAACAACGCATGAACTATTTATTTACATAATATGTGAAGAAAACTTCACAAACTGCAAAAATTTACAGTAATTAAAATTGGTATTAGAAAAATACTTTTTTTCTAAAAGCTACTCTGCCATCTGGAAGCACATGACAATGAATTGGAGGTCCTTCAAAATGTCCTACTTCAATTACGGAACAATGATGTAGGATCTGACTAAGTTGTGAATCTTTGATGCTCACTTTCCATTGTTTCTGAACGCCGTCTTTTTTTAATAATATATTCGTGCTGTAGGATTCAACTTGGCATGAAGCAACGAGAGAATTAGATCTCTAGTATTTTAAACACAAAAATTTGTTTTAGTATGTTAAAATAAAAATACCTAAAAATTTTTGTACCTTCAGTTCCTTGGTCTTGATTTTGAAATAATGTTTTATAATTTGAATCCTTTAAGCACTTTTTCAAAATTGGCTGAATATTATTTTTGAAATTTCCCCAGTCTGATATTAGATTGTGTTCTTTTCCCAAATAAAGAAACTTGAAATCTATTTCGATCTGAAAGAGGATAAAAAAAAAAGAGAAAATTTTGAAATAAATAAAAAGCTGAAAGTTTGCGAAAAATAGTTATATAATGATGATATTTTTTTATTTTAAGAGGAAACTAAATTAAAAAGAAAGACATCATATTTTTCTGATAAGTAAAAATCTTACAAATATATGAGCATTAGAACTTTTTAAGACAGGCCATTCCTTTAATATTTCCTCGAAGGTTGAGCGCTTGAAAAATTTGGCTCTATGATGTGACACATCTTTATATTTTTTTCGTACTTCACTTAAATCTGTAGAAGACAAATTGTACTGTATCTAACTAATTCACAGTTTCTTTATAAGTATCATCATTTTCATCTACTAAAATTAAAGTAGAAAATTATGTTATAAACATTTCTAATGAAAATGTAATTTTAACATACTGTGAAGGCTGTCCTTTCGCGAGATTCCTTTTCTAGGAGAATCTGCCAAAAGGCATCCTTCAAATCGATCCCTGTTATATACTTTGTGTCAGACAAGCGACTGAGCAATCCGTCAATGTGTGGCAAAGGGTATGCATCCTTCTTTGTCACAGCGTTGACTTTACGCGAGTCTAAACACAAGCGATTTTTACCAGGCTTCCGTACCAAGACAACGGGTGAGTTCCACACGCTATTAGATTCTTCGAGAACTCCCATAGCGAGCATGCGATCTAACTCGTCATACATTAATTTTTGAATTGCGGGCGAAACAGGATAATGTCGTTGTTTAATCGGAGGCGTATCACCGGTGTCAATTACATGTTCTTCTAACGACGTTTTACCTAGACCGAAAATAGCAAACGACGGAAATTTTGATTTTATAAAATTCAATTTTCGTTGTTGCTCCGCGGTCAAAACGTGCATCTTCGGATCTTGGACGCTTTCGTTATGAAGTTCTGAGATACATTTTGGTAATAAATCAAATTTTTGCCAAAAATCGATCCCGAGATACAAGGTTTGCGCTAGAGTTGACACGATGTAGATTCGAAGTGGCCTACAAACTCCGTTGTAAACAAACGACCTCGACATCTACTACGCCATCAACTTTTTGCGCGCTTCCATCAGCCGTATGTATAGGTGTGGCCGAAGTTACCTTCTTAACACCTATTTGTTTCAAAATTGCCTCAGCGTTTTTACCGATACAGCTGATCGAAGCCCCAGTATCCATTAAACCATACAATTCCACGTTATTAATTAAAATTTTCGCATATGGACGCGGATCTTTAAAAGGACAAAAACTATCTAGAACTTCCAACGACTTCCGAACTTGTCTGCGCGTTTTAAAACGTTTTCGACACTCGAGAATCCGTTTAGATACAACTTCCGATACCCTACCGAATATTTTACCACGACACTCGTTATATTTACGCAACTTTTCAAGATATCGATCCTTAAGGTTCATGGGGACATTGCATGTAAATTTATTCACATCAGGAAAATTTTCGGACAAATCTAGTAAGTTTTCGGACAAATCAGTGAAATTAATAGACCTTCTTTCTCTTTTTAAATTTTTTTTTTTTTTTTTTTTTTTTCAGGAAAGAAAGGAAAAGAGAAGAAAAAAAAAATGTTTATATATATATATAATAATATATATAATATTGTTAATAATTTACAAGAAAAAAAAATCAAGATTTCACTTATCTTATTGATACAAGTAATGTGTTGATGGACGATCATCTGAAGGTCGGCCAGGGCTCCCGCGGGGCGGTACCGATGGTGATCCTGGGGCTTCTCGATTCCTCCTGTTTATTTCTTTGTTTTATTGTTTTTCTTTTTTTTTTTTTATTTATTTATGTATTTATTTATTTTTTTTTTTTTTTCTCTTGTGTATAGATATATTTATTTATAATATTAATAACAAATACACTGTACAATAACTTTTTTTTTTTCCTTTTTTTTCGTAATTTATTTTTCAATGTCTTTTTTGTTTTCTCATTTCAATTTCACAAAAATTTTTATTAGGTCTTCTCTTCTTTTTTTTTTCTTGTTTTGTTATTTCTTTTATATTTATTTTGTAATAATTATACACTTTTTTTTCTTTTTTTTTCCTTTTAACTTATTTAATTATATTTTCCTTTTCTTGAAACAGAACTTTTATTCATTACACTTCAAGTTATTCTTTTTTTTTCTTTTTTTTTTTTTTATTATTTTTTTATTTTTTTTTTATTATCATATTTTTCAATTATTATTATTCATTATCTTATTTCCACTTAAAATGTGTATTTTACATTATTATAATCTGTATCAGCAAAAGCACACTATCGCTAAAATAACCTCAGTATTACAATTAAAATTTAAAAAAAAATTCAACTACATTTCTTATAATTTAATGTTATTTCGTAATTTTATTCTACTTTAATTTTCTTTATCGATTATTAGATAATTTAAACATTATTTGAAATATTTCATTGACAATTTATTTTTACATTATCTTTTCTTTTCTTCTTGGTTTATCTCAGAATATCTATTTAAAAGATACTTTCAAATATGTATTTTATTTTTATTTAGCCTCTTAATTTTAATTTTAATTCCAAAAAAAAACCTAATTAATATACTTTTTTTTTTTTTTGTAATTTTTCATTTTTATTTTCATCACTATTATTTTATTAATTTTATTTCCACTTCGTTAATTATTTACAATCGTGTACCATCACTTAATTTATTTTATTTATTATATATACAGTATCGGACAAAACTAAAGCAACTTTTATAAACAATAAATTAAAAGAACAAAAAATAACTGTTTTCTTCACTTTAGTACAAAGTTATTTATAAATTATAATAATATATTGTACCTCTTAAATTTCAGTACTTAGTTGCATAGCCGCTGTTTTTAATTACGGCGTAGCATCTTTTTGGCATTGAAGCTATTAAGTTTTGAATAACCGTATCTGGTATTCTTAGCCATTCCCTTTGAATAGCTTCAAAAAGTTGACTTCTATTACTATAATTTTGTCTCCTAATGTTTTGATCTACAATTTCCCATAGATTTTCAATGGGATTTAGATCAGGAGACTGAGCGGGCCATTGCAAAACATTGATGTTATTTGCTTCCAACCAATTAGTCACAAGTCTGGATTTGTGTTTGGGATCATTATCATGCTGGAATCTCCATATCAGTGGCATGTTCTCTTCAGCATATGGAAGCATGTTGTTTTCTAAAATGGCTTTATAATCAACTGCAGTCATTGTACATTCTATTTTAATAATGGGACCTGCACCTTGACCAGAAAAACTGCCCCACACCATAACATTACCACCTCCATGTTTTACAGTTTTTTTATAATACTTTGGGTCCAATCTTTTTCCCTCTGGTCTTCTGACTCTACGTATACCATCTGAGCTTTTGATATTAAATTTAGATTCGTCGGAAAATAAAACTGATTTCCACCGTTGGAGGTTCCAATTAATATGGGCTTTTGCGAAAGCCAGTCGAGCCTTCCGGTTTTTTTCTAAAATAAATGGCTTGGATGCTGGTTTACAAGATTTTAACCCAATTTCTTGTGCCCTTCTACTTGCTGTTCGTGGGCAAATAGGCAATTTACAAAGTTGAACAACATTTTTAGAAGAAATGTATGGATCTTTCTTGAAGTGTTTTGTAATTTCGCGGTCATCTCGCGGTATATTTTTTTGAAATTACACTTTGTTTCACACCACTCAAATAATCGTTTACTATTTTAATTTTAAATTCATTATTGTATTTATTTCTCGCCATGATGACGCAGTTTTCACTTATTGCACTGATAACAAACTGATTGCAAACTGATAACTAATACAAAAAGATGCTACGCCGTAATTAAAAACAGCGGCTATGCAACTAAGTACTGAAATTTAAGAGGTACAATATATTATTATAATTTATAAATAACTTTGTACTAAAGTGAAGAAAACAGTTATTTTTTGTTCTTTTAATTTATTGTTTATAAAAGTTGCTTTAGTTTTGTCAAGGCCTATTTTAGAATAGAATTAGGTTTAATTTGATTAAAAAGTGAATAATAATAGTATGTTATTTTACTGTTGTTAAATTTTACTCAGAATAAAGCGAATTTTTAAAATATATACGGTTTGTTTAAATTATCGTTTCAATTTCTACTATTTTATACTTCAAAGTTTAAAATTTAAAATTTTTAAAAAAGTTGCTTTAGTTTTGTCCGATACTGTATATATTTTTTTTTGTTCGTTTGTATACTTTACATTATCATTTTATTATTTTGAAAAAAAAAATAAAAATAAAAAAACAATTAAGAGCAAAATTCTAATTTTTTTTTTTCTTCTTTCAAAACATTGTAACCTCAATTTTAGAAAATTTTATACTTGGATTAATAAAACTTTGAAAAGTGTTCAGACTCTTAATCTGAAATATCTTGCAGATTAAAGTTCATAGATCTCTCTCTCTACGCTCTACGCTCTACTCTACGTAGAGTAATTTTACTTTTTTTTTCAGTTTGTAAAGATATTTTTTTAGGCTTTGATGATTCCAGTATTGCACCACATCTTCTCATTTTACGAATGGTGTTTCTTTGTTTGTCATAAAGCATTCCTCTTGGATTACCACCAATTGGTCTTGGTACATAATACGTTTCCTGCGTAGAACAATTTATTTTAAAAGTGAACTTGTTTTTGTAAAATATAGTATACTTGGTTTTCCAACACAAAAAGTTCATCTATTTGTTTAGTATGCACAATGTATGCACAAAACAAAGAGAAGTAACACGGATTTACTAAATTAGTTGTTAATTTAAGTAATGCTAAAAAACTGCGTATAGAACAATCAAAATTTACTTACCATAAATATATTCAAAATCCACTTTTATATAGAAAATTTATTTTAAACTTAAAAAACTCACCACCTAAAAACTTCACTTTAAATAATAAAAATTTAAGTCCGACACATTTAACAATTCAATACAATATGAGATTATGAGTTGCATCATAAAGTTTTATTCACTCAATTCTTGGTATATATAAGTGTCATGCTTGAAACAAGAACGAGACATACACATATTGAGTACTGAATACTTATAAAGACCTTCAACACGTGCTTAAAATTAGCACGGTTGACCATGAAAACAATAACTGTTGACATCAACGTAGTATAAGAATATCAATTTGAGCATGAATAGGACATTCTTAATTTAACAAGGCACAATTGTCAAATAGAGAATTCCCATGCTTATTTCAACCACGGAGATGCATGTTCAAAGTACTATCGTGCTAAATATAAGAATATAGGTCCCTACTTAATTTAAAACTCGTGTACTTAAATTTTTAGCATAGATAATTTTTCTGAGTGAATTTCCGATAACTCTTCGCCTATATTATTTATATCTTCTAAGAACTTGTACTGTCTTGATTGTTTTGACATTTTTATGGGTAAAAAATAATCTTGATCAAAATAAAATATAATACTAATTTATGTTGTCTTTTTTACACTAAAATTATACTTCCAGTCTAAATTGCTTTTCTTTTTTTTCTTGAATTTTTTTACAATTGAACTAAGTAACTACGCAATTCAAATTTTTAATTGAACTAACTATTCAACAGCTTTTATAGGAATGTGCAACCAACCAATAATTTCTGGTCCTAAAATCTTATAAATCAATAATTTATTTACCCGGTCAAATGACCGGTTGTGGTAGATAACGGTATACAACAAGTATTACTTAACATAAACAAAATACAAATAAAAAAAAACAATAGAATATTAAGTGTATATAATAAATAGAAAAAGTCAAGAAGTCAAGTGCTAGAAAATGATAATATTTTACCCGCTTTTTCGATGAAAAAGTTCATAATCGGTCTTTTGACCGGTCATGGTATGTTTAGTGTTAACTTAGTTATTATACTATATGTCCACGTGTTTTTGATTTCCATTTAGGAAAAGAAGCTTTTCGAAGTTTTGCGGCTGGAGTCTACTTCTTCGATCTGATATTAATTATCCTGCTTTGGAAAATATCCTTTCGCTGGCAACAGTTGTTGATTGGATAGTCAAATATTTTTTGGCAAGTTCAGCTAAGTGAGGACAGATGTTTTCTCGTTTCTTCCAAAATATCAAAGGATTTTAATTTCTACTCAGCAAGGCTTCTTCATAGTACTGTCGAATTTCAATTATTGCTGCAGAAGAATGGTTGTATTGTTGCATGAATTAGCCGTTTTACGTTCAAATGATTGCCATATATCTGAGCTGTCTTTATTACTTTGAGTTCTATATTGTTTTTGAGGCTGATTTGAGGAAGACTTTTCTTCATTTTGCTTACATCTGCAATTAACACACTTTTTTAGCTGCATCTTCACTTTTTAATCCATGCTGCTTAAATCTCGGATCTAGATTTATTTTGATCTGGAAAAAATAGCCCCAAATCTCGATATAACTTTGTCCAATAGTTTTTGAATCAACCGACAACCTTAGAAACTCATTAATATTTTTCGCTGCTTAATTCCACAGTCATTTGTTCAAGTGGTTTGAAAACCTTTACCAAATCTTTTAAAATATTTTCGTAGGAAAACTATTTATTGGAATATCGATAGCGAAGTTCGATTTATTATTTTTTCTAAACTAAACTAGATTCAGAAATTTTTCTTCCTTTTCATTGCGCAGGTATTACTTATATAAATCTAGCCTTCTAATAATGTCAATGTTATTCCTAAATAACTGGTTGTACTTTGTGTGTGGGTGTTCATCAACTGTAATAAAACTTCATATTTCTCTTCAATTTGAAATTTTAGACTTTTACTGCACGGCATATTGAATTTCGGACATGTAACTCTTATCAAATGTTTGAATGCTTCAGGTTCTATCAAATTGAATGGCAAATTTTCTTTGCAAATTAAAAACATGATGGCATTTAATCACCTCTATCATGGAAAACGTCGGTAGTGAATTTCCCGCCCCACAAAATTACCGCCGTTTTCGAAAGAGTCTTCATTGAAAACGTCGGCGAACTGCTGTACCAACAACGTTTCGAAATCAGCTGACATCTGACAGTTTCTAGTAGAAATGAAAGAACAAATAAAAATAAATTTAACATTTAAAATGAATAGTATCGCTTTATTCTTTGATTCTGATGATAATGATGAAGTGGAGACTTCTAGAAGCCACAGGGCTAATTTAAGAACAGCTCAGCAAGATATATTTGCAATATCTGATACAGAGTAAGTAAATTCATAAGAACAAAGTGTATAAACCACTAATAGATTTAAAAAAAATTTTAAAATGGACAAACGTGCATTCAGATATGTTCTGGATGGAATAAAAACTGAGTTTCCACCAGTGGTTCGCTCCACTAGTTTATCCCTACAACAACAGCTTGCTGCAGTGTTAAGATTTTCTGGAAAGGGGGGATACCAGCATGGTACTGGGAAAGATTATCACATTTCCATAGCACAGTCAACATTTTCAGCTGTTTTGTATAAAATTCTGCCTGTTTTGGAGGAAAAATTATGTAATAAATTGATTAATTTGAACATGACAGAAAGCGAAAAACGTGATGCGAAGCTATATTTTTATGAAAAGGGTAGAATTCCTGGAGTAATAATGTGTGTTGATGGAACACATATAAAAGTGGTCTCCCCCTTTAAAATAAACATCTTTTCTACAACAGAAAATGCTTTTACAAGTTTAAATGCGATAGTTGTAAGTTATACATGATTTCCTTTTTAACATTTTTTAACATTTTTAAGATTTTTAGATATGTGACCATAAACTACGAATACGTTGTATCAATTCGAAATACCCGGGAGCAACTCATGATGCTTTTATTTGGAACGTATCTGAACCAGTGCAGTTTTTCAAAAGAAACTATATGAATGGTGATAAACACACAAGATTATTAGGTATACGTTACTTATTCAATTGAAAATTTATGTTACATCTACCAGGTATAAAAATTTTAAGGTGGTGCTGGTTACCCTTTGGAGCCATGGCTTATAAGGCCATTCCGAGCCGTATCAGAAGGAAGTCCCCAAAGTAGATTCAACCAAAACCATAGTAAAGCCAGAAATCAAATAGAGCGAACAATTGGTGTGTTAAAAAACCGCTTTCGTTATTTGTTAGGTGCAAGGCAACTGCATTATAGTCCACATAAAGTAGTGAGCATTGTAAATGTATGTTGTGCGTTGCATAATATCTGCATTGATTTCAACGTTTATTTTGATAATGATATATTTGATGCCGAAAGAACGAGTGAGGAAATAGCTGAGGAGCCAACAGAAAGTGATGAAGTAACAGCAGCAAGTAATGCAGGAGCTAATGGGTTCAGTATGGAAGCAGTTGAAGTAAGAAATGCACTTTTACAACAATTTCAATAACGTTTTAATAAAAGTATATTACAAAAAAAAAATGTTTTCTTAAAAAATAAACAAAAAAAGGCTTCCTTGGCAAATTATCAGTCATTTGTTACTTAATTTTTTTTTGTACAATATCGCGTTCAATTTTCATTGAGTCTGTTTAACTCTAACTCCAATATTTGCTTCTTAACTTTTATTTTTTCAAAATTTAATTCTTCCAATTTTTTGTTATGTCTGATAGTTTCGGAAAGTAGCGTTGACAAAGTTTCATTTTGATTTTTAATCTGATTAGACAGATATCAATCGACCTGTAAACTTTTCTCATTGTAGAAGATGACTCCTCAGACTTTTGTGCAAAAACTTTTGAAAATGATGATATGTCCTCACGAAACTGTTTTTGTATTTCTATTAGCTCTTGAAGAAGTTCCATTTGCTGTATAGTGTTAGGGCGTTTGGATGGTGGTTCATTACTTTTTTCATTTATAAAATCTTTTTCAGGATTGTGCTCCTGATAAGCCTTCAGTACAACTTCTTAATTCAAGAAGATTTATGACTTCTTCTTCAGTCGCAGTAAATTTTATTTCAGTATTGGGACCTCCTCCTGTACTTGTTAATTCTTTCTTGTTGGTTGCCAATTTTATCCTTATGAACGATTTATAATCGCTCCATACCTGAAACATATTTATCTTTATTGTTTTAATTCGAAAGGAACTTGTAGTCAATTTGAAACATAAATAATTAATAATTAAAATTCAATTGAAAGACTTAAAAATTGTTTACGCCATTCAGAAGCCTCCTTTTCTGGTGGCCCCAGGCTGTTTAATTCGATTTTACAGTCATTCCAAAATGCCTTTATTTCTTCGGGGGGTCTTTTTGTAAAATTCCTTGCAATATCAATATTTTCTCCCATTTTATGAACAAGAATTTCACATTGTTCACGATTAGTAGTTTTTTTCCTGAAATTAAAAATTAAATACAAAATTACAGAAATAAGAAATATTTTTTACTTACATATTCGCGATGTATACCATACCAACCGTAGCTCAAAAATCACGTTTCAAACTATCATACAAATGTCAAACGTGACGTTTTCAATGATAAACAAAATTACTGACGTTGCCATTCGAACATACATTCGGCATTTTTGCCGAACCGACGTTTTCTATGATTGAGAAAGACTGCGTTCGGCAGTTTAAAAGAACCGACGTTTTCCATGATTATTAAATTTTATTCTGGAAAATGTTAAAATTCATCAATTTAGAATATACAATAAATTATGTACATTACCTTCAGTATAAGAATTTATTTGTTTTATGACGTTTTCAATAGTAATTCTTTGACATTTTACTTCTTCTGATTTATTATATTCCAAGTCATTCGAATTAATAACCTTTGTTTTTTTGTCTGAATGTTTGTAGTATTTCCTACATGCTTAATTCCTCGATATTTTGAAAACTTCTTTTACCGGAGTTTTTTTTTTTAATTTCCAAACAGACGACATTTTGTTTGTGAAAATTAAATTCACCTTTTATTGAAAATTTAAGAATTTCTTTTTAACTATTAAAAAAAAAAATAAATTCATAAGCACAATAAAGTCATAAAAGGTTTAATCTTACCTAGTAATTTCAAGGTACTCGTATATTACAAATTTAACAGCAAACTTTAAATAACAAATGTCTACCGGCACAAAACTAATAGTAGGTACTTACACATAAATTACAACATGTCCGGTACTGGTATGGGTAGTGGGTACGTAATTAAATTACTACGTCTGGCCGTAATTTATAATTTTAGTAATTTTTTTATCAAAATTTTGAGACTCTTTTTCACTGTCAATTTTTGTAAGTTTTGAAAAATGTTTATAAAGAAAATATTTGTGTAATAAAAGAAAGGCCAATTTTATTTTACTTCTTTTAAAGATGGAGTGTTTAAAAAATTATTTAAAAATGTTCTTTGGGCGGAATAACAAATATCCATTAGTTTAGTTATTTTATTCAATTCATCTTTATTCCATGTTTTTGTAACAGAGAACTCTATTAGTTTTGATTTGTGTTTTTTTATAGCCTCTTCATCGTGGACATCACAATTTCTCTTCCAATTAAGACATGTATGTATCTTCAAAATTTTTGAAAAGTCGTTTCTTTTTCAGTGATATCTTATTTAGTTATTTTTTTTTTTAAGCAACTTGGGCGGTTGAGATAATTATTTCTTTGAATTAATGAAGTTATTAGAGGATGGTTTTGTATTGTTATTTGCTTTTCTTCCATATCTGTATACATAAAAGTTCGGGGATATCTTGCAACCAATTCGAAATACTCTAACAGGTATGTAATATGCTATATTTCGTAGCTCATCAATAATTAAGTATGTGTACGATTGTTTTTAAATTTATGCCAAGCTTGTGACCTTTTTCACATTCATCTATAATTGATTTTGGAAATTTATCATAAAGAATTTTGAAACTTTCAAAATTATTTTTAATTGATATGGTTAAAAACGAGTTTTTGTTTTCACTGTCATCGGTTGATAATACTCCACTTGTCATTGAAAGAGTAGTTGTCAAAAAAGAATGTGAAGAAATTTCAATATCATTCGAAGTGTTCAGAGGCGATGGCGATGGTACGTTTAAAGGAATAAGCTCTTGTTCGTTTTTCGTAATTGTAGAATCGTTTAAATAAGAATAGTTCTGTTTCTCTTGAAGAACACTAGAGAACAGAGCAAATGACTGCCACTGTTCAATCAAGTGATTCTTATATTATGATGATAATACAAAGCAAAATGTTTGCAAACTTTAAAACTGGAACTGTTAACAAAATTTAGAGTTTGGAAACGTATAAAGAATGTATCTACGCATCAGTTGAGCACCGTACTTTGTAATTTATTTAGTAATGAATTATTTTTAATACCATAATAATTGTTTTTTTCTGGATTTTGTTTAAGGAAGTCTATTACGGCTTGATAACTTTCTTGATTTCTCATTTCCTGTATATCCATACTCTGTACTTTACTCTGTAGATTATTTTTGGAAAATAAGCAATACCTACAAACATATTCGGCTTTACTAAAGTTTTGTACAAATCCTTCAACTTGATGACTTTCGAGATTATCCCCGGTAACTGCAAAAACAGAACCTTTAATACTTTTTAACACGTTCTCCAAATATATCGATATTTAATCCATTTTTTTCTAAAGAACATAAGTCATCAACTAATTTAGTTAAAACCTTGTTAATTCTAAAATGTTTAACATATGGATATTTGCATAATAGTATTAATTGTATATTTTGAATTTGAGATCTATAATGCGGATATAAATTTCCTACCATATACACAACTAACAAGCTATGTTTTCAAAGGGTTACTTACATAGGTATGTACATATTTCAAACACATCTTGATAAAGGAATTAGCTCGTATTTTTTAACTTCATTGAAAAAAGAATTAGTTTTATATTTCTGACCATCTCTATAATGAGATAAAGAAAGTAATTTCGCCTCTTCAAGAAATAAAAGTTGTTTTGACAAGCTTTCTCAACAAAAAGAACTTTCAATGTTTCTAAAATTGAAATATAATGACAAAAGCATTCTTTATGTGTATTATTTTTACCCCAATAAATTTCAATTGGCGGTACATAGTTAAAGAATTGTTTAAAAAATTGTAACCTTGTATGAGAACTTTTCAATTTTATTAAGCCTTCTTCCAATTCCGAATATAATAGATCTTCCATTAGAGCACTTTGAAGTTCAAGGCAATTCAAATTTAAACAAAACTTCTTAATTTTTTGCTTAAAATGTACACTCTTGGCAAAAATTAAGTTCGAGCTATCACATTTTTGCATAAAAAAAAATCATATGTAAATAACGTTTTCAAAAACTCTTTCCATAGAATGTAAAGTCATTCAAGATAATGTGATGTTTCAATTACTTAATTGAACGAATGGAAAATATTTTGTAGTATAAAGAGGTAAACATGGGAATTTCCACTTTTTTGTTAAAAATAAGAGTCACGATAGGATAGGATTTTAGGTAACTTATCGATGTTATATATAAAAACAATTACTTTTATGAGGTAGCTTTGAATAAAAAATTAATCAAAAATAAGTAAATATAAAAAAACTATTATTATAAATTTTAAAAACAGTTTTTCAATGTTTTTTTTAACTTACAAAATCTAAGCTCTACGGCTCTTATAAAAAAATAAATCTTTGAAATTTTTATTTTAACTCGCTGATCACGATCGCTCAACTCAAGTATCAAGTACTATTGACCAATGAGTATTATATTCTTTGTTAAAAAACCTGTTTACCGATAGAATTTACTGACTGTCAACACAAGTCTTGTAAAGTATAACTGAATTTTTATTTTGTTTAACCTTTATTAACTTACTTTTTGTAAAATATTTTTTTTGTGGAATACTTGTTTCATTTTCAATGTTTTCTGAGAGTTCTAAACATCTTGAACAAACATCGGTTCGAGGTGTTTTAAAGCTGAAATTGTGATTTTTGTCGAAAATTTTTCTAAAATAGCTCTGTAATTTGATTTGTTATTGCATCGTACTAATTGAATACTTTTGGATATTTTTCTGTAAGTTTGTATACTACATCTCGAAAAACGCATAGGTGCGGTAATATAATACGATATAGTAGCAGTTCTTCTACAATATTATATGCACGAGTATAACTACTTTTAAATGAACTCGAAGTTTTTCCTTGTTGTCAGTCAAATTAATTATAGCTTTGGGAAATTTTTCCAAGGAATTTTGAAGTTATCAAAATTAGCTTTTATAGAAGTACTTATGAATGACTTTAATATAGTTAATGAACTTGGAATAGAAGAAACTGTAGAAATATCTGATGCCTGCTCATAACTGATTAGAAACGTAATGTTATTTAGTCCAATATTGTCCTCCATTGTATTTAAATATAAAATGTTTGGTTTTTCCTAAAGACAAATTGCAGAAGTTGTTGAGGCTACCGGTTCCCAGACGTCATCGTTATTTAAAATTAATAAAGGTTTTTCATTACAATATATTAAGATTTCATCTTCATCTACTTCAGTTCCGTCCTCTTCCTTGACAATTTTTATTCCAGTTAAAGATTTTTTTCTTGATAAAATAAAAAGAAGCTATAAGCATTTATATAAATATATTCAAATATACCGTACTGGTTAGATAAAACGCACCACCCATAAAAATTCAAAATTTTCCCAAAAAAATGATTTCATTATTCTAAGAATTTGGGAAGAGGGAAATACCGAGTTTACCTTGTAGTTGAAGAATCAGTGCAAATTATTTCCCTTTATGAATTTAAAAAGTGAAGATTGGTCGACAGCTATCTAGTCAAAACAAAAGTGTTATTCCTGATTTAAGGAAGAAAGGACTTTCTGTGGGTGACATAACAATGAGAGTGGGATATGACCAAAGTAAAATCACAAAGTTTTTGAAAAAATCGAACAATCTGGTTCTTCAGAAAGAAAAAAAGGTACAGGTCTAAAAAATAAGAAGGCCAGTGATAGGAGAGACCGATTTTTAAAATCCCTTCAATCGAGACTTCAATCGATGGAAATGCCAGTCCGAAGACCTCGAAAAGGCTTTGCTGACCGATCGGTTGAATTTCGCCAAAGTACATAAGTTTTAGACGGAAAATGATTGGAAGAGAGTGATTTTCACATGAATGAGTCAGGCGGTCTGCGGTACGTGCGTCGACGGGATAGAGAAGATCTTCGAGAAGACTGCATAGTGAGCAGAAATAAATTTTCATTGAGTCTTATGATGTGTGGATGCATTTCATATTTCGGGCCTGCGGAGATTTGAAGTATTGGAACGGATCTATGAACGCCGAGACCTACATCAACATCATGAGGGATCACTTCATCTCATCAATTGAGAGCCTGTTCTTTGTCATTTATGACCCAAACTTTCAGGACGATTCTGGCCCTTGTCATGGGGATCGGAAGGTAAGTTTTGACGTACTTGTTTTTTTTAGACTCGAAGGCACCAAAATTAGTCCGATTTATTAAAATATTATATCTTTTGTATTTAATATTTTTTTAAAAATGTTGTTGATCATGGCTTGAGAATTCTAGACTGGTTGGGAAACAGCCCAGATCTCAACTCAAAAGATAACTGTTAGGCAATTTTGAAATCAAAAGTCTCTCAAAAGAACTCGGGGACTAAGGAGGAATTTCAAATATCTATAATATGCATGTAAAATGCCTATTACAAAGTAACCTCCCAATAAAGAATGCTTACCCTTTGATGAACTTAGAGGATTGCAAACTTCCAAATTATCATGATAAAGAATTATCTTCAATTTCTTCTCATAATCACTAAAACATGAACTTTTTTTGTATATATTTTCGTCTCCATAATTTCATTAATAATTTTTTACACATGATTTAGTCTTGAAAAACAAAAATGGCTTTTTAAAATCTTTTTCACAAAACAAAGCTTTACAATTGGTACATAGTGATAACTTCAGTTTTTATGCTCGTTATTTCTTCCTAAGTAAATTTCAATTGATGCTTTGTAATTCATATAAGTACAAATATTCATATTCATCAAAACCGATTCCATAGCTTCTCCTTTTTTTTTTTTAAATCTTCATTTGACAACGGCAAACATAACTTATTTATTGGCCATTTCAGAATGACCTTCGCTTCAAGGTTGATTTTCAATAACTCTACCCATTAACCAAGTTCCCGGAGGATGTATAAATGATGTTTGCTAGCATCTTTGAAGAAAATGTAAACTTCTTAGAAGTGTCTAATCGCGCCTAGAAAGCTAGTGCTGTTATCACTGAATCGAGACAAAGGTAAACAAAGTTTTCCTCGATGTCGAATACAAATGACGCAACTTTGATTGCATTTCTTTATTAGATATTTTATACCAATAATCCTGAACCTTAAACACAGATCACTAAGTAGAAGCTTGTCCTCCTGCATGTAGAAACTTCTGGTGATAAATTATCATTCTTATGCAATCGAAATTATGCTAGACGTTTACTCCTTGTTTTTTCAATTAATAATCTGTTTCAAAGTTTTCACGTTTTAAAATGACAATTTTGATTGGTGGAAAAATACGATTGCAGAAGTTTTCTCAATTTTGATAAAGTTTGTCGCTTTTTTCTGTGTATATGGTACTCTATATCTATCTTTAGAAAGTTAAAAATATAAAAAAATGTAAAATTTATTTACATATTTACCAAATGATTTCCAAAAGAATGTTTATAAATAGGCCATTAATCTAATATATCAACAATGGTTTCTTGTTTTTTTCAAAGTACTGCAACGATATTTTTAAGTTAATTTCCACTTTTCCAACACTGTGTTAAAAGGTTAAATATTATATTTCAACCACTTTTTTTCAATCTGAATTGATTTTTCTGAAAACATTTATAACATAAAAGTTCGTGACATACAACTTTTATAAATTACCAGATATTTCAGAGTATTCTTCCACGACGGCATTACATGAAATGGATGAAGATATGTGCGCTGCGTTTTTGATTTTTTCTATATCCTTCTGACTTTAATTTGGAAAAAACATTATGATATCTTGCATACAGAATACCTCCAGAACGACGTTTTGGAATTCTGATATAATAGGTTTCCTTTAAATATTTTTAATTTTATACTGTTACAATAATGAAAATTAAATATTGATGATTTTCGTCGACGTAGGGTTAATTCTGAACCATATATAAATTATGACCTCCGGTCGAGTCCATGCCAGTCTACTTGAAAACCAGCTGCTTCAGCCTGGCGTGGGTTCTTTGACTAACTCACTCATTGTAACATAGTCGTAGATCGGCTATAGGTTATGCGGAAACAAAAAAAAACAATGAACCAATGAGGATCAGATGATGACAGCAAGAATCAGGAACTAACAGAACGTTTTCAATAGATTGTGACCGGCAGACATCCCCCCACAGATTCTCCCAGCTACATCACACCACCTCAAGGAACCTCTCAATTAAATGATGAACCAATTATTTCATTATTGACAACAAATTTATTTTTACTTACTTCATTTCAAATATTTATGTTCCCCTTTTTTTCTGTTACAATGTTAAAACCCTAATTTGTAGGTGGGCATTACTGCAGGCTCAACTGTAAATGAACTTGAACAAAGAAAAATTATTTAACTTGAATTAGTTTTCTTTTTCTTTCTTCAACTTAAAATTCCATGAACTCGTTTAATTTATTCTTTAGTCAACTTCAATTACTGTAAATATTTTTAACTTTAAACATTTTACTTTTACCTTAAAAAAAATTGTTCGTTAAAATTTTTGTTCGAATACTTTGTACCTTAATTATATTCACAGTTGGATTTACTACAACCTTATCAAACTTTAAAAATTTTAGTTCATTTAAACTTATTTTAGTATCATTTTAATAAATCTTAACTTGGCCAAGCTTCTAACTTCCATAAAAATAAATTTTTGTTACTTACTATATGAAGATTCATAGAGAACAAAATTACTTATCCCAATATCTATTTATTAATATTATTTATGCAAAGCAAACAAGAAAAAATATAAGATAAGAAAAAAAAATCTTATGAACAGAATTTTCTTATATTCCTAGATAGAAATTCAGCAAGAATTGTATTATATTTTCGTTTTTCAATAAAATTAACTCAATAATAGGTGTTATCTTAATAAAAGGTATGTGATATTTTGATTTTCTTACACAATTTAAAGATTTATAAAAAAAAATCACTAACATTTTTATTTCCGATCTCCATAAGATTCATATTAATTGGCCTTTCTTCAACATTTAAAAAAAAAAAATTCCCAAAAAAGTGGTATTCCCGGTATCAATCAAAGTAACTCAAAGGAAGGTATATTTCGCATGATAAAGACTTATGTATATGTACATTGTACATATATAAAAAAAATAAACATTTCAAAACCACCAAAAAAAATCTGAAGAAATTGTAGTTCCGATTTATAATTTCTGCTAAATCCGAGTCAAATTGGTTTTTGTTTTGTTTTACTCTACTTTTACCTTTTTGTTTTGTTTTTGTATTCAGAACGTTCAAAATTAATTAATTTACGTTTGATTAATATTTTATTATATTTGTTTTTTCATTAAAAAAATGTTCATTTCTTAAATGGTTAATAACAAAACTTATAGAATTAAATTTTTTATCACATATGAAACAAAAGTGCTTCATTTTTGAAATTCTTTATTTTCAAATCGTAGTCGAATTTAAAATTAAATATATAAAAAGATTTAAAAAGTAAATCAAAAGCTTGAACACAATTAAATTCTATTGGCACATTAATTAATTTACCATCAACAGAAATAAAATACTGGCTGATTGCTCTTTTATTTGGTCCTACTGCTATCAAGAATGGCTGATTTCCGTTTGAAATAAAATTCTCCCTGGCAGTATTGCTCTAAAATATTATATTAAATAAATTTATTAGTGAAAAAATATAAAATAAAGAATTTATAAATTTGTACTTACATATTCGAATGATACCAGTTTTTTCACTGAGAGGTTAAGCGTGAGTCGTTTGTTCTCTTTATAATGACTTCCTTTTGCTGTTGGAGGAAGCAATTTTAATAGATAAAATAATGATGTTATCTGTCGATTCCAATCTGAGACAAATATGATAAATTTAAGAAACCAAAGTGAATAAATTTTTTTCGAAATTAAACTTTTTAGAGTAATTTCAAGAGAATATTAATTAAAAATAAAATAATTACTCATCCTCAAAATATGATTCCAATTTGCCACAGGTACTTTCAACAATTGCCTCTATAACATCTGCATACTTTTGCCACGAATCGAGGAAATTAGTTGCGCTGGATATCTTAATTGAAAATCATACGCGATCTAAAAAATAACTTTTATTTAATTTTATTATAAATGAATAAAAGACTAAATCATACCAAATTTGCATTAAAAAAATAAAAAGGAAATTTTTGATAAATATCCACTGGATTCTGTAGAATCTTTTGTCCAATATTCAAAGTTTTTTTCAGTTTAAGCTTAATTTGGTCCTCTTGTTCTAAAGCTTGGCAATTTAGGAAAAAGTCTTCATCTTCCTGATCTAAAACTTTTTTAACTGATTTATCAAAAGGTTCTTTCTCTTGAACAGATTTTGTTTTTCGTTTTTTTGCTTCTGGATCTTCCAAAGATATCCTGCCACTGTTAATATTTTTTAGTTCGCTTATTAAATATCCAGTATTTTTCGCAGGATCATAAAAGAGTTCCTTTTTTTAAAAAAAAAGTTGTTTTAAAAGTGACGAGAAATTACAATTTGAAAGAAATGCATTATACTTACAATTCCTCCAATTTCACTATCTTCGACTTTAAAAGCAGGAAATTAATCTGTAATTGCCTTTGGGAGAGAAATTTTTTCTTCCCGTTTAGGATAATTCCCAAAAGTTTTTCTCAATAAGTTTACTGAAAGTGACACCAGTTCCCTACGACCGCGGTCTGTTAAAGATCCCTTATTTTCATATTGTTCCAGCAACTGTGGTGCGTTCGATTTTAAGTGAGTTTCAAGACTCTAAATTAACAATCCATAGCATTTTATATAAGCACTTCTATTATTATATGCATACATACCTTACTATTATTTAGTAGGTCTGGACCGATAAATGCATTTGATTTGCGCAATGGTACAGCTTCCTGGGTTTCCTGTATCTCTAATGATAACATGAAGCAGCTGGATGAGGAAAATTGTTTTACAATCCCTGGCAAATCTTCAGTATTAATTACAGCGCCGTCTCGATCTTTCAAACTATATAACTCTCCTGAGTTAGTAGTAAACTCGGACCAAACTTAAAATTCAGAAATAAACACATAAGTATCACTTTTATTTAAAACTATATAATTACTTGACAGAAGGATGTCTTCTGCATTGAGTTCTGCATTTTCTGAAGTAGAACTGGTATATTTTACCAATTTTACAAATTTTATTTCATCACCTTTTTTTACTTTTACATACATTTTACCTTTTTCAAAAAATCACTTGCACACAAAATCAAAAGAATTGTGACACACCAAAACACTTAACTTTATTAAGTTAACAAGCAAAAAACAAACATACGCAATTGCGTTATATTTCAGTACACGTATAACTTTTATGTGCACACCCAAAAAAATCTTCGTTATCGTACACCCGTGGTACATTTGTACTTCACATAATTTGTACGGAAAACCTCAGTGAAGGAAGAGGATTTATTTATGATAACATTTCCTTTGAGTACATTTGTAACAAGGGTATGCACATAAAGGTTAAACATGTTTTTTATGCTAATATTAAAAAGTATTACACTCTAATGTAACAAAAAGTAATAACTAATATAATAAATATTATATTTTAATAAATCTTTCAATTACACCATTACATGTTCGAACATGTTTTTATGTAATGTCGAAAAGTATTCTTTTCAATATAACGCGAATTAATATGTAATACTCGTATATTAAATTCTAATAATTATCCAACTAAATTTTAAGATATTTGAACAGTTCTTCAAAAGAAATAGAAAAGTATTAAAAATAAATAAGATTTCTATATTATAATTTTTTAATAAAAGTCATGTATTATAAAAGTATTACATTTTCTGTGTAATACATGGGAAGTATTAGAATTTACACCAAAAATTTTTACCGTGTGGGCTTCATGTTTCGTAGAAAATGAATTGAATTGTAGTCGAACTAAATAGTGAAGCCAATTTTACTCCCTTTTTCTTTTTTTTTCTTGTAAAGTTAGATTTAAAATAAAATACCCATTACTTTGTTCTCCTGATATTAACAACAATAACCATTTATTGCATAACTTAAGCCTGAATTTAATCTTCAAATTACATCCAATTTGTTTTATATAATTAACATTAATAAGTTTTATTTGCTTGTTTTACATTGAAAAGAAAAAAAAATTTTTCTTTGTTTTCGTTTGTAGAAATACCATTAAATAAAGCATGCATACTTTCTTTTTCTTTTTTCTTTGTGTAAATAAATTTTTCAATACAAGAAAAAAAATTTTTTTTTTATCCATGTTTTATTCCTCTTATCAGTTTAAAATTTCTCCAAGACTTATTTATGAAATTGATAAAAAAATAAACAAATATAATATTTATTTTATTTTATTTTTTTTGTCCTATTTTTTTTTATATTTTTTATATATAATCTAAATTTTATCAAGAGATACGCAACAGTATACAGTTTCAAAAAAAAACCTTGTTACGCTATTTTTGTTTTGTACAAATAAATTGTTTTTTTTTTTTTCATTTTTGTATACAAAAAAGATAATTTATAATGTTAATAAAAAGAAATCTTTTGTTTACTTATCAAATGTACTGGGAGTTGATAGATGATATGAAAAGCATTTCAACGCGCTGATCTGGTCAGAATTCGAGGAGCCAATCTCCGTTGCCCATCTATACTTCTTCAATTTAAACTAACTAACTAACTAACTAACTAACGTTAGTGGAATATTAACTCTATTAGTAATACTTTGGGCATAAAATTTATGAATACGATGTTGTGCTTCAAATCTAAAGCACCATAAATAGAACTAAAACTATCTTTAATAGATAAATCTTCTTTGTAATTTAATCTATTTTTCAAAGAATTAGATATTTCAGTGCAGTCAGAGAAGATCTGTGTTTTACTTCGTTTACATATTCTGCAAAAGTAATTCGAGGAAAAGGATTTATCATAGCCCAAAACAGTATTTAGTCCCAAATTATCATTCAAAATTTGGCCTAACGTAAAATATATACGAAAATCCCCATTTTCCGTTTTTACTTCTATACCTTCTTCTTGTAATATTTTCAAAATGTCTATTAAAGGTGACATAGAAGTATTAATACCGCATTCGCTCAGTAGTTCGTTTCTGTATTTTTAGCTGGGAAATTTCTCAATTATGTGACGTCACAATATTCACAACCATCATACTTAATTAGTTGAGTTTTACTGTTTCCAGTTTAATAATTGATAATGGTGAGTTGAGTTTCATTTGATTAATGGAAAAACTGGAAATAATTGAGTTACAAATGTCAAATTCAAATTTTTTGACTTTTGGCTTGTGAATTTGTTTGTTCATTTCAATAAATAAACAGAATATTGTGAAGAGTTTTATTAAACTATTTAAATTTATTTCGAGCTGTAATGTTTGTTGAACAAAATTTGTGAAAATGAGTTTTTTTTTATTACTATTAACAAGTAATATGCAGGACAGAAGGAACACGCTTAGAATACATCGGCGCTATTTGTGAGATTCTACGGATCTTTTTCATATACCTAGTGCAAGATTTATTAAATTATTTAGATTAAATAAAGAAGCAGCCATAGATTTATTAAATAAATTAAGTCCTCATATCAAAGATTCAATAAGGATAACCTATATTCCCAAACATATACGAATGTGTGCAGCTTTACATTTCTATGCTACTGGATCGTATTTAAGAGATTGTGGAGAGGATTTTGTGTGCCCGATTAGCAAAACAATGATGAGTCGAATCATTCATGAAATAACAGATGTCATTCAAAATAAAATTATGCCACATTACATTAAATTTCCTGTGACACAAGACGAACAAAATCGCATTAAAAATAGGTAAATTTTTAAAATTATACGCACGAATTTGAATTATCTGTCATTTAAATTTAATCCAAATGCATAAAACTGTTTATAATTTTTATCTATATACTTTTTTATTAAAATTTATATACTTTTAGGTTTTTTAGAGCTACCGGTTTTCCAGGAGTAATAGGTGCTATTGATTGCACCCATGTTAAGATAGAAAAGCCATCACAGGAAGTAGAACATTGCTATATCAACCGCAAAGGCTACTTACCAAAAACTGTTCAATTAATCTGCGATTACGAATTGATTATATTGGGAGTTTTAGCAAGATTTGCTTGTGGCTCGCATGATGCTTTTATTTGGAAAGCTAGTAAAGCAAAAGCTTTTTTAGAAAATCAGTATCTTCGACAAGGAAGTGGAGGCTGGTTAATAGGAGATTCTGGTTATCCTTTGCAGCCTTGGTTAATAACTCCATTTGAAAGACAATCGGATGCCGCTGAAGAAAATTACAATCAATATCATAGTCAAGCACGAAATTGCGTAGAAAGATTGAATGGAGTCTTGAAGAAAGTGTTTGGTAGTTTGTCCCGAGATAGAGGACTTTTGCTCGATACAGAATTTGCAGGCACAGTTATAAATGCTTGTTGCACACTGCACAATTTCCGAAAAGCATACAATTTACCTCTTCCTTCAATTGAAGAAAATTCTCAACAATCTTGTACAGATGAAATTTCACAAAACCTGACAAATCAAAATTCATTTTTAGAACGAGGAAGAGTCACGAGAAATTCCATAGTTCGTCATTACTTTTAATCATGATTTTTTTAAAATTAACTTCAATGAAGTTTTGAAATTTGTAAAATTATAAATGAAATTGCAATTCTAATTGAATAAACTAAATAAACCTTAATGTAAAGTGATTATACTCGTAAATAAAAGAATTTACATATGTACATGTAAGTATAACCAATTTATTATTCTTTATTATGTTTTATTTCATTTAATAACTGTTCCAAAATATAATTTTGCTTATTTATTGAAGCTAAAATTGCATCAAGCTTCTCATTTTGTAAAGTATTTTGAGCCTCGACAAACCTTTTCGTTTCTCCAAAACAGCTTCTAAAGCTGTTGGATGATGATGCTGTTGGTTGTCTTAGTCTCCTGGCTGCTGATGGTGTCGACGTTGACGGCACTGTTATATTTTCCAGAATCTGTAAAACATTAAAAACATATTTCTATAAACTGTTAAAAAAAGAAAAATTATACAGGGTGTTTCTGAGATCGTGTGCCAAAGTGAACATAGTAGTAGATCTCGATGAGAAATGAAAAAAAATCGTATGAGGGGGGGTCTATTCTCAATGGTTACCGAGATATTCAAGGTCAAAGAAATTTTTTTTCAAAAAGTGACTGGGTTCACTTTTCGCAACATATTTCAGCGCTTGCGCAGTGTAGAGCGCTAAATGAAAGTTATTTGTAAAGAGAACCTTCAGACCTTTCAAAAAATGTCTTTTATGAAGTTGTATGTCAAACGGTTCAGAAGTTATTGTAACTCAAAGTCAAAAGATTTTGGAAAAAATTCGTTTTTCATGTTTTATTCATTCACGTCGAAGCGCATGTCCAGAAGTACAAAATTAAGGAATTTTGAAGAAACTGCTTTTACATTATGGTTTATAATTTTTGAACGAATAAAGGTAATACAATAAAACAAAAACCATATCAAAGTAGACAACATAAGCTTTTATTTAAGCCTTATTTAATAATAAGGTAAATTTTCGAGAAATTCGACACTGCGCGAGCGCTGAAATATGTTGCAAAAAGTGAACCCAGTCACTTTTTGAAAAAAAATTTCTTTGACCTTGAATATCTCGGTAACCATTGAGAATAGAAATCCCCTCCCCCCGTCATACGATTTTTTTTCATTTCTCATCGAGACCTGCCACTATGTTCACTTTGGCACACGATCTCAGAAACACCCTGTATACATACTTCAATATTGTTGCAATATTTTGCTGTTAGAGAACCTAAAATAGAAGAAAAAAAGAAAAATTAGTAGCTTCATCAAAATCATATTGAAAAGAAATTACCTTTTATTCAGACCCAACACAGCATCCTGTCATCTTATTTTCCTGAAAAGAAAGGATAATTAATACCCGAATAACCAAAAATCAGATAAACAAGTTTAAATCTGAAGATAAAATGGTTTAAATAAAAAGAACTTCCAATTGAACACCAAATTTTAATAAAATCAGTGCCCAAACCGGAAAAATGAATAAAATAAATAAAATAATTAAATTAATAAGGAAAAAGTAATAGAGGAAAAAGGACAATAAAAAGAGGCAAACACAAAAATCACACCTAAATTCTTTTACACAACAACAAAACAAGCACAACAGAAAAATCACTACACAAAAAAACTACACGAACAGAACAAAAAAAAAACAGAAGAAAAATCAATAAATTCGCGAATTTTCTGCAAAGAGATTGAAGATTTTCAAGTGAGAGTAAAAGAATTCTTTTACTTCACTGGAAATCTAACAAAGAATATGCATAGAAAATTCGAGAATTTTATAAAACACTATAAAAGAAAAACCACTAAAAACACCCACGTCAGTTTAACTTTTAAAAGCGTTCAGTGCGGTGATTTTTAGCGATTTTTTTTTGCAATTTTTTTACAGTGCCACAGTTTTTTTCACAGTAGTTTTCATTTAATTTCTTTTTCCTTAGGATTTTTTAGTTGTTATCAGTTTTTTTTAGTTTTGCACAATAGTTTTTTAGTTAATTGTTTCTATAATCACTCCTTTTTTACATCACTTAACCTTTATTATACAACAGGTACGTACATTTCTTTCATACTTTCACTTTTTTTTTATTATTCAGCCTATTTTTTTCCCTACACATTTTTTTATATATCCACTTTTACTCACCCTAATTTTTTTTTTTTTCATCTTTTTACCTTCATTTTACTTCACCTTAATTTTTTTTTTTACACACGTATCTTTTTTGCTCCCACGTTTTACTTACCTTCTTTTCCTTCCACTTTCTCTTTTTTCGTCTTAACTTTCACCCTCACTTCCACTTTAATCTTTTATTTTTTTTCACATTCCACGCACTTTCTTTTTACCACTTTCTTTTTATATACACTTTCACATATAGTCAGAATTTTAAAAGTTGAGGTTTCGTATTATACTAGAAAAACATGCGCAGAAAAAAAGATACTTACACACATGCGTTTTTGTTGTTGTAACACGTTTCTTCTTTCGTATATCTACACAAAAAAGATCACTACGCCATGTAAAACATGCGCAAAAAAACCTCAACTATTAAAATTCAGACTATACCACGTTATTTTTAACACACATTTTGGTTCCTATTCACATCACTATTTTTTCCTTTCTTTATTTTCCTCACTTCTTTTTCCTATTATTATTGTTATTATTTTTTTTTATTCTTTTACTTTTTAAATTATTATTTAGAAAATTTTTAATGCTTGCAATCAAAATAAACTTACTCTTTTCCATTGTTCAGAAGTCTTATTGGCTCCTCCAATGCCATTTCTTCTCACACTTTTTTATGCTGCGCTGGCCCGCAGTTGATTATATATTGGCTTCTTCCTACATTTCTGTTGCTTCGTAATATCTCCAACAGTCTCACTTTCTGTCTTTTAGTAATGCGTCCTGTAACAATACGCTAAAAATTTCGAAATATTTAATATTTTCACTTTATTATAATATTTATACATTTTATAATATGCATATTTTTTTTACTACGCTAAAAATATTGATAATTTAAAAACATATCATAATAAATTATTATGTACACTATGTAAAAAAAAGTATTGGCACTTTATTATTAAAATTTCTGTTCTAACGTATGTAGCGTTATTAAAATTGAAATAGCTGTACTATTACTTTATTATCAGTTTATTATTAAGTCTCATTATCATTTGATATAATTAATTAGGTGGAAATTTTTCAAAATGGCGCCTAAAAAGAAAGAAATTAGTGTAGATTTTCGGAAGTTTATTATTCCTTTAAAAAGTGAAGGAAATCTAATAGAAATATAAGTGATATTGTTAAAAAACTGAAATCCAGTGTTGCAAATATAATAAAACATTTTCAAAAGTCCAAAAAAATAAACCTTGCCAACATTCTGGATGACCAACAGTATTAAGTGTTAAGTGTTAAGTTATAGAAACGTGCTACAGATCTCGTAACTTAATAAAACCGGCAACAAAAATATTATTAAGTTTTGAAAGTTGATAACTTGGAATAACTGGAAAACTATAATATATCCCGCAAAGTTTTTGTTGACCTCACTTTGCATCCAAAGGATCGTTCACCTCAAAATCATCAAAATAGAGAAAAATTGGAATGATAATTTTATTTTTATCTTTATTAAGATTTTTCCAAAAACGTGCATTAATGAAATTCTTATTATCTTTTGAATCCGAAAGATGATACATATTTTGTAAAGTGGAATATCTAACAGGCAGATTTCAGTTTTAGTGGATGCTATATTTGGACTACTATTTTCAATTACTTCTGCAATATCGTGGCTGATTATGTAACTACGAGGATATTTGAATACATTTAGAATATCTAATTCTTTAAATAATTTATACTCAGTTTCAATTCTGTGAAAGGGTTGAGAAATTTTTTTCAAAATATTTTCGACAACGCAGCCTTCGTGCTTTTCTAAAAGCAACTGTTGAGTAATTTTAGAAATAGGTTCTATGATGAAGTTTTGAACGAGCTGTTGAATTTCTAGTACAGTTTTCCTTGAAAAGTAGAATGTTCGTGGAGCTTAACGGTAAAAGATAATACTAATTCGTGAAATTCAGTTTTCATCACATCTAATGAAGATTTATTACTTCTAATAGATGGTTGAATAGATGATATATTTGTAGGAGGAATAGTTTCGGCAGTATTTTGAAAAACGTTCGAGAATCTACGTGTACGTTGTTGTTTTCATGTTTAATCATATGTTTTTTAAAGGCATATATATTCTGGAATTTTTTGCCTGCAAGAATTCTGTTTACATTTGAATTTATAAATAAATGGCACACCATGTAGCCATTTTAAATGATTGATAAGTTGTTTGGTCGTTAAAAATTGGCTTTTACACAAAAAACAAAGTAGTTTGGTCATTTTCTGAACAAAATTATTCAACGTTTAATTTATTTTTTAAATTCGAAACCGAAGAAAATTTTTCAGATTATATGTCAAAAAAATACTGCTCCAAAAATGACCAAACTAATATGCTTTTTGTGAATACTTAATCTTAAAACATGGCAAAATTTTAAGTTTATTAAAAAAATATTAAATTCAAATTAATCATTAAGAAGTGTGATTCAACCACTTGTAGGCGTTTGTTTGTTTATTCCTGTAAAGAAAATTAAAAAAAAATATTGCAAAAAAATGAGAATTCAAATTAAAGATTCGTTGCATACGATACACTCAACAAACAGTTTCGATGTTAATTTTACTGACAATAACAAAAAAACAACGATTCCCAGTATGGTTATATTATTGTTATTCGGTTTCAATTTGATTACTCTGAGTTTGACGAGTGAGCCAACCTCAATTTAAGTGATAACTGAATTGTTTCACTTGCAGTAAATTATCACTTTGGCAATTGAGCCAATCGTAATATAAGTGATAACTGTTGAACCGAGATTGACAGTCAAAAATTATTTTTTGACAAGTGAGTCGCAATCAGTTAAGATGTGAAGAAGTGAGATTTTTTCGTTTGAATTATAAGTTTAAGAAGTGAGCTGTTTGTTTTTAAGTTGGTTGAGCTGCAACTTAGTGATTTATAAAATAAGACCAAATTAAACTTGATGAAAGGTAGTTCAATGTGTAAAAATTAATGATTTAGAGGTTTTCGATAAAAAAAAGTTGTGTTTTTATTTTATAGATGTATATGTAAAGGTTTCTCACAACTAACTTATAAATTTGTAATTTCGTTCTTCAACTTTTTAAAGTTGAAATCGTAGAAAACGAATTTGAATTTCTTCTTTGACTTGTGTTGGAAAATTAATTTTCCCCAAAGTCAAAATCGTGGAAAAGAAACTATCTTCTTTTTTTAACTTATCAGAAAATATTGTAGTAAGAAGATGTATGAAAGTTAATTGTGAGAAGTAAATAGCTGAGTTAAAATTGAGCAAGTTCAAGCAAATTCTTTAGTTCTTGGTCAATACCCAAAGAACTAAATCACGTTGACCTGCCAATTTTTAACTGGTGTACGAGTGAAATCCCTAAAAATTTTTTGTCTTCTGGTCAGTACCCAGAAGGCTAAAAATTACCAAGTCAAGTTAATAAATTTTCTATCTTTAGGTCAATACCCCAAAGATAGAGAATGCACTAAGTGTTGTGAAGAAATTTCTATCTCTCGGTCAATACCCAAGAGATAGAAATACAAAGAAACTCAAAAAAAAAATACTTATGTGATCAATACTCACATAAGATCCCTAAGTTCAAATCCTCTGGTCAATATCCAAGAGATTTTGAAATAACGACTTCTAAATAGGTCAGTAACCTAGGCAGAAGTGACGATGGTTGACCAGGACCGAGTTTATATACTCTTCGAGGTCTATTGTTTTAACAATTTAGTCCCGTATTTTTGTGTACCATCTTAAATTTTCTTTGTTAATTTGACATATGGTCTTTGTTTATGTTTATAGTTTTCCCATTTTTAATAGTTTTCATATTAAGTTTTATTTAAGAAATTTTGAGAATATAATAAAAATTTATATTGAAATTTTTAAAAGGTAAGTGAATAAATTGATTTTCATTAACTTTTGTTAATTTTTAATAGCTTAATTTTTTCACATTCAGATTCACCACAAAAAACAAGGTATGGCATGTTCAAGTCATTGAAAAAATGAAGGTATGTCTTTGTACAAACCATAACCTATATTTTTATTTTCAGATGACCTTCAACATATTCATACCAACTCATATCCATTGGCGTCATTGAAGCGTGGGCATTCTTGAAGAAGAGATGTTAAGCAAACATCTGTTTCCTTCTGGAACTGAATCATTCTTTTTTTGTCTTCCCTGGTTTTCGAGGGATAAAATATGTCTCTTGTAAATATGAAAGCAATTCAAAATGAAAGTATTATTTAATTACGAAAGATTAAATTATGTACCGCTTTTTCTGTTGAAAAACATTCCTTGATGGCTGCAGCCCAATGTTTCATATCCCTATATGTCATTTTACTTTTTTCTCCGACAAATTTATCTATAATGCAATGTGTCAAGTCCTTTTGTCGTTTAGAATCTATTTTTTTATTTATAATTTTATTTATGTTTATTGAAATATGCTGAAACTAATTGACCTCCTAATGATGAATGAAGGATGATTGATAAATCACGTCCACGTGGTATCGTACTGGATTTATTTTCTCCTGAAGGTCCTGGAATAGGACTTAAGCTTCTTGATGTGGTGCTGTTTGTTGTTATGTCGTTAGAAATTTTCTCCAGCCATTCTAAAACTTTCGTTATTGAAGGAGGTGATAAAGTATTTTGGTCGCAAATCATAGGTTTATTCTATCCATTAATATAACATATACATTATACATATATTAGAAAGAACTTCAAAAAAGTAGAATTATTTAGAAAAAATTCTGCCGTATATACAGAGTATACAGGGTTTGTCTCGACAAGACCTACCACTCTGCTCATTTAAGTCCATCAGATCTGAAACACCCTGTGTACATATGTACATGTTACAATAAAAGTGTGAAATCCGTAAATTTTATGCATTTATTAGTCAGTGTATACATAGTATACAAAATCTAAAGTCAGTGGCGTCTCGTTCAGGTATTCAAGGTGTTCACAGAACACCCATATAATCTAAAGCAAATTTAAAAAAAAATTCAGAACGCCAAAGTAATTTTCATAACTTCAATAGTAATGTCCATATAAAGCTAGAGTGTTCTATATTATATTGTAGAACCCAGCCTCACATTCAGTGATGTGCATTTGAAGCCGTCCTCTTATCGTACTCTAACTGTAACAATATAAATAATAAATGGTACAACCAGGGTGTGAAGCTCTGATGTAGAACCCAACTTCATTTAGTATCATTTCTATCAAAATGTATTGAAGTTCTACTCAAGAAGAACTAATACTTTTCAATCCTATGCATTGAAATTTGAAGCTTTGTTCTCGTACTGTAACAATACAATTGTTATATAATCAAAGTGTTCAATTCTGAAGCAGAACCCAAGTTACAATTAGTGTACTGACACATCATGCTGAATCTGAAACTGAATTTTCCAGAATTTGAGTCAATCTGAATCTGAAACGGAACAGTCACCTGTTGCTTGACGTTTCATTTATACGATTTATATACGTACTCCATTTTTAATTCGAATTTCGGGTTATCCCCAATTTCATGTGCTATAAACCCGATAATTCGGATTTATATCTCAATTCCAATTCCACATTTTAGTCGTTTATAGCTTACTCCCAATTTAATCCAAAATTCGGTGTTAATTCGAATTATTTTTTACGCTATAAACTAACTAATTATTTCATATGATTTCATTGTTTATAAAATTGTGTTGATTATTAGTTTAAAAATGGACAATTTGGATTTAAGTGATGAAGAATTAATTAGTATTGCCTTATTAATGGATGACTTTAGCAAAGCTATGGAGTTTTGGATTCATCCAATAAATTATCTTAAAAAATATGAAGGTGAATTTCATACCCTTCATGGAAAGTTGGAAAGCTATCCAGAAAGATTTTTTAATTATTATAGGATGTCATCAACATCATTTAAAGAATTATTAGATTTAGTTGAACCAGATTCAACTAAATCAAAGAAAACACCAAGGGAAACAATTTCTGCAGCAAAGAGACTTCTAATTACAATAAGGTAAATAATAAATTTATTGAAAATTATTATCAATGTTTTTTTATTTATATACAGTACAAAACATTATATTCTATTTCTGTTCTGGGTACAAAATTTATGAAGGAGAATTAGGAGAATGAGGAGAATTCTTCGGTAGAGGAGCTGTATTTATTACAAATTGTGAACTTTGTGGATGATTTGTGTATACGATTTGAGGAAAAGCATTAAATTGAGGGTTATATTGCCCGTATGATTGTTGAGGTTGTTCATTTACATTTATGCCATACTTTATTTTTTTCAATAAATCCACCATCCCAGCTTTGAACTCTATTTTTTGCAAAGGAGTCATCTGCTCTACTTCAGGAACAAAACTTAATAAAAATTGTGCTTCAACACTTTCGCTTTTATTAGTATTTCCTCGTCTGTCTTTTAATATTTGCAAAATCTCTGCCTGAACCGGATTTATTCTGTTTGATATGGATGGTAGCTTTCTCACAGTATTGTTTTCTTCTGTATTTTCTTCATTTTTATCATCAAAATTTCCTTCAGTTCTGAAAAATAAGCAGTATATTTATAACCAAACACTCAAATTATTTTACATTTAAGGAAAGTTCAAAAACATCAAATAATCGTCAATTGCAAATATTCAACTTATTAAGACATGAAGCTCAATACTTGCAACTGATGATCATTTGGTGTTTTTGAATTCTTTTTCACTTACTGTCTTCTTTCTAGTACTTCATCCAAGAAGTTCAGCATATCTGCATAGATGTATTTTCTTTTTTTTCCACCTGCTGCTCCACTTTTACTCGGCTCCTTGTCTTTTCTATAGTAATCTCTTATGTTACTCCATTTTTTTTAAATATCAATCACTGAAATGAAAAATTATTATAAATGTAGGTATATTAAGTACTTCAACATTATTTTTTTTAGATTTCTAGCAACTGGAGCTAGCTTCAGTTCATTAGAGCACTCATTTCGAGTTGGACGTACAACAATATCCTGCACGAATCTCATTATGTTGTAACCAGTGTTTTACGACTCTGGATGTGTGAATAGGCGCGTTATCTTGTTGCAATATCCATTGTCGTCCTTCCATCATTTCGTCTAATATGGGTACTTGTCTCTGCAATAACTCCTTGAAGCCTTCACCAGTTAATGTCTCCGTGATTTCCTCAAATGAAATTGGACACTTGTAACAAATAGCTTCCCATACCATCACGAAGCCCAATCTGCTATGATGGCGTACTAAATATTTGGGTTCCTTTCGGATGTCGTGAGAATAATACGAGAAGCCACCTGGTCCATCTAAACAAAACCGATTTTCATCAGTAAAGATAACATTGTGCCATTCAGTACTCCAGTCTAAATACCTTCTTGCAAATTCAAGGCGTGCTGTTTGATTTGCTGGTGTAAGCGACGGTTTTTTCTTTAGCCAAAGGCGTCTAATAACGGGGGATGATTTGATTACTCTTTGCACTGTTCTAACACTGTAACTGACACCCACTTTCATTCCGATTTCCCGTACAGTTGCTGTGGAATTCAAAGCTTCTCTCAAAATCGCACGCCTCTGATGCTCTGATGTAGTTATACTTCTTTCTTTATTCTTTCCCACAATTTTCACCTTTCTTGAAGAAATTATTTACATTCAAACTTCTATTAATTTTTCTCACAATTTTTCGATTTGAATAGCCTTCTTCCAGGAATTAATAGCCATGACGTATTCACCTGGAAACCTTTGGGGTTTCATGTTCTCCCCACCATTGTGTTCAATATAAACTAGTTTTTCATTTATTGATTCTGTATTGTCAGATATCGAAAAAATTAAGGGTGAACCTATCGACTTGTCGCGCAGTGTATATTTAATTTCTTAAATTTCCTTAATTACCCTGCAGCACACCCAAGTAAATAAGTCACGAGACGCCAATGTTAAAGTAAATGTATGCATTTACGGGAATGTATAGTTTTACTGTAATTCAGAAATTAGTGTACTGTTTACGGTATATTTGATAATAAATAATAAACGAATTTCACAAATAAACAGCATTCAATCACTGAAAAATGTCATATGATTTACTACTACCATATCTTTTCTCCATTGTTTAATACCTGCTGTAAATAATATTCGATCGCCAAAATAATTTGTACTGTCTATAAAGAGAAGAATTTTCCTATATGTTCTATCTCCATTTTCTCAAGAACTTTTCTTGAATTTAGTCCGTAAATTTTTAATATGGAACAGACAGATTCAGACAGCCCCCACGACCGAAAGAGCCCTTGTGTTTCTGCTAGCTCTTGTTCATCCCATGTTAAGGCAGGTATGATTATATTTGAATTTGGATTATTCGTAGTATAATTATTAATAATATTCTAATTATTTTCGTCGAAAACAAATTCACTATTAATTAAATCACTTAGATTGTTATTACTATTAAAAATTCACTTTTTATTGACTTTAACTACTTTAAACAGTTTTAACGCGATGTTTACGCGATCAGTACAAACAAACTTATAATGGCTTTTTCTACAAATATGAGGAAATAAGAGCACATTAATGTGAACTTCTTATTGGATATTTCTGTTAACTAGCATGTCTCATTAGATTAAAATTTTAATGTGATTTTCTATTTAGAACTTGCAAACAATAAAATGATCACATTAAAATCTGTAACTGTAATCTTCTGGAATCTTTCTTATAATTACACTCAAAAAAAAACATATGTTTAATTACAGAAAAACCATATTATATTTAACAAAACGTTACGGCATTTTTCGGCCATCAAAGTTTTTTGTTAATTTAACTAAAATCACAAGGGTAACTAATTATCAAAGTATAATATTGCAAACCACATAAGTTTTGTTAACTTATGTAGGTAAGGAGTGTCCCGAAAAGTTTTGCACGGTTTTCAAGTAAATAAAATAATAATTTTTATTACTCATATAACTTAAGTGATAGGTAAAATGTATCTATCAACTCGTCCTTAAAACCTATATAAAGAAGGATTATTTGTAAATTTGTTTATTATTAAAAATGAGTTCAAAACGTGAAGAAGTGCAACAATTGATTTTGCGCTATTATAGCGAAAATCCACAACAAATTCCTGATTATGGATGATGATTATATTTTAAGTATGAATTTTTGGTACTACCTGGTTCTCAATTTTACCATGCACGTGATAAGGAGAATATACCCGATACTTTAAAAACAATTTTTGTTGAGAAGTAGGGTAAAAAAGTGCTTCTTTGGAAAGCTATTTGTCAATGTGGTCGTAAAATTCGTCCTTTTTTCACCGAAGGGACAGTAAATCAAACAACCTATGAGAAAGAGTGCCTACAAAAAAGGTTATTGTCTTTCATTAGATCACACGAGAAAGGAATTTTATTGTGGCCTGACCGTGCATTACGCTCGGGCTGCTTTAAAGTGGTATGAAACCAATGGGATATGTTTCGTAGGAAAAACAATAAATCCACCGAATGTTCCAGAACTGCGCCCAATAGAAAGATATTGGGCTATAGTCAAAAATAAACTACGTAAGGAAGGACAAGCAGCAGTGTCCTTACAAGAGTTTCGGAATTTGTGGATTGCTGGCAGCAAAACAGTAAAAGAAGAAACAGTGCAAAATCTGATGAGGTCGGTGAAACGAAAAGTCCGCAATTTCAGTAGAAAAAAATTAGTTAAGTTAGATTAAGTGTATAATTTGTTAGTAAACTAAGTAAGAATAAATAAAAAATAATTAAAAAAAATTTTCAACTATTTGTATTAATTCTGCAAAAAAAACTAAACCGTGCAAAACTTTTCGGGACACTCCTTAAGTTCCAGCATAAATCATCTTATTAGCTAGTATATTTTGTCAAAGCTTTTTAACTAAGCACTGTTTGAATTTGTCTAAAGCTAAGATAAAAAGACACAACAACTAAACTGGTTTTTTGTAAGAAATTTGTGCAAGTTAACAAAACTTTGGTGAATATATTTAACAAAACTTTGTAGAATTATATAAAAACTAAGATGAAAAATTACAGAATTTAAATGCCTTTTTGGTACAAATTTGTGTAATGTAACAAAGCTTTGGTAATTATATTTACCTATACATTGGCAAATTACATAAATTTTTTGCTTAATGATTCACGACCCTTAACTAAATTTTAGGTAATACATAAAACACATTTTTGCAATTATTATTTTTTCTTTATTATATAAAAAATGCATAGTTATACATATACATATGTATGTATATTTTTATGAGTTTAAAATTCTGTTTTAATAATATACATACATAAGCAATTAATTAAATTTTACCATATAACATTTTTGAAATTAAATGAAAATTAATTCAAATTCAAATTTTGAAATTAAATTCAAAAATTAAAAAAATTCGAATTTTGAAATTAAATTGAAATTAATTCAAATATTTATTTTTCAAATCAATTAAAAATGTTTCCACTGCAGGAAATTCTTCATCTGCTTTGTCAAATGAAAAAAAGAACCTCTGTATAAAAGTCCAAAAAGACTTACATTCTTCCGGATATTTTAAATTCAAAACATAGTAGACTTTGAAGCAATAATCAATTGCTTCTAAGTATGAACCAAATTTAAATTTCATACCGTCAATTACAACATAAAAGTTGTTAAAATTAAATTCTTTGCCGGAAACTATAATTATTGGTTGTAATGTCTTTTTTGTCTTTAAACATTGGTCCTTTTTATCGCTTAAAATTTTATCAATTTCACTTTCCTGTCGGACAGGTAAAGTAAATGCTTGTTGCGAATCTTTAATTGTATACTTCACCCTTCTTCCCTTTATCATGGTAGCAGACGGGATGATGATTGCTTGCAGCAATTGAATATATGCAATATTGATGTTATCTGAAAAACAGATCAATATAAAAATATTTTTGAATACATATGTACATTATATTAAAAGTTTACAAAACTGGATTTAACTCATTTTTTTTACGTATTACTTCTTGTAATAATAATTTTGCTGAAATATCTTTTAACCTCTCATTAAAAATTATATCTGCTTTTTGACAAAATTGTTCCCACATTGAGAATGAGAAGCTTTTATTAGGGAAGAGATATTCAAAATCAATATTGACTAATTCAACGGCTCTTGCATATTTATACAAAGGCCAATCCAGCAGAATTTGGCATAAATTCCTGTCATTATTATTTTTAAATATATTCGTCCTATATGATACAGTCTTTTTCCACAATAAAAGAACTTCGTCCCACTTTCCTAAATGTTTTAATGTAGCCATAGCTTCCTCATTTTCTTCTTGTGAAAAATCTAAAATCATAAAATAAAAAATTTACATTTCAAACTTAATTAATCATTAAATACGGTAATTAACCTTCAGTTGATGATACTACTCTATTCGAACATTCTTCCATTATTGGAATTTCTTTCAAGTTCAATAAATGTCCTTTCAATTTTTTTAAACACCGTTTCCTTCCTTGATAACGGTCCCACAGCTTGCCCTTTGGTGGTTTTCGTCCTCTACCAATGAAGTATGTTTTCTGAAAATAAAAAATAAGTATTTTCTCTTTCACAAAAAAAAAATAATAATAATAAAACATTTACTTGACTTTCAGTGGGAAATATTGCAACAATTTGTTTAGATAAAATTTTGCATTTCGATACTAGAAGCGATATATTGTTTTCAATGAAGTGTTGAATAATTTTGTGGACCAAAAGTGTGCGTTCTGCCGGTGTTAAAACACATTTGACTTTATAAGCCTGCAAAAGAGCTCTTCCTTGTTCATTTTTCTCCAAAATCTCTATGACTGATACCTGATTGAATAAATTATTAGTTTAATTGTGTACTTTACCATATACTATTCCAGATTTATACTAACATCCTTGGAATCTTGTTTGGAGTTCGAACTAGAAGGTGAACCGAGATTATCTAACCACGACTGAATGGAAGAATTCATGGACAAGGTCGTTCTTTCAGACTGTGGTTTCAAATTGTATATTCCCTAGAAAATAAAAACGAAATAGAATTTAATCAGTTAATATTATTCAACTATACCTGTTCTTTTTGCCAATCAGCAAGTTTATTTTCGAATATCATTTTCGAGTTGAGATTTTGACCAATGAACAATTCATCAATGTGTCTTTCCTTCATACATTTTAGTTCATCAAGAGTAGTTCCTTTTGCTACAATTAGTTGTATTATTGTTTTTTTTGTTCGAATAAATTGATCATTTATTTATTAACTATTTAAATTTATAAGAATCAACTATTTACATTTTAACACTCCATACAATTCATCAAAAAGATTCCAGTCTTGGAGCAAGGAAGCCAAATCATCGTTTTCATACACTAGTTCTATATTAGATTCCGTATCGAGAACTTGTACATTTGAAAATGCGGATTCAGGTTGTGTATTTTGTATCTGCCCATCTGGATTAATGATTATAGCATCCGAGTTTCCAAATACGATTTGTGACTGTTTAAAAAGCTTAAAAGAATTATAGATACTACGATGTATTCGAAAAGTACATACTGTAGACCTAGTAGTATTTTCATATATGGTAGAACTAGATTGTGATTCCATGTTGAACTTTTGCTAAAATTAAAAAAAAAAAAACTCGAAAACATGGTATTTTATGTTTAGTGATGCTTTATGAAATTGAATAAAATCTAAATTATTTAATGCTGTTATTGAAAAAAACTTTTGGTCTGATCATTTCCTTACCGTTGGGAAGTATTTGTGAATTAATAGGAGGACTATTAAAATAAGAAACTGGAAGAATATGCAAATTCGAGTCATTAGTATTTAAAATCTCGTATGACAAATAATGGTCACTATAAGATGTTGTTATTTTTATACAAACTATATACATGTCCTTTTTAGAAATTGCGAAAATTTCAAAAATACGGTATACTTCTATTGTTTCCTCAGTTGCACGTATCAAAAAAATTGCCTATTTTATATGAAATATTTTTATATATTAGTTTTGAAAATCATTCGATCTCGGTTTCTAAAATTTTAAGTTTCGCCGATATATACATATGTTAAATTTGAACTATCTAATTTCTTCATCCTTTCAAAATCTGATAAGTTTTCTCTTTTTTGCAACAGTTTAAATGCAAATTTTAACTGAAATTTCGTAGCTAAAGTCAACAGTATATTTTTTCTAGTGTTTACAACTCTGGCATAGCTCTTTAATTCTTGATGTTTGGCCTCAAACCAAAAACACCAGTAAAGTTTTGGTGGTCCTGAATGCTGTATGATTGTTGGGTAATGGACTAATATGTGATGCTTTGGTTTAAGAGTATCACGAAATAGTTTTACATATTGCTTGTTGTGTGTTTCTATTAAATCACGGAGATCTTGAATTAAATGCTCATTAAATTTTGGTAAAAGAAGATAATCAATGATTTTAATAATATTTCTAACAAAAGTCCATACCTTATCATTTACAGGCACCAAATGTCCTACCATTAAAGGAAAGTAATGCATCAAAGTCCACATTTCTCTCGCAGATGTATTGAATTTTTTTTTCTTCAAGTCCATTTCAGACACTTCTTTACAAAAATTACCTATTTCCGTTTCTCCATATGAAAAATTTTGCTTCAATCGATTAAAATCTTCTAGCGAAAAAAATTTATTTTCAATGTAGTAATTCAAAATGTGTGCTAAATCGTAGTGGCGAATGCCCTCAAAAACATCGTGCATTAAATCGACAGCAAAGTTCTTCGTAACATGAAATGATGGAATTTTGTTTAAAAATGATTCTTCATGTATACCTGTGATAGAAGGGTTTGGAATTGTTAACTGATCTTGATAATTTTCTTCATTTCTCAAAGAAGCTACTTTTTCTTCTGGTAGCTTTTGTAACAGTTTTTTATTATCGAAACAAAATCTATAATAATGATTTGCAGAGAATGATTTACTGAAACCTAAAACCTGGTTAAGACCTAAATTGTCTCCTAACACAAGTCTCAAAAGAAAATGAACTTGCAACGGTTTCCCACGTAAGGTAAATTTCAGACCATTTGTTTCAAGCGAAATTATATTTTCTACTAAACAATGCATTGTAATATCATTACCATAAAGTTTTACATGGCGAGCGTTTAAAAGAGCAGCTACATATATTTCACTAAGTTTAGACTGATTTTCTAAAGTAGGAAAACTGTAATAAATTGCCGTTACAGAATGAGTCCCAGAATGTGATCCCAAGGGATTGTTTATTTCGAAATCATCTACAGTGACTCAAAATGAAACTGGGACACAAGGTAAAAAATTTTTCTTTTAAAAAACTCAAGTAAAAATAAATATTTTAAATACAAACAAAGTACATTTATTTAAAGTTCATATACTTGAGACAAAAATACAAAATTATATAATTCAGTTTTTATTTAGAAAAAAACAAAAAACAACAAAATTCTTATAAACATCATAATTTAGCTCAAAATGAAACTGGGACACCCTTACGCAGTACAATAAAAACAATGTTAAAAAGTAACTGTAAATTTTAAATATTGTTAAATTTGATCTCCTATTCAGTACTTCGTCGAACACCCTTTGTTTTTAATAACTGCATTTAGTCTTCGGGGCAGACTCGACCAGGTTTTTACAGTATGAGGGTTCGAGATTGTTCCATTCCATTTTAATTTTGTCCTTCAAATCTTTTACCGTTTTTATTTGATAATTTGATAGTTTTCGTTCCAAATGATCCCATACATGTTCAATTACATTTAGATCTGGTGAATGAGGTGGAACATCCATAACATGAGGACAATTGAATAAGGTCCACATACGAGAGTTGTACGCTTTATGTTTAGGATCATTGTCTTGATATAATCGGAAACGATCTAAAACTCCTAAACGATCTGCACTTTGTTTTAAATTTCGTTTTAAAATCGAAATGTAAACGTGTTGAGTCATTGTGTCCTCAATTATTTCTAAATTACCTGGACCTGCATACCCCATACAACCCCAAACCATTACTGATTTGATGCCATGTTTAACTGTAGCTTTGATGTTTTTTTCTTCCAGTTCTGTATTGACTTTTCGCCAAACATATGTTCTACCATCTGAGCAATACAAATTAAATTTACTCTCATCGGTGAAAATTACATCATTCCAAAATGATATGTCCTTGTTAATATGATTTTTTGCGAATTCAAGTCTTTTAGCTTTATTTATTTTACTAATATACGGCTTGCGCCTAGCTACTCTGCCGTTGAAACCATATTTGCGTAGGACATTTCTTACTGTCTCAGGATTCACTTTCTTTTGCAATTGAATTTCTACCTCATTAGTTATTTTTACGGCACTTAACTTGGGATTTTGTCTAATTTTACGTACAATCCACCGTTCATCAACTTCAGTAAATATTTTACGGTTACTTTTTTTGCTTTTATTTTTAATTTGTTTATTATCATTGAACCGTTTTATAACGTTATGGACACTTGAGTGACTGCGTTCAACAATTTTTCCTATTTCACGCACAGATTTTCCACTTTTATGGTGCTTAATAATCAAATTTCTAATTTCAATAGGTATTTGTCCGTTTTGTCGACTCATTTTCAAAAGCAACTCAAAAAAACTAACTAATTTAATAATACGTTTACGTTTACTAACGTCTTCACAAATGTTTTCGACGAAGTACTGAATAGGAGATCAAATTTAACAATATTTAAAATTTAGTTACTTTTTAACATTGTTTTTATTGTACTGCGTAAGGGTGTCCCAGTTTCATTTTGAGTCACTGTATATACAAATAATATGGAATAATAATTTTCTCCCTATAAAAACATTGCTTTTCTTTCCACAATTTTCCCTGTACAAAATGATTTATGCCTACGTTATCATTGCTGTATGCTTCTATCATGTTGAGGCAAGTTTCAAGAATACTTTCATTTTCAAATATTTTTTGAAATTGAAAATTTAAAGGCATCAAAATGCCTTTGTCTACTTTTTCATCAAGAGTGTGTACACCCACTTTGTGTATGTTGGTAATTTCCCTGTTAAGGTAGAATTCCTGAGGTTTTTGAATCTTATCATTTTCTACCAAGAATTTTATCAGTCTATATTCTGAACTAAATAGTAAAAGAAATTCTTCAAAATTTTCTAAAAATTTACCTATTAACTGTTGATCAGTATTACAAAATTGAGTTGAAATAATTTTTCGCGATTCAAAAATTGGATGAATAAGAAGATGCTTGACTTGACGTGTGAAGTTACAATTATTATGCAATGATAACATAAACTAGAGGACATTTTCAAAAATATTTTTTTTTATTGCATTAATATCAAACTCTTCTTTATTTGTTTCACTTTTTAACCCACAGTGATCATTTATGCTAAGTTCAGATACAGTTTTTTTACTTTTAGAACTACCTTCTACGTTTCCTTCATACAAATGAGGTTTTTTGTTTTCTGAATGAGAATTGAAAGATTTAAAAGAAACATCTTTATTTTCCAAAATCGCTGAAATGTTGCATTTGGTCAAATGTTTTTTAAAAGCTGAACTATTTTGAAAGGTTTGATGGCAAAATTCATGAGAACATGTGTAAAAGCTACCCTTGCCGTATCCGTGGAATATTTTCAAATGTCCGATTAAAATTTTTGCGTTTTGGAAAGAGCGATTACAAACAGAACACTTCATTATTATGAATATTATGAACAAATATGTAGGTATTATTGAAAAAATTTATTTTAAAATTATAGAATGACAAAAGTAGTACACATGAAACTAAAGGGTAAAAATTTTCACAATACTTTTCCCAAACACAAAGATCAGAACTCATTTAAAATATGTTTTTATGATGAAACTCATCATTTAATAAAATAAAAATATTTTAATATAATAAAAACTTACCACTATAATTCTAATTTAATACTTTTAATTAGCACTTTCAATTAACACTTTTAATTTTAATTTAATTTTAGTTTTAATTTTTATTTCACTTGCGTCTGACTTGTTTCACAATACTTGTCGAAATGCCGGTTGTTAGACTAATTTCAAATAAACTTTTTATCAATTCACATATGCGCACATAGTGCTTAGGTAATTTTACAAAGTTTATTTGTAAATCATCATATGACTTAGACAAAATATAAACTATGTATTTACCCCTTTCAGACCTGAAATTCAAAAATGTATCTGTGGAGTTGAAACTTTTGAATTCAATTATTTACTTCTCTGTCTAAACAAATAAAATGAGAAAAAATTTTTTTTGCCCGATTTCCTTGGAAAAGGACCCCTCACAATTGTGCGTATTAGGACTTCATGAAGTAAAATATATTTGAAAATAATAAACGCAAAATTTCTTGTTATTTAATTTTTTATTGGTTTGCTTCTGCAAAAGGAACATAGTTAATGTGGTATTAAATTTAAAAAATTAAAAAAATTAAAAAATTAAAAAATTGGTAATTAGCAATGCCCGAAAATATTCAAAAAATCACCTAATTTATCTTACTATGGTAATTTTTAAAGCACGTCTTATCTTTTGTTATACATAAATAAACATTGCATTTTATGCATTTTGTTCTGGTTCTACTGTTGCACTTCTCAAATTTACACATCCTTAGCGAAGGCAAATCTTCTGATACTGGCCAATGGTCGTAGCGATCATAACGAATATCATCTGGAGGATTATCTGAACGAAATTTTTTAGGTGTTTGTTCGAACACCAGGTTTTGAGGTACATCCACTGGTAAATTATCTGGTAACCTTAGTAAAGTTTCTCCAATTTCCATTTTAAACTGGAGAAGATCCTTCACATTGGAATTTCTTACACCAGCGGATTTTGAATCTTGACGGTATTCCATCCACGCATTGCATACTGCCAAATCTACGAAATGGAATATTACTCTTAATGTCCACTTTCTTGTTTTTAAAAAAGATCTGTAGTACTCCATCATTTGGTCTATTACATCTACTCCACCCATATTCAAATTATATTGTACAATTGCTGCTGGACATGGAACCTTTTTAAACGTTTTTGTAGTTTTACACCATCTATCAACATTTGTTACTGGATCCTTTCCACATTCAGTAGAAACGATTAAGACGCATTTTGTGTCCCTCCACTTGACAGCTGCAACAGTCTCATTTTTAACAAATATACTTATATCACCTTGGCTCATATTTTTGTCCAAAGGAAATTTTGGACCTTTGAGTCTGTTAGCTGTAAAAAACAATTTATTAGTTTGAATTAATAGCAAATCATGTATATTTTCTGAACCTTGTATTGTACCCGTTGCTTTGTATCCTAAAACCGATAACCTCTCTAATAAAGGTATAGTTGTAAAGTACCTATCAAAGTACAAATGGCTTCCTTTTGGTACGGAATCTATTAGTCGTAAAATAACTGCAGGACCAGCACCTAATTCCTTATTATTAAAAGTTGAAGCCCCTTTATATACTTCAAAATCTATTACCAAGCCCTTGGATGTTGTTATTACAAAATTTTTTAGACCAACTGGTCTCGGCTTATTTTTGACATACTGTTTTGCAGGGCAACGGCCTGCAAAAGGAATCATCTGTTCGTCTATAGAATACTTTGTAATTTTGCGAGGCAAACTCAAACATCGTGCTCTTACGCATTTTATTACCGGTTCCACCTTCCATAATATATTGCTATTGTCAGGCTTATTTACATCAACAAAATGAAGGCACTTCCTTAATAAAATAAACGTATCTCTGGAAAATGCGTTAGATATTATCGGAATTTGAAAGCCCCTCGACCAGTACATACGTAGTCTTGGATAGCCGATACAACTCATCATTAGGTGGCAACCGTATAATTTTTTAATGGTTGTTACTTTACATTTAATTTCCCTTTTTAATTTGTCCAAGGCATACATGTTCGTAAAAAGTGCAGCATTTTCATAATGTTCTTCTGAAAAATACTTCGAAAAGTATGATAATGGTGACCCAACAACTTCTACTGGTGATTCGTCATTTTCAGGCAGTTCATTTTTTACAAAATCAACACATTTCCAAATTGTTTCTCGATTAACATCAGTATTTGGACATTCATTTTCGATTTCTTGTTCTTCTTCTTCAGATACATTTGTTACATCCTCATTATTTATAATGTCATTTTCCGCTTGATTCGGTATCCACTCTTCGTCATCAGAACCACTAAATTCATCTTCAGATGCCTGAAACATTGCGATAATTTTTTCTAATTCATTTGGATTTCTTACGTTGAAAGTTCTCTCTATTTGTTCTAAAACACAAATGTACATTGTTATAATAAAAACCCAGAACGTACAATTGTGATAGGAAAATTTTGATGTTCGTTATTTTTACAGTTTTGATAATAAAAAAATTTTTTTTTACTTTAAATATACAAGTAATGTGTCGCAATTTCAAAACCGTTACCAAAGAAAAAAAGAATAAACACATTTAAATAAAAATAAAACTTACCTCTATCCATGTTGTTGCACTTCAGAATACATCACACAACTAACGAAAATTTTGTACAATAAATCGAAATATACCGAAAAACTTATAAATCACGTTACGAGTAAGAGTAAGCACAAACGATGCGTATCGGTTTTAATGAGGTAAAACTTACAATTTTGGTTCTAAAAATTAAAAAAGTATACCCGCACAATTGTGTACGTTCGGTCTGAAAGGGTTACGTAATTTATACTAGCTCTTAGACAATTAAAAAACATTTTTTTGTGAATCAACATAATGTTTTAGGCAAAATATAAATCCATGTACATAGATATTATTTTTAGGAAACAACAACGTGCATTGACAATAATAACCCAACGTTTGTATAAATTGCAATTTTATTTTAGTAAAATTAACAAAGCCAAGTCAATTAGCAAACAGACTCTTGTCGAACTTTACCAATTTATTTAGGTGGAATGCACAAAATTTTTAAGGTACATTAACAAAGTTATGTCATATAAGCCAGTGTATGAAACATAAAAGTACTTAAATAAATTTTCAAAAAATTTTAAATTTCATACAAAATATTTTACCCAAGCACGATTGTATGATATTACTATGGATTTTTCTTTGAGTGTAGGTAAGCACATTAAAATTATCCATAATTCCTCTTAAATTTTAAAAAGATTTTCTTTAAAAAAGTATAAAGGATTTTCATAAAGAAAATCACATAATTGTAATTTTTCAAGGTGAATTTTTAGCAAAATTAGGTAATGTGCAGATCTTTTTAAAAATATGTGGAAATTTTCGCTCTGTGTATGTACTCATATGTACGCATGTAGACATACCTGTTGTGTTTTCAAGCACGAAGATTATACAGGGTGTTTCACAGTTCAAATTCGTCATTTTTATGTTCAAAGTCGAACATTTTAAACACTGACATTTTTTTCGAAAAACCTATTAGTTCATCTTATTTGAATATATATAAATGCGAACATAAGTTGAGTTCTCCAAAAATTTTAGTGCAAATTAGTTGCAGTTGATTATCACAATCACATAGGGCCTTACTTATAGACATTTTTTACTTTTAAAACTAAAACAGTTTCGACCTGAAAATCAGAGTGTCCTTTGAAACTGGTTCGACAATCAGAACTAAATCATTCGGTTGTAAGCATGGTGTTTTCTTACCCCACTTTGGTCTCTGCTGTAGTGTGGTTAAATAATCGCGCTGCCATCGTCGCCAGAAACCTTGCATTAAGCCTTGGACCAGCTGCCATCTGTGAAGCCTTGGTGTGGTATCTTCAGTAGTTATTTGCTCACGTATTAGGAAGTGTGATGGAGTAAGCACTTCTAAATAATAATTCTGAAGTCAGCGGACATAAAGGTCGTGAATTGAGCACAGCTTCTATTTGAGTTAATAAAGTCGTCATTTCTTCAAACGACAAAACTGCTTCACCAATAACTCGATGTAGATGAACCTGACCAATTTCACAGCTGACTCCCATAAACCACCGAAGTGTAAAGCTGCGGATGGTATAAAGTACCATGAAACACCCTTCTGAGCTAACGAATCTGAAATGATAGGATTTTTAATCATGATGAAAGGTGGTTATGCATCTCCGACAAGCGATTTTTTGCGCCTAGAAAATTGGTTCCATTGTCGCTAAACATTTCACGTGGAACACTCCTTCGAGCAGCAAGTTGTCGAAAAGCAGCTAAAACTACCTCTGTAGTTAGATCACTTACTAACTCTAGATGAATAACCTTCGTGCTGAAACAGACGAAGACAGATATGTATGTAAGACTTTACAGATTTCACTCCTCTTCCACGATGCGTATACACTCGAATGGACCCTGCATAATCTACTCTGGAACATGTGAAGGGTCTAGAGACGCTCACTCTCTTTGTAAATTACCCATCAATTGATCAGTTGTTCGTGGACGTTGCTTGAAACACTTTATACATCGATAAACATGAAGTTTTATAATATTCCGCCCCCTAGGAATCTAGTATGTTTGACGCAAGATACTTAATAAATGCAACGTCCCTACTTGTAGATATCTCATGTGCATTTTCCTAATAATTAAGTCAGTTACTTTGTGCTGTTTAGGAAGAATAATTGGATGCTTTTTTAAAAAGTTACACGAAGACTGCTGTAGACAGTCACCAACCCTTAAAATTGCTTCTCCATCAAGAAATGGATTAAGCGAAAGTATTGAACTTCTTGAAGATATATGATAGTAGTTGGCTTTGATGTTTTAATTCTTTTAATTTTCCGAATTTTCTAAGTCATCGGATGTTTGAAGAAGGAATTTTAAATTTTCTTTGTCATTTTCAAATTGTTCACGTTATACTAGTTTTTTTATAGACGCTGCATTTGTAGCTATTACTAAAACTAAATAAATGTAGTATAAACAAAACTTTTAAGTCTTCAAACTTGAATTCTATATAATCCATTACAGTATGACGACTAGAAGTACCTGAAAAATTTTAAATAAATTTAGATAAAAGGAATCGAAAAATAAATTGAATTAAGAATTACTTGGGGTTCCATACAAATTTTCACCAAATGTAGCATTACAACGGCGCAGTTTTCCTGGAAAATTAAAATCATCTTCTGCCATTTCTAAAAAATCGAATTTTTAAACCGGTGAAGTATTGCACACTAAAAGATAAAAAGTTTAAATGCAGTTACGTAAAACAGGTATTAGTAACGATTTATTGTGAGAAGGTAAGCGGAATAATTTACAATTCATAGTTTTTATATGAAAAATTTCCAAATTTACTAATAATTTTCCCATTATAAATTTGTTTCCATTTTCGTCCTGTCGAAAATTGTAGTCTTGGATAGGTATGTAAGTAGCTAAACAAAAATAATTATTTGGTTCTTATGTAGTTAAAATAATATTATTCGACGAATAGCTTATTATTTTATTTGAACATATTTTAAAGCCGGTAGCTTTAATTGGCTCAAAAAGATCATCAAATTTCAGGTTATTGAATAATTGTTGCAGAATTTTTAGATGGCCTCCTTATTTTTTTTTTAGATGTTGAATTTTGTTTTCAAAACTGTAGGCTGAAAAATTAGTTAAAAGTCCTAAATCATTAACGATGGTGGATGTTCTACGTTAAACTACTCTTCCCAAATACGAGTATTTTTGGAAAATTTTCGACAAAACATTTATAAACACTTTTTATTTGAAAAAGTAATATATTTTTATTATATTCTTTACAAAATTAAGAATACATACTTTATGTATATGTTGATACCTTGACAGCTGTTGCATAAAAGAGAGCGAACTTGATTTTAATTTGTACAAGTTATTAGTTATCATGCCTACCACAATTCTAATACAAAAACTAATTATGACAATTAAGTTACCATAATAAAGCGAATTATTAAGTAAAAATCTACTACACATTCTAACTGATCCTTAGCTGTGAAAATATTAGCTTGAAAGCTCTTCGGACAAGAGAGCAGCATATATGCACAATGTAACAAAGGAAGCGTATAAAATAAATCTGTATGCACCTTATTTTTTAGAACACAGATTCCTGTATATAACATAAATTGACGATATTCTACAGCTTTCCAATTTTTAATTTCAGCAAAAGATCTAGGTTTTCGAGCAAATTTTTTCGTAATACAAGAAAATGTGACGTTAAGTGATCTGATATACTAAACTTCATTTCATTATTTATTTTGTAAAACGGTAGCATTTTATTTTCTAACATTCTCACGAAAAAATGATTTAGTTACGCATAGATTAATAAGATGCATATGGGATCAATTACAATTTTTGATATCATATTGACACCAATTTCTTCGACAGGCGAAATTTAAATATCTTCTTTCTCGAAAGTCTTGGTCAAACATCAAGGTTGCAATTTTTGTATCACATACAATAACATTGTTTACTTTTTTCCAATGTAGTACACACTTTGTGCATCCATGAAATGATGTGTGACCTGCTTTTCGACAGATAAAAGACTTTGCTGGTGCATCGAAGATAAATGTAAATTTTGTCATTTTGCCATTTATTTCTAATTTATTTCTTTTACTTCCACTGTAAAATCATGCGAGTAAGTCTCACCACTCATTGGCTTTTAATTTCCCAAAAATAGCTCCTATTAAAAACACTTGTATATTTGGAATATTTATCATTTTCCCTAAAATGGGCCATAATTGCAGATTTGAACTCTTAAAAAGAGGCAAACCATCATTATTTATCCTCCGCCTGGATATTGATTAGACGTAAATGCCAAAAAACCCATTTTAGTAAAATGCATTTAAAGTTTGCAGTAATATTATTCAAATACTAACCGATAAAATTCTTTAAATTCTTGATATAATATTTCTCTCTAAAAAAAAAATCTTGAAGTAAACCTACACCAACTTTTGCGAACATATTTTTCGTGAAAAATGAGCAATTGAACATTTTGTTTCTCTGCACATACAGCACTGAAAAAACCATTGCGACTACGGCACAAAACGTAATTAAAATGAAACTGAAACTATTCTTAAGCATAATTAGAGACAACTGGTATAATAAGTCAAAAATTTATGTAATTCACTTTGAAACGCACAATTAATGAGAAAAAACACAGTTGTTGCATTTAATTTTATTTATTTATTTATTATTATTTTACTAATTCTTATTTCTTTATTCTATTTTTTTTTTTGTTCTTTTCCCTTTTTTTTTATATATTTGTAAGTCGTCGCTCAAGCCTCTTTTTTTTCTTTCTGTTCCAATTGAAAAATTAGACGCTTAAAGAAGAGTGAAATTATTAATCAATATTCGTCGTATTTATACTTTTTTTTATGAGCTTTTGAAACTTTATTAGCTTTTATGTAGTGCTGACGTTGCGTGCACGACTTTGTTGTTGATGAAGTCAATTGTGTTGATTGTGCTGCGGCGGTTAAAGTTGTTACAATCTCCCCCTCTGGAGCTGCAATCGACTCGATGCTGCGACAGGATGAATTTGGTTTTTTTGTACTTTTAGGTCTTCCTCGTGGTCTTAACATTCGAACTGGTTGTTGATCGTTTTCTGTTCCGCGATAAGGAGTTAAAGCAGATGCATGATATGTTCCCAGAACAATGTCAAGATTTTCTTTATGTGCAATCTGATATGTTGTGACACCTAATTGACTGATGATCGTATATGGACCATCACGTTTTGGTACAAATTTAGATGTATAGCTCTTGTCAGCTTTACTGAGGATGTGTGTGTTGATCCAAACTAAATCGCCTATATTGTAAGTAGGATGATCTTGTCTACCTTTGTCTTCATAGCTCTTTTGACGAGTTTGTTCTTTTTCATGAATTTCTCGTGTTAAAAGAAAAGCATCATTAATACTTTGAAGATGTAGTCGTATTTCTGGAACAATATTAGCTTTCGTCACTATAGCTCGTAAATCATGCTGAATATCGTCAAGTGTTCGTAACTCTCTTCCAAACATTAATTGTGCTGCTGTACTATGAGTGCTTTGACAGATAGCTGTGTTCATAGCAAAACGAATAGTAGATAATTTAGTTGACCATTGGGTGTAATCCTTTTCTACAAGAATCGCTAGTTGATCCTTTAAGTCTCTGTTCTTTCGTTCAACAGGATTTGCTTCAGGGTGATAGACAGGTATGAGAGCTTGCTGAATTCGTAACTCATGCAATAGGCACTGCATTATTGATGAGATGAATTAACTGCCGTTGTCACTTATTATTCTCCTTGGTAATCCATATCTTAGAAAGATTTCGTTTAATAAATAAACTTCTTCTTTTAAAGCAACAAGCTCAACCCAACGTGTGGCTGTGTCTTCAACTATAAAAATCCATTTATTACCATCATTAGTACAGGGTAATGGACCGAAAAGATTAATTTTTTTTTTTTTGTCACAACTAACTTGTATTAATTATTCAAAATATTTAAAAATTTTCTTCATATCAAAATTTTCCTTTCCTCAGTATTAACCGTATAATTTATAAATTGCAAAGAAAAAGTTCACAGTTGTATTAAAAATTGTGTAAAATTCTACTGAAATTTTCATAGAAGCCTGATTTATCTATACTCTGTTCACAAAGTTTTTTCAGTACAGGTCTTATGGACATATTTTGTCTTGTTTCTTCTTTGAGTAATTACATAAATGTGTTTTTTTTTTTCGTCACCAACAGTGTTACCCTACAGTTTAAATTTTGTATCTAAAATCAGATGAACTTTTTGATAAATGCTGCCGAATATACCTTTGTTCTAAAGTTTTATAATGAAGAAAAATTATATTTATTTTTTTTAAATTTAATTATTATTAAAAATTAAAAATTATTTGAAGGTTCAAGGTCGAGTATCTAAAAAATTTGCCTACTATTCATTTTATTCAGGTATATGTATGTATGTAAAAACAAAAAAAAAATATATTTATCTATAGAGTGAGTATTTATTACAAAATGTAGTTCTATTGCAAAGGAATATGTGTATACATATGAATAAATTTATAATAATATGTAAAAACATTTTTTCAAATAAAATATATTTTTATACTTGTAAATGTATAAATAAATACAGTAAATTATAATATAAAAAATTTAATTTTTTATTTTTAAGAATTTGTAATTATTACACAGCAACACTAATTTGCTATTGTAGGCTACTTTACTAATTTCACTTTCTTTTTATTCGTAAAATAAATAACAATAAATCGCGTCTAAATTTATAATTCCAAATTTTAATCAAAATCGCACCAAGAATAAATTCACTTAATAAAATCTCCAATAGTCAAAAAACACATCTATCTCCAACCAAACTATAACTTTATTCCTCCAAGTCTAAATAAATCAAACTAATACGTCTATCTCCAACAAAGGTCTTTATTCGTTTCATTAGTTATGATACAATATAGGTTTACAATTCATTATGTGATATATATATACATACACTCCGGGACAAAATGATAGCACACCCCTAATTTTTTTCCGTTTAGAAAAACCCATTTAACAGATGGTGTTTATATATACCTCATTAGAAAGAACAATCAAAAGGAAACGTATTACCTTCAATTGAGTAAAATAAACCGTATATATCTCTTTTTATGTTAAAAAAAATGTAAAATTAGGTGGGACAAAAAAAAAATAGCACATGTAAAAAAAAAATGAAAAAAATTTGTATTATAATTTTTTTGTACAATGAAAATTTATTTTTATTTTTATATTTAGTAATGTGTTGAACCACCTCTATTTTCTATTACCTCAATCATTCTTCTATTCAATGAGTCATATAGATTTTTTATATATTGTTGTGGTATCTTAGACCATTCTTCCAAAATCGCTATTTTTAAATCTTCTACAGTATTATATTGGGTTCCTCCTGCATAAACCGCGCGGGATAAGTATCTCCATACATTTTCAATAATATTGAGGTCTAGTGATCTCGCTGGCCAATCCAAAACTGTTAAATTATTGTCTTTAAAGTAATTTTTTACCAAGCGAGATGTATGAATTGCAGCGTTGTATTGCTGGAAAATAAAATTTGCTGTGGCTATATCTGTGGCGTACGTTCTTATTTGGTCATCGATAAGTTCAATATAGTCAGCACTATTCATTCGTCCGGAAATAAATTGAATTGAAAAAAAACGGCCCATACCATCAAGGATCCTCCTCCCTTTTGCCGACGACTAAGAACTTTTTCTTCTTTTCTCAAATCATGAAAATAGAATTCCCATCCGTCTGGACCATCCAAATTAAACTTTTTCTCATCGCTAAATATCACCTTTTTCCATTTTTTCATCCATGTCACATGGTCGCAAGCAAATTTTAAACGGTTTTGCTTGTGCGTTTCAGTTAAAGGTGGTTTTCTTCGAAGTTTGCGCCTTTGAATATATTCTCACTGTTGTAAAACTCGACGCACATTCTTTATATTTGTTTCCACACCAGCTCGAACTGCAATTTGCCTAGCAGTTAACGTAGAATTTGAAGCAATTCTCAAAATTCTACGTCTATCTCTATCAGAAATCGCACGCGGTCGTCCTTTACTCTTCTTTTTTCCATAATTTTCAGGATCATTAAGATAATTTTGCACTACTTTTCGACTTCTGTTTAACTTTTCAGCAATTTTTTTAACACTCCAGTTTTCTTTCTTTAAAATTGGAATTGTTTTTATTTCACTTTCACTAAGTTTCTTTCCTCGTCCCATATTTTTTTTTGCAAATTAAAAATTTTAATTATTTGACAACTAAATATACTTGAAATTGTCTTAAAATGATTATAAATAAGGATTTAATTTTTCACTATTACAAAACTTAAGAATTTTTTAATTTTGATGTGCACTCAACAAATATTTTATACAATATGACAAAATGTACTATCTTTTTGTCCCACCTAATTTTACATTTTTTTAACATAAAAAGAGATATATACGGTTTATTTTACTCAATTGAAGGTAATACGTTTCCTTTTGATTGTTCTTTCTAATGAGGTATATATAAACACCATCTGTTAAATGGGTTTTTTTAAACGGAAAAAAATTAGGGGTGTGCTATCATTTTGTCCCGGAGTGTATATGATTAACAAAAATAGCCTTCACTATTATTTATCATTCATTCTACTTTTTATACACACATCTCGATTATTCCTTCTAGAAATTAGTGATTATTTCATTAATGAGCTCTCATGAGCACTTAGATAAACTTCTTGCTGACATTTAATCTAAGCACGAGAAAAAACTCATTATATACTTGTACGTAAGTAGAGTACATTTAAATGAGTATAAAGATGAGTATATTGATGAGTCACTACTGAGTCACTAACTGACTTGTGAGTTCTCTTATGAGTAGGTAATAACACCATGGATTAAACTCACTGATGAGATTTTTCATGACCAAGGTATTACATCATGGATCATGAATACAAATAAAATGACCAACCAAATATATTCGAATTTCCTTATTTTTATTTTATTTAGCAAAGTATATTATTCTTATTCTATTTTTTTTTATTTTAAATATAATTATGTATTTAAATTTTCTCCGGCATTTTTTTTCTGTGATATTGAAAAGAGAAAAAAATAATTAACTATAGTAATAATATATGTCATGTTCATAAAATACGTTTTTTGAAAACAACATGAGTTATTAATTCAAAGATATTGAAATATTCTAGATATGTAATGATTTACGCAGGATGAGAAGAAATTTTCATTTTTTAATCTTTCCTCAAAATTGCTTGCTTTAGCAATTGACTTTACTGGTAAGAGAACATCAATCTCGTCCTCTAACTCGGTTTTCTCTTCACCAGTTATTTTACGGAAGTGTTTATTTTTTCTACTAGAACGAGGCAATTCCTTATCATTTTGTTGTCTGCAGCACTCATTTGTGATTCAATTTTCTCAATCTGAAACATGAAAATTTAATATATAATAATTCGTCCACATATACACATGTACACATTTATATCAGTTCCATTAATATTCGAACATTTGAATAAAACTTAAATCTGACCTTTTTTTAAAAATAATAATTAGTAATATAATTTATATAATTAGTATTATTGAGACTGACCATATATATTTCATGCATGCCATCTAAAATATATTTAAGTTGCACAATTTCGAAATACCTTTTCCAGTAATATTTTTTGGTTAGATTTAACATCCTGTATATTTTTGTTATCTCCGTTAGCTTCTTTAAAATTTCTTTTTGAAATTATTTGTCATTTGAATCGTGAGCACTTGGTTGTCCTGATTCTGAATTATTTAAAAATTTGAAAGTATTGTCACCTAAAAAAATTGAACTTTTGGTTTTAACTCTTAGTCTTATTTTAATATTTCTTAACTTAACTTTATCTATGATAAAATATCTAGCTCGATAAACAGTTTTCAAAATGGATGGACTTGAACAGAGTTCTTGAGAATGTAACGGCGCGGATGTTACAAAGCCTTGTGTAATGTCTTCGCTGTTTAAAAGATTTTGATAATTATGTATAATTGGAGAGAGCGGTTCGCGCCGTTGCACTTTCCTTGTTTGTCAGTGTTGAATACTTCTAAAACAGTGATGTAACAAAGGAATCAATATAATATTGTCTTCCCATTTAATTGGAAAAAAATTATATAATATGTCAGTTTTTTTAAAAGCTCCAATTTCAGATGTTTCTCCTTTCCAAAGCAAAATACCTAGCCCTTCTGATGACGCAACAGGTAAAGTAAAATAATCACAAATATTTTCTAATTTTGTACCTATCACTGTTTCGCATTTGTTATCTATTTCATGTATTTTAAATGGTAAATTCGGCTTTATTAGATAATAGCAATCGGAGTCTCGTTTGCTTGAGACATTAAAATCATCACCTTCATTTTCATATGGGTACTGATTTGCAAATAGACCTGCATCTAATCTTCTGTAAAGCTGCTACAATATTAAATTTGAAAACCTTATAATTTTTTTAACATATTGCATAAAATTCTCAAATTTGTAGAAAAGTTATCTATAAATCCCATATTCTATACAACGCAGTCACATATATACAAAAGACAATAGACATTATACGTAACACTATCTTCTCCATAAATTACAGGGAAAAGTTTTATAAACTCTTCAAGCATTTTTCTAGATACCGAAAAATTTGACAAATACGAATGTTTACACGAAAGCATACGTATTGCAGAATGCATAAACAAGAAGTGATAATAAATATCATCAACTGCACCTTTTAAAGCTACTATACCAGTATATAATAAAAATGTTGTATTGTAGGTTTTTACAGCGGCAGTTCATTCAGTGTCCTGTAATTTCTGGAAAAATTGTCTGGAACGCTATTAGAAAAACTTTTAAGTCTGTTATTAATGGCATCAACGTTGTTGTAATATTTGCCAAGCTTCTTGTGCGAAAGTGCTTTTAACATTTTTTTCACAATTCCAAAATCAGTCAAGTACATTGGTCAATTGGAAATTGTGATGTCATACCAATACTTGAACTTGCTTCTTCAATTTGATAAACCATTTTATTTGCTGTATTCACTTTTTTGCTTGTACTTTGGACAACCATGTTTTGCCGTATGACATATACAGTACCTGTAATAAGTGCTTTTGATGGTGCATCACATGTAAATAAACGTACTCAAAAAAACTTGATGTTATTTTCTCGTACAACTTTGATGCTATTAGTTTGTAGGATTTCTATTTCTTTTGCTAATTCTTTTAATTATTCATTAAAATCATTTGGTTTCGACATTCCACTGTAGCAACCTACATATAAGAAAAATATTGGAATTCTTATTACTAAATATATTCCCAATATATTTGATAGAAAAGCAGTTTAAATTCCGGAATGGTAATATTCACCAGGGCTAACAGAATTTATATCTAAATTAGTTAGGAATTCTCAATACGTTTTGGTAGAATTTGGCAAATTATACTCCTATTTAATTTATAAATTTTGTTTTTCCCAATTTTCAATTTTTCAAACGTTGTTTTTTTAACTTCACTTGACTGAAACAAAGTTTAAAATAAATTACTTAAATTTCTACAATCTATATAACCTATAAAAACCATATGGTAAACAAAACGCACATGGTTCAAACACATCTATAAAGACTTCAACGAGCTATGATTCACATGCGAAAGAAAAGAAAAAGGCACATACGTGTGAAATTAAAATAATAAAATTGAATAATAAAAAAAAACGTCAACCAATACTTAGAAGAGCTGTCTTAACTCCATACATAAGAAAAACCCATACTATACGATTTGGTCACATCTCCTTTTGCTTTTTAAACGTCCTTAACTCTGTAAGGCATTGTATTTACTAGGTTTAAACACTCTGCTGAAGAGGTTGAACCCAAAACATCCTGCAGTTTAGTCCGTGTGTCTTCTATTGTTTTCGGTTGCTCTTGGCGTATCCTTTTTTTTTCATTTTTCACCAAAAAGATTCTATTTGTGACACAAGTCAAGGCTATTAAATGGCCATTCCATTAGCGGAATATTATATTTTTCCAGCAAGATGGTTTAAAATCTTTTTTATTCCACCTAGTTCAATTTAAATTATTTAAACATTTCCTTCCTTATAAAATTTATACAAGTTTTTTAAGGTGTCTTTTGCATGTATCAACGGAAGTATTCCTCTTGATCACTTTTCTTCATTCGTGATTAATTTCAACTGCACTCATAAAACGATTATCTTTTACAATTTATTTTAAAGCGCACGCAAATCTTGAGGTCATCTACACATGCATGAGAAACTTTATTTCGTATAGCCCACTTTGAAATATCAGTCCAAATTTTCGAAAAGAAATGTCCACTCTTTGAACTAATCAATTCCTCTTCGTTTACTTCATCTATGAAAGAATTTCTAATTAAAGATTTTTTCTAAAAAATTTCGATAAAAATTTTAAAGTATTTCAAAATGTATGCACATAATCAATACTTTGATATTTTGTACATAACAAGAAATTCTTGAAAATTATAACATCTTTTGCAAAACTTTTTCTTTCCTTTCTCTTTTCTTCCTTATTTCGTCCAACAACCACCTTAAGTAGTGTAACAAATCGGGGGTTAGCTTGTTGTCTGAAATTTTTGCAAGGGGTTGATTGATATAACCTCCAGGTGAACCCCAGCCGGTCGTATCCAGCTGCTTCAGTCCTGGGTGGATTCTTGGGGTGACCCTTTTTCGGAAGTTACCGCTCTGTTACATAATTTAGACCGGCTATATAATAAGCATCAGCAAGGTATGAGAAGCCACAATATTCAGCAGAGAGAAAAAAAAAGAAATACATCGTTTTGAGGATACTTCCTAGGCAAAAAGGAACTGCAGTGAAAGAAAAAAAAAAGAACACTTACGCCACCGAAAATTCAGCGACCTTCATCTGCCATCGCTGACATCCACCACCCACTATTCCTCACCTTTTTGTTATGTTTTAAAATTTATTCTTATTTCGAGTGTAAACATTTCAAGATCCAATAAATTTCGCATAAAATTACGATTAAAAATAAAATTATATTTGTTATAACTTTATTTTTCCTTTACCAAATATAATTATTAATGTTACAATTTTAAATTTTAATTCATTGATCATTTACATATTTATGTATTTTTAAAAAAAAAGGATTAAATTTCTTAAAATGATAAAAATGATTTCGATTTGACTTTTATCGGGCTGATTAGATTTTTTTCTAACATCATGTATATGTATTTATTATAATTTAATTTTTTTTCCTCTACATCAAATATAATTCTTATAAGGTTGAAATTTTAAACTTTAAATCATTGATCCTTTACAAATTTTTCTACACTTTTTGTTTTGTATTAATTTTTTTTTTTTTTTTTTTTTTTTTTTTTTTTTTTTTTTTTTTTTTTTATTATTATTATTATTTACTTATTCTTTTTTTTTTTTCTTTATTTCAAAGAATTGCAAGGAAAGGAACATATTATGTTCTTTTTTTTTTTTTTTTTTTTTTTTTTTTTTTTTTTTTTTTTTTTTTTTTTTTTTTTTTTATTATTAAAATTACAGGTTTTACATTAAAGACCAAAGAAATTTTATTATAGAAGACAAAAAAAATTCTAAATTTTATATGGCCTGCATTCAAAAAAAAAACTCTGATACTGACAATAAAAAAAAATTAATTTCTACTTATCTAAGATCCCGAAATCTGGTAGGTGAAATGATGTGGAATCCTGGGCGCCGTTCTGGCCAGATGACGATGATCAGGTTTCGGTGGTACCCCATGACTCCTGTGGCTTATGCTGTTGTTGATGTTGTTGTTGTGTCTTTTTTTTTTTTTTTTTGTTTTTATATACACAAATTACATTAAATTTTCATTAAAAATTCCTTTTTGTTTTTCATTTATATTTAATTTTTTTTTTTTCTTTTTCTTTTTAATTAATGCATCAATAGAACATGTTTTGATCGTTTGATATAAAGTTTTTTTTTTTTCTCAAATTATTAGAATAGTAATGGATTGCCATTTAAAAAAAAAATTTAAAATGTATAAGAGTTACTACATGTTTTTTTTTTTTTTTTTTTTTTTTTACTATTATTATCATTATTATTATTATTATTGGTTTTTTTTTTTTTTCTCTTTCTTAATCCTTTTTTTTTTATATAATTTTATTTTCATTTAAATAATTCATTACGTCATTCCAAAACTTTATGATAACTAAATTAATTATATTTATTTTAAAAAAAAACTATAAGTTGCAAATTATATCGAAATCAATTTCTTTTCTTGAAACATTTTTCCTTATTTTTTCTTTTTATGTTACGAATAACTAAATTTTCTAATTTTGACGCGCAATTATTATTCATCACAATTTTCCTTTCTTAAATTTTTTTTTTTTTCGTTATAAACATATACACATCTTTAATTTTAAAATATTTAATTTATTTTACACTTTTTCTATATATTTTTTTTCTCTGTTTTTTTTTTTCTTTTTGCTTTTTTTTTTTTTCTTGCATGTTTCACAACAACAAAAAAAACACATGGCTGAGAAATTCAACTTTAAATCACTACATTTTGATCAAAATCGGTAAACTCAACCAAAAAAAAATTAAACTCTTATTAAATTTTTATCAAAAAAAAATTCACGAATTTAGACTTCTTCCGTTTTTCCCTTCTTTTTCCTTCTTCTTACTTTTTCCCTTCCTCCTTTTCATTTTCTTTATTCCAAAAAAAAATTTCTATTTTGTACACGTTTAACCAAAACTTATATTGCCACTTCAATTTCATTCTATACACATCTTTTTTTTTTTTTTTTTATTATATAAAGAAATTTATATTATATTATATTATTAATTTATATATATTATATTATACTTTTATAATTTTCATTCGCACTAAAAACTAGATAAAATAAATTTTATCTAAATTTTTTTCTTCTTAATTCCTTTTTTTTTCCTTTTTTCCTCTTTCCCCTTTTTCTTTTCTTTCTTTTTTTTTTTAATTTTTTTCAAAAATTAAACACTTTATTTACCTGTTCTTTTGTTTTTCTTATTAATTCAATATAAAACACTAAAAAAAATTTTTACATCATTTTAGAAAAAGAAATTTATTTTACTTTACTTTACTTTTTTTTTTTTTTTGAATTGAAAAAAATTGTTTCTGCTCACACATGATGCCGACTTCCAACTGAAAAAACCAAAAAGGAAAAGAAGAGGCTGTGGTCAAAATGTACCTTCTTTATATTCCCTATTTCGATTAATTACATTACTCATCTCTTAATTGAAAGCGATATTTAAGAGATTAATATGCATCAATGAACATGCAGGTATATGAGATATTACCGAATTTTCTAGCATATTCCATATATTACTTGAAGAGTAATATATAGTGAGTAGGCAATATGGGTACATTGGGGACTTGATGGTGTGTGTGAACTTGAAATTATTATATCATTATGCTATTTACTGAGTAAATAGGCCATAATGACGTCATGTGGGTCAAATAATATAAGGTATATGCACTAAACTTATATTGGGTAATTAATATGGGTATTAAATGGTGAATACAATATGATGTATTTGCCGTCGGCAAATACCATTACATGTGGGTTAGGTTTTTAAGAGATTTTAAGAAATTGAATTTAAAAGAAAAGGTGAGTAAAAATTAAGAGAATTTTAATATGAATTAAATATATGTAATTCTCATACATTTTCTAGAAATCGCGTGATTTCTTAAATATAATAGAAAAAATCACACCATCTCCAAAACAATGAAATGGATTACGAATTTTGTTGCTTGTGTGCAACGGATTTTAGTTTACAGTTCATTTTTTGGAATTTTAAGTTGCAATTCCAATGAACTTCAGACTATATTTTAAAATATGAACTGAATTATATTTTTTTTTTTTTTTTAATGTACAGCCAACTGAATTTGTACAGTGGCGTACAAAAAAAATCGACCCATAAAAAAAATTAATGTAGCTGTCGCAACAGTAGACCGAATCGAAGTTTCTTTTATTCATGTCACCCATCTACTAAATTTAGCAGCAGATATCTTCTTTTCAGGAAACATTGAGGATATCAAATAGCCCTGCTCTCGCTACAAAAACAAAACAAAATCGATGGTAATGTGAACAGTGTTAAGAAAAAGCACGTGTGTCAAGTGCAGAAATCGTTTCTTTAACAGAAGTTCTTTGTGGTTCATGTCTCTAGAATTCAAAAGAGACCGAACGCAGATGAAACTGAGTAAATTTGCAATGCAAAGACTCACAAATGAAAGATAAGCACCAATGGCACAGTGTCCAGAGTACAAGACTCTTTATTTTAAGATAAGATGAGACAAGATTTTGGTGAGCATGTTATTAATGCTCAATAGGAACTAAGATCATTTCTCGCGGGGGTCAGTGTTACAAAACCTGAAAATGAATAAAAAACTCAATAACTTTTATCAAAATTGTATTAAAAACAATAACCTATCCTCCTGAAAAGAAAAAGAAAATTAGTACAAATTAAATTGAATAAACCTGAAAATAAGTTAGTTGAATTCTACTATAAATAAAAGAAACTTCCAATTGAACACTAAATTTGAATAAATCAGTTCTCAAACTGAAATAGAAGTTCCTATTAAATACAGCCCGAATCCTGAAAAAATAGAAAAACGGAAAAAACACAAGGGAAATAAACATTTAAAACAAAAACAACAAAGAAATAGTAACATTCTTCTTAACAACAACAAATATACATATATCACAAAAACAATCACTACTCATAAAATCGATAAAATCGCGAATTTTTCGGAAAAATTGAAAATTAGAGTGAAGGAATTTCTCTAAAATTATATAAACACCCACGTCAAAATATCCACATATTTATATTTTTAAAAGTGCTAAAAAGTGCGGTTGCTTCATTTTTCTAGTGTTTAATTTTTCCAGTTTTTCTAGTAATATGTTTTTTTTTCCTAACACAGTTTGTTTTGACATCATATTTTTGCCCAAGTTGTTTTTTCTTTTTTTTTTCAAGTTAGTTTTTTTTACAATAGTTTATTTTACCACTTTTTTTTGTAATTCCACATCACTGTTTTACATATTTTTTCCCTCCCCTACTCCTCATACCACCTCAAGGGACCTATCAAATTTGCAGATAAATAACTTATTTCATTGTATTATTCTTGAACATAATCATTTTATTAATTTAATTCATTTTTGCTTTCACTGTTTTCCTGATACTAGTTTTGTTATTTAAAAAAAATACATATACTTATACATATATTAAAGAATATTATTAGGTGTAAGGGAAAGTTCTGTCTTTTTTTTCTAAAGAAATTTTCTAAATTTTTTTCACAGAGTTTGGACACGAAACCAAGCCTTTTAATGTGATCTAAAGCAGTAGTCTGATGAATTCCAAGCTTGAAGCCCACTTCTGTTGAAGTTAACGTGGGATTTGTCCTGATCATACTGCGTAGCACTTCGTCATTGACATCTCATGGCCTTCCTGATCTGGGTTCATCTTTCAAAAAAAAAAATCACCCGGACGAAATTTCGCAAATCATATTTGGCATATTTGAGCTATTACTGCGTCCTTTCCAAACACGTCACACAAAGTTTTTTTTTCTCTCCATCGCGTTATTCCCTTTTCGGAACTAATAAAACATACAATGTCTTAAGTGCACTTTTTCTTCACTCATGTTGACAGTTTTACAAGTTTAAAAAAACTGACTAAAATACGAAAAAATGTGTATGAATCATCAATCATATACTAATTTAACTGTTTAAACCGGTTTCAGTCGGATCAGAATTCTTGCTAAGTATCGACAACGCATAAAAGTGCACGTGTTCAAAAACGACAGAACTTTCTTCTATACCTAATAATTCAACTTAAAGCTACTGCCCAGGTATTACAATATACCTATTCTCTTTTATGACTTTTTTTTTTTTTTTTTTTTTTTTTTTTTTTTTTTTTTTTTTTTTTTGTAATTCACTTTCCATTTGTCGTAATTTCATATATATATATAATTTCCCTTTTCTATAATTTTTTATTCTCCTTTTTTTTCTATTTATAATCAAATTTCTGAAATCCTTTAGCGTTCCATTCAAATATTATAGATACGTAGTGCATACATGATATATTTGCATGTGGAATTTCCAAAAGTTCTTTACACAGGAGGTAGATAGAACGAATAGTCCTTCATATGTGGAGTTTAAACCAGCTGTGTTCATTAGTTAGTAAATAATCGTTATAAGAAAGCATTGAAGTCAAGCAGTTTTTAAAAATATCGAAAATTGAACACCGTCCAGTGATAAAATTTTTAACAAAAGAAAAAATAGCACCAGCTCAAATAAAAAAAAAGAATGGACATAGTTTATGGAATTTCTTCCCCCTTCATATTCAACAGTAAAACATTGTTCAAAGCTATTTCCCTGGGGACGGGAGTCCATTGAAGATGATCCACGTGAAGGAGGGCCTACAATGGTGACAACTTCAGAAAACATTAAATTTGTGGAGAAAGTTATTTTAAGTAATCGTCGGTTAAAAGCAAAGGAAATTGCAGCACAAACTGGAATTTCTAAAACTAGTGTTTTGCGTATTATTCATGAAGATTTAGGAATGTCAAAAATTAGTGCAAGGTGGGTACCAAGAATTCTTAGTGCACTGTCGCTATTTCAAAGGCTGCTGTAAAGGAATGTGGCTTCACAGAAATTGACCATCCACTGTACAGTCCCGACTTAGTTCCCAGCGATTATTTTTTATTCTCAAAACTCAAGTCAAACCTTACAGGAAGGAAATTTAACGACGATGACAAGATAAAGAGAGCTGTTTTGGACCATTTTTCAGGGAAAGATTCAAACTACTTCTACAGCGGTATAGGAGCAATGATTAGAAGATGTGAAAAATGTATTGATATACAGGGAGAATAGACTTAAAAATAATAAAAGTGTTTTTTATTTTAAATCACTCTTTCTATGTTAGGCCGAGAATACCTGGACCGCACTACGTAAAACATTCATCAAAGCAGGATAGAAGAAAAAAAAATGCCAAAGAAAAGAAAAATAAAATCCACCAAATACAACCATGAAAAAAAAAATGAAAATCTAATTCGGCACGGCATATTTACAAGTTATAACCATACAATTTTAAATATTCATTCTTCTCTTTTTCTTCTTCTTCTTTTTGTTCCTTTCCTTTTCTTTCTCCTATATGTATGTAAAAACAAGCTTGACTCTATTTATTTTATAACAAAAGGAATAATTTTTTTTTTTATTTTTCCAATTAAGTACTTTTGATAAATTTAATTAAATAAATTCTAAAAATATTGTTAAGTCGAAGCTAGTTGAGAATTTTTTTTTTTTTTTTGTGGTTGCTTTTTTTTCTTTTTCTTTTTTTTCTTTGCGTTTCCTTACCCTTTTTTTTTTCTTCAGGTGTAATCATCAACAACTAGCCTGTAATTATATCGTACAATCATTTATTTTATTACACTTTTATTTTTTTAGTTATATAATTATTTATCTACAGAGTATTTCGATTGGTTTGCTTTGAATTGATACCAGTGATAGGTCTCATCGAGACAAACAGAAAATCGTATGTTTGGGGGGAGTGAAATCTCAACGGTTTGGCTGCTAGAGGGCATTGAAATTTTTTTACTCTTTTCTCTTTACTGCGGCTACATATTTTAATAAACGAACATAAAATTTGTTTTCGTGTGCTTATCCATTTTTTAGCCTAAACCAACTTTGACATTTGTCAAATTTACATTGTTGCCCTCCCTCACCTTACTTTTTTTCAATTTGACACTTGTCAAATACACCGAATTGTCACTGCCATATAAATTTTTACTTTCCTTACCTGACGACGTTTGAAATATTCATCATTGCAATTTCTTGTGTAGCTGATCTGTACGTATTAATAATATTTTTCTCTTTCTTTTTTAAATTTTTATTTTGATTTTAAATTTTATTGCTTAATTGATTCTTGGAAAGTAAAAAATAATAATTAAAATTGTAAACTATATTTTTTTTAAAAGGTAACAATAAATATTGTGTTAGTGCAAAAGTTCTGTCGGTTTTCTTCATACAAAAACAATTTACATTTTTATTAATCAATCAATTACATATTCTCTATTATTTTCTTAAACTATTCTCTATCTTTCCTGCAATTTTGGATTTCTCGTGTAAAGAATTCAATGTTTTTACTTCTGATGAACTCATCAATGGCTGATCTAATTTGTTCCTCATTCTCAAACGTACGATCGGCCAAAAAGTCTTGAAATGATCTAAAAAGGTAAAAATCAATTGGAGCAGGGTTTGGAAAGTATGGTGGGTGTGGCAAAATTTCCCATTCAAGTTCACCTATCGTTTTCTGTATTTGTGTTGAAACATGTAGCCTCGCGATGTCGTTGAGTTCCTCTTGAAGTTTCCGTAATTGCTCATAGTAAACGTTAGAGTCGATGGTTTTGTTTGGCTTAAGGAGCTCATAGCAAAAACACCGCGACAATCCCACCAGTTGCAGAGCAAAACCTTCTTAGGATGCAGGCCATCTTTTGCAATTGAAGTTGGTAATAGTCCTTTTTCACAAATGGACCGCTTCGCCTTACATCATTATATACATATATGTATGTATAAGTGTATACATTACGTATGTATATACCATATACTATAAATTTATTTTCTAATTATTTAAGTATATAGATAGTTTTTTTAAGTATAATACCAGGAAATCAGGTTTCCTAGTATTAAAGCTGTACATTTCTGTCAAAAATATTTTTACTCCACCATAAGTATAAAATATTTGCTAAAACATACAGCAAAAGTGTTCTCAAACTACAAGTAAATTTGTTTCTATGTGAAGTAAAATTTACTTTAGAACAGTTAAAATTAATTCTCTTTAAAGTATTTTTTTCAATTTACTAGGAAGTAAAATTTCTCTTTTACGATAACATTTACTTTTCTGTAGAGTACTTTTGACTTCAATAACAACAAAAAGGACTTTCTTTTAGAGTAAATTTTACTTTAAGAAAGTCTATTTATCGCGAGAGTGTATTCTCAATAGACTGAAAGTCGAATTGACTTAAAGCCTATAATTGGTATTTTGAATATCTACTACAATATTCATAATACCAACTATAGACTGTAAGTGTATTCGACTTCGAGTCTATTGAGAATGCACTTTCGCTTTATGGGCCTATACTTTCAGGTTGAGAATGCAGGAATAACGAATTTAAAACTGTAATGGGTAGAAGAATTAAGGAATAATAACCTCAAGAAAATATTATTTTTACTATTGGCTTCACTGTTTGTTAGTAAAAGACCTTAAAACTTTAATCAAATTAAATAGAAATAAAAACAAATAAATATAGAATAAGACATACATATATACTTTCTATTGTCCACAAATCAAAATGCAAAAAAATATTTTTTCTTATTTATTAAAGGCACTCCAAATCTTTCGACAACTTATACATAATTTTATTATAATTTTTTTATTAGTTTGTTAATTTTATTCATAATGTTTGTATGGCTTTTTGGGCTCTCAAGGTATTGGAATAAATTTTGAAAATAAATCTTACTAAAAACTAATGTTTTAGACATATCTTTCGGAAACGTCAAGTTAAAAACATAAAAATAGCAAATAATTTCTTCTACTGATTCCAAAAACGAAAAATGCTCATATTGAGCTGTGAGAGATTTCTCAATATATACATACATTTGTTTTTTCTGTGGAAGCTCTATCTGCAATGCAAAATATTATGATGAATAAAATTCAAAAATCTAAGTATATTATTGTTATTCTATAGCCTAACAATAATTGTCAACTATGGTGTATTTGTCGGGATGTTTTTTTCCACTTTATTCAAGTGTTTCTCCATTCTAAAATAAAGGAAATTGTTTTTCTAGGTCAGTAATTGTAAAAAAAAAAAAAAATTTAATTGCATATGTAACATAATTAACGGAATCAATTTTTAAATTTGTATATCAACCTAATGTGCTTAGAAAGCCATCATGACTTCCGGGTGAACCCCAGCCGGTCGAATCCAGCTGCTTCAGCCTGGGGTAAGTTTTTTGGGGTTACCCTCTCGAAAGTCTCCGTTAGGTTACATAAAGTTGACCGGCAAAACGAGAAATATCATCAAAAGGGAAATCAAGCTCAAGAAGAAGAAGAAGAGAAAACAGAAGAAAAAATGTCATTTGAGACTACAGTAGTGAAAGAAGTATTATTTAACAAAAGGAGCAGCGACCTTCATCTGCCCTCGCCGACCTCTAGCATCTACAATCGCCTACCTCATCCCATGGCCCGGGACCGTAAACAACCCCGAGCTACCGGAATCATTTTCTTTTCCTCTTTTTTTTTTTTTTATTAAATCTCAAAAAAAAATATTTTCTTTTTTTCTTATTTATTGTTGATTATAATAATTTCATTTATAATGATCAATTCTTTTATTAACAATGATCTTGAATTAGGATGAAATACAAAAACAATTTCAAAAAAAAAATACAAAAAAAAAACTAATGATTAAATATTGCCTTACTAAAGGTTATTCCATTATCGTTTATCATTTTCAATTTTCATAAATATCTTTTTTGTTCCTTTTTTTTGTTCTTGTTTGAATTATTATTTCCTTCTATTGAGATAAATTTAATTTTATGATCGATTGACAAATTAAAGTTAAAGCATTTTTTTTTTAACCCTTTTAGTGGATATTTAAAGCCTGTGGTGGAAAAATTTTTTTTTTTGCAATTTACTATATTGTGCCTGTAGATTAAGAAAATCGAAAATTTATGACAAAAAAATCACAAGGACACCATGAAAAGGACCGTTGCCTAGAGGCAACGATTGCCCTCAACAGGGTAAAAAAAATACAAATTTTATTTTTCATATATGTAAATGTATATTTTATTTTTAATAAAAGAAAAAAATTCATTGCAAGTTAAAGTGAAAACAAATATAAAAAATAAAATTCATTTAAACAAAACAAATAAAAAACAAAAATAACGAAATAAATATTGAAATAGTCTTATTTTCTATGGTATTCTTGAAAACAATTACGTTGAACACAAAGGTGTACTTGACACTTTGTACAAATGAAACGAGGCCATCCTGAACATCCTTTATTCTTGCATCTAGTTTTTTTTGTTGTGAATTGTGGCCAGTGTTCTGAACCATCATACCTTGAAGACTGATACTGATGACACTCATATGAACTTTTCGAAGATGATGGAGAAGGTATAATATTTTCAGTACTAGACAATTTTGGTCGACCGCGTTTTTTTGCGCAGTTGCCTTCAAAATCTGATTTTGTTAAAAGTCCTGCAGCGATATCGTTTCGAAATTCAAGCAAATTTATACGATCTTTTTTTGCGATTTTCAATTGATCACAAATTTTTTGATACTCAAGCCATGAGTTACAAACGGCGAGGTCAATGAAATGATCAAAGACGCGAAGTGTCCACTTTCGAGTTCTAATAAAAATCCGATAGAGGGATAAAAGGAAATCCATTTTATCTACGCCTCCCATATTTTTGTTATATTGTTGAACAAGGTTTGGCTGAGTTATATTTATATACTTTTTTTCTGAAAAACAAAACCGGCGCACTTCTGCAATTGGATCTGTACCAAAAACTGTTGATGCTATTTGCACCGTACCTCCATCATTCCACGTCAACATAAAAATATTACATTTTAATATTTCTAAAAATTATTTTCATTGCTGTATACTCGTATTTAAATAAATGTATTTGAAAATTAAAAAATTATATTTAAAATTTTAGTATTGATTCAACTTTTTTTTTCATTTCAATTTTTTAAAAGATTTTATTTTTGATTTCATTTCACTGAATATGAAATTAAAAAAATTATACTCCTATTTAATTTATAAATTTTGATTTTCCCAATTTTCAATTTTTTAAACGTTGTTTTTTTAACTTCATTTGACTGAAACAAAATTTAAAATAAATTACTTAAATTTCTACAATCTATAACCTATAAAAACCATATGGTAAACAAAACGTACATGGTTCAAATACATCTATAAAGACTTCAACGAGCTATGATTCACATGCGAAAGAAAAGAAAAAGGCACATACGTGTGAAATTAAAATAATAAAATTGAATAATTATAACGTTCTTTGTACGGAATATGGGTGGCCACAACTCGGTCACCAAAATAATGTTCTTAGTCTGGACTTTCCTTTTACCACAGAGCAGATACATAGAGAGGTACACTGGCAGTACATTCGAAAATCAGCAGTTTTCAAAAAATTTGTAGACCTGTGCGGGGAAGTATGAGAGACGAAAAGTTTCTATCTCTCACGAAAAAATATATGAGAAAACTTTCGTTTATTACTCATTTACGCACAGAATATTATTATTCATATAACAAATACATATACACACACCTAATTCCCATTTGTCGTTCTAAAAATTTTTTTTAATGCATATATTGATTATTGAAATATACTGTAAATTCAACACGACCCAAAATATACGCATAAAAATATTAAAAAACATATTGCACTTGTAAATTTATTTTCCAGTTTCAAACAAAAAATTATACCTGTTTCTTCAATATGTACATATGGTATATATTTGTTGTTTATGTATCTCTTAAAATAGTATTTCAGATAAATATGTATTTGTTATTTCAAATTTTAAAAATAATTTTAAAAATTAATTTTTACATTTTCGTAAATTTTCATATCCAGAAATTTTTTTCACTAGGAAATATGAAAATTTTATCTGTAATGGATCAGGAGATCAGAATTAACAGGCATGTTATTTTATTTTATTTTACATTAAAAAATATCTAATGCTGTTCTGAATATATATTTTTACTTTAAAATATATACACACAAGCAAACACAAGAAAAAAAATGCAACAATAAAAATATTATATTCATACATTTCTCATTTCTCATATACCATACACATCATATATCTTTTCCAAAAACAACAAAACACAAAAATACCATTTACGCATAAATTGAATAATTTGTAAATTTTTTTCAAACACATATACAATTTTTTTTGTACGGTGATTAACAAATATATTTTTGGTCTTTTGCATTGAAAAATGTATAGAGGTAAGGTAATAAGAAAAAAAGATCTTTTTTTCTATTTGAAGTGATATTATATATGCAATGAAGATAAACATGTGTATAACACCTCCTATCGTTTTTTTTTGTTACCGTCAACATATACTATCAAACGAAAGTATATATCAGCGGCTGTCCTAGTACAATTTTGTATATTAAATATATTAATGGATATTATATTAAAAAATAAACAACAAATTATACCTGTTCCAATTGTATGTGCAGCTGATGTATATGTTTTGCTGTTTAAAAAAACAAATATATATACGTATGTATGTATGTATATATCCTTTAAAATTGAATACTATTTTTTTTATTTTGAAGTGAAGTAAACTCATATATTAATTATTATTCGAAGGCATACATGTATATAACATCTCCTTATTAATTGTTTTCTTGAGGTATATCGTCAACACATACTATCAAACAATTCTTATATGGATAAATACAATGTCCTATATAATCGTTAAAGTACAAAAACATTTGATACTTTTGTAGATGATTTTGTTTAAATTTTTGATCGCTATGATTTCTGATTGCCTGTTGCAAAAAAGATTTTTAGTGCTAGAAAATTAAGGATTTTTGATCGAATTTATCAATTAAATTATTTTCTAAAATTATCATTTTGATATCAACATTATATTTGACCTGATAAACGATCAAATTTGATATGCAAATTAATAAATTTGATATGTAAATTATCATTAAAATTTATAAATGTGATCATATGCAAATTAGCTACTTGTATACTTCTTCTTCTTGAAATATACCCTCAAATCCTATGTCTTCAATTCCTCATACAAATTGGTTAAATTTTTATACTAAACCAAATGATATGTATTCTACCATATATCTGAATATGCAGTAAAGGAAAGCTGTTTCCATATGATTCTGTATAGTAATGAGAATCATGAGAATGATTGGATAGCGACTTAAAAATATTAAAATTTCTCAAATTTTTGTTAAAATTTTCTATGTATTGTATGGAAAATAGATAGAAAAGAGAATATATTTTAAAAAAGTGAGAAATTAGGAAAAAACTTTGAGAATAAGAAAGAGCTTAAACAGCTTTTAGATTGGAGGCCACACGTGGAGATTGGAGGTCAACTGGTTGGGACTATTTCGCTATATGGGAATAATAAGTCTGTTATAGAATACATTGTCATTGCTTTTACTAAGCCTCTACAAAGTTTGTTATGAGTTTTAGGAGCAACGTAGTTCTAAGGCACAGGAAAGCTCGCCGCTTCAGGGTTCGGTTTTTCGTTGTCCTGTGATCTTTGTTTAAATTCTAAATAAAAGAATTATATTTCTTATTACAATAAAATATCTTATTAATTAATTCAGATTCCTATTCTGGACATTAATGTACCCTATGCTATATTCATACTATAATACATAATTGTGTAACTATTTTACGGTTCGGTAGAGGGATGTAATGAAGAGTTTATAATTGTTTGATATTTATATACGAGTGTATTTCTCGGTAAATCTGGTTGCGTAGTATTTACTAGGATCCTTTTTACAACTTATCAGTGACTTTCCACGGATGTCGTACATGCAGGAAGTGGTTAGCAGGATTATGGGACTAAATGACATCTAAGTTAGGGCTATCTCTACGGGTTTGTTTACAGGTTAATATATCATAGAAGGGTCAAGCATCAGGAACGGTGGGATATCTTGATAACGTCGTGATTTAACTACGGACCAAGTATATCTGTCGTAGATTAGCCACGGTCCAAATACCAAGAACGGTGGGCTATCCTGATAATGTCGTGGTCTAACTACGGACCAAGTATGTTTGTCGTAGATTAGCCACGGACCAAGTATCAGGATCGGTAGGATATCTTGATAATGTCTTGATCTAACTACGGACCAAGTATATGTGTCGTAGATTAGCCACGGACCAAATACCAAGAACGGTGGGGTATCCTGATAATATCATGGTCTAACTACGGACCAAGTACGTCTGTCGTAGATTAGCCACGGACCAAGTATCAAGATCGGTAGGATATCTTGATAATGTCGTGATCTAACAGCGGACCAAGTATGTCTGTCGTAGATTAGTCACGGACCAAGTATCAGGAACGGTAGGTGAAAAGGGAGTCCTATCTAACTGCTTTTCCACTTACCAGAATTCCTCTTCGAACCTCACTGTTTGATTTCACCAAACTAACTGCCCGACTAGCAATTTTCGTTCTGCTTTTATACTATTTGGGGTGTCACGTGACCTCGATTTTTCATGAGTTTCTACTACTCCGCTAAGTATTATACTGTACACGTGTCATGTTGTTTTTATTTATGCGGCGGGTTTAGGAATTTTTCTGTATTTATATTATTTTATTCTATGAATTTTTCTCGTATTATTTTTTTTTTAAATGTAACTTCGTAACATAATAAAAAAGAACGTCATCCAATACTTAGAAGAGCTGTCTTAACTCCATACATAAGAAAAACCCGTACTTTACGATTTGGTCACAGCTCCTTTTGCTTTTTAAACGTCCCTAACTCTGTAAGGCATTGTATTTACTAGGTTTGAACACTACTGAAGAGGTTGAACCCAAAACATCCTGCAGTTTAGTCCGTGTGTCTTCTATTGTTTTCGGTTGCTCTTGGCGTATCCTTTTTTTTTTTCATTTTTCACCAATAAGATTCTATTTGTGACACAAGTCAAGGCTATTAAATGGCCATTTCATCAGTGTAATATTATACTTGTCCAACCAAGGTTTTGTGGAGCTACATGTATTTACCATCTTGATAAAAAATATACTCACCTTCTGGAGATTTTAATCAAAAAATCGAAGATATAAGATAATTTTCTAAAATTTGCTTATACTTTGTACCGTTAACAGTGCCATCTACAAAGTGAAGCTCTCCAGTTTAACGAGTTGACATACATCCTCAAATCATTACTGACGCAGGGTGTTTAACATTCCTGTTTAAACAAGATGGTTTAAAATCTTCTTTTTTATTTCGTTGAACACCTAGTTCAATTTAAATTATTTAAACATTTCCTTCCTTATAAAATTTATACAAGTTTTTTAGGGTATCTCTTGCATGTATAGACGGAAGTATTCTTCTTGATTACTTTTCTCCATTCGTAATTAATATCAACTGCACTCATAAAACGATTTTCTTTTACAATTTATATTAAAGCGCACGTAAATCTTGAGGTGCTTCAATGGGTTTTCTTCCTGGTTTTTTCTTTGGTGTAAAATCTCCATTTGTTTTAAATAATCTAATAATATCTGAACTAGTTAATCTTGGAATATTTAAGATTTTAGCTATTTCATATGCTGACTTTTTATTTTTATGTGCATCAATTATAATTTTCCTAACTTCAACACTCAAAGTTTTATCTCACGTTATTTTAATTATCCGCATAAATTTTAGTTACTGTATAGGAACTCTTTCGTTATTAATTTCGCCTTCAAGTCTTGAAACATGTCAAACTCTAGCGGAATATATACGATATTGCTATAAGAACTGAAAACAGTGACTCGTCAGTATCTTTTGAATGTACTGCGTCGGTACCACTTTATGTTATCTATCCGGTACCATCATCACAAAAAGTATAACAAAAATTGATACTATTTCTGTATCGAATTTCAATACCTATACAGTATACAGTAGTGGGATCAGACATAAAGAAAAAAATGTATCAATTTAAAAAAAAAATTCTTATCTATTCATTTCTGATTTTCTATTCTTCTAATATTTCTGGTTTCTTATTTCTATTATTTTATAGTGGTTATAAAACTTCATTTGGCATTATCTATATTCCCTTTCAATTTAAAAATGCAATTTTATGTTGTCATGTACTCTTGTTTGATTCGAACCCGGAACTTCATCTTCATCATTATCGCCTATATATGTAAGACTCGCTCCCCAACCGATAGCGCTATTGACACTGTTGACGTGATTGTCATTAAATAGTGATAATATGTTGAATTAATACCAAATTTTCTAAAAAAAACATATACATATAATTATTTTAATTTTTCATTAAAGTTTTTATTTGAAAATGCCGCGTGCTTTAAATATTTCATATTTTAGAAGGGCTGAAAAGGAAATACATGAAGATCATACATACCATTCTTCGAAAAAAGTTAAAAGAATAGCTCAAATCATTGATTCGACTGGTAAAATAAATTGATATTTTTGTATTTTAAATAATATTATATAGCTTTATAAAAATTTATTCATGTAGAGTTCGAAATTGATGATCAAGAAAAAGATGTAGTCGAAGAAATCACATTCGAGGAAACAAGATTAGTTGAATTGAACTCTGAGCAAAGTACGAATACTGAATCTGACGAAGAAGATTGTGACCATAGGTTTCTGCAAAAACGGAAGTTTTGGGCCATTTCACGAAATATTGAAGAGACTGCTTTGTCAGAATTATTAAAAATTATGAAAGAGAAGAAAAAAATTTTTAATAGTATAAACTAAAAATCATTACTTGGTACTCCTTAAGCAAGCAAAAAAAACCTCATCGAAAACATGGGAAATGGAAAATATTTACACTTCAATATATAATAAATACATCCATTAGAAATATTCTTTGCTCTTTCAAAGATATTGAGATGGTTAATAACGAATTAGAATTATCCTTCAATGTGGATGGCACGCATATATCAAAAAGCGGTGGATACAGTTTCTGGCTTATTCTCGGATGTATTAATAATTTGAATCAAAAAATTTTTCTAGTTGGTATTTATCAAGCCATTGGCAAACCACACTCTAAAAATTTTTGTTGCGAATTTACAACTAAAATAATAGGAAACTAGTTACCTTGTATAATAGTAGTGAATTTACACTTCTGGCTTTTTGAAAACTTTTACGTCATTCATATGTACAAATTTTTACATTATATTTTAAGTATTTTTAAAACCTTTAGCAGAAATATTAAATATTAGAATGCGTTTTTTTCCGCAGTTCTTAGTAGATTTTCAAAAATTATAGACGTAATTTTGCATCATTTAAATGTAAATTTTCAAGAAAAAATGTATAACCACATATAAGTAGTTGTAAATTTCCATATTAAAATGTAATTTTACAATTCTGAATATCTTAATTCGAAGTGATAGAAGTGTAATTTCACGTATAAAATACTGCATTTTTGGCACATACAAGTGGAAAAGCAACCCCTTTAAGACTCAATTTTAAGTATTATAAGTGTAAAATTCCAAATTAAAATACTAATATAATATGTTCATTCATATAAATTTATTACATATTTATTTATAAAATTTTATATTATATATTTATTACAAAATATATGTACTGATTTAAATCACTTCAACTTCTAAAGCAAAAACAAAATTATTGAAAGAAAAAAAAAATTTTTTTTTTGTTCAGCTATTTGTAAAGAATGTAAATTTAAAGAAATTATATACTTAATTATTTTCTTTGAATTGTTGAAGTTTTTTAATTAAATTCAATATTTCACTAACATTGGTTATGTGATTTTGTTTTCCTCTGATGTTTGGAGGATGATGTCCAAGAAAATATTTCATTAAAAATTCTAGTGACTGGCACAATTTTTCGGGATACAATAAATTAAAGGTGTAATAGTAACACATAACATGTGTTACTAATTTTAATATGTCGTCGTCATCAGTTTGAAGCACAAGCGTTTTTTCAATAAATACATATACATATATGCTGTTTTAGCTTCACCTGTTCAAAAATAAAAGTTACAATAAGTCACGATACATCTCATGTTGAAACTAAAAATTATATTTCCATCATTACCTGCTATTGCAATCCACGGAGTGTTACTAGGATTTCTTTTTATCATTTCGTCGTAAGTTGTTCCAACCTAAAGAAGTAAAATGGGAATACGTGGTAGTTTTGATGTGAAATGTATTTTCAAATGAACAATTTTCAAATGAGCACATGTTACACTTAATCATACCTTTTTATATTGTAAAATGTTTATTTATTTATAATGTCAATGCATATAAATATTATCTATTTTCACTATTTATTTTAATAAAAATAAACTATTTAATACTTTTGTTACACCACTTTTTTCCTATTTTTTTCTTTCAAAATTCACAGTATAAGTATGTATATAGAACTAGACTCTATCAGTAACAGAACAAAAATGACTCAATATGACCAGTATCTCGCACTTGTTTAAACATGCTTCTAAAAAACGTAGAAGTATAAGTAAAATTACACACACCTGTTTATTTTTACACTATTTGTGTTAAATTAAATAAGAAGTATGTAAAGTTTACTAAACAATGTATAAACACATTACACTTGTGTGAATTTACATACATATATTTCAGTTTAATAAACATAAAGATGCGTAATTTTAAGCAATTTCGTGTAAAAATGATAATTACGTATTTTATTCCTAAAAACATTCTCAAAGACTGTTATTGCATCAAACTTTATGTGTTTTTATTGCTTTTGATAAATGTAATTTTCAACTCACTTTTTAGAGTGTAGAAGACTGTAATGTATTTCTAAAAAAGCTGATCGAAGAAATGGCCGAATTAATTACAAATGGAATAATTTTTAAGTCAAAAAATTTCAATATTAAAATTCATTCTTTTGTTTGCGACGAAACAGCTATGGCTTATATAAAACAAATTAAATGTCATTGGGGTTATTATTGCTGCCAAAAATGTTTTATTAAAGGTGATGGCGTAGTAATTTAAAATGATAGGAGAAAAATTATCTATTCAGAAATAAATTCTCCGTTACGTACGGATCATAATTTTCGTAATAGAGTTGATTATTCTGGTAAACCTGATGAAAGTCATCACAAAAAAGATAGATCAATTCTTGAACGTCTTCCTGTTGATATGGTTAGGGACTTTGCTTTGGATAAAACGCATCTAGTGGATGAAGGAGTTTGCAAGAAATTGATTCACATTTGGTTGGGTAAACCTAATTCACAAAAAATGTCGTTTAATCAAATTCAAATGTTTAATAACCATTTACGCCTTTGTTACAAATACTCCTGTTCAGAATTTCAACGAAAAATAAGAACCATGCATTTTGCTTCGTTTATGAAAGCATCAGAATTCAGAGTATTTCTTTTATATACAGGCCCTGTTGTCCTGAAATCATTATTAAAGCCTTCTGCTTACAAACACTTTCTATGTTTGAGTTTGAAAATAAGAATCCTAACTTCCCAGCATTACTACAATATATACAATGACGATGCAAATGATTTGCTAAAGTATTTTGTAAAACATTTTCCTACAATCTATGATTTGAAAAATATGACTTATTATTTTCATTGTCTCATAGATCTCGCCCACTATGTACATCAATTAGGTACTGTTGATGAAAATCCTTGCTACAAATTTGAATCTTAAGGTATGTTTCCACCAAAATTTTAGCTCACGAGCTGCACACGAGCTGCGTTCGTTCTTGTGTCTACACCAAAACAGCACGTCACGATCATCTCACGACCTACGTACAAGCTGCTCGTGATCTGATCGTGAGCTGAGTGACAGTAATTTCGATAAGTGTATCCACCAAACTAAAAAGCATGTAGACAAGCAGCGTTCAGCTGACTAACGAGCAGGTTTGGTGGATACCATTGTTTTTCAGAAACACGCAGCTGATGTTCAGCATGCGTGCAGCATGCCTGCTTCCTATTTAAATTGGAAAACAAGGAAGCTGCTCGCAGTCTAGATAATAGTTCTACAGTTTGATTTCAACTTCTAAACAGTAGACATGGAGTGGACAAATGATATTTGAAATAGAACAAATAATTCGTGTCTTTTTTTCCAACAAGTGGACCAATTCTTTTTGCAAGATATTCAAAATTATTGGATGATATCCTTGCAAAGTTTCTAAATCCACTCAATTTATCTATTTTGAGATTGTTTAGCAGATGCATCTCTCCAGAATTTTCTCTAGATTTTGGATATGGTCGTACCCAGTAACGAGAAGATTTACGTTTCTCCGTTAAATTATATACAACAATAAACGAAGCAGCGCAAACAGCAACATCATCCCAATAGTAGGACATTTTATTTACAACCGCACTTAACAAAGTACATACATTTGAAAACTGAACTAGTCTCATCAGAATACCATAGATCCTACATAACATTCGACAAGCAAGTACAACAAGCAAACGAACAGTTCACGTGCAGATTGTAGGCAGCACGTAGTACTGTACACACCAACATACATGTTTGCAACCTATGATTGTTTTTATTCCTTTAAAGCACGTTCGGTGGATACAGTAAACGTACTTTGTATGCATGCAGCGTGCGATCAGTTCACACACAGTTGACGTTCCTTCATTCATTCGTATCCACCAAGTTCGAAAACAGTGTGTGAGCAGCTTACGAGCTTTGGTGGAAACATACCTTTATATAAAAACCATAAAATCGTTTTTACATTCAGGAAATAGATCACTTGAGCAATGTTTCAATAGGATTTTTGAACGAAATAAAATTAATAACAAATCAATTTCAATTCCAACTTCTTCAGCTTATCTTGAAAAAAATGTCATAGGCACAACCATATACAAAAAATGTATATTAGCAAATTGTGTTATAACCTGCAAGTCTCTGGGTAACGACTGTTTAATGCTTGAAAACAAACAGATAATCCGTGTGAAGTATTTTGAAAAACAAATTGATAAAACACTCATGTATGGTCAAAGATTTGACGAGGAAAGACCAATAAATAATGAACCTCCAGATTTACAAAAATTCAACATGATGTTAGGGAAATTTAGCAAAAACCTTTTTAAATACCATAATTATAACATAGGAAAAGATATTGGGTGAAGTGAATAAAAAACAGTAAATGCTTTTACTTGCCTTTTTTGCAAGTTTTACTTCTAAAAAAGTGAATAAAAATACAAGTTTTTACTAGAAGTAGTAGCATTTACTTATTCGCGTATAGTGTGTAAGTATTTACTTAAAATTTTCCAGCAAAGACTAAAAATTGTGTGAATAAAAAAATGATTCCTAAGTATTAACTTGAATATTTTCAAGGTAGGTTGAGAAATTGCTTGAATTTCAGTTTGTTATATTTCTTTACACAGGATGGCTAAATTTGTTCAAATACGGAGCCGTAAAATTTATGGTGATCGAAGAAAAATTAGTAGTGATAAAACGAAGAAACTTTTAAGATTTGAAGCTGAAAGTATAAAATTTATTTCAAATTATTTTTTAGAGAACGATACTGAAACTCGTGGAGGAGCTTTAACTTCTATAAAGAAAGTCGAAATATTTCTTCGATATTTAAGTGATCCTGGCTTTCAAAGTTGCTGAAGATCTAGGAGTGCATCGATCAACAGTGTGTAAAACAGTTTCTTATGTAGCTGATCGAATAATTAAAAAATCACATGAATGGATCAGATTTCCAAATTCACTTTGGCAGAGTGGCAGAATAAGTTTAAAATGCCATGTGTTATTGGAGCAATAGATTGCACTCACATTAAAATAAATAAGCCTACGAATTTCGGAGATGTTTACATTAACAGAAAATGTTTTGCTAGTTTAAATGTGCAAGCTACATGCGATGCCAATGAATATTTTACAAGTATCGACGTTCAGTGGCCTGGAAGTACACACGACAGCAGAATATGGAAAGCAAGTGATGTATACAAAAATTTGGCCTGTTATAATGGAGCATTTTGTTTGCTTGGAGATAGCGGATATGGTATATCACCGTGGTTACTAACTCCATATAGAGATGCGAATGCTTCTGTGGAGAAGAGATTTAATCGTTTACATACTTCAGAGAGAGTAATAATAGAAAGATGTTTTGGCCAATTGAAGCAAAGATTTCCTATTCTGGCAAATCGAGTGCGTTTAAATTTACACAACGTCCCCAAGATTATTGTTGTGTGTGCTATCCTGCATAATATAAGTAAATTCTTAAAGGACGAATTCAACCCGAGCAGTATTACCGAAAATTCACAAAATGATGTTGATAATGACGTTGAAGAAGGTGCAATTGATCAGCCGGAAAGTGTTATTAGAATGCAAGGACAACAGAAAAGGGCAGAAATTGCACAAAGTCTTAGTAATTTGGTTTAAAAATATTTATTTCATTTCAGTCATTTATAAAATTTCACAATTTCTAAAATATAAAAAATAAAAAATAAAAATTCAAAATTTATACACTAGTTTTTATTTACAGCAAATTAATCATTTGGCGTCATAACTATATCATATAGCTGTTGTAAATTTTCTCGATTTTCTTCTTGATTTTCCATTTTGGACTTTAGTAATTGTATTTTTATTTTATTTTTTTCTATTTCTAACCTAGCTGCTTTCAGTTGCTCTAGAAGAACTAGTCTTTGTAGCTCAGACGTTGTAAGGTGTTTTGTTTCCTCAGTTTCTGCATTGTGAAGAATTTGCCTTGATTTTGATTCTTTTATTAATTTGCTGGTACTTTTTGGTGGAAATACTGAAGAACTTTCATCATTATTTTGTTTTTCACTTAGTGTATTTTCATGTGTGCCTGCACACAAACTGCCGGTACCAACACTGAGGGCTCCGGGTGTTTTGTGAAACTCCGGGTTTTTATCACATTCGACTAATTCTAAAAACTCTTTCTCCCAATCGGCTAATTTAATTTTTTTATTCCCCGTAGCGTTTTTATCAGTTTTTTTTTTTAATTCACTCTTCATGTTGTTCAGTTTTTTTTTTAATTTAAGTATGGAAACAGTTTTCCCAACTTTTTTAATGAATTTTTTATGAAATTCATTCCACGCTTCATCTTTCAATTTCACCGTTTTTGGTGTCATAGCCCTATTTAAAATAATTCTATGTTCTTTGAGCACATCAACAAATTGCTAACATTCACTTTGTTGTGGAGTAACATTACTATTACTATTACTTTTTTCCTCGCCTGATGACATTTTTCACCTAAAATGTACAATTTAAATTTTTTAAACTATTTAAACCAACAAATAAATTTTTATCACCGTTACTTTAAATATAAAAACTAACATTCACAACTGATTCTCATCCGTATATCCGCACATCCGTACAACTAATGACAGTAATGTAAGTAATTACTTGAAAAGTCAAGTAAATACTTGTAAGTATTTGTAAGTGAATACATGGAATTTCCCAGCAAAAACTTGTAAGCAAAAGTAAATGATTATTCACTTTTTAAGCAGTAAATGCTTTTACTTTTAAGTAAACCTTATCAGTATTTACAAGTTTTTATTCACTTCACCCATTATATGCAAAATTTGTTACTTGCCGTTTAAAAAGGATACAGTTTTTATATCACCATTGATTCATACTTTACGTAATCCATTAAATTTGTAATTCTGAACATTGAGAAAAATTATGTTTTATGTCCAAAAAGAAATAGGTACCTATATAAGTTATACAGTGTTTATAATCAAGTTATTTATATTATTAAATAGATTAAAACAATAGATATACATATATTACTACTAAAAATAGCCCTTTAATATTGATTTTAAGTCTTTTAATTCAGTACAGTAAAGTTAAATATATTAAATATAAATATAAATAAAATCAAACACATATCAAGCAAGAAATAAAAAAGAAAAAAAAAAGAAAATTAAATTTTCCCGCTATTTTTTTAAGTTTATAAGTAGATTCACTTCAATTATTGTGTAACGTAATTTAACGGAATTAAATTTTTACCAAATTGGTCCGGTGCTGACCAACTTAACTCCCGGGTGAACCCCAGCCGGTCTAATCCAGCTGCTTCAGTCTGGCGTGGGTTCTTGGGGTCACCCTCTCGGAGGTTTCCGCGTCGTTACATAGTTGTGACCGACTATACATTCAAATATATATACATGATTCAAAAAAAAAAGGTAACCGTCGATTTCTAGATCTAAAGGATCATGACCACAGAATGACAAGAAGAATGGCAGCGAAAGAAGAACCAAACCACAGAGGAGCTACGACCCTCAACCACCCACGTTGATATCCACCGCCCACTATTCACTGAGTCAACCACGCTCGTGGGGCTTCATATTATATCGCCACATAGCCTGGACTTCCTGAACCAAAAAAAACAAATTGTTTTTTTTTTCTTTGATTTAATCACCTAATTTTTGTTCCTTTTTTTTTTTTTCATTTAAATTTCTTTTTTTAAATTTTTGCAGAAAAAAAATAAATTGAAGAATAAGAATATGTTCATAGATACGCTATAAATCCTACAGATGATAGGAGAATAAAATAAAAAAAAATTACTGAAAATTGTCGCTTAAAATAGTTTCCATATATTATCATAATAATTTTTTTTTTTTTTTTTTTTTAAACTAATAAGGATGAGTTACAAATAAACTAAACTGAATGATTATTCTTATTTCATACAATGTTGTAAAAATATACAAGAAAATTTTTATGAATTTCATGCATGATACTTCGTTTTTCGTTATAATCTGTGTTACATTGTTAAAAGCTAATTTCTTTTCTTCTTAAACAAATGATTTTACAACCAAAACAAAAAATATATTTTTTTCTTCTTTTAATTTTTTTTTTCAAAAATTTTCTACCCTGATTTACCCTAAAAAAAATACAAAAGGAAATATAGATTTGCTTTTATTTATTTCTCCTTTATTTTTTTTCCTTTAAAATTTTTTTTTTTATGTCTTTATTGAAAAAAATTTTTCTATAGGTTAGGTTACAATATTCACTATACCTATATTCCTCAACCAATCTATAATTTTAACAATACAAAAAAAAAATATGTCTGTACTTATCTAAAAAAATCTAAAGCTGGTAGTTGAGACGGCTATGAATCTGGTGCGCGGCTCTGGCCAGATGAAAATACCCTGCAACTCCCGTGCTATATGTTGTTGAGGCTCCCTTTTTTTTTTTTTGCACTAAAATTAAAAAATTTAAATTAAAATACAAGAAATACACGGCATTTTCCATTTAACTTATCAATATGCACTTCCTACTAATGCTTTAGTATGCGTTTCATCAAAATTTCGCACAAAGACTAAGTTATACACAATTAAGATTTTCCTTTTCTTTTCTCTTTTTTTTTTTTTCTTTTTTATAGTTATTTAACAAAAACTTTACACAAAAAAAAATCTTATTATTTGTTTTTGTTTCCAAAAAAAGAAATTCCTTTCTACTAATTACACTGGGGAACAGTGATTTTGCGGCACGGGATTTCGGAGTCGATCTTAGGTAAATGTAGTCTCCTGAACACGAAAATAATATCAGATTTGCCAAATTGACTCTAGTTTTTGAGATAAAGACAATCTACTTATAATGAGAATACAATAAAATGAACTAAATAAAATCAAAAGAAAATTTAATATAATTTGTTAAACTTTTATTTTTTAACAGCAATTGCTTAATTTAAATTAAATTAATCAAATAAAAGCAGAAAAAAAAATTAAAATCAAGAAAAACGTTTTCTATGTGATCGTCTGGCGTGTTTCTGGTCAGGATAATCTCTTTATAAGATCCAGCAGTAGTCCGCCATCATATGATGGTCCCACCGGCATTAATACCTTTCCTCCATTATCTTGATATCCTGGTGGAACCGCTGCCCTTGTTCCTAGCTATAGTCTCCCAGGAATCTATTCAAATGACTATGCAAAAAATGAATTTTAATACTCATATTAGCCCCCAGTTTTTCAAAAGTCCCAAGCAATTTGGTGACTATTTCAGAATAATTTCTGCTGCTTTGTGGTTCCCCAAAAAGTTTTTCACAACTGACACAAAGCTTGTCCATGCTTTCAATTCGACCGGAGTCATGTGGTTTGTAAAATCATTGTCGTTTATAAGGGTTCGAATTTGTGGTACATCAAAGACGCCTGCTTTTAATTTTTCTATACTGAGGCCAGGAAATGTTTGGCAAATATATTTAAAACAATCACCACTCTTATCCAAGGCTTTTACAAACTGTTTTATAAATTCAAGCTTAATATGGAGTGATAGAAGAATAATTTTTTTCCGACCTATAAGAGGTTCATGAATAATATTAGCTCGACGGCCAGTTTTTTCTCATTTTCATTGTTTTGTACATACCTGACACATAAATTAGGTATTAAACATTCAATTGTAATTATTGTCCTCATATTTTATCGCTATTGTCTTACGCGTTATTGCATTTTTTTTCAATGCAGGTAATTTTTTTTTGTACATAATATTAAACATAGGAATTGTACTTTATTTGGGTATCTTATTGATGTCAAAGGGTTATATTTTGTATATATATTTCTAGAAAAATATAAAAAATAACAGACTACCAAATAGATTCATAAACAAAGATATAATAATAAATATTTGTTACATTATACCAAGAAAAAAACAGTTAAAGAAGGTAGATTAGTGGAAATTTTACTTTTTGCTTAAATCTGGAAAATACAGTTTATCTTGAGAACTAGAGTCAATTCAAACAAAGTAACTATAGGCAAATTAATTACTATGCTAGTATACAATAAATTTAATATCAAAACTTAAGCCGCATAAAAAAACTTTTTTTTTGTTTCCCAGTGTTATTATTATTTATTTAAATGACACTGCACTATTTAATTCGATAAATTCTGTACATCGAAAAAAAAGAAAAATGTCACACGCGAAATAATCATTATAAGAAATTTATTACGCTAGTTTAAAGAAAAAAAGATTTAAATAACTAAACAAAGATTCACGTGGTAAAAGAAACTATTCTTTTTTTTTTTTTTTTCGTACCACCATGCGTATTTACGACTGCACCCGACCCATGACCAGAAGAAACAAAAAGAATCCAGCCAGCAACTCCGAGACCGTGGTAAAAATATACCTCCCTTATATACCCATTCTATTTCAATTAATTTCATTACCAATCTTTTAATTGGGTATACTAAGATAATTAAAACATCATTTAAGAGATTATTAACTGGTAATGAATATGAAGGTATATGAATTATTACAGAATGTTCTGGTATATTCCATATATTACTTGAAGAGAAATATATAGTGAATAGGCAATATTAACATATTGGGTACCTGACCCGTGTGTGTGTGTTTGAGTCAAAAATTTATATTTTATTACGCTATTTACATGAGTAAATAGGTCGTAATGAAATATATGGGTCAATTAATATATAAGAAATTTTATATGAACCAATTAATATGGGTATTAGATGGTATGTGAAATTTTATGTATTTGCCGTCGGCAAATATCATTATATGCATTTTAGGTTATAAGAGATTTTAATAATTTGAACTCTAATAGAAAAAGGTAGGTAATTAAAAATAAGAGACTTTAGATGAAGAAGAAGGAGAAAAAGTTTAAGTTGAATGATTCTCTTACTTTTTTTTTTTTTTTTTCTCTCTATAAATCGCGTGATTTTTAAAATATAAAAAAAAATCACGCCACTTACAGAACAATGTGATGGATTACAAATTATGTTGCTTATGTGCAACGGATTTTGGATTACAGTTCATTTTTTGGAATTTTAAGTTGCAATTCCAATGAATTGCAGACTATATTTTTCCAATATGAACTGAATTAAAATATTTTTAATGTACAGCCAACTGAATTTGTACAGTGGCGTACAAAAAAATAGACCCATCAAAAAATTTAATATAGCTGTCGCAACAATTGTTTTCTTTATTATTGGAATTGACGGAAATAAGTTTTTTATTTGCAATTCTAACTCGATCGCAAGTTTGTTGTAAATACCTTTTTAAAATTGAAATTGTGTCACTCCGAGTAATTCCCTGATGTTCTGCAACAGTGTCTGAAAATTATGAATATAAATAAAATATCTTTTAATTGTTGTCAAAACATATAAGTGTATTAAAGAATATAATTTTTATTCCAATAAAACCTTCGATATGTTTGTAGCTGCCAACCGCGAACTTCTTCTGTACATCTAAATTATACATTCGACTTATTGTTTTCATATTTTCTTTTGGAGTTTTACCTCCATTTGTAAAATATAAGAACACTAGAAAAGTTTAAAAATTAATAAAACATATTGTTTCAAATACTTATAATTGAAAAAAAAAACTTACAAATTCTTTCTCAATTTTTTCATCGCTCTTATACTTTTCTTCGAAATCCTCCAATTCTTCAATTGTTTTCAAAGGAAAATTATTTTTCCTTTCAAATTCCTCATACATAGTTTTATTAGAAGAGAAATTTCTGTTTTGCAATTCTTCTCTTACTATTTTTCTTTAGTTTCTTCTATATTAATATCCATTAGAGCAAAGATGGATCTTGTTCTTGATGTGTACTCGATGATGGTATAATTTCTTGTGGCACAGTTTCTGTTAGAATAATACCATCTTCCTGTTCCGGTTCACCGTACATCTGTGTTACTGATGGTTCTTCGAATAAAATATTTTGCTGCTAAAATACATAAATAAATACTTATTATAAATACATATTAATACTGCTTATTTATTTATCATTAATTTACATCCATTCTTTCTGATGTCATCATATTAAAGGCGTTGTCCATTTCGCCTTCATTATGAAAAGACATATACCGCTTCAAAGGAGCGATGACCGGCAAAATATTCTCATCATCATCATCAGGACTATCATCGCTTTCATTCTGCGCCACAGTTCGTTCGCACTGTTTACGTTTTCTTTTTAGCACTGTTTTCTCTTTCCATTTCTCGTCATCTGAAGTGTTTACTTCACTTTTTTCTAATAATAATTCTTCTGTTTCAACTGCAGCATCATAGGATTCTTTAAAAAAGAAGTCAAAATGTAACATGTATATGTATATACATACGTATATGTATATATATGTATATATATATATATTAAAATGTTCATATTACCATATAATTTACTGTCCACCGGTTCCATGTCATACAATGGCCATTTTTTTGGTGGATTTTTATTGCTTCTTATGTAAAATTTTGCATTTGGTCCAAATGGTGCCTATTTGGAAAATTTGTTTTTATTATATTTTAACACAGTTTTAATAAGAAATATTTACCTTTCGATCTTTTACCCAAGATACAGGTAAAACCATAATTGAATGATCCAAAATAAATTTATAAACTTGAAACATTTTTTATACCCGCAATTTCTTATACAATGACAGTCACTGACAGGTATTGTATAGGTACTGCATCGATACTTCAGTTATCTGCAGTGCACTGCGTCTATAGTTAGTTTTCAATCCTGCGGGGGTATTTTTTTTCTGTACTAGAAACTGATGCAAGTTGATATTCTGATACCAGTACTGTGTTAGTATCTGTTCAGTACAAAGAAAAACTCTTACTCCTGGAAACTATAATCGATATTCCTACGCTATTACAACGGAATTGAAAATCGAAAATTTAGCTATAAATAACTATGCAGTGTCAATTTCTATTTCTACAATCTATACCCTATAAAAACCATATGGTAAACAAAACGCACATGGTTCAAATACATCTATAAAGACTTCAACGAGCTATGATTCACATGCGAAAGAAAAGAAAATGGCACATACGTGTGAAATTAATAAAATTGAATAATAAAAAAAAACGTCAACCAATACTTAGAAGAGCTGTCTTAACTCCATACAGAAGAAAAACCCGTACTATACGATTTGGTCACATCTCCTTTTGCTTTTTAAACGTCCTTAACTCTGTAAGGCATTGTATTTTCTATGTTTAAACACTCTGCTGAAGAGGTTGAACCCAAAACATCCTGCAGTTTAGTCCGTGTGTCTTCTATTGTTTTCGGTTGCTCTTGGCGTATCCTTTTTTTTTCATTTTTCACCAATAAGATTCTATTTGTGACACAAGTCAAGGCTATTAAATGGCCATTTCATCAGTGTAATATTATACTTGTCCAACCAAGGTTTTGTGGAGCTACATGTATTTACCATCTTGATAAAAAATATACTCACCTTCTGGAGATTTCAATCAAAAAATCGAAGATATAAGATAATTTTCTAAAATTTGCTTATACTTTGTACCGTTAACAGTGCCATCTACAAAGTGAAGCTCTCCAGTTTAACGAGTTGACATACATCCTCAAATCATTACTGACGCAGGGTGTTTAACATTCCTGTTTAAACAAGATGAACCTAGTTCAATTTAAATTATTTAAACATTTCCTTCCTTATAAAATTTATACAAGTTTTTTAGGGTATCTCTTGCATGTATCGACGGAAGTATTCTTCTGGATCACTTTTCTCTATTAATTTATATTAAAGCGCACGTAAATCTTGAGGTGCTTCAATGGGTTTTCTTCCTGGTTTTTTCTTTGATGTAGAATCTCCATTTGTTTTAAATAATCTAATAATATCTGGACTAGTTAATCTTGGAATATTTAAGATTTTAGCTATTTCATATGCTGACTTTTCATTTTTATGTGCATCAATTATAATTTTCCTAACTTCAACATTCAAAGTTCTACATCACATTATTTAAATTATTGTTACTTCACACAGCGATATACTTATTTATAGTGGAACACTTAAAAAACAAAATTGACTGCACTGAACACTTGTGACATTTTTTAATAAAAATAACTGTTCATTTTGGTGACATTTTTTAATAAAAGAACAAAATTTTCATTGTTGCGAAGGTAGACGAACTATTTTGCATTTTCAGTTATTTTCTTTATACATTTTTTACTTTATAATTAATTTACTAACTATTATTTATTATTTGACGTATGCGTAGATTCATTAACTATTCCAATTTGAATATCATTTTGTGATTCTTGTTTTATTGTTGTTGTTTTGTTTGAACAATTGGGTGTTGATTATTACTTGTTGACTGAATTAAAGGTGATGAAGAAAAATCCGATGATAATGAAAATGCAAAATCTTGCGATGTGTAACGTAATAAAAATTTAATTGAGAGGATTAAGAAGAATTTAGGTAGGAATGTATCTTCCGGGTGTACCCCATAGCCGGTCTTGTCCCCAGCTGCTTCAGCCTGGGTGGGTTCTTTTGGGGTACCTTGTCGGAAGAACTTATCACGTCAAATAAATCATGACCGGCAGGTAGACATTACACGGGAAAAGCGAGACAGAGAATTGAAGGGTATGATTGTTATTACCATCGCAATGAAATCTTTAACACTCCACAGAAAGAGAAAAAAAACCAAACGACCGTGTGTAATGGTCAACCACCAGCCCCCTAAATGGAAGTCCGTCGACCTGCGACGTTTACATCCTCTATCCTCGCTGCCCCATCTCGTAGCTCCCCAAGGAATTGTAATTGGCTGACCAATGAAGAAGTGAGCTGGTGTAATAATGTCAAAATCTGAAGGATCATCACTAGCTGGAGTCATAGGTATAGAATTAAGAACTCCTTCAATTTGTGTCATGAGAGTACACATTTCCTCATATGTTAAACGAACTTCGCCAATTGTTCTTTTTAAGAGTGATTTAACACACTTAACTCCGGCTTCCCAAAGACCGCCATGATGTGGAGCTAATGGTGGATTGAATTTCCAATCAATGTTGTCAATTGGTAATGTTGATGCAATCTTTTCATTGTGATCTTTTGAAGTAATCAGATTGTAAATTTCATTTAATTTGCGTTTAGCTCCTACGAAATTTTTTCCATTGTCACTATAAATATAGCTGGGCATACCTCTTCTTGAAATAAAACGCTTAAGGCAATTGATTGATCATCAATTTCACAAAATTGTTTGTTAATCTCTTCAAGCTTGTTTAGATTAACTTGTAATTGTTCAATAGTAATATTTTTATTATTGGGAATTTGTTCAATAAAGTTTGTTAACTTATCAATTGATTTATTAAGTCTGTTTCTTATTGTTATTAAATCCTTTTGTTTTTTAGCTGACATTTTAATATAAAAACTATTATTTTTAAATGAAACTTTTAGTTGAAGATAAAATAGTTATTGCGGCAACACTGAATTTGAAAACTTAATTTTAATCTTATGCAAAAACCTGTGGAAGTTAAAAGCTATTAAAATCGATGATTAATTATAACTTACTAAACCAGGATCCATTTTTACTACTATTATGTATTACATTCGTTTGATCTATGAAATACTCTAAAATACTCTATGGTCATCAAAGCACACAAATATTTCGTTGTATTTGTGATGTCACTATGCTGCTTGCTTTTAATATGTCGCAGAAAATTCTTTTTTTTTTTAATTGAATGAAAATGTGAAATTTATTTTTTTGTTATATACACCGAATATATTTTAATTTATCAAATATGAAATATATAATTATTTAAAATTACTACTGCACTAACACTTTTCCTATATATGAACATTGTACTTTTTAATTTATACTTTATATTCTTTATTCCCGGGTTTCGGCACCATTTTGTTAATGAATGTAATTTGAATGAAACACTTTTTTTTTCATTCTTTTAATTTTTATTATTCACTTTTATATTTCTTACATTTATTATATAATTAAATTTCACTTTGATTACTACTATTACATGATTTAAATTCTTTTTAAATTTACTTTAAAATAAAAAATACATTTATAAGAAAAGAGAAGAGAAGCTAAATTGTATAATGAGTCGAATTGCGATATCAGTGCACATGTTTACTGACCGGTTGACTAATTACGACTGACTAAATTATTATACAAAAGTTAGACAAAGACACCAAATGAGCTTAATCATGTTTAAACCAGTTTTCTTCTTTAACTGATATTAGTATATAAAATCCATCACAACACCTATTCGCTTTGAAATTACATCAGCGTTTTTACCGATACAGCTGATAGAAGCCCCAGTATCCATTAAACCATATAGTTCTACGTTATTAATTGAAATTTTCGCGTATGGTCGCGGATCATTAAAAGGACAAAAACTATTCAAAACTTCCAACGACTTCCGAACTTGTCTGCGCGTTTTAAAACGTTTTCGACACTCGAGAATCCGTTTAGATACGACTTCCGATACCGTACCGAATATTTTATTACGACACTCGTTATATTTACTCAACTTTTCAAGATATAGATGCTCAAAGTTCATGGTAACAATTATTGTAAATTTAGGTAAATCAGGTAATTCTTCAGACAATTCGGGTAAGTTTATAGACAAATCAGTAAAATTAATTGACAAATCTGGTAAATTTTCAGACAAAAGTACAGGCTGACGAGCGCTGAGTATGGAATCTTCCTTTGACGGGCCAGGGCCCTGACCCTTACCAAGCGGATATTGTGACAGGGTATCATGCTCAAGGGCATCCTGCCATCCTGTATAACTTGGCGCAAGCCAGGTCCTCGGTCCAGCACACGAGAACCATCGGCAACCCTGACAAGCCTAATTTGTCTTTTTCGTCACTGCAGGGGTTTTCGGATCCGAGAAACGATGCTCAAACGAGCTGTCCCAGAGTGCATCCCGTTTGACACTCCGTTTCCCGGTGTACTTTTTTCACACAAGCGGGTAGTTACGCCTTTAAGACCACATTTGAAGCAGAAATAATTCCGTTGGGGCACTGTACATTCTCTGAAAGAGTGATCTTTTGCGTCGCAGTTCCAACAAATAAAGTGCTCAGTGGAAGTATTCAAGGCACACAGGTCAACATTCGTCATAGCAGTTTCTGGAGTCGGTGCTACAGCAGGTTCGTGTGAGGTATGAGAAGGGTTTACAGACATTTGAGAAAAACGGTGGCCCACGTCGTCGATGGGATCTGTAGACAAAGGCTGACAGGCATTGTCGAATACACTTGACTCATAGGAAGGATAGACCTCAGAGACGTGGCGCTGTCTGGCACGAAGATCTGTTTCTGACCATAACTTTTCGAATTTTCGAGCAAGGTCGCGTAATTCATCAAGAGACGAGACCGTGTGGAGAAGTAAAGCGTTTCGCATCCTAGCATGCATGTTCCTGCGCACAATATCTATCAATTCACCTTGAGACATGGGGTTCCTTAAGCGTGAGGCCAAGCTTTGCATTTTCAAACGAAAATCACAAAACGTTTCATTGGGCTTTTGATGACGTGCAAACATTGCTTGACGAATCTCGAAATCAATAGTCTGGCTTCGAAATTCGTCAAGCATTGCTCGACGCACCTCTCGCCAAGATGCCAAAGGAGTTGATCTACGGATAGGAAACGGCTCACATGAGCTGCCAGCGTTTCTTCAGTCACGTTGTCCGCAACTGCCAACGGTTCAAGCCTGAACAAAAACTCTTCGATGGGCAGTCCTGTGCGGTTGCCCGAGAAGGATAAGTTCCATCTTTTCATTGGACTTGAAGAGCGAAATCCTCGGCCAAAACGCGAATTATCTATGCGATTAGGATAAACGTTATTGAAGTGTGATACTGTTTCGACTGCAGGCAAATCATGACGTGCTTGAGTTAGATTTAGACTGTAGAATTGAGCGTTAGCATGTTGCTCTCGAAAATTTGTTTCATTAACGGTGACAATTGGGGCTGTTTGGCTAATCACGTTACTGTTTGGGTTACTCAAATTTGGAATATTTGGTGAGAAATCTCTAGTTATTATCGAACACGAAATTTTAGGGTTACGACTCGATCTGTTTATATCACATTGACTAACTTGGAGCGTTTTAATATTTGTTGGACGTGGAAAATTTCGCAAGTTACCGAGATTTTTGGACTTAGATGAAGGATTAATTGAAGACAAGGGATCATTGAAAGCAAAAGACTTCTTTTTAACATTTTTATTTATTAAAGCACTAGTTACAACTTTTTTCAAAGCACATTGATCAAGATCTGCTAAATCTTCTTCACCACCTAAGATGCTGACATTCTTTATGGTATTTGAAGGTGTACTTCCACCTAAAGGTAGGTCTGGATTTGGGATTACCATTCCTCCAACTGCACCTAAGTCTTCGAAACTTGATACCTCTTTTAACAACGCAAACTCTTGCTGAATCACCTCATCGATGTCTGCCGTATTATGGCGATTAGGATACTTATTCTTGATCCTATCCACACGATACTTAAGGTGCCACAATTTAGCTTGAACTCTTGAAAATAAATCTGTATTAGCGAAGATGTCTTGAAGGGCCAAAGCGTTTACCAATCCTTCAGCGTGACTCCTAACTTCAGCAATCTCTGTGTTAATATTATTCAATATCTCTTCAGGTGGTGCCACTGATCCTAGATCTTCAGCTGTCAATTGGTCACATAAAGCCCTTAGTGCGTTGGAGTCCTTGGAATTAATTCCTCCACTCGTAGATGAAATCAGCCTGCTCCAAATAACTTGGGTCCATTTTTAAATTTTTCCACCCTCAATCCAAAATACAACACTTCACTGAATTAAAAAAAAATTATTTGAGGTCGCGGACCGACGGTACACCTTCGTCAACGTGGATCACGCTATAAGACCAATTTGGTGTTAAGAGTTCCACGATATGTCGAAGAACCAGAAAAAAAATAATACCAAAAAAAAAATAAAACAAAAACGACTATTATCAAGAAAAAAAAAGGTTTTAAAAAAAATTTTCTTTTTTTCTTTTCTTTTTTTTCGTTTTTTCCAGATTATGACGAAAGAAGGAAACAAAAAAAAAAATAAGATCTAATAAGAGATCAGATCGCTGTATCCTACATTCAGTATTTTTAAATTTGAAAACGAGAGAAGAAAAAAAAATATACCTTTATATGTAAATTTAGTACTCACTAAAAGAAAATAATGAATTTATTATTTTGTTTAGAAAAAAAGGACAAAAGAACTTTGCATTATGCTTCCGAGAGGCTACGAAATGGAGGGGTTCATCATAGGGCTAACGGACGACCACTCACCTCGACTCTAAGTTTCAAAAAAAAATTTCATTGCTAGGGTTCAACATATTTAGAAGGGTTATTCGGATGGAGCCGTGTTGAAACGTGGCGAGAGCGTAACTGGCTGATGGGACCAATGCGACCCGAGCCTGTCTCAAAACCACTTCTTCCCTAATTATCAATACATAATTTTAAAGTTGCAAAACGGATGGTTTAAAAAAAAAAATTGAATTAATTTCCGAATACATTATTCACTAGTCAAGGCACATACATAAAACCTAAAGTACGTGTAACAACCAAAATGAACAATTGCGCGAAATCGTTTGCCATATTAAATACATACTACGTAGTTTGACTATAACAAAAATAAAAATTCACACGAGCATATACGCGCAAAGGTTACGGTCCTAACGTACAAAATCGGCCTGACATCATATACGAGGGTTAGTCAAAAAATTTCCGGAAAATTTAAATAAAACACAGACGATTGGTTTTAAACAATTTATTTTTCAATATATAATCCATCTAAATCTAAACACTTTTGCATGCGGTGTCGCCATCGCCCTAGTCCTTCTCTGTAATAAGCTGGGCTCTGCGATGAAAACCATGCTAAAACTGTTTCTTTCACAGCTTCTATCGTTTCCCACTTGATTCCTTTGATCTCTCTTTTCATATTTAGAAAAAAAAAAAGTCATAGGAAACTAAATCAGGGCTGTAGGGAGGGTGTGGCAAAATCTCCCAACGATATTCTCTTAATAAGGCACGTGAAAGAGCAGAGGTATGCGCCGGTGCATTATCGTGATGAAATAGGACACGGCTGTGTAACTATCCAGGGCGTTTTGCCGTTAAGGCTGCCTTTAATTTCCTCAATACCTCACAGTAATATGTTGCTGTAATAGTCTGCTTCTGCTGTAGAAAGTCTATTAGTATTACTCCCTCGGCGTCCCAAAAAATAGTAGCCATAACCTTCTTACAAGATTTTTCGGTCTTGAACTTCTAAGGTCCACTTGATCCTCGTGGTAGCCGTTCTTTTGATTGTATTTTGCTTTCCGTATCGTACTGGTAAATCCAGGGTTCATCCGCGGTTACAATTCGGGACAAAAAACCTTCTGGATCAGCGTCGAATTTATTTAAAAGTTGCAAAGCACATTCAGCTCGCATTAATTTGGTTTCAGGCTGCAACGCTTTTGGTACCCATCTAGCTGACAACTTTGATAGTCCTAAACGGTCAGTTAAAATGGCCCAAGCTGATCCGTGCGAAATACCTAGGCGATAAGCTATTATATCAACAGTAGTTCGTCTGTCTTTTTCCAGTAGTTGTTTTACACGATCAACTGTTTCGTCCGTAATCGAGGTGGATGGTCTACCTGACCTGGGGTTGTCATCGATGTTTTCCCGTCCTTCGTTAAATCGCTTAATCCACTCATATATAGTTGTTTTTTTCGGACAATCGTTGCCGTAAACTTTCTGTAAAGCGGCAAACATATCTTGTGCTGTCCAGCCCAGTTTCGTCATAAATTTTATGTTTGCGCGTAACTCAAATTTTAAATTTTCCATTATCTAAAAAATTCTTTTTTTTCAACCACACAGACAAAAAAAATTATTTATGATACGAATCTGAAATTTCCTATAAATGTACAGAGTATCGAAGTCTTCAAAACAAAAAAGTGATCTTTACTTTATGACAGTTAGAATTAAAATGACAGACTTATTCCGGGAATTTTTTGACTAACCCTCGTATCTCGTGAGCATAAAATAAATAATATTTATGATACATATTTTGGCGAATAAATTTGAATTTGAGTTTACTGAAAAAAAGACTTTGAATTATACGTCTCAATATTACTACACGGAATATAAAAAGGAATTTTAATAGTTTGTAAAAACTATTCATACACGGTACAAAAAAATTCAGCCAGTCACGTCGCAACAAAATCTCGGAGGTTACTCCGGCCGGTTAGGACCGGCAACGAGAATTTACGACTTAAATTTCAAAAAGAAATTCGAATACCAGATCGCACATGAAAATTGATTAATTTAAATTTTGAAAAACCGGGTTATTGGTGTGAGCTGAGAGGACGCGTGGAATGGTAGATTTCATGTTCAGTGTTGACACCAAACACAAAATCTCCATGTTACTGAGGAAATTGAAATACTGTACAAAAAAATTTTTAGAAGACACAAGATGTAAGCGTGCCTTCGTTGGGTGCCATATGTAACGTAATAAAAATTTAATTGAGAGGATTGAGAAGAATTTAGGTAGGAATGTATCTTCCGGGTGTACCTCATAGCCGGTCTTGTCCCCAGCTGCTTCAGCTTGGGTGGGTTCTTTTGGGGTACCCTGTCGGAAGAACTTATCACGTCAAATAAATCATGACCGGCAGGTAGACATTACACGGGAAAAGCGAGACAGAGAATTGAAGGGTATGATTGTTATTACCATCGCAATGAAATCTTTAACACTCCACAGAAAGAGAAAAAAAACCAAACGACCGTGTGTAATGGTCAACCACCAGCCCCCTGAATGGAAGTCCGTCGACCTGCGAGGTTTATATCCTCTATCCTCGCTGCCCCATCTCGTAGCTCCCCAAGAAATTATTTCAAAAACATGTGGATTAAACTTACATTTGTCACTTTATTCAATTTCCAATAAAAAAAAATCTATTCTTAATAAAAATCCTGTACATTTACACACATTTAAAAATATTTTGTTCTTTCTTTCAAGTTTTATGGTCTTGTATTACAAATTAAGCTACTATCACTTTTCATTATTAATGTTATTACTATTAATTATTTAAACTTTTGTTCCAATTTACGTATTTAATTTCTTTTTGTATTTATTTTTTTGTTTGTTTGCATTTTCAATAAAAAAAATAACTAAAGCAATTATTAAAAGGTTTACATTAATTTGTTTCATAAATTGTTTTTCCCTTTTTTTTCTTTTAATTTAAGGTAACAAAATAATAAAAAAAAAAGAAAATTACAGCCAATACCGAATCATATCTTTTTTTTTCTTGAAAATATAACAAAACTATTTTTTGATTTAAAAACAATCTTATTTTCATTTTTTAATAAAAGAACAAAATTTTCATTGTTGCGAAGGTAGACGAACTATTTTGCATTTTCAGTTATTTTCTTTATAAATTTTTTACTTTATAATTAATTTACTAACTATTATTTATTATTTGACGTATGCGTAGTCGCCAAATATCATGCATTACACGCATTTCAAGGTATATGAGATTTTAAAAAGTTGGATTTTAATAAAAAAGGTAAATTAAGATTAAGAGAATTTTGATATAAAATAAATTGAGTAATTCTCATTTATTTTCTAGAAATCGCGTGATTTTTTTAAATATGTATAAAAAAAAATTACGCCATTTCCAGAACAATGAAATGGATTACAAATTATGTTGCTTGTGTGCAACAGATTTTGGATTACAGTTCATTTATTGGAATTTTAAGTTGCAGCTTTTGGAATTGCATACCAAATCTTCCAATATGAACTGAATTAGGAAATTCAAATGTACAGCCAACTGAATTTGTACAGTGATGTACAAAAAATTGTACCTATCTGAAAAATAAAATTTTGCTGTCGCAACAAATGTTGAATTTAATCTATTGCCACTTAAATATAATGGCACTGATTGTGAATTTTATGGTAACATATTATATAATTTAGATGGAGAAACAGTAGCAGATCCACTTACGTTATTTTGTAATGAATTAGTAAATGTTAATTTTCCTAATTGTCCAAAATATAATATATCATCAATAGCTTTTTTTGCATACATTGTTTGTTCATGCGACAATTTTTTAAATAATACAGCCCATGATTTTGAAAATATATCTGCTTCATCTCTTCGTTTTTCATTTGATTTTTGAAAACAATCTTGTTTTTGTTTATCTAAATCCAATTTTCTTTTTTTGTTGGAATGTATATTAAGCTGTTGTAAGAAAAACAAATAAAAATATAACTGTGAAAAAAATGTTAATATGTTACGTTTTTCAAAGAAAGTCCGTATTTTTTTTTAGTTTTTACTCACTTACCGTTTCTGCTTCGAATAATGAATCATCTTCAGTTTCCATTAAATCAATTGCTGGTTCACCTTCTAATTGTGCTTCTTGTTCTTGATCAGTTAACAATTTCAAATCATTAAAATACCAAAGACTTGGGATATGAATTTCTTCAGCTGTTGTTGCAAACATTTCACTTTTTTTAACTTTTACATATTCTCTTCTAAAACATGTTCGCATACCATCAATTTTTTTCTTGACTAATTCAATTGTAGCACAAGGTTCAACTTCTTTAAATTTATTTGTTAGTTTTTCCCACGCTTCTTCTTTAACAATACGATTTTTATATTGTTCATGTTTAATTTGCCAGATTCAAGTCTTTTGCTTCGAATAACTCATCTATGTGTCGTTCTCTCATGTATTTCAGGCCTTCAATAGTAATCTTTTTAGCTGAATTAAGCAAAATTTTGTCTTATTATTCCTTGTAAAAGTGCTTAAATTTCTTCCTTAACTTTAAGAAACCCGTATAATTCATCAAATAATCCCCAGCTACGTAGAAGATTTGTCAAAGAACTATCCTCAGGTTCATTTACTGATGGTTCATAATTCGATAAATTCTGGGCGTTTGCAGGTATATTTTCCTGATTAATATTGTATTCCATACTAGAAGTTAAGTCCATGATAAGTCGCCCATCTGGTTGGATTTGTATTGGATGACCTGCTTCGGGCAAAGCTTGGTGTGCAGCAGGCAACAGCATATTTCTATTTCGATCCAAAAATATGCATGTAACATTTGTAGGTTGTATTGGAGCATTGCCATTTATATTTTGAGTACTAGCTGATTCAAACTGCTCATTATCCATCATCACATAATATAAAATCTTGCAAAGAGAGGTTTAATTTATTTATGTACGTAGTTTTCTATTCATGAATGTAGTATAGTTTAGGTCTTATCATTGCTTTTCCATTTAAAAGAGATTGTGAAGTGACAGGTGGACTATTAAAATAAGAAATTTGTAAAATGTGTAATGATTTATCTTGAGTATTTAAAATTTCATAAGACATGTAATGATCGTTGAAGCAAGTAATTTGTTTAAAGCAAACTACGTACAGATCTTTGACATTCAAAAGTGCTAATTCTGATATACAATATACTTCGACGTTTGTATTAATACCATGTAATAAGTAATATTCTTTTTTAAAGCAAAGATCACAAGATACATGATTTTTGAATAACATTTAAGATCAGAGTCTCGGACTTGCAATCTTTGAGATATTTCATGCCTGTTATTTGAATCATTTATACATGTCCCATCTATTCTGAATAAAATTTTATTATTCTCTAATAATGTAAAAGCAAACTTTAATTGAAATTTTTTAGCCAGTGTAAGCAGTACGTTCCGACTCGTTGTAACCCTTGCATACGTTTTAAGCTGGCGATGTTTGGCTTCAAACCGGAAACTCCAAAACAATTTCGAAGGTCCAGATTGTTTTATAATACTTGGGTAATGGATCAATAAATGGTGCTTTGGTTTCAGGTTGTCTTTGAAAAGTTTGACATATTTCGTATTATGCATTTGTATTAAATATCTAATTTCATCAAGTGTTTTTTTATCATATTTGGGCAAAAGTAAATAATCAATTAGTTTTATTAGTATACACAAAAACATCCATACAGGATCATTTACAGGCATTAAATGACCAATTATTAATGGAAAAAAATGAATGAATGTCCATATTTCTCTAGCGAACGCATAGAGCTTCTTTTTCTGTATATGTGTACGGGATATTTCTTTGCAAATATTACCTATTTCATTTTCACCGTAAGAGAAATTTTGTTTTCTTCAATTGAAATCTTCAAGAGAGAAAAAGTTATTACGTATACAGTAGTCCAAAATATGCGCCAAATCATAATGCACAATACCTTCAAACATATCATGCATTAAATCAACATAAAAATTATGTATGACATGAAAAGATGGTATTTTATTTAATGGTGAATTTTTGTTTACACCTGTTTCGGAAACTTTTGCATTTTCTACATGATATTTGTAATTCTGTTCATTTCTTAAAGAAGAATTATTTTCTTTTGCTAACGTTTGTGATAATTTTCTATCATCAGTACAAAATCTTCAGTAGTAATTTGTAGTTCTGTTCATTTCTTGAAGAAGAATTATTTTCTTTTGCTAACGTTTGTAATAATTTTCTATCATCAGTGCAAAATCTACAGTAGTAATTGGCAGAAAAGGATCTACTGAAATCTAAAAACTGATTTAAGCCCAAGTTATCCCCCAACACAAGTCCAAGGATAAAGTGTATTTGAGTTGCTTGACCATTTAATGTGAAATTTAAGCCCTCTACTTCTAGTGTCTACTTCTAGTGAAATTATATTTTTTATTAAAGAATTCAATGCAAGATCATTACCGTAAGTTTTTACATCAACTGATTTCAAGAGTGCAGCTACATAAGTGTATTTCAGTTAACTTAGACAAATTTTCTAGTGTTGGAAAATTAAAGTAAATGGCTGTTACTGATTGTGTTCCTGAATGTGATCCTAACGGATTGTTGATTTCAAAATCATTCATATAAGAAATATGGAATAAGATACTGATCATGATATGTTTTTGTTTTCTCTTTCCACAATTTACCTTGCACAAAATTTCTAATTTATCCTTTTTATCATCAACTGTTGAAATACCTGATTTATGTATATTCGTGATTTCTCTATTGATATAAAATTCTTTTGGTTGTTCATATTTATTATTTTCAATTAAATATTTTAATATTTTGTGTTCAGAATCAATTTTTTCAAATGGTTCTTCATACCTGTCCAAGACGGAGTGAAGTTTATTGAAATCTATCATACAAAATTGTTTTGAAAGACTTCTTAAGGAGTCTAGAAGAGGTAATATAATTAACTCCTTCATCTTTGCTTATAAGTCAATCAGTCACGTCTTTTCTCGTACAATTGTCATTATTGTGTAAAGATAAGATAAACTCAAGTACTTTATTAAAAAATTCTTTCTTGAATAAATTAAAATCAATTTCATCATGTGAGGTTTCTGTCCCATTTGTTTTAATAATTTCTTTCTTATAATTTTCATTGTTTCCGAATACTTTAGGTATACTATTATCTCCTTTTCTTTATTTTCTTGAGGATGATTCTTTTACAATATGTTCTACTTCATGAATTGGTTCACTTCAATAAATCACGTACATATGTATGTTTTTAATATATTACACACATAAGAAAGTTAAGGTAAATATATTATATATGTACATTGTACAATACATACATATGTAATATATGGTACATACGAGTATATGCATTTATCTAATAGGTTATATTTTTAGATATTAAAAGGATATTTAAAACATATATTTTTAAATTCATACACACATATAATTAAAAAGTACTTCCTTTTCGATTTTCGAATGTTCAGGAATGTTTTACTGAATAACACACGTGATCGATAAAATCAAACACTGCACGTATTGTAATTTTCTTAGAAGAAAAAATTAAAGTTTTAACTATAGATTGTAAAAAAATTAAATCGATAATAACACTGGTTAACAAAATTTAAACTTCATCATGCCACACGAACTTTTTTGTGTTTTTCTTATAATATAGGTTGTTGTCATTAAAAATAAGCGGTTCAAAAATTTTAATCACCTATGAATTTTATTTATTTTAAAATCATGAATTATAACGAAAAAATGAGATGGTTCCCAAGAAGTATATAAGAAAAAATAAAATAAATAAAAGATGTTACGATTTTCTGGAATATTTGGCTTCCGGTTGGTCCCTTTTGATCTTTCAGCAGTAGTCCGCCAACATCCTTGGACTCCATTTACCTTGATAACGTTTTTCTATTGTTGAAATATCCTGATGGAACCGTTATGGATTAAAACTGCTTTTAGACTCGTTTTGGATGAATCAATAAACAAACGCCACTGAGAGGGATCAAATTCTATTTCCAAAGCCTCCATAACTGAATTTATATCAGAACAAAACACCAAGTCCCCGTCTCGTGAAAAAAAATTTTTAAAATGTTCATCACGATTTCGATATTGGCATATTCTAGTTTCACGATGTAACAAATTCCATCCCTTCAAACGAGATCCTAACAGTTCTGCCTGTTTTTTTGACAAATTCAAATCGCGAACTAGGTCATTTAGGTCTCCTTGAGTTAACAAATGTGGCTTATCTTGAACTGCTTCAAACTCAGAATCATCATCGTCATCAACATTAAATTGTCCTGAAGTGGAGGGTTGTGGATCATCAGTATTAAACGATGTAGATTGGACTGGTATTGGTAAATTGACATTATGAGGGACAGGTCTTATTGCTGAAGACAAATTAGGGTATTGAACTGTGTGTTTTGCTTTTGGGTTTATGCCTTTTATTGCGGTAACACAAAAATAGCAATCCGCAACATGATCTCTAGGCTCAGTCCATATCATGGGAATAGCAAACGGCATATGGCGTAATCCTTTCTTCCAATCTATTAAATTTTCTACACATGTTATGCAACAAATATGTGGGGCCCAAGCTTTGTCTTGATGAGCAACCGGAAAAGAAAAATACTCGCGGTAACACTTCAATATCAGTTCTGTAAAATTTCGCCTTTGTTTTTTGAAAGTCAGTTCACCACAAATATAACAAAAAGAGTTAGGATCGTTAATACACTTTCTTGACATATTCGCACAAGCACAATACTTCACTAAAACCAACACAACTGAAATGAATTAAGAAAACTAATATTATAATCACTGTTTTTTACTCCCGTTGACATGCGTTTATTGCTATAATACCGAAAATGAACTTGACCTCATCACAAGAAAACTGAGGGTGATTGAAACAAAATAAGTTAATTTTCGTAATGAGGGTAGGTAGTCAAAATACGATTACCTACCAGAGTTCGTGTGGCATGATCACTGTTGACCAGTGTAATATTATTGAAAATTGAAATTAGAAAGTCTTTTTTTTCTATGAGTTTTGATTTAAATTTTTTTTAAATCTCTTAGATTGAAAAACAAAAAATCTCGCACTAGAGAGTTCACTTAAGCACGATAAAAACTTAACACCAACTTGTAGATAATATTGTCCACATTAAACTGAAAACAATTGCACAATAAAAATTAAATTTGCTTCGAACGAAATAATGAATCAACCAAAGCGCTTAGAAAATTGAACTATGCACTTTTGCACGATAGATATTGCGATACTTTGAATTACTTTGAATTGACGGTACTTTGTTTTTATGGTCCACTAATACCCAAGTACTTGGATGATTTACCTATGTACTTGTCTAAAACAAACAAAGTAGACAAACACGTTACGACATGAATTCTTTTGAAATTTCTTCAACAATTATTTAACAAGTGCTTGGGCAATTTAACTATCTAACAGCTAGATTTTTTGTTACATGGAATGATGGTAAGCTATTCAAAATCGAGTACTTAGTTAATTCACTTGAGCCAAAGATTTCACATCATTATTGACGTACCCTTGTTCTGGAACTAAAACTAAAGGACAACCTATCAGGAAATGATTTGGTGTCAAGACTTCTAAACATAATATGTCATTTGTTTCTGCTGTCAAGGGACGACAGTTAAGGCACGCTTCTATTTGACATAAAAGTGTATTGTATCTCTGAAGGTTAGGTTAAAAGTGTATTGAAATATCTGAAGGTTGAGGCAATAGTTCTATGTAAACGAATTTTTATGTGCTTCACATTGGTTTCCCATATTCCACCGAAATGAAGCTGATGGAGGTATGAAAGTCCAATTAATTAATTAATCATAAATTTTGAAAGTTCTTCTAGAATTATCTGATTTAACTCATTCAATCGTAAAATTTTATATAAATTATACAACTGATTGCGAGCTCCAACAAAATTGGTGCCATTGTCGTTAAAAGTGTTTTTGCTGAGTCCTCACCGTGATATAAATCTTTTTAATGCTGATAAAAATGATGCTGTAGTTATATCTCTGTCCTTCCAGGACTTTATCCAAAATGGACCAGCATAGTAATACCAGTATTAAAAATTCATCTGACGGTTGAATTCGTTATGATGGTAATTTACCCATTGACTGTTTACAGGTTGTTCCCTTCATTCGAATACAGGTAATACATGTATTTATTAATTAAACTGCTGCAGAATTATATCCAATAATTTTGACACATAACACGAACCAATAATTTCTTTCCAGCTTGAAAATATCTCTTATGTATGTCATCAATTATCAAATTTTAGTCAATATGATGGGATGTTTTTCTTCGTACGTAAGATATGATTGATCTATTCGGCCCCCGACTCTTAAAATTCCTTCCTTATCAATGAATGGATTTAAGTAGCGTATGCTACTACTTGGAGATAATTGGTCTCTTTTTATCTGTTTTAAATCATGAGCAAAGGATATTGATTCTGCTGTGAAAGTAGCATTGCTTCTTTTACCCTTCCAAGTTTTCCAACGACAACACATACAAAGCAATGACTCTTAAAGGGGCCTCAAGGTTTTCGTTGATCCAATCATTGATTTGTCTATTTGAGATGCTATTATTGGATAAACAATTCAATTCATTTAAACAACAATATGTTATGTACATGCATATACAAACACGTTTGTATGGAATATAAGAAACTAAGTGTAAAACAACGGTCAAATAACTAACGCGAAGGAGAACATACAAACAACAATAAAAAAAACAAAAAACAATATGTATATTGTATACGTGCAAAAAAAAGTTGCAGTAATCGAGGTAACTCGTTTGAAAAGTTGCACTTATAGAGTCAAGAAGGCCAAACATTTAAGTGTTGCGAAAATCGAGGAGTTGCGTGAATCGAGGGTTGCGTAAATCGAGTTCATACTGTAGTACTATGTAAAAGTTCTCTTTGTGAGGAACTGCTGCTATTTCCACCTGTTATAATCCAAACCAACATTGTATTTACGGTAACAAATTGACCTGTTATGTCAGTAAATTTACTAGAATCTAGAATTTTGAAAAAAATATCTGCACCTAAAATTATATTTATTTTGTTAGGTTGGCATTCATATAAATTATGAGGTTTGTAACATTTAATACTGGATATGACTATTGTTGAATAGACATTTCGATGTAAAATTTGAGGATGTTTAGCTACACTGTTTATGTTATTTTTTCGTGCTACATGCTGAACCACTTCCAACTCAAAAACACGTTTTTCCAAAAACTCTTGAAAGGTCTTGAATTCCGGAAGTTTGTCTGTTGGTCTTTCAAGGATCCAAAGTTGTTTTGATTTTATATTCAATTTTTTCACAATAACATATATCAAAATTGCATCCCATTTATTAACAGGTTGCTTTATAGCCTTAAGTTCTCTAACTGCCTCATTAACATCATGAAATAACCTTTTCAGTGGAAAAAAAGATGGTATTACTAATTGTGGTTGATCCATTATAATTCTTATGTATGATTCGACAGTACTTTATGACTTGTCATACCTAGGAATCAGTTCATTATAGGTCCATCATAATTTTCCTACTATAATCAAATGCCTCAGCATTGAAGCGGCTTCAGCCTTCAAAATGCTTTTCAAATATTGAAGTTTTTGTGACTTGGTAAGTGATTGGTTCAAATGCACTGATGAAAACAACGATTTGAATTGTATTCACCACCAAATAAAGATACATAAGTTCAACTGAGGTAGTTTCATAATTGAATTAATTATCATACTATGTACTACACTGTGAATTATCAGAATTTTGTGCCTGTACCATACGGTTAAGTATATTTGACAGAGAAGTCTGAAAATATTGCCAATTAAATAATGTTCAACAGAATCTCTTAATCAATCAACAATATTTTACTAAATGCAAAAAATAGAACGATTAATAATTAAATGATTAATCAAAAAAAATAAAGCAAACTAATAATTGATTAAATCAAAAAATACCATTTTAGTTCGTTAACTAATTTTTCCAAATATTTATTGATATTTTCTGGTTTGGATGAACCAATATATGCGCCGATAAGAAAAGGAGATATTTGTCTAGTGTTTGAAATATGTAGGTTCCAAGATTGGCCACTTTTGTATAAAGGAAGACCATCAATTGCAATATCAATAAAAATAACCTCAGGAGGATGATCAAATTTTAAATTCAACATGTGCAGAGCTTTTACTAATCCTAGGTGATAATAATGTCCTGGTGACATAGCTGTTATATCGATTTCAGTTTTTTGTCTTCGAAGAAGGGATTGCACAAAGGAACTTTCAAACCCTCTGAATTGAGAATATTTAAAATTTCGTCGGACGCTTCTCTTGATATTCTATATTTTATCACTCAATCTTTTAGTTTTTCAGTGAGATTTTTGTTTTTATTTACAGATTCTTTAGATATTACAATATTATCTGTGTTATTATTATCGTTGTTAATTTCAACTAAAGGATATTCTTCGTTTTCTGATAAATTCACCTCCAAATTTTCACATTGATCAATTACTTCTTTATTATTATTCTCATTTGCATAAGTCTTTTTTACTTCTAAATTGACCAAGCGTCTCATGTCTTTTTGATACACCTACTATCTTCATTTTTACTTTGATGTCTACTATTTAATAAGTACATTTTGTATATTTTTTAGTAAAATAATAGAAAAAAATATTTTTCTCACCTTTTTAACTGTTTCCTTATTAAAATAATTTAAACTTTGAACATTTATTTTCCACTAATTATTTAAACACAATTTTGAACTATTCAAACTTCACATTATAAAATTATTGAATAAACTGAGAATTTCACAACTTTTAATTAGATGAGTAATAAATTGCGTTTTTTATTTTTTTCTTTGTTTAATCATAATCGACTCTTGTATTCATCCTATTGACCTCACTAAGGAGATTATCTTGTTTTCGTTTGTAATTTTTCTAAACTCCTTTATCACTTTTTTTGGGATGCATACCAAATATTTCTACTATTTCTATTCTATTTTTTTATACTTGTGTCACTATGATAGTTTTGTATAAGTCTTTCTACTAATTTGCTTCTGAATTCTAAATTTTTTTTCACCTCCATTTTTTTTATACAAAACATATGCGTTCCAAATGCTAATGTCTAACAAATGGAAGAATATTTTTATAATATTTTTTTCCCCTTTTTCTGGTAATGGGATAGTCATGTAAATGCTGATCTAGACGATCAACACCTCCCATCGTTTCGTTATAATCTATCACCACTTTCGGTTTAGATATAACATTACCGTCTTTATCCGTTTTGTTTGTATTTACCTTTTCGGTGTTATGTACTGTAGATAGCAAACAAATATGTATCTCTTTTATCTTGCCACTTCATTATCATCACTTTTCCACATCGAGCAGCTACTATTTCACACTTTTTCAATTTTTTGTTTTGAATAAATTTTGGTACATCTTTTCTATTCTTCCTTACAGTCCCATATGTGTCCGTTTTATGACTTACTAAAAAATTTGCTAGTTGTGGTGATGTGTAATAATTGTCAGTGGTGAGACAGTAGCTTTGGTCTAAAAGTGGTTCTAGGAACGACATAACAATTTGGGAAGTAACTGGCAGATCTTTATATTTGTCATTTATTACTGTGCCTTTCCCTGTGTATATAATAAATGAAAACAGATAACCACTTTGAGATTCGCACAACAAAAATAGTTTTATTCCAAACCTCGATCTCTTTAGTGGTATATACTGGATCCAACATAATCGACCTTTATAAAGCATTAGACTTTCATCAATCGTTATATCTCGTTCTGGTATATATAAACTAGAACATTTATTATGTATTATTTCAATAAATAGGCCAAATTTTATAAAGTTTTGGGTTGAGATGAATATTTCGGTCAAATGTTTCATTATTACAAAAATTCTAGTATATCAAAATTGTCCTCCAAAAGAAAAGTTGAACCAGAAGCGGCAACAAACAGAAACCTTTGAATATCTTCTTCTGAACTATCTTCAGAATCACTACTATAATTATCACTTTCTTCTGAGCCGCTTTCCGACAAATTTGCGTATTCATATTCTGATTCTGAATCGCTCATTTTTCAATATATATTTTACTAAAATTTAACATAAAATAAAATATAATAATATCAATAATAACAATAATAATAATAATATTAATAATAATAATAATAATAATAATTTGAAAATGAGAAAACATACCAATTGTATAAATATCCAATATACCCAATTTTATTTTCTGTAATCACAAAATAACTCACTGTCTATAAATATACACTTATTTTTCCAAGTTTACAACACTTAGATAAATATTGAACTAAACTATAAAAGAAGAGAAACAAGTGTTTGATATTTCACGACTAAATCGTAAAATATAAGAAACAATGGCCTTTATATAAATTCACGAAAATATAATACTATGACGGATTGTAGTCAGTCGAAGTTTACGAAAATACTACGACGGATCGCAGTCAGTCGTCATGAGTGCAAAAAAATTATTATATTCGAGGTGAAAAATTATAGTAGCATAAAATACAACGCCGCTCGAATTATCTCGAGTGTGTACGGTTTGGCCTGTTTAGCACGCTCGAATTAACTCGAGCGTACAAGTTAAGGGGTTGCATTTCAAAAAATAATATTCAGAAAAACGAACTAAACTGATAATAAATTTTCAAATTAAAAAAAAGATGACCAAATTTAATTATATGAAGATATTGACTTTATGACGATGAATATTCCTGTAAAGAATGAAATATTAGTAGTTATAAGATAGCAATACTGAAGTTATATCATCCCAAGTTTACACATAATTAGTGTTCAAATTCTCACGTAGTTACAATATTGTTGTAATTTATGGCAGATTGTACCTTGACAATAGCTGAATTTTATTGAATATGTTTGAATGAGTTATATTGATTACTTGAAGTAAACATAAACAAGTGAGATTAATCCTTTGAACTGAAGATAAGCAAATGAGATTAATCACTTGAACTGAAACTCAACAAGTGAACTTAATTACTTACGACTTACGAGTAAACTGAAGCTAGAAAAGTGAGCTTAATCAGTTGAATTGAAACTAAACAAATGAGCAGAATCACTTGAAGTGAAGCTACCAATCGATTCGCAAAAGACCATTTATGTTGAACGATGCTGCAATCACGTTAAGTATTTAAATGGAAATTGACTTATTAAATTGAGGTTAAAGTTAAATGAGTTAAATTCGAAATAAGATTGAATTTAAAGTGAATAAGTTGAAATTTAAATTGAATAATTTTACTTGAAAAAAACACCTTTAAATTTAAAATATAATAAATGTTGAGTTTAAAAAGAGAAAGTAAACTTTAAATTTTGAAATTACCAAAATTTCCAAGTTTTTACGGTCAATACCCGAAAACATGGAAATTAACAAGATAGTATGTACATTAAAATTTCGGTTTTAAGGTCAATACCCATTAAAACAGAAATTGCCAATAAAATTCACTTAAATTTCCTATCCTATGGTCAATACCCAGTAAGATGGAAATTAACAAGATAATTTCTTAACAATTTTCTATCGTATGGTCAATACCCATTAAGAAGAAAATACCAAGTAAAGAGAAAAAAAATATATATACATATGTATATACTACGTATAAAAGAACAGCCCTGTGGTATAAAAGAATCATATAGTTTTGTAAAGATAAAACGGAAAAAAGCGAACACGTATTATTAACACATTTACGTATGTGGTAAAACATTTTTTTATCAATATTAATTCATAAGAAAGTGGTAACATAATTTATAGAAAATTGATTTAAAAATTTAACAAATTGTTTCAAATTAATATTTTCTTATTGTAAAATATGAATTTCATAAATGGTGTAAAATTAGTAATTTATAATGGAAAAATAAGTATTAATTATAATAAAATAAATATCATGAATGAATAAAAATAATATGAATAGGTATCTATTGTTTTTAAAATTCATAATAATTTTTACAAATATAATTTTAAGATGAAAAATTTATAATGAGATCTAAATTTTTTACCATGTAAATCCTATGAGAAAGAAAATTATGACACAAATTTGTGTTGTATTGTTACTTGGTAAGACGCAACATTTTCTCAATTTAAGGGCAGAACTGAAATTGTCTCATGAACACAAATTTCTTCTGAACAAAAATGAATAAAGAGAGAGAATGATTCATACACGAATTTATGAAGTAATACTTATTTTTAGGGCTATTGTTAAACTGCCCCATAGAGTATGATCACTATGATCTTATTGATCATACAAAAAGAATAAATTTATTCAAAGAGAATTGAAATATGTTGAACCTTGAACCATGTATTGTAATTTGTATGTATACATATATATATTGTATTTCAATTCTCTTTGCAAATACTTGCATCAGTACACATGTACTTTGAAAAACAATTTACACCAAATTATTTTTGATTTTTCTCTTTTTTTAAAAAAAATTTCAAATTTATTTTGATGAAATTCTGTAATTTTATGCAATTTAAGGTGAAATTCTTTGTGGAGCACTGCCCTATTTGCCCTTAAGGTAGAGCTGCATCTGGAGTTTACGTTGACACGATGTTCAAAGAAAATGATAGGAGTGATAAATAGAAACCAGTTATCATTATATGGAAAATCGTTTTATTACCTAGTTAAGTGAAGGAGAATAAAGGTGATTTTTCACTGTTTTATATTTATAACGTCCCGGCACAAAACGTGAGATCGATAATTATTCTGCGAACCAAATTATACGCGCAGCGAGCAATAGCAACAAAACATTAGAGGAGTTACAGGGTTTGGCAGGAACGTCTGTTTCAAAAACAACGGTATGGCGTCTACTAAACCGAAGTGAAAATATCCAGTACTCAAGAATGAGAATTGCTCCACGTTTAACTGAGAACCACAAAAAAAAAACGGCAGAATTCGCGAAAATAAACATGGATAGAGATTGGAGATTAGTAAGTATTCAATTATATTAAGGAAATTTTTGCAATTTTTGTAGCAAAAATGAATAAAGAAATATTACAGATAATATTTGATGGACCAGATGGTGTCCAGGGGTACTGGAGAGATTTAAGGAAAGAGACCTTATATTTTTCAAAAAGAAATTTTGGCGGTGGTAATGTTATGGTTTGGCGAGTATTTGATTCATCTGGAACGCGAGAGTGGCGTTATAAATATGAAACAGTGAAAAATCACTTTAAAAGTTGAGGCATCTTATTATAATAGAAAAAAAAGATACTTATACACATGCGTTTTTGTTTTTGTAAGGTTTCTTCTTTCGTATATATATGTACACAAAGAAGATCACTACGCCATGTAAACGACTCTGTGTGCATATGTAAACGCAGAGCGCAAGCGCATGTATATACCCATAGTATACACACATATGACTGCTTTAAGAAAAAGTATAACGAGCGGATTTCTCGCTGTGGCATGGTCTTTCATCTAAAAGCTTTATTTTGTACTTCTTATATTGTTGGTATATCTTAATGTTCTTTTACTATCTTTGGTAGTGTCTATGCTAATACATACAAAGTTTACTACGTTATGTTTACTAGTCCAATAGCTTATGTTCTTACACGTACTCGATTGACGAGTAGTGATGACGATTATGTTAGGTACTGTAGTATCTAAATGAAGACAGAAAAAACCTATTTACTGATAAAATTTACTGACACTGACGATACAATCTTGTAAAGTATAACTGAATTTTTAATTTGTTTAACCTTTTTAAGCTTACTTTTTGTAAAATATTTTTCTTGTGAAATAAGTACATAGGAAGTAAAACTGTCTTTTAAATTTGATTTTTTCAAAAACCTATAAAAAAGTACTTTCAATTTTTTCCATCCCTGACCGGCAGTATCTAATTCCCGTTACTTTTCTTTTAAAGATGGCCGTCAATTTTCATGGGTATAGTGTTTATGGATAATTTACATTGGATTGGAAAATTTGTTTGGGAGAATTATTAAGAATTATCTAATAATCAACTAATTCATTTAGAAAGAATTTAAAGGATCAATCAAGGAAGAAAATTAATTGTAGAACCTAGTGTGTTTTTGAAAACATCTAAATTTTCTTTTTTGTTAATTTTATTTATAAAAACATTATTTGAAATTTTGCTAAAGTGAAAATTCCCCAATCCAATGTGAAATATCTCTTACATACAGAAATCTTTCATTTCTTTTTGACATTTTGACGCCATTTTGACGTATTTAAAATAAATGGAAAAATTCAAAACCTTTTTATACGCAATAAACCAATAAAATAATTTCGTTCTGAACAATACTCTGTGCGAAGACGCCTTATTTTTCGATCTGCTTGTTTTTCAGAATATGCTTTTGAACCACTTGAATTTTTCAAATGTTTCAGATTTGTGACGTATAAAATAGAGAAATATCTTCCTTGAGTTTTCCCCAATGAATGTTAAAAAATACAAAGACTTACTCAAAGATCCCACTTTCATAAGAATTTTTAGTAATTTTTGTTTACTTTTTATACATGTGATACATTCTAAATTTCCAGCCTTAGAGTCCGGTTAACCTAATACCATTTTTTTTATTGCAACTTTCGAAGTGGTGCATAATTTAAGCGACCTACACGACTTTGCCATACTTCAGAAATACTTGTTGATTCAGCAGCTTTATAATTCTTTCCTCTACAGTGTAAATTGGTCACTATCATAAGAGGGGACTAACAAAAGTTCTCCGAAAAACTAATTTACTGAAAGCCATCAACGGGACTGGGACGAGAACCTATCGTTTCTACTCTTGTCGTTCCGGTCAGCAGTTCAGCAAAGTACCAAAAAAACTTCTGCTATGTTGAACTTTGGTTGAGAGCTCCGTCTACCGATACAGTTAGTCACTGGCGCCCTCCGAACCCCGCAACGAACTCGATTCTCGAAACACAAGAACGCTTACGCAAGGTACACGAGTTTAATCGAGTACAGCTAAATAACGCTAATCGGAGAATGATAGATCGGTACGATTTTTTTGCTAAAGCTCAACCTTTTAGAGTTGGAGAGCTAGTTCTAGAGAAAATTACGGATGTCGCTTATCGTATTTGAAGTACCGTCAGTAGTCGTAAGTCCGTGGTACACCATCATCGATTAGCGCCCGTTAGGAAATGATGCAACATCCCCGAATATTTACCTTTAATTTGAAAAACAGATATTTTATCACTAACTTTGAAGATTTTTTACAGAAATTCTATAGATGCAGTACATCAACCAGCCAGAGGATGATGTCAGAGGACGAAGATCAAAATGGTCGACTTCAATATGCTGCTAAAAATGTTGTTGTGAAAAAGATGTTCAGTTTGCTATGTTTCTGTTTCCATTGTTCTCTTCACTTGTTCTTTCCTCTTCTCTTTCTCATCTCTGCTCAACAACTCACAATAGACTGAACCAAAGTTTCTTTTATTTATAGTACCCATCCATTAAGTCTAACATCAAATACCTTCTTTTCAGGAAATAGTGAAAAGACACTGTAACCCTGTCTTCGCTACAAATGCCAAACAAAGTTGGTGATCCTGTAAAAAGTGTTCAAGAAAAAGACACGTCTGTCAAGTGCAAAAACTTTTATTTTGTTTCAAAATCTTTGCGATTCATGTCTCTAGAACTTTGAAAAGACTGAACGGAAGTGAAACTAAGTAAATTTGCAAGGCAAAAACTCACAAATGCAAAATTAGCACCAATGACATCGTGTCTAGAGCACTAGTTCTATGGTTGAGAAAAACTAGGAAATGAACACAATACGGACATCAACTAGGAATATTTGTGGTTGTTGCTACATTTCGGCGAGCATGAGACTAATGTTGAAAAATTTAAAATAGACAAAATAAAAAATCTCATTGATAAACTTCATTAAAATTATGTCGAAAAGAAATTACCTTTTAATCAGGACCAACACACCATCCTGTCGTCTGATTTCCTGAAAAGAAAAGATAATTAATAAACAGATAGTCAAATAATTAGATAAATTAATTTAAATTTGTAGATAAAATACTATAAATAAAAGGAACTTCCAATTGAACACCGAATTTTAATAAATCGGTGCCCAAACCAGAAGTCCCTATCAAATATAGCTCAATCCTAAAAAAGAATTAAATAAAAAAAATAAATGAATTAACAAAAAAGAACAAAAAGAATGAAAAAGGACAATAAAGGAAAACAAACACAAAACAAAAACAACAAAGCACACACTTAAATTCTTTTTCACAACAACAAAACAAGCACAACAGAAAAATCACTACACAAAAACAACACTACATGAACACAACAAAAACAGTGAAAAATCAATAAATTCGCGAATTTTCTGTAAAGAAATTGAAGATTTTCCAATGAAAGTAAAAGAGCCCAAGTAGCAAATTTAGTGTACTGCTACGTAGTGAATACCATATAGGTTACTATAAAGTATTAGACACTGGGTTCAGCCACGCATACGGCACGTATTTGGACTGTTTGCCACCAAAATGCGGAATGATTTGGAACGTGTTTGCCACGGTATTGTAACTGTGTACCAAAACGTCACAGAAACGTTCCGAGAAGGTGGCAAATACGTTATTGCTACCATTGTTTCTTACCACTACAATGTTATAACTTTAGTATTTTCAACAATACATATATTATTCACTATTTATATTTTAAATAAAATTATAATAATACACAACAAGTACTTATGTGTGATGTGAAAAATACTTTTACACTTTTGTAAAATATATTTTTTCAAATTAATTTATTTTGAATTTTTTCAATTTAATTTATTAACATAATGAAACTTTATAATTTCTAGATCTTTTTCCCTATAGGTTAAATTTTCTTGCGAACAAAATTTTACGAAAAAAGTAGGTATTTTATTTCGAGAAAATGATTGCCCTTGCAAAAATAAAATAAAATAAATTTTTCATAAAATTTTTATTTTTCAAATTTTTGAAAATCTTGATATTTCCATTTATCATTGCTTTTTCTTTTGAGAAAGATAAACCATTCCATATTATTAGCTTTTCTGACCATAATTTCTTCAAAATATATGAATTTAAATTGTTTAAAAAAATTTTGAAAGTCATATAAAAATTTATTGAAGACATATTTATTATAAAAATGGCGATTTTTGATACTGCCACTTAAAAGTGTTCGTTACTTGAAAATAATACTTTATAATTCCTATTACTTTTTTTAAAGTAGCTGGTTACGTGGCACGTGACTCTATAGTGTCGTACACCACAATTATTCCACTTTATGGTTCCAAAAACTTTTATACATACTTTGTGGTGGTAAATGATACTTAATTATCCCAACTGCCACTTGATAGTTGCAGACGATACTTCATAGATCCAACTATTACTTTAAGGTGGCAAACAGTACTTTAATATAGGTATGTACATATTTTTCTGCTGCCCTCAAATTATTTTCTTTCTTCTGTTTAAATGTGTTTTGTTTTAATTTATCTCTTACTCTTCTATAAAACGTTGATGAGTGTTTAAATAGTTTTGATTTCTTAGTCTTCATGTTTATATAACTATTTAAATTTTTGATATTTTAATTTCAATCCACAAACATTTAAGTATAACTTTCAAGAAACACTGGCTATTTTAAAATGGTACATGCTCACAACAAATTGCCTATACTTTTAAGTTGTAAAATCGTGGTAACAACTGCATGGTATAAATTGTCACCAATCATAAGGTATCAAAACCTTTAGAGTTCCAATAACAAGTATTTGTTACGTGGCGAATACTGATAAAAATTCTTATTATTGTAAACTGTACGAAATACGGTTTTTAGAACGTAATTGTCATTTTAAACAAATACCAAATAATTTTACGTTACACGTAATCCACTTTTAATACGGATTTTGGTTTACTCCCAATTTCAAGTCATATAGACCCGGCGATTCGGATTTTGGATTTATTGGGTTTAATCCAAATTTTTGTATATGTACATATGTGTAACGTAAAATGCAATATGGCGGATTCTAATTTTTATGGTGCTAATTGTAGAGTGAAGAAGAAAGAAGAAAAACATGTATACTATACGTGTATCAACGTTTGCATGTATTATTTTAATCCCAATTCCAAATTTTAACCGTTTATACTTTACTTCTAATTAAATACAAAATTTGGATTTAATTCGAATTATTTTTTACGCTATAAACTAGTAAATTGTCACCTTGAGGTAACAATATAAAGTGGCAAAAACATTTCGAATACTAAGGTCAAATAACTATAAAGTAAATAAAACCTAAAGTGGTGTTTGAATCGATTTCGCCACTGAAAGGTAGTATTAGCTGAAACTTTGAACTTAAGATATATAAGGTGGCGATATTTTCGTATCAAATACGTGGCAGATATTCCTTGTAATGACCGACAACAATACAGTGACCAAAATAGTAGCAAATACGTGGCCCTAACCGTATTTTGGAGGCCAAACACTAAAGTTTGCTAAATACTACTTTAATTGCTAGTTGGGAGTTCTCTTACCTCACTAGAAATTTAACAAAGAATTTCCACAGAAAATTCGTGAATTCCACTAAACACTATAAAAAGAAACCATGAAAAAAACACCCACGATAGTTTTATTTTTAAAAGTGTCTAGTGCGGCAGTTTTTCCGAATGTTTTCTTTTTGAGATTTTTTTTTTTAAAAGTTATTCACATAATAGTTTTTTTTAGTTTTATCCTTGCACAGTTTTTTTAAATTTCAATCGTTTTTTAGTTAAAATTTTTTTTAATTACTCTTTTTTATTTTGTGCTATTTTTTTTTCCACATCAATTTTTTGACGGTCAATTGATCGTCAGTTGACGGTTAAACTGCGTTAGTATTCGTAAACATCAAAATTGATGTCATAGCTGCATCACCTCTAGATACATTTTATTTTTTGACATTTCCGAACACGTATTTGATCTGAACTTTCAAAGAAAAAAAAAATGAGTTCCCTTCCACTTATTTTTATTTTTGATATTATAACAAGCGAAAATTCTGAGGAAAGCTAGATTATAAAACATTTGCGTGATAAATTCAGACAAAAAATAAGGGCTAGAAACATTGTTGTTTCAAGTTTATTAAAAAATGAGAAAAAAAAGTAATAACAAAAGTGAAAAATTTCTATACAATAATTAAAAATTATTCAAACGATGTATTTCATAAACATTTTAGAATGAAAAAAATAACCTTTCAGGTAAAAGTTATATTGCTTTATTTTAATTTTGAAGTACATACTTACTATAATAATAGATATTACATTACATTTTTGAAGAAAAAAATTTTATTTCATTAGAAATTAAAAAGTTTTTTATTGCTACAATGGAAAATTTTTAAAACCGCCAGGCCAGCCCTGTCCCTAGATAAGTCACTTTATCTAGCATTATGGAAATTGGCCAATGGAACCTTTTTTCGAATTCTAAGCAACCGATTTGATGTTGGTATGGGAACTGCCTATACGTCATTTGTAAAAGTTATAAAAGTTATGTTTAAAAAGAAAAATATAATAAGATGGCCGAAAACAGTAAGGGAAGGAATACAAATTATGGAAGAATTTGAAAGCTTGCGAAAACATCCTTTTGTGTTGATGGCACCCATATTCCTATAACACTGAAAAAAGAAAACAGCAGAGAGATCTAATTCCTATTTTATTATCGTTTAGATCCTTCAAGGTGGCAATGGTAGGTGACATCGAAAAAATGTATCGGCAGGTATTGGTCCATCCTAAGGATCGTACTTATCAAAGAATTGTTTGGAGAACACACGAGTCACTTCCTCTAAATCAAATGTGGTTAACAACGGTAACATACGGCACATCAGCAGCACCATATTTAGCCACAAGAGCACTTAAACAGTTAACGATTGAATTTGCCAATCAATATCCATTAGCAGAGAAGGCATTAAACAACAACTTCTACATTGATGATTTTTTGGGTGGAGCTCATGATGAGAATGAAGCTATAAAACTGTATGAAGAATTGACATAATTATTACAAATACGTGGATTCCTCCTACGGAAGTGGTCATCAAATTCTACAAGTTTCATGAAGTATGTTCAACCAGATTATCAAGCCAATAACACAGTACGTATTGATGAACATCCAGGTAGCTTGAAGGTGTTGGGATTAAAATGGATCCCTGATGAAGATTGTTTCTCTTTCGACATCATTTTATCACCAAATGTGACTCCTACAAAGCGAAATATCTTATCTGAATCCAGCAAGATTTTTGACCCATTAGGACTCATTGCACCAGTGACCATATTGTTCAAAATAATTCTACAACAGCTGTGGCTAGGAAAGTTTGAATGGGATGAAACCTGCAATACAATTGGTGAAAAATGGTTAAAACTACGTGAAGAATTAATTCATCTACAACATCTACGAATTCCACGGTACATTAACATCAACGATAGTAAAATTCAATTACATGGATTTGCCGATGCATCAGAAGCTGCATATGCAGCAGTGGTGTATTGCAGAGCTGAAAACAAAAGGGGCGAAATTTTAGTGAGAATTGTTACTTCAAAGACTAAGGTATCACCAATAAAGCAAATCTCTATTCCTCGGTTGGAACTATGTGCTGCAACACTACTTGCAAAACTAATGAGTTTCGTTCAATCAACACTAGAACTTGACATAAACAACTGTTTTGCGTGGACTGATTCATCAGTAGTCCTCTCATAGTTATCATCACATCCACGAAAATGGAAAAGTTTTGTAGGTAACAGAACATCGGTCATTTTATCTGTTCTTCCACGTCCACAGTGGAATTATGTTGAGTCTTCACAAAATCCAGCTGATATCGCTTCACGTGGTATGAGGCCTACAAAAATTTTGCAATCTAGTCTTTGGTGGAGTGGTCCAAGTTGGTTGAAGGATAATTGGTTATCTTATGCATCACGAAAAAATTCAGTTGTTCAAAATTATGATACAGATACTGAAAGGCGAAGTCAATATAAGGATGTCTTTTTTGCAACCACAGAAAATAAAACACTTTCATTTCTATTTGAAAAATTTTCAAGGTTCACTAAAATAATTCGTATCATTTGCAGGTGTTTTCAATTCGTAAGATTTTCAAGGAGTGCTGAAAAGGGACTTGAAGTAAATGAAATAAGCACAACAGATATCGACAAGGCATATCGCAGTTTGATTTTATGGGTTCAATCGGAATCATTTCCACACGAAATCAAAACGTTGACTTCCTCATCAGCAGTCAACTCATCAAGTCATCTATCGTCACTCGCTCCATTTATTGATGAATCCGGAATACTACGGGTTGGTGGACGGTTGGGCCACTCATCTTTATCGTACAACACAAAGCATCCTGTAATCCTTCCAAAGAACCATATTTTCGTTACTTACTTAATCAAACATCTACACGAACAACACTTGCATGCTGGACTTTCATTACTCTTAAGCATTATCCGTCAACGGTACTGGATTCTATCCTGTAGGAATGCTGTGAAAACTATAATCAACAAATGCATCACGTGTGTTAAACAACGAGCAACCACGTCACAACAATTGATGGCACATCTGCCAAAGCCTCGAGTTGGTCTGAACAGAGCATTCGAATGTGTTGGAGTTGATTATGCAGGTCCTTTACTCCTATTGAACCGGAGAGGACGAGGTGCGAAAACAACCAAGGGTTACATCGTATTGTTTGTCTGTTTCAGTACTCGAGCTATTCATTTAGAACTTGCTGGAGATCTATCATCAGAAACGTTCATTGCATGCTTTAAACGTTTTTCATCACGTAGAGGGTTACCATCTGTACTATATTCTGATAATGGAACAAATTTTGTGGGAGCGCATAAGTATTTAAATAATCTACGTCATCAAAACATTTATCAAGAATAAAGGAATGTCAGAATTCCTATTATCCAACGAAATCAAATGGGAGTTTAACCCACCAGCTGCTCCTTATTTTGGAGGGCTTTGGGAGGCTGGTGTGAAGAGCGTTAAATCAATTCTTCATCGGACTATCGGAGATACAAAATTAACGTATGAGGAGATGAACACCTTATTGATCCAAATTGAAGGTTTACTTAACTCCAGACCTCTGCAACCAACAAGTGACGATTTATCCAGTCTTGATGTTTTAACTCCATCTCATTTCTTGATAGGACAACCAATCACTCTTCTCCCAGAACCACCATTAAATCAGTCTATTTCACTGCAAGAACGTTGGCGATTAATTCAAAACATGCACCTAAATTTTTGGAAAAGATGGCATACGGAATATCTTACCATGATGCAACAAAGACCAAAATGGCAAGGAATACGACCAAATTTGCAAATCGGCGACTTAGTAGTCATCAAGGATAAGAACTTACTACCAGCTAAATGGACAATCGGACGAGTAACAAGGACACATCCTGGTCGTGATGGACTAGTTAGAGTTGTAACGCTTCGGACAGCCACTGGTGAATTAGAGCGGCCCTGTGTAAAGCTCGTGAGATTACCTACCCTAGTAACCATGTCCAAGGAAAAATAAAAGAAAATCTGCAGAAATTTTCCATGTCCAAGGTTTAGGTCCAAGGACATATCCCACGAAGTTCTTGCGATATTGTTAAGATTGTCCTATGGTAAATGCAACGCTGTCCAAGGATTTATCTCAGTAGTATTCCAATGAAATTCCTGAGAAATTTCCACGGACAATCCAACGATAAAGTCCAAGGATTTATGTCAGAAATATTCTGATTAAATTCCTTAGATATTGCAACAGATTTCTGAGGAAAATTTCCATGGACAAGTCAATGATTTTTTGCTTATTATTTCCTTGTCAATTTTCCAGAAATATTAAAACAAGGAGCGTATACAGGAATGTATCAACCGCTACTGCGAAAAACAAAATTATAAAGGATTTCTAAATCGTAAACAGTACAACGATATAATGAAACTTATCAAAATTGCCTGCATGCGATTTAGTAATTTATTACATCTTTACTTTTCGCTACAGCAATTGAACGTCCTATAAAAATCCGATGTATTTCGAGCTAAAATATAAGTAACATATTGTAAAATAAATACATATTTTTAAAGTAATATTCATCTATTATTTATATTTAACGAAACAAAAAAAAAACAAAAAAAAAAAAACAACGAAAGCAAAAAACAAAACAATGTAAAAATAATTCATAAACAAAAATTAAATCGTACATATAGTATTTGTAATTATTTTATATTGATATTTTATTCAGAGTCCTTATTATGAGGGTGAGGATCCTCATTTTCGGTTGCACTGTCTGTTAGCACAGCCCTTTCCCTGTAAAAATTGAATGGTGTTAGTTTATTTTCTAAGCATTTATTAAGTACAATGTAGACTTACAGTTTTTCCTTCTTTTGGCGCTTTCTTTCACACTGCTTCCTTAAAGCATCCTTTAATTTGCCTAGCGTGGTTTTGAAAATATTAATGGTGGTAATTGTTGAGCTTGAGGCAAATCTTTCTGAACAAATAACATTAAATGTAAAAAGAATTGTGAATACTTTTCTAAGTAAAACTAATTAAAATGTTTGCTGTTTTCGATTCTAATAATTAATATAAATAATTAATATAAAATACTTACAATTCAATGTTTTGTACTTCTATTGCACTAATAAATTTTATAAATCCGATGCACAAAAATTTTTAAATATTTTAATTCCGCACGCACAACTTTAACAACTTATCACAACTAGAATCACTGTTGAAATGAGTAAGAATAAACTGTTACTAGTTTCGGTTAGAAAAAGAGTGGATATTTTCCTAACAAATAGGAAAAAATACGGACTTTATCCACTCATTGTCCGAGAATAAATTTTGACGGAAAAAGAGCGGATATTTTCCTAACAAAGTCCATACTGAATGGACAATGTTAGGAAATAGCTGGGACAAACTTCGAACGACCATAGGAAAAAATACGGATTTTGTCTAGATACAAAATTTTTTGGACTATATATAAACTTTTACCACAAAAAGTCCAAGGTATGTGGACAAACTGCAGACGCTGTCCGCATCTTTTATTGGACATAATCAGGACATCGGACGAATGGTTACTAGGGTATCGACTCTGATGGTTAAGATTCTCTTAACCGGGGGGAGTATGTTAGAGATTGTAACTAATTTATATACTTTCATTGCACTTCACATCTAATTGAAATTAAAATTTATATCACATAATCACCCTGTTGCATTAAACGATTAAAATTATACCCAACTTAGAAATTTAACTACAAAAGTGCAGTTAGGTCATATTGTATACATTTACCCATATAGTACATAGACTCAATCTCAGGTCATTTTTCTTGTATTTTAGTTTTTTAAATTCACTCTTGTATCGTCGTTATAATGGAATAGACTAGAGTGAGCAATATTAAAGTAAATTGTGTTGTAACTAATTAGCATGCATAATTGCATTGTAATTTAATCTTTTAAATGAAGTTACAATTTTAGTAATCAGTTTAATATAAATCAAAATAACTAAATAAAAATTTAATTAATAAATATTCAATTGTAAAACAAAATTTAAATTGTAATAAATATTTAGTTTAATAAAAACAATTTTTTTGTGAAACACCATCTTTAAGGAAAGAGGTATATTTACAACAGAGGTTAATCAACGAAAAGTTATATATAGGGATCCGACAAGGTAGTTGTGATTAATTATCAATCATTTGCCAGCCAGTTGAAGTGAACTGTAAAGATTTATTTTCAAGTGATATAAAATTGTGTGAAAGAGTTAAAATTTTGTCAAGCATGCCTCGTCAGTTGACAAGCGAAAAAAAGTCACAAATTGTAGCTTTAGCTGAAGCAGGTTTTGGAATGAGAGAAATAGGAAGGAAATTAGGATGTAGTAATGCTACTGTTCGAAAATGGGTACAACAGCATAAGAGTACTGGATCGGTGGATCGTAAAGTTCATAAAAATTGGACCAGGAAGACAACGGCAGCAACCGACCGCGTTATTGTGCTCAGAAGCTTGAGAAATCGTTCTCTAACAGCGGAGGATATCAGACAGGAACTTTCTGAAACAGAAAATTTAAATGTAGGAGTACACACTGTCCGTAGGAGGCTTCGTGAAGCTGGTTTACATACAAGGAGACCTGCTAAAAAACCACTCCTGACAAAGAAAATGCTGCGAGACCGCTTAAAATGGGCCAAGGAACACTCTAATTGGACGCTGGATGATTGGAAAAAGGTCCTGTGGTCCGACGAATCAAAATTTAACTTAAGTGGTTCGGATGGTATGGATTACGTTCGTCGTCGAAAAGTTGAGAGGTTTAGAGCTGAATGTACCAGACCAACAACACGTTCTACAGGAAGCCAAATGATTTGGGGCTAATTTTCTTTTTATGGAATAGGAAGACTGTGCTTTATAAGTGGAACGGTTAATGCAGCTTATTACAAAAATATATTGGACGAGTATATGGTCCCATCTATGGAGCACCATCTTTCAGAAGCTGACGATGTAATTTTCCAATATGATTCAGCTCCATGTCATAGGGCTCAAACTGTAAGTTTCATGTGATTTCTAACTTATGAACGCTTGACATTAAAAATGGACTCTGTATTCGTTGATTTCATTTCAGGTTTCCGATTATTTACAAAATTTAGGAGTAAGAACGCTAAGATGGCCTGGAAATAGCCCAGATTTAAACCCCATCGAAAACCTATGGAGACTGATAAAGGTAAAATTAAGGAAATACAAGCCTAAAAATTTGAAGGAGCTAAAACAAAAAATTTGGTTTGAGGAGATAAGTAATGATCTAATTCAAAATTTAACACAATCTATGCCGAACAGGATAAAAGAAGTCATAAAATCTAAAGGAGGACCAACAAAATATTAAATTTCAAACCTTAGTTATAAGAAAAAAGATTTTTTTATAATCAATTTTTATGTTATAACAATTTAATAAAGTTTTACAATGTCAAATTCATTAAATAAAAAAAATTATCATAAAAATATAAATTTTTGTTTTTTATAAAAAAAAAGGTAAAAAACCCACCTCTCGTTTACCTGAATATAATTACTAATTACATTCAGGTCATTTAGACAAAAAAAAATTGTTTTTTTAATTTGCAAAGGTATAAAATAGAACATAGATGTTTAAAAAAACCATTATCTGCAAATACTTTCATTTAACAGACATTTGAAAACGAAAATTCAGCGTAATCTGAAGTGAACAGTTTTACTTGCTCGCCACTGTATAAGAGCTGTATTACAATCCATCAGGTGAATATACTATTACAAAATATCTAATGTCAGAATTTCAGAAAAACCTTTCAAAATTCTGGCTTTTGAATAAGTTTCTATTTTAAAACAGAGCATTATATAATTGAAATTGGTATGTGAATATGTCTGTTTGCGATCGTGATGCACGATTTTTATTTTTATTCGAATGTAATTTGGCATCAGCGACAGAGATCGTTCATCATGTTTTCCATGGCTTATTCTTACATATTTCGAAATTATTCTATCTACAATTATTGTATTAATAGTTTTAACTTTTAAATAGTTCAATATTATATGCAACGATGTTTATTATTTGTTTAATTATTGTTTGCATTAATGGTAATTTAATAATTTTTTTTTTATTATCTGTATATTAAATTTTCAATATTTTCATTTCGGCTTTTTTCATTATTCCTTAATTTTTTTAATCATTAAATTTAACGTTCACAAATTGTTTAATAAAATTGAATAATTAATAATTTCTGATATAATAGAATAATAATAATAATAATATATTTTACAATGTGTATCGAGGTCCAAAGAATAAAAGATTTGGAAATTGTATAAAAGAGTTATTTTTTGGCAAAATATTAGAAACAATTAACTTTAACTTTTTATTTCTAGAATGTTATAGAAGCTTTGGAATACTTTCAAGGTTAATACAACACTTATATGGTTTGTTTCATCTCATTTTCAAATTTGTGTGACGTCACCGGTAGAACTTTTCTCCATAGAAATATAAAAGAAATATGTTTATGTACAATATTATTATATAATATATGTACAATAACAAAAGTTTAAAAAAGTTCAACTGATGACGTCAAAAAAAAGAAAAACAACTTGTACATACAAAGTTGGAACAAACCATGTGTTGAATTAACCTGGGTTTGTTCAAGTGTGTGTGTACTTGAACTTGAAAAATCATATGGTAAAAAAAATCAATAAATAGACGCTAATATCATATTTTCCTATTACTATATACCATACATAGGCGTTATTTATTGGTATTTCTAGTACTTATTATTAGGTAAAAAAAACTATATACTCGTGGATTAAAATTTTAGGCGGGCAGTAACATATTAACAAGAGAAAAAATTCTGATGCAATAATTGTATCATAATATGATGTATGTAAGTATAATTTTAATGCGATATGGCGTTACCATGAAAAACCGGTAGAATTGCAGTTATGTTATATTGAATAAAATTTGTTCAAGAAGTTTCCATATATTTTATGAAAGAAAATATACTATATGTTAAGCTGGGAATTAATTTACATAGGAAAATATATGTAGATTCGGTGTTGTTTCAATTCTTGGATATAGTATTAAAATTTAACAATATAAAATTACGACATTAGGAATTGAATAAAGAAACTTCCAGTGCGCGTGCACAACGGAATTTCATGAGCATAATCCATTTGGATACAACTAATGGAGATTAGTAATTTACTAGTAGAAAATTATGAAAAAAAAAAATCAACTTTAATTATGGATTAAATGACTCTCATCTACAACCATCTATCCACAAATCCATCTACAGCACAAAAAAATAATTGACCATGGGAATACAATCAATTTGCTGTCGCAATAAACTAAATTTGAATTATATAAATTTTATTATTTTCTTAATTTTCACAGATTCAGGATTTTTGCTTGTCTCAGAATTAAATCAAAAATAATTTAAAGCATAAAACATAAAAAGAAGAAATAAAAATCCATTACAAACCCTTGTATATTAAATTTTTTTTCTTTGTTAATTAGATTCACATTCCATAATCGGTACCAACAGACAAATTCTGAAGATTCATTCAAACAGTAGAGGTATAGCAATATTTATTATTTATCTATTAATTATAGCCCACATATTTTAAACAATGTGACTCTTTACAATTAATACATTTACTTATATATAGTTACAAAATGATAATTAAGAATTAAGAGAACACATGATCATAATAGAAAGATAATAAAAAAATAGTATGATAATGAACATAATTATTTAATTGTATATGTATATGTATGTGTATATGTACACCCTGCGCCAAAAAAATGTTCGAGGTGGAAAAAAAGGAAAAATTGATACGTTTCATAGTATTTCGCACCCATATTATATTTTTTATGAAAAAGAGGCTTATTATTAATTAATTAGAATCTTCTTCATTACAAAAAAATGTGTTCAAGCATAATCAACACAAAATAAAATTAATTTTAGCCATTAAACAACTTGTGATCCATTTATCGTTATATTTCAGTGAAATACCGATCAGACTATAAAATTAAGTTATATAATTTTATTGTTAAAAATGAGTTCATATATATACATGAACATGTTTTATTTACACTTAAGTTATAAATTAAATCAAAAACGAATGAGATCTAAAAAAAATTACTGGTATGTAATTTATTTTAAAATAATTAGTAATGAATTGCTCCGCCTTTAGCTTTTATGACGGCCTCGATTCTCTTTGGCATCGATTTATATAAATTTTTCAAGTACGTAGGAGTAATTTCATCGTACCAGATATTTTCAAGGTTTGTTTTTTATTCTACAATGGTTTTTGGCTTCTTCTGCCTAACTGTTTTTCCCATATGTGCCCAAACATTTTCAATTATATTGAGGCCGGGACTGTTACCTGGCCATGGTAAGGACTGAATGCCGAGAAATTCTTTGTATTCTTTTATCTACAATAAAAACCAAATCACAAATTATTAATAATGCAACCAATTTCATTCCAGCTATAATCTTTACTTACCGATTTGGCTCGATGGCATGGAGCCGAATCATCCTGAAATACGGGTTCTTCTATGTCCACACTTAGCTCCTCTATACAGGGAACAACTTCTTCGTCGATGATTGTGCGGTATTTACCAGCATTCACTGACCCTTCGACAAAAATTAAATGACCTACACCTCGTGAAGTAACACACCCTTACACCATAACACTTGCTGAATGCCTAACAGTTGGTGCAAGGCAGTCATCCCGGTAGCGTTCACCTTTTCTTCTTCTAACTGTGGTCAACCCATCGGGTCCTAACAGGTTGAACTTAGACTCATCTAAGAATATAACTCGTTCCCAATCTGCTACAGTCCAAGATTTTCTTTCTTTAGTCCAGCTGACTCTTTTTTCTTTCATGCTCTTGGTAAACAGAGGCTTTTTCGCTGGTCGTAAAACCGAGTTCATTTAATGGATCGTTCCTACACTAACAGAGCATGAAGTTGCTTCCTCTATCTTCACTTTAAACTGTGCTGCTGAATCAAAACGATTTTCTAGCGCAAATCTTTTTAAAAGTATGTCAATTCGCTCGGAAGTCACTTTTTTCCTACCACTACCGCTTTTTCGTTCTAAACTTATATTATTTTCATATTTTTTCCAAAAATTTCTGACTGCAGTCTCTGAACAATTAATTACTCTACCTATAGCACAGTTAGACTTTTTTAGTTCCTTTAAAGCCACTATTTTTGCTTTTTCCTCCATATTTAGTTTTTTAGTTTTAACCATTTTTTTTTTCCACTTTTTCACTTTATTAACTTTTTTCAACACAACAATTCTAACCAATATATAGCTAGCGACATAGAAAAGTGCGGACTGCTAATTTTTATACATTTTCAAAAACAAATGTCCTTTGCGTTCATTTTATAATTTATAATGTTGGGTTTGTTTTGCATCTATAATAGGATCTGTCCCTCTGCACCATATATAAAGTCCCGAAAGATTTATTCTTCATTATTTAGTTAGTAAAATTTGAAGAGTAATTTTTAATATAAAAAAAGTAAAGTAAAATGTGTGGCAAAAAACAGTGTGTGTGTCAGTGTTGGATAGCAACATAAAATAATTAAAATTTCGATAAATTTACCTAAATATGCATAATTACTTATTATATTGTAGTTTATATTGTTTTTATTTTTTATATAAGTCAGCATTATTATTTTCATTATTCTTTTCATTTATTAATATAATACTCGTATAACACACGTCAGCACTTTAATCATCGCAATTTTATGTGACAATAATATAATGTAAGTAATTATAACAAGTTCAAGGTCGAGTTCATTCACTTCTTGTATGCAACGTAATTACTAATCATTAATGAATTATTGTATATTTAGCAGAAAGCAAAATTTTTGTATAAATAGAGAATGATTTTTAAATAAAGATTATTGATTGTTTTGGTATCCATTCAATCAGTGTTTCTATTCAGAATTAGGAAACCTAGTTCTTTTTAATTATCTAACGACTATAATTCTACTAGTACAACATCAGAGTTAGCGAAACCTAAATCTGATTCTGGTAGAATTTATATAGCCTACTAAAAATTGGTGACCCCAAATTAAATTTGAATACGCTACCGGTGGAATTGAATTAAAGAATATTAATATAACAAATTGTAATGGAAGCTGCAGCCGCATCTGAGATAATTTTAGGCCAAGAAATCGAAAAAATTTCACATTCATACGAACAAGAATCGCCAGATAAAAAGACGTTGGCCTATCTTAAACAAAAATTATTTGTTTTAGAAGGTACATGGAAAAAATTTGAACAAGGTGATCTTAATTTTAAGACGAATTTTCCTGATTGGGCCACACATAGCTATTCTTCAACGCATTATTTTATTAACGTACAAAATGTGTATGAAAAGGTAAAAACTGAAATCTGCAAACTCATCAGATCAGTTGAATCGCATGAGGAAAAAGAAAATTTTGATACAATTCAAATGAATACTTCAGACAATAATTCTGAAAAAATTGATACAAAATCAAAACAAATACATTTCAAGCTTGAATTATTTGATAAGAAAAATCAAAATGAATACGGAAGTTCAATCGATTGATTATTATGCATTAAAAGAAAAAACATTATCAGAACATTGGAATGAAATTGAAATAATTCATACAAAAGTCTGGGATCTAGTACCAGATCCACAAGATTATGGGTATAACAATGAGAATTATTTTGAGATTAGAGAAAATTATCAAGAAGTCATGATAAAATTAACATCTAAAAAGGACAAATTTGTTCAGCCGCAAACACTACGCAAACCACAAATCACGCTGAGTATATAACTAGAATACCGAAAATACGAAAATTTGACGGAAATTATCTCAAATGGAGACAATTTTACGATTTGTTTAATTAAATGGTACACTCGCAACCTCTTTCGCATGCCCAGAAAATGTTTTATATAAAATCGAATTTTAGCGGAGAGGCGGAAAGATTGATAAGACACATTAGCATATCTGATGATAATTATCCTTCAACATGGGAAATATCAAAAAATAGATATGAAAATAAAAGATTATTATTAGTCACAGCACTTCTTGAAAAACTATGTACGCAAGCAAATATTTCCAGCGAATCAAGCCAACAAGTTAAGGTGCTCCATGACACCACTAAGGAATGCATAATGGGCTTAGAAAGTTTAGGGATCCTAGTATATGATCATTGGGATCCAATAATTCTACATATTGTGGCTAAAAAATTGGATAGAGAGACACGTACATTGTATGAGCAATCTTTAAAATCACCTAGAGAGCTACAACCACTAAAAAACTTCGAAGTTTCTAGAAGTTCGTTTTCAATCTCTAGAGGCAAATTCAGAATTTAACAAACCAGAAAAAATTGATATGCTAATTGGAGCTGAATTATATGCCGAAATTTTGACATCTGGGCAATTAAAACTTAGTAAGGACGTACCTTTATTACAAAATACTAACTTAGGATGAGTAGTTCTAGGCAAGGCCATCAGCAATACAATTCCGTTTTGTGGATTAAATAACATTGAATTGGACAATTAATTGCAAAAATTTTGGGAGGTGGAAGAATGCATAGCCCCTGATGTTGTAAGTGCTTCAGATAAACGATGCGAGGAATTCTTTAAATCAACAACATACAGAAATGAGAATGATAGATTTGTTGTAAACTTACCAATCCCCACTGATCCAACACTGCTGGGTAACTTATTTAACATGGCTTATAGGAGATTTTTGAACTTGGAAAAGAAATTATCAAAAGATCCTGAATTGTATGTCCAGTATACACAATTTTTGAATAAATACATTCAAAAGGGTCAAATGAAGGAAATTAGTTATCACGAAATACCAGCAACTCATTATTTTTTACCGCATCACTGTGTATTAAAGCCTTCAAGCAGTACTACAAAGTTAAGAGTAGTATTTGACAGGTCGGCAAAAACTACAAGAAATTTATCTCTAAACGACTTAATGTTGACCGGTCCAAAGGTGCAGGATGATTTATTTGACATCATACTAAGATTTCGTACATATAAGTATGTATTCACCGCGGACATTGCACAAATGTATCGTCAAATATTACTCAATGAGAAAGATAGAAATCTTCAGTTAATAATGTGGAGAGATAATAAGAATGACAAATTAAAATATTATCGGTTATGCACAGTGACCTACGGCACAAGATCAGCACCATACCTTGCTACAAGATGCTTAGAATAACTTACTGTTGAAGAGGCTATAAAATTACCACTAGCAGCTCGTATAATAAATGACTTTTACGTTGATGACATTATTTCAGGTGGCAATACCTTAGCAGAAACTATGAAAATGCAAGCTATGTTGATATTAGAATAGAATTCGAGTTAGCTAGCAACGTCAATATTCCTAACAATACTGGAGGATTTTGTTTACTACTACATGATCGAATAATTGAGTACAATCCACTGAATGGAGAGGTTAGAAAACTGATATAAATGAGACTATAATATAGAAATTTATTTTGTATTTCAAAGAACTTGTGAGAGGATACACATATATCATAAAATGTTTAATAAAATTATTATCGATGTTCAAGGTTTTAAAGACTATTTTTATAACTTTATTGTTAAAGAACTTGCTATTTCTTTCAACACGCGTGAATTTCAAGTGTTCATTAAAAAGCCACCGTTTATTTTTTCACGTTTAACAACAAAAGAGAAGAAACAAGTGAATTGCTTATATAAAAATCATCATGGTTTAACTTGAAATGAAGGATCAATATCTTTTCATAGTGTTAAAAAATTTCTTCGATCAAATCTGAGAAATGCTAAAGTATATGTAAAAGGTAATGAATAAAGAAAATAAATTAGTAATATACTTGAACATAAGATTGAAGTATACGATTTAGAAGAAGAAGAAGAATGTCCGAATTTCACAACATTGCTTCAAAACCATCCAAATGTTTTACGTTGTAATATACATAGAGGATACTGTGCTTTAGAAAATGTATGTCTTCTAAGAAATTTTCTTAATGTAAAATTGAATGAAAAAGTATAAAAACTTTATTTAGATAAATAAAACCAATAGTATTTGCTTTTTATTAACAAATGTTTTTTTATTTTATTTTTTCTTCAGTTTTTTTATTCTAAACTTATTCTAAAATGACCCCATGCATATATAATAACACCATCTTCTCTAATATATCTCTTATCATCTATATAACTTCAAGCTACTTTATTCAAGTTTTGAGTATATATTTTATGAATATAAGATCTAAATACTAACATACATATTACCATTAAATAATTGTTTCTTATAAGGTGCGTTTCATATTTATAACGTCACCTGAAATTTTCAAATTTCTTGAAAACTATTGGTTCCAGGTAAAAATGATGTTTGAGAGAAAAGATAAGCAAGGTAAAGGAAAACAACCAAATGTGTTTGTTTAGCCTATTACGTCATTATTTACCTGTTGACACGAAAATGCACTTTTAAGGTGTTTCATAATTATAACGTCACTTGTATTGTTTAAATAAAATAATAATTTATTTTAAGAAATCCTTATGACTAACATATTTTACTTAAATCTAATTTTCTATAGATGCTCCTTGTTTTTTAATTACTTCAAATATACGGTTTTTCATACTACCAATAAGACTTTTTATTAATGTGGAGTCAATGGTGCTCCACTCATCTAAAATTGCCGTTTTTAACCCTTAAATTTGGCCAGGATATTCCTTGCAGAGTCTAATTTTATGTGAACTTTTAACTGTGAAGATCCGTTCACTAGGGCAAAAGTTATAGGGTAAAATACAAAACAAGTCATTTTTCGAAAAAAAAACTTTTTTTTACCTTATATGGAGCCCTTCTCAATTCGTACTGTTAAAGGTCATCTGAAAATAAAAATAAGAAAATTATAGGTTATGTTTTGTATAAAGACATACCTTTATTTACGATGACTTCAACATACCATACCTTGGTTTTTGTGGTGAATCTAAATGTGAAAAAAAATTTAAATTATTAAAAATTAACAAAAGATTAATGAAAATCAATTTATTCACTTACCTTTGAAAATTCTTGATACAAATTTTCAGCGCACTTTAAAAACTTGTTCAATAAAACTTTAGCTAAAAACTATTAAAAACCAAACAACAAAAGGTAAACAAAATTTATATGTCAAAATAACAAAGAAAATTGAAGATGGCTGACTGGTACAAGAAAAATGGTACATGAAAATACGGTATCAAATTGGCAGAACAATAGACCCCAAATTGTATATAAACTCGGTACTGGTCAGCAATCTTCACTTCTGATTAGGGTATTGACCTAATTGGAAGTCGGTAATTAACATTTCAAAATCTCTTGGATATTGACCAGAGACTTGAACTTAGGGATCTTGTGTAAGTATTGATTACACAAGTATTTTTTTTGAGCTTCTCCGCATTTCTATCTCTTGGGTATTGACCGAGAGATAGAAATTTCTTACAACACTTAGTGCATTTTCTATCTTTGGGGTATTGACCTAAAGATAGCAAATTTAACTTAACTTGGTAATTTTCAGTCTTCTGGGTACTGACCAGAAGATAGAAAATTTGTAGGGCATTTTACTTGGACCATAAGTGGAAGTTGTCAAGTTCAACGTGAATTCAGTTCTTTGGGTATTGACCAAGAACTGGAAACTTTGCTTGAACTTGTTCAATTTTGACTTAACAAAATCTGTTTCTCACTAATTGACATAAAATCTTCTTACTACGAACTTAACTTAGAAGAAAAACCGATAGCATTTTTCTAATAAGTTAAGAAAGAAGACATTTGCTTTACTACGAATTTAACTTAGCAGAAAATTTAACATTTTCTGATAAGTTAAAGAAAGAAGATAGTTCTTTTCTACGATTTTGACTTTGAGGAAAATTAATTTTCCAATACAAGTCAAAGAAGAAACTCAAGTTCGTTTTCTACGATTTCAACTTCAAAAAGTTGAAGAACGAAATTAAAAATTTTTACAAGTTAATTGTGAGAAACTTTTAATCATTTCTATAAAATAACAACACAATTTCCTTTTTATCAAAAAATCTCTAAGTTATTTATTGGATTACGTTTCATCAAGTTTAATTGGGCCTTATAAATCCCTAAGTTGAAACTCAACCTAATTGAAAACAAGTAGCTCACCTTTTAACTTATAATTCAAACGAAAAAATCTTACTTCTTCACTGATTGCGACTCACTTGTCAAAATAATTGACTGTCAATTTCAGCTCACTACAAATCTCAGTTATCACTTATATTACGCGTGGCTCACTTGCCCAAGTGATAACTTACTGCAAGTAAACAATTATGTCATCACTTTAAATTTGGCTCACATTGTCAAACTCGGATCGATCAAATTGGAAACGAATACCAATAATATAAATCATACTGAGAATTGTTTTGTTATTGTCAGCAAACTAACACTGAATTTGTTGTTAAGTGTCGTATATAACGAACCTTTAATTTAAATTTCCATATTCTTTTTGAATTTCTTTACAGGAATAAACACACAGAAGTCGACAATTTGAACCTTAATTAATTTGATTTGAATTAATATTTTTTTCTCAAATCTTTAAACTTTTATTTCAAATTTATTTTTTGAATTTAATCAATAATTTCTTTTCATTTTTTTATTTTTGTATATAATCTTGTATAAAATAAGAATTTTTTTTTATTCATTTATAATTAATTTTGTTCAAATTAATAATTTTTTTTATATAATTTGTTTGATATTTTAGTTGATTTAAATTTTGGATTGTTAGTTGTAAGTTGTTAAAAGAAAAAATAAATAAAGGAAAAAATATTTTTGAACTTTAAGCTTTGCGTTTTTTTCTTTCAAAAGCCCTAATTCTTTTATTCATATATCCACATATTTCACTGCAACACATATCAAATTCATTGTGAGTTATTTAAAAGATTCGTTTGAACATTAAATAACTCACAGTATTTTCACGTACCCTGACTCTTAAAAAAAAGGTGCATTTCAATTTCTGAAGTATTTTCTGACCTATTGCATTTTATTTGACTCAAATCGGTGTAATACAGTGCGAGCTACAAGAGTTCAAAGTTATACATAAGGCAAGTCACATATTTTTCATATTTTTTTCATACAAAATAAAAAACTTTGGAAAAATATGTAACTTGCTAAATTTGTCAACATTTTTCATCGTTTTACCGTATACAGGATTATTCAACAACTTAAAAAAGTTCTTTTCAAAAGTAATTTTTGCAAGAGTACGATAGTGAGTGTTCAAATCAATATATTTTTTCAACCAACATGATTGTTTAAATTGTAGTGCTCTGTGAATTTCAACTAATTTCAAACCGTGTTTTAAACATTGCTGAAGATTTTTATAGTGAATTATATAATTCGTTTTTACTGTTAAATCTGTAATTAGTTTGTTGAATTTTGATTCTGGACTTTTTTTATTTTGAACACAAAACGGTAAATCATTGTGTAAATCATGAAGAGATTCAGTATATTCCAAATCTATTTCTAAAATATAACCCGTATCTGAGTTCTCTGTAATATTAGGAATATCTATGTTTTCAACGTTTTATACCCATTGAAAATAAGAATACGGTAAAGGCTGTGACATAGCCCAACCGTATAAATTATTAGCATCAACATACATTATATATGAAGATGGTTTATTTTCATCGAAATTACTCATGTATTTGTTATTTGCTGTAGAATGTCTATGCGAACATTGAGTAATTCTACCACGGATACCTTTTTTAATAAAATTATACATATTTATATCAGTGAATAATTCAAGATTTATTCCAATATATTGTTGCAATTTTGGAGAACACCTAAAATAGACAAAATAAAAATTGCATTGGTAAACGTAATTAAAATTAGATTGAAAAGAAATTACCTTTTGATCAGTTCCAACGCAGTATCCCATCGTCCTATTTGCCTGGAAGGAAAGGATAATTAATACACCAATAATAATCAAATAATTAAATAATAAATTTAAACTTGATGACAACGGGCTGTAAATGAAAGGAACTTCCAATTAAACACCAAATTTTAATAGAATCGGTGCCCAAACCAGAAACCCCTATTAAACACAACCCAATCCTGGAAAAAAAAGGAAAATGATTAAAATGATTAAATTAAATAAAAAGAAAAAAAGGAAAAGGACAATAAACGGAAGCAAACACAAAACAAAAACAACAAAGCACACACGTAAATTCTTTCACACAACAACAAACAGCAAGCACAATGAAAAATCACTACACAAAAACAACACTACACGAACACAACAAAAACGATGAAAAATCAATAAATTCGCGAATTTTCTGTAAAGAAAGTTGAAGATTTTCCAGTGAGAGTAAAAGAATTTTCTCACCTCACTGGAAATCTAACAAAGAATTTCCAAAGAAAATTCGCGAATTTTGAAAAACACTATAAAAGAAAGACCACCAAAAACACCCACAGTAGTTTTTTTACAAGTGTTCAGTGCGGTAGTTCCCGAGTGTTTTTCTCTTAGCGATTTTTGCAAATTTTCACAGTGTCACAGTTTTTTTTATTTTCACATAATTTTTCTTACATAATTTTTTTTTAGTTTCATAGTTTTTCTTTAGTTTCAGTTTTTTATATAACACTTTTTCTTTTTGTTAATCTTTTTTTTTATAAATAGTAGTTTTTTTTCACAATTTTTTTTTTCTCTTCAATTTTTTTTACGCCACTTAATTTTTCACTTCACAGGTACGTTAATTTTTTTTTATTTTTTTTCTTTCTTTCTTTATTTTCTTTTAAATTTCACGTTTCACTTTCACTTCTACTTACCCCTTTCCACATTTTTTCACTTTCACTTTCTTTGACACATTTTTTCCATTATCTTATTTTCCACATTTTTTTTTATTCATTTCAACTCTCACTTTCAATTTTTTTTTTACACAAAATTCTTACCTATTCCTCTTCACAATTTCTTTTTCCTTCTTCACATTATTTTTTTTTATCTTTTCCACTTTTTCCTTTTCACTTTTTTATTATTATTAAATTTTTTTTTTTTATTCATTTTTTTTTATATCCTTATCATTTACTTTTAAATTATTATTTTTTTAAAATTTTCACCCGCGACGTACTTAAACATTAAATTACAGGTTAGTTCACGCGATAAACTTTTGTTTACATTTTCCCCGGCCATATATTAAAACATTTATCCGTCAAAAATCCCAGGGTTGTCACAGCGTCGAAATTTGTGATTAACTTGATTTAAAAATTTATCAGGGTTGCCTTCTCATAAATTCCATATTCTTCACTTCTTCACTTCTACACACGTTTTTTTTGTCGTCTATTTTTCCTACTGAGCTCACTTCATTTACTTTCTCACAATTTCATTTTATAATTAGAATTTTTTTCCTCTTATAATAAGCTCCATTTTCTTATTCTTCTGTTTTTTTTTTATTTTTATAATTATTAAATTTTTGTATTCAGTTCCATTTTCTTCTTCTTCTTTTTTTTTTACTTTTATAATCAGCTCTATTTTCTTCTTCTTCTTTTTTTACTTTTATAATTATTAAATTATTTTTAACTCAGTTCCGCCTTCTTCTTTTATTTTATTTTTTGTTTACATTAAGTTTTCCCCCTTTTTCCGCCATTTTTTTATAGTTACGCAATTTTTTTTGTTTTTGTTATTCGATTACTTTTTTTTTTCTTCACTCAAATTTAAATTGTATAATTAAAATTGTAAATTCTTACTTTTTTTGTTTTTTTTTTAAATTTTTTTTCTCCCTTTCTTTTAATAAATAATAAAAAAATTTTGTTTAAACTATAAAAATTGAGTTTTATTTCATTTTATTACAGCTTTGCCCCTTTACCTACATCCTCTTTGCTTTTTGTCTTTTTCAAAATCCCTCTCGGACGCCTTATTTTTTTTCTTTTCTTTCTTTAACCTTTTTTTGTAAAGTCTTTTCCTCTCTCTTGGGGAATTCTTATTTTTCCTTTCTGCTCAAAAGGCCAATTCTGTAATATTGGTATCAGGTGTGGGGTGCGATCGGTTTTCGAAAAAAAACCTCTCTACAAATACTATAACTTCGTTGTCGTAATAAAGCCTAACTTTTTGCTGCTCTTCTTGTTAATCTCGTTAATTTTCACGTCCATAGGAAACGAAAATGTCTAGTAATAGTTTAGACGCGGGAGATCACCCATTTGCGGCCTTCACAAATGCGCTGTCCGACCTCACGGAACAAATAAGACGGATGTCGTCCCAGTTCCTGCAAACGCAGCAGCTGGTGAACAACACAGTTTTACCACGTCTAGAGGCTTTGGAAAACGCTAATAACGCACTAGTGGCCCAGCGACCACAAGGCTCCACAACCTTTCAGAGCTGGCGAATTTACCTACGCCACCTTCCATTTATTTATCATTAGAAGCGACGGCCAGGGTGAAGTCTTCTTTCACAAAGAGGACCTCATGGTGAACAGAGCGTCCAGCTGGAACCCGAAGGAAGGAAATCTTATAACCTTCGAGGTAAAAGCGACCAACAAAACTCCTCGAGCAGTGAAGATTTTGAAAGTTAGCTTGCCACAACCCGAAGCCTTCCCAGCTGCTGCCAGACCCTCCCCGCCTACGAATCCTTCGACGTCGTTAAACTGCCTGCCACTGAGCCAGTAGGGCCTTCCTCAGTGGCGATAAGTGGCCCTGTTTTAAAAATCACAGTCGCTGAAGTATCCAACAACCTGAGGATACCTGGTAAAATCAACGGAGACGACTGCAGGATAACGATAGATACAGGTGCCACGCAGACCGTAATCCATCCTGCTTTGCTCTAGCACGACTGCGAACTCTTACCATCCTCTGCAGTCATCCAAAGCGTAACAAGTGAGATTTCTCCTGTAAAAGGAAAAGCTGCTGTCCTAATTTTCTTTCAAGGCTTTTCCTTTGACCATATCGTTTATGTAGCCGATATACACGACGAGTGTATATTAGGAATGGACTTTCTGAAACGCTTCAGGTGCATCCTCGACTTCAGAAAGAATACGTTTCAGGTAGACAACGTGACGATCCCGTTGGAGACTGAGAAGCCCTTGCCTGCGATTAATTGTAGGAAAATCGAGTTGAACTTTCCGCACCCTCAAAATCGCATTACTTTCCAAGGCAAACTAAATGAAGAGGTCGTACCCTTCCCAGATCACATCCCTTCTATCTCTCCTGATCCGGAAGAGTCCAACTCTTCTACTTCTACTGAACACGAACTCTTTCCAGCTCACTCCTACCTTTCTCCTATCGAACTGGACAGGTTCAACGCCCTTCCTACTTCTGCCCTCCTTGAAAGTCTTGCTGGTGGGAACTGGGAACACTTTCTGGATTACCCTTCTCCTGCCCCTTCTGATCCAGAGGTGCTCATCCAATTTACTGAACCTGCGAGCGAACCTTTTCCAGCTTACCTCTGCCTTCCTTTTACCAGACTGCACAGTGGGGAATTTTACTCAAAAAATGCCCTAAATTGTCATATTTCGAAAGTATGAGTAGAAGTTTTTCAGTTTGTGTTTATTATTAAGAGTATCCTGGAATATTTAAATTCAAATTTATAAATTGTCCTTTTGAACTCAGAAAGAATATACGAGCCCTAGAACTGTGTAATTAGTTCATTTTTTGAAAAAGTCTCTAGAAAATATATTATTAGTACCTACTAAAAATATTATGATATGTTTTTAAAAAATAATGAATAGGAAATAATGAGTCACACCTTATTACCTTTCTAATGCTGCAATTGGTTAAATCATAAAAAATATTTAGTCCGAGAAAAAAAATATAAATTTAGCTAAAATTTTAACATATGTAAATATTTCAAAAGGCTTTTAAAAAAACACATCCTTGTCCATCCAAGATCTCCTCAGATTTACTACAAAGGACATCTATATTATATAATAAAAAAAGACTCATCCGCATCTTTCCGCCTCTGGACATAATTCGTCCTTAAGTACCTGAAGATAGAGTTTTCAGTAAAAAAATGCGTCAACTTATTTCAAAATACTTAAGTTTTAAATGCATTGTAAGTATATGTGAAGTAATTAATATAAAATTTTATGTAGTTTTCCCTTCTCCATCGATTATCATACTTTTAAATCTAATATTTTTGCTATATAAACCTTTAATTTTAAATTAGAATAACGCATTTTAAAATTTTAAAATTGTAAGGTCAAAGTAAATCAAAGCGACTTTAAAATAAATATATTTTAAAATTATTGTTATATATTTGTAAAAAGTTTAAAAAAAATATTAAAATGTTAGTGACATCAAATGTTAAAAGAATTGACTTAATCGAAAAGTTTTTCGGAAATAATAATAATTCTAAAGAAGCCTGTGAAATGTGTGTAGATTTTATAGTACAAACTTTAGACAACAATACAAACTTAAGTGAAAAAAATAAAGAAGATGTGAAAAAACAATTATTGAAAAGTGTTAAAGTTGTTTATTATACGTATTTTAAATTACTTAGACAAAATCAGTACAAACATGAAAGACTTTTGTACAAGTATGAAAAATGGTTAAATTCGTATATAAAAGTGCCAACTATCTTGCAACATTCAACGGCTTCAACATCTTCGAATGTAGGGCGACCCGCAAAACAATTTGAGCTTCAATCTAAAAAAACACGGCAAAAAGAATCCCTTAATTTGAGCCGTGTCGCAAACAACGACCCCTTCAAGCTTTTATTAGCAGCACATAAAGCAGCAAAAAAGAAAGACTTGAAAAACCTTGTTTCGGTCATTATGTATTTGCTCCTGTCCAAGAAGAACTCATCTGAAATTAATAGTTATATTAAAAATAAAAAAGATGTGATTAAAAAAAAACCGGAACAGGCATTGTGTTTAGCGTTACAAAGTTCCTTATCAAAAAGACAATATAAAGATATTGTGGAATTCACTAAAAGTTCAAACTGTGATATATATCCTATCTACAAGCTTGTTACTCAAGCTAAGCTGGCTTGCAGACCTCAAAATGTAGTGTTTACTGAAACAGTTGCTGAAGTTCCCATACAAGAACTTTTAAATCACACTACAAAACGAATTCTTAGCGTTCAAAATGAAGTCATTAATTCTTTATGTTTGAACAAGAAAAAAATAAAACTAACCCTGTTTTGCTCTTGGGGAATGGATGGCTGCACAGGGTTTTCTAATTATAACCAAAAAGTTAATTATTTTGATGAAGATAATAATTACAGTGATTCAAACTTATTTATAACAACATTAAATCCTTTACGTTTATGTGATGCTTCAAATAATAAAGTAATAGTGTGAAATAATAAAATACCTCAATCCGTTCGATTTTGTAGACCAATTAAAATGAAATTTATAAAAGAAAGCACAGAACTCATAAAGAATGAAAAACAGAACTTTGATCAACAAATTGAAAATCTAGTTAATTATAACTACATTACAAGTGATGGTTGTGAGATTAATGTGAAATTTAATCTAACATTTTCAATGATTGATGGAAAAGTATTAGCAGCAGTAACTGACACAAAATCAAGTCAAGTTTGTCCAATATGTAAGTGCACTCCGAAAGATTTTAATGACATAAATAAAATAGAAAAAGACTCTTTTGTAAGTGATACTGGAGCGCTATCTTACGGTATTCAACCACTCCATATGTGGATTCGATGTTTTGAATTGTGTTTACATTTAAGCTATAGACTTTCATTTAAAAAATGGCAAGTTAAAAAAGAATTTAAAGAAATTTTTATGGAAAGAAAACAACACATACAAAGCTAATTAAAGAGTAAAATGGGACTAATTGTCGATCAGCCTTGTTCAAGCGGAAGTGGAACTTCTAACACGGGAAATGTAGCTTGTACAGCATTCTCAAATGCAGAACAATTTGCAAATATTCTTGGACTGGAATATGAACTTATTTCGAGGCTCAAAACACTTCTTATTGTAATTTTATCACATTTTATGATCAATTCTGCGAAATTTCAATCTTTTTGCCGTCAAACAGCTATATATTATGTGAAAACTTATGGTTGGTTTTACATGCCTGTTTCGTTACATAAGGTAAAAAAACACGCACAATGTACTTTGGATATTTAATATTTTTATAATATATGATACATAATTTCAGCTCTTGATTCATGGATATGAGATTAGCCTCTACGCGCCACTGCCACTTGGAGTCCTAGGGGAAGAGTGCTCCGAAGCACGAAATAAATTTTATAAAAGTGATCAGAAATATCACGCAAGAAAATCCAGCAGAACACAAAATTTAATGGACATGTTCAACAGAGTAATGGATTCCTCCGAACCTGTCATCTCCTCTTTAAAAATTTGAAGTAAATTCTTAAGCTGAAATAGATTAAAAATTCCCCAAGAAGCTCTGACATTATTAGAAGAACCGAATGAAGCTCATACTGAAGCAGATGACGAACGAACGATGGAAATTGAGGAAGCTTTACCAGAGTTAAGTTTTGTAGAACTAAAAGGCGAAATAAGTTAAAAAATAGTTCTAAGAATATTGTTACATATTCTATTTATATTATTGTTTAATAAATTTTGTTCACATTAGTTAATAAAAATAATTTGTAGAGTAAAAAATTATTTTTTTATATTACGTTCCATTTAAATTTCATCATGTCCATAAACCACTTCTACTCAACGGATTTTTAAAAAAATTGGCACATAAGTTTCTTTCCATACAATAGACAAACCTACGAAGTTTCATCAAAATCGGGCAATAAATGAATAAAGTGCATTTTTTAGGTCAAATTCCCCACTGTGGACTGGAAAGGTTCCAACTTACTTTTTCATTCGTCAGAATTAGGTGTGAAAGGTTCAGATACCTCTCAAGCCAAGTCCGCCTACACTACGATGGGCTCGAATTCACTCGAACTGTTTCCTACTTCTTGCAAGCGCCTTCGACAACTGTCCCTCAGTTAACCCACCACTTTCAACGTTGCTACCAGCCTCTACAGATGTCCATTTCTAATATAAGTGAGCTACCAAACGAAATTCAAAACCTATTCAACTCCTCTAGCGACGGTTCAGACCCAGGTCAAAGGAAAGTCCTCTGGAAACTTTTAGCAGACTTTTCCGATGTGTTCTCCACTTCCAGCACCGACATCGGCCGTACGATTCTAAAACATCGAATCGACACTGGTGCTGCGAGGCCTATTAAACAGCAACCACGGAGAATACCCCTGTTTCGCCGTATGGAAGCAGAGAAATTGATTGCAGAAATGCTGGAGCAAGGAGTTATTCGACCGTCTACTAGCCCCTGGAGCTCTCCGGTGGTACTTGTGCCAAAAAGGATGGATCGCTTCGGTTCTGTGTGGATTATCGAAAGCTCAATGACGTCACCAAAAAAGACTCCTACCCCCTACCCCGCATCGACCTTACCTTGAAAGCCCTTGGTAGTTCCTCCTGGTTCGCTTCTTTAGATTTGGTGTCGGGATACTTCCAAGTGTAAATGCACCCAGAGGACTGAGAAAAAACCGCTTTTAGTATAGGTTCCGGCTTATACGAGTTTAACGTTATGCCCTTTGGTCTAACCAACGCCCCAGCTACTTTTCAGCGGCTGATGGAAATTGTACTGAGAGATGTCCCTTATACGGTCACTTTAGGTTATTTGGATGATCTTTTGGTACACGCTACATCACACAGATGCAAGTCACCTGGCGCGGGGAGCAGTTCTTTCACAAGTACAAAACGGCCAAGAGCGCGTTATAGAGTATTACCGCAAAACGTTCAGTCGCCCCGAAAGAAACTACTGTGTAACGCGAAAAGAACTGCTCGCTGTCGTCAAAGCCATTTCACATTTCCGACCATACTTGCTCGGTAAAGCTTTTCTTCTACGAACGGACCACGCCTCGCTTCGTTGGCTCATGAACTTTAAGGAACCTGAAGGACAAATTGCTCGCTGGATTGAGAGGCTACAAGAGTTCAACTTTGAAATCCAACATCGACCAGGAAAAAGCCATGGCAACGCCGATGCAATGTCACGACGACCGTCTGAATCCGTCTCCTGCAGCTACTGCCATCGCCTCGAGGAAAAGGAAAGTGTCGCAGTCAGGTTGCTTCAGGTTTTAGAAGACATGTCACGCCTACAGGACAGAGATGATTGCTTAGCACAGGTGAAACGTTGGTTGACAGATGGGGAGCGACCTGCTGCAGAAACCATCAGCAACTGTGAGCCAACCGTTAAAAGCTACTGGGCTATGTTTTCATCTCTGGTTCTTAAAAATGACGTGGCATGCCGGCAGCTTGAAGTAAACCGGCAACCTGTCCTGCAGATTCTGGTTCCTCGAGACCTACAGGCAGACGTGATGGCACAAGTGCACGACTCACCAAGTGGAGGACATCTTGGAATCGACAAAACCATGGCAAAAGTTCGACAACGGTATTATTGGCCCGAGTACTCCACAGATGTTCGAAATTACTGCTTACGTTACGTGGTATGCCAACAAAATAAAGGTCCAATACCCAAGTCGAAAGCCCCTCCAATTCCGAAATTCAGGTGCTCCTCTGAAAGGATTGCCATCGACATCTTTGGCCCCCTGCCAGTAACCAAAAATCTATCACGATATATCCTCGTCGTAATGGATTACTCCACCAAGTGGCCTGAAGCTATCCCTATAAAAGATCAGACCGCTAAAACAGTTGCTGAAGCCTTGATCGTTCACGTTTTGGATTGTGTCTCCAACTCTATTCTGACCAAGGTCGAAATTTCGAGTTAAAGGTTTTTGCTGAGGTGATGAAAATGTTCCGTGTCGACAAGACTAGAACGACTCCCCTACATCCACAAAGTAATGGTTTGGTAGAAAGGTTCAATTGCTCAATACTAGATTATCTTTCCAAGTTTGTCGAAAGCCATCAACGGGACTGGGACGCATATCTACCGTTTCTACTCTTGTCGTTCCGGTCAGCAGTTCAGTACCAAACAAACTCCTGCTTTGTTGAACTTTGGTAGAGAGATTCGTTTACCGATACAGTTAGTCACTGGTACACGAGTTCAATTGAGTTCAGCTAAATAACGCTAGACGCAGAATGAAAGATCAGTACGATTTTTTTGCTAAAGCTCAACCTTTTAGAATAGATCTAGTTTGGCTATATCACCCAAAACGGAGTATAGGTCGGTGTCCGAAACTTCAAAAACACTGGGACGGTCCATACGAAATTCTAGAGAAAATTACCGATGTCGTTTATTGTCGTATTCGAAATACCGTCACTAGTCGTACACCGCGATCGATTAGCACCCGTTAGAAAATAACCCAACATCCACTCGTACTTAATACCACCATTTAAAAACAGATATTTTAACAATAATTTCGAAGATTCTTTACAGAAACCCTACAGATGCCGTACATCAACCAGCCTGGTATCAGTGGACGTAATGAAACGCTGAGAATCAAAATGGTCGATGCCCATCTGTTGCTAAAAACGTGGTTGTGAAGATGCTTGGTTGACTATGTTGCTGTTTCCACTGTTTCTTTTTTTCTTTGCCACTCCTTTTTGCATCTCTGTTCAACAACTGTCAACGGTCTGAACCAAAGTTTCTTTTATTTATAGTACCCATCCATTAGGTCTAACATCAAATACCTTCTTTTCAGGAAATAGCGAAAGGACACGGTAACGCTGTCCTCGTCACAAATGCCTAACTAAGTTGGTGATCATGTAAAAGAGTTCAAGAAAAGACGTCTGTCAAGTGCAAAAAAAACATTATTTTGTTTCAAGATTTTTGCGATTCGGATCTACAAAACCTTGAAGACTGAACGCAAATGAAACTAAGTAAATTTGCAAGGCAAAAACTCACAAATGCAAAATTAGCACCAATGACATCGTTTTTGGAGCACTAGTCCTGTGGTTGAGGAAAACTAGGAAATGAACACAATACCGACATCAACTAGGAATATTGTTGCTATATTTCGGCGAGCATTAAACTAATGCTCAGTCGGAACTTTGAGCATTCTTCACGGGGGGCAGTGTTGCAGTGTTGGAAAAAAAACCTAAAATAGACAAAATAAAAATTGCACTAGTAAACTTAAGTAAAATTAGATTGAGAAGAAATTACCTTTTGATCAGTTCCAACGCAGTATCCCATCGTCCTATTTGCCTGAAAGGAAAGGATAATTAATACACCAATAATAATCAAATAATTAAATAATAAATTTAAACTTGATGACAACGGGCTGTAAATAAAAGGAACTTCCAATTAAACACCAAATTTTAATAGAATCGGTGCCCAAACCAGAAACCCCTATTAAACAAAAAATAAGAAATAAATGAATAAAATAATTAAATTAAACAAAAAGAAAAAAAGACAAAAAAGGGAAAATAAACACAACACAAAAACAACAAAGCACACACTTAAAATTCTTTTTTGCAACAACACAAACCGAGCACAATGGAAAATCACTACACAAAAACAACACTACACGAACACAACAAAAACGATGAAAAATCAATAAATTCGCGAATTTTCTGCAGAGATTGAAGATTTTCCAGTTTCTTTTTTTTTCTTTTTTCTCACAAATTTTTTTTTCATATCACTTAATTTTGCACAATACAGTTACGTAACTTCTTTTATTTCTTAACTTACCTCATTTTTTTCTTATTTTCTTCTTCCTACCTTTTATTGCTCCACTTTATTTTTCACATTCTCCTAAAACACATTTTCTTTTTCCTTAAACTCATTTTTTTTGGTAAACACTTTTGCACATATTTTTCTCTTCTATTTTATTTTTTTTCCTTTCCACCTTTTTTCACTATTCTATTATTATTATTTTTTTTTTAATTGTCTTATTATTCTTCTACTTTAAAAAATTATTCTTTTTTTGATATTTTATTTCACTCGCGACGAAAACTAAATTACAGGTTAAATTCGCGAAGTAAATTTATTGTTTATATTTTCCCCGGCCATATATTAAAACAAAATTATCCGTCAAAATCCCAGGGTTGTCAGTGTCTAAATTTGTGATTAACTTGATTTAAAATTTATCAGGGTTGCCTTCTCATAATTTCTTTTTGAGTTACCCATAGGCTAAACAACCAGATTTCTTACTTCACTTCTACACACATTTTTTTCGTTATCTACTTTTCCTACTGAGCTCACTTCATTCACTTTCTCACAATTTCATTTTATAATTAGAAATTTTTGTACTCAGTTCTATTTTATTCTTTTTTTCCTTTTTTATTTTTGGATTTATTAAATTTTTGTACTCAGTTCCATTTTCTTCTTTTTCTTTTTTTACTTTTATAATCAGCTCCATTTTCTTCTTTTTACTTTTATAATTATTAAATTTTTGTACTTAGTTCCATCTTCTTCTTCTTTTATTTTATTTTTTTACATTGTTTTTTCCCTTTTAATGTAAATTCTTTTTTTTTAATAAACAATATAAAATTTTCTTAAATTATAGTGTTTTATTTCATTTTATTACAGCTCTGTCCCTTCACCTACCTTCTCCTTTGCTTCTTGTCTTTTCAAAAATCCCTCTCTGACGCCTTGTTTTTCTTTCTCTCTCTTGGGGAATTATATTTTTTGTTCAAAAGGCCAATTTTGTAACAATATGTTTGACGAAAATTTTTTTGTGATGTTGATGTAGAAGGCTGATTGCGATAATCGTCAGAAATAGCTTCTACAGAGGACACCTTTTGCTGAGTCCTGATGTGTACTAGTAGATTTTCTTTACGTGTAAAGCTCTTATTGCAAATGTTACAAATTTTAGGATCTCCATGAGCTGATTGGATATGCTTTTTCAAGTTATACTTAGTCGAAAATAATTTGTGGATAGAGGAAAAAATAAATAAAATATATGAAAAACAAATTTTTAAAGTTTTTCTATTCAAATTTATAATTCTTATTCTAATTCTTATTCTAATTCTAATTCTAATTCTTATTAATAATTTGTATCTTTTTTTTCTTATTTTAAATCTTATTCTAATTTGATATTTTCACTATATATGGTCTTCATGACGACGACTTCATGACCATTTGCTTTAATGTTTTCGACGAACTTCTGAAAAAAGAAAAATCAAATAAATATAAAAATTTCATTTTAGTTTTAACTGAATATAAATTTTCTTACCATCTCCATAATTTCATTGGTGGTAATCATCCTTCCGAACTTGTACCATGTATTTTCATAGTCTTTTTTAAACATTATACATACTCCTAGCTCTTTTTGTGTCAATTCTTCCAGCTCATCTTCAATAGAAGGCCACTCAACATCTGGTGGAGATCTACCAGATCTCAAAATTATTTCTACAAAATTAAGCAACTCTTGTACTGGATACATGATTTTTGATTAACTGAATAACACTAAACTGTAGCTAAAATCTTCCTAGCTTATACAATTTACTAAAATTTCTAACAATTAGATATTGAATTAGAACTGATAAAATACTATTCTTAATTTTTTAATTTGATGAAACAAAGAGAAAACATGATTGTTTAGATTTTATTAATAAATTTTATGGCATAAACCGTTTGAGAAAATAAAAAATTCGTACATACATGTTTTTCACCATATAATATTAATATGATTACATAATAATTATTGTGAAATCTTATTTATTGTTTATCGATGTTTGTTTACATATAAGATGTTTACGTTTATGATTATGTTGATCATAATTATATTCATTGAACTTTATAGAATATACATACTATATATGATATCACATAAATATTATAGAATTTAATTTTAATATGATATCATATAAATTCATATTCTACATTATAAAATTTATTATTATTATTTACACAAACATGTCTCAACATGATTAGCACTGATAAAGTATACACGCAGTTCTTTTCTATACTTCAAAGTCTGATGATGATGATATCATTGGGCCGTAGACGATATTTTTGAATTCTTTTCGGTTATTTTTAAAAGAAACTTTGCACACTTTTAGGTTGTGACGCCATTTTGAAAAAAAAATTGCATACTCTTAGGCGGTGACATCATTTTTTTGCTCCTCCATGGTCCAAAACGTAGACATCTATACTACTAACAATGATTTATTTAAAAAATGTAAGATTGTGTTTTATACATATTGCTTTCTAATGTTTTTTAGTAATCTAATATTATGTGGAAAAACCTTTTTGAGCCAAAACTGTCTCGCATCTTGATTTCATAGATACAATAAGACTTCGACATCTTTCAACTGGAATTTGTTGCCATTCACGCTGTACATGTTCCCATAAATTATTCAAATTTTTTATGTTGATACTCGAAACGGCTTTTTTTACGTTTCCTCATAGATGTTCGATCGGATTAAGGTCTGGACTTGATGATGGCCATTATAAAACTCTTATAAAATTTTGTTGAAGAAACTTCGGGTTATTGCAGCCGTATGTTTGGAGTCGTTATTTTGTTGGAAGTGCCATATTAGGAATTCAAAAATACTGTTTTTTATTTATTTATTTTATAAATTGTACTCTGTACGAATTGTATATTTTTTTAAACATGTAATAAATATATTATTTTTATAATTTTAGAGTTCCACACCTAGAAAAAGTTATGCTGGTCGTGTAACACGCCAACAAAAAATAAAATTGTTGGAAATGATGAAGGGCAACCCAAGTGTTGCTCGCGGCCAGCATAATCAACGAAGTGGACATCTTGCCCACATTTAAGTGTGGAAAAAAGTGTCCACCTAACTTAATTCTATGGGTGGAGCACGTAAAAGTCCGGAGCAGTGGAAAAGGTTAAGTTATATAAAAAAGTTTTAATTTTTAAATAAGTACTAATATACAGTGGCTCACAGTCAAAGTCGGACAAAGATTTTCAACAGATTTCTTTTTGTGTAGTAAATTGAAAAAATGCTTCTGATTGATTTTTTTTGTACTTATTATTTGTTTATAATGAAATCTTATTAAAAACCATAAAAAAATTCAATTCCTAAGAATAAAATGCAAAAAAACAACAATAATCTAAATTTGTAGCAAAAATGACCTCACAATGAAAGTCGGACAATTAAAAAACATTCTTTAAAAAATTACGAATATATTAAAAAATGTGCTATAAAATGCTATAAAAGATATATGGTACAACATGGAGCCATCTTTTTGCGAGAAATTAGTCAACTCTATGCCAAAAAGGTTGAAAAATGTTAAAGACCAAAATGGAATGGCAACTAGATATACAATAACACATTTTTTAAGGAATTGAATTTTTTTGTTTTTAATAAGATTTCATTATAAACAAATAATAAGTACAAAAAAAATCAATCAGAAGCATTTTTTCAATTTACTACACAAAAAGAAATCTGTTGAAAATCTTTGTCCGACTTTGACTGTCAGCCACTGTACATATGTGAATATTATAATATAATTTATATACATACAATATATTAAATCCATATTTGTAGACATGGATCGACTGGAAAGCTGCTGTGAAGAAACAATATTCGAGAATAAGGGCATTTAATAATAAAACAGGAAATTTTCCCTCTTCAGATGGACCACAGGCTCTACAAGATTTAGACAAGGAGGTGATAGATTTGTTTTCACAAAATCTTGTAGAAGGCGATGGTATAACTCTTGAAATTGGTTTAATACCTTCAAATTCAACGGTAAGTATAAACATAAACTATTATTTAGCTGACATTTATTTATATATGTACTAATAAAATATTTTCTTTAGCAGAAACACATCGAAGAACCACCCCAAGAGCAGATTGAAGAAGCAGCACAGGAGCAGGTTGAAGAACCACCTCAGATACATATTGAAGAGCCATCTGAGGAACCTATTGAAGCACAGGCAAAAGAAGGACAAATTCATGAGCAGGACGTGGAACCTACTCCTGGTCCTTCTTCATCTGCACGCAGAAGAAATCGCAGCAGAAGGGAAACAAATTTATATAGTTTATTTACCGCGGCGAAAGCAGAGAACGAAAAAAGATTCAAGGAGTTAGAAAAAAAAGTTGACAAAACAAACCAACTGTTACAAAATATAAATGATGTATTAGAAAAAATTTATGAAAAAATTAATTAAATTTTAGATTTTGAATTTAAAACACATCGCTTTATTATTATTTATCTATCACAATCCCTTTCATTGTCGCTATCATTATTTCTGTGTTTCTATGATTAATTATTTTAAGTCGGCTTAAGTACAATTCGATTCTTTTAATTTGCTCGTAATATAACATCCAAAGTTCCCATTTTTGGAAAAATTGGCCTACAATTGAGTTTATCTTTCAGCAATTTTTGAAGTGTCCTTTTTAATTTTGAGCCCGACTGTATATAGTGAAAACAAAAAAGGAGAAGTACGATTAGCTACCAATTTAAAATTTTTATTATGTTTTAATTTACAACTTGTATCTTATCTTGTATATATATTTTCACAAACATACGAGTACAATAAAAAAAATAAAAGTTTAAAAATCTTACATAAATATTAAATTTTTAATATAAAATTTATTTGTGATTTGTGAAAACTTAATCTTGAAAGTGATTTCTTACAATTGTATTTCTAACGTTCGTTGCTTCAACTAGTAGGGGATTAGAATCATTTTGAGTTTCCATGTTTTGCAATATTTCATTAACTGATTCACTATCTGCATTATCTTCAAGCAGAGATAAATTATATCTTAGGCGAAAATTATGGAGAGTACAACAAGCGTTGATGATAGAACCTGCAAAGACAGGATTGACCAAAAGTCCACGATCATGTGACAAACAACCGAAGACCTTCTTTAATACTCCATTTAATCTTTCTACACAATTTCTGGCTAAAGCATGATGATGATTATATCTCTGTTTTGCAGCAATCTCTGGATTCCTAAATGGAGTCATTAACCATGGTTGTAAAGGATAGCCAGTCACCAAGTAACCAGCATTGATTTCTACTTTGTCTATACTGATTTTCTAGAAATGCTTTCACTGCACTCGATTCCAAAATAAACGCATCATGTGTGCCTCCAGCATATCTTCCATAGCAAGACAGTATTTTTAGATCGAAGTCGCAAATAATTTGCACGTTCTTCGAAAAATATCCTTTCCTATTCATGTAACAATGTTCAACTTCCATCGATGGCTTTTTAATTTTTACGTGCGTACAGTCTATCGCTCCAATCACACCGGGAAAGCCAGTTTTTGTGAAAAAACTAAAAATGAAAAGGTATTTACGTAAATAGTTTAATTTTGTTAGCTATGTACACAACTTACTTCCTTTTTACTTGATTTTGTGATTTTTCTGTAACTGGAAATTGAATATATTTGTTCGCCAGCTTTTTGTCAATAATATTTGTTATTTCATGTATTATTCTGCTCATCATTGTTTTACTCAATGGGCACAAAATATCTTGTCCACAATCTCTTAAATACGACCCCGTGGCGTAATAATGAAGACAAACACAAAGGCGTAATTGCTTTGGAATATATGTACTTCTTACTGAATTTCGCATATGTGGGCTAACTTCATTTAATAAGTCTTTAGCTGCCTCTCTACTCAATCGAAATATTTCTACAAATCGTGCATCTGGAATATAAAACGGATTAGAAAAATCTCGCAAACGTCTTCTTTGAATCCGTAGCATATTTCGACGATCATACAAATCCGCAATTATTATCATATAAATACTCATTTTATTTGAAATTTTGTACTATTCTTCTTTTAACACTTTTATGTGGAATTTTAATATTAACTGCTAATAGTATTCACAAATATTTGAAAATACTTTCTTAAATATTTTAAATTTTACTTTATTATATTTATCAATAAAAATGTAAAAAGTAAGAAAATTTAAATTAATTTAAACTTAAATTAATAAATTATATAGTATTCACAAATATTTAAAAATCCTTTGTTAAATATTTTAAATTTTACTTTATTACATTTGTCAATAAAAATGTAAAAAGTAAGAAAATTTAAATCAATTCAACAACGAATTGACATTTGACAATTGAATTTATTGTTTAGTTTCCAAAATTTCTCTTCACCTTTTCAATCTCACCATAAAATTTTCAATCATTCTTATAGAAACAGGAGAATTTGACTAATTGAATTTGAAATAGAAAATACATGTGACGTCATAACTAGTAGAAAATTTTCTATCCGATTTACAGAACCGAACCACTGATCTAGGTGTTAGCGGAAATGTTGTAACTAGATTAACATCAACCGTACTACGAAATGCAAATCAAAAAATTTTTTTTGATAATTGGTTTAATAGCCGAAATCTACAAGTGTATTTATTTAAAAATGGATTACTGACTTTAAGTACCGTAAGAATGAATCGCTTCCCTAATGTCAATATGCCAACAGAAAAAGAATTTAAAAAATTAGGACGCGGTAGCATGGAAGAAAAAGTGGCGCATGTGGATGATGTCAAGTTAGGTTTGGTTTCGTGGTACGACAACAAAGTAGTTACCATGCTTTCAACTTATGTTGGCAGTCAATCAACGGTAACTAAGAGGCGTTTTTCAAAACAAGAAAAGATCTACAAAGAAATTTCCTGTCCACAAGCTGTTCACATTTATAATCAGTATATGGGCGGTGTAGATTTGCTAGATTCTATGCCTGGGCTGTATAGAATTCATTTGAGATCGCGCAAGTGGTACAAAAGAATTTTTTCCACATGATCGACCTCTGTGTTAATTCATGGATTCTTTGGCGTCGTTAGAATGACATACACATGCCTTTGTTCGATTTTAAACTGGCTATTTCTGAAAATCTGTGTAAATATGGTAAATCATTTGCTAAAAAAAGGGGACGTCCATGTACTACACCTATTGCTGGTACTTCAAAAAGTATACATAGATATACATCTTTGTTACAACGAAAAACGAAATTGTTTTACGGAATTTCATTCCTAATTTTATATAAAATTCATTTAAAAAAAAAATTAGGTAAATATGTAAATAACTGTATTTATTTTATTTATTTATAGCAATATTTATTTATTTATTTATTTATATATTTATTTATAGCAATAAGATGAAAAATATATATGTACCTGTATTCATAAAATAATAATAATAAATAAATAAATAAAAGAAAAAAATTATATGGTTTCAGCTATTTTTTCCATATTGCTAAAACAGAAAACTAACGCATTCGAAATAATATACTGCAAATCACTTTTCTAAAAGTTTTGCCGTAAACGCATACAAGGCCGTTTATGGCAAATTACTTTTTTGAGAATTTTCTCTTTAATGCATACGAAGCCATATATGACTTTATCCTTTTTCTAATCCTACAAGATAAGATAAATTTTTTTGTAGCATCTATTTATTTAAGTTATGTATTTTGAAAGCACTTTTTAATATCCTTGCTTTGTTTTTGCACTTAGAAAATAAATCATGCAGTCAAGGGTTAAAAAATCTTTTGCACTCCGCAAATTAGTTGGCAACATATTGCCTTACAATTCAAGTACGGCTTTTTAGCCAAAGGAACACTGGGATTGCATCAGCAATTTATTTTGCCTCTCAGTACCAAACTACCTTATATTTTTTTAGATATAAACTATCCTCAGTGATATCATCAACACATATCTTCATCTAATCATTATAACTGTTCGATCGTCTGACGAAAATCATAATAAGGGCCTATACTTTACTCAAAATTTTAGCGGACTCCACTTTTATTTACTTCCTAAGCTCATCTACATCGATGAGGCTCTTAAGGCACTCCCGGCATACGCGATCTTCATAACTAATTTTAAGTTGGAAATTAGGGCCAACAATTTCGCTTAACGTTTAAAGAGCATTCGAAACGTTGAGCAAAAGTGATGGACTCAATCCCAACTCATCGCCACATATATAGCAACCATTGACCTGAAATAAACCATAATTAAAAAATATTTTTATTGTATTTTTAACATTTTTATTTGATTATTTTAAATTTAACTTTTTTTAACTTTTAACTTTTTTAAATTTTGTAACTTTTCAGCTTCCCAAACTTGGACTTTAATTACTTATTTTTCATTCATTTTTGGTTATTTAATAAAAAATTAGGAAGCAGTAAAAACTGTAATACGTATTGTACGTTTAGTTTTTGCGAAGGATTTCAAGTGTCAAAATATATTAAAATTATTAAAATAATAAGCCTGACAAGAAAGATCACAAAAATATTTTTAAAAATTTTGTAATTATGAATAGCAAAGAAGACTGTTTTTTAGTTTTATTTTTAGAAAAATCTGCCTTTTTAGATAAGGATTATTTATGGTCATCAAAAAGGATATAACTGATAATACAATGCACATTTTTGAAATTCTAAACATTTCTTTTTATAAAGCAATTTATTCATAGCTGGTAAAGGATTTTAAATTTTTGCATTTGATGAGTTTCATTAACAACTTCAAATTAAGTCAAAATAACCTGTAATATTGAATATTTTTAAGTTTACTGATCTGAATCTTGTTCAGACATGAATTAAAAACATCGGATAAGACTAATGGGCTGTATTTGATAATAAAATATTTTTTAAAAATTGAAGTTTGCAATAATTGATGTAAGTAATAAAAAAAATATACGTACCATTTTTGCAGGTTTTATCCAGAAAAATATCACAATATACGAGTAAATGAAAAACACTTGTAATAATAGTAACAACTTAATATCAATTTTAATAAAAACTACAATATTATTAAAAAAATACCGCACACTTCTATAAATCACATAAAACGAAAGAAAAAAAAATGACTGTTTTCAAATTTTTCTTTGCAATCTGTTTCTTACTCATATTCAGATTACCTCAGCAACACTTTTTGCAGCATGTAGAAATGTTATATGCCAATTGGAAAAATCACTGGGTGTTTTCAAAAATTTAGATAAAAAATTCTAAATTTTTGATTTTGATCGTTAATAACTTTTGTGATAAGAAAGATGAAGAGATTGTGCTTATGTTAATTGAAAGGGCAAAGGGTTCTATTTTGTTACATATCGTATCATTGATATAAAATAAGCCAAAACTTAAATACAAGATTGCCCCTCCCTCCCATACGATTTTTTGTTTGTCTCGAGAAGACCTACCACCCTGCTCATTTAATACCATCAGATCTGAAACACCCTGTATAGTTTTAAAAAAAATTCCTTTGCTCTAATCTTCTACTTTTCTAATAAGTACTAACTGCTTTTGTTATGTATTTTTGTTATTGTAAAGAATAATGTTAGTGTTAATTTATTGTTTTTGTTTTAAATGTTTGTTTCCTTTGTTGTCATTTTTCTTTTTTCCTATTAATTTTATTTCAATTATTTAAGGATTTGGGCCATATTTAATAGGGACTTCTGGTTTGGGCACTCATTTATTCAATTTCAGGGTTCAATTGGAAGTTCCTTTTATTTATAATAAAAATCATCAACTAAACTTTAACTCATTTTAGGTTTATTCAACAATTTTTACTAATTTTTTTTTTTCTTTTCAGGAGGAATGAAGATAGTAGATCCCGTGCTATTGCTGCATTAATGATTTTTTAAATCATACTCAGGTTTAGCAACACTGTCCCCCGCGAAAAATGCTCAAAGTTCTGACTAAGCATTAATCACGTACTCATCGAAATTAAAAAAGAAATATTTCTTGTCGGTGTCTATATTGTGTTTATTTTCTATCTTATCTTCAAATAGAGAGGCTTGTACTCTGGACACTGTGCCATTGGTGCTTATCTTTCATTTGTGAGTCTTTGCATTGCAAATTTACTCAGTTTCATCTGCGTTCGGTCTCTTTTGTATTCTAGAGACATGAACCGCAAAGAATTTGTGTTAAAGAAACGATTTGTGCACTTGACACACGTGTCTTTTTCTTAACACTGTTCACATTACCACCGACTTTGTTTTGTTTTTGTAGCGAGAGCAGGGTTATTTGGTATCCTCAATGTTTCCTGAAAAGAAGATATCTGCTGCTAAATTTAGTAGATGGGTGACATGAATAAAAGAAACTTCGATTCGGTTTACTTAAGGTGGTTGTTGGACGAAATGAGAAAGGAAGGGAAAGGTTTTAAAATATTTTAAAATTATCAAAAATATTCAGAAAAAGTCGTCATCATTATCAGAGATTCGCCGACACACATTTATTCATGTGACTACTCGTAAGTGACCATTTTTCAAAAATACTTTTTTAACATTATTCGATTTAAAATTGACTAATACATAATTAGACAATTTTAATATATTCGTAAGGGTATGAATGTTTTTATAAATTCAAAATAGTGACACCTCGTCTCGCACGCTACAAATAAAGTTAACCGTTACACCTCGTAACATAATCACGTGGTTCTACAATGTGAATTTTCATCCTGAATAGCAAATTTCGTAAATTTCGTGACATATGTATATACAATTGCGAATTGTCATAGTAATTGTTTTTTGTACTATTTGTTATGTATATGACTGGAATATTAGAATATTCCATAATCATAATTATTTCGCAATCATAAATAATTTCAATTTCATAATAATGATATCATCATATTAATAAATATTAAAACAATTGAATTCTAATTGCGCAAAAATTACAATAACAAAATACACATGATGATATTATTATAGTTTCACAGAGTGTTAAATGAATATCTACTATCATTTGCTAAGAATGACAATTGGGATGAATGGATTCCATACTTCACATTCTGTTACAATATCACACCCCACTCTGACACAGGATGTAATGCATATGAACACATAACACACAAAAGTACAATAACACACAATTGAGTAACACATAACACACAAAAGTACAATAACACATAATTAGATAATTATCAAAATGCATAGTGTGCACTTTTCCATATAACACTAAATCACATTCCACTTCGTAATATGAGAACTCACAAGAACTCATTGAATAAACTATAGAATAATAACACATATGTTAACCTTATGTTGTGACAATATATATCGCATACAATAAATAGATATGAAATACTTAATTACAATGCTTCATACTCATAGAAATATGATACGTACTTTGACCTCAAATAAAAGTAAAATTATAAACAAAATAAATTCTTTTAAAATTAACAAATTAAATTCTTTTAAAGAATATTGAACAATTTGATTTATTGAGGTAATTTGAGAATGTGATATTATGCAGAATATTAATTTGCGTAAATTGTTTCAAGTGCATTACCCAACACAACAAGATGTAATCTGATAAGTGTCAATGAATTATTAACCATCAATAATCAAATATTTTGTAATTTTAGGTTTAATTGTGATTTTGTAGTATTTCTAGGAAATGTTATATTTTGGATTTTAATGTAAGAAATTTAGTATATAAGCATTGATATTTTTCAATAAATTTCACTCTTGATTTGAACCTCAAACTTGAGTCTTTCATTTTTCCACTCCGGTAATTAGTCGGCATCTATTGCCAATTTTACAGTACGGCATTTTGCCATCAACCAGAGCACACATAGGCAGATATACTTGCCGCTCAAATTATTCAGTTGAATATTTACTCTTTGAATTAAAAAGGGAAATAAAAATACAACATTCATCTAAGACATGTTGCGACAGCTACATAATTTTTTTATGGGTCCATTTTTTTTTGTACGCCACTGTACAAATTCAGTTGGCTGTACATTAAAAAAATATAACTCAATTCATATTTTAAAATACAGTCTGAAGTTCATTGGAATTGCAACTTAAAATTCCAAGAAATGAACTGTAAACCAGAATCCGTTGCACACAAGCAACAAGATTCGTATTCCATTTCATTGTTTTGGAGGTGGCGTGATTTTCTATTATATTTCAGAAATCACGAGATTTATAGAAAATGTATGAAAATCACGCATTTTATTTCATATCCAAATTCTCTTAATTTCAACTCGCTTTTTTTTCTCATTGAAATTCAACTTTTCTTAAAATCTCTTATAAACCTAAAACTCCTGTAATGGTAATCATACTATATAGGTACACCATTTATTACTCATATTAATTAACCCATATAATTTTGGTGTATAATATTTGACCCACATAAATTCATTATAGCCTATTTACTCACGTAAATAGCATAATGATATATTAATTGCAATTCATACACACACTGTTTCAAGTACCCAATATACCAATATCACCTACTCACTATATATTACTCATTAAGTAATATATGGAATAGCCTCGAAAAACGATAATTCATATACCTGACATACGCATTAATAGTTAATATGCATTGAAAAAAAAAAAAAAAAAAAAAAAAAAAAAAAAAAAAAATTTAATTGTGCTTATAATTATTGAAATGGAATTTTGTGCAAATGTGGTATATATTCTACAAAGTAGTGAAGAGGATGGAAAAAAAAAAGTAAGGGAAAGAGGAAAGATGTGCATATATATATATTTAAAATGTAGTATATTTGTAAATTAATACGTAAGAATTTCAAAAAAAAAAAAAAATAAAAATTGATATACCGTTTTAAAATAGGCTACAAGAAAAGAAAAGGAAAAAAGTTCTTATATTAATTATAATTATTAAGAAATATAGGTATGTAAATGTAATCAATTACAACAATAAAGAAAAATTGATTAATCGATAATAAAAAAAAAAAAAAAAAAAAAAAAAAAAAAAAAAATGTAATAAATAAAACAAAGAAAAAAAAAGAGTTCTATATTACCAGAATAATATTAAACTATAGTGTATTATTAATTAATAATGGCAGTTAGGAAAAAAAAAAAAAAAAAATTAATAAATAACGATTAAAAAAATGAAAATCTGATAAATTTGCTAATTTGGAAAAAAAAAAAAAGGAAGAAAAAAAAACATCATAATTTTATTAAATTTGTACAATGCTTAGAAAAAAAAAAAACAAAAATTAATTTTTGAAATATTAACAGGAAATAATTAATAAAAATAAAAATATTTTAGTAATGTTACATGAAACATATCTGTGAAAGTGCAATTTGGAATTTTACGTAATAATAGAAAAATTGAGGAGAAGGAGGAAGGTGAAGGCTTCATCGTTCATCCTGTCTGGCCAGACCAGCGTATTTACTTAATCCTGTGTCGGAGTCCCAGCCTCAGCAAACGAGATAAGTAGTTTAAGTTTTTTTTTAAAATCAAACTTAGGAAAAAAAAATTAATGATTAATGGTCATACAAAAAATATCTTAATGCCCTATTTTGCAAATAATTTTTGGATTTTTTTTTAGTATTAATTTAAAGGAAAGTCAATAATTAATTTTAATAGATTCTATGGACAACAATTCAAAATAAAATAATAATAAAAAAAAAAAAAAAAAGAAAAAAAAAAAAGAAAAAAAAAAAAAGAGGGTAGAAAAATAAAAGGAACTTGTGAAAAGAAAAAAAGAAAGTAAATTCTGATTATAGTAAATTGCATAAGATGAATACATTTCCAAGATAAGATTATTTTTTTTGATAAAATGAAAATAGCGTGAAATCTTATAATTGCATGGAAGAAAAATATACATCCATATATATATTTTTTTTTTCTTTTTTTTAAGAAATATTGCACCGTATCGTATAAATGAGATTTTTTTTTCTTAAATTGTAAATAATTCGAAAGTTGTATACAATATAAACTATATTGTTTATTTATAGTTCTTTTTTTTTAAATATAATTTAATTGTAATAGCGATGTAATAAATGAGTTGGAACTTGTAATTATTGGCTTTGAAAGGTAGGAATTAAATTAAATACTTCATGGAATATAAAAAAAAAGAAAAAAAAAAAAGAAAAATTAGTAGATATATATAAATTTATAATTTGTGAAATAATAAAAACGTTTGTTCTTACTCTAAATTTTCCTTGTTTTGATATAAATTACAGAAAAATTTAAAGTCAAAGAAAATATTTTAATGTCAAATTTTAATAACCTGGAGCAAAATAAGGTGTAATAGATAAATATTTTATACAGCAATTACTTTAATAAACAGTGATCCGTTTTTAAAAGAAAAAAAAAACAAGGAAAAAAATATATTTTGTCTAAAGAAAAAAAAAAAAAAAATGATTCAGGTGAAATGATTTAATCCACGGTGAGTGGTGGATGTCGGCGATGGGTGATGAAGGTCGCTGCTTTTACGGTCGATTTTTTTTATTCTTCCTTCACTGCGATTGCAAGCTTGAGGTGATACATTTCTCTATTTTGTTTATATTCTGGTTTTAGTATTTTCTGCTATCGATTCAACGGTGGTTATTTAGCCGGTCTAAGTTATGTAACAGACGGATAGCTTTCGAGAAGGTAACCCCAAAGAACCCACCCAGGACTGAAGCAGCTGGATTTGACCGGCTGGGGTTCACCTATAAGGCAGGGTGATCTAAACATGCATAGTTCTCCCATACTAAATAATCCGATATGTTACATATGGCGCCCAACGAACCGCCCATCTGGTACATAAATTTATTGCGCTCATATGTTCCTCCACCTTTTGGTGTCGTTACATATGGCGCCCAACGAAGGTACCCGTCCATCAAGTACCTCAATAGATTTCGCTCCATATGTCCCAACACTTTTGGTGTTGTTACATATGGCGCCCAACGTTAAGGCACCTCCATCTTTTGCCTTAATTTAAATCTCAATCCATGCCCTTCTGGTCCATGGATTGATTCGTTTTTTTGTTTCAGTATATTAGTTCCTCGGTAACATGGAGATTTTGTGTTTGGTGGCAACACTAAACATAAAATCTGCCATTCCACGCGTCCTCTCCGCTCTCACCAATAACCCGGTTTTTCAAATTTAAATTAAACGTGAATTTTCGCGCGCGATCTCTTTTATTCAAAATGCAGTTTTTGAAATTTTAGTAATAAATTCTCGGCGCCAGTCACGTATGACCAAAATTCTTGGAGGAACTTCCGAAATTTTGTTGCGACGTGACTGGCTGATTTTTTTTGTGCAGTTTACGAATGGTTTTTTTTTAAAAACCATTAAAATACGTTTGGTAGATTCAGGTATTAAACTTTTATTTCGGTTTGATTTTTTTTTTTGATATATTAAATTCAAGCGTTTTTTCGGTGAACTCAAAATTTTATTTCTTTCGCCTTTATGGAGTATAATTTTTAAATTTATTCATGCTCATGACATATACGATGTCAGGCCGGTTTTGTACGTTTAAGACCGTAACCTTTGCGCGTATATGTTCGTGTGACATTTTTATTTTGTTATAGTCAAACCGTGTAGTTAGACATATAGATGATACATTCGACGTATGACACATAGTTTTGGTTACGTACACCAGGACTATCGTTTGCGACGTTGAATGGATCATATATATATACTTTAAAAATTGAATTTTTTTTTGAGAATTTAAATTATTGTAAATTGGCGATCAATTTCGCGCAAATGTCCACTTGGTTTGATATATGTGCTTTGGGTTCTTTATTTACTACACACATGTAACTTGCCTTGCGAATGATTTAGTCGAAGTTTAAGTTGATTTTTTTTTGAAAACCTCTGTACGATCTGATTAACTTCAAAAATTTATTTTCTTTTGATCATTTTTACATTCTGTATTCAGCTTTTGTAGTTGCAGTGAAAGAAGAATATTTATGTTTCAGGTTTATTAATACGGCAGGAAGTTGTCCTAGAGACACCTCGCTGCCCTCGTTGATGTCCACCACCTCACAACCTCATATGTAAAAACAAACAAAAACACATTTTGAACAAATTTAATAAGTTAGCATTTTATTTTGGGAAATTTAAAAAAGAAATTGCTTTTTTTATATTTTATTTTTTTTTTTGCATGATTTCATAATATTGCATGTTTTTATTGTTAAATACATATACATTTTTACTTTGCCTTTTTTGCGAAGTAAAGAAAATAATTTTTTTTCAGATTTCGGTTAAAGTAGTACAACTTCTTCTTTCTTTTTGCTTTTCTCTTCCTTTCTTCTTCACGTCGACAATTTTTTTTTATATAAAAGTGATTCATCGAAATTTTAATAAAATTAAACTTAATTCAATTATTCGGATTTTTGATAAAATTAAACTTAACTAAATGATTCGGATTGTTCGCGAGTGATGTAATATCCAATATTTTCATTTTGTGAATTTTTTTTTTTTTGATTAATAATAACAAAATTTGTTATTCTATTTTTTTGCTTTTAATACCAAATCGGTTTTGTCACGGGATCTACGCGGACGAAGGTGCCCCGATTAGATCTGTGATATCATGTAATTTTTGTTCCATTTGCAGTCTCTGATTCACTATACCTTATTTCCCCGGTAACATGGAGTTTCGATGATTTTGGTAGCACTAGTCATGGAAACTTTCCATTCCATTCGTCCTATCCGCGCATCAACCAATCACTCTCCGTTTAGCAGCTCTCTTGTCTGGAAAATTGGGCTTCATTCGCGTGATATGTAATTGTGATTCTCGGGTCTTTAATTTTTCTTGTTTTTACAAAAAATGACGATAAATAAAACAAATTATTTAGAAAATTTCTTTTTGGATGACCAGAATTGGGTCAGTCCATAATTCGCGTATATAAAGTAAAATGATTTATAAAAATTGATGATATATAAAGTAAAATTATTTAGATAGTTTTTTTTTGAAAATAAAATGACGTTAAGTAGGAGTTTCGTTTAGTTGATCAGTTTTTTTTGAAAATAAAATGACGTTAAGTAGGAGTTTCGTTTAGTTGATCAGTTTTTTTGAAAATAAAATGACGTTAAGTAGGAGTTTCGTTGGGACGATCAGAAGAGGGTCGGTCCTTGTTTGGGTTTAGTTTAAGTTTTGATGGATGATCAGAAGAGGGTCATTCCAAATTCATTCAGAAAAAAAAAAAAAAATAAAAAAATAAATAAATAAATAAATAAATTATTTGGAAGTTTTAGGACGATCAGAAGAGGATCGGTCCTTATTCAGATTTAGGTTAAGTTTTGATGGATGATCAGAAGAGGGTCATTCCAAATTCATTCAGAAAAAAAAAAAAATAAATAAATAAATAAATAAATAAATTATTTAGAAGTTTTAGGACGATCAGAAGAGGATCGGTCCTTATTCAGATTTAGGTTAAGTTTTGATGGACGATCAGAATAGGGTCGATCCACATTTAGATAGATTAAAGCTTTTGGATGGTCAGAAGAGGGCCAGTCCAAATCCCTTGTCCTTGGTTTGATATGGGAAACGGTCTACACTGCTTGTCAGGACGTTCTGAGCCTTTGCGCGGGTACATCGTCTTCCTCATACTCGGTGTGGTTTATTGTAATAATTTTGATTCGGTTGTGACTTTGCGCAGGTAGTCCTTGCATGTGACATCCGAATCTCCTTTTTTTTGTTTGATTGAAAAATTTAAGCCCGATTTCATTAAAGCAGAGACGCGTTCGAATGCTGTTCTATACACGTGAAGCCTGAATTTTCCTCCACAGGATAGTAGCTAGTTAAATTTTTTTTTTTTTAAAGAAAAAAGGTCCATTCTTCCCGTGGTTTTAAATTCAATTTTTTTTCTGTTCATTTCCATTTGTCTCTCTAGAATTTTTAATTTTGTCCGCTTAATCTCAGTGGCTCGCTTTACCCTCCCAGACGAAGGTGCTGAGGATTGGTTTGCGAACCCATATAGACCCTGACGTTCAGTTTTTTTTTAAGTCTTCAAGTTTTTTTAATATTCATGGTCATACTTGACTGGTGTATGCCGGTGTATGAAATTATTTGCGTATGATTTTGTTGTGTTTTGTTTACAGTGTGTGAAACCCTCTCAATCTTTTTTATATTTTTATTTTTGCCCGGCTATCTCAAGCAGTATAGCATGGGACTATCTCAGGGCGTGGACGAGCCCCACGTTGTTGTCATTGGCAACACTGACCACCCCCTCTTTCGGTCAAACTTTCTCAGCAAGGCCTCCACCCAACGTTTTCCTGCTGCCGTTTTCCAACCTTTTCCACCTCGACAGGTCAGTGGAAAAGTTTGTGTTGTTGCGACAGCTACATAATTTTTTTATGGGTCCATTTTTTTTTGTACGCCACTGTACAAATTCAGTTGGCTGTACATTAAAAAAATATAACTCAATTCATATTTTAAAATACAGTCTGAAGTTCATTGGAATTGCAACTTAAAATTCCAAGAAATGAACTGTAAACCAGAATCCATTGCACACAAGCAACAAGATTCGTATTCCATTTCATTGTTTTGGAGGTGGCGTGATTTTCTATTATATTTCAGAAATCACGAGATTTCTAGAAAATGTATGAAAATCACGCATTTTATTTCATATCCAAATTCTCTTAATTTCAACTCGCTTTTTTTTCTCATTGAAATTCAACTTTTCTTAAAATCTCTTATAAACCTAAAACTCCTGTAATGGTATTTGCCGACGACAAATACATCATACTTAGGTACACCATTTATTACTCATATTAATTAACCCATATAATTTTGGTGTATAATATTTGACCCACATAAATTCATTATAGCCTATTTACTCACGTAAATAGCATAATGATATATTAATTGCAATTCATACACACACTGTTTCAAGTACCCAATATACCAATATCACCTACTCACTATATATTACTCATTAAGTAATATATGGAATAGCCTCGAAAAACGATAATTCATATACCTGACATACGCATTAATAGTTAATATGCATTGAAAAAAAAAAAAAAAAAAAAAAAAAAAAAAAAAAAATTTAATTGTGCTTATAATTATTGAAATGGAATTTTGTGCAAATGTGGTATATATTCTACAAAGTAGTGAAGAGGATGGAAAAAAAAAAGTAAGGGAAAGAGGAAAGATGTGCATATATATATATTTAAAATGTAGTATATTTGTAAATTAATACGTAAGAATTTCAAAAAAAAAAAAAAAAATAAAAATTGATATACCGTTTTAAAATAGGCTACAAGAAAAGAAAAGGAAAAAAGTTCTTATATTAATTATAATTATTAAGAAATATAGGTATGTAAATGTAATCAATTACAACAATAAAGAAAAATTGATTAATCGATAATAAAAAAAAAAAAAAAAAAAAAAAAAAAAAAAAAAAAAAAAAATGTAATAAATAAAACAAAGAAAAAAAAAGAGTTCTATATTACCAGAATAATATTAAACTATAGTGTATTATTAATTAATAATGGCAGTTAGGAAAAAAAAAAAAAAAAAAATTAATAAATAACGATTAAAAAAATGAAAATCTGATAAATTTGCTAATTTGGAAAAAAAAAAAAAAGAAAGAAAAAAAAACATCATAATTTTATTAAATTTGTACAATGCTTAGAAAAAAAAAAAAACAAAAATTAATTTTTGAAATATTAACAGGAAATAATCAATAAAAATAAAAATATTTTAGTAATGTTACATGAAACATATCTGTGAAAGTGCAATTTGGAATTTTACGTAATAATAGAAAAATTGAGGAGAAGGAGGAAGGTGAAGGCTTCATCGTTCATCCTGTCTGGCCAGACCAGCGTATTTACTTAATCCTGTGTCGGAGTCCCAGCCTCAGCAAACGAGATAAGTAGTTTAAGTTTTTTTTTAAAATCAAACTTAGGAAAAAAAAATTAATGATTAATGGTCATACAAAAAATATCTTAATGCCCTATTTTGCAAATAATTTTTGGATTTTTTTTTAGTATTAATTTAAAGGAAAGTCAATAATTAATTTTAATAGATTCTATGGACAACAATTCAAAATAAAATAATAATAAAAAAAAAAAAAAAAAGAAAAAAAAAAAAGAAAAAAAAAAAAAGAGGGTAGAAAAATAAAAGGAACTTGTGAAAAGAAAAAAAGAAAGTAAATTCTGATTATAGTAAATTGCATAAGATGAATACATTTCCAAGATAAGATTATTTTTTTTGATAAAATGAAAATAGCGTGAAATCTTATAATTGCATGGAAGAAAAATATACATCCATATATATATTTTTTTTTTCTTTTTTTTAAGAAATATTGCACCGTATCGTATAAATGAGATTTTTTTTTCTTAAATTGTAAATAATTCGAAAGTTGTATACAATATAAACTATATTGTTTATTTATAGTTCTTTTTTTTTAAATATAATTTAATTGTAATAGCGATGTAATAAATGAGTTGGAACTTGTAATTATTGGCTTTGAAAGGTAGGAATTAAATTAAATACTTCATGGAATATAAAAAAAAAAAAAAAAAAAAGAAAAATTAGTAGATATACATATATAAATTTATAATTTGTGAAATAATAAAAACGTTTGTTCTTACTCTAAATTTTCCTTGTTTTGATATAAATTACAGAAAAATTTAAAGTCAAAGAAAATATTTTAATGTCAAATTTTAATAACCTGGAGCAAAATAAGGTGTAATAGATAAATATTTTATACAGCAATTACTTTAATAAACAGTGATCCGTTTTTAAAAGAAAAAAAAAACAAGGAAAAAAATATATTTTGTCTAAAGAAAAAAAAAAAAAAAATGATTCAGGTGAAATGATTTAATCCACGGTGAGTGGTGGATGTCGGCGATGGGTGATGAAGGTCGCTGCTTTTACGGTCGATTTTTTTTTATTCTTCCTTCACTGCGATTGCAAGCTTGAGGTGATACATTTCTCTATTTTGTTTATATTCTGGTTTTAGTATTTTCTGCTATCGATTCAACGGTGGTTATTTAGCCGGTCTAAGTTATGTAACAGACGGATAGCTTTCGAGAAGGTAACCCCAAAGAACCCACCCAGGACTGAAGCAGCTGGATTTGACCGGCTGGGGTTCACCTATAAGGCAGGGTGATCTAAACATGCATAGTTCTCCCATACTAAATAATCCAATATGTTACAGACAGCAGATCAATTATTACATGGCGACCCTGCATGATACGAATTCAATAAAGTGTCCAGTAGTACGATGCACATTCAGATCAACTGAAAAGAAGGACGTTAAGACACACTTCCAGCTCAATCATCTAGAAGGATTAAACAAAAGCAATTGAAGAAAATCCGAAAGCTGGCCCTCGACCACTCACGATAGAAGACTACAAAAAAAAAAAAAGAACAAAATTGTATCAACACCTGCAATCTCACTAGAAAAGCCGAAAAAACAAAGAGGAGGCCTGAAACTTAAGTACAGGAGACAGATAGCAGATTTATACAGATTAGCGAACTTAGCAGTATCCAAAAAGGAAAAAACTTCATTTCTACAAACCATCCAATATTTAAGAAGACGTGAAAAGGAAAGAATAAATGGGAAGCAAAAACTCAAAGCCGAGCGAAGAGATAATAATAAGCACATTCAACAACAATAACAGCAATCAACATGAAGAAACAGTTAATTTAATTAAGTATATTCTAATTAGTTTAATTACATTTTTTTATTAGCATAATTATAATTAAATATGTTAACGCATAATATGGTTAACACATAATTTAATAAAATTCAAAAATAATATATTATTATAATTAAAATTAAAATTGAAAAATGTGAAGAAATCTAAGTTCACTTAAGTTCATTTAAAATTAAATATGATTAACTTGCAATTTGTTCACGTAAACTCAATTGTATGCAAACCAACATATTATATTGCTTACGATGCATTTCATAATACATAACTAAATTGTTAGTTAATTGTCACATATTCATATATTATGAGTTAGTTACCCAAGAAAAACTGATTACTTGCATTTAATACAGACCCATATAAATTATAATGAAATTTTTAACAATAATAATAATTTCTTATACTTAATAAGAATAACACTTAAGTGAACTTTGATTTAACCATTCCCACCAAAATATCATTAATTCCATATTATAATTTTGTATATAAACAGTAAGATTCTTATTAATAAAGTTAGTTAGTAATTTCGAAACTTTTGTGTTTTAATTACTGGCACTTTCTTGTACTAGAATTAGAGATTCCTAATTTTAGTATTTTCCTTCAAATATTTAGAACTAGCGATTCCTAGTTGTAAATACAATTCAGGTTAGAGATTCCTAATCTGACTTTACAGTTTACTTACAAAAACATTGGTGACCCCGACGTGATTATTTTCTATATTCTATAAATTTTTTTTCTAATTTTGAGTGAAATGTATGTATTAGTGTATAAACAACATAAAACAAAAATTATTAAACAATTAGTTGACTACGAAAAAAGTTACAAGGTCTTTTTTGAATAGTTGAGTATGAAATTTACATTGCACAAATAATTTTTGTCATCACTGTATATGTTTATAATAGTCAAAGTGGAATTTAAAAATGCAGTTACATCTTCAACGAATACAATTCAATTGAACAATCTCCAAGTTTATGAATTTGTGATATGAATACGTAAGTCATATCGAAAGCAAAAGGGTTTTTTTGAATTCAACTATGTTTTGTAGCTATAAAATAATAACTTGTAGAAACAATTGAGCATCTTTTGATTAAAGATACTTTTTATTAGATTTAAAAAATAATTTATTAATTCAATTACCATTTTTGTAGTTTCTAGTATAGCTTATAATAGAATATATATACAACTTCAAATGTCTGACTCTTATATGATACATTTTTATAGATGCTAAAAATAATGTATGTTGCGACAGCTTCAGTTGGCTGTACATTAAAACTTCATAATTCATAAAAACAAAACAAAAATAAAAAAAATTTATAGTAGGTACAGTTCATAATAAAGTGAAGTTGTGTTAAATGTCTGTAGAAAAAAAAGAAAAAGAAAAAAAAAGAAATCTTAATAGTGGATTTATATCTTTGTTTTTGTACGAAAAAAGAAGACGACATTTTAATGAAATGCGTAGTAAAGTTTAATAGAAAGTGCATTAAGTTAATTTAAATGAAAAATATCGTGTTTTTCTTTTATTTTATTTTGAATTTCTTAATATACTTTAAATAACCACATTATGAATTTGCATTTAAAACAAATTAATTATTAAAAAGGTTAAATAAGAAGAAAAGGAAAGAAAAGAAAAAAAAAGTAATACCACAACTAGTGAATTTTTTATCTTGTTAGAAAGAAACATTAAACTTATTCTCAATTTGTTTAAAAAATGTTGAAGAAACTTTTCTAATTTTGTTTTAAATTTCCCGTAAATAAGATTGTTTTTTTTTTTTTTAAATCAGAAACTGAATGAGTGCATAATCATACATCTTAAGAAAAAAAAAAGAAAAGAAAAGTTATTTATATTTTCTCAATTGTCAAATACTTATGTAAATCAAAATGCTTTATTTTTCTGGAAAAACCAATTTGCCTTTCACTGCCTTTAATAAATAAAAATATATTTGAAAAAAAAAAAAAAAAAAAAAAAAAAAATTATATATTCAGTACATTTTACCAATTTTTTTCGTTCATCTTTAAATTTGATTTATAATTTAATTTGTTCAATAACTTTAACGTTTTGAAAAAAAGAAAAAAAAAATATTTTTAAAATTTAAAATTGAAAAAAAAAAAGAAATAAATAAAATTAAAGAAATTCAACTAATGAAAATCGCCTTCTTTAGCTATATATAGAATATTTGAAAGTGAAAATTATTTAAAAATTTGAACAAAAAAAAAAAAAAAAAAGTAATTATATAACGATCTATTTCCATTTTTTTTTCAATTAAAATCGAATTGTGTACGTAAGTGATTTTTCAGTTAAACAAGGACATAAGAAAAAAGACCAATAAACATTCAACAATAAAGCTCAGTACTGTGTTCTTGGCGGAATCGTGCTTTCTATTTAAAATACATGTAAAAAAAAAGGTGACGGAATTCCGTCAACACATTTTTCCGTTCACTTTTTGTTTTGTAGTACTGAGTTCGAGACGGAAAATAAATTTAAATTGTTTTTGCTAACATTTCTAAAACTTTTCAAGAGATTGCGCTGACGATCAGTCTCCACTAACTTTCCGTCACCATTAAAAAAAAATAAATGAACAGACAATTATTCCGTCAAGCGATGTGGTAAATTTGACAGTTGTAACAACAAATTTAAAAATTTGAAAATAACAGCGGCTTCGGTATTCGTAGATGCTTTTAAATTTTACCATTCTTGTAGCAGCAGTCATTTGATGTTTTTTGAATTTTAAAATATTTTTCGTTGTGTATATAAGTGTTATTAAAATTAATAAATACATATATGAGTTATTTTATTAAGAAATAAAAATACATTTATAATAAAGTGATATAAAATCAAATAAATATAATAGTGACGTTAAATTAATAATAAAAACTTTAAAACGTTTGAAAAAAATTTCATTGAAATGGAAAATTTATTTGAAGAAGTGTTCGAAGATTGTGAACATGATTACTCAATGATTAATGAAAGAAGTGGAGGTTGCAGCATTGCAGGATCTTCTGGACAACAAACAGCAAAGTAAATATGAAAATTTGAATTTAGTATATATTTTTTTATTTGTGTATTTAATTTTAATCTGGCTATCAAAAGAGTAGCCATTTTAAATACAAATAACGTAACTTTAATGGAAAATTTTGTTTGCATTTTTTTTTTTAAAACTTATTAGTTTAACAAATATAACATTTCGATTTATATTTTCTTTTTTTTAGAAAGCGAGTAAGGAGAAATACGTTCACTAATGAGGAAAGACATATTTTAGCAGCAGAGGTTAAAAAACATGAAGCTATATGGGATTTAGCAAATCCTTTGCATTCGAAGGTAGATGCTATTAATAGCGCATGGAACAGTATTAGTGGGAAAATGGGAAAGCCGGGTGAGTTTAACTTTTTTTTAAAATATTATCAAATGTATTTTATAAAAAAAAATTCATATTTTAATTTATTTTGTAGTTCCAGAGTGTAAAGCTGCGTGGACATCCCTCCGCGAGAGCATGAGGTATAGGTGCAAAGCTAATAAAAAAGCCAAATCGGGTGATGCAGGAGGTGAGCAAATTGAAACTCCTATTTTTGAAGACAATATTGCTGGAGATTGGGAGTTTGGAAACGATTTAGCTTTTCTACCAAACATATCAAAGAAAAGACAGTACGTATAGAATCTTTTTCTACAATTGTAAAATTTTTAATAAATTTTCTTTAAAGAACAATAACTACAAATAAAAGTAATGAGGTACAGCCATCGTGTAGTGCTAGCTCCAGTGAAGTTAATGAACCAGTTAGCCATAAAGCTTCAAACTATTCGTATGTAAGTATACATAAAATAAATATATAATTGGTAAGGACCATGGCCCTAACTAATAGAATTTTTTTAAAGTTGAATTTAACAAAAGTCGGCTCTAAAAACTGTTTATGCATTGAAGTTAGGACCAATGTGTACATGTATGAACTAACTAACATTTATTTTCATATTTCACACAGGCTAAACGACCATCAACATCTTTTTCTTCAACATCAGACCAATCAAATTCGTCTAGGATCGCTGATTGTATTGAAAAATTTGTAGAAATGCAAAACATTAGTGAAGTACCAAAAACACCACCACTTGTGCATTACAGCTTCCTAGCTAATTTAGACAGAATGCTACAAAAATTTCCAGAAGAAGTTATTGAAGAAGTAAATTTTGAAATAACTTTTTTAGTTTATAATAAAATAAAAGAATATTCAAAAAAGTAATAATAATAAGTATAAAATAGTATAAAATAGTATTAATCTTGCGCACAATTTAGAGTTCAGCTTAGTAGGTACAGTAATGAGAAATAAAAAAAATTTACATTTTGATGATAAAAAATTAGAAAGAGGGCAGTATGTTTTTAAATACAGCAACAATGGATACCTAGTGTGCAAATGGCAAGATACAAAAGAAGTTATGTTAATAAGCAATTGCCACACTGATAAAATAACCCAAGTCGAAAGAACTGGAAAAAAAGGAGAAAATGTACAGATACCTTGTCCTGAAACCATTGCATTTTATAATAAATACATGGGAGGAGTTGATCTTTCAGACCAATTTTCGTCGTTATATGATGTAGACAGGAAATCTGGAAAGTCGTAGAAAAAAGTATTTCAAAAACTACTTATGATTTCCATATCTAAGTGTTGGATTATTTTCCAAGAAACAAAACACAGAAAACTTCCGCTAATTGAATTCTTGATTCCCTTGGCAGAGCAATTAATTGCTTATGGAAAAGAAAGAGCAAAGGTCAAACGTCGTTATACAAGTGGCCGACCTTCTAAACGTGTGGCAGTTTTATCGGGTATTGGAGAACATTTCCCTATCTTGGGAGAAAAACGTCGTTGTTGCAGGAGCTGTGGAGACAAAAAAATCAAGAGAAGAACAAAAACATTATGTACGTCTTGTAACATTCCATTATGTATTATGTGCTTTGCGAAGTATCACACGTAAAATTTAAAGAGAAATTAGGATTTAATAAAAACAAAAATAAAAAGATATTAACATTATTTGTTTTTTAGTTTTCTTTTATTACTGTTGGGACATATGTGTACCAACAGAAAGTACTGTTGGGACATACCCCATCCCAGGACGATTTCTAATCCTGTAGGAATTTGCTGTTTCTAAGTGCAAGAAATAACTTTATTCGATGTCTAATAATCTCGGAAATATCATCACATCTTTTATAACTTAAAAAAAAAAATCCGTATCGAAAGGGAAATAGTGACTGAAAAAAAAGGAAGGCGATATCCTTTGCATTAAGTTTGTATTTTGTTTGTCGAAAAGTATGTATTTGCCGAAAAAAACAACATTAACCAATTTTGTTCGTTGTTGGCCATTTGGACCTGGTCTACATTCGGTATACTTTGACAGTGCAAGTCTTAAAATTAAGCAGCTTCCTGTAATAGCGAAAAAATGTGTTATTTGTGTTGACGAAATCTCATTAAAACACATCTATATTATGACAGATTAAGAGGTCATGTAGTGGGATTGTAGAATGATGGAATTAAAACAGAAAACGTTCCAGCAAAATATGCTCTTGTATTTATGATAAGAGGAATCAGTGATAAATATCGACACCTTTTAGGATATATTTTTACAAACTCCCCAGTCTCTTTTAATTAAAGCAATCTGATCAAGGCTCTAATTTCTGCGACATGGTTAAACTGTTGAAAATATCCGTAAAAAAACCATACTTGAAAGTAAATGGTCAGAAAGTTTATTTCATGTATGATTTACCTCATTTGATAAAGTCTGTGCGAAATAATTTCCATAAATCAAAAATAAAATTTAATGGAAATACATCATCAATTTTTAGAATAAAGACAAAAAAAGACAATTTCGACTTGCTCCAATATTAACAGAAGCTCATATTCGTCCCACTAACTTTGAAAAGATGAGAGTAAAATATGCTACACAAACATAGGTAATTAATTCTACTGTTCCAAGTGCTTTATGTTTGAATTTCACAAAAGTAGGACTACCAGCGGCCGAATTTATAGATAAATTTGATAAATTATTTTTTTGAAGAAGCTAAAATGCTTTGTCGACCTTTTACTGCAAGCGATACTCAAATAATATTTTTGGATGAAATGCTAGCATTTATCAACGAAATAAGAGTTTTCAGTTCAAAAGATGTTGACATCACACGGAAAATTAAATGCTTCAGAGGATGAATGCTCAATATATAATAAATTCTTTAAACTTCTTCATCAGGATTTAAAACGAGAAGGATTAAAATTTCTATTAACAAGAATGCTTAGAAAAGCAGGCGGAAACAATCAAAATTTAACTCCTTACCAGTTTGCTTGTTCATTTAGAAAGTCCTTTTCTATTCGATATATGGAAATGTCGGTAGAAACTGTGAGGAAAAATCAGAAATTTTGCTAAATTTATCTAAAAGTCCTAAAATATTTTTTTCTCAACAAAAAATATATCACGAAAAATTTTCATTCTAAAAAGATTACTTTGATATAGATTTTGAAGAACAAAAGACCTTCTATTATTTCGGCAGATGGATATTATATAAAAATTTGAAAAATCATTAATGCAAAGCCGCAGAAGAGGAGGTAAATGAAGGAGCCAATTACATTTTCATAAATTTCAAGCAATATGAGAATATTTAATTGAAAAAACTTGTTGACGTATTTATGAAAAACTTGGAACAGGTGGAGCAGGAATTTATTAAAAATTTCAATAATATTATACTTCTCAACGACATAGACAATACATTTTTTGAAAAAATTCATAACTCCTTCTATTGCAGGTGCTGTCCAGATGCAAACGTTGAGTATTTAATTAGATTATTTATAAAAGTTAGGATTTATTGTATAATAAAATTTTATAATAGTGATGTGAAAAAAACTAACAATAAAAATAAATTATTATCTGTAACACCACACATGTAGCAATAGATTTTAGTATTAAGAATGTAATTTACAGTTACATGAATAATAAAAAATATTCAATATAATTTATTTTGTATAAAATTTTCAAACTTTTTATTTGATAACCACCAATAAATTACTGCACCCTAAATAGTTCTTATGTAAAAGTTGTCACCAATACAGACTTAGGCGAATTTTTTTCTTTTTCTTACATCTGTTATTTTTGTTCATTTATATTTCCGAGTATTTTTAGCGTAACTAATAGTGTATTAGTATAAAAAATCATATAGGGTGAATGCTGCACTGAAAATAATTTTAATGGAATTAGTAGTTTGTAGCAAATGTTATCGTTTTGCAGTAAAATACATTTTTTGTGTCAACTATTTTGTACATTTTCAATGAAAGTTTTTCATTGCTAGAAATGATGTTTATTATGTTGACTAGCCTACTCTTTTGTCGCAAAAAACAAATTTCAAAAATTTTAAATATCCATAACGGCAAAAGCATTAAAACATTTCTCGTAAATAACATTGCATTTACTGAGAACAAAATAGACTCGAAATTTACTTCATCTTATAGTATATTTACGACAAATAAATTTTCTGTTGTAGTAACTGAAATATCATTTGCTTAAGTAACTGTAAAATTACGTTTTATTTATTTCTATTGTAACTTTTTTCTTTTGTTTCAACTAAATATCCTTTTGCAGCAAATGACGTTGTTTGTTACAAATTTATTTCTTTTATGACTAATGAATGAGTAAATAGTGTTGTAAAGCGGTTTATACACATTTTGTTATAGTTTAGTTAAAATTGTGCTTTGAAGTGATTAGATCAGTAAATTATAGTGAAAGGAAATTTCAAAATTTTTTTTTTTTGTAGAAAAAATATTAAAAATATTTAATCAAAAATAGTTAATTACTTAATTGAAATTATAAAAAAGTGAATAAACAATAAAATCTATTGTAAAATTGTTTTGAAGAAAAAATAACAGAATAAAAAGAACAAGTTTTTGGTAAGTTGAAAAATGACCTACATTTTTTTTTTATTAATTATATTAGTATGTAATTATAGTAGTAAATGTATGATATTTTTGCAGAAATGGATAAATCAATATTTGTTTCTTTTAAAAAGGACAATATTTCTAAAATATTAAAAATATTATATAAAGATAATTTGACATATGAATGCATTCGACATAATTAAACAATATATCTCAAATCCAAATTTTGTTGTCACTATCAGAAGTATGAAAATTACATGTTCTTTTTTTAAAATATATTTATATTATATGGTATCTGACACATGTACAGTTGCGACCAAAACATTTGAATATTATTCTTTATGTTGTTATTGTAAAAATGATTTCAAAATTTTTTTCGTTTTGTTTTTCTAATAGATAACCAATAAAAAAATAAAATAATACAGTATTTTTATTTTGACTTGCTTATTGTAAAAATTATATGAAAATATTCATATAATTATTACCAGTTGCAAATGTTTTAGTCGCAAGAGCATGTACTCGTACATACATGTACACATGTGTGTGTTCTGAATAGGGTGGCAGACTCTTAATAAATTATTTTTCTACCAATCTCCCATCCTGTGCAGAAAAACGGTGCTCAATGGAATACGGTCAATTGTGAAATCATCAATAGCTTTTATCAAAACACAGAAAAGAACGTATAACAGGAGTGACCTGCTACAGTGCGTTACAGTTTTTCATCATGATCGTGATTGTTCTCCTTCTTGTCATATGATTTTTTCTATGTCACGGCAAAACCTATCAATGGTCATTGACCGTATTTCACCAGACAATGTTTAGTAGATACTCCAAAAAAACACATTTAATGTTGAAATATTATTTTATATAATTTTAATAAAATTATTTAATTTTTTTAACGAAGCCGACGATAATAATGAAAATATTGATCCAAATGGATTAGAATTAACTTTTAGCGATGCCATACTTCTACCTCTATGCAATGAGTTATCTACAAAAGAAGTAAGTATCGTCTAAACATATGTTGTGATGCTTTGTGCAGATAACATTTTAATAACCTAAGAATGAATTATAATAATCAAATTTAAAAAACGAATATCTTTTAAGGAAATAAAAACATTTCTTGAAATACATTGCCAATTACAATTGAAAACATATGAAAGAGAAGGAGTTTTCTCAAACTATAACAGGATTGTTATTAGTAAAACGATTATTAAACATTTAGTTGACAGTAAACCCGGAAAAAGTAAGTATGATAAATAAAAACTAATAGTAATGTTTTACTTATACATATTTCATTTTTCATCAGTTTGGAATATAACATGTGTATCTATTTTAGTGTTGCAAGAGACGAATTTGAAAGAATTGCCACTTTCTTAACTGAATTATTTCCAAACGAATTAATTCAAACATATTATACTTCCTCCAAAGGCAAAATAAAAGCAAGAGGAAAGTTGATAGATTCGTATTATAACTATAAGCATTCTTTGAGCAAAGCTGGAATATGCAAATCAAGGTCATCTACGCCGAAGCGCTCTGAATCTTGTTCGACGGTGACTTCTGAAGAATTTCCTTCAGAATTACTTGATCTTGGTGTGTATATATTTTTTAGAATAAATTATAATCTGCAAAGTACAAAAATATTAGTAAATATGTATTATATACATATATACTTTTTATTTGTATTTTAGATTCAGGTGTAAATGAGGAATTCACATTTTGCGAATTGAAAACTACCATTCCAGTCAACAATATAGAAGAAAAGTGGTTGCAGTGCTATGGTTCCAGACAACGGTTTTTAAACTCCGTAGGAAACATTTCTGAATATATTCATACTTTTCCTTCACTTACGGAAGCAAATAGATATGAACTTGTAATATATATGTAGAATATATGTGTTTAAAAACTATGTTCTAACTAAAGAATTTTTTCTATTAATTTCAGTTTTTTATTGATGTAGAAAAAAAATTTGGTAGGAAACCAAATTTTCAGTTAACTGGTGAAATTTATAATAAATTTATTGAAAAACGAAAAGAAAAACGAAATACAGAAGTTCAAAATATCCTACATTCAATTTCACTGGAAATTAATGAAACAAATAAACAAATTTTGTCACTTCTACTTTTACCATTTATAGTTAGTAATTCAAACTTAAAGAACCAAAAAACTAAGAAAAGAGCTTCTAAAATTGAAGTTCTCGAATCCTTCATAATTCACTGTAAGGTAAGTTTATATACACAATTTTAGTTTAAACTCAAGTAAGTATTTATTTGCATTAATTCCTGACTAATTTTTCTGATTTTACATTTTTTTTTTTCAAAATCAACTAAGTAAAACATTATATTTTCTTTTATTTTCAGACACTTGTGGAGGTGGATACAAAATAAAGGAAACATATTCTACTGTGTGCTAAAACAAAAGAAACTGTAAAACCAAGTTTAATATTAGTGTCTTCGTCAATAGGAATTGCATACCTAACTGTTTCTGATATAAAATATGTCTTTAATGACATAAAAGAAGCACTAGAATCTATTATAGCTATCTTCTTAGATCTTAGTCTTGAATATCCAATTGTGGCACGAAAAGTTTAGTACTTCCTACAGCAGCATATTTTCCAGTTTAAAACTGATTTTGATGAGGTAAATCCTGATTTAGAAACTTTATGGAGAGACTTAAATAATTAAACTTACGAAATATCCTTATAGTACTTACTTTAAAAAAAATGAAAACATTCAAATGTATATTTTGTTCATGTAATTTTAAAGAAATCAATACATTTTTCCGACATTTGAGAAAAATTCATAAAAACGAAACTAAATTTTCTTGCTTTTACTGTTCGGGAGTATATGACGATGTATATTACTTTAAAATTCATATTAATCATCACATAAAGAAAAAAAATAATAAACTTTTTCAAGCATCAAACTCAAAAAGGAAGGTTTCAACAACCAGTACATGCAATTCTCAATTTCAATTTATGAGACCTATTATTTCTGGTGAAAATTCTCAATCGGAAAATTATTCACATGAATTAATAAAACTTGTAAATTCGTTTTATTCTAAATTTGAAATACCTAGAAAGGTCTCTTTGCAAATATTTAAAAATTGTCTTAATTTCTTCCAAAATATACTTAAAACCGAGTTTGAAAATTCAAAAAATGTTAATGTAAAAAATATAGAATGAATATAGACTTTTGAAACTATTAAATGAAAATTTTTTTAAAATAAACATTCATACTCATGTAATAAGTCTTCAAAATGAAGAGATAACAACTTCTAGTAATCGAATTAAAATAAAAAATATTGTATATTCATCGAAAATAGTTGATCTAACAGCACTTTTTGCACACTTTTTTAATGATACAAATATACTTGAACATATCTCAAAGTATTTAAAATTTTTAGAAACTCAATCTGATAATCAAATACATAATATTTACCAAACAGAATATTTTAAAGGTAAAATTCGAAATTTTGCATCCAGCACAAAAACTCTTCACCTACCACTTTTCATATATTTCCTTGACTTCGAAATTAACAATTCTTTAGGATCTCATGCCAACATAACAAAATTAGGTGGAGTTTATATAAAAATTCCTTGTGTTCCATCATATTTTCAAACAAAATTAAATAGTATTTTTCTGGGTATGTTGTTTTATACCGAAGATAGAAAAACTTTTGGCAATTCAAGAATATTTAAGCCGTTTATTGAAGAAATTCAAAAACTGTTTGATATTGGTATTCAAGTAAATAATAGCGACTACAGTTTAATTAAACTACTGCCATGTTTAATTCTAGGCGATAATTTGGGACTTAATTCAATTCTTGGCTTTTCTGCAATTAAATAAACAAGAATGTTCTACTCAATGTGTGTTGGATTTTTCAAAGAATTTTAATAAAAACTCATATGACGTTTTCAACGAAAATACTGAAATATCCATTAAAGAATACTCAGTGTAGTGTAATCATGTAATGGAAAATTATTCCGTAGATCCTATGCACGATATATTGGAAGGAATTTGTCGTTATGACATGTTGTTTTTATTAGACGTTTTCATAAATAAGATGAAATTATTTTCAGTTGAACAATTAAACTTTAGAATTTTAGCATTTAACTATGGTCTATATAGTCAAACTAAACCTCCGTTACTTAGATCGGACTTATTTCAGCAGAAAACTATTAAAAAGTCAGCTGTTGTAATGTTTTATTTCGTAAAACACTTTGCTTTGATGATTGGACATTTAATTCCAATTGAATGTATGGAATGACAGTTATATATTTTGTTAAGAAAAATTATAAATTATTCTTTCAGTAATGTTGTTGATAAGGACACATGACGAGAATTACATTCGGCATTAGTTGAACATAACGATTTATACATGCAATTGAGTGGATTATTTCTTACACCAAAATTTCATATATTACTTCATTATCCATATGTTATGCATAAAATAGGTAAAATAGGAATTTTCATCAGATATTCAAAAAATGTGCTTACACAACAAAGTGTAAAAAAAATATTATTGAGACTCTTTCAAAAAAATATATCAATACTGTGAATACTATTTTAAATTTCGAAAATATTATAAAATTGCCTACATCACATAGTAAGAAAAAATGTATTGACGATTAAATTAAAGATAAATATAATTTTAGAAGTTCAGAAATTGTTTATTCTTTAGATTTTGTCTATTTTAAAAATTATTTGTTAAAAAAACATACAGTTATAAAGTAAGTTATTTTAAAATATAAAAACTGTTTTTATTGCTTTATCTGAACTTATAATAAATTTCTTTGACTGGCATTTGCTTGCCTATGAAGTCGAAAAATCTTACAAATATTATGTTGTTCCAATAGAAAACGTAGATTTAGAGAAAATGTCATATTTATCATATATGTATATATTAGATAATCGTCAAATGGTTGATTTTGACTCTTTATATTTTGGAGAAATGGTTTAAGATTTTTTTTTCATTGTAAAAATATCTAAAATATAAAATATCTATCGTAAATAAAGATTTTTATTAAATATTGAAGTGTTTCTATTCGAACCCTCACAGCAAATCCATAATATTCTTTTTGGTAATAAAACAATTAACAATATTTTGTTATTACTAAAGTATTACAAAATTATGACAATAAAATTATCACTTTTTTCATTGAAATGCTACTTCTACCTACTGCATTTCAAAACATTAAGTGATATACGGCTTTAAAAAATTCTTGATCAATTATTAAATGCAAAATCTTATGAATGTGTAATATTAAATTTAAATTATTCCAATGAAATAAGAAAATGTAAGAACCCAAAAACATCATATGCATATCCTTCACATATATCCTACAAACAGGTAACTGAAAGTGAAAGGGATTAAGGGTTTTTTGTTTTATACCTGATCGTAGGATGAAAAGATAATTTGCCTTCTATTTAAATATCCCTTTGAGTACCAATACTATGTAGATATTCCATTGTTTTTTAAATTCAATTTGTTGATCATAAGAATTTTAATTATTTTTTTAAGTACTGTAGGTGTAATCCTTTCAAAAATTTTTTTTCTACATTAGAATGAGTTTTTACTTTGTTCTATGATATAGGTACATAATATTTATAATTTTTTTTATAAATATTGTGGAAATAAATGTACATGACTACTTACATGATTTAAATAATATGCACATGAGTTTTATAAATACACAAATGTGTTTATTAATAAAACAGATGAATAGCACATGAGCTAATCAAATACGATACATGTTGAAGGTCATCTGAAAATAAAAAATAATAAAATTATAGGTTATGTTGTGTATAAAGACATACCTGACTTATCGATGACTTCAACATACCATACCTTGGTTTTTGTGGTGAATCTAAATGTGAAAAAATTAAATTATTAAAAATTAACAAAGGTTAATTAAAATCAATTTATCCACTTACCGTTTAAAAATTTTAATATAAATTTTCACGTCATTTTTTAAATTTATTAAATAAAATTTTATTTAAAAACTATTGAAAACCGAAAACAACAAAAGATAAACAAAAGTTATATGTTAAAATAACAAAGAAAATTGAAGATGGCTGACTGGTACAAGAAAATGGTACACTAAAATACGGTATCAAATTGGCAAAACAATAGACCCCAAAGTGTATATAAACTCGGTACTGGCCAGCAATCTTCACTTCTGACTAGGATATTGACCTAATTGGAAGTCGGTAATTAACATTTCAAAATCTCTTGGATATTGACCAGAGAATTGAACTTAGGGATCTTGTGTAAGTATTGATTACACAAGTATTTTTTTTTGAGCTTCTCCACATTTCTATCTCTTGGGTATTGACCGAGAGATAGAAATTTTTTACAACACTTAGTGCATTTTCTATCTTTGGGGTATTGACCTAAAAATAGAAAATTTAACTTAACTTGGTAATTTTCAGTCTTCTGGGTACTGACCAGAAGATAGAAAATTTGTAGGGCATTTTACTTGAACCTAAGTGGAAATTGTCAAGTTCAACGTGAATTCAGTTCTTTGGGTATTGACCAAGAACTAGAAACTTTGCCTGAACTTGTTCAATTTTGACTTAACAAAATCTGTTTCTCACTAATTGACTTAAGATCTTCTTAATACGAACTTAACTTAGAAGAAAAATCGACAGCATTTTTCTAATAAGTTAAGCAAAGAAGATATTTGCTTTACTACGAGTTTGACTTTGAGGAAAATTAATTTTCCAATACAAGTCAAAGAAGAAATTCAACCTCGTTTTCTACGATTTCAACTTTAAAAGGTTGAAGAACGAAATTAAAAAATTTACAAGTTAATTGTGAGAAACTTTTAATCATTTCTCTAAAATAAAAAACACAATTTCCTTTTTATCGAAAATCTCTAAGTTATTTATTGAACTACACTTCATCAAGTTTAATTCGGTCTTATTTTATAAATCCCTAAGTTGAAGCTCAACTTAATTGAAAACAGATAGCTCACTTCTTAAATTTAAACGAAAAAATCTTACTTCTTCACATCTTCACTGATTGCGACTCACTTGTAAAAAAAATAATTACTGACTGTTAATCTCGGCTCATTAAAAAATCTCAGTTATCACTTAGATTACGATTGCTCACTTGCCAAAGTGATAATTTACTGTAAGTAAAACAATTCAGTGATCACTTCAATTTGGCTCACTTGTCTGACTCAGAGTAACCAAATTGAAAACAAATAACAATAAATCATATTGGGAATTGTTTTTGTTATTGTCAGCAAAATTAACATCGAGACTGTTAAGTGTATCGTATACAAAAAATCTTTAATTTGAATTCTCATTCCTTGCAATATTTTTTTGAATTTCGTTACAGGAATAAATCAACAACACCCACAAGTGGTGAATTTAAACCTTTGAAGATCGATTGTCTTTGATATAAAAAAAAAGGAATTTTTTTTTAATTTTGAATTTTTGAATTCTTTGAATTTAATTAATTTACATCTCATATTTTTTAATAACTTTAAATTTGATTTTTGAATTCTCTTTAATTGATTATTTTCTTGGAATGTTTTTTTTGATAAATTTAAAAATTAATGTAATTATTTTTTTGAAATAATTTTTTTATAAATTACAATTTGTTTGAATTCCTTTTTTATAGTTTGTAAGTTGTTAGATTGTAAGCTGTTGAATGTAAATAAAAAATATTTTATACTTTGAATTTTAAGCTTTGCGTTTTTCTTTCAAAAGCCCTAATTCTTTTATTCATATCCACATATTTCGCTGCAACACATTTACAAATTTATTGTGAGTTATTTAAAGGATTCGTTTGAACATTAAATAACTCACAGTATTTTCAATACATGTTCATGAGTTGATGAAAATTTTGTTTCAGAATTTTTAATATTTTAGAAGAATATAAGTTTTTATTCCGCAAAAAAATGAATAACGAAAAATACAACGAGGAGAATTTAAAGAAAGCTGTAAAAAGTGTTAAATTTGAAAATGTATCTCAAAGAAGAGCTCCGATTGACAAAATCCGAAGAAACCATAAAAAGAGGTCCAACAACATTGCTTACTTTTAAAGAAAAGAATATTTTGGCGAAATGGATCATCGAATGCCAAAGAAAAGGTTTCTCTCGTAGGAAAGAAGACTTTTTATGTGAGGTGCATGATTTTCTGAACATCTCAAATAAAATAACAGCATTTAAAAATAATAAACCAGGAAGAGCGTGGTATAATGGTTTTCTAAAAAGGCATTCGAAAATAACTTTCAGAACACCAGAAAGTGTTACATCTGCCAGTGCAAATATTTCAAGAAGCGATATAGAGAGCTGGTTTGACCAAATAGAAAATTGTTTGAAAGAAGAAGATTTATTCGACATACTAGCAGTTCCTACAAGAGTATTTAACGGTGATGAAACAAATTTTCAATTATGTCCAAAAACGAAGTCGGTTTTAGCTCCTAAAGGTGCAAAAAATGTATACGAGATCGACAGAGGTACAGCGAAGTCATCCATAACCGTAATATTCAGTTTTTCAGCCAACTGTGATTCCTCCAATATGCAAAATCGTCATGTCCACGTTCTTGGGGAGTTACATACAGTGCAAATGGTTGGATGACAAAATAATATTTTTATGGATACATAGGAAATATTTTTTATAATACTCTTGTTAATAAAGAAGTAAAATTTCATGCAACTCACTGTACATTAAAATTAAGTAAACTGTGTAAAGACAAACAAACAGTTCGTATAGCTCTTTATCCAAATACAACAAGGATTTTACAACTAGCAGACGTTTCCGCTTTTCGACCTTTAAAGCAAGGATGGCGAAACGTTCTTCTCAGGTATTCTCGTAAAAATCCTCGGAAAGCTGTAACCAAAGAAGTTTTTGCAATTCTATTAAAAGAAGTAATTGATAAAAATTACATAAAAAAAAAAACATTGAAAAATGGGTTTAGAGTACGAATGTTCAATATATATTAATATCAATATGTGGTGCAAATCTAATCACCTTAATTTAATTAAATAGGTACTATATATTTGTATATATAACTATATTGATAATCGATAAAATTAATGGCACCGACAAAGTCAACATTTTGGAAGTATTTCGATAAACTTGCACAGAAAAAATAATCTTATGTAAAATTGCCTAAGCTGCATTTTGTATTTTTTTTTAATATGAAGTTCTGAATTTTTGGTGTTTTTACCTTAAAAATATGCAAAACCATACAATGACTTTGTAAAGCTTTATTGGCTGAATTGCCCAAAAACAATTTGCCAATTTAGCATTTTATATTTGGGCAAATTATAATAAATATTAGGTAATTTACATTAATTCTATTAGGCAATGTTTACAAATCAATGTGTAAAAAAATGTCCGAAATGCGCGGGAGTGTCACCTAATTTCTATGGTGGCTTACACAAATATTTGGGCATTTTAGTCTTGCACTGTTTAATTCTATAAAACCTGACTTAAAATCACCATAAGCATAAGGCAACTTATACAAAGCTATGTAAAATTTTACAAATTTTAAGTAAACACCGTTATTCTTGTTTTGTTTTTATTTCTTTTCATTTTCTAAGAAAAAATCGCATGGAAAAATTTGCCTTATTTATTTGGCAGTTTATACTGGATTCTTTGGAAATTTATACTAGCATTGTGTATTTGAACAAATTTTATGTTAAATTGCCTAAACGTATAAGGCAACTTATACAAAGCAATGTATAATATTACTTTTTTCTATGCAACTGCAGTTATATTTTCTATTACTTTTGCAATGTATGTACGAATTGTTTAAAAAAATATGAATTTAAAGTCATTTCAAGTTAGGTAATTAGTGGTGAAGTGAAGTTAAGTATAGTGACAATATTAATTATTATTTTTCAATTGTTTTGAAAATGGTTTTAATGAATTTAATTACATATAGTTAATTTCAAATTCAGTTTTATATACATATACGGTAAGAATTAGGCTGGAAAGTCATACTGGAGCATAAATTAGGAATATGGCAAAATGAATGTGTAAGCTTATTAATTTTCATATTTTCCATATCTTTTATTTGTATCGTTCTAGGGAATTTATTATCTTATTCCAAAACCTAATGATAATAGCCCAATGTCTTCGATTGATTCTTGGCTGGAAAAATTAGCAAATCCATCCTCTTCCACCTCTGCTTCAGAAGTTAGTGTGAGTATTTAATATGTTATTATTTTTCATTTGTATTGATTATAATGAAATTATTTATATAATAATAAATTATTGAAAACTTTTTTAGCAAACAACAGTTTTAAACATATTAAAAAAATCCGAAGCAGGAAAATCCACAATGGAATCCTATAAAAATAAAAAAGTCCTATCAGCTGACGACAGAACTTTTATAGTTCATAATATAATTCAATATTATATTGAAAATGATTTACATTTATCTGTGAAACAATGTCGGGAATTGGCCGAGCAAATTGTGGCTATTTTTCCATCTGAAAATATCGTAAGAATCTTCTTGAAAATTTATTAAAGATTTTTAAATGCACTTCTTTTTTGTTTTTTCTTTATTTTTTTTTAGAATACTTATTTCATTCCTAGCCACAAAAATTGTCCACCTAAAGCCAAATTGTGGGATTGGTACCAAGGAAGGAAAAGTATCCAGATGTTGAAACTATCATTCAAGATTTAAAAATGATACAATAAATTACATTAAACGAAAATTTAAATAAAATAATTATGTATATTAAAACTGATATAGAATGAATTTTAATTAAAATTAAGTACTTTGCACTATGAATTATTATAATTTTTTATGAACATTTTAAAAAGTGTAAATCTTATTTTGTAGTCCATTTTTGAATCGTCTTAATATTTTGCCTTTTAATTTTACCTTTTAATTGTTTTCAAAACTAAAAATAAGTATTGGAAGAATTATTCTTTTAAAGTACAAATTCCAAACAGGAGAAAGTGATTTTTGTATAATGATACTGTTGAACGCACTGATTACGAATATGTACCTCTTTATTAGTGAAAATGTTCTTTTAAGAACGAAAAAAGACTACTATACATATGACTTAAAGAGGTACATATTCATAATATGTGCGTTCAACAGTATCGTTATAGAAAAGTCACTTTCTCCTATCTGGAACTAGTACATCGGAAGAATAGCCATTTAAAATTTGCTTTATCATTGCTGTGTAAACTGCCAAAATATTTTGTATTTCGCCCAATTTTTCTTGTGTAAATTGCCTAAGTATTTTGCAAATGGCCTTATAAATATTAGGTAAATTGCCTAAGTATTTTGCAAGTTGCCTTATAAATATTAGGTAAATTGCCTAAGTATTTTGCAAACTGCCTTATAAATATTAGGTGAATTGCCCTAATATTCTGCAAGTTGCAAGTATATTGTGGTTTACCAAAGAAATATAGATTACGTTGTCTTATGAATTTTGTAAACTATACTAGTATTTTGCTAACTTGACATATTAAAAAGAATGGTGTTTCACCTAATTTCTTCATGGCAAATTGTCGAAAACATGCCGTAAAAATTCGGCAAAACATATTATGATTTTAGGTATTTCAACATAAGTTTTTCTTTCAGTGTGGTACATCTCAGGCTAAATGCCGAATTTGCAAAACGGTAGTAAAAGAATGTAACACGTCGAATTTGAAATCTCATATTATTAATAACCATAAGGACATACAAACTGATGATAAGAGACGTAAATCACCTGATTCAAACTCAAATAGTTCTTTCAACTTTTAATAATATTATAACCTTTCAAAGTAAAGCTAACTTCATACTACATGTTTGATCATATGCTTTTTCTTATGCTTGGCAACTCATACGGTGTGAACTCATACATAGCTGTCATATGTCAGTCATATGCCAAAATCATATGCTTTTTTGAAATTAGAACCAGCCCTAATTCTTATGTCAAAATCATATGCTTTTGTATTTATTCGTGTGAGTGAAAAGTAAAAACTGCCGGTTTGATTTGAAAAAAATTAGGTTAAAACAATTAAATAAAATAATAAATAAATTAAATAAAATAAAAAATAAATTAATTAAAAATAATTAAATAAAATAATAAATTAATTAATTAGAAATAATTAAATTAACTAAAAATAATTAAAATGGACACGAAAAAAGAACCTAAAAAAAAGGTAATGCAATATATTATATTTTAAACAGTTTTAATAGAAATAATGTGCTAATTTTTATAATTTGTATAGGTTGAATGGAACAAAGATTTGACGCTACAGCTAATTGAGCTGTGGGAACAGCATCCAGTGTTATATGATACAAAACACAAATTGTATCATAATAAACATGCCAGGTATGATGCATTAACAAAATTAGCCGAATGTATGACATCAAAAATACCTGAAATCACTCAACAAGATGTGAAAGTGAAATTAACAAATTTAAGGTACGTTATTATTAAAGTAGTGTTTAGAATTTATTAATTATAAGTGTTTATAATACATACTATAATATTTGTAGAAGCCAATACAACCATGACTTGGAAAAACGTCGACAAAGTCAAAGAAGTGGTGCTGGTGTTGATGAGCCTTTTGATCCAACGTACTGGTTTGATAAAATGAATTTTCTTAAAACTTTTATTAAACCAAGAAAAGGAAAGTCCACATTGGAAAACGTAGAGGTAATTATTTTCAATACATTTAAGTTTTTCAAGTTTGTTAATAACTTGTATAACTCACTTGTTTTTTTTATTGTTTATGTAGGAACTAGCACGTACAGATGATAACGACGCTACAAGTATATATATGAGTCCTGACTACGAGTTTGCAGGCGAGTCGACATTATCTCCGCCAGCAAAAGTTCCAAGAACAGAGGAAGTACAGGCGGGTGTACAATCAACATCGAAGGTATTGCCTGATGAAGACAAAATCCTTTTCGAAGCATCCGAAGCCATAAAAGTAATGGCTGTCAACATGCAGAACAAAAATCAAGAAAATAAATACCCTACAGATGTTGAAAATTTCGGCCAATATATTAAGTCGGAGCTGATGGAAATAGAAAGCAAGGACATTAGAGACGATGCAAAACAGGAAGTTATAAATGTAATTTATAAATATAAAAAAAAAAGCAAAAATTATTAATGTAAAAATTTATTAAGTACTTTTAAAATAAATAATAAATAAAAAACGTTACATGTATAATTAAAAATTGAATTTTTTTACTGCTTCCCATTGCCATGGTACAAAGCCAATTGTATTAAAATAATTTGAGAATCGGTTTCGAATTTCCATTGGAGAATCTGCAGATCTATTTCCTGTTGGTCTTTGTAAGCCCGTCACAAATACTTCACTACGCCATCTTGCTGGGGTAAAACTAATTTCACTAGTATTTTCTTTGTCGATGTCATCAATATATCTTATTCCATCTTCCTTTCGGATGAAGTTATGTAGAACACAAGCTGACAAAGTGATAAGCTCTACTTTTTCTACACTAAGGTTTATCTCTTTTTGGAGAATTCGAAATTTGTGCGCCATAATGCCGAACGCATTTTCAACAACCCTACGAGATCTACTCAGTCTATAATTGAATATTTTGTTTTCAGTTGTAGAGCGGTGACTGTAGGGTTTCATAAAATTTGTTGACAATCTAAATGCTTCATCTGCAACTATCACGTATGGTAATTTAACCTCTGTTTGTGGAAGGATTTCTTCTTCAGGGAAGTCAAAATAATTTCTTTCAATTCCTTTACATAATGTTGAATTGGAATATACACCAGCATCATGAACACGACCATTGCATCCCACATCCACATATAAAAAACAATAATTGGCGTCTACTAATGCTAACAAAATAATGCTGTGAAATCCTTTATAGTTGTAGTAGAAAGAACCATCTTTATTTTTTGCATTAAAAGCAATGTGTTTACCATCTGCAAATTAAAAGGACACGAATAAATTATTTAAAGCTTTACAATTGGGATTTATTCACCTATAGCTCCCAAACAATGCGGAAAATTCCATTGATGTTGAAATTCTGCAGCAACCTTTCTCCATTCTTCCTTACTCATTGGCATCTGTAATACAAAAAAACTGTTTAATGTATAAACTTTTCATGTGCATGGTATATATTACTTTTAAATATTCACTCTGTAGTGAACTATTAATTGCTCTCAATGTTTCCGGAACTATTATCGAAATAGCTGGAACAGAAATTCTAAAGTTGAACGAGAGTTCTCTATATGTACATCCTGTAGCTAAAAACCGTAATGTCAAAAGTAATCTGTAAAAATTCATAACATAGCAGGTTAAAACTTTTTCAATTCCAAAACTGAACAATTTATACAACCTTGTTGATGCTGGTATCGATTCACGTAAGACTGTGTCTTGTTTTTTAATTAGAGGTTCAATTTTTCCTAATAGTTTGTGGAAAGTTTCCTTTTTCATTCTCGTATAATTTTTGAATGATGGTAAATCCTCAAATTGAAGTTCTTTGAATACAAGGTCTGTGATATCTTTACCAGAACCTCTTCTTAATAGCCATTGCCTTGACCATATTGATCTTTTTTTGCTTTTTTTATTTTTTTTCTCATTTATTTTCTTTTTTTTATAAATTAACACCATTATTAAAACATTCAAAAGTACAAAAAGTTGTTCTTCACCTTCCATTTTTATGACAACACAAACTCGAATCACACAGAAATGTCAAATAGGTGTAAACAATCAAATATCAAACGCCATGATTTTTTGAGTCATATAACAAAACATATGCAAGTTATATGACTAAAGCATATGATCAAACATGTAGTATGAAGTTAGCTTAAGTATGTTAAAATGAATTTGTTACATTTATATACATAACGTATATATCTATATACATATATAGCATATATATATATATTTTTTTTTTCAGAGGAAGGGAAAAAAGAAACTGAATTAACTCAGCGGTTGTTGTACTCGTATATAATTATAAAAAAAAACAAACCTTTCAATCTTGTGGAAAGTGAAGGATTTCAATATTTCATGAAATATACAGCACCGCTATATAAGATACCTAGTAGACCAACTATTACTCGGCTGCTAGAAGATAAATATCATGCTGTTTTTCTCAAATGTAAATTTATTTTAAAAGAAAAACCAATGTGCTTAACATTGGATACCTATGGACTGAGAGTTATACAACAACAAGTTTTCTTACAATTACTTGCCATTTTATTAATGGTGAAAAAATTCAGTCATTATGCTTAGGTATGTTAGAATTGGAAGAAAGCCATACAACAGTATATACATTGGAAATGTAATTGAAACAAGATATCACTACAAATTCTGAAAACAGTTCTACTTTCTGGAATAGACATGAAACAAGGAAATCAGCATTTCAGTCAGTTGTGTCTAACTATAATCATGAGATTATGTCATTTCTCTCAACATCGGTGTCAGAATTGGAGTCAGATCCTATTTTGATAAGAGTTTTCTCAATTGCTGGATCAATTATGCAAAATCACTTATCGCAGCTCTTATTTTTGAAATCAGTTCCAAAAGACATGTTTTTGTCGTAATTTATAAGGCCATATTTTTATGAAATAATTAACTAATTAATTAATTAATAATTTTTACTACCTACAAATTTAATTCTTTATTTTTAAAAAAAATGTGATAAGAAAGAAGCAATGAATTTTTTTGTTATTTTGTATTGTTTTGTTTTTGTTTTTTTTTGAATTTAAGAAATAAAGATTTAGTGTACCAAACTATAATGTTTCTTTATTAGTTGTTTCATAACATTTGTTAGAATAGGAATTAGGAAATCGAACAAGGTTTCATTTACGAAAATTTATATTTTACCCTTATATAGCTGCTAACCAGATTTCTTTGATATATCAGTATATCAATATTTTTACAATGATATTATCAAGATATCAATACTCTTAGAAAAAATCATTTGATAACAATTATCGATAATTTGCTAAGATTAAACATCCTTAGTTTAGAGTTGCTGGAATATTCCCCTTTAATAAATATGCTATTGATTATAGCAAATGTCTCGGGAAAAACCAATTGAGAACTTGTACAGAAAAACCTGACAAGATAGTTTTAAATTCTTTACAATACCAAGAAATTCAATTGAGTATTTGAAAACACAAACGATGAAAGTGAATTGGTTGATAAGAACCTTAAAAGCTTTTCAAAATTTATAATCATTTTAATAAAAAAGGCATGTACTGATTTAATTTTTTTTTTTTTTTTTATAATGACAGTTATATTATTGTTTTCCATTGAAGAACTTGTTCAAAATAAAAAAGCTGATCTGCCTTCAACAAGTCATCAAAATATTCAGAAGCCTGCTGTTGCTAAACCAAAAGAATATGATTTAAATAAAATATGGGAATATAGTAGTATAGATGTGTACGTTCTAGACCATGGGGGATCAAAAAATGACGTCACCGCCTAAAAGTATGCAAAGTTTCTTTTGAAAATAACCGAAAAGAATTTAAAAACATCGGCTGCGGCCCAATGATATCATATTCATCAGACTTTAAAGTATAGAAAAAAACGGCGTGTATACTTTATCAGTGCTAATCATGTTGAGACATGTTTGTGTAAATAATAATAATAAATTTTATAATGTAGAATATGAATTTATATGATATCATATTAAAATTAAATTCTATAATATTTATATGATATCATATATAGTATGTATATTCTATAAAGTTCAATGAATATAATTATGATCAACATAATCATAAACGTAAACATCTTATATGTAAACAAACATCGATAAACAATAAATAAGATTTCACAATAATTATTATGTAATCAAATACTCTAGAATAATAATACATAATACAATTGTTTATGTAAAAACTTTTTAATTTATGCTATATAATTTTTAAAAATTGAGATATGTTTATTCAAGTTCAAGTTTAATATTGTTGTTTTTCTTTTATTTTCTCAAACGGTTTATGCTATATAATTTTTTTAAATCAAAATATGATGTTTTCTTTTTATTTCATTAAATTAAGAAATTGTTGAATATTTTTCTTAATATGCGAATATAATAATGATAATGAATAGTTTTTATGTTATTGTGTGTTTTGTATGTGTATGAATGCCGTGTATATTGTAAATTTTTTCAGAGCTACATATATGATGTAAATTAGATTCTAAATGTTAAGATATATATATTTCGTATATAAATACATACTTTTGTTAAACTCTTTACGGTACTGTTTATTTAGAATGCAATTCGTAATTCTTTATTTAGAATGGAATTTGCAAGGTTTGCAAAAATTTAGGTATGTAAATTAAAGTAATAAAAAACTAAAAGAATTAGATCATCGATGTACTTTGCGAGAAATGGAATATTATAACGATGATTGTTTTTTTTTAAATTATTAAAATTTGTTAAATAAATAAAATTCATGAAAAATGATATATTCATAATAATCTTTCTTAAAATAGAACATTCTCATGCATATCGCACGCGCAATATTTACCCATATTAATTAACATCCTCTTAAGCCACTTTGGTCAACAAAATTTGGTACATTTTGCAATGCATATGAATATACAAAACACAAAATTACACAAAAATATCATTCGGTAAGATTATAATGTATAATATACAATTCACTATAATACTAAATCATATTCTAGTAATATGAGAAGCCACACGTGCCTGTTAAACATATTGAGGAATAACACATATGTTATAAGTAACCTCATGTTGTGACAAAATATGTAACTGCAAGCAATTTGTTAATATGAATTATTTAATTGCATTGCTTCATATTATGAAATAGAAATATGACACGTACTTTGACCTTCAAGTAAAAGTGAAATTATAAACTCAATAAATTCTTTTAAAATTAATAAATTATATTCTTTTAAGAATAATAAATAATTTAATTTATTGAAGTAATTTGAGATTATGATATTATGCATAATTGTATTTAATTGTAAATTATTTTAAGTGCATTATTATCCATCCAACATTTTTGTAATTTAATATGTGTCTATAATATTTGTTAATTGACACTCAAATATTTGTAAATTTTAATTTTAAGTGTTAGAAATATTAATTTTTGAATTCTAAGAATTATGTATTCTTTTGATTTTATATGTAACAAATTTAGTATATAAGCACCGATATTTTCAATAAAACTCACACCTTGAGTCTTTCATTTTCCACTCCGGAAATTAGTAGGCATTTATTGCCATTTCACAGTTCGGCTTTTTAGCCATCAACAAGAGCAAATACAGGCAGATATACTTGTCGCTCAAAGACCATTTTTCAAATTAAATATTATATCATCAACCTGCGATCCTCATCAATTACAAAGCGATACACCAAACATTACATGGCGACCCTGCATGATACGAACTTGGTGAAGTGTCCAGCTACTAACTGCACATTTAGATAAACTGAGAAGGAAGAAGTAATCATACATATTAATCTTAACCACAAAAAGAAGAAGACAGCAGAAGCAATTCCAGAAAACAGCAAAAAAGAAAAATCAACAACACACGTAATAGAACTGCAAACATCAAACCTCATAAAGTGCCCAATTTCATGGTGCATCTTATCTTTAAAGCTGATGAAAAAGAAGCAGTACTCACGCATTTAGAAATAAGCCATAAAAAGAAAAACATAAAATCAGCAATACAACAACCTAAAGCAGGCCCAAAACCGATATCGATAGAAAAATATAAAAATATATATAAAATTGCAGAAATACCTAAAGTTCAACCAACCCAACAGAAAAAACAGCGCGCAGGTCTCAAAGTCAGATATAGGAGACAAATAGCAGATTTGTACAGACTTGCAAATCTTGCAACAACAAAAAAAGAAAAAACAGCATTTCTACAAACAATTCAACATCTGAGAAGACGTGAAAGAGCAGAAATCAATGGGAAATCAAAAATCTAAAGAAGAAGAAATCATCGTGAATGCTGCCACCAACAACAACAGCAACAATCAACAAGAAACATATGAAAGTTTAATGAAATACATTTTAATTAGTATAATTACATTTTTGGTTTGTATAATAATAATTAGATACATAAGAAAAATTTTATCAAAACTAATAAAAAAAGAGATAATAAAAAACACACCAGTTTAAAATTAAATAATTATAAGAATAATAATAATAATAATAATGATAACAAAAATAATGATAATAATAATAATAGAAATAAATTTTATAGAATAATGTAAAAATATAAAACTAAATAATGAATAAATCACTTTAAACAAAAATATATATCAAATTATTTTAAATGACACTAGAAAATCTTCAACATTTAATATCTGAATTGGAAAAAGTTTTGGCCATTTTTAAGAAAAATCCTAATAGAAAATTCTCCTCAGAATATTTATTATCTAAAAAATTATTAATTGAAAAATCAAAAAAACAATTCAATGAAATTTACCAAAAATTATCTAAAACTTCTGAATACACTACTTATATAAATAAATACTACGTATATATAAAGAAATACAGAATATTATAGGATTGAAAACTGAAATTTATGAAACCATTGAAAGTGAGGAAGAAGAAGATAGGCAAAATATTAATAATATTAACAACTTAGGTCAAAACAAAACAATGTCTAACTTTGATATAGCGACAGCGATTAAAATAGTCCCGGAATTTAACGGTGACCCAAAAACACTTGAAAACTTTGTTAATTTAATTGAACTAATATCTGAAACGCTAAAAGATTCTATTGAAATAGGAAAATTAATAAAATTTGTGCTAAGAACACGATTATCAGAACAAGTTAAAAATAAGATAGCAAACGAACAAGCACCTGAAGATATTAAAACTTTTAAAGAATTGTTCCAAAAGTTGTACAAATCGAAGAAGAGCCCATTAAAGATACAAAATGAACTATCGAAAACAATTCAAGGTAACAATTCGGTACAGAAATTCTCGCAACAAATTGAAAAACTAATTTCAGAATTAAACAATGTACAAATATCTGAACAAGGTGAAGATAGTAAGCCCATAATAACAAAACTAAATGATCAACTAGCATTAAATGCATTTAAATCAGGATTGAGAGAACCGATAAAAACAACTATTTTTGCATCTCAACCTAAAACACTAAATGAAGCAATAAAACTTGCCATTGAAGTTGATTCAGACGAAGATAAAAACAAAAATATCTTTCACATCAGATATAATCATAATAATATGAATAGAAACTACTCAAAACAAAATTTCAGTAGAAGATATAACAATAATTATCACAATAGAAGTAGGAATAACTTTAACAATAACAGAAATAATAATATTAATACTTATATAATAAAACGGATATAGCAAATAAACCATATATTCTTTTAATTGATAGTTAAGCTGATATCTCAGTAATAAAAAAAGGTATAATACACCCAAATTTAGAACTAAATGATGAGTGCTGTAAGATAACAGGAGTAACAGATAATGAAATATTCTCGTTGGGAACTATTAAAGCCAATTTATTAATAGAAAATGAAACTCTCTCGCAAAAATTTCATGTCATAGATGATAGATTCCCTATAAACACTGACGGTATTATAGGCAGAGATTTCCTTATTAAATACAAATGCAAAATTGATTATGAAACTTTCATAATCACAATCTGTACTAATGATACAGACATTATACTACCTATAATGACGAGAATTCCTGAACACGATTACATCAATATTCCTGCACGTACTCAAATCATATAAGCCATCAATTATCAAGCAGAAGAAGATAGCATTGTTTTGAATCAAGAAGTTCAAGATGGTGTTTTTATCGCAAATTCCATAATACCTGCAAAGGGTGTAGTACACATTAAAATTTTAAATACTTCAGAAAAAGAAGTAAATTTCAAATTACCCACCTTAAATATTCAGCCACTAAACAACTTCTATGTAATTTATAAAAATAAAATCTGAAGATAGATTTAACCGTTTAAAAGACAAATTAAATATTAAAAACTTAGACATAAGTACAAAAAATTAGTTATTAAAAATTTGCAAAGAATTTACCGACATATTTTATTTAGAAGGTGATCGTTTAACCGCGAATAATTTTTATAAACAAAAAATAAGTGTATCAGATCATAATCCAGTATATATTAAAAATTATAGATTACCACAAACACAAGTGGCAGAAATAAATAAACAAATAGAAAAATTATTAGAGGATGATGTTATTGAACCCTCAGTAACATTTTTGTAATTTAATATGTGTCTATAATATTTGTTAATTGACACTCAAATATTTGTAAATTTTAATTTTAAGTGTTAGAAATATTAATTTTTGAATTCTAAGAATTATGTATTCTTTTGATTTTATATGTAACAAATTTAGTATATAAGCACCGATATTTTCAATAAAACTCACACCTTGAGTCTTTCATTTTCCACTCCGGAAATTAGTAGGCATTTATTGCCATTTCACAGTTCGGCTTTTTAGCCATCAACAAGAGCAAATACAGGCAGATATACTTGTCGCTCAAAGACCATTTTTCAAATTAAATATTATATCATCAACCTGCGATCCTCATCAATTACAAAGCGATACACCAAACATTACAATTTTCTCTTTTTATAATTTATCACATTATTTGAAATAATTAAAATAAGGACAAATTCACTTTCTTTAATTTATTGCATTTGAAACTATTTGATCACGCGTGTATAATATTGAATTACAGTATACATATATGTGACCATATGCATGAGAATTCATTAATTTCGAAGCGTCGGCGAGTTGTAATTAAGAATCAATTTTTGTAAATTGAAGAAAAATATTTCAGACTTCAATCAAAGAAGACGTAGTTTGTTCTAGTTTCTAAAATTAATTGAGTTGTATTTTCTAATTAAATTTTTTGGTTAAAAATAAATAAATTAAGTTGAACGATAATAATAAAAAAACTGTTTTATTAAATAATACAATTTCGCAATTAAGTTGAACTATAATAATAATAAAAAAAGTGTAATTAACAATCATGGATCCACAACAAGAGCTACTTAATTTTGTAGAAAACATTTTGAGATCTAATAGAAGATCTTCACCAGGTGTTGAGTGGCCTTCTATTGAAGATGAGCTGGAAGAATTGACACAAAAAGAACTAGGAGTATGTATACTGTTTAAAAAAGACTATGAAAATACATGGTACAAGTTCGGAAGGATGATTATCACCGAAGAAATCATGGAGATGGTAAGAAAATTTATTTTCAGTTAAAACTAAAATGAAATTTTTATATTAATTTGATTTTTCTTATTTCAGAAGTTCGTAGAAAACCACTGTTACGGAAGCTGAACCATAAACAACCTTTTTTCGAAAGTTGATATAAATATTTTACATCAACCTTGAACTTAACAATATTTTCTAAATTCAGCAATATTTTACTGTGCTTTCTTGAATAGTCTTGCATATGCTTATTATACAAATATTACTTGGTCATTTACTTTTATTGTTATATTCTCGCATATGCTTACTCGACAAATATTACTTGGTCATTTAACTTTAATATAATTTATGCTTTATAATAAATAAACTTGCTTAATTTGTAATTTACCTTTAATATAACTAAATTTGCTTAATTTGTAATTTACCTTTAATATTATTTATGTTTATAATAATTGTTACCATATATTTAAATGTGCTTAATTTGTAATTTCCCTTTAAACCAATGTAATTAAATCAATATAAATAAGCGTAAATCGATTGTATCAATCAGTCCCAATAAAGCTTACTAGCATTGAATTATTGGCGCTCTTGTTTTACTAAACAACCTCAAAGCAAATGGTCATGAAGTCATCATCATGAAGACCATATTTAATGAAAATATTAAATTAGAATAAGATTTAAAAAAAAAAAAAAAAATTTAATAAGAATTAGTATAAGAATTAGAATAAGAATTAGAATAAGAATCAGAATAAGAATTAGAATAAGAATTGAATAAGAATTAAAAGAAGAATAAAAAAACATTTATTAAAAATTTATTTTTCAGATATTTTATTTATTTTTTCCTCTATTCACAAATTGCGTTGAACCATACCACAAAAACTTTGTTTCTTTTTTTTCCTTATCACTTGTTCTACTCAATAAAGATTTTTTTTGTTATTTAGAATGGAATTTGCAAGGTTTGCAAAATTGTCGGTACTTCATGTGTGTGTCGAAAATAGCTAAAGAAGGTTGCGTATGGTAACAATAGTTTAGAATAATCTTACGTTTATACAAAAACTATATTTATAGTCGAATTGTTACGTATGCTTTATCAGTGTTATTCATGTTGAGACATGCTTGTTCAAATTCAACGTTTAATATTTTTTTTTGTTTTTATGAGGATTTCTTCAAGTTGTGAAATCCTAGTTGTGTATGCAAACTTTTAAACATTAAAAAAAGGGGTAGAGGTAAGATTTTTGATTATAAATGGAGACGATTTCTTTAAATGACATCAGTTCGTCTTTGAATTTTTAGGTGATTTAATTAATCTTTTCTTAAATTAAAAGTTGCGTTTTAAAATCTTATTCTTAAAGAATTTTATTAAAATTCATTGAAAGTTTTGACCTGTTTGTTAAATAGTTTACAGAGACAAAAGAAAAAATGAAAAATTTTATTTGTGAAATTTGTGGAAATCTATTTTTGACTAAGTATAACTTGAAAAGGCATATCCAATCAGCTCATGGAGATCCTAAAATTTGTAACATTTGCAATAAGAGCTTTACACGTAAAGAAAATCTACTAGTACACATCAGGGCTCAGCATAAGGTGTCTTCTGTAGAAGCTATTTCTGACGATATTCGCAATCAGCCTTCCACATCAACATCACAAAAAAAATTTTTTTGTCAAACATGTAATAAAGAAATTTCAACTAAGGATTGGAGTTACCATCTTAGAACAAATTCACATAAAATAAAGGCGGCTGAACCCATTAATGATAAATTGAAAGTAGTGAAAAGTAGTTTTGAGGAAAGATTTGAAACATTGATTTATGAAAATAGGGATGAATAAAATCTAGATCCTCTTAACTTTTTTAAAATGGGAAAAGATATGACTATAGAAACATTAAATAAACAATTGATTAAACACTTATCTTTTAAATTTAACAAAGAACTATTTGCAGAATATAAAATGCTTGCCAAATTTATAACGTGGACACGGAAAATATACGACCTGTTTTACGAAGACCAAATTTGAATGGTAGGGTGGCAAGGAAAAAGCCGCTTATATAAGAAAAAAATCGAAAAGGTAAAAAGAAATTTGCTAAAGAATATGTTAAACAAAGACATGTCATTCTGGAACCACGTTAGTTCAACCAAAATTTGTCTATTGATTTTTTTTTTGATAAAAAATTTTTTAAAATGTGTTATTCATCGATGAAATTATAAATTACACATGTTTGGATCGGATGTCAGAAGATATACGTGGCGAGAACCAAACCAAGAATTCAATAATAAGAATACTCCTAAAACTGTGAAACACGACGGAGGGTCTGTAATGGTTCAGGGGTGTATGTCAGCATCTGGAGTAGGAAATCTCCATTTTATAGAAGGAAAGATATACTTGGACATTCTGAAACAGAATATCAAAGAAAGTACGAAAAAACTGAACATAATTGACAATTTTGCCTTTTATCAGGACAACTGCCCAAAAGTGATTGAAACGCCAGCACAATCACCAGATCTCAACATTATTGAGCATCTCTGGCAGAAAATAAAAGTACAGTTTGGTAGTAAACATTTTTCAACTAGAACAGAGTTGCAAAACGCAATAATAGATGTGTGGAATAATATCGAACCATCTTTTTGCCAAAAATTAGTCAACTCCATGCCAGAAAGGTTGAAAAATGTTAAAGACCAAAACGGAATGGCAACTAGATATTAAGTAACACATATTTTTATATATTCGTATTGTTTTTAATCATGTCTTTTTAATTGTCCGATTTTCATTGTGAGGTCAATATAGAATACTGTTGTTTTTCTATTTTTTATTTTTAAGAATTGAGTTTTTTTTATTTTCAATAAGATTTTATTATAAACAAACAAATAATACATACGAAAAAAAATCAATCAAAAACATTTTTTCAGTTTATTAGCTAAACAGAAATGTATTGAAAGTCTTTGTCCGACTTTGGCTTTGAGCCATTGTATTTAAAAAAAGAAGAAAAAATTCAGTATAATTTAAACGAAAATTAAAGAAATTCTTTTAAATAAACATTCCTCATATTAAAACACCGGCTGTAATTCACCGCTTTAGGTCACACATTAAACAAAAGATATAAAAACATCTACACAAATTGTTAATAGATTTTCATCTTAATTTTCTGTCAAAAACAATAGTCAACTTTTTAGTGAATTTAAAAAAAAAATTCTTTGATTTAAATTTTGCCTTATAATTTTTTCTAGGATTGATTTTTAATAGGATTGAATATATATTTTTTTTTTAATTTTAAAATTTTCAAATAAGTATGATTTGATTCTTATGAGGACTTCCTGTTAGACCTGGGCGATATATCGATATATCGTTTCTCATATATCGTCGATATTTATAAATAACAATATATCAATATAACAATAATATTTGAGCCAGTAACGAGCAGTGTCAAAAATAAAATATTTTAAAAATAAGATTTTTTTTTAGTAAAATATAAAGGAAATATTCATCTCCTTAACGAAAACGTTAAGAAAAATGTCACTTTTGGGTAGCACCAAAAAATATATAGACAGAAAGAATTCTTATGTAGTATAAAAATGTCTCATACAAAAATTTTTGTTCTGGGGTTCCAACATTGGAACCCCATTAGTGAAATAGCTTTGAATGTACATCAGCATATTTCAGTTTTGTTAAAAAAGCTTTTACTTCTGCATAGAAATACATACATATGTACATGCGAATACGACAATTACCTTGTTTATGCACAAAAATTGAAACGTATTAACGATAAAACGTTTTGAACATCGTTTTGAGATAATACATTTTAATTGGTGTTTATGCGTAGTACAACATTTCATTCTTACTTAAAACGTTTTGAGTAATAAACTAATACTATTCTAAAAGTTCATATTGATGTTTAGTATGTTACCAACACCATTTTGAAAGGTCGAATATGACAATTCACTTAAAACGAAGAAACATTTTAAAAACGCATTGAAGTTTTAAATTCGGATTTTATAGTGTATTCACTCAAAACGAAATAAAGTTTCAATGTGTTTTAAAATTTGGTTTATGCATCCGTATTTAGTCAAAACGGCATGAGTTAATGCGAATTAAAGCTTCGTATAAACAAGGTAATTGATGGTGTCTGTGTGACTCATTTTATTCACATATGTTTCACCATTTGAAATTTTTTTTATATTCTATTTAACACACAAGAGTAAATTTTTTTTTGTTATTTTTCATTCATCTTGATCATGTTAAAAACAAAACTTAAATTTCAAAGCGCTTTAAAGCATAGTTAAAAAAGCTTTCACTTCCTTCCTTCTCTTACCGTACTGTTCTATAGTCTAATTTAATAATTACAGTTTTTAGTCGATACTACATAAGACTTCTTTCTGTCTATATATTTTTTGATAGCACTTTACATTTATTAGAATTATATTTAAAATAAGAATTTGTAATGATAAACCATCCACGCATTGCAAGGATAATATATTTTTCTAAGTATTAGGTTGTACCATATGAAGTGTCAAATTTTTGCGTAGTGTGTAAATGAGCGTGATCGTGTCAACTTCGGCTTTGCTAATTCAAGTTGTCTGTGTGGAAGTTTCGAGATTATTTTTTGTGCTTTTTGTTTTGCAGCTGTGTCTTGGAAATGTTGTCGACTTTGCAAATACGGACAATTATGTTATACGAATATAAACTGGGGAATAATGCCTCAGTAGCGTCTCAAAACATCAACGCGACATTCGGTGGGGCTATTGTTAATGAACGCACAGTACAGCGATGGTTCGCTAAATTTCGTTCTGGAGATTTGAGTCTAGACAATGAACCTCGAGGAAGACCGGAAACTGTTATTGATAACAACCAATTAAGAATATTAGTGGAAGCTGATCCTTCAAAAACAGTTAGAGGCCTTGCAGAGGAATTAGGAGTGTTACCTATGACCATATCCCGGCACCTTGCGATAATAGGCATAGAAAACTGCTTGGAAAACAACCAGCTTTAGTGAACAGGTATCGTCCGATCCTCCTTCATGATAACGGCAGGCCCCACATTTCATCAATAACTAAACTTTCTCAGTTGGAATACGAAATTCTTCCGCATCCTCCATATTCCCCAGATATCTCACCGACAGATTATCACTTTTTCAGGAGCTTGGAATCATTTATTAGTGGAAAACACTTTAAAACGCGAGGAGCTGTTATTGAAGCGTTTGAGGATTTCATGTCCTCCAAAAATCAGGATTTTTTTAAATCGGGGATTTTCGCTCTTGAATCTCGTTGAAGAAAACACTGTAAAAAGTGAATTTAAAATTGCTGCAATGAAAATGGTATATATCAATAATATTTTGTGTTTTAATACACTCAATAAGTAATATTCTACAAAGAATATGTAATATCACTTTTTAAGAAAATATTGCCTAAAATTACATCTTTCTGCTCTTTAATAATTAAAATTTATGTGAATTTACATAATGCAGTAAATTTACATAGAAGTTGTGTAAAATTAAACCAGCTGCGTATTTTTAATTTTTTTTCTGAGTATTATTAACAAAGTTTATCAGTACATAAATGCGTCATTGATGTACATAGTGCAGTAATAGTAAATTTACATAGAAATTGTGTAAAATTAAAGCTGCGTATTTTTAATTTTTTTTCTGAATTTTTAATTTTATCATGTACTTACATAAATGCGTCATTGATATTCTGTCGGTCAATGAGAACGGATGTGTTAGTGTTGATATTTAATTTAATACAAAAGTGGTAATTATAATTAGAAAAGTGTGCTTGCTATCAATAATACATTATATATACAAAAGGTGGATTTTCAGAAGGTGAAAAATATAAAAAAGGTAATAAGTCGGAGATAATCGAACGTAAATAAAAAAATGAGAAAATAAGATTTGAGGAATACATCTTAAAAATCTCAAAAAACTGGAAAAATTTTCGTTTTCAAAACACTTGTAAGGTATTTTTTAAATTATTATTTTGTCCTTGACAGCAATTTTAAAATATATTAAATTTATTTTATTTTTCTTTTATAGAAATATTTTGTAAATTATAAAAAGGTAAAAAAACGCCCCGAGTGGAGGTGTACCAAAATTTTCCTTAGTATGTGTCTCATGTAGTCAGTAAAGGGTCGTTGATTCCGTTTCAATATTTGCCTTGCCAGATAGTTATAATTAGAAAAGTGTGTTTTCTAGCAATATATTAAAAGAGTAAAGTGAAATAAAACAATTATATCTCGTCAACATGTACAAATGTAATATGTGCAAATTTGAAACTTCGTCCTTGGAATTATATAATAGACATATAAAAATACATCGTGCAAAGCAGAAGGGTGAATTTATATGTCAGCAATGTTTTCAAAAATTCTCGTCATATAATTTTTTTAAGGTGCATTTATTTAGGAATCATTCAAAAACCACTGAAGTAAAAGAAACATTTTCTTGTAGTTCTTATTCTTGTGAAATTCAGAATTGTAATTTTATTTCTATTAATTTTAACGAAATTTGTAAATATTCGTACGCGCATTTAAATATAAAACAAAGGATTAAATGTCCGCAACATAATTGTAATGAATATTTCATCAACAAATCTGCTTTTAAAAGTCATTTATACAGAAAACATTTCAAAAAGACTGATAGTGTGTCTTTTGAGGAGAATTTTAATGTAATAAATAACACAAAAATTTTAAAAACCCTAGATAATACTCCAAATATTAATATTCCTACGTGTAATAATTATGACAATAAAAACGATTTAATACATACATTATTATTTACATTAAAAACCAAGTATGGAGTTACAGAAAATGCACTGAAGTTTCTTGTTGATGAATTATTCAATTTAATAAATGATGTAGAAGAAAATATGATTGGAAATATTAAAAAAGATTTATCTGCCTTAAAATCAGGATTTAGACGAAAAAAAAGTCTTCAAAATAATTGCTATTATATCAAGCCAAGAAAAATATTACTAGGTAAAGATGAATATCATAACAATTGTTTTTTACACTACATTTCTATATTAGAAAATTTAAGAATTCTAATGTGTGATAGAACTTTTTTCACCTTGTTCAGCAATAAAAAAGAAAGAAAAGACAATGTTTTTTCTGACTATAATGATGGTTTAATTTACCAAAACAATTCCTTTCTTCAGGAAGATCAGCAAAAAATTGAAATTTTATTATTTCAAGACGCGTTCGAAATATGTAATCCAATCGGTTCTTCAAGACGTAAGCATAAGTTGTTAGGTGTTTATATGATAGTTGGAAACATACATAAAAAGTATAGGTCAATCATTAAAAACATACAACTAGTATTACTCTGTAAGGAAAAATATGTTAAAAGATTTGGTATTGAAAAAGTTTTTGAACCTGTTATAAATGATTTAATGATTTTAGAATCTCAAGGCTTAAATATTACAAATCCAGTAACTATGAATAACACAACATATTATGGAAGTCTTTTTGCAGCAATAGGTGACAATTTAGGTAGCCATCAACTTGGCGGCTTTGTTGAAAATTTTAGTTGTTCTAAATTTTATTGTAGATATTGTTTTCATAGTCAAGAACAATTGGAAAAATATGAACTTAATATATCTGGCACACGAAATATTGATAACTATAAAATGAATGTTAGTTTACTTCGTTCGTCGGGAGATAATAATATAAAAGGTGTTAAGGATGATGCGTGTCTTAACAAACTACAATACTTTCATGTTTGTAGGCCTGGGCTTCCCCCTTGTCTTTCACATGATTTATTTAAGGGCATTATACCTTTAGATTTATGGGAGGTAATTAAAACTTATATTGGTAAAAATGTGGTTTCTTTAGATTATATAAATATGAGACTTGTTGAATTAAGAAAAATATTTCAATTAAAATTGTCATTTCCTGTACTTGAACATAATTCTTCTAAAATTCCAGGAAAAGCAAATGAAGTTTGGCACTTTTTAACACTATTTTCTCTAATAATGTTAGGAGTAAATATAGATCATGAAGCTCCCCTCTGGAAATTTTTGTGTGCTATGATAGAAATGTGTCGTTTCATTTGTGCAGCTGAAATATCAAATGATCAAATAGCATTGTTGTCATACTACATAAACATTTATTTTGAATTTAGACAAAAAGTTTTTCCCACTTTAAAATTACGTCCGAAAAATCACTTCATTTGCCATTATCCAGATTTAATTCGTAAATTTGGTCCATTAAGAAATTTATGGACTATGAGCTTCGAACAAAAACATCAGTATTTCAAAAATGTTGCGCGAACATCAAAAAATTTTAAAAATATTACTCAGTCTCTTTCTGAATCTCACCAGCAAATGCAAGTCCTTAGTAACAATGACCGTTTTAAATGCAATTTTATTAGTGATGTGGTGGAATTATTTTCTAAGGATATTTTAAACGTTGATCTTCCTGAAGATTATGTTTTTATTACTAAAAAAGTAACATTTTTAAATACAGATTATAAAAAGGGTGATTTTATATTAATAAATAACAAAGACGATTCATATGAAATTGAGGTTTTAGAAATTTGTTCTATCCTTTTGCATAAATCTTACAATGATGTAATATTTTATGGCTTTTTTTTTAAAATGTGGTATAACCAACAAAAATTACTATATCAAAGTTACAAAACTAATAGAAGTTATTCATTAGCTAAATTCAATCAAATTCTGATGAACAAGCCTATACATGTACTTAAATATAAATCTAAATATTACTTTTCGCCTCATTACGCATTTAAAAATTACTTTTAGATAATTTTATCTTTATATTTGTATATTAAAAATGTAGAAATTAATTTTGAAAAAGATACCTAACTTTTATTGAAATTTAATAAATTATTTAATTATAAAAAATGGAGAAAATTGTATTTCAAATTTGGAACAACAACAGAGAAATAAAGAAAACTTTTTTATCAACACCAAGAATAGCAGATGTTTTAAGCAAAGGTAAGAAGTTATGCTTTTGTTTTTATAGAATATGTGCTCAACTTAATCTAATCAAAATATTGTTTTGACACTTAGCTCAACAGTATGGCCTAATGGGCTTTAAAATTGTTTTAGAGAAAAATGGTTCAGAAGTTTGTGAGGATGATGTTTTAGAATACTTCGCAAAAGAGAAAGAAGTATTTATTATTCTTAATGAGGATGAGAGATGGTCGCCAGCAGAAAGTATAATAAACTTGTCAAGCTTAACCAGCGATAATCTAAATATTCCATTTGACGATATCTCACAAAGTTTGACACAGCACGCTTTATTTACTCCGGGTCAAGCTAGTACAAGTGGTACAAACAATATAAACGTTATAGCTCAAGAGCAAGAATCATCATTGTCCACTACATTAACAATGACAAGCACTGCTTTATCAACGTCGTCAAGTACGAATCAACAATCTGAAGCATTATTTGAAAAATTTAGTATTCCTTGGCACAAGTTCCCACCAGACGTAACAAGCTTACTAGAAAATAGAAAGCCTCTGGGAAATAGAATGAATATTCTTGCTAACATTGTTATAGATGAATTAAGACAAATTTCTTTTTACATTCCAATGGGCATTTTAAGAAGCATTGCTCAACAGATTTCATCTAAGTATCCAGACTCTATACTGGAAAAAGATAAAAGAGGCCAACTAATTTCTTGTAGTCCTGTCGCCTTGTTAACTATGTTAAAAAATAGGAACAATTATCTCAATAGGGCACCTCACAAAAGAAACAGTGAACTTGAGCCAAATATACCAATCAAGGAAAGAAGAACGGCTAATGTCCTGAAACAGACATGCGTTAATTGGCAACCAGCGGATAAAAAAAGTTGTACTAATTTTGAATTTAAAAAGCAGTTTATGATAGAAGCATCAAAAAAAAAACTTATCGAAAGAAGAAACCAATACAATAGAACAATAAATGCAGGAGTGTTTTGCCATTCAGAGGTCATTTTTTAATGACAGAGTAGATATTCCCAGTATTGAAGACATCAGACGAAATTGGCCATATATATTTGATATTCGATACTTAAATTTGCATTTTAAAACACTCATGAATATAGATCCTGAATATTTCCGTATTCAATTTTTACAGGAAAAGCAAAGAATATACGAATTTTTAAAGCAGTGTCGAAAAAAGGAAGTCAGATTTATTTTTGACTCTGTAGAAGAAAGTAATGCAGATAAAGAAAATAGAAACAAAAGTAATAACGAGAAGGACGATTCTGATGCCAAGATTTTAAGAGCTATTATAAACTATTTTAAAGAAGATGAAAATCTATTATTTAAATTTTTCAAGGTAAGTTTAGAAATAAAATTGTTTACGGAATTAATTATTACATACTTTTTTTTTTCCAAGACTGGAACAACATATGATAACATACTAAAAGAAATTCCTGTGAATACTCCTTGGATAGCAGTAGTAGGTAATAATGCAATTATTATTATATTATACTTTCCATATGACCTATTACATACATATGTATGTACATATCAATCAAAAACATTTTTTTACATTTTAGAAAGTATTGCAACTGCGTATATCTTCATAGAACAAAGCCTTGTATTGGAATGTAACGACATTGACCTGATTAAACTAGTAACACATGTTATATGTTATTATTATACTTTTAATATATTGTATCCAGACAAGTTATGTCAATCGCTGGAATTTTTTGTAAGGTTCTTTCTTGGACATCATCCTCCAAACATTAGAGGAAAAAAAACACATATTAATAATGTTAGCAAAATATTAAATCTTATTAAAAAAATAAGAGAATTTAAACAAAACTTAACTTAAATAATTTTATTTTTCTTTAATTGTACCTATTGCATAATATTATTATAATGTGAAAAACAATAACAAAACGAATGAAAATATAAAATAAAAAATGTAATTTCGAAAATATATTAAAAATATAATTTTCACTTGAAGTAATTTTAGTTTGAGAATATACTATATATATATGTACATATATTATTTTGTAACACATAAATATAAGAGAAATTTTTTTAAATAAAGTATAACTTAAGTAAATAATTCAATTAATTTTTATTTATATTATAATCGGCTTGAAATGGAGTTATCTATTTAACTTATCTTTGAAGAATATCTTCAGTGTTTCTCAACGGTAAATTAATGTGAAAGAAAATAACAAAAGTAGTTCAACTTAGAAATGTAATCAGTAAAAATATAAAAATTCATATACGATGATAAAAAAAATACATTTTATGAAACCTAATAAAAGATTTATAATTCTATCATATTTCCATCATAATTGTATTCAAATTTCAGATAAAAGCTGGTGACAATACCAAAAAAAGCCATATTATATATATTATAATATACTATATGTACATAGGTACATTGTGAATGTACATAATACATGTACAAAATTACATACCTTAGAATAATTAAACGCTATTTATGCGAAATATTACATCTCGATTTTTTAAATTTCAAACACCTTTATTTAAAAACACATTCCTTTCTAGTTAAAATTAAGCTTTCAAAGAGTAAAATTCTACTTAACTAATGTGAAAACATTCCTTAATATATGGAAAAATAAACGTTTTCTATGTTTATTTAGTGTACGTACGTATCAAGTGTAAAATTACAAATATTATACTAGGTAACTGGTTTCCTAGTATTATAGTGGTAATTTTACTTCAAAAATTTTTAGAGTGAAGTGATAGAAGCAGGTGGTGCATATTTTGATTAATAAAGTCATTTCTATCCCAAACTATAGTGTTTTATTTTCAAAAATAAAAATCCGACATTTCATGTGGTACAACCTAATATACATATAGCAAATATTCACCTGTATTTTTATAAAAATATCTTAGTTATAGAATAAAATAAAGCCAACAGCTCGTTACTGGCGGATGGCTCGTTTCCGGGTATTTTACCCTAGTTATAATTTTTGGCAATGTTCAAAATATATATAAGCAACATGAATAGTGGCTTAACTGTTTTAATTATGACATTTTTAAAAATACTAAACAATAGAAGCATTTTACTTTTAAAAAAAATTCTTGAAAATAGAAAAACTCTAATTTATTGAAAAATACAGAAAAGAAGAAAACTACAGAAGCAATTTTTTGTTAATCAATTTTTAGTTCCTGAAATGTTTCTCCAAATTAATGAACCTCGTTTTACATCTTGTAACAAAAAACCGAGAAGTAAACAGCTTTGGAACGAAATTGTCTTAAAAAGTACAACGGATTCAGAATACATTGAAATGTTTAGAATGTCCAAAAAAACATTTAAAATATTTTGTGAAAAAATTAAAAATATCAAGCCCTCAAATAATTGGGTTACTACTCCTGTTACAGTTGGAAAACAAGTAGCTATTACACTATAGCCGCGTTCCATTTTGGTGATTTTATCTACTCCGGAGTAGTTCAACACCAGAAATAAATGGAACGCCCAATTCTATTCAAGAGTAGTTCGAAGTAGTTTTTAACCTCAAAATGTAGCTCTCAGTTCCTGTTTTTTTATTTATTTGTTCTTGTTGTGATAAAAAACTTGTAAATAAAAATATAAAATAAATAAAAAATGGTAAATAAAATATTTTATTATTGGTATTGTCAATATACTGACATTGAGGTAAATTTATTCGTTTTAGGAAAAACAAATAAAGAACTGGAATTACCAGGAGGGAAAGGCATTAATTGATTGTTACAAAAACCGAAAAGAAGAATATAATAGATGCAAAAACAAGAATACCTTTTGGCAAAATATACTAACCGATTTAGAAAGTATGGATGTCCTGGTAAGTTTTGCGAAAGTGAAAATATCATCACAGAAGATACACCACAGGACTTTCCATTTGATAATAATGGTGACGCTTGTACTCCTCCAAATACATTAGAAAAATTGAAGAAAACGAAAATTAAAAAAGCAACAGAAGGTTTAATTGCAATAAAAAGAAGGTATTATGAAGAAATCATTTCTGAAAAAAAGAAAAAAAGAATTATGATTGGAAAATACTTAGAAAAAAAAGAAGTAAGTAAGAACAAGAGGCATGAAGAAATCATGGAAGTTTTAAAAAGGAATAAAAAGGAAAATTAAAATTTCATACATATAGGATGTTTCTAAAATTTAAGAATTTTAAGTGCCAATGAATATAAAGGCTGTTTTTTTTTGCTCATTGTTAAAAAGGAACTCATGTTTAAGTTTAGTGAAAATGAATAAAAGTTATTTTTTCAAAATTTTTCAGTGTTTTATTTTACTTAAATAATATTATAAATGATGTTAATTATATTTTATATTGTATTCTATAGATTTAATTAGTTTAATAAATTCATACTATCAAGTGTGTTAAATATTTCTTCTCTCGCCTGTATATTTTCTGGTGGATCACCATTTTCACGAATCGTATATTCATCTGAATTAATATTAATTTCGTTATGATACAAATGTTATGAAGAACACACGCAGCTAAAACAGTGTTGGCCACAAATCCTAGATCTGGGCTTTTAAAGAATTTTAATCTCCTAAATCTTCGCTTCAGCAATCCAAACGCGTTTTCAACTACAATTCGTGTTGAAGAATGAATAGTATTAAACTTTCTTTGTTTTGCCGTTAAATTTCCAAAATCCTTATATGGAGTTACTAAATAATTCAACTGTGGATAAGCTGAATCACCTAGTAATATTTTGCCACTTGGTATTAAATTAGGGTTTTGTGAAATTCTCTTGTAAAAAGAGGATCTTTTGAATAGACGTGCAGAGAAATCCATCTGTTGGAAGTTTTAAAAACTAAAAATACTCTGGTGGTAAAAATCGACATAACTACTCCTAAGTATGATGATCAACTGTACTAAAGTATGAGATGGTACAGTTGGGAGTACTTGAGAGTAGAACAAACTACTCCGGAGTAGATGAAACTACAAAAATGAAACGCGACTTATATAATTATCTAGCTGCTTTGAATACATAGTAGGTAACGAATTTGGGGTACATAAAAGTACCGTTCATAAATGATTTCACCAAGTTGTAAAAGCAATAAATACTCTCAAACACAATAAACTATATATTTTATTTCCTAAGTTGGATGAAGCGTTTAAAATTTTTTTGAAATTTAAGGAGACATCAAAATTAAAAAATGTTATTGGTGCTATATATGGTAATTTATTTTCAATACATTTATGGTACTTAGTAGGTATTAGTATAGTATGAATTTATTATATATGTACATACATATGTATGTAGTCTTTGTGAAATACTGTTCTAAGTACAAGTATCCCTATTTTGCCTCCAAAAAACGGGTATGGAGACTTCGTAAATAGAAAAGGATGGCCTTTGTTAGTGCTTCAGGCCATTGTTACAAGTACTTAATCTGATGTTTAAAAAAGTATTTTAAAATTCAAACTAAATTAATAATCTAATTATATTTGCAGATTTAGAAACGTTTCTATCGGAGCTATATAAAGATGCTGAAAATATAATTCCAAAATACACAAGTATTATCAACGTAATTAACTAATGTTAATACAGATGCATTTGTAAATATGTGGATGACATTTTGTTGAGGAAACAGAAAACATATGCCCACAACCTTCTAAACTTGTCTCTCAACAAATACACAACCTGGATGCAAAAACATTAAAAGACAATCTGAAATATTTTATGAATCAAGTACTCATTAAGAAAATATCATCATTTTGATATTCTGGGATTGTAAAAAATGGAAAAATATTAAATTTTTTATGAATTAACTTTTTATGAAAATGAAAATTTAAGTTTCTTAAAATATATGGATTAGTTTTCTTTTATTTATTTTTATACATAATTGTTGGTGGTGGTGATGGTGAGGTATTGTCTGCAGAAGAGCCCGTTGGTTGTTTTTGATGAGGTGATGGTGATATACTATTATTCACAGAACAGCCTGATAGTTGTTGTTGATTAGGGCATAAAGACGGCATACTATTAATCACAATACAGTTTGACGGTGATGATATCGGTACAGTAACATTACTCACTGAAGAAATATTTTTTGTTGCGTTGCGAATAGAATTTCATAATTGCAGTTTATTGTGAAAACTTGTTAGCGTCACTTGACACTTCAATAGCGGTCGTAATTTAAAAGTGAATAATCATAGTTCAATAGTTTTGATCAAAATAATTATTATTATTTAAATATTGTAAAGTGCAAATTTAATTATGGAAAATAAAAAAAAGGTAAGTGGTATTAGTAAGATTTATTGTAGAAGGTTAGTTGCGAGGGAAGTGAAACGAATGAGCAATTTAAAAAATAATGAAAGAAAATTTAGCATTGTATATCCAGGATAATATGAGTACGTGCATCACTTTGAATTCTGAAACAGAAACAGATGAAAATAACTGCAAATCAAGTCAACAAAACAACAGACTCGAAATTGAACAACAAACGAGCGAAAAACAAAAAATTTACCACAAATGTGACATTTTACAGATGAAACGTAAAATTAAACTTTTAATGTGTTCTAGAACTTTATGGTAATTAAAAATAAACTTCCAGTTTCAGAACTTAAAAGCCTTGTTGAGAATCAAAATAAACAAATTGATATTTTAATTACGAATCGTGCAGAACAAACGGTTCTACTTGAAAGAATTGCCAACCAATTATATTTATCAAGCTCAGACAAAATTGACATCGAAATGCCTCTTTCTTTGGATAAGATGGTAGAAACTGAGGATAGTCTAAACGAAGAGAAATTCCGTGATTCCATGATAATTTACTTGAAGGAATTGAAGGGTAAGCGACTTTTAAAAAAAGTTTTCAAGCTATTTATAAAGGATGAGTGTTCAAATGTCTTTAACTGGGGTGGCTAAAAGAGAAAAAAGGACATCCAGACCTTCCCCAAAATATTGAATTGTTTATTCGGTATTTATTTGTTACAATTTTTCATGACCAAAAATAACAGGCTTTTTATTTTTTAGAAATATCAAAGTCGCCAGAATATGGGGCAGAAGATTTCAAAAATGAAATAAGAATTTGCTTAAAAGAAGCAAATAGCAGAATAATTAAAGCGCGATAGGCACAAAAACAACAAACAAGTGAAAAAACCATATAACTTTGAATAGAAAAATAAAAATTTGTTTAATAACTAAGTATTTTTACTTGCAAATGAGTTACATGCAATTTTTTTTTTACTTTTTTATTATCGTTTTTTAATAAGTTTTGTTTTGTTATTTAATACATTACAAAAAGTGACCATCACCTTTGTAAAATAATGTCAGATTGATATACCAAAAATGCATCACATGGACATATACTTTGTATCAATTGGATCTGTCACTGATCTATCAATGATGTATTCTGTGCTGACTGGGTTATGATATGTTTTCATATAAAATATATGGGAGCCTCTAGAAAGATTTTGTTCAGTGTAATACATAATCTCTAGATATGGTACCCAGATATGTTTGCTGTGGGAGTGTATTACGGAGAATCAAAACCCAAGAATGTGAGAGAATTTTTAAAATTTTTTATCAATGATATGATAGTGTTACTTGAAAATGGAATTGACATAAATGGAAAAATTGTAAATGTAAATATAGGAAAGTTCATTTGTGATTCACCAGCTAAAGCTTTCATCAAATGTATTAAAGGTCATAATGGCTATTTTGAATGTGACAGATGTAATGTGGAAGGAGATTATGATATAAATAAACATCGTATGAGCTATCGGAATATATCAGCACGACTTAGAACAGATGATAGTTTTAGACAAAAGCTAGATGAAGAACATCACAATGATGCATCTCCGTTGGAAGATCTTTGCATTAATATGGTATCACAATTTCCACTCGATTATATGCATTTGGTTTGTCTTGGCGTTGTTAAACAAATGTTAATTTATTGGATTAAAGGCGGTGCTACTCTTCATGTCAAATTATCAAACAAGGATATACCTACGATAACAAATAAATTACTTTCTCATCGACGAAATTTGCCCAGCGAATTTAATCGAAATATTAGAGGACTGGATGTATTATCATTTTGGAAAGCTACTGAGTTGCGTGCATTTCTACTCTACACGGGACCTGTGGCTTTAAAAGATATTTTACAACATGAAATATACACACATTTTCTTCTTCTTCACTGCGCTATAAGAATATGTATTAGTAAAAGGCACGTGAATTATAGCTCTATTGCAAGAAAAATGCTCGAAAATTTTGTTCTGAAATTTTCTTCTATATATGGAAATGATTGTGTAAGTTATAACGTTCATAATCTAATTCATTTAGTCGATGATGTAGAGAAATGGGGTCCATTAGATAATTTTAGTGCATTTCCATATGAAAACGAATTACAAAACATAAAAAGTTTATTAAGAACGGGATCAAAGCCATTACAACAAGTAGCAAATCGTATTACTGAAAATATGGAAAGCTATTCCTTGGTACATCAAAAAACTTAATACCCTGTTCTCTCGAAAAAACTAGGAGATTCTCATGCTGTATCAAGTTGCAATGGAGTTTATTCAGAACTTAAATTTGAACACTTTGTGTTAAAAAGTACAGAAAGAGATCAGTGGTTTATTACAAATGAAGGAGTCGTAGTACGGTTTATAAATTGTACGATAAAAAGTGGTAATAATCCAGCAATATATGGCTGCTGCTTGAAAAGCATAACAAAATTTAATGAACTACCAATTTCTTCTTCTCATTTAGATATATACGTGTCAAATCATATGCAAGAAAATAGTCCCTTACTTTGGAATATAGATGTTCTGAAATTTAAAGCATTTAAAGTACAAGAAAACGCAGAAAAAAGAATATTTTTTCCTCTTTCATCTTAGGAAACACAGTTGTGACAAAAAATCAGGAATATTTTTTTGAAATAAATATCAAAAAGAGAAAAATGTATGCCTTAGTGGAAACGGATGAAGACAATGAAAAACTTGTTTCTGCAGTACCCAAATCTTGGATTATAAATAATTTTTTGTATTGGCCAACAAAACAGGCGGACATTTCAAGAGGACGCCATCTTTGCATCATTCCACGCGATAATTGGAAAAAATATTGCTTCAAAATGGTGGAAGACAACATAGGTAATATACTACATGTACATTATATACAAGTTAAAAGCGGTATATCTTTGATTTTTTCGAATTCTCTTACAGAAACTTTCGAATTAGCCATACAGAAGGAAAAGGAAGCCATCCTAGCATCGTCAACAGAAGACGAGCAACTTTTTAATGTTATTGCTCCAACAGAGGACATGGATATCAACTATGAAAGTCTGATCGCGGAATCACAAGGTAAATTAGAAATAGATGCACGTACTTGATATATGTTAGCATAAGTTATATTAAAAATACTTTTTTATAGCTCCAGAAGGAACGATTCCGAATATTGAAAGCGAAAATGTTTTCGAAAATGATAAAAATTTAGACGATATTTCCTTCAAAATAAACTGTGCGACATGTGGTATGTGGTAAGAGCACAAAGAAATTTCCTTATTTCAAATTTAATAAAATTTATTGATTGCAGAAATAGTTCGAAAAGATGTGGTATTACTAAGACAAGAGGTGGCGAAACAAACAAAACTTATGGCAGAAATGCAAGTAACGATAAATTTAATGATGGAAAAACTTTTATCACAAAAAGATGCAGAGGTACATGAGAAAGAAATCCAGTTTGCCTTTTCACTAAAGTCCATGTCGGAAATTGAGGAATTTGAAGAAAAACTTCAAAAAGACGAAGTTTATAAAACTGCCGTTGTAAGGAAAAAATATTCAATTATTTTTCTTATTTTCACTTTGCTTTTTTTTAATTTTCTCATCAGATCAAAAGACTTTCACGATTAGGAGGCATAAATGGTTCAAAATCTGCTAGAACTATTTTAACATTTTTATTCAAAGACGATGTACTCGAGAAATATTCCTGGGGAGGGACATTTTTAAAAGCGAATTTTAAGTCTTTTTCAAATATCAACAATATCATAAGTCTGGTAATTAATAAATCCTACAAATATACCGAGCATGACCATAAGGAGTTGATGAAAGAATATTTAAAACACTGTCGATCAAGGTTAAATCGGAAAAGGTAAAAATCTTATAAAAATTGTTGTCTTATAAAACAAACTCATAATTATTTTTTTCAGTACCTCGACTTTAAGTACAAAAGAAAATATAATACAATTGTAATAACGTTTTGAGAACGATTTAACAACGTTGCAGAAACTAATTTGCAACTTCTCAGTGTCTGCAACCATGTTTGCCGAACGGTTTAGCAACCGTTGTACAACATTATTTTGTTGCTTGGGTTTGTAGATATATGGTTTTTGGTGTAACTCATCCCAAATAGCATCACACGTTTCATATATTATTCGTTGTACATATTTATTATGTATATCTATTTGAATAATTAATATGTATTTCATGTAAATTCATCTACTTACAATAAAATAATTGGTCTCCTTCTGGAATACTTTGTTAGTTTTTCTGATAGAAGTTCTAACAAATAATTGAACTGTTGCACTCCAATGTTACTTTTCGAAATTCTTTGTCATCATGTTCTTTTATCAGTTTGAATGGTTTGTTAAAAAATTCATCTATTTCTCTTTCTTGTTCATTTTTTAGAGATCTTTTCCAACTACGTACAATTTTTTTCATAAAATAGTCCAGAGAATATCGTGGTACCAATTATTGTACGTAGAAAAAAAACACCCTGTATAAAGGGTTACATTGCTTCATGCATACAAAAACAACACAATTATTGAAGATGTGATATGAAAAATATACCATAACAAAAATTTAGGAAAATTGGCTCTTTGAAAAAAATAAATCTAACTTAAAATTAAACAGTTGCAATAAAATCACTTTCTTTCAATAAAAAGTTCCACAAAGAATTGTTAAGTGGAAATATCAAATAAAAATATTCTTTAAAAAAAAAAAACAAATTAAAAAATAACTTACCTTCTAACAGCCAAGCCGAGAAACTATTTATATTGTTCGTATTTTTCAGACGTAATTTTTACAAAAAAAAATTCTACCAATGTTTACTTTAATAAAATTACGATTATGTGTACATTTGAATTTGATTAAAACAAAAAAGAAAAAGTAAAATTTGTTCAACACACACGACACTGAATTCTTTCTTTTTATCAGGGCTGTCGTTTGACTCCGATCGGAATATTCGTACTCAGATTTTAATAAGCGAACGCCCGTACTACTCCTTTTAGTTTTGTACTCCTTTATTTCCAAATCAAACCAAAATTTGTTAATTTTAATTTTTGTGTTCTTCCGCCAAAAAAATCAATTTCCTAGTTATAACTATAAATAATTAAGAAATTTTTAAATTAAACAATTTTAAAATGCATTAGGTATTAAATGTGCCATTTAATAGCACTCAGCAAGAGCTTTAATTTGATATCACAAATGGCCCAAATTGGACAGCTCCCCATTCACTCATTCTAAATCAAAAAAGCCCATGTAAATAATATTTCATTTAAAATATCTAATAGTCTATGCTTCACACTTACGTCACGAAGTTATTTAATTAAGGATTAGTAAGTTGATCAAAGTTATTTAATTAAAAAGTATTGCATTGTTCCTCGTCAAATTTTTCCAAAATATTCTTTCAAGTGTCTACAGTATAATTAAAAATAGTTTTTGGAATTGTTTATATGAAAAGTTTATGATATTCAATGAAATATACGAAAATCCGTGAAATTCAAAATCTTCAGGTCAGACTCTTTTCGTTACTAAAATGAGGATTCTGATTAAGGATATTTGAAGTTTCCTGTGTTATCGTAACCATCATTTGCTTTTTCACTAGAAGGATGATACAAGTACTAATGGTAATGGAATTTTTTCTTCTTGAAAGCTTTAATATGACATTTTTAAACAAATTTCAGATCTAGATACCGCAACAGTGAGTTTTTGAGTGTGCACAAAATTTCGTGTTCACCTGTTTTTTCTGATTCCGCAACTGCAGTGGTGAGTTTTTATGACGTAAACGGTGCTCACTTCAGAGGTAATTTATTCACTGCGTTTTACATAGTGAATTTGTCATTTTTAAAACAACAGTGAAGTTGAGTGGAGTTAAAAAATTAAAAAATGGAAAAAAAAGCAAAAAAAAGCAAGTGAGGAGCAGAAATTATTTTTAATTCAATATATGGAGGAGAATTTAGAATTTGCCCATGATAGGTATTTTATATTGGAAATTTTTAATTAATTTAATTAAATTTATTGTAATGAAATATTTTGTATTATATTTATATTTATGTAGATTTGAATCAGCGGATGGTGCTCATTTGAAACAAATAAAGTGGAAAGAGCTGAGCACCACGTTGAATAGCATTGGAGGTGCCATTAAAGATGCTAACCAGTGGAGAAAGTTTTGGACTGACCAAAAGTAAGTATACTCATATAATGTAGTTTTAGGTTTAAATTATTACTTTACTTTTGTATTTACATATTACCATAAATTTATTTCAGATTAAGAGTCAAGGAACGAGAGGCACTTTTGAAAACCAACTTTCAAAAGACTGAGAAAAACGGCCTTCAACAAATGAAGGCTTTAACACAATTTGAAAGCCGCATCCTCGCCCTTTTGGTTCCGGCAGTTGTAAGTGGCGTTGATAATGTAGAAGAAATGTTTAAGGAAGGAACGGTATGATATTTTGCAGTACAATAATAAAGAAATTATTTATTATTAATTATTATTTCATTCTTTCAGGATACTGATGCTGCTGTTGCAACAACTTCTGCGGTCATAGCAGACATGGAGGAATCAGCAGTTATTGTTAACGTAGAGCGAACTACGACAACAATAACTGCAGAAACTGCAGCTACGGCGAGCTCTAGCCATTTTAGAAAAAGAAAAAGAGCACCTTCTGGGAGAACCCCAGCAACCGACACCTTTGAGGAGAAAATCCTCAAAATAGAGGAGGAAAAATTAAGAATTTTGAAAAGCAATTTAGAATTTAAAGAAAAAAAATTAGATTTAAATTTAAAATTAAAAGAAAGGGAATTAGATTTAAGAGAAAAAGAATTAGCTTTAAGAGAAAAAGAATTAGATTTTAAGTTAAAACAATTTTTAAATTAATAAATTTTAATATAATATAAATTTTTGTTTTATTACAAATTCAAATTCAAATTTTACAATTACAATACAATTACATACAATTGAATTACGAAAAATATGTGTCAATTATGTTTTGACGAACTGCTTGGCCCTCTCGCAATATATTGAGATTATCACTAGTGTGAGATACATCATTATTTGTAATCAATTCAATTTCTTCGTCAATGTCACTTGGTGGCAACATATTTGCTCGCTGAAGAACATTATGAAGAATAACGCATGCATTAATTATTCTTCCTGCTTTTGTAGGGTCATAATTGAGTACTCGCCCTGACGAAATACACCGAAATCTACTTTTCAGAATGCCTATGCAGCGTTCTACTATACATCGGGTCTGTTTGTGTGCAGTATTATATTTATTTTCAGCTGTTGTTGTTGATGAACAATGAGGCGTCATAAGCCAAGGTTGTTGTGGGAATCCACTATCTCCAAGAAGCCAAAAGTTTCTTTTCCCCTCTTCGTATTTCCTTTTCAAAACATCTTGTAGTACATTCTTCGAATCGCAGACTAACAACACATTTATAGAATGTCCTCCTTTTCTGCAGTAATATGCATGTTCAATATCGCGATTTGGCGCAATAATTTTAATATGAGTTCCGTCCATTAATCCTATAATTCCTGGAAATGATGCTATTTGATAAAATTCCTCCTTAATTACTATTTGCTCATTTTCATCTGGAAAGTATACATAATCCCTCCATATATCATTCAAAATATCTGAAACTTCATGAATACAACGATGAATTGAAGTTTGTGATAAATACGCCATGAAATCTTGCCCTACTCCTCTTTGAAAACTTCCTGATGCAAAAAATCGAAGTGCAGCAAGGAAACGAAGATGTACAGGAATCGCAGATTTTCGCTCATTGATAAAAAATAAAGGTTTAAATCAATAAACTGTTGCTCGGTAGTTGATTCGAAAGGATTTTGCGAGTCTCTTAAATGCCTTCTAATGATTACCAACTTTTTCCTACAACAAAAAACAAATCATAACTATTCAACCGAAAATAAAAACTCTAAGTCATACCTTTGAGAATTTCTAATATGTCTTCTTACGATGAAACTGAAAGAAAAACTCATATCTTCACTTTATGTTACAAAAAATAGCAGTTAAGTATTGATTTATTTATTTATTTTGTTGTTTATATTATTGCTTTTGTTAATTAATTAACAAATCAATGCTAATATGTATAAATGAGTTCTACAAAGGAAAATTGTTTGTTGACAATTGACATTTCAACAAATGTCAAATCATTCAGCAAAAAACAAAACGCATTCAGCACCTAAAAATTCACCATCGCTTGCGGAATCGGGTGAACTATAAGTGGTGCACACAACAACTTTTAGTGAATTTTTTCTCCAGTGTGCACTGATGAAAAACTCACTGTTGCGGAATCTAGGCCCTGAGCCCTGTTTCTCGAAACTACAAGTGTACAAGCAAAGATAGTAAAAGAACATTAAGATATACCAGTGTTGCAGATCTGCTACTTATGTAGTATATCTGCTACATTTTTCACGAATTATATAAATCTACTACTCTACTACACCAAAATATGTCCTTCATATAAATTTGCTACATCTTTTTTTCGGGAAGTGTGGTGAACAGCGGGCCCTGTTTTTTCTTTATTTTTATTGAGTAATTTTGTTTTGCAGAAGATTTGACGTGACAAGTCGTCAAATTTTTTTTTTTATTGTATTGACTTATAATGTGTAATCTTGGATGGTGTATAGATATTTCTAAAGAAATTGATAAGTAAGCTTATAAACTAAAATGAAAATAAAAAAATATATAAAATTTCTGTACTTTTAGGTTTGTAATTAGGAAAAAACAAAAAAATGTTATTGCAGAGAGTAATGCTTCCCCAAGCAACACAATTGGGTCGTGAAGTAGTAATGACGTGGTTTTGACAACTCGAAGTCATGACTTCACGTCGTTGTTAAAACCGTTTATGTAGACTGGGTGTAGTTGCGGCAGCTCTAATACGACAATTTGGGGAATCTATTCGACGTCCTAAAGTCTACATTCTGTCTGTTATACAACTATCTTAGGACTCAATTATGACTGAATAGGGTTTTAATACAAGTTTTTAGATGGTTATATTTTGTAATAATTACTATTCTACAACTTTAATACAACTTCATACTGACTTGTATAATTTTAAAACATTTGTTTGTAGTTGTGGAAAAATTATAAATGAAATAATTACATATATTAATAATAATGGTAAATAAAACATACACATAAACTTTGTCATCAAAAATTTTTTAAGTGTTTGACAATATGCGTATTATTGTAAATATCTACAATTAACATTCTATTTTCAAATAAATACTTTTTAAGGAACATATATTTAACAAAAATTATGAATATTATAGGTCACTATTCGTATGCGGTTTAATATTTACAGTGAAATAAGTAATTTAAATTGTTGAAAAACAATTGCCCCTTTGAAATATTTAATAATTATGCATATATTTTTAAAATTTTTAAAAATAACTAAATTTTTGTTCAGAAAAAATTTACTTCCGGTTTCATTATTTATGATCAATATGTACTCATTTATGTAAAAATACAATATTATTTACATATTCAACATATATCTTCTTATTTTTGCAATTTTTTTTTTGAAAATATTTTTCTAAATTTGTTCGCCCATTTTTGTTAAAATTTTAAAAACTGTAAAAACTTTTTTGTCATAAATGCTTCTGTACTACCTTTTAAAAACTTTAAAGTCATAAAAGCAATGGGGTTATAATATATTATTTCAAAAAACCATTATACGACTTACACAAAAACGAAAGTTGTGCATATAACTACTAATAAGCTTTTATGACTTTAAGGCTAATTATGAGTTATACAAACAACTTTAGTACAACCAGCTGTCATTTTCAAAATCTGTTTCGTGGTGGTATCATATATGTTCTACGTTCTGATTATAATTGATATTTATTTTTTCAAAGAAAAATGCCTTTTAAAATTGTAAAAACTATTGAAAACTAGAAAACATATTTAACTGCAGTTCCTGAACAGTGGAAAAAAAACTGTATTATTTTGGCCAAATAATATGAAGAAGAGTGAAATTTGTAAATTAAGAAAGTGCGAAAAAAGTGTACCAAAAAGTGATACTTTAAAAAATAAAATAATTATACTAAAATGTAAAGTGAAATGTTTTTAATTAATTTTTGTTCTGTTTATTTATTTTTATTTTTTTGTTAATTTTGTTTTGTTGATTTTATTTTTTTGAAATTGTTTTCAAATCATGACAAAATAGAAGAATATAAATAGAATTTAAAAAATGAAATAACGATATTCGAATTAATTAATAAAAAAGAAAAAGTATTTGAAATAAAATATTAAATAGTACTGAAAGAAAAATGGAATTTGTAGAAATAAGTAAAAATGAATAATAAAAAACAAAATATAAAAGAAAAATGTTTTTTTTTTAACTTTATTTTAGTGTGTGAATCAAAGGAATGTATACAAAATCATTATGATATTTCAGTGAAAATAATTTACATTTAATGTCATCTGCTTGATAAATTTTAGCGCCCTCGCTTTCACCACAAGACATATATATGTTTAAGTAGGATGATTTAATCGGTTGTTCAAAAAAATTTCTTAATTTGTTTAAAGGTTTTCCAGTTATATAAAACTTACTATTAGTTTCCGTTGCATTGACCATCTCTACAATTTCATTCTGTTTTGAAAGAAACCATTTGTTTTGTTTGTTTGCTTTAAGAGTAGATTGATCGGATATTTCCAGAGTCCAGAGAATTTTTTCACCATCTTTTGAAGAAGGAACATGGTTTTTTCTTTCATTTGTAGTGAAAGTTTTACTGCGTTGAGAACCTAGTGCAGAAAACTCTGAAAGTCTTTTTGCAACCTGAGCAAGTGGTCGATTCCCATGTCTCAGAAAGCGTTTAATACGTTGTAGGGCATTCTCAAAAGGATACGAGCTAATGTTGAGTAATGGCCCTTCTATATATAAAAGAACTAGTAAACAAATAAAAACATTTTATAAAAATGCAAAATCTTCACTAAAAAAGGATCTAGCATTAGAAAAAAAAGATACGGTTCAAAATAGGTGATGGATCATTCACCCCTTCAAATGGAGAGTCTAATATTATTTTATTGGATATTGTCAATGATGAAGTTACACCACTTCCAAACGAATTTGATTCATTGAGTGAATATTTCGATAGAAAAATAAAGGTTTGAACAAATTATAATATAATTATTTAATTGTTCTATGAAGTATGAAGTATGAAAACCAAAAATTTAATAAATGTATACAAAAAAGACTGATATGAATAACTATTTCTTAATTTTTATTTTTTGTTTTTAATAATTTTTTAAGTTCAGTTCTTCTAATGAATTTTACTTACATACATATAATATGCATGTATGTGTTTTTTTTTTGTTGTATAAAAAAAATGGAATAAAATTTAAATTAGAATATTATTGTTTATTATTATTGCTTCCAAAATCATAATTTGAAACAAATATGTACATAATCTAATTAATTGACAGTAAAATGACAAGCAAATGACACTGGTCTTAGATTTAACATCACTTATAGTATAAGTGGTCTTATTACCGGTCCTGTAATGTGAATGTGAACATATAAATTATGCGGATTACAGCTAAGACATGTGAACATATGGCCCTCACTTGTGTACCAAAAATTTCACCAAGCGTTAAAAATCGTTACTTTAAAAAGTAGATTCAAAAAGTGAAAAAAATTTAAATTTTTTGAAAGTGTTGAAACAGTGTGTAAATTTTTTTTATATTTTTTATATATAAAATAAAATAGAAAACATTTTCAATAAGCGTTTTTCTAAATTAATTAACATTTATTTAAACTAAAGTAAATAGAAAGTTTGTTAAATAATTATAATATTAATAAAATAGTAGAAAAATAAAAATAATAGCAAAAAGAAAAATGGAGAAAATAGACTCCGAAATTAAATGCACAAAGCGAATGACAGAGGCATTGATCAACAGTTACCAAAAGTTTGAATTGCTATATAATACCCATCATCCGGATTATTGCAACAAAATAAAAAGGAATGACGCTTTAAATGAAATAGGAAACGAATTGAAACAAATTAATATTCATACAAATACAGCGGCAATAAAAAATAAAATAGATATTGTCAGAAGCCAATACACAAAAGAAATGAGGAAGCTGCAAAAATCTAAAAGTGGAGCAGGGTAGGGATGTCAAATGATATAATCGAATATCGATATAAATCGATTATCGGCTGTTTTATTTATCGATAGTGACAACTTATCGATGGTTGTTTTAGTAGCGATTATCGATGTAAATTTTGTTCGATATTTGTACTAATTATTATACCCCTGCTTCTTTTTAATTTTGAAGGTTTGCTTATGTTTATTGCGTGCAATGTGCTCTTGTACTTCTTAAAATTTCTGTTAATAAAAAATTGTATACAAAGTGTTTAAAGTTTAAATATTTTCAAAAATCAAAAGTTGTATACAGTACTAAATAAAATCAAGATTTTGTTTGTTTTCAAACAATGTAATCCAAAATTTAGAATGTCGTCATTATCAACAAGAAACAATAAAAGATCAAATGTATGGAAGCATTTCGAGCCAAGTGGAGATGGTGAAAAATGCAAATATTGCAAAAAAATTATAAAGTGTAAAGGAAAGACCACAAATATGAAAATGCACCTGATAAATGTACATAAGATGTATGTCGCAGATGTCGATACGGAGACAGATATTGTCGAAAAAAGAACCAAGGTACGTATTGACCTAACCTCAAATTTTTCACTTCTTATCATATTGTTTGTATCAAATAAAAATTGAATTTTACTAATATAATTTATTTACTATTTTATTTTAGCACAATTCCTTGGAGGCATATATTCAAAAGTCGTGTCATGATGAATTTCAAGCCTCGGTGTCACTTGATCTAACATCAACATCAACATCAACTGTTGATAATAGTACCAAGATCGTGAAATTGCAACCCACTATAGAAAATTCTTTCCAAAATATTACTCACTATGCAGATGGTAATGAATTGTGTTACAATTTATTATAAATAATTGTTTTTTAATTATGTTTTAAACAGATAATGGAGAATATTTTCAAGGGTGTATAAGTTCAATCCTGTACTTTCTTGCGAAAAAAAACCTGCCTTATAATACAATTGAAAAAGAATCTTTTCATCAGATGATAAGGACCATCAACACCAAATTTCGCACAGATAAACTGCCATCCCGCAATACAATAAAATTCAAAATGACTGATAAATATAGATCCTTATCAACTTTAATGAAACTTAAAATAGAAAAAATTGAATTTATCTCTGTAACCATAGACGTTTGGACTCATAGTTTTACTACTAAATCCTATATGGGAATTACAGTCCACTATTTTGAAAATTATTGTTTCAAAAGTATATGTATAGGTGCAATAGAATTAGACAGTAATCATACTGGTAAATATTTATCAGAAAATTTGAAAAACGTTCTAGAAGAATGGAACATAACTGAAAACAAAGTTACCGCAGTCACAACAGATAATGGTGCTAATATAGTAAGTGCAATAAATTTGTTGAAGTTCAATCATGTTAGATGTTTTGCAGACATAATAAATTTAATGGTTGCTAATAATGGAATCAACATGACTGACTCATTGAAATTGTTGCTGGATAAAATAAAACATATTGTAACTTTTTTCAAATCAAATGTAAATGCCGCAGATGAACTTAAAAGAGTTTCATCGTTATTCTTAATACAAAGTGTTCCTACTCGTTGGAACTCCACATATGAAATGATACTCAGGTTTAAAGAATTATCAGACAAATTGAATGTAATTTTATTTAAATTTCAAGGGCCACAAATGTTGTGTCATTCTGAGCTAGAAAATCTAGAAGGTATATTACATTTGTTAAAACCGTGGTTTGAGGCTACCAAAGAAATATGTTCTGAAAAGAACATCACATCAAGTAAAATAATTCCGATTTCATATTGCCTTCGTAAAGCAATAGACAATGTTCGAATACCAGGTTCAAATCTTATTGCTATGGAGTTAAAGAAAAATTTGAAAAAATCCATTGAAAAACGCTTTAAAGATTTTGAAAATAATTACATATTAAGTGTTTGTACTATTTTGGATCCGAGATACAAATGTGACTATTTCATTGATACTATTAAATTGTGTAAATGTATGGATAAACTTAAACATGAAATGGAACAAATAAAAATACATGGTTGTAATGAAGACGAAGCAAATGTTGCGAAACCTAGTAAAGTGGAAGGTATATGGATATACTCGAAAGAACTGCTTCAGCAAAAAAACAAATATCGTAATGAGAACTTAAGATTTTCTCAAGAACTTAATAACTATAAAAATCAGGCTACTAGTAACGATATAAACCCACTAAAGTATTGGAAGGTACAAGGTAATCAATTTCCCAGGCTAAAACAATTAGCACTTAAATATTTAGTAATTCAAGGAACTTCAGTTCCCTCCGAGAGACTTTTTTCGAAGGCTGGAGAAATACTTTCCCAAACTCGATCTAGAATCAAACCAAAACATGTAAAAGAATCAGTGTTGCCATTTTAGCCATTTTATGGCTAAATTTGGCCATTTTCATTTTTAATTTGCCATACAATTTTTGTTTTAGCCATTTAGCCATTTTCTTTGCCATAAATTTTTTCATTTAGCCATTTTTTAGCCATCCATAGATATTTTCATTTAGCCATTTTTTAGCCATTTTTAAAACTGAAATTTAAAAAAAATTATTTTTGAAATCAAAATTCTAAAAAATCTAGTACGTTTTCAAGAAAATTAATTTCCTATCCATACTCGTCGCTATATTCTCATCCTTAATTGTAGCTTATCTAGGTATCTTAGGTATCGATGGTATCGAACGATGCTATCATTTTATGACAAACGTCAATTTTTTTGTTCTTATTTTTCTATTGTTTCTCGTGGTGTGAAGAATCTGATTAATTATTTGAATAATTAATAAAAAAAATAAGGTAAGTAGTAAGCAGCAATTATTTTTATACTACTTATTTTAATTTAATTTCAATTTTCAAACATTATTTTTATTTGAAAAAGGAAGAAATGGATTTGTCTGAGGAAAGGAGTTACACACAAAAGTTCCGGAAAGAATGGTTGAAACAAAGTGATTTAAAAGATTGGTTGAGTGAAGCTAATGGGAAAGCATTTTGCAAATTTTGCAAAACAATAATAAAATGCAAATTGTACGACTTGAAGGCACACGCTTCAACCAGAAAACACATTGAAGCTAGAAAACCATTTTCAACCATGAGAAGTTTAAATACATATTTTACACCCATAGAAAATCCGTCACTAAGACTGCAACTTCAAAAATCTGAAGCTTCTATGGCTTTATTTGTATTACATTCTTCAGTTAAGTCTATAGATCATTTGGCTGAGTTGTGTAAGTATACATTTTCAGAAGCATCGCATACCTCATATATTAAATTGCATCGTACTAAATGTAGTGCAATTATAAAGAACGTGTTCTTTCCGTATTTTAAAACATCTTTAAGTGAAGATATTGGTAGTTCGACTTACAGTATTTTAATTCTCACCAGATTATGTGCTTGGTCATGTAATAAATAGAGAAGATATCTCGGAACTTTTGAAATTGTTTGGTGTAAATAATGAAAAACTTGATGAATTAACAAAAGAAATTAATAATTTAAAACTAATTGAGTGGACAAATAAAAATAACATTATTAAATTTTGGGTTGAAGTAAAAGATTACAAAGATGCTACAGAATTAAATCCTTTCCGAACGACGTTTTAAAAAAAATTGGCACAAATGAAGCCTACGTGGACGTCATAAAAGATGATGCAGATGAAATATTAGAATTAGAAGACTATGTTCTTACTTCCTTCAATAATGACAAATATGAAGATTAGTTAGATTTAGAAAAAGCACTTTGAAAAAATGTATGTTTTCTTTAAGTTTTTGTTTTGTTATTTTTTTTTTAAATATTAATGTACGTGTACATGTACATTTAAATGAATTATTTTTATAAATAAAATTGAAGTTTTTGAAAAGATATTTTTATTTAGCCATTTTTTAGCCTTTTTTATATCCCAATTTTGGCCATTTTTTAGCTATTTTTATTTTCAAAGTTTGCCATTTTTTAGCCATTGAAATTTTCTATTTTTGCCATTTTTTAGCCATTGAAATTTTCTATTTTTGCCATTTTTAGCCATTTTCTAAACTGCTTTTAGCCACAATATTCATGAACCAGCTGGCCACACTGAAAAGAATTATTATTCCTAAACTCTCTCAACTTGAACCAATGGCGTGGAGAAATTTAATATAATTATTACATTTTTTTACATTATTATATTTTTATATTTTTATTATTATGCTATTAAGTTTTTTTTTATGTTTTTATATTAACAAAATGAAGTATTAATGTTTTCTTTTCTTCATAAAGACTTTTTCTATGTAAATTTTATATTTATTTTTGTACACTACTTTTTGTATCATGTTTTTTTTTTTAAAAACAATAAAGAAGACCTTTTTCATAAAAATGTATTTTTTTCCAATTCCACCTATACTACCTAGTACCTATTTTCTATTTCATAATATTAAAAAAAAGAAGATTAAACCAATATATTGTTTCTCTCTCTAATTTTTTTACTTGTTAATTTCGTGTACGAGTATGCATCTTACTCTGGCAGCGCTACCGCTACGTTGGACGTTTTAATTCTCATAAACAAAAGTATGGGATATGCTTGAATTTTTATTTTTACTAAAAAGTGAAATATGTATAGGCAACAGATAACAATGTATTAAGCGCTTTTTATCTTTATGAAATAGAGAAAAGTACTTTTCTTGAAGTGAAAGCTTAAGGCCATTATATCGATTATCGCTGTATTTTTTTCCGATATTTTGATTATCGATGGTCCTGAATTTGAAACGATATTTAGAAAAAAAATATCGATGGTTCATCGTCGTTGACATCCCTAGAGCAGGGACCGACGAGATTTATAAACCATCTCTTTGGTTTTTCGATAATATACAATTTTTGGAGTAATATGTAGCTACAAGGCGCACGTCTTCAAGCATTATTGTAAGTAGTTTAAAGCCTTGCGCCCAGTGATAACGACAACGACAACTAAACGTGACGTTCAATTAGAATCAATCGAACGACTGTTGTTTTCGCCCAATGATAACGTTGTCATTGTCGTACAATTAGATCTATGTACATATTTCTAATTTTGTCGTTGAAGGTACCCTTCTTTTGTTGTTTCAGAGTAATTTATGTGATCTGATAGCTGTCAAATTTGAATTTAAAAATTCAAAAAAGTTATTTAATGGATTAATTTCAAAGCGATTTTTTAGAGCGATAATAGAAGTTAGTAAATAAAAGTTAATAAATAAAAGTTAATAAATAAAATTTAATAAATAAAAATAAATAAAATTATAAAAAATGGACGAAAAATTGATTCAGTTGGTGGAGGAGAAGGTATTTTTATACGATAAAGATGATAAACATTACAGAAATAACAGCATGAAAGAAGCAGCGTGGGAGGAAATTGCTACACAATTAAATGAAAGCGGTATGTTTTTATTATATTAATTATTATAATTATGTTATAACATAATAATATTAATAATAATATAAATATTATTTTTTGTATTCATTTATAGTGACTTATGTAAAAAATGCAAAATTGACATTTCCTCTTTCAAGTAATCTGAAACCTCACTTACATATGTACGAAATATTCTAGAAATTAAGAAAACGAGGTTTCTTTAAGAAGTTGAAGAAGTTAGAGAATTAGTCTTATTATCAACGGTAATTAATTAGGATCAAAAAAAAGTTTTTTGTAAAAAATTCGGTTAATAATAGTGAGTGAAAATCACTTCAAAATTGAAACCTGTGTTTTAATCTTTTTTTTGATTTTTTTTCCTTTTTGACTTTAATAAGACCAATTATTTTAGTGGCGCAGTCGGTAGGCGGCTTGGTGCGAGTGGCAACATTGAAGACGAAGGATGGTTTGCTAAAGAGGCCTATTCACAAGTTGTGTTTATTACCTAACAATAAATTGAAAGGTTCCTTTCAAGGCGGCCAGTGTTGGGGGATCGTGGGATTTTTCCCATATTTGGGAATTTTCATCCAAAATTTTTCGAAAAAGGAAAAAAGGGAAAAATAATTTATCTTAGAACTAAATATGGGAAAAGTTAAAACCATAATAAGATCAGTCTATTATATCGTATAGCAAGCCTAAACTAAGCACAGCTAATTCAAAATTGAAATACAAAACATTTTTTAGTTACAATTACAACTTTCCAACCCTCACAATATTCTGTTAATATCACTAGATTTTCTTTGTACTTACTATCACTACCACATCGTGATAATCAACATTAATGTCATTAACGTCTGTCACTGTCATCGTCATGTCACATTTTTTCGGTTAAAATTCGATTGTATTGTTTGCTGCATTTATAAGTACTGTAGAATATTTGTACATTTGTGAGTTTTTAATAGTTTTTTTGATTGAAATTCCATTTATTTGGAAGGTAAGTAAAAATTATATTAGCTTTTTAAATTTAAGTTATCATCAACCTTACCTTATTTATATTCAAACGCATGTTTTAAAGATATTTTAAATATGGACACTAGTTCATCTTGTGGGGACATCGACGAATCTAATAAAAATACTAAAAGAGCTAGTATTCAAAATAAAGTGTTTCAGAAATCATGGCTACAAGAAGAATGCTTTAAGAGTTGGCTTAAGCCAGTTGAAAATGCCAAAAATAAAGCATATTGTATGGTATGTAAAGTAACTCTTCTTTGTGGAAAAAGCGAATTAAAAAAACATTCAGGAAGTGCCAAACATATAGCAAATTTAGAAAGTATAAAAAAATACTCCATCAATGTCAACGATATTTAACAATACAGTTTTGCAAAATCACAACAACTCTGTTAAACGCTCAGAAATAAAATTGTCAGTGTTCTTTGCAGAACACAACGTTGCTTTGAGTGTAGTTCACCATTTAATTCCTCTGTTAAAGAATATATTCACAGATTCTAAGATCATTCAAGACATTACACTATCAAGGAGGAAATGCACATCAATTATTAAAAATGTTGTCGGTAGAGTTGAAGAAGAATCTTTAGTTGATATTCTTCGTGATAATGTTTTTTCGATTCTCGTAGACGAAAGTACTGATATTGGCGCTGAAAAACATTTATGTGTCCTTGTGAGATATGTGCATCCTGCCACAGGAAAAATTTTTACAAAATTATTAGAACTGATAAAACTTGACGCAAAAGATACTTCTTCTGAAAGATTGTGTGAAGCGTTCAAGGCTTGTTTAAATAAAAAGCAAATTCCTTCTAAAAATATCATTGGACTAGCTTGTGATAATGCTACTGTAATGGTTGGTAAACATAACTCATTTTATAGTCGACTTAAAATGGATTCACCAAAAGTAATTCTTCTACCATGTATTTGTCATTCTGCCGCATTGGTGGCATCTAAAGCCTGTGAAGAATTACCAGAAGAATGTGAGTATTTATTAAAGAGCGTAGCAAGTTACATGTCTCGAAGTGCTAAATCTTCTGCAATTTTGACAGAGTTTCAGGAATATTTTGAAATTGAATGTAAGAAGATTTTGAGTCCATCAAAAACACGTTGGCTAGTACTTCATGCATGTATAACACGAATTTTGGAAAATTGGGTAGTACTACAACATTTTTTTTTATTAGAAGCAACTGAAACAAAGAAGAGTAAAGCAACAAAAATAAATGAAATTCTTTCAAATAACAAAATCAAAGTATACTTTTTGTTTCTGAAGTACATCTTAAATTTCTTCAATGAGTTTAACGCCTTATTTCAATCACGAGATGTTCTTATCAATATTTTATCAAAGCAATGCAAACAAATTTTACTTCAAATAGCACAAAATTTTATAGAAATTGAGTCTGTTGATAGTGATGTCACAAAAATTGATGTAGCACAAAAGTCTCTTCCTTTAGAGTCTGTGTATATTGGTCCTGAAGGTGAAAAATATGCATCACAAAATTTTTCTTCTGATATTATTATAGAAATAAAATCAACTTGCAAAAAATTTTATGAAATAAGTTTTCGAAAAATGAAGAACAGATTTCAGATACATGATCCATTATTAGAAGAACTGGAATTTTTAACACCAGACATTGCTCTGAACTGTAGTAAACGAAAGTTTTGTAAAAATTTATCAAATTTACAACAGTTGACGGATTGTGATGCAACTAAGTTTTCTATTGAATGGAGGACATTACCATTTAAAGTGCCTCAAGCAAGAAAACAAGAACTTTCGACATTAGGTGCGGGTGAATTTTGGCATGAAATTAACCAATTAAAGAACTATTCTGGTGAATTTATGTTCCCTACGCTGAGTAAAGTAGCCAAATATGCTTTAAGTTTGCCACATTCAAATGCAGACGCAGAAAGAATATTCTCATACGTCGCTGATATAAAAACAAAGAAGAGAAATACGATTGTATCTAATAGTTTAAACGCTATGTGCATTTGAAGAAGTTCTCTAAATGCGAGTGACACTAATTGCACCAACTTTGAAATTGAAAGAAAACATATCAACAATTTACAATAACTGAATACATACATATGTATGTATTAAAAAACGAAATTAAACTTTTTTTATGTTCAATTGTTTATTATTTTTGTTCTAGTGATTATTTTTTTGTTTTTTTTTTTTTTTGTTTTTTTCTATATGATTTGTTATTACCAATCATTCAATTGATTTTTTTATTCAAATTTTATTATTGTTGATATTGCATTTTATTAAGTTTTCTTTGAATAATTTAAACTTTTGTTCTGTTTATAGTTTATTTTTTACAATAAAAAATAATTTAAATTGCAAATTTTTTTTTTTATTTTTTTTATTTATTATGGGAAAAAAAGGAAAAAATGATCATTTTAGTGGGAATTCTAGAAATTTTGTTCCCCAACACTGAAGGCGGCCAGGATGTTGAAGCGAAAATTTAGATTTAAGTACACATGTGTTTGTATATAACGGGTGCTATTATGAATATCGTAATTCGATCGATCGAACTGCGATTAAAAATTCGATGAAAAAATATTTTGGTATTATCTAAGGCAATCGAATCGAAATCGAAAAATAATTGGTTATTGTGAACTAATTGTCATTTTGACGTCATTTTTTCAGTTTAATTTCAAAATTTTTTAAAAATGAAAGGAAAATTAACTAACAAAAGCTTTTTTTTGCAATTTTTTTTTCAAACAAAATAAAAGATATGGAAGAGTTTATAGTGTAAAGAAAATTAAAAAATCAAAAATTAATTTTTTTAAAAACAAAAATGGCTCATGTTCACAAGGAAAAATGATTCATTATGAAAAATTATTTATAATAATTTTTTTCTATTAATTTTTTTTATTTTTAATAATTTATAATAGATAATTTTATTAATACTATATAATATAATATAATATCTAATCGAACTTTATAACCTTACATAATACCATTTACGAAAACCGAAGTTCGATCGATCGAATTACGATATTCATAACAGTGTTGTCAACTTGGTGCTTTAAGCACTAAAATTAGTGCTTTTCTTCTACAAAAACGCCGTAAGAAAACACAAAATGCGTCATAGTGCTTTCTTAGTGCTTTTTCTTTTCGTCTATGGTATAAAAGTTTTCGCAATGTGTACTCAACTTTTTACTTCTTCATTTTGTATTCACAATAATCAGCACTTTTCCCATCCTTAACTAATCTGGTAAAGCTACTATCACTTATTGTTGACAGATTCCTATCCCTTACTAATTTGTCATTTTGTCAATCCTGAAGCTAACAGCTGGTTGGTAGCCATTATTATTATTTCACTAAAATTGTGTTGCGATGTGAAAATTTACTGTAAGTATATTTCGCTTCTTAAATCATGTGTAAATTATTAAATTATATAAATATTCAGTTAAAATTTAAGTATATGCCATATAAATTAATATTTTTGTTTTAGTTATAAAATGAGTAAACAAAAATATAGAAAAGCGTGGGAGCAAGATAAGAATTTGAAGGAATGGATTCGTCCAATTAAAGGTGATGAATCAAAAGCGTGGTGCTTCTTCTGTCGCAGTGAAATACTTGCACGTTTTTGTGATCTTCAAAGACATGCTACCACAGTGAAACATATAAAAGCAATTGCTCCATTCAGTGTAAAACGAAATAACGGAAATTTAAATGAATCTGTCCTTAAGCAGCCAAAATTAAGTTTTACACCCAGAATCGAAGCAGTTTCTGATAAACAAAAAACTCAAGGACAATTAGCGTTATATACGGCTGTCTATACTAGCTTTTCTGCTGTGAATCATTTGTCGGATATTTGCAATGAGAAATTTGCGGATAGTAAATCTTCAGGCTTTTCTTTACACAGAACTAAGTGTACGAACATCATTACCAATGTGTTGGCCCCACACTTCATGCAGAACCTAGTTTGTGATATAGGAGATTCATATTTTAGTTTAATTATAGATGAAAGCACCGATATATCGGTGGAAAAATTACTAGGTGTAGTAATTAGATATTTCAGCTCATCATTTAGAACCATAGTAACAACATTTTTAGGTTTAATTGATCTACAGTCCGGTACATCAGACAGCATAATCGAGGGAATTGAAAGGTTATTGAGAATTTATGAAATTAATATTGAAAATTTAGTTGGAATTGGAACTGACAATGCATCCACTATGACCGGAACCAATAACGGAGTATATGAAAAGCTTAAAAGAAAATACAATTTAAAAAATTTAATTTTAGTCCGTTGTGTGTGTCACTCACTGCAATTAGCAGTTTCTTCCGCCACTAAGAATTTCCTCCCCGAAAAATTGGAATTTCTAATAAAAGAAACACATAATTGGTTCTCAAATTCATCAAATAGGCAAAAATCTTTCTGCAGAATATATAAACTCCTTAATTCAGATGAGAAAAATCCTCTTAAAATTCCATTAGCTGCCAAAACTAGATGGCTTTCAATTTATAGAGCAATTAAAGTTATTGAAGATATGTGGATTGAACTTAAAACCCATTTTTCGATTCATCCTAGAAATGAACAATGCTATGTTTCTTCCTTATTAAAGGATATGTACCAGGATTCTGAAAATTATGTTTTTGTTACTTTTTTATGTTTTATTTTATCTGAAGTGTCTAGAGTTAATTTGGCATTTGAAGCGGAAAACGCAGATTATTCAGTTTTATTTGAAGATTTATTTACTTTAATTAAAACTTTGACAGACCTGATTATATGTATTACCAATCGATGATTTTGATTATTTTAACGGAGATATAAAAAATGTTTTAAATGAATTTCCGTACTTAGGTTATGCTTTTAATAAAGCTTGTACTGAGATGAATATTGACGACAACAGGAAGAAATATATTACTAGTATATGTGTGGAGTTTACTGAAGATTTAATTATAGAGATACGGCAAAGACTGCCAAATAACATAGATATATTCAGAGATATTAATCTGTTAAGTATTAAAAATGCACTTTGTCATAATAAAAACAATATTATAAATTTAGCATCGAAATTTATTTCTGATAAAGAAACACTAAGCAAGATTGAAATAGCTTGGCAGCAGTTACATTATCAAAAATGGAAAAATTTAAACAAAATTGAAGTGTTTTGGACTGAAGTTTATGATTATCAAGATGCTACAGGACTTAATCCGTTTAAAGAATTATCATGTTTAGCTATCCGTCTTCTATCTCTTCCATACTCCAATGCCGATGTTGAAAGAGTATTCAGCGCTATGAATAATTTTAAAACAAAAATAAGGAATAAGCTTTCACTGAATGCAGTTAATTCAATACTTCATATGCGATATGGTCTAAAAAGAAAAAATAAATGCTGTTCTGATTATGTCATTCCAGATGAAATAAATAGGAAAATCAATTCAAACGAAACATATAAAAGGTCTAAATATTTTATTGAAACGTTACTATGGTTTGATGATGACACTGATAAAAATTTGGAAATTGATTTTTAAGACTTAAAAAGACTTAATACTTTTGTTACTTTTTATTATTATATATTTGTCTGTTTGAAGAAACATTTAATTTGCTATGTTCATTTTTTTTTTTTTATTTTTGTTTATTTTATATTATTTTATTTGAAAATAAAATGAAAAAGTAATAAAAAAGTTTTGGTGCTTTTTACTTCTAAAAACTTTTTTGAGGTGGATACAGTGCTTTTACGAAATAAATAGTTGACAACACTGATTCATAATAGCACCCAATGTATAATATATCCAGTGCTGCTAAATGGATACAATCGTATCAAATTGGCTACGATTTTTCGCAGTGAATACGAAAGATACTTTTTTTTCATTTGGATACTTTTTCGATAAAACCTAGACTTTGAATAGTGAAATTTAAATTTTGACACTGATTGAAAGAAAACTACGTTACAAATACTATTTGTCTCAATTTTCATGTTCTAAAATTAATTTATCTCATCTATATACTAAAAAATGGAAGTAATGGAATTGGAAATGGTAAAAAAGAAAATAATAGAATTAGAATTGCAGCATATAAAAACTGGAAAAATAACACTTTTATCTTTGTGGATACTTTTTTCTTGGATTGGATACTCTTTTGGTCTCCATTTGGATACGGAAAAAAATTGACGAGTGGCAGCACTGAATATATCAACATTAATACTTGTATTCGCTCTGATGAAGCCAAGTCTAAGGTTAGTTTGCAGGGCTGTCGTTTTTACTCCGTTCGGAGTATTTTACTCCTTTTTTCATGTTTTTACTCCGTCACTACTCTTTTCACAATTTTACTCCCTTTTCAGTACATACCACCATCGAAAAACGTTTTAAAAATTATGTTCTAACTAAAATCTTCTTTGCAATAATCGTACAATCTACTACTTTTATTCTTCGAGACTCGTTAGTTTTGAAAAACATTTATTCGAAAGTTGGCAGTTCATACTTCATAGTTGGTCAAATCAAACGTCAAACTGTCCGGGAAACACGTGTTGTGTGAGTGTTGTTCATTAATTTTGTTATTAAATTTCTTAAAAATATGAAAAGGTAAGTTTTAACATTTTTCCATAAAATGTAACAATATAATAAGTAAAAAATATATTATTATAATACTATTTATATATATACAATAAAATGATACTTTACTTTTAATCAGAAAGACACAATTTTTACTTTCTATAACAATATCAAACAATCATTTTCAGGTATTTAACAAAAATTCAAAAAAAAAAAAGACGCAACGCCTGTATCATTATTAGCATCAGAAACAGAATGTGAACCATCAATCTCAATGGCATCAATCAACGGCAGTGAGCCGGGATCATCATCATTCGCAAAAAAACGAAACATTGATAAAACCAATGATGATAATCATATCCAATATAATCAGAATTTTAGAGATAAGTGGCGCGAAAAATATAATTGGATAGAAAATAAAAACAATAAGGCATTCTGTAAATTATGTTTGAAATTTTTGTCGAACAATATATCTCATATAGAAAGACATAATCAATCAAAAATACATAAAAATCGAGTTGAAAGTTTAAAAAAACAACCCGAAATAAAAATTATAACCTTAGTAATTCATAATTTACCATTTACATTAATGGTACCATTAATTGAATTAATTAAAAATATATCAGCAGCTGGAAATATCGGAATAAAAGAAATAAAATGTGGCAAAACTAAAGCTACCGAAGTAGTGAATACTTTTTTATATGAAGATTGTTTGATGCAACTTATTCAAATATTGAGGATTCAGAAATTTTCGCTGATTATAGATGAAACAACGGATGTAAGTACTTCGAAATGTTTAGCACTAATTGCAAGGTATTTTGATTATGAAATTGGAAAAGTGAGGGATCGATTTCTCCATATTTTAGATTTGCCTATGAGTAATGCACAAACTATATACGAAAGTTTGATGAACTTTTTTGAAAAATACAAAATTCCAATTACAAATTTAATTGGATTTGCATCTGATAATGCTGCAGTTATGAAGGGTAGAATAAATGGTGTAAAATCATTATTAAAAGCTAATAATCCTCATTTGTATGTAATTGGCTGCATATGTCACTCCATCAATCTATGTGCTTCAGTTGCTAGTAAGAGACTTCCAGATGACATAGAAATCTTGGCAAGAAATATTTATACGTTTTTTACGTATAGTAGTAAACGACAAAAAGAATTCCAAGAACTTCAAGAATATTTTGATGTCAAGAAGCACAAAATTTTGAGAAATTGTACTACGAGGTGGCTATCACTTGAAGAAGTTGTTTGTCGTATAGTTGAACAATGGGAACCATTAGTTAATTTTTTCCTGTATAACGAATTTGAAAATAACACTGATCTAGTAAACAAAATACAAACAAATTTAAATAATATAACACTAGCATATTTGAATTTTTTGAAGTACGCTTTGAAATACACAAACAAAATGAATACAGAATTTCAATCTGAAAAGCCAAGATTTTATGTGCTGTTGTTATCTATGAAAATGTTTTTGAAGAATATGCTAAATAATTTTATTAAAAAGGAATATATTATTGAAAACACACTGAGTAATATAAATTTTTCCGATACTTCTATTTATAAAAATATTCAAGATATATATTTAGGGCCTGGAATAGAACAATTATTGCAGAAAAACCTACTTAAAGAAAAGGAAATTCAAGAAATAAGAAAAAGATGCATAGATTTTTATATAGTATTATGCGAAGAAATATTTCAACGAATAAATTTTGATGACCCGGTTTTAAAAGCAATTGAAGGAATTGATCCAAATAATTTAACTGAAAGCTTAATTTCTCTGGCTATTCTATTTCCAGATCTTGTTCCCGAAAATGACATAGATGGCTTAGATGAAGAATGGAGATTGTTTCTACTGCAAGAATATATTGAAAAAACATTACCATTTGAAGATTTTTGGTCCAAAATTTTTGAGTTGCAGAATGGTTTGGGAGAAAAAATGTTTTCTAAATTAGGAATATTCATTGGATCATTATTATGTCTCCCCCATAGCTCAGCAAGTGCAGAAAGGTGCTTTTCGCAGTTAAATCTTATTAAAACAAAAACAAGAAATTCACTGAGTGTGCAAACTGTTAATTCAATAATGTTAATTAAAGAAATAGTCTCTGAAAAAGGAATCGTAAACTGGGTACCATCTGATAAAATATTAGCAGAATACAAAAAGTAAATTTTTATGATTGGATCTATTATATAAGTCAGTCAACAATAGACTTTTCTTCATAAAATAATTTTAAAATTTCAAAGATATATGCTGAATAAACATAAAAAATAGAATATTGTTTTTCAATAGAGTTCTTTCCTCTTTGTGGCTAACCATAAAAACTTTTAACTCTATGAAGAGCAATATTCTATTTTTTATGTTTATTCAGCATATATCTTTGAAATTTTAAAATTAATTTTTGAGACAATATCTATTGTTGACATTTTATTTTAAATTCGTTTTCGTTATTTTTGTTTACAACTAACTTTTGAATTGAAAAAAAGTATTTTTGTTAATTTTTTTTTGTTATATTTTTTTTGTTATTTCTTTTTTTCTGTTGTCAATTAGACTGAACTGATTAATAAAGAATATTTTTTGTGAAAATTAAAACTTTTATTTAAATAAATTTCAACGAATAATAGTAATTATTTAATTTACTCCGTTTTTAGGAAATTTGCTACTCTGAATTTTTCGATTCTACTACATTTTAAATTTTCAAAACGACAGCCCTGTTAGTTTGGTTCGATACGTCATACAGTACGGTTGCATTATTCCTATTATTTTCCCTTTGAATGCGGTTCGGTTTGCATATTGTTTGTAAATTTTAATAATCATTAAATTAAATTAGTCATTAGATTTCAGTTTGTGAATTTCAATAAATAAAGTAAACAGTGAAACAATTAGTATTATTAGATTCCTATATAAATATTCCTACATTTCTTGGTCCTTCAATTAATGATCCTCCAGTTATTGTAAGTCATTTAATAAAAGATCATTATAATAAATTAAGAGAAATACTACAGAATCAGTATTTTTTAATGACAATTGATGAAACAACAGATATAAGTTGTTCAAAATGTCTTGTAGTTGTTACCAGATTTTTTGATCATGCTATTGGAAAAATAAAAGTCAAGTTTCTCACTTTGATAGAGGTTAAAATCTTCCGATGCTCAAAGCATACAGTGGAGGAAATTCCTATAAAGGCAGTACCATTTTCTGAATCCATATGTAAAAATTTATTAATATACCTGGAAATATTAATTTAATTTATCCTGTAATTGAAGTGTTATTGTTTCAACTCCGTGTTAAATTATGTTAAAGATATCCTGTTGACATGCGTCATTGGTAATTAATTATTTGTTGTGTGCACATGTGATTTTAGCTATATTTTGTGAGGAAATTCGTATAAAGGCAGCTATTTTTGTTTATATGTTAAGTGTAAATTTTAATATAAAAATTTATTTAATTTTCATTATTTTGTTTTCTGGTAAGTAAATTAAAGGAAAATTGTAAAAAAAAATTTAAAAAATTGTAATTTCATTTAATTTTTTGCAAATTACAGAAAAAGATGCCACTTGGAAAAGTTCTATCTGAAGATGAGAAATTCAAAATCAAAGTGTATAAGCAGGCTAATCTTTCCAATAGAGAAATCGCTAAGAAATTAGGTCGTTCATCATCCTTAATCGACAACTTTATGAAATGCGGTGACAATTATGGAAAAAATAGAAAATATAATAACAACCAGAAGCTAAGCCCCAGGCAAAAACGAGAAATAGTAAGATTGGCTTCCACAAAAAATCTACTTGCTTCGCAAATTAAAGTTGAATTTAATTTGCCGGTCACCACAAGACGTGTAAGGCAAAGAGGGCAGAGTTGAGTGCAGAAGATAATTTAAAATTTCAAAAAAGAGTGAAAAAACCACCTTTAACTGCGGTACATAAAGAGCAAAGATTAACGTTTGCAAGAAACCACATGTCTTGGAAAGAAGAGTGGAATAATGTGGTCTTCAGCGATGAAAAAAAATTCAATCTGGATGGACCAGATGGTTTCCAGTATTATTGGCATGACCTCCGAAAAGAAAAAGAAGTTTTTATGACCAGAAACTATGGTGGCGGGAGCGTCATGATTTGGACTGCTTTCTGTTCAAATGGACAAAGCACCATTGCTTGGGTTCCTACAAAAATGAACGCCGACAAATATGTAGAATTGTTGGAAGATTGTCTATTGGACTGGGCAGAAGAGGTATGCGGAATAAATTTCATATTCCAGCATGATAATGCTGCTGTTCATACTGCTAAAGTGGTTAGGAACTGGCTACAAGAAAAAAATATTGATGTGATGGGATGGCCTGCCAGAAGTCCGGACCTAAATCCTGTAGAAAATTTCTGGGGAATTCTTTCTAGAAAAGTGTACGCCAATGGCAGACAATTTCACAACATAAAAGAATTAAAAGATGCCATTAAGTTAGAATGGAACAACATTACAAAAAATACCCTACAGGATCTCATAAGCTCGATGCCTAAAAGGATATTCGGCGTTATAAGTAAACAAGGAGGTCCAACAAAATATTAAATATAGTTTTTTTAGATATAAGACTCTTTTTTAAAACTAATTTATGTAAAAAAAATATTTATAATTAAACATTTTGAAAAAAATATATCGCTGCCTTTATATGAATTTTCCCGTTAAAATTGATGGAAAGTATTTTAATTGTCTCTAGCAATAAATTGACGTAAGATTTGATTTCAATTTTTACTCAGTGGAGTGAGAATTAAACCTATACCATAGACAATACCTAGATTTCTCACTTCTAACAAAATTTTTCATGTATAAACGAATTTAAAATCATAACACCCAAGTTTGAATCATAACACCCGAGCTTTACACACACTACTATAAATCAGTAAGCTTTCAGTACTTTTGAACTTTTAAAGCTTTTTCTAAAAGCAGTCATATGTTGTGTGTATACTATGGGCATACATGCGCTTGCGTCGTTTTTTTTTAATTATTTGTTTGTGCTGTCAGTGTCAACGATCTTCGATCTTCACTCTTCACTCTTCATCAAAAAATTTTTTATATAAAAATTCAAAAATATTGAATTTTTTTTATTTTTAATTTTTATGTGGAAAGATATGTGACTTTCTAACTTTGAACTCTTATACCTCAGGCTGCAATAGACTGATTTAAGTCAAATAAAATTCAATAGGTCAGAAAATAGTCGAAGAATTGAAGTGCATCATTTTTTTGAGAATCAGGGTACGAATTAAGGAGGGCCCCATATAAAGTAAAAAAAAGTTTTTTTGTCGAAAAATGACTTGTTTTGTATTTTACCCTATAACTTTTGCCATAGTAAACGGATTTGCACCATTCAAAATTCACATAGTGTTAGACCCTTCAAGAAATATCCTAATCAAATTTCAGCTACCTATTCTCACGGGAACATACTTTTATAGGAAGTCAAAATATGTAACATTTTGATACTTGAAATTGATTCGTGTGACTTTTTTGTTTAGCACCCTGTAACTCGCGCTCTAATGCAGGGATCTTTTTAATGCCAAAGAGAGTTTTGTAGAAAATGACGAGCCTAATACTGTGCAGAAATTTCAAGTCAATCGGACCGCAGGGTCCCGAGATATACTTTGAAAATGGACTTTTGACGAAAACGATCAAAAATTGAATGGAGTGTTATTATGACAACTTATTGTTTTTAATCACTTATAACTAATTTGTGATTAAAGTTACATGAAAATTATGTTCGAATGAAATGTAGAGAAAATCCTAACCTTTATTTTCACCGAATATATTAAATATCTATGAGCAACGTAAACGAAAGAAAAAACGTGATAAATATTAAGAAACATAAAACTGAGAATCAATTTTCCCTGATATCTCCCAAAGTACTAAAAATATCAAATTATAATGTTCTATAGACATATAGATTTTTATCAAATAAACACTTTTCCCAAACATTATTATATCATAAAATTAATAGAAATTTAGTTATTAATGAAAAAAGATAATTTACAATTAATACCACAATTATCTCTCTCATTGGTCAAGATATTATGTGAATTTTAAATTGTGCAAATCCGTTTACTATAGCAAAATACAAAACACGTCATTTTTCGACAAAAAACATTTTTACTTTATATGGGGCCCTTCTTAATTCGTACCCTGATGCTCAAAAAATGATGCACTTCAATTCTTCGACTATTTTCTGACCTATTGGATTTTATTTTACTCAAATCGGTCTATTACAGCCTGAGGTATAAGAGTTCAAAGTTAGAAAGTCACATATCTTTCCACATAAAAATTAAAAATAAAAAAAATTCAATATTTTTGAATTTTTACATAAAAAATTTTTTGATGAAGAGTGAAGAGTGAAGATCGAAGATCGTTGACACTGACAGCACAAACAAATAATTAAAAAAAAACGACGCAAGCGCATGTATGCCCATAGTATACACACAACATATGACTGCTTTTAGAAAAAGCTTTAAAAGTTCAAAAGTTTTGAAAGCTTACTGATTTATAGTAGTGTGTGTAAAGCTCGGGTGTTATTGTCGGGTGTTATTATGTACATTTCTACTGAAATTTTTATAGGAGCCTGATTCATCTAGGTAGTGTCTATGCCTATACTTTATTCTATGAGTCTAAAAAGTTGATATAAAAAGTCTAAAAAAAAAAAATGTTAAGAAATATCAAAAATGGTACTGCCTTTATATGACGCTATAAAGAACTTCTTCAATGAAAACAAAATTTCGCTAAAAAATTGTATTGGTTTATCGGCTGACAATGCTTCCATGATGATAGGAAAAATTGGTGGTGTGACAGCTCTCTTCAAAAAAGAACCTCCAAATTTTTATGTTGTACCATGTACGTGCTATTCGTTACATTTATGTTCCAGTAAAGCTTCAAAACAACTTCCACAAAATGTAGAAATATTTTCGGGTTTTTTTCCCATAGCTCAAAAAGACGTTATGATTTTCAAAAATTTCAAAACTATTTTAATGTTGCAGAACACAAGATTTTATAAGTTTCTTCGACAAGGCGTTTATCTCTTCAAAATGTTGTTGATCGAATTATAGAGCAGTGGAACCCATTGAAGCACTACTTATCTTTTTACTTAGAATCTAACAAGGACAAATTAGGCACTAGTATACACGAAGACTTAAATGATAACACCAAATTGTATATCGTTTTTTATCATATGTATTGAAATTAACAAACAAAATAAATATAGAATTTCAAGCGAAAAGCCCAAGATTGTATACTTTAATTCCAATTAAATGAAACTTTAAACTTTTTTGTTTTGTTTTTCTTAAAAATTATTTTTTATTTTCGTTTAAGTTTTGTGACACTTTTAGAAGAAATTCAGGCAAGAGATCAAAATAATTCAAACTCGAAGTATGCTTCGATTTTATTAATTTCGTAAAGATTCAAAATTTTAAGAATTATCGATATTATAGGTACATCAATGTTATACTTATTCTCATCTTTTATCCCATGATAAGAGATGTTGAGTTAGTGTATCAATGTTGCTATGCCGGTGCATCATGTATATATATAATATAATAATATATATTATATAATATATAATATATTTTATTATATATTTTACTATATATTATATAATCATTGTATGAAAGAAATGTATAAGGCATACCGCTAAAATATTTAAGCATACCTATTCAAGTCTGAAATATTTAAATTTATTCATTAATAAAGAGTTTTGAAAATCTCGAATTAGTCTTATTTATTATTATTCAAAACAAAGTTGCTGGACTGAGAAATAAAATAAAAATATTTGAATCAGGTGGTCTAATTCTAATATCTAAAGTGTTTTTATCATACATATAAATATAACATACAATTGTTATAAAAACACATTTTTATGTTTTATCATTATTACTTCGCAAAATTGTATAAAACTCGTAAACTCTGAAAAAATGCAAGCGTACTACTTTGTACTACTCTAGAGATGTCCGAAGTACCTATTACAAATTTTTTTTTTCCAAAATGCAACACTGCTCACTACTCCTTTTTTTATATCTTTGTTTTGTACTACTGTTGTATATTTTATCATGTAATGGAAATTTCCTTTTTATTATAACATTATATTTTTTTTTATAAATATTCACGAATATTGGTACAATTTCATAATAATTTAAAATTTGTTCATCTATAGTATTCTGTTTTCTAATTGAAACAAAGTATTACTATTTAATCATAAAAACAATAACATACATATTTATTTGTAACGGATTAAATTCTAAATTAAAATCCTAATGTAATTGAATAACAATTGCAACAAAGTATTACAGTAATAATATTTATTTGAGACGTATCAAAATTCAAAATTTAAAAACAATAAGTTTTCTTTTTTTGTAAATTATGAACTGAACTTTTACTGATCCAAGAAAGACATAAGGATATTATTATTATTATATTAGGATATTATATTATTAAGGGCAAAACCCCTTAAATCACAATTCAATTGTTTAACGAGTTAATCTTTTTTTAAAAAGTTATTTATTAAAAGAAAATAAAGAATATAAAGTTATTTTTATTAAAAGAAAATAAAGTTATTAAAAGAATAGAAAGTTATTTTTATTAGAAGAAAATTAAGTTTTGTCTTATAAAATATAAAGTTATTTTGATTAAAAGAAAATAAATATAACACTGTATTAAAATTAATCAGTTTGATTATTTAGATAATAAATACCTATTTATAAATTACAAGAGTATTTACCTTTGTTTTTCAAAGTGGTTTGGTTTGTCAGAAGTAAAAGAGAAAAAGAAAAATATATGTATAACACTACTATCATCATCACCATATACATATATACATATATGTACGTTCTTTTTTTTCACGTTTTAACAAAAAAAAACGTTTTGCACCAAATATATTTTTTTCTTGTACCGAATGTGATACCTATAATTTTCTTAATCTTAAGATTCTTAAGAATTCACTTTTTTTCAATCACGTCATTTAATGAACATTTTTTTTTTCGCTCACACACAATCGAATTAAATTTTTTCACTATTTGACTTTGGTGATGATAAAAATGATATAATTTTTTATGTTGTAACTTCTGATGCTGTATTATAGTTCATGTGATATAAAAACTTATTAATGGTAGTCGGCGTTTTTCTATTATAAAAACTTAATTCCAGTGAGTTTTTTAATTGCCCGTGTATTTTTTATTCGAAAAAAATGTATATTTCAATCTTGAAAACACTTTTTAACAAAATGAAAATGCCACCAAAATCTTAATTACCAATGGGCAATGGCGCACAAATCACAATTTACAAATTACAATACAATCCAGCGTATGAGATATGAAGAACCGCTGAACCATATGGTATCGTATAACTCGTATTGACGCTAGTGGTCAAGTCAGGTCACATCACAATTAACATTATCATTTACAATCACATGGTCTGTAGTTTATGTTTATGTTTTTTGTTTGCTCCCGGCTCCGAATCCGAACTCCGAACTAATGGATGAGAAATTTGTATTTTAAATATGCTTTTCTATTATTATATTAAAAGAGATCGAGTTGAAATCGGGTTGAAATGAAACCGTAGCTATATGTAATTAGTAGTTCTGTTTTACTGGACTTGAACTAATAATTCTAATATTTTTCACTTCCTCACTGAGTAAACACGTTTTTTTAGGAATCACTTTTCTATTCGACAATAGAAGTCGCTATTAAAAAAACTGGAATACAATTTTCTTTCATCATTCATCAGTTTCAGTTTATCAGCTGTTTCTAGTGTCAAAGTATCATATGAATTCGAAGTTTAGGGTTTTGAGTTGTGACGTGGATTTGTAATTCGTATTTTATATTTCTTCTTTTATTGTTTTTTAATGTTCGGTTTTTATTAATGAAATTTGTTCATGTGTGTAATTTATTTTGTTGTCATGTTTTATTGGGCATTGAAAGTGAAGCTATTTTTAAAAAGAAGATAAGTGATCTGAGCAAAACTCAATTGATAACAAATAAATTCGTCAGGTCCAGAAAAACACGACTCATTTTTACATGAAATTTGATTTATTAGAGATTTTTTTTTGCATATTTGTATAATTCCACTAAAGTTTAAGAAAATTTCGAATGATCATATTATGTAGATACATACATATTATGGATTTAACTGATAAGTCAATAGAACAAAGCTTTAATTTTTGAAAAATTGAATATTTTTATTATAAAAAATTCAACTTACTTCAGAAAATTAAAATTTACACTCCTTGCTGCTTATTGCAAATGTTGAAGAAAATAAACAAAAACAAGAACACAAAAAATTATCTACTGCTTTAAGGGTGTTCCAATGCAATGTGAAATGTTTTTTTTACCATGGATCTATACGGAAGAAATTTCTTGCATGTAAACTATCAAAAGTTATTCAATAAACAAAATTTGCTGTGGGCAATTTCTGTCATGCAATTACATTTGTCTGAAAAATTACGAAGAGTACAGTTCAAAAATCAATTTCTTTTCCTCATTCTTTTTTGCTGATTATTTAAAATTTTCATATTAAAAGTTCATATTACTTAAAAAAAGAAAAGAAAATATATTTCAAAAACCTCAAACGTTAAATTCCTTACAACAAAACTTGCAATCAGAAATGTCTTTCAAGATTCGTTGCAAGGTGACATTTCTTCCAGGCATTTTCGGTCCACACGAACCATGGAGAAAAATCTGGCAAGCAAGAATTTCTTGTAAACATACACCCATGGTTAAGCGTACTACTCAGATGAAAATAAGATATTTTGCCTGTACAAAACCTATGTAAAAAAAACCAAAATAAATGGAACCGAAAAAATTTTCTGTTTCGATTTCGTAAGTGGTACCAAAAAATATATAGCCAGAAAGAATTCTTATGTAGTATAAAAATGTCTCATACAAAAATTTTTGTTCTGGGGTTCCAACATTGGAACCCCATTAATGAAATAGCTTTGAATGTACATCAGCATATTTCAGTTTTGTTAAAAAAGCTTTTACTTCTGCATAGAAATACATATGTACATGCGAATACGACAATTACCTTGTTTATGCACAAAAATTAAAACGTATTAACGATAAAACGTTTTGAACATCGTTTTGAGATAATACATTTTAATTGGTGTTTATGCGTAGTACAACATTTCATTCTCACTTAAAACGTTTTGAGTAATAAACTAATACTACTCTAAAAGTTCATATTGATGTTTAGTATGTTACCAAAACGAAATCAAGTTTCAATGCGTTTTAAAATTTGGTTTATGCATCCGTATTTAGTCAAAACGGCATGAGTTAATGCGAATTAAAGCTTCGCATAAACAAGGTAATTGATGGTGTCGGTGTGACTCATTTTATTCACATATGTTTCACCATTTGAAATTTTTTTTTATATTCTATTTAACACACAAGAGTAAAAATTTTTTTTTATTTATTTTTCATTCATCTTGATCATGTTAAAAACAAAACTTAAATTTCAAAGCGCTTTAAAGCATAGTTAAAAAAGCTTTCACTTCCTTCCTTCTCTTACCGTACTGTTCTATAGTCTAATTTAATAATTACAATTTTTAGTCGATACTACATAAGAATTCTTTCTGTCTATATATTTTTTGGTGGTACTCAGCTGAAAAAAAAAAATGAGTTGAAAAACTCTCACATATGGTGTTGGCTGTCTGTGTTGGAGACCATTTATTTTCATATCCAACCGAAATAAATGAAGTTCCATTTATTTCGTACGAAAAATGAAAATAAATTGATTGTTTGACATTTGTAAAGTTAGGTTGTTTTGATATAGTTATAGTAAAATTAATATAAAAATATATATATTAAAGTTTTTTTTCATCTATGTAGATTTCTTCTCCATTTTGTAGATTTTTTATTTCGTTCCGAAATAAATAGACTTTTTCCAACATAAAATTTATTTTCATCTGAGTACTACGCTTTATATGAAAAGAAAAACATTTATGAAAATTTTTTATTTTGGCTGGCAACTGGCAAGTGACAGCACAGTATAATTTTAGCAGTTTATACAGTAAAAAATAGTTCGAATTAAATTGGGAGTACGGTATAAACGGGTAAAATTTTGAATTGGGATTAGAATAATACTCGTACATACATGTTCTTTCTTCTTCACTCTACATTTCGCACCATAAAAATTAGAATCCGCCATATCGCATGTTACGCTACACATTCGTATACAAATATTTGGATTAAACACAAATAAATTGGGTTTAAACAAAAATCCGAATTAGCGAGTTTATACTACATAAAAAACCAAAATCCGTATTAAAAGTGGTTTACGTATAAACTCGTATACTTATCAAATTTTATCATTGCTGTCATACTTTTTTTGTAATTGTGTTTATTAAGAAAAAGTTTTTTTTGTCATTTGTACAATAAATTTTCTTTCGTATATTTCCTTTTAATTTTTACAAATCAATTTATTGTACACAATTTGGAGAGAATATGTCTGGTCATATCATAATTACGTTACTAATCCAAATAGAAATAATGCATTCGAAGATGATACATTTTTAAAGAATTCTCGTGTGAATCAACAGCTGGAGACAAAACTGAATGGAACGAATTCAAAACAGACATTCGAAGAATAATGTAAACAAATTGAATAGAATCTCAAACGTTGAAATCGTCCGTAACAACGTAAACCACTTGAAAAAATATCACGACAATTATATGAAATTAGTGCAACATTACGTTTTAGTCAACAAATTTAAATGGTTTAAAGTTGTTTTTGGTGGTTTAAAAAATTATTTGGCTGGTAATAAAGGAATGCCTCCACCATTAATTATGTCATAATCAACAAATCTTAAAAATGATGGTAATTATGGTAATGGAAATGCTAATTCAAATGGTCATAAATCACCATCCTTTTCAACATCAATTTCACCAAATAAACGTTATAATTTACATTCAGTAAGTAGATTACGTAGTGATCAAATTTAAGAGGAAATTCAACAACCAAAGGCACATTTGGTCAACAATTGAAATCAAAATTTGATGATATGTGTGGAAGTTTATCACGATTAAAAGGTTTAGCAACTGATTTACAACAGGAAATTGAAAGTCAAAATGAGTTACTTGATAATATGAATTAAAAATTGAAAATGTTGATTTGAAGGTAAATAAGGAAAATAAAGAAATGAATAAATTGTTGCGAACAAGATAAAATAAGAAAATATGTAAAATTAAAAACATAAAAAAAACAGTTGAAGACGAACATTGAAAAATTATCCAAAAGTACTTGCATTATTCATATTAGAATATTTCTTGTTTTCGTTATTTTTTTCTTGAAGAATTTATAAGCGCATGTTTTATTTCATCTTTAATTAGGTACAAAAATTAAATGTACGAACTTTTGTAATTTAATTGAAACTTCCTATTGCAATTCAACACGAGCTAATTGAAATTCAATTTCTACAGCTGTAATGTAAATTGATTCATTTCAACCCGATTTCAACTCGAGCCTACACAAACCAAAAGAAAAACATTTAATACAATACAAATTTCTCATCCATTAGTTCGGACTATACGCACTCCGGTTTTGGATTTCGGACTTCTGGCCCGGGACGGGAGACGGTAGCAAACAAAAAACATTAACAACACACCATTTGATTATGTAGTGGTAATTTAACAGTTTATACGTAATCCACTTTTAATACGGATTTTGGTTTTTTATGTAGTATAAACTCGCTAATTCGGATTTTTGTTTAAACCCAATTTATTTGTGTTTAATCCAAATATTTGTATACGAATGTGTAGCGTAACATGCGATATAGCGGATTCTAATTTTTATGGTGCGAAATGTAGAGTGAAGAAGAAAGAACATGTATGTACGAGTATTATTCTAATCCCAATTCAAAATTTTACCCGTTTATACCGTACTCCCAATTTAATTCGAACTATTTTTTACTGTATAAACTGCTAAAATTATACTGTGCTGTCACTTGCCAGTTGCCAGCCAAAATAAAAAATTTTCATAAATGTTTTTCTTTTCATATAAACCATGGGTGTATGTTTACAAGAAATTCTTGTTTGCCAGATTTTTCTCCATGGTTCGTGTGGACCGAAAATGCCTGGAAGAAATGTCACCTTGCAACGAATCTTGAAAGACATTTCTGATTGCAAGTTTTGTTGTAAGGAATTTAACGTTTGAGGTTTTTGAAATATATTTTCTTTTCTTTTTTTAAGTAATATGAACTTTTAATATGAAAATTTTAAATAATCAGCAAAAAAGAATGAGGAAAAGAAATTGATTTTTGAACTGTACTCTTCGTAATTTTTCAGACAAATGTAATTGCATGACAGAAATTGCCCACAGCAAATTTTGTTTATTGAATAACTTTTGATAGTTTACATGCAAGAAATTTCTTCCGTATAGATCCATGGTAAAAAAAACATTTCACATTGCATTGGAACACCCTTAAAGCAGTAGATAATTTTTTGTGTTCTTGTTTTTGTTTATTTTCTTCAACATTTGCAATAAGCAGCAAGGAGTGTAAATTTTAATTTTCTGAAGTAAGTTGAATTTTTTATAATAAAAATATTCAATTTTTCAAAAATTAAAGCTTTGTTCTATTGACTTATCAGTTAAATCCATAATATGTATGTATCTACATAATATGATCATTCGAAATTTTCTTAAACTTTAGTGGAATTATACAAATATGCAAAAAAAAATCTCTAATAAATCAAATTTCATGTAAAAATGAGTCGTGTTTTTCTGGACCTGACGAATTTATTTGTTATCAATTGAGTTTTGCTCAGATCACTTATCTTCTTTTTAAAAATAGCTTCACTTTCAATGCCCAATAAAACATGACAACAAAATAAATTACACACATGAACAAATTTCATTAATAAAAACCGAACATTAAAAAACAATAAAAGAAGAAATATAAAATACGAATTACAAATCCACGTCACAACTCAAAACCCTAAACTTCGAATTCATATGATACTTTGACACTAGAAACAGCTGATAAACTGAAACTGATGAATGATGAAAGAAAATTGTATTCCAGTTTTTTTAATAGCGACTTCTATTGTCGAATAGAAAAGTGATTCCTAAAAAAACGTGTTTACTCAGTGAGGAAGTGAAAAATATTAGAATTATTAGTTCAAGTCCAGTAAAACAGAACTACTAATTACATATAGCTACGGTTTCATTTCAACCCGATTTCAACTCGATCTCTTTTAATATAATAATAGAAAAGCATATTTAAAATACAAATTTCTCATCCATTAGTTCGGAGTTCGGATTCGGAGCCGGGAGCAAACAAAAAACATAAACATAAACTACAGACCATGTGATTGTAAATGATAATGTTAATTGTGATGTGACCTGACTTGACTACTAGCGTCAATACGAATTATACGATACCATATGGTTCAGCGGTTCTTCATATCTCATACGCTGGATTGTATTGTAATTTGTAAATTGTGATTTGTGCGCCATTGCCCATTGGTAATTAAGATTTTGGTGGCATTTTCATTTTGTTAAAAAGTGTTTTCAAGATTGAAATATACATTTTTTTCGAATAAAAAATACACGGGCAATTAAAAAACTCACTGGAATTAAGTTTTTATAATAGAAAAACGCCGACTACCATTAATAAGTTTTTATATCACATGAACTATAATACAGCATCAGAAGTTACAACATAAAAAATTATATCATTTTTATCATCACCAAAGTCAAATAGTGAAAAAATTTAATTCGATTGTGTGTGAGCGAAAAAAAAATGTTCATTAAATGACGTGATTGAAAAAAAGTGAATTCTTAAGAATCTTAAGATTAAGAAAATTATAGGTATCACATACGGTACAAGAAAAAAATATATTTGGTGCAAAACGTTTTTTTTTTGTTAAAACGTTAAAAAAAGGACTTACTGATGATAGGAGTAGTGTGAAAATGGTGTGACTGTGACATACATACATACATACTGAGTACTGACTCTTAAATATTGAAAAACTCGTACAGCAATTGCATTTTGCTTAGTGAAAAAGCAAACGACGGTTATGATATGATAACACATGAAACTTCAAATATCCTTAATCAGAATCGTCACAGATTTCCGTATATTTAATTGAATATTCTACAATTTTCATATAAACAATTCCAGAAATTATTTTTACTTATCAGTATAGGACAATTGAAAAAATTTTTTGGAAAAATTCGACGAGGAACAATGCAATACCTTTTTCATAATTAAAAAAAAAAATAAATGTAACGGCCAACGGGTGTGACATATTTTGTAACAGGGTGGCAGCGTAAAAAATTTCTACTAATAAGTAGCAACAATTTTGTTTTTAATACTGTTTTTCATCGTAATATTGTAAATATTTTAACACTATATACAACAAAAATTAATATATAAATACATATCTCTATCAGCTTCATTCATATTAATTTTCAGGTCAAAAGTGGTCGGTTTACGAGGAATTGCGAGAATAGGTGTACCTTATCCAATATCCAAATAGTTATAAATTTTTCTTTATAAAAACTTATAAGAAGAGTTGAGGCATTCTCGTCCAACTAATGATTTTCTATATAAATTCACTCATAAGGCATTATGAATTGATAGTTTAGTAAAGTAGCAAAAATTCATAATTGTAACTTGTAAGATTGCTTTACTTCTTTTATATATTATATGATTTCAGTGTAATTCTTTAGTAATAAATTAATTACTTTTTACATAAGTTTTTTGAGGGTTCCCAGTTAAATATTTCTATTGTTTCTTTATTAAGAAATAATTCTTTTGAAGCAATTAGTGCATAGATTGTTTCTATGTGAAGGAATTTATTATTTTATTTTTAATAATATTAAGCGTCGATAATATACGCTCCACAACGGCGGTGCTATGTAGTAAAAATAGAATATCTGAAATTATTTTCCCACTTACAATGTCCTGATTATTTTCAAGTTTTCCAGATATAAAATATTTTAATGGATTCCACTGCCCTAGATAATTCTGTTTAAAACTGATTCCATTGACGACCATCTCGTATTTACCACTCTAGGGATTTTGTTAGTTTTAAAATTAAATTTTCTGGAAATTGACGAAATTTAACTTGTCTGTTTGAGCTGTGTGCAAAAAAAATATGTACCTATGAATATTTCGAGCTAGTGATCCAATATTAGATGGTAATTTTTTAGCAGCTGAAGATTGAAGAAGCACAAAGATGCAACGAGTACCATGTACATCTAAGAACAAAGATGTTCATTTTGAGTTTAAAAAAGATTTTTCAAACCAATCCATCATTGTGGAAGCATTGTCTCCAGCAAATTCAATAAAATTTTTAAGAGGTATTTGCGTTTTTTTTGGAAAAATTAATTATTGTATCATACTGCTCAATTTTCAATAGTGTTAAAAATCTGTCTAATATTTTTGATGTTATGCATCGATTCAAAACCTGTTATCGATAAAAAAAAAAACTTGGAACGCAAAGAATCTATTGTCACAAACTAAGAAATTTATTTTTTCGGTAGAAGAAATACAAAATTTAAAATTTAGTAAATTTTGGTTTGATTTGGAAAAAAAGGAAGTACAAAACTAAAAGGAGTAGTACGGGCGTTCGCTTATTAAAATCTGAGTACAAATACTCCGATCGGAGTCAAACGACAGCCCTGATAATTACAAAAATTGTAAAAAGTTATCGTAATTTTATTAAAGTAAACATTGGTAGAATTTTTTTTTTGTAAAAATTACGTCTGAAAAATACGAACAATATAAATAGTTTCTCGGCTTGGCTGTTAGAAGGTAAGTTATTTTTTAATTTGTTTTTTTTTTAAAAGAATATTTTTATTTGATATTTCCACTTAACAATTCTTTGTGGAACTTTTTATTGAAAGAAAGTGATTTTATTGCAACTGTTTAATTTTAAGTTAGATTTATTTTTCTCAAAGAGCCAATTTTCCTAAATTTTTGTTATGGTATATTTTTCATATCACATCTTCAATAGTTGTGTTGTTTTAATATGCAATTCACTCCATATGTAAAAGTTAAATTGAAAAACGTAACGGCAACGACAGCATGTCCAAACTGTATCGATGTCTTAAAATTAAAAAAAATAAAATTCAGTCCTAATTTTCAGAAAATTTTTTTAACATATTCTTTTACTGTAATGTAAAATTGTATAAAATCAGAAGTAAAATTTAAAAAAAAAAAACAAATTCTTTCATTGCTCCATGCATGTTTAACGAATAATTTAAATACTTAGTAATAAAAATAAAGGATGACTTTTAAAATTATTTAATTTATTTAAAATTAAATATTTTATGTATATGTAGGTACATATACATATATAAATTTATAAATTTTCAACAACAATTTAATAGCATAAACAAAGCGAATTATTTTTATTAATTGATTAAATATGTAAGGTTTAAAATTAGTGTCAGATGTTAAGTAAAATTAAAAAGTTAACTTTTGTTTCTTTCATGAAACTTTATTTAGATTGTAAACCGGAGGGCACAACTTAGTTCCTCGATGGTAACCGCATTTCTGTTTCTTAATCGATTTACTTCTTGCAAATCTAATTTCATCAAAACTGCATTTCTTGCATTTGAGTTGGGTATAAGTGCTCGGTACTGAAGTATGTATACTCTGTTCACAAAGTTTTTTCAGTACAGGTCTTATGGACATATTTTGTCTTGTTTCTTCTTTGAATAATTACATAAATATGTTTCTTTTTTTCGTCACCGATAGTGTTACCCTTTAGTTTATATTTTGTATCTAAAATCGGATGAACTATCTTATAAGTGTTGCCGTTTATACATTTGTTTTCAAATTTAATAACATTTTATACTTTGTAAAAATTGTTTCCTAATAAAGGAAAATTATAATTTTTTTTTTTAAATTCAATTATTATTAAAAATTAATAATTTTAACTATTTGAAAATTTGAAAATTGATAATAGAAGGGTTTTGTGAAACGGAAAGAGTTTTTTTGGGTAAAAGCCTGTTTCCCCACCACCTTGAGGTAAGGCTTTCGGCACGTTTTTTTTAGAGAGGTTTCCCCTGTAGGCCTAATCCTCTTGAAATTTAACTTACTTATCCTAATTTAAATTTAAATAGTATCTGATGATTCTGAATTAGCTTCAGAATCATCAGAACTTTTTCCCACATTGATAATACGTTCTATTGTCTACATACAGTACATACAATACATACATACAATACAGTCCATTTCCCACATTTTTTTTTCTACCTCATTTTTAACGTGATTAACACAACCCTCCCATTTTTCCTTATCTACTTTTATTATTGCTTGTAATAATAATTCTTTAACATCTTTCAATTTGAATGTTTTATTATTAGAAGCAATATATCCCTTCACTTGAGCCCATATTGGGTTCAAATCACAATGGTAAGGTGGCAAGTGAAGAACAACATGTCCCGCAGTCTTTCCTATTTCATCCACCACTAATTTTTCAAAAGATTTTTTATTTTTTCAACTATTTCTAAAAGTTCCGCCTTCACCATATTTTCTTCAAAAGGAATTCTCTTTCCTTTTAACCACTCAATAATATCCCTCTTTTTCCATGCTGTCGACGGAAGTTTTTCTAGCTTTCGCGAATGGTAAGGCGCATTATCCATTACTATTATAGACCCTTGCTCTAATTTTCCTACTATTTCCCTAAACCACTTTTCAAAAACCTCTGAATTCATTTCTTCATGGTAGTCTCCCGTTTTAACTGATTCCATACAAAGGAGACCACATTCAACAAAACCCGAATCGCTTCCTATATGAACTAAAATTATTCGTTTTCCCTTTCCGCTAGGTGACTTTAAGCCTGTGCTAAGCCCCTCCAGAAACGCTTGCTGAGCTGTTGTCACGTTTGGATCTGTCCAAACTGAGCCTTTTGTATGGCCCTCATTTATCCACGTTTCATCTAAAAAATATATTTTTTTGCCCTCATCTCTAAATTTTTTGATTTCCCGTAAATACTTTCTACGCCACACTACAATGTCATTCCTATCGATTAAAAGAGTTTTCCTGTCTCTTTTTGAAAATTTAAACCCCAAATCCTTTTTTAGAACATTGTACAATTTTGTCCTACTTATTTTTGAAATTTTCATTAAAATTTTATCTAACGTAGGCAACTCATTTTGGCAGAAAAATTGATGAACGATTCTTCTAATTGCATTCTTATCAAATTCATCAATTTTTTCTGGTCGCCCTGTCGCTCTTTTTGGTGGTAAAAAATGCCCTTTATTTTCAAATTCCCTCCTAACGCTGTATACGGTCCTAGCAGTAATCCCGAAAATACTTGCCACCTTTTCTGCTGCTCTACCTGTACATTTATTTTCAGTATAAAATAAATTAAATGTGGAGTAAATTTGCTTCTTCTTCTCCACATCTAATCTTTTTTTTTGTTCCCCCGCACTCATTTTTATACTTTATTGCACTATTCCACTTTATTTTAAACAATTTTAGTTTATTTATTATTTATACCTATATTTTAATTTATTATTTATTTTTCACTTTTCATTTGCACACGAGTTTTATGATAAAACATTCGACACATGAGCAATTCATCAACTCATGGGTCGTAAATCGTAATTAAAATATTACAAAATTATCACTTTTCGCGTTGAAATGCTACTTCTACCTAATGTATTTCAAAACATTAAATGACATACGGTCATACAAATTGTTTAATTTATTAAATAGGAAATGTTATGAATGTGTAATATTAGATATGTATGAATTATTCCTATAAAATAAGAAAATGTAAAAACCCAAAAACATTGCATTCACATATGTATATCCTACAAACAGATAACTGAAAGTGCAAAGGATTACGGGTTTTACTTTTTTTGTTTTATAGCTGATCGTATGAATGAAAAGATAATTTACATTATCCTTATCAGTACCAATACTAATGTATATATTCCATTGTTTTTTTAATTCAATTTGTTGATCATAAGAATTTTAAAATTACCTAACACTTTGCAGAATTTTTAAGAAACATTTTTGTGCTGTTTTATTAGGGTATCGTGCGATTCTTTTTACACATATTTTAAGAAAAGAATTATCCATTATGTACAAAATATAAAAGTATCAATTATATACAGTTTGAAATACTTTAAAATTTTTATCAAAAACCATCAGAAAAATTCCTCTTTTCTATAGAGTGAGTATTTATTACAAAATGCATTTCTATTGCAAAGGAATATGTGTATACAATTGTATAAATTTATAATAATATGTAAAAAAATATGTAAAAAAAATTTTTTCAAATAAAACATAATTTATTGTTTTTATATGTTACTGTTAATAATAAAATTTAATTTTTAATTGTTAAGAACGGTACTACTATTAAGTAATATAATTATTACACAGTAACACTAATTTGCGATTACTTATTATTCATTCTACTTTTTATACACACATCTCGATTATCAATCAACCAATTTTTAGCTCATCAGCGTGTGTGCGCATGAACTTTTTTATCATTTTTATCTTTCTTCATAATTCATTTTGTTAATTTTTGTTCATCCAGAGAATTGAAATACAAGAAAAATAATCAGTCGCAGTACAACTGTTTTACTGACGACAACAAAGAGGTGGCTGTTATTGTTTTTTTCTGTTTTCCAGCGTCTCGTTGCACATATAATAGATTGGGGTATGAGTAGTTTAGTATACTCCTATTAAATGTAACGACACTGGATAAAAATGAACTCTTCCATAAGACCTGTACTGAAAAAACTTTGTGAACAGAGTATAGTTTTGTCGCTCTGCTTACTGACTATAATAGCCAAAATACAATGAAAGCGACACGACTTTGTCGCAAAACTTTGTCGCGCTAAAAAGTCGCGAGCTATATACAATGATTACGACATTTAACTGTCATTGCGAATTAATTAATGTTTTTCATATGTTTGTTGGTTTGGTGTTCTAAAATGAAAATAAATAAAAATAAATTAATAAGAATACTTAAAGCAAGTGTAATTGCTGCAGTAGTGTGTGACAATTTTATTAAAAAAAGAAAGAAAAGAAAAAGATCATGTTGGGTGAGAGAGTTGTTTCTACAAAGAAATAATCATGGGTTCTATGAAACTTCTTTTCGAAAGATAAAAGAAAAAGATCCTGAAATGTTTTTCAAATGCACTAGGATGGATTCTAAAAGTTTTGATGTCTTATTCAATTTGTTAAAAAATAATTTGCAACGAAACTCTATACGTAAGCCAGTAGATGAAACATGCAGACTTTTTATCACCCTAATGTAAGATATTGTGTTGTGTAAAATCACATTTATTAAGTTGAACTAAGTATGTATTTAACAAATTCAGGTACCTGGCACATGGAGGATCTAGACACATATATTCTACAAACTTTCTGATATCAAAATCATTGATAGGTAGAATAATAATAGAAACATGCAAAGCTATTTGGGACCAATTATCATGTGTTTATCTTCAACCAGTAAAAGAACACGACTGGAAGCAGATAGCAGATGATTATAAAATCAAATGTAGACTTCCGAATTGCATTGGTGCAATTGATGGCAAACATGTTACCATCGTTTGTCCACCAAAATCAGGCACTCAATATTTTAATTATAAGAAGCGATACAGTATCGTTCTCTTGGCTGTATGTGATGCGAACAAAGTATTTACAATGGTCGATGTTGGAGCCCAAGGTAGTCAAAATGATGCAGCAGTATTTCATAATTCTGTGTTTGGAAAACTTCTAATAAGCAATAATTTACAATTACCAAAAGATTACGCACTACCAGGTACAAATGTAGCATTTCCATATTTTTTTGTAGGAGACGGAGCATTTCCTTTGAAAAGAAATTTAATGCGACCATATCCAGGTAAAAGAAAAATTTGAAATAATCAATTGATTAACTACAGTATTTTATTACAGGACTCAATATAGCTAATCCTGTTATAGAAAATTTCAATAAGAGGGTTTCAAAAGCTCGAGTCACCATTGAAAATGCTTTCGGAATTTTAGCTAATCGATGGCGAGTCTTGCTTAATGATATCCACTGCATTCCTGAAAATGTGGATGTCATTGTGAAAGCAGCTATTGTGCTCCATAATTTCTTAAAACTGACAAATGACAGATTTTATTCTAATAGAGATGATGATGTAGTGCTTGAACAATCGAAAGAAAGAGGTAGGTGCTTGAAAAGCGTGCAGTCGCTTAGAGCAAATAACGCTACACGAGAAGCATTTGCCTTGAGACAAACACTGGCGGACTACTTAGTAAATAATTAACTATGCAAATACCTATATATGGTATTATTGTACATAAAAAACATTAAGATAAATATGAGGTAGAGATTAATGTTAATAAATAAAATACATTTACAAAAATTCTTTAATCACTGATTTCATTTAATTCTTTAATTAAAAAATTAGACATTTTTGTCTGTAATTCTAAAAAAACAATTTTCGGGAGATTATAACTTTTTATAATTTTTCCTATGTTTTGTAGATAAAGATCCACCTCATCAGGCTCTTCATTGTCTTTTTCTTTTATAACATTAATTAAGTTTTCGTAAAACTTGTCCAGTTGTCCCGTATTTTCTTTTCCTTTTTTGTTTACCAATTCACACGCTGTTGAAGTTGAAGCGAGTGAATCTGAAAATTCTGAAAATGATGTTGATGATAAGTCATCATGAAATATATCTTCTAGGGACTCCGTACTATAATTACTGGAGCTGCTAAATATTACAGAAAAAATTGTTATAAATTGTTATTAAACGTGATAAAAAAAAACATATTTATTAGTATGTACAAACCATCTGATTTCAGTACAGCCTTCTAGGAATTTTAGTAAATGAAAATATTTCCATTGTTTCTTTTTCATGGCCGCACTTCCTGATGGAAGATTTTGAAGCCTTTTTTCTCTTAAATATTGGTCTTTCATGCATTTCCATTTATTTCTGCATTTGTGTTCTAAAAAATTTAATAATTTTTATTTATTCATTTTATTTTATTTTATTCAATTCTAACAAAAATTGTATTTATGTACATACTACCTACCTTCAATACCTATTTCTTCTGAAATTTTTTTCCAAATTTTTGCCTTTTCCTGATTATTTCTGTAAGACTTTTTATTTTTATTATAAAGTATAGGGTTTTCTCTCACTAGTTCGATTAATCGTTCCTCGTAATTCATTTTACTTGTGAATTGTAGAATGTAAATCTTAAATATGGACTATGGTTCACGTTGGTACTTTAATAAAAAAGTTTAAAAAAAATGCTGTCATAAATGTCAAATAGACATATAATAAATTACTCCGTATGAAAATTTAATCAAGAAGGGCTCATTCTTGCGACAAAATTCAAATCAAATTGAATTTTGTCGCCGACATTTTTTGTCGCACTCATTGTACACATATTAGCAGTTTTTATATTCAGTTGTATAGGAGAAAAACAAAATTGAATTTAATTTTGTCGCACAACAAATTCGTGTCGCTTTCATGGTATTTTGGCTATAAGCAAGTACATAAAAGCAAACTAACTACACAAATATGAATCTAGCCCTGTCATAAGAATAAAATTTGTTCTTTTGTTAACAATTTTCTTGTGAAATTCCTTTTAAGGTTATTAGTAAATTGCCATAAAATATTGTTCACTTTAGATATCACTTGTTTTTTGTTAAAAGTAAAAAATAAGAAAACACTTTAATTCACAAAAGTTTAATAATAATAAAATAGTGATATTTATTTTATGATGTTTTTATTTCCTTATCTTAAAGAAAAATTACAAAGTGATATTAAATTTCTTATTAGGTATTTTTAAATTATAATTTTCACTCACAAAATTTAAATAATTAACACTAATACAGTATTTCACTTAATGCTTAAAATAGAAAACTTCGACTAATTATGCTTGATTATAAATAAATTCCTTCTTATATTAATTTTTCTATAGATATAAATTGCTCAAATGTTTGTATGCATTTATAAATTGGGTTTAAACTTTAAAGTTTAAAAGGCAAGGTTATACTGGGGACAGACATGCATGTTGATATTATAATATCGAATATTCTTCTAATTGGGGACTCTGCATTCAAGCCTTCACCAATTGTGATGGATCCTTACAGTTTCTGTATTGACCAACCAGAAGATGAACGTAAATTTAATGAAAGCCTATCAAAATGCAGACGTGTTGTCGAAAATGCATTTGGACATTTGAAGGCTAGATTTAGAAGGCTTGGCAAAGGTTTAGAAAACAAAATTGAAAACACCAACAAAATTATAAAAGCTAGTTGTATTCTTCACAACTTATGCAATGAATATAATGATACTATAAATGAGAAGTGGCTAGAGAATATACAGCGAAATAGAACAAGAACTCAAAGAAGAGTAAGTGTTGATATTAATGAATCTACTGCTGGAGGTGATTGCAATGATGTTGATGGAAATGAACACAACAGATCAATTTATAATGATATGTCTATTTAAATAGAATTTTTAGTTTATTGATAACATTAATTATGAAACCAAATTTGTAGTTTTTACCTTCAAATAAATTTTCAACTAATTCTGATGGGTAATTGCTTTTAAATTTACCAATATTTTCATACAATATTTGGTAAAACTCCCAGCTGGATGGACTGCCTCCTGATTTGCCGATTTTTTTTCTTTCGTCTCTGTACATATAAATTTATATTTTTAATTTTTTTACATACATATGTATGTATTCATGTGTCAGATTATTAATTCTAACACGTATTTCTTTTGTGTTCAATTTAATATTTTCTCCAAATTCCAATTGTTGCTTCATTAGTAAAAGAATATTCGCGTTTCTTTTGTTGCTGCGTAAATCATTTACATAATTTTTCCATACGTTTATAAATTTAAGGGTTTCACAATTTGTTGAAACTTTTCTTTTTTTTCCATTTTCAAAAATATTTTCAACTATATTGACGGAGTTTTTATTTGCTTTAAAAAATTTATTACTTTTAATATCAAATACACTTTAATATTATTCAATAATAATAATTTACTTTTTTCTTCTTTTTTTAAATTGTATTTTGACATTTTTGACATTACGAAAAGGAAAAGAAGGGACTCAAAGCTCTTTTCTGGGTCACCGTATTAAAGTTTTTTGGTTTTTGTACGAGGTGTATTACATAGGTTTTCCATAAATTACGATTGGGTTCGTAATTTCCTAAAGTACGACCACATTATAATTTGAAAAGTAATATTCTTGTACATACAGTGTGAAATTATAATATGCTAGTAAATGTAATATTATATTATTATAATATGGTGAATGTCTGTCCCCACTATTATAGTGTAGATACACACGCAGTATATTACAATATTCATATTGCAATATTCATATTGTAATATGTCGTATATTATAATATCGGGTTAAGGTTGATACACTGGTGAATGTAATATCAAGCTGTCAGATCAAGTAAGTGTTTCAAACGCATCTGCATTGAATTAAAAAGTAATTTTAAATCTGTGTAGTGTATTATAAGAATAATAAACAATGGATGAAAATGTGAAAAAACTATTAATGCTATATGTAATAAATAAAAATAAAATTAGTGCTTTAGACATGGAATCAAATGTCTATAAAATAATGGCTTTGAAATCATACCGTAAAATGCTCAGCGTACATCAGATGTTTTTGTTAAGAAACATCAAAAACAGGAAAAAATGGTCATGCGTAAGTTTAAGAAAATATTAAATAAAAATAAATATATTTGAGATTTCACTTTCAGGTTGAAAAATCAACATTCTGGGAAGAAGAAGTTCCTAAATTTTCAAACGAAAAATTCAAAAATACGTTCAGAGTAAGCCAAAATACTTTCAATGAAATTGTGGAAAATTTATCCTCTTTGAAAAAACAAACCACCAACTGGCGTCAACCAATTTCAGTTGAAAAAAAAATTGCTATGTCCCTCTATGCTCTTGGCTCATCAGCCGAATATAGAACAGTGGCCAGTTTGTTTGGTGTGGCAAGAACAACTTTAGGACAAATAGTTTTAATATTTTGCCGTAAAATAATAGAAGTTTATGGGAAATATTTTAAAAATTTTTACCCTGCAACGCAAGAAAAAATCGAGGAAAATATAAAAGGATTTTTAAAACTTGGTTTTCCACAATGTTATGGAGCCATAGACGGTTGTCATATAAAAATAAAGCCACCTAAGCGAGAAGCAACCGACTATTTTAATTTCAAAGGTAGTTATTCAACCATATTATTTGCAGCAGTAGACCATCGCTACCGCTTCATGTATATTAATGTCGGTACACCAGGAAGATCTAACGATTCTACTATTTGGGAATCATCTGTCTTAAAAAAACACCACATAAATAACAAATTATTTCAAACAAATTCGAAGAATTTATGTGGAGTAAATGTACCCGTGGTTTTAATTGGCGACTCGGCTTTTAAACTCTCGTCACTTGTTATTAAACCATACAGTTTCTCTATTGGTGAATTTGAAGACGAGCGTATATTCAATGAAAACTTGTCGAAGTGCAGACGAGTCGTTGAAAACGCTTTTGGCCATTTAAAAGCCAGATTCAGACGACTTGGAAAAGGCTTGGAAAACAAAATTGAAAACACGAGTTTAATAATAAAAGCGTGTTGTATTCTCCACAATTTGTTAAATGACCGTAGTGATTTAATAAACGAAAAATGGCTTGTAAAAACACAACGGAGAACAAAAGCTACAAGACATAGAAGGATCAACAACGAAACATTTAATAGTGGAATTGAGATAAGAAATGCCATAAAAAATTATTTTGGTATATAACATTTATTATTTATTTTTCATTATTTCAAAAATTTGTTTCAACAAAACATTGTTTTCTTCCATAATTTTAATTTTTTTGTTTTCATTTTCCAATGATTTATCTATAAATTTATTAAAATTCTCTGCTTCATTTTTCATAATCTCCAATGTTTCTTTTTGAAAATTTATTTTTTTTTCTCTAGGTCTGTCTCCAGAAGCCCCAGAATCTGATGGTGTTGAAGTTGATGGTGATAGTGTAGCTACTTCTAATGGAGATGGTACCGCTATTTCGATTGGTGATGGTACTGCTACTTCGATTGGTGACAGTACTGGTATTTCTAATGCAGCTGCTGGCGAAGATATGGACATTGACGATTCCAGATTTGATGGAGTTATGGACAATTCGTCTATATCGTCATCTGTATGAATAAATGATATAATAAATAAATTTAGAAAAGAAAACTATATAACAATAAATTTTTTTCTCACTTAAAAATGATTCTTCAGCCAATTCTGTTGCAAAATTGCTTTTAAAGTGCCCAATAACTTGATGGAGTACTTGATAGTGCTCCCAAGTTGAAGGTGCTCCCCCCGATTTTCCCACTAATTTTCTTTCGTCTCTGTAAAAAATACATAATTTTAACATCTTTTTCTTATTTATATCTATATGTATTAATATCAGACTTATTACCTGTATCGTTTTGATAAGTTGTTTATCCTGGTTCTTATTTCTTTAGTAGAAAGAACTATTCCTTCCTCTTTCTTCAATTTTTCTTGAAGCAATAAAAGAACATTAGCATTTCTTTTATTGCTTCGTAAATCTTTTATAAAGTGTTTCCACACATTTATAAATTTAAAAGTTTCACTTGTTGAAAGAACTTTTCGTTTATTTTCCATTTTTCTTTTTTTACTTTATCGCGTCGCGCTGTGCTGTCAATATATCTTCTTCTTCTTTAAAAAAAAAAAAAAAGATTACTACAACATATTCTATATAGTCGGAATGGGCTAAAAAGTTTTTTTTTGGTTGTTGCATAAGATTTTTGGTATATGAAGAAGATGATATTACATAGGTTTTAACAAAAAATATATAGACAGAAAGAATTCTTATGTAGTATCAACTAAAAATTGTAATTATTAAATTAGACTATAGAACAGTACGGTAAGAGAAGGAAGGAAGTGAAAGCTTTTTTAACTATGCTTTAAAGCGCTTTGAAATTTAAGTTTTGTTTTTAACATGATCAAGATGAATGAAAAATAAAAAAAAAATTTTACTCTTGTGTGTTAAATAGAATATAAAAAAAATTTCAAATGGTGAAACATATGTGAATAAAATGAGTCACACCGACACCATCAATTACCTTGTTTATGCGAAGCTTTAATTCGCATTAACTCATGCCGTTTTGACTAAATACGGATGCATAAACCAAATTTTAAAACGCATTGAAACTTTATTTCGTTTTGAGTGAATACACTATAAAATCCGAATTTAAAATTTCAATGCGTTTTTAAAATGTGCATGTACACTTTCTTCGTTTTAAGTGAATTGTCATATTTGACCTTTCAAAATGGTGTTGGTAACATACTAAACATCAATATGAACTTTTAGAGTAGTATTAGTTTATTACTCAAAACGTTTTAAGTGAGAATGAAATGTAGTACTACGCATAAACACCAATTAAAATGTATTATCTCAAAACGATGTTCAAAACGTTTTATCGTTAATACGTTTTAATTTTTGTGCATAAACAAGGTAATTGTCGTATTCGCATGTACATATGTATTTCTATCCAGAAGTAAAAGCTTTTTTAACAAAACTGAAATATGCTGATGTACATTCAAAGCTATTTCACTAATGGGGTTCCAATGTTGGAACCCCAGAACAAAAATTTTTGTATGAGACATTTTTATACTACATAAGAATTCTTTCTGTCTATATATTTTTTGGTTTTAAGTATATTACGTTGCATTACGTACAACAATAATATGACGGTTTTATCTAATATAGAAGCTAATATTTATGGATACACAGAAAAATTGTTCAATATTATAATATGAATACTGTAATATACTGCCTGTGTATCTAGACTATTAGAGTCAAAAGCTCATATCATGATATAATAATACATATTGTTTACCATTATAATCTGTTGGAATACATGAATAGTTATACGAATATTAAGTTCTTATTAAGCATTTGTTTACGTCTTAAATCTACTTTTAAAAGTTGTAAACATCAAATTGCTTAGGTCAGCAAAAAGTATATTTCTAATATTGCATTTTGTTGTTTTGTTTAATGCCATTGTGATGTAAACAACAGATGTACTCTTTGCTAACATAAGGATATTAATTTTTTTGGTATCATATATTCATAATTATTTTTACTATCAAAACAAATGACTCAATATTTAATTTCGCAATTAGGTTTATCAATTATTTGACCTTGATACTCCATTTACCAGATAACTATGATGAAGAATTATTATTCTAGATTTATCTTTTTAAATATATTTTTAATATTTATACAATAAAATAAATATTTCTTCAAATTTTAGATTTATAAGTAACACTTTTATTTTAGAGTAAAAAAATCAATTTTTTATTTTTGGTCGTAATACAAAATAAAAATTATGCCTTACCTAGTTTAAATTTCAGTCACATTTTCAAGTAGAAAAACTAATTCAGTCCTTAATAATATGAAATAAGAAACAACAATAAAAAAGTTCAACAAGTTATTAAAATGTACATTCTATACATATAATTATATCTATCTACAAAATAAAAAAACATTATATGTAAAATTCAGTCGCATTCTTCAATAAAAAATAGTTAGTTTGATCCATGTAGAATAAAAAAAAATCCTAATTTAATTCTTGTACATCAGTATTGCATATAACGATATTGTATTTTACAACATCGAAAAAATAAAAAAATAAAATGAACCTCTAATTTTCTTTATAATTGAAATAACTTTATTTATACCTTTTACAAAAAATTAGACTTATGTCATAACTATTTGAAGGTTCACTTAAGAATGAATTTTCTCTAAAAAAATAAATGTTAAGAAGTTAAACTAATTCTTAATTAAATCACGTTGCAAAGATAGAAGTTGCTGAAGTCTGTAACTTTCGTGAGAATGAGAATGCAATGATAATTTCTGTTAATTTTGTGTTATTACTTCGTGTGAACGGAAATGTAATGATAATTTCTTGTTAATTTTGTATTTTTATATCACTATATACATACATATCACAAATAAATTTATTATTTGCAAATAGAGGCTGCAGCCTCTTCATATTAAGTGTTTAAGCAAGTATACTTAAAATGGTACCAATTCAAACGTTTATCACATCCAATGTTTTTCAGTCCTTCTTCTTCAACGTCGCTTATTAATTTTTCATAAACACTTGGTGCATTTAATTTTAGAATTTTGTTTTAGTTTTTTATTTTCATAATTTTTTAAAATTTTTTTTTTTGTTTTTTTATTAAAAATTCATTTTTCGTTTTTGTATATGGGTCATTTTAAAAATTTTGTCGGTTTCTGAAATTTGGTTATAAAAAAAATTAATTTTTAATTAAATTAATTTTAATTATGCAAAGTGCTAGAATATGGTTTACAAAGGAACTTTTAGCTAGTAGCAATTAATTTCAAAAAATGTTTACATTAAAAATTATCTATAATATTTATCACGAAGAGTCAGGTCTGAATTTCCTCTTCGTTACCAAACTTTAGAATAAGCAAAATACAAAAAAAATTTAATAACAAAAATAAGGCTTTATTTCACAGCTTCAAAAGAACAAAAATAAATAAAATATGCAATTTATGAAAAGGACAATTTAGAATATTTTTTTTAAAAATCTATTTTTATGTCCACTTTGTTACTTTATTATTACTTTTAAGGTAAGTTTTTTATCAAAATTAATAAAAAAAATTGTATGAACCTTTCATTTATACACATCGTGATGTAATTCAATTGAGACAGTTTATTTAATAAAAATCTTCTTGATCAATTTGAATTTTCAAATAAAAATTGAAATTATTATCACCTAACGCAAAAGACAAAAAAGTAACTCGGTGGAAAAAAGTAACATAATGGAAGGACATTGTAGTAAAACTATATTTCACAGATGTTTATTGCTTTGCTGATCTGATAGAATATTCTGCCTCCCTTCAGTTTTAAATTTAGATTTGGTAATATTTCCAAAATTTCACCAAATTGAACATATGAAGTTTCATTTTCAACGATTTTAAAATTCTGTTTTGTACTATCTGTTGATTTCAAAAACAATATTTAAACTTCATCATTTTCATCGAGCTTGCTTTGTGCGATTCCAACATATTTATAAGCTTGTTTTTGTCCAGCAACTTCTACTAATAAATAAGCTCCGTTGGAAATACAAAATCGTTTAACACACTTTCCAGCTTTGTCAGGTATTTCAGGATTGAAATCACTGCAATCTTCATCCTTACTTGATGAATAAATAGTATTATAAACTGAAGTTCTAAAAGGTTGCGCAGTTTTATACATTTTAAAGGGTTTTGGACTATAACAGTCGCAAAATCCTTTATTTTCAGAGCAAAAGCAGCTTATGTCTCTGTACTCCAAAATACCTTTCTCCTTTAGTATTAATTGATAGACTTTCATGGTACCAGGTAGCACTGGTATATATACTGGAAGTGTTTGTTCAATTGCCTCTATAGCATCAGTTTCAATCAAGAATAATGATTACTGATTTACTGATGTTTCTTTTTGTACGGACTGAACGAATGTTTTGCTGTCTACAATATCGTTTCCATAAGACACAATTCTGTCTGCTGTCCTTTTCACGGTCGCCCCGATTCCGTCTGCGGCACCTTTTCCATGTCCTGCTTCGAAAAATGACCAAGTGCCGCGAATAAAACCATATTAAAATAGTTTTGTACAAAACAAGAAAAAGTTTTGTTTTTGTTTATACTGAGTACACGGTCCATCCGAAAATACATGAAGTGTATTGATGTTTTTGTTAAGATCTCGAATCATCTTTAACACAGGATCAAGATGTGCCCAAATTGCACAAGGACCATGATTATTATTAGATGAAACGCTGCAAAATGATTCCGGGTCTTCCTGTGCAATATAGTATAATACACCTTAAAATAAAAAGTAATGCAATGTAATTTGATTTCTTGATGATCCGAAATGATGAGCTTGGATTTCTCGTCCCAACTTGCAACTATAATTTTCGCTAAAATCAATGTGAATTACAGCTTCATTAGCAGTGATACTATTAAGACATGTTTTATAAGCAATATATTGCTTTTTAATATTGAAGATATGTTTTTTAAAAACGATTATTTCATCTGAGAAGTCTTTACACAAGGTTTTACTATCATATATTATTTGTTTTTTCATAACTTTTTTTGTAATGTATTTTTTTTCCATCTTTATCGAATGATTTTTCTTCTCTTATCCACTGTTCGCATTCAATTTCTGAGTTTGTTGCAATTGCGGAATAATTGAATTCAATATTTTTATTTTTACAGTTTCCACATTCGTTATACATACATTTCTTGAAATTATTATTACATACCATAGTGTAAACAAAATCATTTATATCATCAACAAGAATTATATTATGTTTTTTTAAACAGTCCATTTTCAACTTAATATTTACATGTAATTTGAATGCACATGTATCTCGACTAGTAATGGTAGGATTAATTACAAAAAATGGTTTATGAATAGTAAAATATGGATAAGAACATTTGCCTCCTTCCTGAATAAATTTTTTATACAAATTCTTCATTGTGTTCAAAAGATATCGTCTTTGGATTTTTTGTCCTTTCCAGGTTTTCGTTTCTTTTTTACCCGCGGTAGCTCTGCTAACAATCTGTTCTGGTAAAAAATGACTTTATGCTTTCAACAGTTTAATTTTTTTTTCCGTGGAAGAGGTGTTTTAGCTTTTGATTTTATATTCAGAACATCCTCTTATTTTCTTTTGTAATTTGTATTTCTTGACGATATTATTTTCTATAATTTCCCGTAAATGTCTTCTTTTCATGTTGTTTTCTGCTCTTTGATATGATTCTCTGATAAATTGGGCAACGATATAATGAGCCTTATTCTGAGATGCGCATCACTTGTGATACGAAGCGTAAGTAGTGATCACTTCGATTCAAGAATGGTATTCTGAGATTCACGTGATACGATGATTTCATCGTAAATAGGAAGTGATAGAATTATGAACTACAAACGGTAACATTTCCGTTTGACGTTTAATTAATTTGAAAAAAAAAACCGATAAATCGAATTTAGGAAGATACATTTTTGTTTGTTTATATAAATTTAGTAATAGTTTATTAAAGAGTGAATTTAAATTTAAAAATGATAAGTGTTGAATTTTGGTTCGATAGTAGTGACGATGAAGATGACAATGAAAATTTTATAGAGTTGGCCAGAAAACGTACAAGTTTAAGAGATTGTTCAAATCCATTGGAACTACCGAATAGCACGTAGGTTTTAGCTAATTTTTTTCATTTAAAAGATGTTTTAAAAGTCTATCTTCCAGATTTCTAAAATATTTTCGTGTTTCAAAAGAACTTTTCCACTGTGTCTCCTCTTATAAAGCTTGTCACATCAATGAGGTTTTTTGCAGAAGGTGGATACCAGAAGGGAGTTGGAAATGATTTTTTTGCGGGGTTGGCACAACCAACTGTGTCAAAAGTCATAGCAGAAGTTCTAGATTTTTTTGAATCAGAGATTTGTCCTTCATATATAAAATTTCCAACTTCAGAGGCAGACAAAAATATGAACAAACAGGACTTCTATGAAAAGACAAGGTTTCCTGGAATCATAGGATGCGTTGATGGAACCATTCTATTTCTTTCCTAGTTGGAGGTCCATTACTACTGTTTAAAAGTTTCGTGATTTTTACCCATAGTTCATTATAATTTTGCTTGTCCATAAAATTCTCTGCATATTTTTTCACTTTCGCAACATTCTGGTGTTCTTTCATGAAATTTACCAGAATTTCAAACTGTTTCTTGTTCGTAATTTTTTTGCTATTGAATAAAAAAAATTATTGGAAAATAAATTATTTGTTTTATACCAAATTCTATTAATTTCTACTCACCTTTTATTTAAATCCATCTTTTTATTCGATATCACTTTGTTTTCTTCATACGAAAAAACTATCACTATTTATCGAAAAACGACAACTTCATACGAATGTCAGAATACCAACAAAAAGTGACAACTGTCACTTTTTTGATATTTATCACCCAATTCGCAAGTGGTAATACCACACTAGTAAAATCGCTTCGTATCACAACACTCAGAAAAATATTTGCTTCTTTGAATGAAAATTAACATTTAAAACAATGAAAATTGATAATGATTTGGAGCTTATTAAATATATCTTTGAATTTACTGGATCACCTTCGTTAAGTTAAAGAACTCCATGCTTTTTAAAATAATAAAATTTTCATAATTTTTAAAAAATTCTTTCATTACAATAATGTAATTATATATACAATTTAGATTAATCTTTTATCATTTCAATGAAAGTTGTACTAGAATTAAATCAAAGACATAGTTTAACCTTTTCTCATTTCAATGAAAGTTGTACTAGAATTAAATCAAAGATGTAGTTAAAATAAATAGATCATCTGAGCATACTGACTTAAATCAAAAAATTATTTCATTGAGCTGATAGTGCATTGATCATTATTTCGAAGCCAATTGCACTTCAATTGAAGAAAAATTTTGCAAAATGAAAGAATTTGCGTAAACTAGATGATTGTTGCCGGTTTTCCATTTCTGAATTTCAAGGATTTCTTTATTCAGCTATGAGAATACGATGATGATTTATTTTAGTGGTATGAAATTTATTCAACAAATGTCTAATAAAATACTTAAGTATGAGAAAAATAAAAATATAAAGTAAAACTAAGACACATTTTTATTTAATAATTTTTATTTTCGTTTTTTAATTTGAATTTTTATTTGAATATTTAATTTACATATTTTATACTTAAAGTAATAATTAGAAACTACGATATATTCAGTTTTAATATCATATACATATTGGGCCACCTAGCAAACAATTTTTAAATTTGAAATTAAAATATGTAGTTTTTATGCCTATACTTTAGTTTGTGCATCAAAACTACTTTAATTCCAAATTTAAGAAGTTTTTATAACTTTATCATAAAATTAAATCATTTAATTCATTTAAATTTAGTTTCTATATACAAAAATTTACTCTAATTTAAATTTCATCAAAATTCTCTTTTTAATTTACGCATTTAAAAAATGCTTTTAATTCTTAATACAGTATCTTTATTAGGCAAGGAATATAAATGCACAGGTGGATTTTCAAAATATTTTATACTTTTTAGATTAAAATTTAAAAGGTCATCACCAACACAGTAACTCTTAAAATGTGGATTATAACGTAATATTTCGATCTCTTGGCACAAAAACTGGATTTCTTTATTAATTTGTAAAATTTCTTTTATTTTAAAAGCACGAATTGGAATTTGATTGAAAGTAACTATGTAATTCTTTTTATATAAAGTACCGCAGAACTTGATCCCAAATTTAACGTTACCATTCGTTCGTAATATTCCGAATTATTGACTGAATATCCTTCATCAATTAGGGAAAATTCACAATATTCAAAGTTAAAAATATAATTTGAAAAAGAAAGAGAATATTTATAGCCAAAGAAATTGATACATTTTTTCTGGATGTTATGTTCTTAGCATAACTTTTTAATTCTCTGTGCTTCGATTCGAAAGCAAATGTCCACAGGTACTTTAGTGGACCAGAATTTTCAATAACTCTACAATAATGCGATAGAAAGTGGTGTTTAGGCTTTAAAGAATCAGCAAATAAATGTACATATGTACTTTGAATTATGATAATATATGTGTTTTTTCAAGCTTTCAATTGTAATATAATTAAAATTTGAAGAAAGCAATAAATCTAACATATCCATAAGGTTCAACACGAACATCCATGCAACATTCATTATTTTCTGGAATCAAATCACCAATAAGTAACGGAAAGAAATGTGTAAGTGTAAGCATTTCCCTTGCCGATAATTTCATTTTAAATGATTTTAAGTGGTTTATGTTAATTGGTGGTGAAATATTTCCGATTTCACTTTCACCATAATTAAAAGAAGTTTTTCGAAAATTTAATGTGTCCAGATCAAAAAATTTATTATTGATGAAGTAAATTATTATATTACACATGTCGTACACCAGAACACCTTCAAATAAATCATGAATATCGACAGCAAAATTTTGAGTTACGTAAAAAGACCGGATTTCATTGAAAATAGAGTTTTCCACAACACCTGTTAACGCAGAATTATCTATTTGACAGTCGTTTGTGTAATTTTCTATCGTTCGTAACTGAGTAGTATCTTCTACTACCAGAGACTTGCTTTTAAGTTTGTCTACTTTACAAAGTCTGCAAAAAAATCTTGCAGAGAAGGATCTAGAAAATCCAAGAACTTTGTTCAGAGCCAGATTGTCACCTAAAATTAGTGACATTGTAAAGAAAACTTGAACTGTTCCACTTTCAGTTTTAATTTCAATTCCATTTTCTTCTAAATCATTATTAATTTCAATAAGACGATGGAAACACATATGATTTCCATAATGTTTGATGTCCTTGGAATTAAAAAGTGCTGCTAAAAATATGTTATAGAGTTTAAATTTCAAATAGTTTGGAGCGGTCGGAAACGAATAATACACACCTAAAACTGATGATGCATGTGCTCCAAGAGGGTTATTAACCTCAAAATTATCAAAATAAAGCAAAAACGGAATTAATAATTCTTTGTTCAAGTTTCTTTCTTTTGATTTCCACAATTGACCATCAATAAAATTGTTAATGCCAGGTTTAGACTTGATAAAATTAAAATTGTTTATGAATGATTGCAATACTCCTTCACATTCAAAAAATTTACGAATTTGAAATTTCAGAGGGAAAATTACACCTTTTGTTTTCTTTTTATCAATTTTATTTAATCCATTAAAAATAACAGGTCGTATGGATCCATAAATAAGGACGATTTCCGGCTTCTCATTAGAGATGGAAAAAAGCAAAAAGCCGCTTTTTTAAAAATTGTTTTTTTCGATTTTTTCCAATTTTTCCGGATTTTTTCATAAAAATCCTGCTTTTTTCATGTTTTTTTCACAAATGATTTAAACATTCACCCGTTGCTTTTTATCGGTTTTTTTCCAAAAAAGCGGAAAAAAACAGGAAAAAAACATTTGTTTTTTTCATAATCATAGGAAATTTATATACCTATGTATGTACATTCATTTGAACGGTTTTTTTTTTCAATTTTTTGAAGTAAATTTAATTCAACAAATATTTTAAAGGATAATATAAAAACTGTTGTATTAACACTTCATTCACTTAAATACATTTTTTTAAAAAAGTGTAATAAAATTCTACAAATCATTAATACCTACAGTCAGGTACAAATTTTTACCATATGTGAAGGAAAAAGAAAACCCTTTTAATGATTTTTTATGGAATTTGGGTATAAGGATTTGTTCTGTTAAAAAAAATTATTTAAAAGACACTGAATATTAAATTGTTTTTTATTTTTTATTATTTTTCAAAAAATTGAAGAAAAAAACCGTTCAAATGAATAGGTATATAGTCTGAATTTTAAGAGTTGAGGTTTTTTTGCGCATGTTTTACATGCCATAGTGATCTTTTTTGTGTAGATATACGAAAGAAAAAACGTGTTACAACAACAAAAACGCATGTGTGTAAGTATCTTTTTTTCTGCGCATGTTTTTCTAGTATAATATGAAACCTCAACTTTTAAAATTCTGACTATATATAAATTTCCTATGATTATGAAAAAAACAAATGTTTTTTTCCTGTTTTTTTCCGCTTTTTTGGAAAAAAACCGATAAAAAGCAACGGGTGAATGTTTAAATCATTTGTGAAAAAAACATGAAAAAAGCAGGATTTTTATGAAAAAATCCGGAAAAATTGGAAAAAATCGAAAAAAACAATTTTTAAAAAAGCGGCTTTTTGCTTTTTTCCATCTCTAGTCTGTACTCACTTTCGATTTCTTCGAACGGAGATCTACAAAAAGAAATTACTTCATTCAACATTGCAGTCGAGGAATCATCATTTAAATTTCTGATTATGTAATTTTCAATTTTATCGGCAATAATTGTTGTAATATGTGTAGTTACATCTTTTTGCAAATTTAAGGCATCTTTCCTACAAAGATTCTTTTTCCCGTAATACTTAAAAGAAAAATTTAATGCAGACTTTCTTAAATCTGATTGGATCGAGTGTTTTGACACAATGTTATTATTATGATTTGAAGTAATTTGGGAATTATCGACTGTTACATTAGAGGTGAGTTTAGCATTTGTAGTAATCTTATCTTGCATTGATGAACCTTCATCGTAACAAGAATCAAACTGCGGCTGAAACAATGAAGATGAAGATGAAAACTTTTTATCTTCTAATTTCATGTGCCTTGAAAAAGATCGAAATGTCGTAAATGTCTGCGTACACGAAGGATATCCACATTTATATACACTAGTTGGTGATAAAGAATGAAAATATTTCAAATGAATGAAAAGTTTTCCACTATCATTAAATTGTTTTTTACAAATGAAACATAAAATATACATTTTGATTTTTATCAAGATATCACTTATTATTATTATTATAAAAGTTCATATAATTATTTCAATTCTGAAATTAATGTGGATAATGAACTACTTTTTTGATCACACTCTGTGTGTATATCATAAATGTACTTTTGTATAAGAGTCCAAACAAGACTACATTCAAGTGGATATCTTAAATTGAAAACATGGAATATTTTAAAACATATATCGATAGACTTCATAATATTGGAATTTATAGTAGGTTTTAAAATAATATATATAAAATTCTGTAATATTGTATATATCTGTACCAACAGCACATACAATAGGCTATACAGTAGTCTTGTTCTTATAACAATTTTCGGTTAGAATCTTTATTTGGACGTACAAGTCGTTCAGTGCAGTGACATGAAGAATAAATGTGTTCCTTGAATCATTTATTGAATCTTTTTTGTTTGTGGATTATAAATTGATATTCTTGAAGTTGGTACCAATAATGAAGGCAAAAGCATAAAAATCAATAGATTCTTTGTACCTATTGAAATTTTCAAAATTTATTGTGTATTGTGTAACGTTATAAGAAGTTGATGAGAAGAAATTATGCATGGATGTTTCTCTTCCTTCCTGGTGGACCCTTTAGCCGGTCGTGGCCCCAGCTATTTCAGTCTGGGTATAGGTTCTTTTGGGTCACCCTTTCGGAAGTATTCACCACGTTACATAAAATATGACCGGCATGTAGATATTACATGGATAAAAGCAAGGCAGAGAATAAAAAGAAGTATGGTCCGTATCACCATAGCAATAAAACCCTTTCATCACTTCATCAACCCTCGATGGTCAAACCTCTGTTCTTCTTGACCCATCTAGCGGCCTTTTGAAAACAAGGAACTAATCCAAAAACATGCTAATCAGGCCTTTATTCTTTTTTTTTCTTTTCGTTTCTGTTTCCCTATTCCTTGTTTCCTATTTTTTTTTTTGTTTTTTTTTTTGTAATAGACAATAATTAGTTTCAAATTTTTCTTCGTTAATAATGGTTATTAACCATTTCATTTATATGGTGAACCAATTCAGAACCACTTGATTTGAGCTGGTTACGTACGGAACCAAGAAGCTGTTTGGAAAACATAATGTCTGCCATAGTTTATGGCTGAAAATCCTTTTCAAGTCTATTTCTTAAAATATCAATCTTTATATATTTAAACAATATTTTGTTTTTCTTATTCTAAAATTTTAACAGCATTTGCAAAGGCAGCTGCTTGGTTATGTATGAATTTAAGCCATAGTTTCGAACATTTGTTTTCAAAAAATGTTCTTAAAATAACTGAAACATACATTTGGAGAATTCTTTCTATCGTTTTTAATATTTTATGTATTCTGTACTATATATGTGAAAATAGCCGTATATTTTTATGATTATCATTTCCAAATTACTGGTAATTTATCAACAGCATTTTTAATGGTGTTATCTAATATATGAGCTGCACAACTAACTCCTATAATGTTCTGTTGGCTCTTACAGTTTAAGTGACTCCAAACGTTTTCTCGTCCTTTACGTTTAAAATTAACATTCTCGTTATCAGCACAATAAGCAGCTACCTTTGGAAGCAGATTGTTTTTTCCAATGTCTTAAGTATATACTTTCGCCTGGCAAGTTTGTCATATATTTTTATTTGAAATTCCTTATCAAGTTTACAAGGTCATATATTTTCATTTGAATTCCCTTATCAAATGAAAAAGACCTTATTAAAGTTGGAAATAGTTTGACTGCGTTGTGATTTGATGCGTCAGAAAACACTGATATGAATGAAACTCTAGATATTTCCTGTTCAATTTTTTTTTTGTCTGGGAACAGTTAAATTTATTTTCGGAAGTACATCTTATAAGCTTTGAAGTACAATCCATCCACCGGAAACTATATGATTGTGCAACACAGTGTGGAAGCAAAAAGTAGCTTCAGATGCGGCTACTTTTTCTTCATTATTTTCAAAGTTCTTCTTTTTTAAAAAAAAGTGCTCAAAATTGCTAATATTGCAGATGTTCTGATTGCTTCCTTGTGTTTTTTAGAGTTCAAATGCCGTTGTGTGTCGTATTTGCCACCCAAAGAAACAGTGAATGTCTCATTACATTTTAGACATCTTAACTTGGATTTATCTTCTTCTTTCATTTAAAAAATGGATATTTCTCTTTAATTTTGGAGGTGAATCTGCACTTTCTCTTCAAATTGTTAGTATTCATTTTTGCTCAAAAAAGATATTCAACGAAAAAGTTTATAATAATTTCACGTATATACGCTAACGCTAAAAAAAAGCCGCACTTGATGTTTTCTAAGAATTATAATTCGAAATATAATTTATATTATAATTTTGGGTTCGAATAATGTTCGACTTCGACACTTGTAGATGCTTCATTTTCAAAACTATTTTGTGTCAAAGTAGACTTTTTCCACTGTTTTTAAATTGAAGATGTTGTGCGCAGATGTATGGTCTACATTGGGAAGCTACTTGTTCCGATTTTGTTTTTTTCTTCACATGTCGCATATATGCATCTTTAATATTTTTCCACTTAGAGATTAATTTGGAACCTGATATGTAACATAATCTTTTATATTATTTAAAATTACATTGAAACTCGATTATCCGGGATGTTCGATACCAAGCTCATGCCGGATATTCGAAAATTCCGGATAACAGGATGTATTCAAAATAAGGAAAATAAGAATATATTTTTTCATCTTTTTTGAAAGAATTCTATTTTTAAATACACCGAAAGAAAAGTCTATGTAAATTTGATTTAAAACAGAGTAAAATTTGTATTATGGGAACTAAAATAATTTAGACAATAAAAGAACTAATTTGATTTAGAAGAACCAACTAAAGCTTCATTAATTTGTACATACTGTAAAACTGAGAATTGTCTTAGTCACTTACATGTTTCATCATTGTTTTCGAACTAAGCGATATGTGTATCATACAATGGACTTCATGACATTATACTCGCTAACATGTGAAATTTGGCTAAACAATTAGATGATTTAACTTGGCTATTCGTTGCAGTTAATAAAAAACTTAAGTAAAAATTCGTATAAGTTTGTGCATATTATACTTAAAACTTGGTTAAGAAATTGACAAGTTATGATAAACCACACAAAACCCAAAAAGTTGCTTAGGTAATTTGCCTTAAGCTCTTTTGTATTTTTTTAGTCTATAATAAAAGAGCGGTATTCACTCTTCGTAGCTTTCGACCTTGTATCACGTCAATAATAGCAAATTTTTACTAAGATGCTATAATCGAACTACAAAAAGTTTCTTATCCTTTGCCACGATACAAGATCAAAAGCTACGTATTGAAATATTATGGTGATCATTAGTGAAAGTAAAGTTTTAAAATATATAAAGTGTCACAAAAAGGGGGTTATTTATAAGATAAGGTTATTTATAAGATCAAGAAAAAAATGTTATGTTACTATATATTATAAGTACTTTATTTATAGAAAAAAAATACAAATGAGTCACTTAATAGGAACTTTGTTTTCTTGTTAATTATTTTTATTCCATTGTAAAATTATTATTGTTCCATTATAATATTATTTTATTCCATTATTCCATTACGAAATTCTAATATGTAAAGTGGTTTTCTAATATTATTTAAAAAAAAAAAAAAATGAATAAAATAAAATAAGAAAATTTATAAAAAAATATTAAAAAACATTCAAATCTACAATTAACATTGTATGCTATACATTGTCTATCATTTGACAATGGTTTTAGTAATTTCTACGACAAAAATTGTTAATTTTAAACATTTTAACCTAATAAACATAAGTGACTCGGACAAGTATTGGCACACCAGCAAATTAATAGAAAAACGTTTACTGAACACAAAATAATGAAAATATTGAATGCATTACTATTTATTATTATATACAAAACTAAAAACTCCAGAAAAAAAACAAAGTATTATAACGTAAAAAAACATTTTATTTTATTTAAGGTCAAATTTCGGAAAAAAGTAAAAAATATTTACGTGTGCTAATATTTTTTTTTACCTAATTTGCATGCAATTATCGTATAATCAATATACGATAATGATGAAAATTACATCATTCTTTCTAGTCAACATCTCTTATCAGTGTGATAAGAGATGAGAATAAGGTATGAAAATTTTTAAATTAAGGTTTTTCTAATTTCAGTTTTGATTCCCAATATATTTTTTGATTTTACGTCATAATGCTTGGTTTTTGGACTTTTTTTCGTTAGTTTTATCTTAAGAGTAATTAATAGCAATAAATAATAATGCTTTCAATATTTTCATTATTTTGTTTGCAATAAACGTTTTTCTGATGAATTCGCTGGTGTGCCAATACTTACATCGGTCACTGTATATTGAAACAATGTCAGTTTAACAAATAACTTTAACAAAAACAAATCAAAAAAAGAACGCGTTTTACAATAACCGTCTTAAATCATTTATAAATGTGTCTACAAAAAAGAATTTCTGAACGAATATCCAAACGGAATTACACTCAGGAGAATATTTCAAATTAAGTACAAAGTGGACTTTGAAACAATAATCTAAGGCTTCTAAATAAAAATTGAGCTTAAATTTCATGTCATCAACACATACATAAAATTTATTGAATTCAAATATTCCACCGATAGCTATTATAAGAGGTTGAATTGTTGTTTTATTCGCGGAGCAAAGTTTTCTTTTTTCAATTAATACGGTATCCACTTCGTTTTTTTGAGCTATGGGTAAAATGAAAGCATTTTGAGCGTCTTTAATTGTGAATTTCATCCTGCGTCCATTGATTACGATTGCGGATGGTACAAGAATAGAATGAAGCAACTGCAGAACTAAAACATTCATATAATCTGTAATAAACATGAAAAAACATTTTTAAATTTTTTTTAAAGGATTTCAGAACATACAAAAAACTTGCCTGTAGTGAGTTTGTCCTTTCTCTGGCAGAATTCTTGTAAAAGTGCTTTGCAGCACTTATCCTTTATTCTCTCGTTAAATAATTTTGTGGCAGAATTGCAAAATTTTTTCCAGAGCGAAAAAGAAAATTCTTTTCCTGGGTATAAATACTCAAAATCAATCTGAATCTGTAAATTGATATTATTTTACTTTGGTGGAACAAAAATGTAAATATTTAAATTTTACCAATTCCTCCGCTTGGGAACATTTGTATAATGGCCATTCCTTCAAAATGTCGCTTAGATTATTGTCGTGACTGTTTTGAAGCTTCGTTGTCCTAAATGCGACAGTTTTTATTCATTTGGGAATTAATTCATCCCATTTTCTTAAATGTTTTATATATGTCACAGGTTTCTTGTGGCTCTTTTTCTATTAAAGCATTTGTCTTAAAAGATTTAGAAGATATAGAGATATTTTCCAATCCATTATCAGATACATTTTCGAAGTTTTTAGTTTATTGAGAACGAAATTCTAGCTTCTTTATTGACCTTTTTCTACTCTGGTATCTGTCCCAGAGTTTCCCTTTTTTAGGCTTTCTACCCCTTCCCACAAAGTAAGTATTCTATAACGATATATTTTTAAAATTAATAATTTAATTTGCATTATTGCAAATACTTGCCTTGTTTTCACTTGGAAATATTCTCACTATTTGTTCCAAAAGTGGTATATAATTTTCAATATAGTACTGGATAATTTTGTGTACTAAATTTGTTCGATCGTCGGGTGTTAGAATAGCTTTTTTCGTTAGGGCTTCTCCTTGTTTATTCAAGTTTAACACTTCCAAAACAGAGATCTATAAAACAGCGATAATATAAAAATGCACAGGATATTCAGGAAAGTGTGACACATACTGAAGGAGGTGGTGGATATCATCGACAAACGATAAAAGTGTTGTGGCAAGCGGGTGGTCAAACAAAGGTGAATTTTAAAATTTAAGCAATATTTTAGCTTAAAATAATAAAAGTTTGTTTTGTTAACTTCGACATCTTAAATTTTTGACCTAACAATCCGCAAAGTTAATTTTTCCGAACTTTTAATGAGCAGTTTACATTTCCAAATGTTTGACAATCACCATATGCGGTGCAGACGAATTAACCGAATGCAACCAAAGATTTGATCAATTTATATTTTCAAATAATAAAATTACGATTTAAACGAAAGATATAAATATTATGATTGACAAAAATAGTCGGAAAGTTTGAATAATGCAAATAAGTAAATTAAAATAAGTCAGAATTTAATACATCATCTTTGTTGTTGTTGCACTCAGAAAAATATTCTTTTAAACAAAGGAAAAATAACTTCAAATCAAAGAAAATTGGGAATGAATTAGCGCCAAAGAAGTTGGTCAATAAAATAAAAACGTAAATTTCAATAATTCGAAGAAATGAACTTTCACTTGTTTCGAAAAAAAGTATCTTTACTTTAAATAACTCTTCTTAAAAAATAAAGAAGTAAATGTCTTCCAAATAAATCCACGTTTTCCTAAAATTAAAGAAATTAATTCTTTATTTTGAAGAAATTAATTCTTTATTTTAAAGAAAGAAATAATTCTTTAAATAAAGAAATCCGATCGAGCTCTTTTTCTTAAATTAAAGAATTATTTTTTCTTTGAAATAAAGAAATTCTTTTCTTTCAATGAAAGAAATCGCATCCATCCTAAAATATTTCAATGAAATTCCAAAAAATTTTTAGAAAAGAAAATATCGTTTATTTTTCAAAATATTATTGCAAAATCGATAATACTATTCTTATATATTACTTAAACACCTCTTTCTGCAGACGTTAGTGTTCCAACTTGCTTGCGCCCTCTTGAAGCAAAAACCTTTGAAGATTTTGTTCGGACCTAAAATTAATTAGAAAGTATAGAAAAAAAAAATAGATTATTTTGTTCAAAAATGCTTACAGTACTGACACCAGTTTCATCTACATTAAAAATCCGAGTTGGCGGAAACTTTTTTTCGTCAGTAATTTGGATTAACAAATCAAAAAATCTTTTTACTACAGGTTTGTTGAAACCTTGAGCTCTTGCTTTTGAGGTTCTTTCTGGGTTTCGCAAACTTAGATCAGGATGTCGTTTTTGAAAATTTTGCAACCAATCTTTTCCAGCTAGTTTTGTTTCTTTTCAAAAATTATGTTGTAGATTATTTTTTTCAACAAGTTCAAAAGCTAGTGACCTAATATCTCTTGTTGTCATGCCGAAAAAATGTGTTTCGAAGTCTAAAATGTGTTTCATCAATTCATCCTCCTGATCCTTATTGAAAACTGTTTTATACCGTCCTAAGCTTTTGGTATAATTTTTTGTTACAATTCTTCTTCTCAGTGTTGTTCTTGGCACTTTGAATAGCTTACTAGCTTTCAAGGTACCTATTTTTTTATCAAGTACCATTTGAATCGCTTCTTTCATAGCTTCTTCTGTCCACGATTCCGTTCTATTAGTTTTTTTTACATATGTCCTTACCATTTTGTTCACTATAAAAAAGAAGTTCAAGAAGACACATTTCAGTTTGGAACTATCAGGGGCAAAACGGCCTAGTAGACCATTTTGCCTCCATCAAATGTGTCCGTTTTGCCCCCTAGCGTACTTAGCACTTAAATTATTTTTTTTTCTAAATTAGTTTAACTTACCACCAATACCTTTAAACTTAATAAGAAAAACCTTTTAAATACAAGATTTTTGTTGTTTTTCGTGCCCGAAAGTTAAAATATATAAATTTAAATCGCGATACTAAATCATATCTTGATAAAATCAACACACTGACTTTAACACTTTCTGACATAGCGTCTAAATTACCAAGAAGTTGATCACAGTTCTTTCTACAACTTTCAGTATACTGTCATCAAACAGTTTTATTGCATTTTCGTGTAGATGTCAGGAATAGGTTTTTCAAAAAAGACGTTGGCCTTTTCACCCCGTCAGGCCATTTTGCCCCACTCTCCCCTACTTCTTAAAATTCTTTTTAAAAAAAATACTTTTGGCTTTAAAAAATAATTATTACTTAAAGTATATATATGTATTGGTGGGAATTTTATATCTTTATCATTTATCAAAAGAAAATTACCTAATTTTTTATTTATTTTGTATGACAAATAATGTTTCTGATAATATAAAACCTCAATTTCTTCACAATAAATTAAAATATTTTCAGAAGATCTTAATATTTCTACAATTTCAAATGGCCTAAAACTAGGATCATAAATATAAATTATAAATCCTTGTTTGTATAAGGTCCCGTATCGTTCAAAACTTAAATGACATAAATATGATATCAAGTCTTCATTAATTAATTTTTCCCTTTAATTATTACAAAATTTTGAATCATTTATACTCCAGCGTTTTTTACTAAAACTATAAGATACGTGATTAAAATTAGAAATCAATTCAGCGAAAATTAAAGAATATTTTAATGATAATGAAAGAGCTACATTTTTTCTAGAATTTATATTTTTTGCGTACGACTTCAATTGTCTATGTTTCGATTCGAAAAAAAATGTCCAAAGATATTTTAAAGGTCCAGATTTTCTAATTATTCGACAATAATGATTTAAAAAATGATGTTTTGGTTTTAGTGAATCTGAAAAAATCTTAGTATACTCTCTATTATGATCAACTATATGTTCTTCTAAATTTATAAGATCCAAATCATTAAATTCAGATGAAAGTAATAATTCTAGAAGTTCTAATAAATTAATTACAAATTAATCTAGATCTAGAATTAGATCACCGATAATTAAAGAGAAAAAATGCGCGAATGTCAACATTTCTCTTGCAGATAATTTAAGAGTAAAATTTTTCAAATGTTGTGGTTGCAAAGGAGGTGATAAGTTTCCGTTTTCAGTTTCACCGTACTTAAAAAGTTGTTTTCGAATATTCAGCAATTCTAAATCAAATGTCTTATTTTTTAAATAGAACAAAATAATGTGGCACAAATCATATTTTAGAACCCCTTCAAGAAGATCATGAAGAATGTCAACAGAGTAGTTTTCAGTAACATGAAAATCAATTATGTTATTAAAAACAGAATTTTCCCTTAGACCCACTAGATTTAAATTGGTTGCGCTTAAATCTTCTTGATAATTGATTATATTTCGTAATTTGTCATTTTCTTCTTGAAAGGAAAATTTATTTTCTTCTTTACTACTTTTGCAAAATCTACAATAAAAATTTGATGAAAAAGAACGTGAAAATCCTAATATACTATTTAGTGCTAAATTGTCACCTTTTATCAAAAAACACATTAAATTAAATTAACATAACATCTACAATTTAGCATTTATGAGTTATGAATTATGGTTATCAAGAACTTTTTTAAATAAAAAAATTCTTTGAAATATACACATCTTTAAAATAAAAAAAATCATTTTTATTTAGATTATTCAATAAAATTTGACTTTATGGGTCTTTTATTTTTGTTTTAAAAAACAAATTCTATATTTTCTTCAAATTTGTCCCACTTTTCTACTAAATTGTTTGATTTTAAAAGGTAAAAAGTTTCAAAATCTATATTTTTTCTAAAAATTTAACAATCATAATTAATTCTTTTGCAACAAATATCTTAAATAAATTATTGTCAAAAAAAATCCAGTAGAAGTCTCACATAATGGCCGTTCCTGTAAAAACGAGTTCAACGTTATACCTTTCGGTTTAACAAAAGCTCCAGCTACCTTTCAGCGTCTGATGGAAATTGTATTGCGAGATATTCCATACACGATCACTAGACGATTTGTTAGTACATGCCATCTCTGTCAGAGGAAAGTCAAATTCCTCGGTCATACAATCTCCGAGAAAGGATTGGCAACCGATCCCGAAAAGCTCAAGACCGTTCAAAGTTTTCCAGTTTCAAAATTTAAAAGAACGTCCAATCTTTTCTCGGTCTATGTGTGTATTATCGACGATGTGTGAAAGATTTCGCTGTAATTGCTAAACCGCTGACTGCCCTTATACAGAAGAATGCCAGATTACTGTGGACCGAAGAATGTCAGAATGCGTTCGATAGCCTAAAGTACAAACTGATTTCTGCTCCAATACTTTCCAACCCAAAGGTTCAAATCCTTTCGTAGTTGATACGATGCAAATCATTTTGCGTGGGGAGCAAGTTCTTTCCCAGGTCCATAATGATCAAGAGCGGATTATACAGTACTACAGTAAAACGTTCAGTCGCGCAAAAGAAATTACTGTGTAACGCGGAAAGAACTACTCACTGTCGTCAAAGCAATTTATCATTTCAGGCTATACTTGGTCGGTAAAGCTTTTCTTCTACGCACGGATTACGCTTCGCTGCATTGGCTGATGAACTTCAAGAAACCCGAAGAGCAGATCTCCCGCTGGATTGAGAGGTTACAGGAGTTCAATTTCGAGATCCAACTCCTCTCTCTCTCTACAGCAGCTACTGCCATCGTCTCGAAGAAAAGGAACATGTCGCGGTCAAGTTACTTCAGGTTGTCGAAAACATGTCACAGCTACGAAACATGGATGTTTGCTCGGCACAGGTGAAACGTTGGTTGACGGATGGCCAATTCATCGCATGTTATTAAAAACGACGTAGCCTACCGACAACTTGAAGTAAACCGACAGCCTCTTTTTAAAATTCTGGTTCCTCAAGACCTACAGGCAGGCGTGATGAAGCAAGCGCAGCTTGGAATCAATTAAACAATGCAAAGGTTCAACAAACCTATTATTAGCCCGGTAATTCCGCTGATGTTCGAGATTACTTCTTAAGCTACGATTCCACTTATTAAACAAGCTGTCAAATATTTGTCCATATTTAACGCCATACATGTGTAAACACTGGTCAAATCGTGTCAATTCGTGTCAAATGACGTTTGATAGTTCGCCGTCAAATATTTGATGCCAAATATTTTTTTTGTGTGTAAACTCATTTTTTTCTTTTTTTACAGCAAAATTTTCAATGTTTGACCATCATACATTTTTTGATCGCGTGTTGTCAAAGTGTGTCAAAGAAAAATGTTTTTAATTGCGGTAATTGCTTTTCTCATTGGAGTATCCTTCTTTTGAATTAATGAAGTTATCTTTCCAATAAATAATCAAAATCCTCAGCTGACATCTTCACAAAATTTTTATATAGTTCAAGAACATTATTTTTAAAGTCTTTACAAAAATCAGCATAGAATTCTAAACTCTTCCTCTTTGCCATCAGTTTACGAACCCGAATACTCCTTTTGGTCTTCTTTCTTTGTTTTTTAATTTCTTCTTCATCTATTAAATATAGTGCTATAATAACAGCAGCTGCTTGACCAGCTTCAATACTAATTTTAAGACACTGTTTCAATATACATATATCCAAATTCACTTTTTAGATTTTTCTAAATATATCTGAAATTATTTTAGACCTATCACTTTTAACAACACATAAAAAATACGCGCCAAATACAAAATGAAGTCTTTATGTCAAAAAGTGTATACCACCGTCATAAAGTGCAGTCAAAGATTTTATTTGACTGTCAGTAGAACAAAGTTTTTGAGGTCAAAATTTTGCATAGTGGAAACTACATCGTCATATATTTGACATTATCAAGTCAAATATTTGACAGATGGTCAATAAGTGGAATCGTAGCTTTACGTTGTATGATATGGTAGCAAAGGAAAGATCCAATAGCGGAGTCAAAAGCCCCTCTTCAAGTCCGAATTTCAGGTGCTCTCTCCTAAAGGATTGCCATAGACATCCTTGGTCCTATACCTGTAACCAAGAACCAGTCTCACTACATTCTAATCGTAATGGACTACTTTACCAAGTAACCGGAAGCTATACTTATAAAAGATCACACCGCTGAAATAGTAGTTGAAGCCCTGATCGTTCACGTGTTCTGACGCTTTGGATTGTATCTCCAACTTTATTCTGCTTGAAGTCGAAATTTCGAGTCTGAAGTCTTTGCTGAAGTGCTGAAAAGATTCCGTGTCCACAAAACTAGAACTTGCATCTACATATACATAGTAAATAATGGGTTGGTGGTAAGGTTCAACCGTTCAATATCAGATTACCTTTCTAAGTTTGTCGAAAACCATCAACGGAACTAGGACGAGTGTTACCGTTTCTACCCTTTTGTTCCGGTCAGCAAAGTACCAAACAAACTTCTACTATGTTGAACTTTGGTAGAGAGCTTCGTCTACGGATACAGTTAGTCACTTGCGATTCATCCGAACCCCATAACGACTTCGATTCCCGAATAGATATTACAATTACAAGAACGTTTAATCGACGTACACGAATTTAATAGAGCCCAGTTAACTAATGCTAGACGCAGGATGAAAGATCGGTATGATTTATCTGCTACAGCTCAACCGTTTGAAATTGGAGATCTAGTTTGGTTATATAATCCAAAACGAAAAAAAGGTCAATGCCCGAAACTTCAGAAAAACTAGGACGGTCCATAGGAAATCTTAGAAAAAATTACGAATGTTGCTTATCGTATTTGAAGTACCGTCACTAGCCGTAAGTCCGTGGTACAACGTGATCGATTAGCCCTTGTTAGGAATTGACTTAATATTCGTTGGTATTAAACCTTACTATCTTACAACAGATATTTTAACAACCATTTTGAAGGTTCATTACACAAACTCTGTAAGGTCAGTATATTAACTAAATGGTATTGCTTCCTGTTTTGCTTGGTATTGTGACACCGATATACTGCCGGAGAAGTTGTTGTAAAAAAAAGAATATGCTCAGTTCGCCAATTTTCTGACTCTGTTGTTCTTCTTCGGTGTATTCCCTTTCTCTTTTCTTTCTCATTTCTGCTCAACAACTACCCTCAATAAACTGAACCAAAGTTTCTTTTATTTATAGTGCCCATCTACTAAGTCTAGCAACAGATACTATCTTTTCAGGAAATGTTGAAAAAGCACGATAACCCTGTTCTAGCTACAAATACTGTAAACAGTGTTCAGGAAAACGACACGTTTGTCAAGTGCAATAATTGTTATTTTGTTACAAGTTCTTAGCGGTTCATGTCTCTAGAACCTTGAAGAGACCGAACGGAAATGAAGCTGAGTAAATTTGCAAGGCAAAGACTCACAAATGAAAATGAGCACCAATGACACCGTGTCCAGAGTACAAGTCCTAGAGTTGAAGAAAACTAGAAAATGAACACAATAAAGACTTCGACTAGGAATAGTTTTGTTTGTTGTTACAAATAAATTTCGGCGAGCATGAGACAGATGCTCAGTCGGAACTTTGAACATTTTTTGCGGGAGGCAGTATTGCAAAATCTGAAATATACAAAATAAAAATTTAATTAGTAAATTGAAACAAAGTTATGCTGGAAACAAATTACCTTATCATCAGGATGAGCACTCCATCCTGGCCTCCTATTTTCCTAAAAGAGAAGAAAATTAGTAAAATTTAAAAAAAAACTAAATAAATGAATTTAAATTTGTTGCTAAAGTGCTATAAATAAAAGAAACTTCCAATTGAACACCGAATTTTAATAGATCGGTGCCCAAACCGGAAGTCCTTGTTAATATGCATATAGCTAAACTCTGAAAAATTTAAATAAATTAAACAATATAAGGAAGAAAAAAGAAGGAAAAAAACACAACACAGGAAACAAACATTGAAAATAAAAACAACAAAAAAAACACTTATATTCTTTTTTACAACAACAAAAAAACAAAAAGATATTACTACACAAACACAACAAAAACAGTAATAAAGCAATAAATTCGCGATTATTTTCTAGTGAGAGTAAAATAATTCTCTTTACCTTACTGGACATTTAACAAAGAATTTCCAAAGAAAATTCGCTAACTCCACTGAAAACTATAAAAACACTCATGAAAAAAATCCACGATATATTATACATATACATACACAGTTAGAAATACTAGTATGAAAACTATACCAAAATTATAAACATATAAATCCATTCAAAATTTTTGTAAACAAATTATGCTTTGTTGATATAAATACACTCAATACAAAATAAATATAAAACTTTTAGTTTTATAGTATAGAAACTTGTATTTTGAACATATAAACGACATACATACCATTAATGTATAAATTTTATGTGAACAACGTATAAGTTTTGTATATTTTTCTTATAAAATTTTATTCTGTTATCAACATAAAATGTATACGATAACTGGATAGATCCTAACCATACCATATATAGCATAAAAATTCATACTAGGAAATCATTTAAAACAATATGTTCCTGCAACACATACCAATCGATTTTATTGATTCTCAATTAACGTTTGTTAGGACACCTTTTCTTTGAGAATGGTCTGTCACCTGTCTGAACAAACTTTTTTCGAGACAACCCATAGAATCGATTGATATATGTCGGATGATATCTCTCTGCAAAACCCTGTAAATATATGAATTTGAAAGGTTTAAAATAATACATAACTTTTTTTTAAATACATAAATTCTTTTTATTTTCGAAACAAATTATTTGAAAACTAAATATACATACATACATTTCTTCATTTTTTTGTTTTTATTTTACAAAAATATGTATAGTATGTTTATTTTTTCACAAAATAAAAATTCATTTTTTGTTTTTAGGATTATTAAGTTTTTTTTACTATGTAAATTTTTCCATTTTTCCTAGATATACCGGAATCACATATTTCAGCGTTTTTGAAATTTTCTAAAGTCAATATTGTTATTCTTTTTGTTTTGGTATTCACTTGATATAAATTATGAAATGAATCAAACGATACTTGAACTAATGAAGTAATTATAAAAAAGGAATTTTTAAAACTAATAATTTTTTCTGTGAAATGTACATTTTTATCGGAAAAAAATAAATATAAACCAAATTGATAATGACCAAAGTACTTAAGCCAAGATACTTCATACAATTTTGCGTCATTTTGAAAATTCAAAGGTGCGCTTCGTATTAAAATTTCATTATCTAGAAAAAAATTTTGATCCAAAATTGAAAATTTTCCACTTTTAATTATATTATCAAATGAAAAGTTTCGACAAAAAGTAGAAAAATTTTGTTGATAACGAATAGATAAAGTTTTACAAAGATTTATATTATTTCTGAAACGATTGCTAAGGGTTTTAAAAAGTTGATGTTTAGATTCAAAGTGCATTGTAGAAAAATGACCAACGGGCCCTAATTTGGTAATAATTCCTGGATAGTGAGTTAGTATGTGATGTTTCGGTATCAGTCTTAATCCAAATTGATTTACAACAATAAATAAGTGTTTTTCTATCAAAAGACGCAATTTTTGAATGTTATTCAAAGTTATATGTTTAGAAAATGCAATTTCTAAAATAGCAAGTAATGTTGTTATTACCTCCCATTTATTGATGATTTTATCTGAAATTAAATCTCCAAAGATCAATGGAAAATGAATAATTAAACACCACATTTGTGAGGCCGAATAGGATATGCTTTCTTTACTTAAAACAGATGTAGGAAGACAGTTTCTATAAAGGTATCCATAATTAAATGCGTGTATTCGTTTATTAATGTCATTAAAAGTTATGATTTTTTGTGAAACTATAAAATTACAGAAAGCTAATATTGTAAACGGAACTATTCCCTCAAGTAAATCATGCATAGGGTCTACAACTCCATTATCGATGACATTATAATAATGAAGGTTATTTAAAATACTATAAAAACGAATGCCTGTTTGAGAAAAGAGTTCATTTGAATTACAGTTTTTATATTCAGATATTGTTTTAATAGACCGTAATTTTGTTTGATCTTCTTTGAACGAACTTCGAGTTTCAGTTTTGTTCATATTACAAAATCTACAGAAAAAATTAGCTGAAAATCCTGCAGAAAAACCTTGAATTAAATTTGCGCCTAAATTATCTGCAGAAACAGATATTAAAGTAACAAGAAATTTCGAATTGTTGAATAGAATACCTTCTGTTTCCAAAATTTTTAGGTCCTCGACAAGCGGTTTTAATATGTCATTATAAGTTACATTTACATTTAAATCATTAACATTAAATAATGTCACAAGATTAATAAAATCCAAATGAGATAAGTATTTTGTAGGTATATTCTTCAAAGTAAAGTATATTGCACCTATTTTTTTAAGTGTTTTTCGACTAGCAATTGGGTTAGTACACTCAAAGTCGTCGTAGAATAACTGAATTTGTAGAGATTTTACTTGCTTTTGACAAATATCACTCTTTTTGAATATAGATCCGCAGCAATAATTAAAGTAATCTTTTTCTGAACAAACATGGTCTTTTTCTGAAAACAAAATATCAGCAAAATTGTGATTCTGTAACAAAGATGTAATTGTTTTTATGATAGAAATATATTGAAACGTACTTTGAACCAAACACTTTTTGTAAATATTACTTTTCCTACAATAGCGCCTATCCCATCTCGAACCTATTGCGATTTCCTTTGGCTTGACGTAAAAAGGTGATAAGGAAAACTTCTTATTTCTTTTATATTTTGAACAATAGTTTAAGAATATATTTTTACAGTATTGATGAAAAACGTTGCAATTCCTTTGAAGTTGCTGATTAGCTGCTTTATCATTTGTCAATGTTTGTTCTATTAAATTAATATATGATTCTGACATTTTTTCTAATAATTTCGAAGAGCTAGATAAAATATAATCAATAGTTGAATGTGGTAAGCCTGCCAAACTTAAATCAGAAACAAAAGACTGAGCTGAACTTTCCAATGACTCAGTATTATGGAGAATTTGATTTGAAATTGCATTTTCTAAATTTGTATTTGATTGTGTAGAAACAATCTTATGTGTTGATACATTTGTTTCTGAACTTGAATACACATTGTCTTTTTGATTTATTTCCGTTACCGAACACTTTATAGCATGTTTTTTTAAACCGCAGTATGTGTTGAAAGTACTTGTACAGTTTTTATTTGCAATACATTTTAAATTTAAAAATTTTGATGGCAACAAAAAATGAATAAGCTTCAAATGTCTACATATACTTAAAGCATCGTTTGAATTTTTTCCACATATGAAACAAAAATACTTCATTTTATTCTTAAGAATTAAAAAACTTATCTAAAAAATTAACTTTTATAAAATACTACACTATAAACATAATATGCATATTTAATTCAATTGTTGTTAATTATATTTTGGATTTTTATGTTTAAATTTTTAACAGTCTGCGTTACAGAAGTTTGAATTTCATAAATGTAATTTTGAATATATGTCCAAAATAATCTTAAATTGTTATCATATTTGATATTAAATAGAAAATGAAGCTTAAATACAAGGTCAACGGCATTTAAAATACTATTTTCTTGAAGGGTAATTATTTTTCCATCTAATAATATTAAAAACTGTTTAATATTTGCTTTAGAGTTACCTATTGCAACGATATATGGTGACCTGTTCTCCGAATTTTTCGAATAATCTTTACTTGAAAGTGCCGGCTGAAATTGAAATGAAATATCGTGTATGTTACATGAAAATTTATGTTAAAAAGCAACTGAAAAATAAATATACATATGTGTATGTATGAAAAATTACCTTTTCAAACAAAATTAAACGATTAACTGTTTCTTCATCTGTCAATCTTTTGATTTTTTTGTTACTATTTGGAGGTGGTGGTAAAAGTCTTAAAAGATTTAAAATTGACAATGTTTGCGTATTCCAATCTGCAAATACATATATGTAGTATTAAATATTTATGTATACATATACAACAAAGCAATATTATTAAGCTATGTATTTTTAATTACCAGTTTCTCTGTCTGCTTCTGTATACAGAATTTCTTTTCCTGAATTTTTAATTATGGTGAAAATATGAGGTTGAATTTTTTCCCACTTGTATATTAGTCCTTTTTTTCCTTCGAAAACTGTTTCAAAATCAAAATGAATCTGTAATAAAATTATGTAGTTTAAATTAGCATTTCTAATTAATAAATCAAATTTTGTATACATATATATTCATTTCTTAGTCAGCAAAATTCCATAAAAAAAATAAATACTCATTATTTTGCATATTAAAAAAATGACACAGTAAGTTTCATAAAGCCATCTGTACTTTTTGCTTACCAATTCTGGACATATAAAAAAACATGGGTATTTTTTATAAACGTCCGTTTCATTAGCTTGTTCTCTTCGGAATTGTGACGTTGCTTTTAGTTTCTTTTTTACATCATCTATTTCCTCTGGCAAAACTGCGCTCTTAAGAAATTCAAGGTCTTTATGTATTTGCTCTAAATCTTCCTGATCACTTTCTTTTTGCATTAAAGTGTTATCGAGGAGTGCGGCTTCAATCAAATCAAATTCTTTGTCAATTTTCTTTTTCTTTACTCTATCGTATTTCAGTTTAACTTGTAGAAATCCGGTACTAGAATTGTTGACTAATAAATCCTAAAAATCATAATATTCAACAAAATAAATAATGTTCCTACAAATTTTCTACAGTGAAGATATAACGTATAGGATACTGCACTACTTTGAAAATTGGGAACTTTGGTGGCGGAAGTAATTTGTTATAAAGAGGAAAAACATGCAATACAATAGAACAATGTACCAAATCATTATTCTCCACACTTTTCAAAACTGGAAATACAGCTATACAAGCCGAAGCCGCAGAATTTAGTTGCTCCCGATTTGGTTTAAAACCAAAATTTTCCTGAACATATGCAGCTAAAACTGAAACAATTTTGCGTCGACTTGAATCACTTAGAACAGACCGTTTTTCATAATCTTTTAAAATATTAAGTCCGTTACTTCTTTTGATTAAAAATTGCTTGAAACTCTAAAAGAAATTAAAACATTCGTGAGAAAAATATATTGGCAGCCATATCTTTGAACAACAAATGTACATAATATACTGTCATGTCATGTGAACTTTTAATTTTTCGTGTTTTTTATCTTCAAAGCGTTCTTTATTCTATTTCCTAAAAATTTTTCCGAAAAACAGATTTTTTTGACCATGTATATTTATGTACATATGTATACATATACCTCTGGTGTAGCTATTAAAGAGTATCCTATTTGAGCATAGGTCCTTTTTAAAGCACATGGCGTATCTGATGCAGTATTAGATGAAATAGGTTGTGTAGTGTTTGTATATATGTTTTCTTTATTCGAATTAATTTCTAAATAAATAAATATGTATAATAATATGTGTATGTATTTGAAAAAATGAAAAATTTCATAAATTTACATATGAATTATGAAATAAAGTTAGCAAAGCAAATTTACCATTCAAATTCAAATAGTCTTTTAGCTTTATCCTTAATAGAAAATAAGGATGATTACACATGCATGCAACATATTCACCAAAATCCTGTTCTTCAATACAAGCATAATAATAATTTTCGAAGCAATCGAAATCATCATAAGCAAACACAAACAACTTAACAGCTGGAAGAAGTTATTAATAAATACAAAATATGATAAACCAAACAATAGTTAAAATGTACACTACAAATATTTTATTAATGCAAACAACAAAGCAATCTACTTTAAGCATTGCACTGAGAATGGAAAAAGTAATAGCAAAAATGTCAATTTATGGCTTTTCTACAATTTATTCTTCTTTAATGTAATTTATTTTTTTCCAAAATTACCTATACATTTTAAATACATAGTATAAAATTAAATTATTATTGATATTTTCCAGAATTTTTTTTAACCATGTACAAATTTAAAAATTACTTGTGTATTTAAAAAATCTTGAATATTTTTAGTATCTACATGGTAAAAAGAATTAGTTTTTCGGGGAGTATTTTGGAAAAAAATTTAGAATAATTTAATTTTATATTATTTAACATAATTTTTTGAGTTATTTATTTAATTTTTATTTCATAAACTTACCTTCACAGATAAAGTCCTGATAAGTTGCTTGATTTTTTATTTTTAACAATTTATAATTATTTTTAAATTCAAAGGTCACAAACATGTTAAACTTAGCACTTTATTCTTCACTCTTTAAAAGTCTCACACATACTGTAATTTCTTTAGTTTAAACACTGAACAATATACTAATTATTGGTATAAAAAATGTATTCGACAAAATCATATAAAATTATATATACCATCTCAGTATAATTTCTATACTATTTTTCGTAAAAAACCGTTATTTCAATAAATGTTCATACCACCTTCATATAATAAATGTATGAAATCGTATTTCATACAACTTTTATATAAAATTCATACTAGTTGTTTGTATAAATAAAAATTGTATGAACATTTTATAAAAACTGTACAAAAAGTGTATTAAATAAGTATTTTTCTTATACACTTTTTATTCGAAATTTTGTATACAGTCTAAATTCATATCAATAGCATATAAAAACTATAGAATTATTTAGTATACTGGGATTTCTGTACTAAAAACTATACAATTAATACTAAATATCTTATAAAAGAAACTTATACCTGGAAATGTAAAAAATATCATACTATGATTTCTAACCGTGTAGATGGTTATTTTGAAGTGTTTTTTAAAGTTTTTCATTGATTTTTTTTTTATAATTTTCATCATATTTTTCTCAGTCACAGTTCTTATGCAATTTAAAAAAAGGTGTTATAGTTCTTTTTCTTGAAGTAAATTTTTTTTCATAATCACTTTTTTTTTCTTCCACAAATTTTTTTTCACATCATATTTTCCTTGAGAGAACAGGTACGTACCTTAATTTCTTATCTTTACAAATTCTTCCGCATACCACACAATTTTTTTTTCTTCCTCTTAAATTCACACTGTCCATTTTTGTTATTTTTACATATTTTTTCACCTTTTATTTTTACTTTTTTTTTCCACCCTCACTTTACTTTAATTTTTTTTATACACATTGGGCCTTACCTATAAATTGTAACTAAGTTGTTAATAAGAACTTAATCTTTTGCTACGTATTTTGACGTACTCATAACATGTTTAAACTTGACTTTAGTGTTAGCAGAGACTTTAAATTTTAATCGTAGGAAAAGCTAGACTAAGTCGTTACTAAGAGCATTCTAACCTAACTTTTTATCAAATATTTTCAAAACAAAATATAAAATATATTTTAAAATAAAAGTATGGATAGTGAAAATAATTTTATTTTTGAGGACTTGTCATTAGTGAACGACCGTCGAGAATGTCGGAAGACAAAAGGTGTACAAAATTCGTAAAAATCCTTTTAAAATATATTCTGATCAAGATTTTATTGAATTGTACAGGTAAGTACCTACTAAAATTTCAGTGGTGAAAATGAGTACACGTTAAATTTGGAACATATTAATAGATTTGAAAAAACAACAGCGAGATTTATAGTGGAACTGATAAGAGAGGATTTGAACATCACTCATGGCCCACAAGGATCTCCTGTTTCAATAGAAATTATGGTTATGGCCACAATTCGTTATATAGCGAAAGGGTCGTATCAAAAAGATATTGGTAATTAATATTCAAAAATTTTAAGTTAAATTTTTTGTGGTTGTATTAAATACTATATAGGTATTTACTTACAGGTGATGTACATGGAATATCACAGCAAACAATGTCCCGTATAATTAGAAAAGTTTTTGCGGCATTGGCTAAAAAAATGGAGAATTTTATCAAGTTTCCTCTAGAATCAGTGAATCTTCAGAAAATAAAGGAAGGTTTTTACAATATTGCACAATTTCCACAGTGTATTGGTGCCATTGACTGCACACATATTAAAATAAAAAACCCTGGTGGATAATTAGGTGGTCGTTACAGGTGTCGCAAGGGCTTTTATTCTATAAATGTTCAGGTATTAATAAAAAAATTAAATACATACTATGTACAGAAAAATGTAGTGTATATTAACTTTTTCTAGATAATTTGTGATTCGAACTTCAAAATACTCGATATAGTTGCACGCTGGCGAGGATCTGCTCACGATTCTCGTATTTGGCGGGAATCACTTATAAAAGAACGACTGGAAAATACTGATTTACGTGGCGGAGTTCTTGTTGGTGATAATGGCTATCCCTGTACAAATGTCTTATTAACTCCATTTAGAATATCATGTGATCTTTCAACTGAGCAAAGACGGTACAACAAAGCTCATATTTTGACTAGAAATACAATTGAAAAATTATTTGGCCAGCTCAAAAATAAATTTCGCTGCTGTTTTAATGGAATTGCGGTCGATTTGCATTCGGCCAAAAACATGATAATTGCTATTGCAGTACTACATAATATTGCACGAGATAATAGATCGCCGTATGCAATTGATAGAAATGAAGAGCAGTCATCAAGTGAAAGCTATCAGGCAGAAAGTCACGAAAGCCTGAATGAAGAATTAGCAGGAAATAGATTTAGACAGAACTTTATTAATAGATATTTTTCATAAGTTAATCCAACATAATTATAAACTAATTTTGAATAATAAACACTTTACATGTTGATTTCTATTCGTTTTATTAGATCTGTTCAAGTCTACTTCATAAATTTTTATTTCATATTTTCATTTTTTTAAATATTTTTATTGAAACAAAAATTTCCTGTTTTCTTATACATATATACATATACATAATAGTTAACAAAACAAAAATGCAAAAACTAAAAAAAAAAAACAACATTAAAAAAAAACATAATTCATTTATCAATAATCTTTGGCAACAAAAATTGCTTAATTTGTTTTAAAAATTTAAAGAAAAATAATATTTTCTTTTTCAAAAATTTAAATTCTCAAACTCTTCTCTTTTTCTATCTTCAAATTTATAAGTTCTAATTCTTTATTTTTTATTTTTATTTCTATTTCGTGCAATTCTTTTATATTTTTTAGCTTAACTTCTTCTACCTCTAATTTTAATTTTGTTAATTCTTCATTTCTTTTAGTTTCTTCTTTAATCTGTTTTATTCTTTGTCTTATCATTTCGTCTCCTGTAGTATTTGTCGCAGTTCGCCTTCTTTTCGACGATTTAAGTACATTATTTGTATTTGGTGTTTTATTTTTATCCACATTCGTCGTAGCTTCATCAGTCACATGTGCAATTTCAACCTATATAACAAAATAAGCAATAATAATATTAAATAGGAAATTCTTATAATACATATGTATATGTAATATGTTCATACCGTATTTGAGACATTTGTGTGATCGAATAATACGGAGGTACAATTCTTTTCAGTCGATTGAGCTCTATTCTAAATAAAGGAAGTAAATAAAGTATCATTACATAATATACAGTAAAAATGGAAATTCATGATATTGAATAGAATGTGAAATCATAAATGCATTATAATCGTCATTTTGCAAAATTCAGCTTAACATTAATTAGTAAACGCGGAATGAAGATCATAATGCAGTTTGTGAATTCATACAAAATTACCATAATATCTGAATCAAGTTCTGCTGAATCATTCTCAAAATCGACTCCACATATTTGTGACAAAGAATAATCGATCTCACTCGGTTCTTTTTTAAATTCTCCTCCACCTGTTGCATTTCGTTTTTTATTAAAATTCGAAATATTTGTTCTGGCTTGTGTTTTCAATCGATTCCATTGTTCTTTTAACCTTTTTGCAGGTATATTGAATCCAGCTGCCTTCATATTATTTTCAATTGAAGCCCAAGCGTCTTGTTTTTTTTTGTATAAAAGAGGCTGAATTATTTTAGAATCTATAATTTCCACTTTTGTAGATACTAAATCGCGAAGTAACTCCTTCATATCATGAGTCCAGTTACTCGTTCTTATTCTGGGCAGCACTTAGTTAAAAAGGACAAAAGTTATATATATATATATACATATATATATATGAAATAAAATTCAAAGTGTCAAATTCCATACGTAAACAAACAGAGCTTTACAAAAAAAAAGCTTTTTTTAATTAGAACATAGTAAAGGGTTATGAGTACTAAATTTAAAGTCACTTCTAAATTTGACATGTCGTTATTAAAATAAAATTGACTTTAAAACATTTTTATGAGTAAGGCCCATTGCTTTTTCCTTTTACACACATTGTATTTTCATCTTTCATTTTATTCATTTTCTTCACCCTCACTTTCACTTAAAATTTTTCCCACTTTCTTTTTCTTATTTTACTTCTTTTGCACAATTTTTTTTACATTTAATTTAAATTTCATAGATTTATACACCTTTCAACTTCACTTTTTTCTATTCACATTCTTTTAACCTCACTTTTACTTTACCTATTCTACCCTATTTTTTCACATTTTTTTCTCGTTTTCTTTTTGTTTGTTTATTTGTTTATTATTTTCCCACAAACTTTTTTTAATTCCCGAGACGATCCGCGATTTTGTTTAAGTTTGAAACTTTTGTTCTCCGCGGGTTTGTTTACATTCTGTTTTTTTGTTTGTTTTGTTTTTTTGTTTTTTGTCCCTTCTCTTAACGAAAAGCAAATCTGCATTTATCTAAGTAATATTCGTTGGCCAGAGATTGAAGTAGAAACTTATATTACCTCATTTTTTAAAATTTGATATTTGTCAAAATCACCGACACAGTTGTCGCTACTGTCAAATCGGTCTCACTTTTCTTACCTGTCGATTACGTTGGACATTTCTCTTACCACTCCAAGCAGCACATTTAGGTTTCGAAGAAGTCGTGACGTGGGTTTGACGACTTGAAGTCATGACTCTAAATTGTTGTTAAAACAGCTTAAGTAGGCAGGATGTATTCGAGGCAACTCTTATACAAAAAAGTGGGGATTTATTTGACCTCCTAAAGATGGTATTATGTCTGCTATATGACTTCTTCAATACTTAATTGGAACTATGTGTTTTATAGCCGCATTTCAAAGTATTTGTTTGTATTTGTAAAAAAAAACATAAGCATATGAATTCATTATATTTGTAATGAGCAAATAAACAAACATAATACACATTACTATCGAAAAATTTTCAAGTGTGTGATTTTTCCAAAATTAAAAAAAATTTTTTTTGAAAAAAAGTACTTCTACTTAATTTTAATTCACACACTCAAAAAAATAATCCTGTTACGACAAATGATTTTTTAAACTAATGACTTTTTTTTTGTGACAAAAGGGGAAATATGTCATTTGCCTCGAATGATTCAATTTACTATTCTTACAAAAGAATATCGTTTATCGAGAAAGTAAAAAATTCATCGTAAGAACAGGACAGTAACACAGCTGTAAATGAAGTTTTCTTTGCTAGGAAAAAGAATAATTGATCCGTTACCTTTCTTGCAAGTAAATATCATTTGTGTGAAAGGGAGAAAATATTTTTGAGAATAGACCACAAATATTTAAAACAAATGAAAATTTGTTTACTATTAATAAATGTCATTTGTAGCTAAAGTGAATATTTCTCGCACGTGCTTTTGTCAAAAATGAATAAGTCATTCGGTAAAAATGATGTTCTAAAAAATTAGAAAACAAAAAAATATTAATTAGTTTTTTATCCTACATAAACTTGTAGATACTTATTTATTATAATATAATTTTGTGAAATACATATTTATTTTCTCCTTAAATTTAGTTTTAACTTACATATACTATTACTTATAAGATATAATTAGTTCACATTTCATTTTTTCATATAATCTTATTCATATACGTTCCAAAATATAAAATGTCACAATCAACCATTTGACGATCACCCACAATACAATTAATGTATGAAATTACTTCTAGGTTTACTTTATGTAAAGGCAAAACGAAATAATTATAAGATTTTTCTACTTCATATGCTAACATATGCCAATCAAAAAAATTTGTTTTTAATTCAGATAATGCTAGAAAATATTTATCATTATACTTTAAAATTAAATCAATTACTGCAAAATTATTTTTATATCTGATTACGGAATGCTTTTTTATAAAATATTTGTTATAATGGAGAAAATCTATAGAATACACTATTTGTGAGCACTTAAAATTATATTTACATTTGGTTTCATTACTAACTTTTTTTTGCTTACCATGTTTAGTTTCAAATTGTATTATATTTTCAAAATTTAAAACTGTGTTCAACGAAGCAATGTAATTTTTCATTGCAAGAGTTTCAATAATATTTTTTTTACATTTTGTCGAATATGCACACTTTTTGAAAGTCTGATGAAAACTTTCGAATCTGAGTGAAGAAAGATGTTTAATTGGACCTACTTTTTGCATAACAGATGGGTAATGGAGTAATATGTGAAATTTTGGAGCAAGCGTTGATTCACTTAATTGCAGATATAAATCATTGTGCTCAACGTTTGCCGAATGTAATTCTTGCCATGTGTTTTTTTCTACGAAATTACTGAAAGAATAGTTTAAAATTTTTCTTAAAACAATATAAAGTTGCCATTCAAGACATTCAACTGGAACAATGTCACCTATTATTAAAGAAAAATGTTTAATAAAGCAAAACATTTCAGTTGCAGACATTTTAATATTCTTTTTCTGTAAGCAGTCTGTTCTTAAAAGTGGTGGTCTAGTTTGACTGTATGGACCATAGTTGAAGACCGAAATTCTAAAATTCAATTGCTCAATCGTAAATAAATTCATTCTATTTATAAAAATATTTAAGATTAATAGAATGTCGTATCGGCAAACTCCTTCTAACAAGTCGTGCATAGGGTCTATGCTATAATTTTCCGTTACATGAAATAAAGGTAGTTTATTCCATACTGAGTCTTCCTTAATAGATGATGTATTAGGATTTTCAATATAATGAGCGTACGAATATCGATTATACAATTTAGAATAATTTAAAATACATTGATTAGAGCATTCTGATTTGCACGAAGAGCAAAATCTGCAATAGAAATTAGCATTAAAAGATTCTGTAAACCCAAGTAATGAATTTGTTCCCAAATTATCTCCTAAAATCGCGGTTGGCAAGAATTTAATAATGTCGTAGTCAGTGCTTTTGATTTTTATACCGAATTCATACAATTTCTTAATTTCTTCAATAAAAGGCTTGAAAACTCTTGTATTACCGTATATTTTTCGATCTTCACTGTAAAATAGCATACCGAGAAAAATATTATTTACTTTCGACTGATAATGCGGTGGCATACAAGGAACTTTAATATAAACTCCACCTAACTTTGTTATATTAGCATGAGAACCCAAGGGGTTGTTCACTTCAAAATCATCATAATAAATAAAAAGGGGTAAGTAAAGAGTTTTCAGATTTTTTTCACATTCTTGAATTTTAGATTTAAAAAAATCAGTTTGGCAAATATTGTATATTATATTACTATTTTGTAATTCTAAAATCTTTAAATACTGTAGTATATGTTCTACTATGTTCGTTTTATTGAAAAAGTGTGAAAAAAATTCCGTTAAATTCACAACTTTTGCGGAATGAATAATGTTTTTTACTTTTAAACGATTATCGGAAGTAACGGATTCTTCGCGTTGATGGCTTATTACATATGTATAAGCATTTATTGGAAAAAAGTTTTCTTTCAACAATTTTAGAAGTTTAAACTCTGTTGTAGGTATATTTTCTGATGAAAAGATATTCAACAATTTGTTAATGTCTATACTTTTAGAAATATTAAATTCAGTTTTAAGAACTGTTTGAAAAAAAAGAATACAACTGTTTAGAAGTTGAAGAGTATATTTCCTTGGAATTTCATTTTTGGAATAAAATAACAGTATGAATTTCATAAAATCTTGTAAATAATTATTCTTTATTTCCAAACTTTCATTGGACTTATTTGATTTCGAGAACGTGATACTTAGATTTTCAGCTAGTATTTTTTCATCGCATGACGTACGTCTTCTAAATATCTGTGATTTTTTTTTGTCATTTTTATTTTTATGATGATTAAGGTGAATTTTATAATAATACACATTGTCATACACGCGCGAACAATAATAGCAAGTAAATCTTGTAACGCTTTTATGAAAATTTCTCAGATGTCGACAAAATGTACTGATTTGATCAAATTTACGCGAACAAAATTTACACGAATAAACCATTTTTTCTAAAAAAAAAATGTTAATAAGAGAATTAAATTTTTTTATTTAAATCATTCCAGAGTGTTTCTAAATCTGGGTGAATATCGTCAAATGACGTGTGAAAATTGAAAATAAATTTTTGTACAAAATACCAAACTTTTCTAGAAATGTTTGGATATTGAATATTAACAGCTAAATAAATTGCAAAAATTGCTTCGATGGCTTCTTTTATATTACTTACAATATATTTGATGTCTGCTACTAAAACGTATGCTGTTTCCAGAGGTGATGCTATCAGAATTAGTTTTGGTTGGATTGGCTCCTTCTCTTTTCTGCACAAACAATTATATTCTCTTTGTTTGGTGTCTGCATCTGCAAATGTCTGTAAAATAAGAGAAAATACAAGAATATTAGAAAAAAATATTATTAAAAAGTGATTAAATTTGTAAATTACCATGAAGTGATTTATAAATGCATCATGAATTTCAATTTTTGATGCTCTTTGTTTTCCTTTTTGAGTTTTTATAAAATTATTGTGAATAATGAAAGGAAGTAAAAGTAATGACAGAATACTTTTATTTGTGAAGTCGGATTCTTTTTCAATCAGTGTTAAAATTTTGCTAATTTCTTTATTTTTTTTTTCCTTTCCTTTAATAATTAGGTTTTCAAAAAAGCATTCCTCGATTTGAAAAAGTGGTTTCTTCCCAAATTTTCTCTCAACATCAATTAAAAACTAGAAAGGAGAAAAAGATTAACGAATTATATAACACATTAGTATTAATTTTTATACCAATAGATATCCAGTTGCTTCCTTCAAAACTGGAAAAGAATGTAAGTATTCATCTGTGTTTTTCGTAGATTCCAAAAATTTATTTCTGGAGTAGTAAGTTATAGCCCAATTTTGCTCTAAGTCCTCTTGAAAAACTTCAGTTTTCAGTTTTTCTAAAATAGCATCTTCATCAGTATCTAATTTTAAAATAATAGTTTATTATTATTTATGTCTTCAAAAATTGTTTCGTGTTTAAAACACTAAATATAAATTTACCTAAATCATATGCATCTGATGGAAGAGGTGAAGTTACAGTAGAAGCTGAACAAGAACGTCTTGGAGTTGATGACCTTGAGCGAGGCTGTAAAATACCAGCTTTTGCTAAAGAATGTTTATAATTATAATAAGCATCAAGCAGTTTTCCTTTTGCTTTTGATTTTCCTTTATGAGGAGAATAATATGTAGAAGTCAATTCGTATGGAAATACTTCCGTAATTATTTTTGCTAATTTTTCAAACTCGTCTCTGCTAATGCTGAGAATGCAAATATAAAATATAAGAAAAAATTAATATATTTGAAATATGTATGTATGTATATTACCTTCTTCCTGGCTTAATGTCAATTAAATGTTTTATAATAGTTTTACTAATAACTATTCTATGATGATTGGAAAAAACTCCTTTCTCTAAATATAATCGATATGGTAATTGGCAGTTTATTTCCAAAAATGACTTCAATTCCTTTAAAAATGTAAAAGTGAAATAGATTGAAAAAAAAGTCATTTAGACTGATGCATATGAAAAATGTGTATGCATCACTCTGTGTATTTACATATTTGTAACTACTTAATAAGTATGCATATTAAGTTGGAGATATCAATTGTACGTACATCTTTTGTCCCAAACTCATTGAAAAGAGGCAAAAATATTGCATTTTCATTATTTATTTCCAATGCAGAAGTATTTAAATCAAAAACAGTTGAATTTAAGTTCAATCCTGAACAACTTGCTGTATTTTTATCAAATTGTGCTGTAAGAAAATGAAACTCGTATAATTGATTATGGAAAGTAAAATAAAAAATAATTATTATTGAGCATGTACTTATATATGTACACATTAGGTAGTTGTAACAAAATTACACGAGGCACGACCAGCTGTAACCGTAACCGGGAAGTTAAAATTATTTTCGATGGTTCTTATTATACCAAGTTCAAAAAAAATATACCGTTATTGTTTAACCACCTAATATGCACATAGTGATTGATTTGAATAGAAGTAGTATGAGGCTTAGTGTTATTTACATTTTATTTCAATGACGAAGTTTGGATTACTTATGTATTGTTTTATGATGTCTCCTAAATCATTTTCGCAAATTTTTGCGTTATTCAAGTAAAATTCGATATTTGTTACATCGAAAGCGGCTTCTACCGCTGACAGAATATTTTCAAATTTCAAAATATTTTCGTAACAAATTTTCACAATTTTACTGCTTTCATCCTTTTTAAATGTACAAAATATGAATAAACCAATATTTTCCATTATTATATAAATAAAGAAATAAATTTAAGTTAAAGTTAATCTGCAAAATAAAAAAAAGCAAAATAGAAGTGTAAACAGAAAATTAAGGAGCGACAGTATATACTATATAGGTATATAAAAAATAGGTAAAATAAAAAAATTGATGCATTTTAACGCATATCTTACATATACATCTGACATATTTTTTTCTTTGCATGTTTTTCTAGTACAATACCATTCTTCAACTTTTTTTATTTTACCTATACATTATTTAAGCCATTTAAACAGTTAGCTGTTGACACTTTTTGAAAAAATGTGTGCTTAAATTGAGTATGAAAAATTAAACGATGACCTTTAATTTATTATTTATTTATGAAGGAAGATGTTTTAATTCTCATAAAAAAGTGGTATAACAGTAAATTGTAACTGTTTTTTACACATGCATCACGAGTATACTCTTCAAAAACAGCCAACTGGTTAAAACAATAGAAACAACAAACACTGTAGCTCTTCTTGAAAGAAACAATTATTCCTAAATATGTTTAAAAGTAGCAATCAATACAATACTATTTAAAAAATTTATAAAAACTATTAAACTCACCAATTAGATTTCTTTTCAATATATATGTATTTTTTTTTTCACCCTTAACTTTCACTTATTTATGTTTTACTTTTTCACTAAATATTCAAATACACGTCCGAACACTTTGAAAACACTAACTATAATGAAAGAAATCATGAACAACAGAACAGAATATTCTTTTCTTACAAATATTGGTTCATTTACTATGAACGATATGCATAATCACTTCATTTGTGAGAAATGATATTTCATTCATTGCAAATACCACTTTATTTCGAACATTTACTGCGAAAAATACATAACCGCTACATTTGTGATGAAATATAAAACGTTTATTACAAACGCCAGTATTAGTTGTGTCATTTATTATAAAAGTTCTTTAATTTGGATCGTTTATAACAGTTGAATTTACTTTTGCAATAAAAGCAGTAATCATTAATGATCAATGATATTTTGAATCTAAAGATATTTTCTTTTGTCCAAATAGTTTCATCGTTTCTTGCAATTGATTTCGTTTGCTTGAAAAGATGAATTTTATTATAAATGGCCAGTATTTTTGCGACAAATAAAATTATTTGCAAAAACTAATGTTCATTTGCCACAAACGCGTAATTTCATTAACATTTTTTTCTGTGCATGTACTCATTCATGTAAAAGATACAGTTTTAAGTAGATATTCAATATACGAGGTGCGGTCCAATCATCTCTGCGCTGATTATAATTGAAAGGTCCGAATAAAACAAAATCGTTTTAATTGCCTTTTAATTCAACGCATTTATTAGATCTACAAATTAACATTTCTATTTGGAGTATTGTCCTCAAAATGGCCAAAAACTGCTGCCTTTAAGGATTAAGAAGTGATGAAGCTATTCGTTTTTCAGTTGAGCTTTTTCAGCATCTAAAATTTGTTTTAGGTGAGGATATTGTAGTAGTTGAAGAAGCTGTTACAGGTACTATATAATATAAAAACGTGAACCACTTTTCACGCAACTCACCGTGATGAAGAGGATTTGAAATTTGGTGAAAAGTTATTCAAAAAAATAGAAAGATCGGGAAACAATGAAGAAGAAGACTCTGCTGAAGTGTTATAAACTTTGAATAATAAAAATAAACGTTGCATACAATAACACCCCAAAAGCATTTTTATCAACTCGTGATTTTAACAAATTTTTTTTTATTAAAAATAGTTTTATAAAGTGAAGTGATTAAAAATAAAAATTGATAATTTAAGTATGTATTTTAAAAATAAATATTATATTTTTAGAGTTATATATGCACTAGAAAATATCTTGTTGTTACAATCTTTGTAAAAGGGTCTTTTGTAGCAGTAATTTTCCATATGATGAAGTTTGAATAGACTTTAAAAAAAACCCTCATTTGTCACCTTCGAATTTTTTTATATTTGGTTGGGCTTGAGGTATTCTAGAATCCTGTTTTTATTTAGCTGCCCGTTTTTGCCCGTTTAAAAAATATTCTTTTTTTTTCAGAAATATATCGTTTCAAGTATGCGGTACTATTTTTGCATTTGCACACTTATAACTCCTGAAACGTAAAAGATACGGAGCTAATACAAGGCAATTATGAAGGGCAAAAGGTTTTCTCCACTTTATTCTAAAAAGTCAAGGGCACATAATTTACCCTTTGAAAGTTATGGGGCATTTTCTGAAAAAGGAGCAAAAAAACGGATGTACAAATTTGGTGAAACACCCTGTATTTTTTTTTTTCAAGTTTGTATGACTTTTTGTAAGACCGATTTTGGTTTTTTAATCATATTTATCATTTTTCAAAATAACTGTCAATTATTTTTCATTTTTATAATTTTTGCCACTTTTTTGGAATTTGGGACCACTGTGCATCGTTGAGAAAGCAACACAAAAACTATAATTGGAAGTAGAAAAACTAAAATTTTAAAAATTATCAAAGCCCAATCATATTGTTTCTTTTTACAAAAAAAATATTTTTTACTTACCATAGTACTAATATAAAACTTCACCCCCCATTATTCAAAAAAAGAATTAAATAAATAAACTGCAAACAGATAAACAGAATGCAACGCAAAAGCGATTAAAAGTATCACAAATTTTTTTTAGAAAGAAAAAACCAGAATAAAAATAATGCAACCAAAAAAGAACATAGTTATTTCAATTTTTTCATATTTTATTTAAAAAGAATAATTTTTTTATATGTACATCACAGTTTTAATTTTTGAAAACATCTATTTCCCTAAAATAACCTAATTAATTATTATCAAAAAGACCTCTTCAACATCTATAACACCATAATCCACATTTTCACCAGTTGTGCAAAAGTAAATATTGAATGTTTTTCCCACAACATCTACCATCTTCATTTCATACAAACCACCATTTAATACATTTAAAGTCGCTTCTGACATCGTTGCGTATCTTTTAGACAAGACAACTATGTTTTCCACAAATATTTGTTGCCCATATTTAGTTGATATTTTACTGGCTGATGATATCCGATGTTCTACCCCAATAGCCAAATCTTTCAAGTTTGCAAATTTCTTCACTTGAATAGAATTTAGCTCCTCTGAAACCTTTTCATCGTTATTTCTAACTTTCTTGTTTTAGCTTCTTGTTGCAGAAGTTGATGGTAAATTTCTTTTCATCGAGCTCATTCTTAATTTTTTTTTTTATTTAGTTTAAATACCAACAATTTTATTAATTTTTTTTATATTTTATCAATTTTATTTATACTATTAATTTTATTGTTGTCACTCTCAAAACTTAATTTAGTTCAAACCAAACTTAATTTCAACAAAACTATCGACTAATGTTTTTTTCTAATTAATACTTGCTAGAAAATTTTGAATGCGATATTCATTAAACGGCTTTCTAATTTTTAATTTCCTATGCCATTCATACTACAACACATATGCAATATTTATCTAACCGCAAAAAAATTTGGAAAAAATATTTAATTTTAAATGTGTGTAAATTAATCTATGTAAATCTTAACCACAGTTTCCTTTGAAATGCATTCATAATATAATGTAAATTGAGAACATATAACATTTTAAAACAAAACTGTACAGCTTTCAGATATGACTGGAATTCAAACTTTATATCATCAACTGAAACATAGAATGATCTTTACTTGAATTCATCTCCAGCGATTATGATCATTGGTTGTATATTTGTTTTATTCTTAATACATATATGTAATTGTATTGCTTTCTCATGCTGGCAATGTAACAGTTGTATACTAAATTCTGTACAGCGTGCCTACACCAACAAATCCTTGTACCCTTTTGGTGGACGTAGGCATTGGTAAATTTCAAATGGCTAGTAAATTTTCTTTATTAGGACGAATACTTTACCTTTATACCTCTACTATTGACAATATAACCCGAATAATTGATTTCTTGGTGTAAAAGATTACACTTAATCAAATCGTATTTCAAGAGAGTGCTCACATAAAATTTTAACAACTACTTGAAGTATCTTGAGATGTTCTTTAACGGTTTTTGTAACCCTGGGTTAGGGTTACGAAAGATGTGTACTTTACAAACTCTGGCTCGATAGTTACGTTATGAAACCCACTACACAAATCTAGAGTTGAGAAATAAATTTTTTCACGTAACTTGTAAAGCATATCCTCTATCAAAGGAAGCGGGTAGTTATTTCGTCCAGTTAATTTTTTCGTTTCTCTTCAATCAACACACAAATCCAATTCACCATTCTTCTTTTTCACTAAAACGATAGGAGGAGCATTTGCTGAATTTCTTTTGCGAATAATGTGACAGTGCTATGAATAAATTTTGGGACAAACATAATTTTTAAAAATATTTGAGAAAAACAGGAAAATTTTTCGAACAAATTTATTTTTTATTAATAATAAATTATTTACATGTTATTCCTTAATAAAAATCAACAAAAAGACTGAATATTTAAACTTAAATTTCTTCCAAAATCCACCAAGTTATCAAGAAGCCATGAAATACCTGTGAAAAAGTTATGGGACATGTTATTAATTAATAACGGAATTTTATAATATTCACGTTACCTAATATTTGGTATGATATCCCTTTCTTTTATAAACCTCCGCAAGTCGTCTTGGCATTGATTCCACAAGGTTTTTAACAAAATCTTGTGGAATCTTTTCACATTCGTCTGCTATTGCATCTTGCAACTGCTTCTCTGTCTTAATCTGACATCTTTTTCTGAGCTTGTTTTCCAGAAAAGCCCAAAAATTTTCTATTGGGTTTATGTTAGAACTCTTTGGATGTGTTTCAATAACATGGGGACAATTAGCCATGAACGAACATTCCAAGCTTTATGCTTTGGGTCGTTATCTTGATAAAAATAAAAGTCATCAACAACATCCAACTTTTCAGCACTTTGAAGTAAATTTCTTTTTAAAATATTTAAATATCCATATTGGTCCATAATATTTTCTTTAAATTCCATGTTTCCCACTCCATTGTACCCCATTGCACCCCATAAAAGTACACTTTTACCACCATGTTTCACAGTTGGATTTATGTTTTTTAAATCTAATTCTCGTTTCTGTTGCCTCCATACTCTAGATTGTTTACCGTCACTTCGAAATATGTTAAACTTGCTTTCATCAATGAAAATAACCTTTTTCCAAAATTCAATACCTTTATTTTTTTAATTTTTGGCAAAATTGTATCTTTTGTTCTTATTAATTTTAGACAATAAAGGTTTGTTAAGAACAACACATGATTTGTACCCATTCTTTTTAAATGTTTTTCTTATTGTTGATGAATCTACAATAGTATTATTAAAATTTTTCAATTTTGATGCTAATTCACTGGATGTTTGAGCTGGATTTTGTTCAATTTCTCTTATTAAGAACTGTTCATCCGAATGAGTAATTTTTTTAGGTCTACTACAACGCTTTTTGTCTTCAATTTCACCGTTTATGAAAAACTTTTTGCATATATTATAAACAGTAGATTTATTTCCAATAGCACGAATTGTTAAACCTTTTTTACGATGGTATATTACTAATGACCTGATATTAATATCAGTTTCTTTACACTGTTTCACCATAATGATAAAATTTAATAAAAAAAATAAAATAAAACTAAATTTTAAAATTTTTATGAGTGCCAAGTCGACTTGCGGTGGTTTATAAAAGAAAGGGATATCATACCAAATATTAGGTAACGTGAATATTATAAAATTCCGTTATTAATTAATAACATGTCCCATAACTTTTTCACAGGTATTTCATGGCTTCTTGATAACTTGGTGGATTTTGGAAGAAATTTAAGTTTAAATATTCAGTCTTTTTGTTGATTTTTATTAAGGAATAACATGTAAATAATTTATTATTAATAAAAAATAAATTTGTTTATTTTTAAAAATTATGTTTGTCTCAAAATTTATTTACAGCACTGTACGTGTCTCTTTTCTCTGTTAATTTCTCTTTTTCTGTGGGTATTTCCGATGAACAAGGATATACATACATATGTATAGTATTAAAGGACAACCGTAAACCATATGACACACTTTAATTAATGACTACAGAGTTACAAAGTAAAAGACTGTTTTTCTATAAATCAAATGAATCTTTATTTTTCAAAATCAATTTCTTGAAATCTTATTTTATCTCCCACTTACTTTCTACTTTATCGTAAAATTAAGTTTTCATAATTTATTACTTGAATATATAGACTTTTTAACTCATAGTACGGAAGTAATTGCTTATTACCATTTATTATAACATTGCATATTTTTGTATGTTATTATTTAACAGATCTTAGTACAATTGTTTTTAAAAACAAATAACAGGTGTTGTTTATTTTTAAATGGTAAATTTCCGTATATACTATATTTGTTTAATAAGTAATGTTTTTTCGTAATGTAATAATTTAATAGATTTACCCCCTATTCTTGATAAGAGTCTCTTATTTCTCTTACTTCTCTAAACTTTTTATCATAAGAGATTTACCCCCCTATTCTACATAAGAGACTAAGAGCCTCTTAGCCTTTTATATGCAGTTAGCAGACATTTAGCAGAAATAGCTATGCTGCGTAAGAGGTAATAAATGTCAGCAATCAGTTGATCTCTTAAAGTTTGTGGTGAATTTAGTTTAGAGAATTTGGTATTCTGAATTAGAGGATAAGAGACGTTTCTAACCTCGAAAGTAGAGATGTCAAGGAGAATAAAAAAACATCGATTGTTTATAATCGATTATTGCTGATTTTAATAATCGATGCAATCGATTAATCGCATTTTTTGTCGATTAATCGACTAAACGCAGTATTAAATATGTGCCGTTTACATAACATTTACAAATTACAGTTTATTCAAACAGTTGTTTTTGAGCAATTTATGTACTTATATGTTTCTTTCAACATAATATGAAAAACAAAAAACAAAGTCAAGATTTATTTTGCTGTAAAAATAACTACGTATATTTCATAATCTACGTTTATTACAGTGCTTCTGAGAAACAAAAATATAACATTTCACGATATACAAATACAAAAGTAAAAACAAAACAAAATAAAAATCAATAAAACATAAATCAATTAAACTTAAAGAAAATTAACAAAAAAAAAATGAACCACAAAATTAAAATGCATAAAACTATGCATGATGCATGATGATTAGAAATCTAATAAAAGTCTTCTTTGTTTAAAGAATTTAGAAATAGTAGTTTTTGTAAATGTGTTGGTTTTAGCCTTGATCTTTTTTCAGTCAGAATATTCCCTGCTTTTGAAAAAAGTCTTTCACAGGGAACCGATGTAGCAGGAACTACCAAATACTTTTGCGAAATTTTTCTCAGTCTCGGAAATTTCAGCCCTTCATTCTTCCAGTAGAGTAATGGATCAATGCTCAAATCAGTGGGTTCATTTTTGTATATGTTCCACTCCGAATTTATATTCAAATTTTCATTCCTTAGTTTGTTTTGTTGCGTTTGTATGCTTTTTTGAAGATTCCAAATTGAGGAATTATTAGACTTTTCATCGATATCTGTAGCAATGTTTTCATGTAAAACAGTACATGTAGAGTTTGGAACTATACTTGACTGTTGTTTTCCCATTTCGTCTTTTATTATCGTAATTGCATTTGATACTATAAGTGCATTTTCAAAGCAATCAGTTTTGAATCGTGGATCTAGAATAGTCGATACACATAGTACTGGATTTTTTTCATACATTTCGAATCTTACTAACATTTCCTTTAATATATTATGTCGTAATTGAACAGCAAGAGGTGCTGTAGCTGGTACATTTATATTTAGTATGGTTTTCTTAAGCAAATTACAAATTGGAATGATTTTGCTTGAAGAAACATTTTTTTCTGAAGAAATCTCTGTTGTTACCTGTGAAAATGGTTTCAAAATCTTAACAAAAAACCGTAGTTCCACGAGATTCGATGCACTTATCATGTCTGGGCCGTTTGTTATAGAAAAAAGAATTGTGTTGATTCCATCTGAGAGTTCTAGGAATCGTTCGATCATGAAAAATGACGAATTCCATCTGGTAACGACGCTCTGTATTAATTTCTTATCAACTACATTTCGTAATTTGTTAGCAGCGTTAACACTCTGTTTGAAAAATTTTACAATCTTTTTAACATCATTTAAAAGATTGGAAATATCTTGATTTTTTTCTAGCTCGTTGTTTACAGCGAGGTTAAGGGAATGCGCAAAGCAACCAATATGCCAGTTCCTGCTAACAAAAGTCTCACATGCTTTTTTCATATTAGCAGCGTTGTCGGTAACTATGGATATGATTTTAGAAATATTTATTTCCCATTCATTCAGGATTGAAATAATCATCGATGCAATATTTTCTGATGTATGTGCGTCCAAAAGTTCTGTAGTTCCAATACATAAGGATTTTATTTCAAAATTGTCCATGTAGAGTGCATATAATCCTAAATAGCTTGTAGTAGTGTGCATGTGAGTCCATATATCTGTTGTAAGTACTATATGATCTACAGCTTTCAATTTGTTTCTAATAATTTTAAATAATACATTATATTTTTCCATCATACGAGTTTTTATGGTATTCCTTGAAGGAATTTTAAACTTTGGACAAATTTCCTTAAAAAGATTTTTGAAACCCTCAGACTCAACAAACAAATATGATAAATTTTCTTTGGCGATCATAAACAGGATCGCGTTCAGAACTTTGCTATATTTTTCTCCTCCATCTAAAATTGTTTATCAATAAAATTAAAGTAATTGATTCAATTAAAAACAAATGCACATACCTTCCGTGTAAGAACTTAGATTATTTATTGCTGTAGTAATTGTTAACTGTTGACTCTCTCCCACTTCTTTAATCTTTTTCACTGCGGGCTCATCAGGTTGAAAATAACTTTGAATACTTTTATTTTTCTAAAATAATGTTATATGCAATTATGCATTATTATTTTACATTTACTTAATCAACAATTGATTCATATAAAATAATAAAATTAATAAATACCTGCACAAGCACTCGTTGTTCTTGTTCCTCTTTTTCCTCATCATTATCTGCATCGGTTGACAGGTTTATTTTGTGTACTTTTTCAATATGGTTTCTTAGATTTGTTGTATTATTTTTAGTTTTAATGATTTTAAAACAAATCTTACATTCTCCTCCAAGAGGATGTTTTTTAAAATATTCCCAAACTTTTGACATGGTATTAGAATAGGTAGATGAACTGATGAATTAATTAATAATTAAGTATTTGAAATTTGAATGATTGGCGTCGCAGACCGGTAAACTGAAATTCCATGACTCCATCATCAGAAAGAAAACGAAAAGATAATAAAGATATGATATGATATTGACATTTGACAATGACAACCAGAAGCGCCACCCCAACTCAAAATGATTTTGGTAAAGATTTTACTTGAAAATGTAAGTAACTAAGTAGATTCACGCGAAAAGTAAGTAGGTAAATATGTACATCTAAGCAAAAATAAGTAAGAGATGTCAAAGAGTATAAAAAAACATCGATTGTTTATAATCGATTAATGCAGATTTAAACAATCGATGTAATCGAATAATAGATAATCAAATACAATCGAATTATAAATACAACGAACGACGATTAATCGAATGTTTTCAGATAATCGATTAATCGTTGACATGTCTACTCGAAAGTCTGCTAAGTTAGCAGGTCGTTGGCTAGGTCCTCTTATTTTGTTGTAATCGGGTGGAAGTGAAAGTTTTTAATTTAAAGTAAAAATATTATATACAAATTAATAAAAATAAAAATAATAATATAAAATAAAAATAGTAATAATAAAATAAAAATAGTAATATAAAATAAAAATAATATAAAAATAATAAAATAATAAATAAAATGGAAGAAATACTATTATTAATTTTAAACGAAGTAGCAAATAGGCTAGAAAGGAGGTAAGTAATAATGTTTTTTAATCTACAAAATAAAAACCAAATATGTACATATTTTTTATTATAGACATTCACAACAAATTCCATTAAGGAATCTGCGAGATGATGCCAAGCCATTTACAGTATCTCATGCTGCATTTGTCCGAAATTTTCGCATGCCTCAAAGCATAGCTTTAAAGTTGATTGATATGCTAAAAGTGTATGATAATTTGTAGTACTCCGCCATCCCATTTCACTTTAAGGTTCTGGCTGCATTAAACTTTTTTGCAACTGGCTCATATCAAAATCCAATTGGCCACCATAATAACATTAATATGAGTCAGTCTTCGATATCGCGAAGTATAGAATATATTTCAAATATGGTAAATCAATTTTTGAACACTTTTGTAAAATTTCCGACAAATGCAGCAGAGGAACAAGCAGTCAAGGATAATTTTTGTAACAAATATGGCATTGAACATACAATTGGTTGCATAGATTGCACACACATTGCCATCGTGTCACCTCCTGAATCAGATGATGTTCATCCACCACGTGTCTATCGCAACCCGAAAAGGTTTTATAGCCTTAATGTTGAGGCGGTATGAGTTTTCAAAACTTAAACCAAGATATCATTGTAATAATAAAATAATTCCAGATTTGTGATTCAAACTTATTGTTTTTGTATGTAAATGCTAGACATCCTGGATCATGTCATGATAGTGCCATATGGACGACGTCACCTATAAGGCCTCACATCCAACGAATACAAAGTCAAAGTGGATGCTGGATTCTGGGTGATTCTGGGTATCCACTTGAACCATGGCTAATGACTCCATACCTCAACCCTTCAGAAGAGTACGAAGAAAAGTTCAATGCTTTACATATAAGAACAAGAAATTGTATTGAACGAGCGTTTGGTGTACTTAAGTCAACGTTCCGCTGCTTGCTCAAGCATCGTACTCTTCATTATCATCCAACAAAAGCAAGCAAAATTATTAACTGTTGCTTTATATTATATAATTTTTTGCATAAGGAAGGACTTTTGTCAACTGAAGTGGAACTTGACGAGGATGAATCTGAAAACTATTTATTTGCAAGTAAATATTGGAAAATATATTTCAAATTTCCGAAAATTATTTAACATACTGCGTAATTTCTCATTATTAATATTTATTTATTTTTAGATGATGGAACTTCAAATCTTTTTCAAATGGCTACACGTATCCTAAATAATTACGCCGCTTGTTTAGAATAATCAAGTAAACGTTGTTTTTATGTATTACAAAAATTTGAATGATATTTTATACCTTATCAAGACAACAATAATAAATTATGCTTGTGAGGTCTTTTAAAAATCATATAAATGCCAAGGAGGCCTGTATTTGGTTGTAATTGAAGTGTTTATAAATTTTAGAAAAATAAGACAATAATTTGAAATGGAATAATAAATATAATAATAAAATAATTAAAAATTAAAAATTTTTTTTGCATTTTAAATATCTATCTTTATTTTTGTACTGCAATATATTATACATATATAAATACAATTACATATGTATAGATTTTCTCCTAATACGTATATCTACATGAACTTTTATTTTTGAGTGGAGTGGAGACAGGACATACGTTTAACGTTTGAAGAGGTAGGATAGGGTAGGATTCGTCGTAGCTTGAAAGGATCATGGTGAAATATTCAAAATAAAAATATTCTCAGATTTCGAATTTAATTTTTCATCTTATTCTTGAGTTTTGATTGGAAGATCATCTTCTTTGACTGAAAAACAAAAATGGTAAGGACAATAAAAATACCATAAAAATCATAGAAATATAAATTGTTTTTTTTATTATTCAAAAATTATATGCATAAAATAGAAAAAAATAAAAATAAAGTCATGTAACAAAAAAGGCCTCCTTGGCAAAAACATAAAAATATAATAATAAACTATAAAATAAAAATAAAGTCATGTAACAAAAAAGGCCTCCTTGGCAAAAACATAACAATATAATAATAAACTATAAAATAAAAATAAGTCATGAAACAAAAAAGGCCTCCTTGGCAAAAACATAAAAATATAATAATAAACTATAAAATAAAAATAAAACTTTCTAATTAAAATTTTTTAATTAACGCATCAGTAAGACTTTTTACTGAGTTTGCAATGATTTTTGCAGCTTCTAATTGCGAATTCCCCATATTCTCCACTGCTGAGGAAAGACGAGAAATAGATTCTTTTAATTCCTTATCTCTTTCTCGTCTTTCCTCTATAGATTTTTTCACCAGCTCCGTCAGTTCTTCAACTACTGTGAAGCAAAGCAAAATAATGAACATTTTTAAGTTTGTATAATAGTAATTTGCATTTCTTACAGTTTGGTTTTTTATTTGGTGTTGCTTGTGTTCGTGATGTCTTCTCTGTAGAAGGAATATCTATACTAGGAATTTCATCAGCAGGTGCAGATTGATTACTCACATTTGCACTCGGTGTTGAAATCCCTAGTACATGTATTTCTTTGTTACCTTCTACGGTAACATTTCCAAACACACAAAGAGCTCGCTCTTCCATTTTTTTCAGTTTTTTTATTGGTGGCTCGCCACCAGTTGCATTTGTCGACACCGTGAGCTGGCGTTTTTTCGACTTTAGCTGGTACTCCCAACTTTTCAGGTTCTAGAAAGTGATTATTACAAAACTGATCAAAATATATAAACTAATAATAAAAATCATACTTCTTGCCATTCCCTGGTGCTTCTTTTCGGCCCTTTGACACTATTGATGAGCGATGTTAGCTCTAATCAGCATTTGCTGTATTTTGGATGCATAACATCCAAAACCTCTTTATTTTTGGAAGCATACTCGATGTATGCCTCATGCTGCTCCTCTGTCGTTCGCGGTTTCCTCCTTTTTAACGGAGTCGACATAATTTCTATATAGGCGGTAATACAAAAATATTAATATTTAAATAAATACAGTTTTCATACTTCTGTATTCATTCGTATAAAATGTGCGTTTTCTACTTACCAGAATTTTCCATTATTATTTTTTTAAAACTAAAAAAATCACCCTTTTAAAAAATCAACTAAAAAAATATTAGTAAATTCAAAATTACACAAATGTCAAATGACAATCAGCTGATTTTGGTGAGTTTAAAATCTCTTAGCCTCTTACGCATGATTATCACCACACGTCTGCTATGTAGAATACCAATTTCTGTTAACAAATCTCTTATGATAAAAAGTTTAGAGAAGTAAGAGAAATAAGAGACTTTTATCTAGAATAGGGGGGTTATTCTATATAGCATATGTGTGGTGATAATAATGCGTGAGAGACTAATGCCCAGTTCCACAGTGGAAGGTTAAGCAGAGTTTAACTCTTAAACTAAGTTTAAGCACATTTTTCAGTTTCACAGTGCAGGCTTAACTGTTAAACTGAGTTTAACTGGAGTTTAACTTAAGCCGTCAGAATTGAGAGCTTAAGCTCTATTTAGGGTTTAAGTATAAGCAATATAAATTTCTTTTTTGCTCTGCAAATTTTTCGTTTTGACTTTTTTAAATATTATAATACCTTTTTTTAATATTATTTATTTTTTGAATAAAATTATTTTTCAATTTCTTCCTGTTTGTCTGTTTTTTTTTTTGATTCAATTATATGTTTATATTTTATATGTACCTACAATGTATGTACATACATATGTATATATTATATTTTATTATTTATATTATATACGTACATATATATACGTATATATAGTATACTTTTTTTTTGAATAATGAAAAAAATAATTTTAAAATTACTTAAAAACAAAAACAATAAAACAAAATAAACCTATATGTATGTAAGAAAAATATTATTTATATATATGTACATACTAGGGTTGCCAGATTTTTATAAATCTTTACGAGGACAAAAATAATATTATTTGGCTTAGCTTAGGATTGGATTTCATTAAAAGGATATTCTAAAAGTGTAAAGGATGAAGAACGAGATGACGTTAACATGAATTTAAAAAAAGTATTTGATTTTGCTCCAAGTTATTTATTATTGTAAAAAAAAATTATAATGGAAATATATTTCAGAAAAACATAACAAAAAAAAAATAACAAAAAACAAAAAAGGTTCAGTATGAATGACAAAAAATCGTCATTAATGTAAATAACAAAAAAGTATTTCAATTAACAAATTCTTATGATTATCCATAATTAACATTCGATATTTTTATTTTTTTAAAACATATTTTCCGTTGGATTTAGCGCATCGAATTAATTTTTTTTCATTTTTTACATAGTTGTAGAATTCTATACACTTCATTGTGTTATTGAAGGAAATAATTAGTTCAGCTTTAATAAGATCAGGAAGAGATTTGTTTCGTTCATCGCGCCATTTAATATTCATAACACTGAATACTCGTTCAACGTAAGCAGAACTACTAGGTATACTAAGAAAGAATGATATAAAGTTATATAAATTGGGATATTCTCCAGTTTTCAAAATTAAACGCCATTTTTCGCTGCACGAAAACAATTTAATCTTTTCATTTTCTTTATCTTTAATTTGTTTATAAACGTTTTTAACTATTGTTATTTCATTAAACAGTGAATCAATGTCGATTTTCGTCACATTACTTATTTCCATAGATTCAATCAATTCAAGAAAAATTTCAAAATCTGGAAAATCTTCTTCTAAACTAAATTTTTGAAGTTTTTCTAGCAAGGTAAAAGATATATTGTTTTCAATTCTTTCTTTTATATACGATAATGATATATCAATAAACTTATTAAACTCATTTTGAATATTACGCCCTTCGTTTTTGTCATGAATTTTTAATAACTTTTTTCTAACTTCATTTCATTTCTAACTAAATTCTGAGTTTTTCTCTCTTCCAGCTGTTCGATAAAGTAAGTTAAAATTTTATAAAGATCAAGAATAGTAGTATAACTTGATTCCATTCTTCTTGTGGTATTTTGAAAAATACCAGCAATATGTTGAATAAAGTAGAGATATAGCTCTATTTGCTCAGAAATTTTATTATCTTTAATGTTCAAAACAATTTCATATACTTTAGGTAATTTATTTGTTCTCGATAAATCTTCAAAATATTCTATTAATGCTGTCCAGGATTGCAAAATTCGGTCCACGCAAGGAAGAAGAGATAGCCATCTAGTAGGACAATGCTTAAGCAGTTCTTTATACTCTAGTTCACAAAAATTATGAAACTCAATTAGATTTTCTCTTCGTACAGCAGATTTGGCAAAAAAATGATATATTTTTAAGACAATATTTTCAATGTCTAAGCTGAGTTCATTTAATGCTCGTTTAAAAGAATTATGTATAATGTGAGCATAACAGTTTGCTTTAATAATGTTTTTGTTCAAAGACCTTAATTTTTGGTATACAGAATTTCTTACTCCAAAATTATAATTTGTATTATCTGCACTTAAACATGAAATTCTGTTTACATCTAATCCTAATTTTTCCAAAGAGTTTATTACTGCTTTGAATATACCAGCTGCTGTTTCATCATGGTTTTCCAGAAAATCTAATAGTTTGTGCTCTATACCATTTTCAATGGTAAAATATTGTACAACTATGGGAAAAAATTTTCTATTTTTGTGATTTGAGGCGTCAATTTGTAGTGCAAAACATATATTTCTTGAAATCATATTCCTAATAACGTCCTCAATTTCTTTTGGTGCAAGCACTTGAGTAACAATAGCTTCAGCTTTCGTTCTACCACACGACATTTTGTTTCCTATTTTTGAATCTGAATGAGTTGTTTTAATTAGTTTTATGGAACAATCTAATGAATTATAAGACTGGTTGTGTTTCAAACAATGGAAAATGTGTGTTAGTTCTGCTGCTGTAGTTAAGTCTTCTTCAACAGTATTTTTGGGGTTAAAAAACATTTCTACTCCTTTGCTGCACGCTGCAGCATTTTCCTTTTTTTTATGATTATTAGACGATTCGTGGTCAATCAAAGATCGAAATCCTTTATTAGTCACAGAAAATTCTACGCGACATAAAAAACAGTACGCCTTTTCATCTGAAATTTTTCTTACCCAGCTTTTAATCTTCAACCATTCATCATTGAATTTGGTGATTCTTTTGACTTTTTTCATTTTATTTAATTTTATATTTTCATATCCTAAAATTATAAAAATTAATAATTACACTAAATGGTTTTAAAATTAATAATAAACTAAACTTCCTTACAATTCCGTTTACGCTATCAAAATTAAATTAAACACACTTTCAAAATTAAGTACAAATGACATATTCGCTTCTTCTTCTTTCTTTGATAATTCCTACTATTATAATACATAACCTTAGGAAAGAAGACCATTTTTACTTTTTGTTTCATAACTTCACATTCAGAATGCACTTTTATTGCACTTTTATTTTTGGAATATTGTTTTATAAGTTATTATCCTCAGCTTAATTTTCAAGAGGATTTTTAAGCCTTCGAGAGGACAGAGGACATTATTCAAACAAAGAGGACAATCCTCGTCAAAGTAGGACGTCTGGCAACCCTAGTACATACATATATTTTTTTTTAGTTTGTTCACAGTATTTGAAAAAAAAAAACAACTTAAAATGTCACAATTGTCAATGCCATCTAGCGGCTAAACAATGACATTTACAAGTTCCATATGTTCCAACCTAAATGCATTCACAATGACAGGTTTAACTAAAGATAGTTAAGCTCAAAAAATAAATTGACTGAGAAACGAAAAAAAATTTAAGTGAAGCTTAAGCTATATTCTGGGTTTAACTTAAACTCTGCTTAAGCTTCCACTGTGGAACTGGGCATAAGAGTATTTGAATTCACCAAAGTCAGCTGATTATCATTTGACATTCGTTTGAATTTGAATTGAAGTGTCAGTTGTACAGAAAAGTGAAAATATATTAATTATATTATTAATAATAATAGAAAACACGCATATTTTATGTGAATTTATTTTTAAGGTGCCGTTTAAAGTTTATTAAAAACTTTTCAAAAACCAAGTGAAACCTTTTTGAATGCAGTAAAAACTGTTCTTCAGTATTATAATACAGAGTACCTATAATTAACTCAAAGTAAAATTTTTAAAATTAATAATATGTAGTAGTTCTTCCATTTTATTTATTATTTTATTATTTTTATATTATTTTTATTTTATATTACTATTTGTTAATAATTCACATAAAAACACCCTGCACCATATGTGCATATAATATCTAGAATAATGTAAATGCTAAGAAACGTATTAATTCAAGTCAGCACTTTTATCGGTCAAAAAACTTATAAAGAATTTAGTAATATACACATTATAAAGAACTATAATGAAATGTATTAATACGATTCAGCATATTTAAATTCATGAAAAATGTTATATTTTTATGTAAATGATTAATATATAAATAATTTAATGTACTTAAAAATTATTAGGCAATAACTTATATTATTGGTTAATAATTTGATTGATTCATCATTATACTACTAATTGTATTTTGATTGGCCAATAATACCAATAATATTAAGAAAATTTTTGTATAAAAGAAAATGATTTTTACAAATAAATTATCAGCTTTTATTCAACGACATTAAGCCTTTTTTATTCTTCTGGTGAGGCTGCCAGAAGCGTTGAATAAGTTACCCTTTTGAATTATACTAATCACTCAATCATAGTGTACAGATTTTGCATCTGGACAATAACACACAATCATCAGATTTTGTATCTGTATGATAAAGTACATTGGACAGATATTCAGCGTATCTTATAACATTGCATTATTCTGATACACAAGTTTTGTACTTGCGTATATACCTCATTAATAGGTTAACATTGGTGACCCCGACTTTTGAACATTTTTCATCATGAACATCGAAGAAATATTTACAAAGCAAGCAGAATTAGGACATGAAATTGAAAGATTGGTGAGAAATTTCAAGAAAGATTTTGTAACCAGAAAAACACCACAACATTTACAGAATAAGGCCAGTACTTTAGATGAACTATGGACCACATTTGATGACAATCATGAAAAGCTGCTAGCGGTAGTCGATGAAAATCAAACTCACGAGTATTTTACAAAGAGTTTCTATGAAGAAGTACTCGAAAGAAAACAAAATTTAGCACAATTAATAAAACAAGTGAAATAACAAATTCTGAGGATGAGTTAGAAAAGCTCATCAAAAAACAAAAAATATTAATGCGCACAATCACTCACTTTTTACAAGATATTGAAAATAAAATACAGCAAGAACTACCAACTTCTTACTATGAATATAAACACCATTTATTAGAACAATATGCAGTAGAAGTTAGAACAATTAATCAAAAAATTTGGGAAAAAACAGACAATCCATACGAGTATAATATAATTCTTGGGTGGTGTCATATAATGAACCTTTGATATAGTCTTCAGGATTCCTATCTTCGTTTTCATATATACGAAGATGATTGTCTTGAAATTTAGACCATGTTTGATTCGCGATATCTATATAGCCATAGATATGATGCTTAGTAATATCGGAATTTTTTAATTTTCCATAAGTACTCATAGATTTAGTTAATTGTTGTTGTAGTGCCGTTTGGCTCTTGATAAGCCTTGCGCAATCAATTTTACCCATCGTTTTATATCCGGCTCGAAGGACCAATGAAAATATTGCCAATCAAATAATGTTCAACAGAATCTCTTAGTTAATCAACAATATTGTACTAAATTTCAAAAGAATAAAACGATTGGGTTTTTGAAAGAAAACGCAAAGTTTATCACTAAAAATATTTATTTATTAATTCAAAAATTTTAAACTAATAATACTTAGACCAAAAAATAAGGCAACTAAAAAATCAAACAATTAAAGTAAATCAAAAAATAAAGCAAACTAAAAATTAAATAATTCAAATAAATTTTTAAATTAATGATAATTTATAATAAATCATAAAATAAAACAAGCTACTTAAATCAAAAAATAAAGCAATTCAAAAAATTAAATCAAAATTAAATAAAGCAAGCAAATCAAAATGAAGCAACTAAAATGTGTTGACTTTCATTCACGCGATGAATTAGAAGTGATTTTTTAAAAATAAATGATGATCAAATTTGATGAACAATTGGATTTATGATGAAGAATATTCCTGTAAAGATTGAAATATTATTAGTTATACGATAGTAGTGCTGAAACTATATCATCCCAAGTTTACATGTAATTATTATTCGGAATTTTAAGTATCATTTAACAGAGGTTAAGTAAACTTTAATTTGTAGCAAATTGTACCTTTACAATGGCTGAATTTTATCAAGAAATGTTTAAACTAGCTATGTTAATAAAAATGAAGCGAAACAAGTGAGCTTAATCAATTGAAGTGAAATGAAACAACTGAGATTAATCAATATAAGTGAAGTTAAACAATTAAATTTACAATTTACAACAATGTTGCAATCACGTTGAATATTAAATGGGAATTGACTTAATAAATTGAGGTTAAACTTAAATGATTAAGTTTGAACTAAATTGACTTTAAATTTGAATAAATTGAAGTTAAATAATTTTATTTGAAATAAAATGAACTCTTTAAATTTAAAGAAAAATGAATGTGGTTAAAAAGGAAAAAAAAATGACTTTAGAAATTTGAAGTTACTAAAATTTCCAAGTTTTGTGGTTAAGACCGAAAACAATTGTCAGAATAATATGTTAGAGTTCTGTTTTATGGTCAATGCCTATTAAAACAGAAATTGCCAAGAAAATTCACTAAAATTTCCTATCTTATGGTCAATACCCAGTAAGATGGAAATTATCAAGACAATTCCCTAACAATTTTCTATCTTATATTATTTTAAAATTTGTATTGGAAATTTAGATATATGTTAGTATTAATAGTTTTATTGTTAATATTTTCCCTTTTTTATTATCTTTAATTTTGTGAAGATTGGGTTAATGGTAAATTATGGAGATAAATTGTGTGTAATGGAAGTGGGATCTATGGTGGATAGTGGAACTAAATTAGTGACATGTTGAAGTTTTCAAAAACACACGAAAAACACCCACGATGTTTATTTTAGCAAGTGCGGTAGTTTTTCAATTTCTTCAGTGATTTTTTTGAATCGGTTTTTTTTTTTTGTCACAATTTGAAAATACTGTGAGTTATTTAATGCTCAAAAGAGTCCTTTAAATAACTGACTATAAAATATTTTAGATAAACAAAAATATGCGAAAAAAAGGATCAGGTTTTTAAAAGAAAACACAAAGCTTAAAATTCAATAATAAAAATTTTTTTTTTATTTCAATTTATTTCTTCAACAACTTACAACTCACTTTTCAAGGTTAAAATTTAAATTTAAAAAAATATTAAACAAAATTACAAAATTATATAAAAATGAAAAATTATTAATTCAAGCAAATTAAAACTCAAAAAATAAATTTGAAAACAAAATTATAAAATTTAAAAAAAAAATGAATTTGAAAACAAAATTATGACTATATAAAAAAATGAAAAAAAAATTATTAATTCAAAAAATAAATTTGAAAACAAAATTTTAAACTTATAAAAATGAAAAATTATTAGTTCAAGAAAGAAAAATAAATTTAAAAACAAAATTATGACTTTATAAAAAAATGAAATAATTATTAATTCAAGAAAATCAAAGGTCAAAAAATAATTAAACCAAAATTCAAAGAAATAAGTGTTTTTTAAAAAAGGTTATTAAACTTGATCCGATGACTGGATAATTCTGTTAATTTACTCCTGAAAGAAAAAGTTTCAAAAAGTATTGAAATACGATTTAATACAATTTCGATTAAAGGTTCGTTTTATACGATACATTTAACGAAAAATAGTTTCAATTTTAGTTTGATTCACTGACACTTGTTAAAAAAGGATTTCCGAGACTGATATATGATAATGTTATTTAAGGTACTAAGGCTGTGTGTGCTTCGGTGTAAATTTGATAGTGTAAAGACCTATTGTCTTAATTAAAAAAATAAAGTTAAAATAATAATCCGAAAGGGAGATTTAAATAGAATCGTATTTATTATCAAATCTAACACGTTTTTATAATAATACTGCGATACCGCTCAAGTACGTCAGTTCACTTCTGCTTACAAGATCCAACTGCTGATAATGAATATGGCGTCTCCTTCATTGTTGTGTTACCGACACGGTTTTTATTTCCACAGCTGTTTAGCCGCGGCGTCTGTGACAGCTTCGGCCATACCTGATGTAGATCCGTCCCGGATCGAATTATGAATACGGTTGATTCTTGAGGTTCGGTGTCGTTATTTTCTTCATCCTCATCATTATACGAATCAATTTCGGGTGATAACAAACACCATGGTTTTAACTTCTCAGCTGCATAGATTGAAGTGAATCGTTTCCGACGTCGCTGCTGATCTTCTATGTCCTCGATTACGTAACGGTCAAAATCTAAGACTTTCTTTACTATATATGGTCCTCTGTACTTTGGCTCTAACTTTCGAGGTTCTCCTGTTGCGTAAGGAATATTCTCTATTACTACTAAATCACCTTCGCAGTATTTACGTGGTTTTCTATGTTTGTTGTCAAATCGATTTTTCCATTTAAGTTTTTCTTCGGTAATCCTTTTCATAGCTTGTTTTCGTTTCTCAGTAATATCTAGTTGCTGAGTATTACTAAAATCGTCGTCCATAAATACTTGTATGGTTTTATTCGTTGTTACGTCACGCATTTTAAAATCAAATACAATTTCGTTTGGACAAAAACCAATACTATCGTTACGTTGTGAATTAATAGTCCATTGCAACTCGTTCAAATTCTGATCCCATTTAGTTGTCTGATCAGAAACAGTACCTTTAATTATGTTGACTATCGATTGATTCAATCTTTCGGCTTGTCCATTTGCACGAGGAGTTCGGGTAGCTACCTTGATATGCTGTATATCGTATCGTTGACAATATTCATCGAACATCTTCGAGGTAAATGCGGTTCCTCTGTCGGTTATTACTGATTTTGGTACACCGAAGTATGATGTTAACTCATTAAGTACTTGTAAAACTGGTTGGGTTGAGGTATTACGTACTGCTTTTACAATGACATATTTACTAAATGCGTCCACTATGACTAAGACGTGCATATTTCCTTTTCGACTACGTGGGAAGGGACCTAAGTGATCTAAATGTAGGATACGGAAAGGAATAGGGATAACTTCTTTTATGTGCATTTGTCCTTCAGTTTTACCTCCAGGTCTTTTATTGTAACAACATTCAACACAGGATGCCAAATATTGTTTGACGTGTTTTCGCATCCGAGGAAAATAATAAGTTTTACAAATTCTCTGCAATGTTTTCTCCAGACCAAAATGTCCTGAATCATCATGACAAGCTTTCATAATGCGCCATCGAACACCTTTTGGTACAACTAATTTCAAATCTGTACCATTCCGACGAAATAAACGACCTCCTTTTAGAGTATAATCAGATGTTAATTGCTTCAGTTGGTCCGATTTCAGTTCACCCTTAATTATTTTCATGATATTTTGCAATGTTTCATCCTGCATTTGCATTGTTGCTAACCAATCTTCCTTGTCTAATTCTATTTTCATTATATTATCTGCTACACTCGTTGCTTCAGTTTGTTGAAAGCATGGCGATCTACTTAATGCATCTACATGTTTCATTTTAGTCGCAGGTCGATTTGTTATGGTATAATCATACTCTTGTAACCGAAGAAACCATCGAGCTACACGTGGAATTAGTGGTTTTGTTACCTTGGTTGTACTTACAGCTGCGCAGTCTGTTACTACACAAAACTTTTTCCCATACAAATACATTCTAAATCGTTCAACAGCTTCTACCATTGCGAGGACTTCTAGTTCATAACTATGATAAGTTTTTTCTGTACTATTACATTGACGGCTATAATATGCTACAGGTTTCCATACATTGTTGTCGTCATCTTGAAGTAACATCCCTGCAAGTCCGATTGAGCTCGCATCAGTGTGTATTTGATGATTACGATTTGGATCATATAGCCGTAAAATAGGATCTGAGCATAATTTAGTTTTGAGTTCGTTAAAAGCAGCTTCGTGAAGATCATTCCAGGAAAATTCTTCGTTCTTTCTTGTAAGTTTCGTTAGAGGTGACGCTATTACTGCAAAGTTTTCTATAAATTTCCGGAAAAAACTACATAAACCAACAAATTGTCTGATGTTAGTTACGTTTTGCGGCCGAGGAAATTCTTTTATCGCTTTAATCTTTTCTTCACTGGGTTGAATTCCATTTCTTGTTACCCTGTGACCTAAAAATAAAAGTTCCTTTTCTAAAAATTTACATTTATCGAGTCTCAAAGTTAAGCCAGCATCATGTAGTATCTTTAAAAACTTTTCCAAAGACTTCAATCCTTGTTCAATTGCTTTGCTTGGAATTATAACGTCATCCAAGTATGCTAAAGCTTCACCAGGTGCCATTTGTTTTATTAATTTATTGATCGTCTCTTGGAAAACACTCGGTGCATTTACCAATCCGAATGGCATGCAATTGTATTCAAAATGACCATCATGCGTACTGAATGCTGTAAACTTTTTCGACTGTTCATTTAATTGTATTTGGTAATAACCAGCCATTAGGTCGAGTGATGTAAAATACTCGTTGCCACTCAACAAAGATAGTTGGTCTTCAACATTAGGCATCGGGTAGTTTTTCTTGACGGTTACACTGTTCAACATTCGATAGTCGATACAGAGTCTGTCTTCGCCATTCTTTTTCTTTACGAGCACAATTGGTGCTGAGTATGGCGATTCACTATGTCGAATGATACCATTTATTAAAAGTTCATTTATAATTTTCGTAACTATTTCACGCTTAGCAAATGGGATTCTATATGGTTGTCTAGAAATTGGAGATTCTGTCATGAGCGTTATTTGCATTTCAGTTTTATTACATTTTCCTAGTTGTGAAATATCTTTAGCAAAACAATTCGAATTTAAATTGACGATTTGTAATACCATTTCTTTCTCTTCGTCTTTTAATTCGTTATTCATTTTGACTGTTGTACTTTCGATTCTTAACATACCTTCTTCGATGATAAGTCGATTTTCATTTTGACATAAAAAGTCACATCCTAATAAAATCTCTTCCGGTATCATTGTGTCATCTACAATATAAAATATAGCAATGAACTTACGATTATCTATTTCAAAATTGAGTTTGATTTTATTGCGACAAACAAAACTACCACCTCCAAATCCTTTTAATACAACGTCATTACATTTACTAATTTTTCCCAAACGAGAAGCTAATGATTTTGCAATTAGTGAACGATCACTACCGATATCAACAAAAGCATTATATTTCTTTCCGTTTATTTTTAATTCTTTTGTAATCGTTTTACCTGGTTTCGATTCGATTTTAAAATTTCTATTCGTTGTTTTATTAACATCACGTGTTTTTACTTCTTTATGTAAATTTAAACAATTACTAACGTCATGACCACTTTTAAGACAATTTGTACATCGTAATCGTCTTTGCGGTTTCGGACATTTAATCGAAATGTGGCCTAATTCATAGCAATTGTAACACTTTACACTCGATTGTTTTACTTTATTCATTTTCGGCTCGTTTATTTCCGTTTTTCTTTTTAACATTGAAATGTTTTGAGAATCTTGATTTCTCACGATATTTTCTCTGTAGCGCTTTATCGTCATTAGAAATTCACTTGTGTTTTCAAAATTTATCGTTGCAATAGCATTTTGTAACGGAGTGTTGTTCAGTCCCATACGAATATATTTAATAATTGCGGAAGCTGATAGATTGTATCGTACGCCTTTAGTACACATTTTAAAATAGTAATCTTCTTCGTTTTCATCCTTCAATCTTGTTGTTCGTGACATATCTAAATGAATATCGGCTTCATTTTGTATGTAGGAGAAGGTTTTTATGAACTCTTCACAAAAAAATGACCAATTTAACCAAACTTCTGTTCTATTGTCGTTCCATATTTTAGCTGGTCCTTTTAGTTTTGCTTGGACTGCCAATAATAAAAATTGTTCATTCCATTTATATCTGTTATATAAAGAATTAATTCTATTTATAAATTGTATGGCATTCAACGATAGGTCTGAATTAGGATTGAAATCCGGTAGAATGTCTATAATATTGCGAACGTGATTTTCTGTGAAGTGCATGTTGTAAGGATGATTACCATGTGCAACATTAAAAAAAGTGTCTCTATCAGAGAAGTAATCCATTTTAGGAACATTATTTTCGTTACAGCGAAAGTTATTTGTAGTATTAAAATATCCATTTTTGTTTCCATAATGTGAATTACCTACATAAAATGACGTTTGTGGTATATTGACATTTGAATGTGTTGCTGATGTAACATTTTCATTGCCACTAGTAGCTGTGTATACTGCATTACCGATTGGCATATATAAATTTCTCTGCATATTTGCGTTCTGTGAACACATGTGATTATAGTTTGATGAAAATGACGAACAAACAGTTGACGGAGCTGTTGTAAAAACGTTTTGGCTGTTACGCCCTGTATTACCAGCTGGTGTATGATGATAAGATGTATCTACGGTGTTTGTATTTAAATATTGTGTTGACGTGCAATACGGAGAAACATTGTTATCTATCATCGTAACAAGAGGTACTACATTATCGACGTTATTGACAGTTGTAGAAACTGAATGTGGGAATTGGAAATTAAGTGAGTTGTAGGACGTAGTCGAATTAGCTGAAAGAAAAGACGCAGTAGTATTTGTACTTAATGAAGAATCTGATGTTGTTTCGTTCTGACTCGTTACGTTTTGAATATGATTCATATTCACGGCGTCATTAGCATCAGTTCTTTGTTCTCTGAATAATAACGAATTTTTACTCACCTCAACCAGTTTACTTATCTGTTTTGTTAATTCATCGATTTTACTACTTAAATTTTCAGGCTCCTCGCTGTCCATGATGTCTTCTTCTGCAGATTGACTCTCCTCTACAATTCCATCACCAAGCGATGTTAATAATCTTTCTATTAATTCGGCTTTTTTTCCGATTGTCGAAACTCCACGTTTTAAGAGCTCATTCCGTAACTCTTCACACGATAACTTTTTTATAGCGGCACGATTCATATTTAACTTATTTATCACGAATGAAAATAGTTTACTCCACACCTGAACTGTAAAGACCTATTGTCTTAATTAAAAAAATAAAGTTAAAATAATAATCCGAAAGGGAGATTTAAATAGAATCGTATTTATTATCAAATCTAACACGTTTTTATAATAATACTGCGATACCGCTCAAGTACGTCAGTTCACTTCTGCTTACAAGATCCAACTGCTGATAATGAATATGGCGTCTCCTTCATTGTTGTGTTACCGACACGGTTTTTATTTCCACAGCTGTTTAGCCGCGGCGTCTGTGACAGCTTCGGCCATACCTGATGTAGATCCGTCCCGGATCGAATTATGAATACGGTTGATTCTTGAGGTTCGGTGTCGTTATTTTCTTCATCCTCATCATTATACGAATCAATTTCGGGTGATAACAAACACCATGGTTTTAACTTCTCAGCTGCATAGATTGAAGTGAATCGTTTCCGACGTCGCTGCTGATCTTCTATGTCCTCGATTACGTAACGGTCAAAATCTAAGACTTTCTTTACTATATATGGTCCTCTGTACTTTGGCTCTAACTTTCGAGGTTCTCCTGTTGCGTAAGGAATATTCTCTATTACTACTAAATCACCTTCGCAGTATTTACGTGGTTTTCTATGTTTGTTGTCAAATCGATTTTTCCATTTAAGTTTTTCTTCGGTAATCCTTTTCATAGCTTGTTTTCGTTTCTCAGTAATATCTAGTTGCTGAGTATTACTAAAATCGTCGTCCATAAATACTTGTATGGTTTTATTCGTTGTTACGTCACGCATTTTAAAATCAAATACAATTTCGTTTGGACAAAAACCAATAGTATCGTTACGTTGTGAATTAATAGTCCATTGCAACTCGTTCAAATTCTGATCCCATTTAGTTGTCTGATCAGAAACAGTACCTTTAATTATGTTGACTATCGATTGATTCAATCTTTCGGCTTGTCCATTTGCACGAGGAGTTCGGGTAGCTACCTTGATATGCTGTATATCGTATCGTTGACAATATTCATCGAACATCTTCGAGGTAAATGCGGTTCCTCTGTCGGTTATTACTGATTTTGGTACACCGAAAGCCTATTGATTTATTGTTTCAAAAAATGGCCAGTCTTAAGCTTCTTCACTAGCTTCTTCTCCAGCACCTCCTGATCTGTACCTGGTTAAATGTTCATATTTCTTGATTATATTGTTCCACAGAAATCTGCAACTCTTGAAATCTTTGTTTTTCAATTGCAAACAAAGTTCTCCCGATATTCTTCTGCAAAACAAAAACATGCCGTAAAAATATTTTAATTTTTATTTAATTTTAAAATAAAAGTTTGTGTGTTTCAACTTAGTATGCATGTTAATATATGGTCCTATTGAGAAAAAGTTTGTAAATTTGAACTTGAGAATAGAAATATCATAACTATTTTGAAGCATCATATTATTTTCAAGTTAAAACTTACAAACTTTTGTTTTAATAGAGCCAAATATATATTTAACATGCATACAATAATTAAATATTAAATAAATGAACAGAAACTTATTTCCACGCTTCATTTGTATTAGCATTTTTATTAGTGAACAAATTATCTACCTCAATCCTTTTTTTAATTAGATCACATTTTTCTGTGTATGTCCCTGTAAAAGAGGGAAAAATTTTTTATTAATTAATAATAAAATATTTTATTTTATGAAAATTTTTTAATCATAGTATTTTACATAAAAATACTTACACGTTGTATAATTTTTCTTCACACGCTTTGGTTGCGGTTCCATAATAAATTTTTTTTAAATAAATTTTTTTAAATAAATTTTACACACAAAACTTTGAAATAAACTTCACTCTTAAAAATTTTTATTTGAAATAAAATCCGTTTCGATATTTTGACTTAACATTTATTTTACTACTCAAGTGTCAAAATTTATACAATTAAATTCACCACGTTTTTTGCCAAAATTTACTTTGTAGTAAAAATTTCATCCATTCCACACAGGCTCTAAATTATTCTTTGTCGGTAATTTAAATATGACTACTTTAAGCTTGACAAGTGAGCCAACCTCAATGTAAGTGATAACTGAGATTTTTTTACTAAGTCAAAACTGACAGTAACTTATCACTTTGGCAAACATTTTTCAGAAAATTCTGAGCTTCAGATTTCATGATTCCCTTATAATAATTTTAACACAATTGATAAAAATGATATCTGCAAGGCCAGTAATCAAAACAGTATCCAAGATGTAAAGAAATATTGTAAAGATTGTATCATAAATGTAATGCAGTTGCAAAAAAAAAAAATAAAATAATAAAATTATTAATGAAAATATTTTTTTCTTATTTATTGTTTTACTTACATATTTTAATTTTATTCTAATTTTAAACTACCTAAATATTTTTAAACTTAATTTAAATAACTTATATCTATTTAATTTCTATTTACTTATATTTATTATTTTTTTAAAATTTCTATTTCTAATTTAAATTTTTCTTTTTTTAATTCACCTTCTTGCATTATTTTCATTTTTAAATCATGTTCTTCTTTCAAACACTTCATTTCTATATTGTGTCTTTCTTCTGCTCGCTGATTTTCTGCTTTTACAAATTAAATTTTTTCTTCAGCAAGCTGCTGCCACTCCGAAGAACATGCGTTTTTCGCCTTCGGTTTTTTTCTTCTTGGTATGTTTATTGCTGCTGTTGTATTTGCTGTTTCTGTAATTTGAGAAATTATGTATTATTTATTGTTAAAGACCAAATACTAATCTCTTACCATTGTCTTGGGATTTTTCATCTATTTCCAAAAACAAAGCATTTTCTGCTGCAGCCTTAGATGTGCTAGACTCAGGCTCTTCTGCATCTGCAATATAGAAATAGAAATTTGTGAACTTTGCCAAAATATTGAAAATACAATTTTTATTTACTTACCTAAACATACAGTATCTGAATCAAATAAAGACGTAAGCCCAGTTAATCTATCCGTTAGAAGCTCGTGCACAATATTATCCACATTTGTGATTTCTATTGGCTTTGCTGTTCCACCACCAGTAGCATAAATTTGCCGTCTTTCTCCCGCAAATTTCCTCTTGGAGGTTTTTTTGATGTTCTCATATTTTTTTCTTAACGTTTGCATATCTCTGTATATGCCGGCACTGTCTTGGTTGAACTCATCAGCAATTTTTCTCCATGTTTTTAGTTTTTCTGATAAAAACACAACGTCACTTTTTTTATTTTCAATAATGTTTTTATTTTTTCCCACTAAATTTGAAAGTTTGTTTACTTCTTCCGAAGTAAAATTAGCACTCCTTTATTCTTTATTCAAATATCCTCAACTTACTTAAACCATATACTAATAAAATAATATTAGCTGCGTTCCAATCACACGATTTATCTGATAATTATCACTTCGGTTCTGATTTAAAATAAGCGAAGCTTCAAATCGTCCAAGCTGATAATAAACTGAAAAATTTGGATGAATGGAACGGCAAAAATATCAGTTAACTGATTTTTGACTGTCAGTTGAAGTTTCGAGTTGTTATACATAAGCATTTGAATTTTCGTGAAAAACTTAATAAAATCTAGTGAAAAAAATAATGGATGAAACAGCTATAGTAAGTAAAAAAGCCAAATCTTTATTTATATATTTTTGTTCAGAAGATAAATAATGTATTTTTATTTAGGAATTATTAATTATGTCTGATTTTGATTCACACACATCTAAAAATTCTTTTTCTTCATCTACTACCGATTCAGAAAAAGAAAAGGTAAAACGAGTAACAATAAAAAATTATGTTGAAGATGTTGTGGCGAAATACTCGGATGTTGAGTTTAAAAATCATTTTCGACTCAATCGACAAACTGTTTTATTTCTTATTCGTAAGTAGTAATTGTACATTTATGTGTTATACAATTTTAAAATTATATACTTCAATGTTTTCATATTTTGCTTTCTTTAGAATTGATTCGTGGAAAATATTCGGAGAAATCGCATGGAGGTGTAGAGGAAGTGCCTATTACTAAAGCGGTTTTAATGACGGTGTGGTATTTGTCGAACACTGAAAGTTTTCGACAATTAGCGGATCGATTTGATGTCAGCAAGTCTTCCGCACATAGAGTTATCTACAGAATGATTGATTGCCTTTGTAATATCTCCACACAACTTATTTCTTGGCCAGATGAAAATGAAGTACGAAAAAACGTGGAATCTTTTGCGAAGAAAGGAATGAACCATGTAGTGGGAGCGATTGATTGTACTCATATTGAAATTTGAAGACCTTCAGAAAATCAACAAGAATACTATAACAGAAAAGGCTACCACAGCATAAATTTGCAAGGTGTTGTTGATAGAAAAAAAATATTCATTGACATCTTTATAGGTGAACCTGGATCACAACATGACGCACGTGTTCTAAGGAAGTCGGATTTGTACAACCATATTCAAAGTTCATCTTCAGCTTTAAGAGGATCAGTTTTATTGGGTGATTCTGCATATCCTGAATTGGACTGGATAATTCCACCTTTCAAAGACAACGGTCACTTAACAAATGAGCAAATTAAATTTAATCAAATTCACTCATCAATAAGAATTGTTGTAGAACATGCGTTTGGTCTACTGAAGAACAGATTCAGAAGGATAAGAAAATTCGAAAATATTAATTTAAATTTTATTAAGAAAGCCGCAATAGTCTGTGTAATGCTGCACAATATATGTATAAATCAAGGAGATAACTTACAATCTGATGTGTCAGAACATAACATTCCTGAACCCGAAGAAGAACAATTAGAACCTTTTGATTCTGGATCTACCAACATTTCAAAAAGACAAAGAATGTTCAATGATATGTTCCCTGATTATTCTGAATAAATTATAAATTTCAAATAAAATATGTATTGTTAACCTTTTGAAATGAGTTTTTTGTAATAAAACAAGCTGATTCTTAGAAAATGCAATTTTTTATATTTTATTAAGTCTTTTACAAGGAGTTCTTTTTTATTTTTAACTCTGATAAAAAAAATTACAAAACTAAAAAACAAAAAATAACAAAACTAAAAAATAACAAAACTAAAAAATAACAAAACTAAAAAAAAAACACTTCATGTGATTGTAAATATAAATAGGTAAAAAAATATATACAGATGTAAGTGTTAAACATTATCATTTTTTTTCATGTTTATTAAGTCTTTAAGCAGTTTAAGTTTTTCATCGCTGGATTTAGATTTTTCTTCATAATATTTCTTTCTTCTTTCATTTTCCTCTAACAAAAATTGTTTTTTCGCAATGTAATATTCTTCTTTGGCAGTCTTACGTTTTTGCCTATTTTTCTTTGAAGTTTCAGAATTTTCTTTATCAGCGTCACTTTCGCATTCATTTTCAGTATCTGCATTTGAATTTAACGATTCTAGTGTATTTACAAGACCGACGCTAACACCTGATTTGCAGTGAATGACATTTTGGCCTAAAATTTCATCCATCTTTTCAAAATACTTGAATTTTATTACTCCTCTGCCAGTCTTTGTACTATTGACTTTAATTGCACGATATGTACGTAAAAGATTGGCCCATTTTCTTGACACTTGCTGACTTGTTTTCTGAAATTTTTTTAATATACTTTCAATATCACATACAAATGTATATATACACTTTTTACCTGTACATCTTCACTGTTTAGGTGGGTTGTTATAACATCCCAACATGTTTTCATGTTTTTTGTTGAAAAAATATCTTTATATGTGCCGTAAGTTTCGATGAGACGCACAGTTTCATAATCAGTCCAAAAACTGTCACGATCTAAAATAAATTTATATAAGGCATTTATTAAGTTTCTAAAGAACACATAAAAAATAATTAACCACTTAATTTAAATTAAATGAATATACTTACTTGAAACTACTTCTACTTCATATTCCATCTTAACAATTTTGAAGTCATAAACAAAAAAATATAAATTGTCAACTTTTGAAACTTGTCTTCTTCGTTTTTGATTAGTTCCACACACTAAGTGAACCAAAAAAATTGTTATCACTTTGTTCACTTTAAGATTAGTTTATAGCTAGAGACATCTATTGAAAAAAATGGGAAACTAAGGTGAGTGGAACAAATGTAGAACAAATGTGGAACTGTGGAAGTGATAATTATCAGATAAATCATGTGATTGGAACCAAAAAGCATCAATTTATACAATAGAGGATTAATCTCAAGCTCTTTCAAAAATCAAGAACATGCAAACATACATAAATATTTTGCTTCGAAAAATTTTTAAATATAGCTTTTGAAACATTCGAACTCAATTTAAATATTTTCCGTTTTTATTTGAATTTTCTACTATAAATCAGCTGTTTTGTTTATTTTCGAAGTAGACTATAAGAATAATAAAAATTATAAATGCATAGCGATTATTTGAAGAAAGACAAAGACGGAAGATCAATATGAATTATAATTGTATGAATGTTTTTTTTTTTTTTGTAATGATGAATTATTTTTGTTTAGTTTTTTTTTTTTTTCAAATATTTTATCAATTTATTTAAAATAATTACATATATGAAAAATAAAAATTATTTGAGGATCGCCTAGAAAATTTTTTTTAGAAAACTAAAATATTTAATATTATAAGCGTTTTTTTCATACAACAATTAATTTTCCCCATAGTTTTTGTTTACTAATTATGAATAGGGGAAAATACCCAGTAACGAGCACCCTTAAAAAAAATTTTGGACTTTTTCCTTATACCACGGTTAAAGTATTTGATAAATAATTCCAACCAAGAGTAAAATAAATTTTCTGAAGGGTCTAGATTTGCAATTTAACGCAAAAAATATGTTTTTATTTCAGTAAAATTATTAAAATTATGAAAAAAATCAAAATTCGTGAAGACCAGTAACGAGCCCCCTTTTCGCCAGTAACGAGCCCATGAAAAGAGCTAGTAACGAGCAGTGCCAAAAATAAAATATTTTAATAATAAAAGTGTTATAAAGTGCTAGAAATTAAGTTTTAACTAATTTAAAATGTAATTTCAAAAAAATTAGCTATTTATCGCTTTTTTTTAGTAAAATATAAAGGAAATAAATATTCATCTCCTTAACGAAAACGTAATATTCATCTCCTTAACGAAAATGTTAAGAAAAATGCCATTTTGAGTAGCACTTTATATTTATTAGAATTATATTTAAAATAAGAGTTTGTAATGATAAACCATCCACGCATTGCAAGGATAATATATTTTTCTAAGTAGATATATAGCAAATATTCACCTGTATTTTTATAAAAATATCTTAGTTATAGAATAAAATAAAGCCAAGGGCTCGTTACTGCCGGAGTGCTCGTTACTGGGTATTCTACCCTAGTTCTTTTTAAATTGTATTTTTCTTAAAAATTTCATTTCTATTGTTTTTTTTTTTTTGAATACACTAATGCACATCAGCTGACTTTGGTTTATTTTCGAAGTAGATAACAAAAGTAGGAAGGATTAAGAAAATACGCAAAAAGAATAATACAAATTATAAACGCATATCGATCATTTGAAGATAGACAAAGACAGAAGATCAATATGAATTATAATTGTATAAATGTTTTTTGAAATAATGTTTTTTCTTTTTTTTTTAATTTTTTTTTTTTACTTTAATTTTACTTAAATATAGATACAGTATAAGCTCAGTAATTTGAACCTCTTTATTTTCAACGCCTAAATTTTTAAAATTAGCTAATAATGTTATGTAATTTTGTAAAGGGGTTTTTCTGATTTATACTTTTCGAAATAGGATGAAATAAAAACAAGTTAAATATGTACATATTACCTAATTTAAAATTCACTTTATAATCGTCATATTCAATTTTGTAATTATTTTTTTAAAAATACAAATGAATTTATTACAACACTATTTGGTATTTTTGTTTAAAATAGTGTTGAAAGTGTAAATTTGTTTTTGTGTGCAATTTTTTCAACTGTTCTAAAATTTAAACAAGGTCAGTTTAAATTAGTTCAAATTATCGAGTTTACACTGTTAGGTATAATTTCTACTTATTTTCTATTGAATGAATATTGAAAATCATTGTTGCAAGTTTTATGAAATGTTATTGTGGTTGTGCTTCAAAATACATGACATAAAAATGTTATTTGGTAACAATAAAATCTTTTTTGTTTCACTTTAAATTTTTTTTAAATATTTTACAAATTTTATGTACGTAAAATAATTTGTATGGAAAATTTGTCATGTAACCCTGGGATTGGCTGATCGTATACAAATGTATACATTCGGACTTTGAGTCTTAAATGCAGAAACACGAATTTGGTCGTGCGTATACAAATGTATACCATATGTACATTTTATATGGAGATTTTGAAATTTTTTTTTCAAAAAACGATATCTCAGCATCCCGTGGACCAAAAACCGTAATTTCATAATTAATATCATCAACAATAATTGTACACAGTTGTATTATTATATTTTTGTTTTTCGAAACAAAATATAAATATCCAAAAATATCATATGGTATACAAAAACAAATAAAGCATTTATAATGAATATTATAATTATGGGCGTGTTTTTCATTATTTTTTATTTCTTAAATTTACTTTACATGCTTCTTCTTTTCACATTTCTCCTCTTGAAATCTTATACAGCCAATCATATCATGAGCTTATTCGAAGCAAAATTATTCCCCTTTTTATATTATTTTTGCAAACATACAGACATGAAAATTCAAAAATTTGAATTTAACGGCTACAATAAACCTCTATATACTTGATGCTTTTTGTTGGAACGCAGCTAATATAAGCAACCTAGAACAAAATTGTGTGCTCAATTTTTTTAGATTAACAGCAGACGCGGCTCTACCTTAAGGGCAAATGGGGCAGTGCCCTACAAAGAATTTCACCTTAAATTGCATAAAATTAATTATAATAAATTTAAAATTACATAAAAAAAGTAGAGAAAAATCAAAAATAATTTCCTGTAAATTGTTCAAAGTACATGTGTACCGATGCAAATATATGCAAAGAGAAGTGAAATATAATATATATGTATATATTACAACAATATATATTATGTATATGTACATACATGATACAATACATATGGTTCAAAATATTTCAATTCTCTTTGTATAATATTCTTTTTGTATGATCAATAAAATCATAGTGATCATACTCAATGGGGCAGTTTAACAATAGCCCTATAAATGAGTATTATTTCATATATTCGTGTATGAATCATTCTCTCTCTTTATTCATTTTTGTTCAGAAGAAATTTATGTTCATGGGGCAATTTCAGTTCTGCCCTTAAATTGAGAAAATGTTGTGTCTTACCAAGTAACAATACAACACAAATTTGTCTCATAATTTTCTTTCTCATAGGATTTACATGGTAAAAAATTTACATCTCATTATAAATTTTTCACCTTAAAATTATATTTGTAAAAATTGTTATGAATTTTAAAAACAATAGATATTCATATTATTTTTATTCATTAATGATATTTATTTTATTATAATTATATTATTTTTTATAATTAATAATTTTTTTTCCATTATAAATTATCAATTTTACTCCATTTATGAAATTCGTTTCATATATTACAATGAGAAAATATTAATTTGGAACAATTTATTAAATTTTATAAACTTTTTGAATCAATTTTCAATAAATTTTTTTACAATTTTCTGATGATTTAATATTTATATGAAATTTTTTACCATGTACATAAATGTATTAATGATACATGTTCGTTTTTCTTCCGTTCCATCTATACAAACTGTATGATTCGTTTATACCACGGGGCTGCTGGTTGATTGCCCAATGTTGTAAACATACAAATAGAGTACATTTCTTCTTTTCTATTCATACAAAATAATGTTGGTTCTCTTCTCATTATCTCAATTTTTTCTAATCCAACCCAACATATTGTTTAAATTTTGTTGTTTTTTTTTGTATAAATTTTATTCATTGCACATAGAATTCACTCATTCTTTTTGTTTTAAATTTTTATATGGAAGGATTATGACTTCCTAACTTTAAGATGTTATATCTTGGGCTATGTTCTATTAATTTGAGTAAAATAAGAAGTACTATTTAAGGAAACATTTCACCTATGTAAATAAATTAGTTGTCAGGAGTAGGAGTAGGGATAAATTTTTTAATTTAGTAGAATAAAATTTACCAACAAAATTGTATAAAAGGATAAAATTTTTTAAGCTCTGTACATATGTACATAGGTATGTATATGTATATATGTATATATTTTTGAAAAACATAATTTTGTGTCTTGTAATGGTATTATCTACATAGTATTTAGATTTGTTCCTTTAAATTAGGCAAAAAAGAATATATTTTCAGTCAAAAATATTTATTAGGCTTTCAAAAATACATAACAAAAATTTTCAACCGTGAACTGAGAAAATAATACAAATACATAATTCCTTACAAAATCTTCAATGATATGATTTAGATTGACACAACTATTTTAAGTTTTAAAATAAAGTTGAAAAACAAATTTAAGAAAAGGGATTTTTGTCTAAATATAAATAAATAAATAATATATAAAATATAAGGATTCTAAATAAAACGACATACCGGAATATTTCAAAGTGTTGAAAACCGAGCAGAAACCCAAATAAACTGTCTCCACAAAAAACGATGTTTCTGAGCATTTTTTTCTACAACTTTCGGATCCTAAGCATTGATGCGCGTAGTTTTTTCGGTGCTTTACAACTCGCGTCTTATCGAAAGGATCTTTTGCATGTCAGAGGTAGTTTTGTAGAGAATAATAAGAAAAATACCTTGCAAAAATTTCAAAACAATCGGATAGGAGAGTCCGGATATTTCCAAGTTGAAAAACGGATTTTTCAGAAAAACGTGTTAACATTGATTCTAATGCTAATATCCTTGAAACCTTAAGCAGCCCCACCATTTGATTTCCCCACGAGCCGCCACTGATTAACAGACAAGATTAACAGACAAAAGCTTTTATATCAAAGCTGCATAGCAAAGCTTTTTTTAAATTTCTCTAAACTTTAACGTCATTGATTTTGTGAGAGTATTTTATGACGTCATACATTATGATTACTTTGATCATGTTTTGGCAGATTTTTGTTTAAAATTTTCATTTTTTACATAAATATGCATTGTTGCCGTAATTTATACTTTTGAATTTTCTTTTTGTTTTGAACAAAAATATACATGCATAGGTAAATATGTATCTATTATACCTACATACATATTTGCTTTGAAAAAAAAAAATTTTTTTTAAATTATAAAATGTTATTATTATTTTTATTATTATTATTATTAAACACTTATACGTATAAATATATATAATATATTTATCATACAAACATATGTAGCTATTTTAATTTATGAAGGAATTAATCAACAAAATTTTTAGCTTTTGTAATTTCGGAGAAAATTATTAGTTGAAAATAGCCGAATCCTTTTTTTTATTGTCTTTTTTCAAAATCGACAATTTTACTTCATATCTTTCGAAAAAAATATGTTAATAAAAGTTTTCCTCTATTTTTATTATGTTTTACTTTTTTTTTTTACCACATGGACAACTTGTTTTCAACCGTTTTTGGGTTGACAGTTTAAAAAATATTCTCTAAATAATCATAAAAACTGTTCAATTATTTTTAGGTTTTTGTAGACAAAAATAATGATTAAATTTCCCTTCACACTTTTTCCAGATTTAGGACTGGCAACCTAGAATGGTTGGTGTGTTTAAAAATGTAAATTTTTTTTTTGAATAGGTGCTATTTATTAAGATTATATTTCAACTTCTTTTAAATCTAACTTAAATTTTTTTTGTACTTTTCATTATTTTTTTGAATTTTTTAAAACGGTTTTTTTAATTTTTTGAAAACTTTTTCCATCACATACATTATTTTAAACTTTTAGACTACATTATAGGAAAAGTCTGACACTATTAAAAATTTATAATTTAAAAATTTGTTCACTGTTCTAAAGTTCCATAAGTTGTTTAAATATAAACGGATTTTGTAGTTATTTTTTGTTTCTTTTTTGTCCTATACTTAATTCTGCACTTTTAATTTTTAAAGTTCATTCACCATGCCATGAAATGAATGGTATATAATTGAGAAAAATATTCAGCACAGTATTGAAATAAGCCATCCATATAAACATTTTTAACATTTTTCAAACACGTATATTTATTCCAGATATAAATTTCGCCATTTATTTGAAATGTTAAACATAACTTAATATGGCGCATTAAGCATTTTTTAAATTTGAAAGTTTTTGGTTTTTGTAAGATTTCCTTTTGTTCAAATGCTTTTTAGTATCCATTATCCATTTACAATTCTTCCATAGAAGTACTGTTATCATGAATTCTATTATTTTATGATGATGTTGGAAACACATGTCGTCGCGTTTGAACCAGTGAGACTTAATTTGCATATAAGAATTACATTTATTGAGAATAAGTTTTCGAATATTCGTTATATAGCCCTTTTCTTTAAAAAAAAATTCAAAAATTCTGGCAAATTGGAAGCAATTTTCGTAAAACACTTGAGTGGGAGATATAAGTACATTACGTGAGTCTATGGTGTTATATTGCTTTAATTTTATAAAAACTTCGGACATACTGTTTAGGGATGAGTTGCTATCTATAATTTCAGATTTACAAGAGCTACATATTGCTTTAAAGTACCTCATTGTTTTCAAAAAGCAATAACCAGCAAAATATCTCATGGCTGTATCAGATAAACTAATACTTTTGCAAAATGAATAACTTTCATTTTCATCATTTTCCTGAACAACTTGACTAACCTCTTCACCTCCTTCATCGTTTGAAGATTCTGTGAACATTTCCTCCAAAAAACTGTTATCTAGTTCTTGGATATCGTCATAATCGGTTTGAGGTATGTGTTCTTGATTTTCCGAGTTACTAAATTGCATTACTGTATTCCAATCTATATCAATAAGTTCATCTGAATCTTCTTCACAATTTGAAAATTTTGAAGAAAACAGAAATTTAATGGACAGAATTTTAGCAAATAGGGCTCCAAATTCATATAAAGATGGGTTGCGTTTATTTGGGTTGCGTGCTCTAAATCGAGAGAAAAAGTTTTCTACCGGATCTTGATTAAATTTCTTCAAATATATAAATTTTATCATGTCTGATTTCTCTAGTAATGATTGCGAAATTTTAATTGTAGATTTTAGAGTTAAAATAAGACCTTCAAAGCAATAAAGTGTGTTTTTTTTATCTGCCAAATTTACTTTTGAAATATAAGTTTGCATTTTTTCTAAATATTCTATTTCTTTGCAATTTTTTGTTAGAGGTGGTTTACCATTCAAGACATCAAATAATGTATTCATTGAATCAATAAAATTAGCTGTTGAAAGTGCATTTTTTTTTCAAATCTTCAGGAAATTTGTCTAATTCTAAAGCTGTGCGAATTCCAACAGCTACACTTCTGCTTAATATTTGAACAGCAAATTTCACACTCATCTTCTGGAACTCTGTCGGATAAATATGTGATGCTGTCAACTTTGTACACACCTTCACGCACGCATTTTTTTCGAGAGTAAACAAATGCTCAATTACCTTCCATGAAGCAATACCGTCCGGAGTAGATAAATCATACTTCTTTAAATTATTTCTAATATTTTTAAATAAATGACAGTAATCATATAACGCATAAATTCTTTTTTCTTTATAAGTAAAAAAAGGACACTCAAGAGAAACCTTGTTGTTATTGTAAAATTTTCTGTTTGTAGAACCCTGATCACAGACCGTTCCAATACAATTTAATCCAAGAATTTCGCAAATATTCAAACATTTTTTAATTTCATTTTCTAAATTTTCCGCAGGAATAGTATTTGGACAAGCTACATAATGTATAACCTGCATAAAACTACCACAAACGCTTCTTGCCAAAAATACATCAACCGATTTAGCAGTTCTTGCTTCTCTTTCAGAATTTCCATAGTCAACATAGCCCACAATTTCATCCTTATAATTATCATATGTCAAATCTTCTTGAATTGACATGCCATCAAAAATTAACAAAACAGTCTTCTCTCTTTCTGAAAGCAATGCTACACGTTTTTTTATTTCATCTAAGACTGATTTATTGAAACCTGGTGATAAACTTTTAATTTGTATCCAGTTATATAGTGAAGAGGTGCACGGCAAATGAAAGCCAAGTTGATCACGTAAGAAATGATATGCAGCTGATGAACGGAAAAAGATGCACTGAGATATCCACTTTTCTTCCTCAGTTTTTATTAGGGCCATCTAGTTCATCAATTTGTTCCGATAAATTTTTTTTAGAATTTCTTTTCAAGTCGTTTAACGCCTTCGTTGCTTTATGAATTTTAATTTGTAATTTTTTATTGACTTTCAAAATTTTCTTTTTTGAAATTTCTAACTTAGATATTTTTCTGTTGAAAAATAATATTTTTTTACCATAAAATTTAATGCTCTTACTTTTTTTTCACAATCAGAACATACTGGAACAATTTCTGATCTTTGTTTTTTGTCCAAATATGAAGCTGCATTATTTAAATCTTCGAATGTAAATTCGGGATCAATGGATTTTCTTTTATAAATGTTTTTTACTACTGAAGGATTGAAACAAAAACTTTCATCATTATGTTCTTTAATGGCTTTAGAACTTTCCATTTCCTTACAGCGTTCTTTTAAATGTAAAGTTAGAATGGCATTTTTTTTCAATTTCTTTTTATTTAGGTATTTACTTTTAAAGTGATCATCACATATATAAGGATGTTTCCTAGTTTTAATGAAATTTGCCGAATCACAAACTGCTTCAAGCCAATCATCATATTTTTTTGTCCCAGACTTTGGAAATGAAAAAAATCGTTTTTCTGGAAAATCTTGAATTGAAGATCTACAACTTATAATACAACATTTTGTTCGTTTCCAAGACATTATGGAAAAAAATGTTTATACAAATTATAAAAACACAGAAATAGGCAGAAATAATTATTAAAAAAAAAAACCAAATTACTTATTTTTTTATAAAATTCTAGAAATTTTAAATTTTTTAAATGTATGAATATAATAATTAAAAAACTTTATTTATTTAATTATTTATGAGACCAACTTTTAAACACAAATACCAAAAACGTCAACTTTTAAAACAACTATGTAGGTACCTATGTCTTTCAGTTCAAAACAAAATTCAAATAAAAAAAGCATGATCAAAGCAATCATAATAAATAACAAGTGCAGAATTAAGTATAGGACAAAAAAGAAACAAAAAATAACTACAAAATCCGTTTATATTTAAACAACTTATGGAACTTTAGAACAGTGAACAAATTTTTAAATTATAAATTTTTAATAGTGTCAGACTTTTCCTATAATGTAGTCTAAAAGTTTAAAATAATGTATGTGATGGAAAAAGTTTTCAAAAAATTAAAAAAACCGTTTTAAAAAATTCAAAAAATAATGAAAAGTACAAAAAAAATTTAAGTTAGATTTAAAAGAAGTTGAAATATAATCTTAATAAATAGCACCTATTCAAAAAAAAAATTTACATTTTTAAACACACCAACCATTCTAGGTTGCCAGTCCTAAATCTGGAAAAAGTGTGAAGGGAAATTTAATCATTATTTTTGTCTACAAAAACCTAAAAATAATTGAACAGTTTTTATGATTATTTAGAGAATATTTTTTAAACTGTCAACCCAAAAACGGTTGAAAACAAGTTGTCCATGTGGTAAAAAAAAAAAGTAAAACATAATAAAAATAGAGGAAAACTTTTATTAACATATTTTTTTCGAAAGATATGAAGTAAAATTGTCGATTTTGAAAAAAGACAATAAAAAAAAGGATTCGGCTATTTTCAACTAATAATTTTCTCCGAAATTACAAAAGCTAAAAATTTTGTTGATTAATTCCTTCATAAATTAAAATAGCTACATATGTCTGTATGATAAATATATTATATATATTTATACGTATAAATGTTTAATAATAATAATAATAAAAATAATAATAACATTTTATAATTTAAAAAAATTTTTTTTTTTTCAAAGCAAATATGTATGTAGGTATAATAGATACATATTTACCTATGCATGTATATTTTTGTTCAAAACAAAAAGGAAATTCAAAGAATCTTATTACAAAAAAAGTTAATAATTAGTAAAACTTAACTGAAATGTATGTATGTAACTATGGCTGAGATGAGATAAATGAATATACTACAATATTTGTGTCTTTTTTATGAAAGACAGTTTACAATAACTTAAAAATTTTTCGCAAAGCGAAATACAAAGTTGGAGATAAAGTACGAAAAAGCAAATATAAACATATTTTTGAGAAGGGATATACACACAACTGGACCACCGAGATTTTCACGATTACAAAAGCTCAAAACACAAACCCTACAACGTATTAGAGATGAAAACTATCAGTATAAAAAACTATCGATAGTTTCGATAGTCATTTTTGAAACTATCGATACTATCGATAGTACTATCGGAATTAAGTTTGAACCGAACTATTCAAAAATGTGATAAATTTTTTAAAAAATACAATAATAGACAAAGAAAAATGAATTTCAATTTCAAATTTTGTCTATATATTCATAAGAATTTTGAATGTAAGTGAACATTAAAATTCGAATCAACAAGAACTAATACATATTTTTCTGAATTCACATGTAAATTTTATTTTCATGAAACAAAATAATTAAACATTGACAAATCTTGTCAACATAACAAAATAAAATAAAAGTAAATGATTAAAAAAATTAAAAATGAATAAAAAACAACAAAAAAAACAAATTCAACATATCAGTTAAAGTAAAAACTATAAAAAAAAATCTAAATAAACAAAAATAGGAAAAAATTATTGCATTTTTTTCATTCATCTTCTGAGTTTTTAATCCATTCATTATGATTGATAAAAATCAGCATATTAACGACTTTAGGCTTAAGATTGGCTCTTTTTCTACTAATTATTTCACCTGCTCAGATGGCACAGATGTTGCTGGTACACTTAGATATTTTTCTGCTATTTTTTGAAGTTGATTGCAGGATACAGAATGATCTTTCCAATATTCTAATGGACACTTAGACATAGGAACGATAGCAGCTTCAGCATACTGGCGAAGAAATATGATTGCATTCGATGTTGCAGATGTATTTTCAGCTGCATTTGAAATCCTTTTCTTTAAAAAGTCAAATAAATTCTCTGTATTCTGATTATCAGTTCCTTTTGGTTCTGTTTCAGAACTATTTTCTTGATTCTGTAATTGTTTATTGTCAGTTTCATTAAAAAGATTAGCAAGTTCTTGTTGAATGTATATTTTGGTCTGATCTGCATTATCAAAATTACGGAAGGCGAATTTCTTAAATCGTGGATCAAGAAAGGTTGCAACTCTTGGTATTGTCCTGGATTCGTATGGAAATAAACGCTTCCTTACAGATTCCTGAAGCATGCTGCACATTTCTTTTACAGATTCATTTGTTAGACTTGTATACACTTCCGTTAGTTTCGAATAAAGCCCGACTACTAAAGGAATTATCATTGAACTTGTAATGTAATTTTCCCCAGATATTTTTTTTGTTGCTGTTTCAAATGGTTTTAAAATTACCATAAGTTCCTTTAAAATAGCAGTTTCGTCATAACTAAGAATACCAGGTCCATTTGGTAATTTTGCGAGAACAATAGTTAGAATGTCATCAGTACTCAAAGTAACTATTCTTTCTATCATTATTAATGTACTATTCCACCGAGTTGGAACGTCTTGAAGAGGCTTGAGGGGAGTCTTTTTATTTTCGCTCTGTTTTAAAATTAAAACCTCCATAGCTGAAGTACTCTTTTTGAAATGTCTTACAATATTTCTACACTTTGTTAAAATTTTAATTACACAATCATTTTTGCCATTTGGTTTGGATATTACATCATTTACACAGAGATTAGGTGTGTGTGCGAAGCAGGGAAGATTTTTTATTTTTAATAAACTGCATGCATTTAACATATTTTGTGCGTTGTCAGTAACGATAGCCATTACTTTCCCTTCTAGTGACCATTTATTTATTACAAGCTAAAACAAAAATAAAATAATTGTTTTTATTTAAAAAAATAATTGCTAAAATTATTTTATTATATTACCTGCAAATGGTCTTTAATATTTTCTGAATTATGACGACCTTCTAGTTGGACGGTTTCCAAAATTGCAGATTTAAAAGATTTTTGCAAGACAAAGTGGCATGTAACTGTTATATAACTTTCATTGCTTATTGATGTCCATGAATCAGTAGTAAAAGAAACATTTTCTACTTTCGATAAAATGTGATTAAGCTTTCTGCAATATTCTTCGAACAGATCAGGTAACATTTTTTGACTTAGAGTTGTTTTTGATGGTAGTTTATACCTCGGATCTAATTCTTCAACTAATTCAATAAATCCTCTATCCGTAACAATGGAAAGTGGTTGCAAATATTTTGCTATCATTTTTACAACACGGTCGTCAAGCCTTTCTTTTTTGGCGCTTTTAGAATCATACATTTTATTTAAAAATACTGGTAGTCTTTTTTGCTGATTATACTTTTTATTTTTTAAATTTATACTTTCATTGTTCACATCTGTTTCAGTTTTAGGTTTATGGAAATTATGTGATCTCTTTAGATGATCTCTTAGATTGGACGTATTGCCACTCGTTTTGTAGTTTTTCTTACAATAATTACACTGTGCATATTCTGCAGAAATTTTCTTGAAGGATTTCCATACATCTGATTTAGAATCTTTGTTATTCATTATTGTTTTTTTTAAAGCAACAAGTTAATATGAACAAGAACAAGTACACCAATAAATATATAGCACATCAAATAAACGAGTAACGAGATTCTCGTTACGAGAAACCTAAATAAATTATTTTAATTAAATTTATTGTTTATATATATTATCCCTTGAAGTTGAAATAATATAAATTACTTGCACTTTTTAATTTTATTGACAGCCACACACCATTTGCATTTAGAAAATAAACGTTAATTTTAAAAATGTGCATAGTTTGACATTTGACAACTTGCTAGCTTGCTAGTAAAGGATGGATTATCAAATGATTTTTTTTGACATAATACTATCGATATTCAAAATTTTATATCGATAGTTCGATAGTCTAAAAACTATCGATATATCGATAGTCACAATCGATAGTTTTTCCTCTCTACAAGGTATCTTCTAGAGGATTATGAGGTACAACCAATTGAAGGAGGTTTTTACGAAAAAAAAAATAATTAAAACCAAACATCCAGATATTTATTTAGTAGAAAAAATTTTAAGAAAAAAGAGAAACAAAGTTTTTGTGAAATGGTTAGGATTTAATAATCAACATAATTCGTGGATAGACGAGGAGGAATTATTGAAAAAATAAATAAAATATATAAAAAATTATTTTAAATATATAGATGATACATATGTTTTTTTATTTAATGGTTTAATTTTATAATAATATCAATTTTTTTTAAACTAAAAGTTATTAAAAATATTTTTCTTACATAATGATTACTTCGTGTCCATTAGCTTCTACACTAATAACGAAGTTCTGAAATGAGAAAAATCAAATACATATGTACGTATATAATTACATAAGTTAATAAAATAAATTTATAATTATTAATATAATTATTTTTGTGATTTTTAGTGATTTTGCGGCACAGGATTTCAGAGTCGATCTTAGATAAATGTAGTCTCCTGAACACGAAAAAAATATCAGATCTGCCGAATTGACTCTAGTTATTGAGATAAAGACAATCCACTCATAATGACAATACAATAAAATGAACTAAATAAAATCAAAAGAAAATTTAATATAATTTTTCAAACTTTTATTTTCTAAAAACAACTGCTTAATTTGAATTAAATTAATCAAATAAAAGCAAAAAAAATTAAAATCAAGAAAAACGTTTTCTACGTTTTCTTTCCTTCATTATCTTGATAACCTGGTGGAACCGCTCCCCTTGTTCCTCACTGTAGTCTCCCAGGAATCTATCCAAATGACTATGCAAAAAATGAATTTTAATACTCATATAAGCCTCCAGTTTTTTAAAATTCCCAAGCATTTTGGTGACTATTTCAGAATAATCTGCTGCTTTGTAGTTTCCCAAAAAGTTTTTCACAACTGACACAAAGCTCGTCCATGCTTTCAATCCAACCAAAGTCATGTGGTTTGTAAAATCATTGTCGTTTATAAGAGTTCGAATTTGTGGTCCATCAAAGACGGCTGTTTTTAATTTTTCCATACTGTTATCCATGGCTTTGACGAGCTGTTTTATAAGCCCAAGCTAATATAAAGAGGCGGAAGTATGATTTCTTCTCGGCTTATCAATGGTTAACGATATTAGATTTTTCTACGGTCATATTTTTTCTCGACGGCCAGTCATTTTTACTTAAATGTTTTTTTTTAGCACGACTATCCCATAGACAGAGAAAACAGGAGTATTTAGTATACTCACATTGTTGGCCTAATAAAAAATTCACAATTTTTAAATCCACGCAATATGATTGAATGTGTAACCAAACGAATGTTTCGTTTGCAATGTAATAATTATTAAAAGGAATAATTTTTAATAATCCTGAGAAGAGTTCATATGTGTAGGTTTCTTCCACTTCCGGGTGTACCCCTTAGTCGGTCGTGGCCCCAGCTGCTTCAGCCTGGATGGGTTCTTTTGGGGCACCCTGTGAGAAGTACTTACCACATTACATAAAGTAGGACCGGCATTTAGATATTATAGGGTTATAAAAAAAATGAAATGAAGAGATACAGACATTATCCCCATAGCAATGGAATACAGTTAGACGTAAAACAACCAAAACCAAAGACAGCCATGTTCAACGGCCGCGCCTCCGTCTCGCCAGTGAAAAAAAACTCATCAACCCTTGATAGTTATCATTATGATCCTTCGTCCCTACAACACCTCACAGCCTCCATAAACCAGGGATTTAAATTAAAACATGACATGAAGAAACAAAAACAAAACATTACATTATTTATGCAATAGCGTTACTACCTGGCTATGTATAAGTTTACAATATATATGTATACAAAATTTATTAAGAGTACATTGCATCCATAATTAAGTTATGAATTGCATTTAAGAGAAAACTAAATTATCGTTGATATTCCAACATAATATTATACAAAACATAAAAAAAATGAACAAAATTGAGAGTTAGCATTTTTAGATATTCAAGGATCCTTTTATCGCCCTTGTAGTCCTTTTTGAAAAAATTTTTTTTTGGAAGTATTTTTATATGATAGAATGAACTCTCCCCTTTAAAATGAGCTATATATTATCGCTCTACGATAATATTTAAGATTTCTACGATTTTTTAAAAATATGCATTTTGCAAAAAAACCAAAATTTCATAACCCCATAATTCCCAAGAAATGTGATTTTTCTTCAAAATATTTTACGTATGTGATACTGGACCAGAGGCACACCTTCTCATAAAACTTCAAAAAAATCGGAAGACATCGATTCTCAAATTCGCTATTTTTTGGTCGAAATTTTGTGGAACTGCTCCTTAACATTTAGAATTCAATTTACATCATATAACTCTTAAAAAAATTTAAAATATATACGGCATTCATATACACACATATGTATCATACTATATACAAACACAATCACATAAAAAATTATTCATTATCATTGATATATTCGCATATTAAGAAAAATATTCAAGAATTTTTTAATTTAATGAAATAAAGAGCAAACATTTTTTTTAATTTTAATAAATTATATAGCATAAATCGTTTGAAAAAAAAAACTATATTAAACTTGAACTTGAATAAACATATCTCAATATGATTAGTATGTACAAATGTATGTTGTTCACTATACAGGGCGTTTCTGAGATCGTGTGCCAAAGTGAATATAGTGGTAGATCTCGATGAGAAATGAAAAAAATCGTATGGGAGGGGGGGGTCTATTCTCAATGGTTACCAAGATATTCAAGGTCAAAGAAATTTTTTTTCAAAAAGTGACTGGGTTCACTTTTCGCAACATATTTCAGCGCTCGCGCAATGTAGAGATCTAAATAAAAGTTATTTGTAAAGTGACCTTTCAGACCTTTCAAAAAATGTCTTTTTTTATTTTTTTGGCTTAAATAAAAGCTTATGTTGTCTACTTTGATATGGTTTTTGTTTTATTGTATTATCTTTATTCGTTCAAAAGTTATAAACCATAATGTAAAAGCAGTTTCTTCAAAATTCCTTAATTTTGTACTTGTTTTTCATGTTTTATTCATTCACGTCAAAGCGCATGTCCAGAATTTAGAGGAATTTGAAGGAATTTAGAAGAAACTGCTTTTACATTATGGTTTATAACTTTTGAACGAATAAAGATAATACAATAAAACAAAAACCATATCAAAGTAGACAACATAAGCTTTTTTTTAAGCCAAAAAAATAAAAAAAATAATAAGGTAAATTTTCGACAAATTCAACCTTGAACAAAAAAATGACGAATTTTTTCCAAAATCTTTAGACTTTGAGTTACAATAACTTCTGAACCATTTGACATACAACTTCATAAAAGACATTTTTTGAAAGGTCTGAAAGGTCACTTTACAAATAACTTTTATTTAGATCTCTACATTGCGCGAGCGCTGAAATATGTTGCGAAAAGTGAACCCAGTCACTTTTTGAAAAAAAATTTCTTTGACCTTGAATATCTTGGTAACCATTGAGAATAGACCCCCCCCTCCCATACGATTTTTTTCATTTCTCATCGAGATCTACCACTATGTTCACTTTGGCACACGATCTCAGAAACGCCCTGTATAGTGAACAACATACATTTGTACATACTAATCATATTGAGATATGTTTATTCAAGTTCAAGTTTAATATAGTTTTTTTTTTAAACGATTTATGCTATATAATTTATTAAAATTAAAAAAAATGTTTGGTCCGTAATTCGTTAAATTAAAAAATTCTTGAATATTTTTCTTAATATATTTTTAGGTTCTGACGTCATTTAGAAAAAATTGCACTCTTTTAGGCGATGAATGTACACATCCATACTATTTTCACCACACAAACTAATATTTTCTTCTATTTTTCAAATTGGTTTTACACTCGCAGAACCAATACCTGTAAACGTTTTTTCCGTTTGTATTATAGGTACATTTTTCTTTACATTTATTTAAAATGTCTCCTCTAACTAAATTTACATCACTTCCGGTGTCTATGAGCGCGTTTATTTTTACCTCGTCCATTTGTACCTGTAAACTATTATAATTTTTAATACAAAAAGTTGATTTTTCGCTACTAATATTTTTTTTTTTATTAGGATGCTTCGGCAAAATATGACTAATTTGGTTACAATTATAGCACTTGTGTCCTTCATTTTTACCCGGACAAACATTGGCTTTATGACAGAGTACATACCGCAATTGAAACACCTAACCTTTTTTTCATCTTTGTTATTTTTATGTCTTATTTCTTTTGGCTTTGTTTGTTAATAATCTGTAGTTATTCGTTCACACTCTTCAAGTTTCGCTTTAAATTCTTTTATGGTAGATGCACCTCTTAAAATCACTTTATCTATTGAAAAACCACTAATACCTTCGTTCACATAACTTATTAATGCTTCTTCCTATAAATTTATCTGGTTTGCTATTGACATCATCATTTACCTGGGCCTAACAGTTTTATAGAAATTTTTATATTTCAAATGGCATTATAAATATGAAACGTAGCTGCATTCAAAAAAAATCTCAAAGGATTCTCAATAGGGTTCAGGCACTTTATCAATCATCTACGGTTTAACAGCTCTCAAGTAACCATATATTATCACGCTACGATAATATTTAGGATTTCTACGATTTTTTAAAGATATGCATTTTACACATAATATACCAAAAATTTCATAACCCCATAATTCCAAAGAAATGAGGTTTTTCTTATAAATGTTGTGCGTATGTGATACTGGACCAGACGGACATCTTCTCATAAAATTTCAAAAAAATCGGAAGACATCGATTCACACCCTTTGGTCGAAATTTTGTGGAACTGCCCTTATTCATTTTTTTATAAAAAATATTGCTATTACCCGAAAAACATTTTAATGTATCTTCAATCTCATGAAAATTTAAATGTTTCGATGTACCCGCATGTGAACATGTTTCATATTTAATTTTTTTAACTTTTCACGGTTTGGTCTGGTAATGCTGCCAATTTCTTTACCATTATCTGAGCTACCACATTCACCTTCACCATCATCTGAACTGCCATGTTCACTAACATTATTCTTACCACCATCGTTTGTACCTGATCTACTGCCGCCATTTTAAGTTTCACCATCGGCACATTCATTCACTATGTTCATTAACATTTTTAGGCCTTCTTTCCTTCTTCAGAAATACCCCTACTCATTAATTCTTTTTTTATTTCTTCCACCGTCATTTTATCAATTTCATCAAATGTTAATTTTTTTACACTTCGTTACTACCACAGAATTACTTTCATTACCGGTCGCAATTTTAGTTCATTATTATTATTTTGTTTTAACTCCGTAAAATAATAACAATTTTGGCTGAGTCCCCAATTTGTAGCTCACACATCAGACTCAGTTATACTTATCTTCACCATCAAGCATCTAGCTGTTTGTGGTGAGACTCACTCTCATTATTTACTTTTTTCCCATATGCAAGGTTAATACAACACATGGTTTGTTCCAATTTCATATGAACAAGGTTTTTTTCTATTTTTTCTGACGTCATCAGTATAACTTTTTTTCACTTTGACATATGGTTTATGTTTATCGTTTTGTGTTATTTCGTTGAGCTAAAAAATAAATTACACAGTGTTTTTTTAATTTAAAACTTAATGTGCGGTGAAAGACTAAAAATTACACTAACAAAAAAAATGACAATTTGAAAATGAAATATTTCCAATTTCAAAAGACAAACATATTTTAGAAGTTTGGTTAAATGCTTGTGAAAGGGATGGACATTTTAATACTGAATATGCCCAAATTTGTTCGGATCATTTCACTGAAGATGACTACGTATTAAAAGACCAATTGCTCTATACTTCTTTTAAAAAAGGTCAGCTTAAAAATGAAGCTGTGCCAACAAAAAAACTTCCAAAAGATTTTATTACGGGAAGAAGTATATATATTTTTGGAGACTGGGACTGGAATTCTAGATTATTATTGTTTTTTTTTTAAATATGTATATGATAGAAATAAAAAATAGGTTTTATTTGTGTCATTCATTTAAAGTAAAAGTTGTTTTGCATCACTATTACCATCTATTTGACAGGATATGAAAAAATATTTCAAAGCATCCCACTGCTCTAAAATTCTATCTAACCATCTTGTTGCGACAATTTTTAATATTTTGTGCACTTTCACGTCAAAATAATTTTGAAATTCTATGAATTCAACCTGTCGTTTAGCACGGTGGCAAAAAAATGAGTAATTATTCTTTGTAAGATTTTCTACACTATTTGGAATTTTTTTGGTGGTGCACTGGAGCACAAGTGCATGTATGGCAAATGCATCCAAATGTATACAAATGAGGATCGTCTTTTAATAAAAAAGATCTAACTCCACCTTCTCGCTCCACCATATTTGATGCATTATCACCCGAAAAGCCAACGCAATTTTGTATGGGTATTTCAAATTTAGAAAAGAAGTCCTGAAGAGCTTGATACATATTATATATAGTACTTTGTGCACTAGAATTCGTTAGATCAATTATTATTGTTAAATATCCATCCCTTATTTTACCAACAATGAAGTCAAAATAACGTATTACAACTCTTAAGCATTTCTTAGTGCTTATACTTATCTGTTGATTCATCTATAAGGAGAGAAAATTTCTGTTTCTTTAAAATTTCAGAAATATTTACAACACCTTCATTCATGAAGACGTTAGATATAGTTTCTGTTGCATTAGTACGACCGCATTTTAAATCACTAGTCATAATTGAATCTGATGCAACAGATTTTATTAGATCTATTAAAGGAGCAATAATGAAATCGCCAAGTCAAATTTTATTAAAAACATAATTTTCAACTTTGCAATTTTAACATTTTCTTCCCTTTTCCTCAGTAATGCCAGCTTTTTTTCATCCGTAATTAATATTTGCCTTTTTAAAGAATTTATTTGGTTTTGATGGTCTTTAGATACTTTGTGACGATTAATATGAGCTTTATTATTGGTCAACCATTTGCAGCAGATTTTACAATATGGCTTATTATATTTCATATCCAGCCAGTTGTACTTGTTAAGTCACTCTGGTCTAAATTTTTTGACATATTTTTTCCTGGCAATTTTTGGTAATTGTAATACGTTTTCTTGTGAATATTTTTTTTTGACTATCATCATCTTTGGTTTGGTTTTGGTTACGTTCCTCCTGAAGTTGATTGTTTTGTGTTTTTTTCTTCAAAAATCTAAATCGAATTTTATTTTAATTGATTATTACTGGCACAAATATGACTAATTTTTTTTACTTACCTTTCTATTCTATAAAAATAAGTGAAAATTCTATCTGATATCATAAAAAATTACGAACTGAAATTGGCAATGATATGATAATGATGGCCGACATAACACATCATTCAATAAGTTCCCGGTCTAACTAAGAAAAACAAATTTTTTTTTTAGAAATTTCACTTTATTCATCAACATAGGTACTCTCCTTTAAAAGGTTTTTTTTATATATTTTGGTTGGTTTAATTTAAATAGTTTTGCAATTTGAAAATCAGTTCAAAGTTAAATATATTTTTATTATTATTATTATTTTGTTTGGTACATTAATAACTTTAAAATATGTCTAGTAAAAGCAATACACCGACAGACAATTTGTATGGGCGTGGGACACGCAGCAGAAATAAAATGCAAATTGCAACAACAATAATAACATCTTTTTATACTACAACGGTGACTACAGTTAATTCAATTAATATAGTTAGTTCCTGATTTATATTTTGTAGTATGCTATGATCAAATCTCTTCTCCAGTGTTTTCTAGACATGATATGATCTTTTTAGTTTTAGATTGGTACACTGGAACTGATATGGGATCAACATTCACATATTTGGATTTTAAATCTGTGGATTTTTGTAAACATTTTCACGATTGTATATCCTTAGATTGGTGGAAAATTTATAGATTGCTCCGATTGCTATTTTACTTTTTTTATCCAAAGTATTTGAAAAATTACTTTCTAAACAAATAACTTGCTACCTGGATAAAAGCAACCTACTTGTTGATTTTCAATCCGGTTTTCGAAAATCAATGAGTTGTACAACGGCACTTTTAAAAATAGTTGATGACATTCGGCAAGGTTTTGACAATAACAAACTCACATTCCTCGTACTTTTGAATTTTTCAAAGGCTTTCGACAGTGTTGACCATAACTTACTAATTTATAAACTTAAAAACAATTTTAACTTTTGTTCATCAGCTACCAAGATGTTACAATCGTATTTAATTCACCGTCAACAGGCAGTTTTTTGTAGCAACAAATTTTCATCGCTGCTGCCTATTTCCACAGGAGTCCTACAAGGGTACTTGGACCATTCCTGTTTTCTCTTTTTATAAACGATCTGCCAAAGGTATTAAAGTATTCGAAATATCACATTTATGCTGATGATGTTCAAATTTATGTAGAATGTGACACTGATTCTATGAGTCAAGCAAGTGACTCTTTAAACACAGATCTAGCTCTTATTAGTCACTGGGCTTGCAAGAATAAGTTATTATTGAACCTATCTAAGTCTGTATCAATAGTTTTTACAAGATACAAGGTTAGTGATAGTTTATTGCCTAAAATTAAAATTAATAACGTTTGTATACCCTTCAAAGACACAGTCAGAAATCTAGGTATAATTTTTGATAATTCGTTATCTTGGAAATGGCACATAAATGTAATTGTATCAAGGATTTATAGTATTCTTCGAAACTTTCAGTAAGCGCTCATTATACCCCAACTCAGACCAGGTGTTTGTTAGTTAGAACTTTAATAGTTCCTTTCATTCTTTTTGGATGTGAAGTTTTTGGTAACCTAGATTCGGTATCGAATTATAAGTGGCCTTCAATTCTGCAGTCAGATATGTATTCGGGTTAAAAAGATTTGATCGTGTTTCTGAATATAGTAGTCGTATTTTGGGTTGTTCAATAAATAGTTCTATTATTTTTAGAAGTATTATTTTTTTGTGTAAAATTATTTTAACAAAAAGTCCTACATATCTTTATGATAAATTAAAATTCTCTTTCTCAAAACGAACATGTTTACTAAGAACTGACCGGTCTAGATACTTAGTATCCAGTAAACAATTTTTTATCTTCGCAGTCATCAGTTATAATGAGCTCCCACTGGAATTAAATTATTAGTTAATTTCCTTTTTTCATTATTATTTTGTTTTTTTATTATTAACATACACTTATTGTAAAAGATTATAACTATTGTATCTTAAAAGTGTATATGAGTTTATAAAAAAATAAATAAATAAATAAATAAAATACATTCATTCCAACGCTCCTCTAACTTTTCAATGTCCTTTTTGTAAAACGATTTGTCTTTACTCTCAAAATAAGCCGTCGGCAATCACTTTTTAATTTGAGCCAAATTTCTTTCCCTGGAGCATCTTTTTCATGTCTGCAAAAAGCCAGTAGTCGCTGGGGGCCAAATCTGGAGAGTAATGTTGATGGGTAAGCAATTCAAAGCGTAATTCATTCAATTTAACCATTGTTTTCATCGACTTGTGACACGGGGCATTGTCCTGGTGAAACAGCACTTTTTTCTTTTCCATGTGGGGCCGTTTTTTCTTGATTTCTGCACTCAATCGATCTAATAATGCCATGTAATATTCAGTATTGATAGTTTTGTTTTTCTCAAGATAGTCGATGAACAAAATTCCATGCGCGTCTCAAAATACAGATGCCATAATGTTGCCAGCCGACTTTTGAGTTTTTGGTCGCTTTGGACGACTTTCACCGGCTGCTGTCCACTCAGCTGACGATCTTTTTGATTTAGGCGTGTAGTGGTGGATCCATGTTTCATCCATTGTCACATACCGACGCAAGAAATCCTTTTTATTTCGCTTGAAAAGCTCCAAACAGCGCTCTGAATCGTCGACGCGTTGTTGTTTCTGGTCCGTTGTGAGCGGCACCCACTTCGAAAGCAACTACCTTCTGATATCTCATGAAACTTTATTTTATGGTCTTTTAAAACTATTTTGTGGACATTTTTTATGTTTTCCGAAACAACTGCCGATTTTGGGCGACCATCGGTGCTTGTACGACCTCGTTTAAATTCAGCTTACCATTCAATAATAGTTGATTTCCCTGGTGCAGAGTCCCCATAATGCAATGTTTAATCAACACACAAAATTCCTTTCTATCCATTGTCTTGAAAATTACAAAACTGAGGTCACTAAAACGACTGTAACCTCTAAACTAACTGTCAGAACGACATGAAGTTTTGACACGTACTGTTTGAAAGTTTGTACTATCTGGAAATCATGTGGGTCTGTCAGCAATGTGTCAGACCGGGGACTTATTGAGTAATGTGTTAAGTACTAAAATCATCGTAAAAATACAATGGTGTAAAATTCTATATGCATAGAATTACAATGCAAAAGGTACAACTGTGTTACTGGCGACAATAAGGGGATGGCTGCTATTGCTTTTTTTCTATTTTCAGCGTCTCATTGCACATATAATAGATTGGGGTATGAGTAGCTTAGTATACTACTATTAATTGTAATAACACTGAACAAAAATGAACTCTTCCATAAGATCTGAACTGAAAAAACTTTGTGAACGGAGTATAATCTAAATTTTCAAGCAAAGCCTTTTTGATATGTCGAACCTTTGCCGATGACATAATGTGTAACTTATAAGTAACTTATAGTTCGAAAATACTCCTCTGACCATGCAGACACATATATATATTCTTACCAATTGCTTGAGTTTTTTTAAGCCCATATCTTGAGATCCAATAATTTCATTATTTACATAATCGTGTGTTAATTCTTTTTTAATAGATATTTCATCAAAAATCAAAATACTTTCTTTTTCATCAGCTTGCCAGTTACTAATTATACATTTTAGATTTTCTATTAATTTCGAATTAAATCCAGAGTTTTATTTTTTATTAGTACTCCAGGTGAATAGAATTTGTTGAGGGTAGATTAAGTTTCAAATATTTTCTATGAAACTTGTAGGTAGCAGGTGATTTAAAATGCAGATTCTGTGCTAAATTTTTCTTTTTGTTTCCATACACCAAAGCGTTCTTAAGAATCCACGAACGAAATAATAATTGATCAATAATAAAGGTTTAATGTAGGCGTTGAATTCAAATTTTTGAATTTTAATGTCTGTGTGTTTACAAAATTAATATTATGAGTAGTTTATTTATTTTTTTTTGTAGAAGGAGAGATGTGAAAAGAAGAAGTATGTAAAGGAAATTGAAGAAATAAAGAATAAGAAGTACACGCCCAGAATTCTAATATTCATATTATGCATTAATTGTTTTTGTATACATACCATATGACGATATTTTTAAATTTTGTTTTGATTCTGATTGTAAATACATTTTTGAATATTTATATTTTGTTTCGAAAAACAAAAATAGTACAATCGAGTTTAATGATTGATCATCATGATATTAATAATAACGTTGTCTTATGATATGTGAATTACATAAGATGTGAAAAAAAAAATTTAATTTTCATGACTTTTAAAATGTTTTGCTTTTTATTATATTTTATTTTGTATTTTCTAATTCTTATAAAATTAAGCTAATTTATGTTTTCGGAAATAAAATTTATTTTTTTCTTTTTCGTCAAATTTTATGTTTTTTAGAGTTGTTTTTTAACTTATTTTCATTCAGAATACAATTTATTTCTTTTAATTTCCTGTTGTAGGTAGGTCTAAATTAATTATATTTTATCGGCCTGTTTACATTAAGTTTTATTTACCTATTATAAATTTTTTATTGTATAATTCAACTAAAGTTTAACAAAATTTCAAATTATCATATCATGTATGTAGGTACGTATTATGAATTTAATTGATAGGTCAATTATTTTTATATAATTTGTTACGTTATGAAAATTTAAGTAAATAGTCAACAATGCTCAGGACCTCCCGATGAGTCCTATCCGGTCTACCAAGGGGTTCCGGCTGCTTCAGCCCGGTCGTGGGTCTTGGACTCATCCGATTGAGGTGGCTTTCATACCAGTAACATAATTGTAGACCGGTGATTACAGTCATAAGGTAACTGAAATTTGGAATCCAGGATATGTATATATGTATATATATATATATATATATATAAGAACCAGAATATCAGTCCATCTAACAGAACAGGGAAGCGACAGGACATCCACTTGCCTTCTGCGGACCCGAGGCATCCCCCCACGGACCCCCTCCAGATCTCTCACAGTCCTCAGGGCTCTCTCACAACCGTTAAATTAAAGCTTCATGATTATGTCAATATATCAAATTTTCTTTATTTTCCTTTTTTTTTTCTAATATTTTGTTCAAAAAAAATTATTTTATTTGTTTTTTTTCTTATTATTCTACAAATTTTTTTTTTTGGTTCTTCATTTCTGAATTTCTCTTTTTACATTCAAAAAGTATTTGTATATTCATGCGAGATATTTTGTATATTTACACAGGATAAATCTTTTAACTACATCCAATTATGTTTATAAATAAAGTGCTTCACATTAATATTAAATTTCAATTCTATTACATAATTATATATACTATTGATTGTACGACAAATTTGTATCCAAAAAAAAATTTTCTTCAATTTAAATTTTTTTTTTCTTAATTCATTGAATTTCAATTCAATTTTTCCCTGAGTATTAATTTTTGTAATATTTTTCTTTGTAAAAAAAACCTCATAATTTGACAAATATTTCATTAATTTTTTGGTTTTTTTTTCTTTTTTTAATTAAATTTAAATATATGAAATGTAAAAGTTGTGGATAAAAAAAATTCATATAATTAATAAATTGGTATTCGTTAAAAGATAATTGAGAATCAGATATATTTATAAATTTTTAGATGAAATTTTTAGATAGTTTCATTATCCTATATTATCTTATTATTGAAATTTATACCACTTCATTATCATTTTAATTCAAAAATCAACTGAAGAAAAAAAAATTAAAATTAACAATAATAATGATGATGATCTGAAACTTAACGTATAACTTAATAACAGTAATTATGATTTATTTGCTTTATTTACCTTTTTTTTTCTTTTCAATAATATGTATTTTCGTTTTATTTCTGTACTTCGATATGTATATGTATATCTAAATTTATAGTATTCTAATTTTTTTTCTTTTCTTTTCTTCTTCCCCTCTCTTCCATTTCCTATCCTTTTTTTTTTCGTTTTTTTTTCTTTTCTCCTTTTGTTTTTTTTTTTTGGGGAAGGAAGGAAATAAGAGAAGACAAAAAGGAAAAAAAAATGTTAGTACTTTTTACTAGATATGTAAACGCATGCATGGTCGACTGGAGCTCCCACGTGGCGGTACCGTTGATGGTCCTAGAGCTTCTATGGTCTGAATTTCCCGATTTTTCCTTTTTTTTTTTCATACACACCATTCTACTCACTTTTCTTTTTTTTTCTCTGTCTTAACAAATCTAACCAATCCTAACAAAACCTGTATTTTCTTAATTGGATTTTCTTTTCATTGATTTATATTTTATTAATTTATTTTCCTTTTTTTTTTTTTATATAATATTAATGAAACAAAAAAAGTTTAAACTTGTATAAAATTTCTGAACATTAGCTCATAATATTATTGTTATCATCTACATGCTTCTTTGTTTTCTTTCTTTTTTTTTTTTTTTTTTTTTTTTGTTAAATGAAGTATTTATTTTACGTTTTTTTTTTCTTTAGTTTTGCACTTTTTCTTCAAATATATAATTAGTTATCAATTTTATGATACCTTAGCAATATTACTGAAATTGTTATATACAATCTCTTTACAAAACAAAAGGCAGTTATTACTAAAATTGAATCTATCATGCGTTGTACTATTATTATGAAATATTAAATGAATTATTTACCTATATATTTGCTTTTCACTCTTTTTTTCTTTCTTGAAGTTTTAGATTTTTAACTTCAATCACACAAAAAGGAAATTAAAGAAAACCATGGAATTATGAAAATTGAAAAGATTTTCTTATTTCTTTTTCTCTTTTTGCCGAAATTCAATTAATGTTCATTTGCATTTTTTTTTCTTCCTTATCTCTTTTTTTTTTGTTTTTTTTTCGTATAAAAACTTTTTATTCTTATCACTTCACTTAATTTTATAAGATTTTAGAAAATTTACATTTTTACCTTATTTTCTTCTCACAAAAAAAAAATTGGTTTTTTATTTTTTTTATTTTCTATATTAATCACACGTAAATCATTTATTTGGTATTTTCTCATTTTATATACAAAAAAACATTGAGTCATTACCACTTTTAAACTTCATTGTATTGATTTTAACTTTTAAATATTATAAAATAAATATATATATATATTTTTTTTCCAGAACGTTCCCTTGTTAATTATATTTTTTTTTTCATTTTTTTTTTGTAACATCGAAGTTTTCGTATGAATTTAAAACAACTTTCATTCTACATATTTTTTTTTTCTTTCTACTTGTAAAAGAAATTCTTCAAAAAAGAAAATGATCACTTTATATATTAAAACTGGGTAAAAAAAAAAGGTGCACTGCTTTTTTTCCTTTTTTTTTTTTTTGCGAGGTAATTTTTAAACTAATATTCACTATTTTGATATTTTAATTTTAAAGCATAAATTTCACCGTTTATTGTATTGAAGTAATTATTTTTTTTTCTTTTAATGATATACTTTTAAATTGAAAATTTCGCGTCTAGTTCTATGGCTGACCGGAAGAAGACTGAAAAAAAACCAACCAAAGGTAGTCAAAATGTACCTCCTTTATATATCCATCATACCTCGTATTATCTCATTACTCGTCTCTTAATTATCTATAATGAGGTAATTAAGACGACGTTTAAGAGATTAATATTCAGCAATATGTATGAAGGTATATATACCATCATCGAATATTCTGGTATATTCCATATATTACTTGATGAGTAATATATAGCGAATAGGTAATATCAGCATATTGGGAACTTGATGGTGTGTGTGAGTTAAATGTTATATATTATTACGCTATTTACATGAGTAAATAGGTCGTAATGAAATATATGGGTCATTCAATATATAACCAATTTGTATGGGATAACTTATATGGATATTAAATAGTATATGAAGTATGACGTATTTGCCGTCGGCAAATACCATTGCATATATTTTAGTTATAAGAGAATTTTGAAAAATTGAATTTTAATAAAAAAAGGTAGGTAATTAAAAATAAGAGAATTTAAATGAAGAAGAAGAAGAAACAATTTAAGTTGAATAATTCTCTAATTATTTTTTTCTATAAATCGCGTATGAAAAAAAATCACGCCACTTACAAAACAATGTGATTAATTACACATTTTTATTGCGCGTGTGCAACGAATATTGAATTACAGTTCATTTATTGGAATTTTAAGTTGCAATTCCAATGAATTGCAGACTTTATTTTTCCATTATGAACTGAATTTAAATATTTTTTTTAATGTACACCCAACTAAATTTGTACAGTGGCGTACAAAAAAATATGCCCATTAAAAAAAAAAAAAAAATTTAATATAGCTGTCGCAACAAATTTTTGAAAAATGGCTAGGTAATTAGCATAATAAATTAGGTGATTAAATTGTGAAAACTATAAAACTGTCCCTTATAGTTAGGTAAATTTAGAAATTTAATCTGTTTTTGCAGCATAACCAGAATAACATTTCATAAAACTTACAACAATAATTTTCAATATTCATTCAAAGTCAAAGAAGTAGGAAATATACAGTAATGAATGGTTGGTTTTCATGCACTTGACGTTATATTAAGTACGGTGCTTGTTCTAGTTGAGTCAGGTGAAATATCTTCAACTGTTATCATATGCCCTAGGTACCCTTGTGCAGCAAAATCTACATTTGTCACGACTAAGATTTAATTTAAACACTCTTAACCTGCTTCATACTTTACTTAAATCATGTAAGTGTTCCTATAATGTAGTGGATATAATTATAATATCATCAAGTTAAGCTAATACACATACATTCAAACCATTTCTAAATTTGTCGATTAATATTTGAAAGGTCGACGGGGCGTTCCTTGAATCTTAACATAGGAAATAGTGTTATAAATGCGGTTTTGTCCTATCTTCTTCCGCGACACTGACTCGCCAATATCCAGAGATTAAATCTAGAGTCGTCATATACCCGTATTTCGTACTTTTAGCAGATTGGAGTAAGTCATCCATGCGAGGGAGTGGATACCGGTATGGTATGGTTATAGCATTTAACCGTCTGTAATCAATGCACACTCGTACTTGACCATGGGGCAGCACAGATATATATGTATAGTATATCTTTATTATTTACAATAAATTTATTCAATTGTTTTTGTAGTTGTGTATTTAATGGGACACCTTCATTTTCTCGAAATTCTATGTCAACGCTGTTGAGCTGAACATCTTTTGATTGTCAAGCTGCTAATTAAAGGGGTAGGGCATCTCTGCACCCGATGAATAATCATTAATAGTTTCTGTGGATTGATATCGTCTTGGTGGGGTTTCGAACAGTACTAAGGACTGTTTACAAGAAAATTGACCTGTTTATTTTTTTGAATATTTGTAAAACTAAAAGTGTGATTTAACTCAAATAAATTTTTTTTTATTTCTTAAAATGTACATTACAAAATATGGTGTTTAGTTTGACAATATTATTTTTTAGAATAAAAATGTCGATGTCGTTTTTTGCTTCTTTTTTGGTTTTTTTAAAATTCCTTTTCATTAAAGCCCAATATCTCTCAATTAGACGTAGTTCGGAGCGGTTTCATGGGTTAGCCTCTTTGGGCACCACATTGATGTTATTTCTTTTGTACCACTCCATTGTTGTTGATGCATAATGACATGTATCCAAATCAGGCCAAAAAAGTACAGAGCCATTATGCTCTCTGATAAACGGCAATAAACGTTTTTTCAGATATTCCTCAATGTATCTCTGTTTATTGATGGTTCCTGCTGTCACAAATTCGCGGCTTCTTAGTCCACATGTGTAAATTGCCTGCCATACCATGTACTGTTTGAGGAATTTCCCAATTTTTTGTGTTGAATATCGTTTGTCTACGTTACCTCTTTTTTCAGATGTATGAAATTCATGGCCAGGTAGTGATTTGAAATTTGCTTTACAATAAGTCTCGTCGTCCATGACTACACAATCGAATTTCGTCAGGTACCGTTCATACAAGTTTCTCGCCCTTATTTTGTTACTCGTTGCTTATCCTATGACCGATCCTTTTGCATCTTGAAGGATCTCAAACCATAATATTTTTTTGCTTTTCGCACGTATGAAGCCGATACCGACAATATTTGCCATATCTTTAACAGAAGTGTTGGGATTCTTTACGAACTTCTGCTTTATACTTCAGACAATTTTTTTTAGTAGTACCAGGCTTTCTACCCGAACCCTGTTTTCGCAGCAATGTCTGACACTTTCTGTATTTTCTGTATTTGTTTATCGTTCTTGAATCAGTGCTGATTGATGCTCCTGTTTCTCTAGCCAACTTTCGAAAATTAATTGTTGGGTTTTCCAGATATTTGGATAAAATTAATTTACGAGTATCTTATTGTTCACTCGACATTTTACTTTTAATACACTTGAACTATGAAATGAAAATATTTTTTTGTTGTTGCTTTAAATAGAAAAATTTGCAGAAATAACTACAGATCTATCCCCTCCCAAATTGAAAAAACAGTACTTATTAATCTTTGTGTTTAGTATTTATGTCAGCGTCTTATTTGTATGATATATAAAAATCAACCGCTGAATTCAAATATCTTAGAATGTGTTTCGCAGCAGTCATATGTTCTCTATGAGGTTTTTTGTTGAATTGCGATAATTTCACCTCTGAACGATAGATATCCGGTCTAGTTGAAATTCCGAGATAAAGTGATGATCCCACCAAGGACTGATACTTTTTCTCATCAACGAGCTCACAATTATCGCAATTTTGGCAATTCTTAAACTTTTAACCTGGATCTAACGGCGTAAAATATGATTTACTATTTACCATTCCAGTCTTTTCCAGAAAATCAAGAATAAACTGTTTCTGACAATTTTAACAGTCTTTTCTCCCAAATTTTGTGTGATTTCCAAACCTAGGAAAATTCGATTGGACCTCTGTCGATCACTTCAAATTTTAGTCCAATTTCGTGCTTCAAATATTCCATTATCTTCGTATCAGAACAAGCCAACATAATATCGTCAACATAAACAGCTAAAATGTTAATTTTATCATCTTCGTTCATAACATATACACAAGGATCTATTTGACTTCTTTTGAACCTAATTTTATATAAAACGTTCGTTGTCGACCCGCCTGTTTCAATCCACAAAGCGCTTTCTTCTCGTCAACAAAATCTTCCGATTGCACCATGTAAATATTCTCATTAAGATGAGCATTTAAATATGCGCAAGTAACATCCGTATGATGTAAATGCAAACTGAAGTCTGCTGCTAAGGCACACAATAATCTAATCGTCGAAACTCTTGTCACTGGAGAGAAAGTTTCCGTATAATCTATTTTACATACTTGACTACATTCTTTAGCTACAAGCCTTGATTTGTACCTGTTGATTTCGCCATTCTGATTTCTTTTTATATTATAGACCCATTTACATTTAATTACATGTGCGTTTTTAGATAAATCAACTAACACCCATGTTTGATTGTTTACAAGTGAGTCGAATTCTTCTTTCATCGATTTTGTCTATTCATCTTTTTCTTCTGCTTCTTTAAATATACCAGGATTGTCCTTTTTTTTCTCAATATTGACATCATTTAGCATATTCATAACAGAGTATTGTGTATTATTCATCTCAATTTTTTTTTGTTTTCAATCATTATAGTATTTCAGTCATTATAATATCGTTAACATAATTCTGATTGGTTCTGACCGGTGAAACAGTTTCATTTAGTACAGGTAATGAATTCTCATCTTTTTTGTCAATTTTTATATCAAAACATGCTGTTTCAACATCTTCGTTATTTTCACTATTCTGGAATGAGTCATAAATTTCTTTAGTTATTTTTTCATTGAAAAATTTACCTGATTTTTCGAAGAATTTGACATCTCTATCCTTTAATATTCTGCGCTCTTCAGAAACATAGATTCGGTAAGCTTTGGACTCATCCGAATAACCTACCATAACATCTTCAATGCACTTTGGTCTAAATGTAACCCTATCTGGTTGTTTGTCAAGAATGAAGGCTATGCACCCAAAGGTTTTAAAAAGTGGTACTGCAGGATTGCGTAGAAATGCTGCTGTATTAATGGCTTCTGCCCATAAATTCATTAGTTACTCAGAAGAAAGCATCATGCAACGAGCCATCTCAACAAGCGTTCGATTAGTGCGTTCTACAACACCATTTTGCTGCGGTGTATATGGCACTGTAAGTGCCCGTTATCACTTCGAAGAATCTTAATCTTTTTATTTGTTTGTAATTCAGCCATAGCTTTAAAATTTTTAAAGGCTTCAAACACGTTACATTTCTTTTTCAAAAAAAACAACAAAAAACATTCTAGTTGCGTCGTCGATAAATGTACAAAAATATTTAGAACCACCGAACGACATTGTTTTAAACGGACCACAAACATCAGTGTGTACTACCTCTAGGATATTAGTTTTTTTCTTTTCAATATTTACAGGGAAAGGTTTAGCTGTCATTTTACCTTTTACACACACTAAACAATCTATTTTGTCAAAATTGTTTTTAGATTCAGTCCACGTACTAAATTATTTTTACTTAACAAACTCAAACTTTTTGCATTAATACAGTGACTCAAAATACTGTTCACAAGTTTAAGAAAAATCAGAACAAATGAGCATATAACGGGAACCTGTGGACATTTTTGATTACAGCTTGCACGTGTTTTGTCTCAAATTATAGAGTCCTCATTATGTATAATAATTTGTCAATAAAATGCTGGTTCACATGAAAATGAAAAAAACTTTATTTTAATTCACGTGAACATTTTTTTGGCATAACGGTAAAATAAACATAAAATTGATTATGGAGAAAATTAATATCTAGTGTACCCTTCTTTTGCCTTTATCACTGGTTTGATCCTTTCAGGCATAGTTTTTATCAAATTATCCAGAATTTCTGGGTCGATTCTATTTCATTCTTCTTGAATTTTTTCCCATAGTTTATTGACTGTGTCTGGTACATCGTGATTTCTGATTATTCTTTTTTTCAAAATTGCCCAAAGGTGCTCTATAGGATTAAGATCTGGTGATTAAGCGGGCCAGTCTTCCAGAACCTTAATATTATGATTTTCTAGCCAATTTTTGGTGATCCTGGCCGTGTGTTTAGGGTCATTATCCTGCATAAATAATAGATCACCTAGTTCACAGCCAAATTACTCAAAACTTGGCAAAAGTGAATCTCTCAAAATATTTATATAATCCTTTGCTTTCATTATTCCATCAATTTTTCCAAGAAAGCCCAACTGGTTTACACGGAAACAGCCCCATCTCCACCAAATTTAAAAATCTCCGTCCAATCACGACCATTAGAACTTATACGATTTATTTTCGCCTCATCTGACCAAATAATTATTTTCCACAGTTCTGGTGACCAGTTTTTGTATTTTTAGCAAAATCTAAACGTTTTCTACGATGATTATCATTCAAAAGAGGCTTTTTAACTTTATTTTTGGCTTTCAGACCAAATTTTTTTAAACAGTTTTGTACAGTCTCATCATAAACATTGACATCGCAAGTGTCCTTAATCATGTGTACGTCCGTATCGTTCATGCCACTTTATGAACTCATCATCAACACTATTTGAACAAGAAAATAACTTAGTCTCTCCTAGATTTCCATCAAAAATAAACAAATTTTTTTTTCTTTAATTTAAAATTTAAAAATTCATTTAATTTAATAAAATGTCCATTTTCTGTAGCTTTGCTAATGGATAAGAAATTGGCTTTCAATTTTGGTACATACAAAACATTTACTAAATTAGCTGACACCTGTTGATTCAATATATTTACTACCTACCTGTTCAATGTTTTTCACATAATCCACAATTTTTGTAAACAAACTAATGTCACAACACATATGACAGGTAAAACCACTGTCAAAATTCCAATACAAAACAAAAAGATAAAAGATAACAATTTATAAAAGAAAAGATGCAATGCAATTTTATTTTTATATTTATTAAAGAAAAAAAAAACCACACAATAATAAACTATATAACATAATAACTAAATAAACTTATAGCAAAAATATACTTAAATATTATTTTCTTGAATTGTGTATTTGAGTTTTTAATAATTCCATTTTTAACTCATGTTCCTCCTCCATATGTTTCAACTCCACTTCACTTTTTTTCTTCAAACATTCAATTTGCAAATCCACAAATTTACATTTTTTTTCTGCTAGCTCCTGCCATTTGCTTGTTGAATCTTTCCTCTTCACACGAAGGAGTGTCGACTTTTTAGTATTAAAAGGATTTTTTTGTTTATAAGACGATGTCGAAGCTATTGAAACAAAATATTATTAATTTTTTCTAATGTGTTTGTTAAACCTACTAATTTTTAATTTTACCTTTTGTTTTTTCTTGGTCCGACAGGCCTTCCTTTTCATTATTTTCACTTTTTTCTTTATATGTTTCATCCATTAGCATATTAATGTCGTCGTCTTAATTATTGAAATTTTGAAATACCGATCAATTATACTCAAATAAAATTTAAAAATTGCTTTAAATTACCGTTTTCAATTTTACAAACGTCTTTATCATAAACTGCTGGCAAACCAGTGAGTTGTTCACCAAGCAGATCTTTTATTGTTGCAGCAACCGAACCGTCCAGATCACTTTTTTTAGGGGCTGGTCCACCACCCGTTGAATACAATTCCCTTTTTTCTTCTGCAAATTTTTTTTTTTGTGCTCTTTTTAATATTTAAATATTTTGTTCTTAATATATCCGCTGTGCGGAAAGGACCAAGGCCGACCAAATTAAATTCATTGGAAATTTCTTCCCAAACGGTTTGTTTCTCACTCCACGACACTCTATCTGTTTTTTTGTTTTCAATTATGTCCTTATATTTTGCAACTTTATTTACCAGCAACTCCACTTCACTAACAGAAAAATTTGCACTCCTCTTTTTTTCCATTTTTCTTTTACCTGTTTTTTAATTTTCAAATATCAATAATAAAATAATAACAAAATTGAATCTCTTTTTTATGACACTCGATTTAAAATGACAATTTCTTTAGAAAATCACAATTTATTACAATCACAATATCATTGCATTGTGAACTTTTCATTCACAGTAGTTCACTAAACTCCAATTAATTAAACTATACTAAAAATTCAACTGTGAAACCGAACGAGTTTAAACCTTCAGTTTAAACTCAAATGTTGGTTTAGTTAAACTTGAGTTTAAACCGTCACTGTGGAACTGGGCATTAGTCTTTTTTTTTTCTTTTTAAAATTTTGTTACGATTATGAAAAATAAATTTTTGTGATAATTACTATTAGAAGTAGTTGTTGTTTGAAGATGTATTGTTGTTACACCTTAGTTCAACAGTTTTTAATTTTAATTGAAATAGAAACGAATTTATTTATTATTATTGGGAGCTATTCTGTACACATTCTTCAGTTAGCAGATTTTTCTGCTAAGAAATTTATTAGAATGAGATTGTAGCAGATTCTTTAAAATTCGTATTCTGGTCACAAATATTTTTCGAAATCTTTATGAAGCTGTCAACAGAAATTCGAAATCTGCTAACAAATGTCACTTTGAAGAAATTTTTTTTTACACTAGGTAGTTAAACCAGTTTTTTTGTGCTCGTTTTAAAAATATTGGAATGTTTTTTCCCAGCTCGGTATAGTAAGAATCATCTAAAATAATTCGACCAAGAGGATAATACACTCACACTCTAGTTACAATTGGTCGAGTCAACTTCCGATGTAATTAAAACCGTTATAAAAATATGTAAATAAACATGTTTACAGAAGTTTTTACAACCACCAATGTTTATACACTATCTGTAGTTTACATTTTGTAATTGAATAAATTTATAAGTGAAAATGAAAATCAAGTTAATTATTTCATATTTATTTATATAGATTTGTGTAATTAACATTAAAAAAATAATCCATTTTATTAAATTCACTATTTATGTATCAAAACTTAAAAATGACAGAAGTTAGCAGAAAGCTTAAACGATAACGAACTCGAAAATAGCACCTGCTAGTTAGCAGAAAAGTTAGCAGGTTTTTCTGTTAATTTTTTGAAGCAGAATACCAATTTTTGTCTTAGCAGATTTTTTAAAGAGCTGTCAAAATTTTGTATGAAAGTTAGCAGAATGTCAAATTAGCAGAAACTGCTAAATACACACAGAATAGCTCCCATTACTCTTTTTTATTGTTTGTTTACTAATTATTTGTTCACAAAAATTTATTAAATTTAATGCAATTTACTACGCACAACTATTACAAAGCGCGTCATCAACAACAATAATCTACTGACAGTTACCATAGGTAAACTCTCCCACAGATCATCCACCTCAATCCACATGGTTCTCCATAGACCTAAATAGTATAAAGATCAATTCATCAATTAACAGTTATTATACCTACATTCATGAAGAAAGTCAAAACCTCAAAGCTCTTGCCCTCCTAATGAGTCCAAACCGGTCTACTAAAGGATTCCGGCTGCTTCAGCCTAGGGTGGGATCTTGGACTTACCATGTCGAGGTGGCGATCATATTCGTAACATAGTAGTAGACCAGCTACTCTGAATCACAAAAACAAAAAAAACGGAAGCGAAGGTATGATAAGACAAAAAAAAACAAAGGGACCAACAGGACATTTTGTTTGCCGTAGCTGACCGGAGGCATCCCCCCACGGACCCCCTCTCCAGCCCCACTACACCACTCACCGGATCTCTCCTTCCTTTTAATCAAACGAGAACCACCCATATTGTTCTTACAAAAAGGAAAACCACAACAAAAGAAAACCTCGAGTTGCAAAATTTTCTTTTTTTTCTTTTAATCTTTTTTTTTATCATTTCTTTGTCTTAGTTTTTCCTTAAATTTCCTTTAATAATTTCCTCTGGATAAAGATTATATAACTTGTTTTTCTTGAATTTGATCAAGCCTCCTTTTTTCTTTTTTGGGTTGAATAAAAGAATTCGAGCAATTTAGAAATGAAATGATACAAATTTTATTACAAAAAAAAAATGGGGGTTTCCTTATCAAAAAAAAAAAACTTAAAAATTATGAATTACAAAAAAATGTAAGTTACAAATCAATATACGTTTTGTTTGTTTTTTTTTCTATTCTTTACAAATTTCAAATCATTTCTTCATCATTCCTTTTTCTTCTTTTTTTGTTTTCGTTTTTTTGTTTTGTTTTTTTTTTTTTCCTTTCAAAAAAAAATGTTTAATTACAACAAAAACCTGGTGTTTGCTTAAAATTAACCGAAAATAAAACTAAAAAAAAAAAAAATGATTTGACTTACAAATAAAAGTCTATCTTCTTTTGTTGTTCTTTCTTCTTACTTCTGAAAATTTCAAGAATTGTTTTTTTTTTCTTCTTGTTCCTCCAAAGAATGTTGTGTTGTTGTTGCTGTGTTTAAAGTGAGTACTTCCCGTTGCGTCCAAATTAAGATCTTTCGTTTAACATATTCTTTTTTCTCAGAAAATAATTAAAGGTTGTTTTTTTTTTTTTTTTTTTTTTTTTTTTTTTTTGAAAAATAAAAAAAAATTCAAAATGTTAACTTATAAATTTTTCAGTTGATTTTGTTTCAATACTAACATACAATAAATGTAAACATTCTCACATGAGTGACTTGTATGAAACCTCATTAGCTTTATTTTCAAATGATAGATACATTTTTTTGTTTTTGTATTTCTACTGTAATATATATTTTATTTATATTTGTTTTTAGTTTTACATGTTTTCGTGCTTTATTTTCACCCTTTTTTTTTCTTCTTTTTGTTTTTTAAATAAACAAAATTTACGTTAAGAAAATTGTAGTGTTAAATTAATTCAAAATAAAAAAAAACTTATTGCGTAATATTCCTTCTTTTTTTTTTTTTCTTTTCGTATAATTCATTTATCTTTTTTTTTTTATTTTTTTTTCTTTTCTTTCACTATTTCAATTACTTCCTTGTGATAGCTAAACTTTCCAATACATTTAAAAAAAACGAAATAATAATAGTACCAGTGATTCTAAATCTCAAATTTGTCTAGCAATTAAAGGAGCCCGAATGATAAATAAATCAATTTTAACATCGAGCAGAAAAATCTAAATTGAAATCACCACCAAAGCAGTAAGTTCAAAAAAAAAAAAAATAAATAAATAAAAAAACACCGAACAAAACTTGAATTAAAGTTATCACAATTTTTTTTCTTTTAATAATTTTTCTTTTACAATAATATATTTTAATTTCACAAACTGATATGCAATATTGAATATTTTGATGGCTATAATAAAAATTGAGTAATATCATCATCGCGCGATTTCTACTATAATATATAAAATAAAGGAAAATCACGCCATTTACAGAACAATGAAATGGATTAGAAATTTCGATGCGCGAGTGCAACGGATTTTTGATTACAGTTCATTTATTGGAATTTTAAGTTGCAATTCTTGGAATTGCATACCAAAGTTTCCAATATGCACTGAAGTAGAAAAATTTCAATGTACAGCCAACTGTAATTGTACAAAAATTTTCCTTTTTTTTCGCAGAGAAACTTGATTTATAATAAAATACAGGAGTCATTCCTTTTTTTATGCAAAGTATGTAAGTATATGTAATTAAATGAAATCTACGCTAAGAACATAAATTTTCGGCATTTACTTTTACAATTTTTTCTGTAATAAAAAAAAGATTTGGCATTCTTATTTTTTTTCTTCTTTCATTTAAAAAAAAAATTGAAAATCTGTGATATAAAATTCATTTTTAATTTATGTTAAATAGTAAATCAGCAGATATAAAAAAAATTTTATGTAAAATTTGATTGAACAAAAACAAATTAACACAGACAAAAATGAGACCGTATAGAACAGCACGATATATAAAATATACTCCCGGCTCGACGACATTTTACCGGCTCAGACTTAAAACTCAAAAAAAAAAAGAAAAACTCACAAAAAAAAACTAGGAAATACTTGTCTGGGAGTTCAAACTTGACTGATTTTTTTAACGACTACATTTTGACTCGCTGCGACTAACAAGGTTAATGGAATATTATAGGTTAGCTCGAGCCATATTAATAACCTAAAAATCAAGTTCTGACGTCACAATGTAAGATTTTTTAAAACATTCATGAGGTTGTATTTGTTAATTTAAATTTTGCTGTTAAAATGATAAAATCAATGTTGAAAAATTATTAAAGATTACAAAACATTATAAATCAAATGGTTTTTAATAGTGGAAAAAATATATATTTTAAATTCAAGAAATTAAAGTAGTTAGTACAATACATTGAATATTATACAAAGCATAAGTTATGCGTAAATGAAAAACATTAGAAAAAAATTTTTTTTACATTTTAAAAATTTTGTATTGTATAATTTTATTTGGAAAAATAAACTACAGTATTTAAGTGAATGTTTTTTTATTTTTCTTTTTTTGTGAATCTGTACACAGCCTCCTATTTAATGCCCTAATTCTAAAATACATTCTTGTTTTGAAAAATAACATTTTTATATCTTCTCTTAAATTAACATTACTACTTAAATTTAAATGGTATTTTAAATATTCGTTTTTTATCAATATATTGTCTCCGTTTATTACATTGAAAATATTATTTAAGTCCGTAATTTTTTTAACGAACTCTTCGGTTGGCTTTTTTAATCCTCCTTGACTTATTACATCCAACCAAGTATAAACTGATTTACTGCCGATTCCGCCTTCATAGATATAGCCATCTCCTAATTTTAATTTTTTGGCTATATATCCTGCTACATACTGTAATGAATCATTCTGAAATTCATCATTATTAAGAGGTAACTCTTCGTAATCATCTATAGAAAGTGGAAGACTATCTTCTAAATTTTCTGAGTAATCATCTTCTGTGTTGCATATTGGAGAAAAAACTCTTCCTAAAAAAATGGAAAGAAAAATGAGATAAAAATTAAACCCATAGCTCTTAGTAAAGTATAAGATATTTTCGAAATGCAACATTATAACTGTGATATCAATTACCGCAAAAAATTGCATTTTCAAAATAAACAATACATATATTAGTATACATATAACCGAGGGGACAACACAAAATAGACTGACACAAAACTCTTATTCCTTCACCTGAAAATGAAAACAATTTATATAAATTAGCCAATATAAAAGATCTTAAACGGTATTTAAAATCAATCGAAGTTGGATGATCGTTAAGCCCGCCTTTGGCACGAATGATACCAAAAAAGTTTTCCAACACATCTTGGTTTAGTCGATTGGTAAGTATGTATGATATTTTATATTTATCTTTCAAGTAAAGAAAAAGATTATCTAAAGCAGCATTGTTTACAATAATCCCTTTTTGAAAAAGCAGTAGGTTTTTTTTATCACGGACTCGTAAAGTTTGCATTATATTTGACATTCTACTCAGTAACTCTTTTTGTTTTTCAATAGCAAGACCATACGGTTTTTTCGAACTTCTGATATCTGAAGATAAGTACTTACTATTGAAAACGTCAAACCAATCATTGACGCTTTCAATGAAATCAGCACACTCTAAAGCATTTGGACTTTTACAATGGCCTAAACTCATGCACCATCTGATGCACGCAGCCATCGAGTGTGAAAAAAGTTGTACCGCATACTTTACCTTTTGTCTGCCAGCCCGTACTACTTCTAAGTGTGTTGATGATACTTTATGGTTTATCTTCAGGTCAGAATTTTTTAATTGTATTACTTCACGGATTGGCTCTGCAGTTATTATCTTTTCATTCAATACAAACCCTTTGTCTAGAAAATGGTTCCTTATTAGTTTTATTAAATGGGGAACGTCGGCAAACACGAGAATTTTCTTTGATTCATTACTTGTATGAACGAAAAATGAGCATTGATCAGTAATTTGTAAATTTGTTCTGAGCCGATAATTTGTCGAACCTAAATCTGAAATTACCGCAACGACTATAAAATTAATGTTTTCAAGAGATTTTATAATCTCCTTCAAAGTATTTATATCCATAGGAGAGTCGAAATTATAATATAAAGGTTGCTTCCATGCTTTAAACAAGCCTCTAACCATTGGAACTTGAACGTAGCTAGAGGGACTTATCACTGAATCCTGCACCTTATCGTATTCGTAGTACGACTTAACTTTCTTTTCGTCAAACGAAATGATACAAAGCCTTTCTATTTCATCATAATCTAAGTCTTCCATTACCTTTAAAACACATTTCAAAATTCCAGGTTTTAGTTGCTGTTTCGACGCCCAATTCTTCAATGGGATAGCCCATTTTGTATAGATATCTGTACAATCGAGGACCAGCTGAATGCAGAGATATAGCAGTCGATATATCTTTAGTTTGCCCCACTATTCTTTTATTATTTCTACTTAATTTTTTTATTTGTCCTTTTGTGAAAAACTTCTTCAAATTTTCACAAATATTTTTTTCCTTTTCATTTATTTTTAATTTCGCCTTTAAACTTTGTACCTCCTTTTCCAGCTCCAGGACTCGCAACTGTAGTGCATTATCCAAATGCACCCTAAAATGTGTTTAAATTATTTAATCAAGTAATTAATTAATTTCCATTACTACACACATTGTTTGTACTCCAACATATCTCACAGAGACATTTTCTGGTTGATTTTCAATGTATTTTCTGACAAAAAGGAGCACCTCAAAATACCATTCAACAAAGTTAATAAGTGAGTAATGTAGTTACTTTTCAAAATCAGCAATCACTCCCTGATTCTTCAGAAATTCTAGCATATTATCGCTACTTGTTGTACAGCAATCTATTTCTCTAAAAATATTATTGGTATTAGAAAAACTTTTATTTTTTATACTATGTATCAAACTTACTCTTCAACATTTTTCGCGACTGTTTCCAAATATTCTGGTGCCTGCAGTTCATTATCATGAACATTTTCTTTTATTTCCACAACACAGTTAGTTTCACTTTAAAAAAAAATAAATATGTGTATTATACATAAATATTGTAATAATTAACGTTGAATAGCATGAAATATTTATAAACTTACTTTTCTGAAGTAGAAACCATTTCTTCTACTAATTTTTGTCTTGATCTTTTTTCAAATCTTTTCAATAAATAATCTTTCAATAAATAATCTTCATTTACAAAATGATCAGAGCAAACTCTACTGTTACTGTTATTTACATCATATTTTGAATCTAACTGACAAACACTAATCCACTGTTTTATAAGTTTTTTTTCATGCGGAAAAGTAAAATACATTCCTTTATACATCGGCTGTGTAACCTCGAATTGTACAGTAGCTGCAACGAATTTTCGTTTTTGACCATTATTATTTTCTTTATTTATTGTATTGCTTGCATTTTCTTGATGAACTTGTTGTGTTTTCTTCGATTAACATGACGTGCTTTTTCAAGAAGTGTGCTAAATGTAATTATTTAATTTCTAGGAAATTTTTCTCTAATTTTTAGGTTGAGAAGACCATAAATAAAGCCAGTTTGTGTTGATTCATCGTGACGATTTCCAGGAAGTTATGAAAAAAGAGGACGTTTTTGACAAACCAAAATTTCGGTCGATGTTTTAGTGCTTTGGTGTTCAGAAAATAATTCTACATAAATTTGATGCGGTTGTTTTCTAGGTGAAAAAGCTGGGTATTAATTTCATAAAACGATGAATCGTGAAAAATCGTTTTCTTAATCGTTTTTGAATTACCCAAATCGATTTTTCTGTTTTTCTCATCCAGTTTAATTCTACTGTCAAACGAGTATAGAAGCTGCGTTGTATTTTGGTAATTTTATCTACTCTAAAATAGTTCGTTCTATTCCTAAGTCACTTCAACTACACTATCTCCACAGAATATTTTCAAGTTTTAAAATTCCCAAAATATGGATTTTCCTTTTTTAAGGTTATGAAGTTTGTTTTCATTTATGTTTTCGAACTGCAACAAATCCAGAAAATGAATTAGAATCAGATTCCGATGAAAATAGAAATAATACAAACATTTCCTTTAATTTCACAGAGAATGCACAATCGAGAGAAGAAATATTCAATTGGCTGTAGAATTTGAATATGAATTAATACAAATATGTACTTTGAAACTAATTCATGTATTATAGTTATATATAATAAAATCATAAAACAAAATATAATAAAAACACATTTTATTAATTTTTTCTGATTAACATTTGAAACATGCATATGCATTATATGAATTCATTTGAATTCAATAACAGCCTTTTTCTTCATTTGGCTAAACAACTGATAAAACTAAAAAAAACCTTCATAAATTGCACTTTAATGTCTAAAATTCATATTTTTCATAACATGTAAAAAAAAATTGATATTTAATTTTTGTTTCGCAAAACTTCCATGAGCTCTTCATGCCTTATTTTTTTTATTTCCTCTTTTTTGTCTAAATAGGATTGAATCATTTTTCTGTTTTCTGTCTTTTTTGCAGCAATAAGTTGTTCATAATAACTTTTTCAAATTTCAATAGTATTTTCCGTTGGTTTTTGATTTTGATTTTTCCTTTTTTTCACTCTCTGACTTGCTTTTGCAGAAATATTCACTTTTTTGTGTTGCTCGTTTTGATCCATAATTTTGTCGATGATTAAATCCTGCAATTGGTTTTCTTCTTCAGCAGAAGTAGGCTGTTGATTGATACCCAAAGATATTATATGTGAACTGTATGTTATAAGAGGATTGTCGTGAAATATTTTGATCTAGTTCCTCTATCCTTAGCAAATTTGTATGAGTGGTACACATTTTTTCACTTCGACTTGACTTGACAGGCAGTTGTACTACAAGACTGATGAAAAATATTGTTTACAAGTTTAATTTTCAAGAAAATACTGAAGTTTTACTTACAAGGACATCCATACTTTCTAAATCCGTCAGAATTCATTACATTTATGTAGCAAGAAATTAAAACCTTTCCTTCGTGGAAGTTTTAATTTCTAACTGATTGTTTTTTTTTTCACTTTCCTGTAACAATTGCGTTTTTTTCAATTAAAAAAAATTTTATTCTACTTTTCATAAAAAAAATTTTTTTAAGACCGACTTGGTCAGCGACAAACTCGTTGCCATCCATACTGTGTAATATTTCAAACAAAAACTCAACTCAACTAGAAAAAAGGTCAACTCTCCAGAATGACCTAAATTGTTGCTTTACTTTTAACATTACCTCAGTGTACAAAGAAAATTTCGATCAACAGTTATATTCAGATTTTCTATTGCACAAAATGCATGGTGTGATATAAATTTTTAGAAGTTTGCTATGTGAGTGTGTACTTGAACTTGAAAAAAGAAAACCATATGGTATTAAAGTCGATAACCGCCAAAACCATACTTTGTTATTATATACCATACATAGAGATTTTAGTATTGGTATTTCTGATCTTTATTTCTAAGTAAATACTACTTGAGGATTTGAATTTTTAGGCGGACAGTCACATATAAGTAACAAACAAAAATTCTGATGCAATAATTGCATCATGATGAGAAGTATAATACAGTAAAACCTGTATAAGCCGGAACCTCTAGGGACCGGTAAAAAATTCCGTATTGTACAGGTTTCCGGCTTATGGAGGGTGTCATGTATTTTCCAATGAAAATGTACCGTCTATATCTCTATGATTTTATTATAACAACACATAAAACAATTTTAAATTCAAAATTTATTTAATTAAATAAAGTTCACATATTCTATAAAATAGAAAATACATATGTACATACATACTACATATGTATGTTTCAAAAATCTGAAAAAAAAAACAAAACAAAACAAAACATAACAAGTAATGAAACTAAATTATTCTTCATAAATTAACATAATTATAGCATAAAGCTAGAAAAAATTATATGTTTATATATTTTACTTTATATTTTAATTATAAAAAATGCACTTTACTCCTGAAAGAAGTCCAAAATGGTAGCTTGTTTTTTACTTTGTTTTAAGATATGATTTTGAACTTCTCTATTTACTGCATATGTCATATTTAAAATGTTTGTGTCTCCTACACTAAGAGCATAGTTTCTAACGACCTCCAATGCTTTGGCTTTCTGTTGTAAGAGTGGACCGGATATTGGCAGACCCTTAGCACGAGCTTGAACAAACCATTGATATATGCGATTATTTATATTTTCATTCCCAGTTGTTTTCAGATGTCTTTTAATCCGGGGATTCTGGTTAGTAAGCCATTCTTCTTCAATTTTTATTTTGTTTTTTAAAATATCGTAGAGTTGTGTTTTACTACAACCATACTTCAATTGTAAATTTTTTACCGAGAGGTTATGTTTCTTCTTATCTTCTATTACACTGATTTTTTCTTTTAGAGTTAAAGTTTTCATATCTTCCAATTATCTAAAAATTTATTAACTTAATAAAATTATTCTTAAAATTATTTATTTATTTGTACACTTACCGAAAATAATATTCAATCACAATAAAAGTATAGAAACGCCTATGTTAAGTCAGCTGCACACTCCTTTACAAGGCAAAATGAACTGTTTACTGTCTTTGATTCAGTCTGTTTACATTTGCACCTTTTTGTTTTATGTCACGAAAAAACTTTATATAAAAAACGGTAATACATTTTATGTCCCTTTTTTATATGAAGTTTTTTCATGACAAAACAATAATGTGCAAATGTTAACAGGCTGATTTATGTACAGTCACTTGTTTCTTTCTTTTTTTCTTATGTTCACGAATAAAACAAAAGCGAATTGACGATTACGACAAGCTTTTGATGTGTAATGTCAAATAAGGCATTTTTGTTCATTTTTTGTTCCTCTTTGCCGCTTTTTTAAATTTTTTTTCCGGCTTAAAGAGGTTCTACAAACACAAATTAAGCATGTTTTACTATTCCGGGTTCGCGTTAGACAGGTTCCGGCTTATAGAGGGTTAATTTATATGAAAATGAACTTCAAAATCTCGGGACCGTAAAAATTTTCCGGCTTAGCCAGTATTCCGTCTTATAAAGGGTCCGGCTTATACAGGTTTTACTGAATATGGCGTGACCATGAAAAGCCGGTATGAATGTAATTATATTACATTGAACAGAAGTATTCCAGACAGAGCTGCTAACAAAAATTTCAGAAACAAGCTAAATCTGGCCGGTTTAACCAGAGAAAAAATACTTCCAAAAGGCTAAAAAAAACAGCTAACAATTTTTTGTCCATTTCCGGCTAAAAAACATGCTAAACGTATATTATGTTAAAACGAACTTTGTAATGTTGCTGTAGTGTTGAATTTTTTATTTTGCGGTGTTTGTCTTGTATATAATGTTGATTATATCAAGAGAAAAGGTGTAAAGTAAGCAAAAGGTTTTTCTATTAAAAAAAAAACAAGTTCAAATGAAAATAAATTCATTAATTTATTTTATTTTATTGACGACTACAGTATTTTAAAAACAAACAGAAAAGAAAAAAACAAGATAAAAAAATTCACAAAAAATGAATGCAATAACCAAAATAAAACTTGACAAAAGATGAAATCAAAAACATAAAATAATCGTTATTTTGAAATTCAGTCTATGTACCAATATCTAAGCCTTTAAAATAGTATAAAAAATTATCCTGATAAATCTCCTCCTCTTCATTAGTATATGATGCAAGAGTGCCATTCTTTTTTATAACCTTCTTTGGTATTGAGTGATGAAAACAACATTGTAAGTGTTGTATACATTGTCTCTGATGTATAAAATACTGTTTAACATCTTTATTTTCAGACTACCTCTTTGTTTATTTTTTAATAAGTTCATTTGACTGAATATACGTTTCGACGGAAGCATTCGAAATTAATAGTGTTAATAGTGTCAATGCAAAATTCGATAACTCCTTATATGGATTAACTTTACAAGAATTCTCATAATTATCAACTTCAATCCAAAATTTAACAGTGTCTTTTGTATTCTCCGTAGGAATTGTATAATATTCTAAAAACTCTATAATTCGTGATTTATTTACTCTAAGTGATTTGTCAGCAGAAATGTAGTTTATATTCCTCAATATATTTAAATTTTGTGGCATTCTTTTTTGTAATTGTTTTATCAATTCAATCAAAAACATTTTTTTTTAAACTCCTTTTCATTAGCCTCATTTATTATTTATTTTTTTTTAATTCTGCCAGTTTAGCTTAACATTCGGGACCTAAATAAAAAGCTGAATAAGGAATTAGATTGCATTCTACATTCTATTTGTGATTCATGTTCTGCAAAAACAACTCTTTTTATTCAAAAACACATCAAATATGATAAATCATTGAATATTAACTCTCTGAATTTCTGATAGAATAGACTTTAAAAAATATAAATATACCATATTCAGTTCGGTTTTGTATAGTTCATATATGTATGTTTTTTGCAGTGAAACATTTTTCTTCTTGATGAGCTATACCAAAATGTGTTTTTAACTCCACATATTGATTTAAAATTCTTAGCACAACAGTTTCTATTGAAAGCCAACTGGCGGAGAGCAGAATAACTGAACCAGTTGTAGGTTTCACGAATTAAATAGTCAATTTCACTTGGCTATTTGACACAGCTTTGCTCTCTAATTTATTAATAATAACCATCTTCATGGTTTCGTCGTCAACACGATAGAAGCTTTTAGTTAATACAACTTGCGATTGAAATCCATCAAAATTTCCAGTTGTACCAGCAAAATAAGAATCGAACTTGAATTTCTTTTAAATTATCTAATTCTTTTTGCATTATTTCCTTCTCTTTTTCTAAAATTTTCTTTTTTCTTTCAATTACCTAATTCCTTTTCCTTTTTCAAAATTTCTAGTTCAGATCCAGACATAATTGTTTTTACCTTATCCTGAACTTATTCTCCTACTCTTATTCACAATCCAGATCAGACGCATCATATACATATATCGGCACGTACACGTACACATAAATCAGCATTATTTTCGGCATCGGTCAAAGATTTCAACCTTGAAACAAGTTGTTGCCAGACGTCGCCATTTTTCTTCTCTTCAACTTCTCATTCAACTTTTTTACATTCATACTACTTATTTGGATTCATTTTTAGTAACCAATCTAATTTAACTTTAATTTTTAAAACAAATTTTTTTTAATATATATGAGCTCGAACCTCACAAGCTGAGAAATTGTAGCAATATCTAATTGAATGTGCGCCTCGAAAAACTTTACAACGTGAAAAATCCAAGTTTTCAAAAACAACGAAAAACATTTATATCAAAATTTATAGTTAGAAACGATAAAATAAAAATAAAACCAGTAGATTATAGTAAGTCTAGATTTATATAATAGAACAAATTTTATTTGAAAAAATTGATAGAAAAATTTTTATAGTGAAAAAATGTTGTAAATTTGAAAGTTAATCTTATAAATATATAACGTTTTTCCATTAAAGTCAATTCAGATGAATATTTAATTACAACCTTTTCTGTCTAGAAATGCGTGCTAAATTTAAATATTACTCGTATGTCATTTAGACTTAAAAATATTTAGTTCAAAAATTCACATTAATTTTAGTAAAGATAATATTCAATATTAATATTATTAGGAAAAATTTACTATTTCTTATTCCGCCTTAAGGTTGAAATAAGATGTTTTGTACTCATCTGGCATGTACTATGTTGTTATTGTCATTAAATCCTTTTTTTTTCGCCGTAATTGGTAAAGAATAGTCATAAAGGGACTAGGTAAATCATTTGGCATATTTGGAATAGATGATATTTGACCTTTACGTCCTTTTGACTTTTTTAAAAGAGTGAAAGTGGACCAGGATTCCAAAATGTTATGATTTTTTTTATTTTAATTTAAAAAGATTATTATAAATATATCATGTGTCATGAATTTTAAGTGTTTACATTTATTTAACAAATTTTAATAATTTTGTTTTAAAAGAATGTTGCTGTAGGTACAACAATATGTAATGTTTAATTTTATTTATATTTTTTATTTCCCTTTTACATTGACAATAGTTGGTTTTCCATACACAATGATATCAATAAATTTTGTTGTGTTACATACTTTTGTTTTTATAAACAGTATTGTTATGTTATTATTATGCTTTAATTGAAAAAAAATGTATTAAATTGTTTTTTCTTATTTTATATTCTAAATTATTATAATTATTTGTTAAATTGCTTGTAAATATATTTTTTTGTTAAAATCAGTCCATCTTCTAAAATAATTATTTCTGGTTTGTTATTTAATATGAATTTGCAATTATTGTAGAACTGTTTGTAGTAACTAAAAAACATGAAAAAAACGACATTCGACTCGGCCGGGAATCGAACCACGGAACCTTTTCTTTGCCGGAGAAATGCTCTAACCACTGAGCTACCGAATGCCATGTCGTTTGCTGTTCTCAGTTACCACCTAAATCATTGATGAAGAATACCCAAACCTCCTACATGTTTATCCTTGGATACATTTGTTACTTTTTTTAAGCTTTTCACCATTTATTTCATTTTCATTAAAACCGTAAATAGTGTTATTGCTACAATAATGTGATTTTAATTTATAACAGGTTGGTTGTAAGAGTTTTAAATTTCTTTGTTTATTGAATTAACCATCACTTCCTGGTGATTCCAGCCGGTCTACTAAACCGGCTATGTTTTTACTACAACAAATGAACCCAAAAGAAAAGGAACAAGTCCCCGATAATACTGTGCAGAAAATCGAGAAAGAAAAAACAATTTGGGACAAGATCAACAGATTTTTTTCTTCCCTGTTTTTAGCGGGCGGCAAAGAGAAACTCCCCACGAATTCCTCCTCTCAGGAACTTTTCATCGAAATTAATAGAAAGGATGAGTTCATGTTTGCAGAAAACTGATTGGTAGTACTTGTTATTAAGTTCTAAGTTAAGCCCTGCGCCCAGTGATAACGACAACGACAACTACAACGTGACGTTCAATTAGAATCAATCGAACGACTGTTGTTTTCACCCAATGATAACGTTGTCGTTGTCGTACAATTAGATCTATTTCTAATTTTGCCGTTGAGCTTCCGTGTCTTCCAAATTTAAAGACATGAAGAGGTTCAAATTCTTAAAAGATTGCTACAAACCACGAAAGTACGTTTAACATTTTAAATTTTGTACAAATATAAACATTTCATAATTTTCTAATTTCAGAACATCATCTTATATGATATTTCAAGTGGAAGACAACATTGAAGATGACATATTTTTCAACAGCACCATATGCGAAGCTGCAATGCCGCCACCATCTCCATTGATTCTTCCAACGACAATAGTTGCAACTCCATCGCCACTATCGTCTCCAGGTCTCCTGTCTCCACTAGGGCCATCAACATCACGAGGCCCTACTGAATCAACGAAAACTAATTCATTGGTAGAGGACGAAATGTTAAAAATGATTGAAGATTGTTGGGGCAAACAATGTTTTTATGTTAAGGGTTAATACTAGACGAAATTCTGAGGAAAGTGGTGTTCGTATAGAAAATTATTTGGGCAATATCCCATTTAAGCTTTTAGAAAGTAGTGTAGTTGCCTGCGTAATTAAATCAATCTTGGTCGAGATCGTGGAGTGAACACAATAAAGCGCATGACGTTAAACATGACAGAAAATTGCAGTTCGTAAGTTTACTTCTTTTTTATATTGTTAACATAACATAGTAAACAATTTATTGATAGGTTTGAGAGAGATAGTGTAGTATCTAGTGTTGAATCATCGCCTGCGCTTGAAGTTCCATCTGAAATCAAAGAGTATGATTTATTTATAAATATAATATATATAATTATATATATATATATAATTATTATTGTCAAATTAATTTTGCATTCTAGTGATCTATTTTTATCAACACATTTATAGTTTATTGATGGATCTTATTTGTGAAGATAAACCGTTGTCCCCATTCGACGATTCAGATGTTGATCCAGATTTCAATCCTGAAATGGAAAAATCATTTGGCATTAATTCATCCACACAAATCGAACTACAAACAACATTGAATTTAGGAGAATGCTCTTCGCCAGATGTGTCTCAAAACAATATTTTAAGAGAAATGCCTGAAAAATCTAGGAAAAGGACGCAGAAGAAAGAATTGTGGAGAAGAGTAGTAAAAAAACAACTAAGGGAAAATGGAAAAGAGTATACAGACGAAAAAGGTCGAAAACATCCATCAAGGAAGGTAAATCAAATATCCTGTGAAAATTCATGCCGTTATAGATGCACAAGCGTTTTTACCGAAAATGAAAGGATGATTTTACACTGCGCCTTTTGGAAGCTTAGTGATAATGACAAAAATTATTATTATTCTAAATATGTTACTCGGTCAGAACCAATACGAAAACGAACAAAATCTATCTTGTCAAGGAGAAAGTTCTCCTATAAATACAGTTTTGAGATAAATGATAAAACGATACCAGTTTGTCAGCAATTCTTTTTGAAGACTTTAGACATTTCAAAACAAAGAATATACTATTTTTTTCAAATCTATTTACAATGCAGACCAAGGTTTACCCAGACCACTTGCAAGAGGTAAATTTGCAAAAAATACCATAGAACCAGATAAAATAGAACGGGTTAAAAATCACATAAAAAGTTTTCCCGTGGTAGATGTACATTATTGTCGTGTAGATTCAAATAAACAATATCTTGAACCAGGATTGAGCATTCAAAAAATGTATAAGCTTTACTTGGAAAATAACACTGATCCTGTCAAATACAGCATGTACGCAAAAATATTTAATGAAAATTTCAATATTTCATTCTTCAAACCTAAGAAAGACAGATGCGATATTTGCGTTAAATTTGAGAATCAATCTCCGCCAACTAATTTAGATAAAGATGAATTTCGTAAGCACCGAGAAAATAATAAAGATTGCAAAAACGAACGAAATAAAAATCGCAAATTTGCAGTTGCAGATATCGTGGTTATCTGCTATGACCTTCAAAACGTTTTTGCCTTACCAAAGGCAAATACGTCGAGCATCTTCTATAAAACAAAATTTCAAGTTTATAATTTGATAGGCTATTGTCAAACTAACAAGGTCACTTACTGTTCCATATGGAGTGAAAATTTGAGTGGTCGGACCGGAAATGATATTGCTTCTGCACTCATTGCAATTTTAGAAAAAGTAATACTTGACATTCCTACTACCAAACATTTTATATTATGGTCAGACTCCTGCGTTTCACAAAACAGGAATAGAATTACATCACTGGCACTGTTAAACTTTATAAAAAATCATCCCAATGTTCTAACTATATCTCAAAAGTTCTCGAAAACAGGCCACTCGCGCATACAAGAAGTGGATGCAGTTCATTGCGTTATTTACAAGCATTTAAAAGACCTGGAAATACATGGACCTATTTCTCTTTTACGAATTTTAATTGGAATAAATTATAACAATGTTAAATTGCAGATTATTCAACTTAAGAAAGAAGATCTACTTAATTATAAAAAAGCTAGTCTCGGACTTAAACTCATACCATATCAAAAAACAAAACAAATACTTTATGAAAGTACAGATTTATATAAAAAAGTTATAAGACAAAGCACTCTTTACCAGATTTCGAATGTGTAAAAATTTGCCACAATACAAGAAAATTAGGTGGAAATATATTTGAAATACAACGTTGTCAGATATTCCCACGTATCTCAAAAGCAAAACAAGATGACCTGAAATCTATGCTACCATTTATTAATAAAGATGATAAAATCTTTTATGAAACAGTAGTTCTAAAGTAAAAAACTGGCTGCTGAAAGTTTCCTTAGTTTAAATATGAATATATATACAATATACAAAATACAATATGAATTTTTGAATAAAATATTCTTTTGTTATGTTTTTCTATTCTGTAAGTGAATTAAATTTATTTTATTCTGTTTGTTTTTATTTTTAATAAACACTGAATTTTTTTTATAAAACATGCTTTTTTGTTCAATATCCATGTTCCACCTTTAAAACTGATTATTTTATAATTTCTTTAAAGTTTTGTTGTCTACTTGTTCAATATCCCCACATTTGTTCAATATCCAAGAGCTTTTAAAAAAAGTTTTGAAGACAATATAACCTTGTTCAATATCCAAATCAATCACAATATTTTCTAAAGCTAAAAACAATAATTTTAAATAAATAAATCCTTATCAGATCTCAATTTTCCATAAAAGAACATTCCAAATTAATCTACTCAAACACGAAATTTGAGAAATGTTTAAAAAACATTCACTATTTTTGATTTTTTCTTTTAATGAATCTTTGTTTTAAATAATTTTCTTCTTAATAACTTTTACGCAACAATACCTCCAATTTTTTTTTTTTTTGTATTTTTAAAATTGTTTTTTTTTTTTTTTCATATCAATCTTCTTTGTTTTCTTTTAAATATTTTGAACATATATTTCACAACAAACACAAATACCTCGAAATAAATTATAATTCTCTTGGTGATTTTATGTGTTCTATGTGTGTATTTCACTTTTTTTAAAAAACAAAAAAACTAAAAAAAACCAAAAAGGGTAAACTAATTTTTAAAAAAAATTTAAGTTGAGTAAAGCCATGAGGTATTTGCAAGAGAAAATAAAATAAAACTTCATTTACATGTTGTTGGTGTCCTTGTTTTTTTTCTCAAAATAAAAATCAAAAAAAAAAATTCCTGAAAAAATATTATTCACAATTTTAAGGTATTTTAGTTTTTTCACTAATTTTAATTTAAAATTTTATTTTATTGATAAAAATTTAAAAAAAAACTTTTACTAAATTACTAGAAGCTTAAAAGCCCCTTTACATTACTACAACAAGAAGGCAATAGAGGTTTAATATCAAGCTCTTTCAAAAATCCAGAACATCTAACATGCAAACATACATAAATATTTTGCTTCGAAAAATTTATAAATATAGATTTTGAAATATTCGAACTAAATTTAAATTTTTTCCGTTCTTATTAGCATTTTCTACTATAAATCAGCTGTTTTGTTTATTTTCGAAGTAGAATGTAAGAATAAAGGAAATGTTCAAAAAGAATTATACAAATTATAAATGCATATCGATTATTTAAAGATAGACAAAGACAGAAGAGCAATATGAATTATAATTGTATTAATGTTTTTTTAAACAATTTTTTTTTCTTTTTAAAATTTTTTTTTACTTTAATTTTACTTAAATATTTTATCAATTTTATACAAGTATCTACATACATATGTATTTGTAAAATAATTTATATGAAAAATTAGTTTTTAAAGGGCTGTTTGAGGATCGCCTAGAATAGAATTTTTTAGAAAAAATTAAATTACAATAATATATACATATAATAAAATATTTTTTAATCATTTTTTTTAATACTTAATACATTGGATTTGAGATAAACTCAGTAATTTGAACCTCTTTATTTTCAAGGCCTAAATTTCTAACATTAGCTAAAATTGTTCTGTAATATCAGTTTCTGTAATTTTGTAAAGAGTTTTTTCTGATTTTTACTTTATGAAATAGAATGAAATAAAAACAATTTAAATATGTATTATCTAATTTCAATCACTGATTTTTTGTAATAAAAAATTCATTTTATAATCGTCTTAATCAATTTTGTAACTATTATAATTATTACAAATATTAAATTTTATTACGAAACTATTTGGTATTTTTATTTAAAATCGTGTTGACATTGTAAATTGGTTTCTGTGCAATTTTATCAACTGTTCTAAAATTTTAACAAGGCCAGTTTAAATTAGTTCAAATTATCGAGTTTACACTGTTAGGTATAATTTATACATATTTTCCATTGAATGAATATTGAAAATCATTGTTGCAACATTTATGAAATGTTATTCTGGTTCTGCTTCAAAATACATGGTATATAAATGTTATTTGATAACAATAATATCTTTTAAATTACCGAAGTTTACAAAACAAGAAAAGCGGTAAAATGCGTTCAGGTTGGTTTTATAGAAGTGGCAGAAGCTACGATGTCTGTGGAGAGGTTTTATTTCAAAAACCGATCCGACCCCACACACTTGACACAAAATTGGCCTTCCTATACGAAATGAGCGGAGGGAAATAAATAAATTTCCTAAGAGAAAGCAAAAAAAAAAAAAAGAACTACTCAAAGAAAGAAGAAGAACAAAAAAATAGAAAGAAAGAAAAAATAAGGCGTCCGAGAGGGATTTTTCAAAAAGAACAAAGGAAAGAAGAAGAGAATGTAGGTGAAGGGGCAAAGCTGTAATAAAATGAAATAAAACACAATTTTTATAATTTAAAAAACATTCTCTACTATTTATTAAAAAAAGAATTTACAAGGAAAAAAAGTCAATGTAAAAAAAAAATAAAGTAAAATAGACGAAGAATTAATAATTATAAAAGTAAAAAAAAGAAGAAAAAAATCCAATGGGTACAAAATTCATAGACCAGTGAGAGTTCTGATGGTCTTGCGTCCCTATGGTTGAATTATATAAAATTTACGGCAGGTCAACTCTGGTGAATTTTATATCAGGTTAATTGCTAAATTTAGTCACTGTGGCAACACTGTTGTTTTGACAGCTAACTAATTTTGCTTTAATATGCGGCCGCAAAAATGTAAACAAAAGTTTACGTCGAGAATTACATTTAATTCAATTATTGAACAAAATCGCGTCGCGGGTGGAAATTAAATAATGATTCAAAAAAAATAGTGATAAATAAAATTAAAAAAAATTAAATTGAGGAAAAACAAAAAAAGGAATATAGTGTGTTGTCATAAAAGAAAAATGTGTGTTTAAATAAAACTGTGGGGAAAGGGTGTAGAAAAGGAAAATGGTTAAAAAAAAGAAAAGAAAAAAGCGGAAAAAGTGGTTTAGATTAATTAAAAAAAAATTAAATTATACATTATTTTTGTTTTATACTCATTAAGTAAAATATGGAATATTCTAGAAAACTTGATGATACATATTCTAGAAAACTTCATATACCTGCTTACCCATTAACAAAAAATAGTTATTTGATTATCCGTGTATTATTTAGACGACAGGATGCTGTGCTGGATCTAATTAAAAGGTGATTTCTTTTCAGTATAATTTTAATGAAGTTTACTAATGAAATTTTCATTTTGTCTATTTTAGGTTCTCAACACTCAGAGGCTTAATTTTTTAATTCTTAGACTTTTTTTTCGTTTTGGGTTTAATTTCAAGTATATTTCACGATGTAGTAATTAAATTTTTGATTTTTTTTCTATTGCGGGCCGTGTGTACGAATTGCATTTTGGATTTTTAATTTTTTTATCAGAAATAACAAATTTGAATTTTTTTAAAAAATATTTTAATATTATATTGTAGAAAAAAAAAGAAGTTTTATTAAAAGTTTAGTTTATCAACTTTGAAGGTTTAATTATTTTTCTGGTTTGTATTGTTAGTTACAAATTAAAAAAAAGTTAACATGATAATTACACAGTTTTTTATGGTGACAAAAAGAGAAAAGCAGAAAAGAAAGAAAAAAAAAATAATTTAGTGTAATTTCTGTGATTACAAGTTATTTATTTTTTTTGAAAATGTTATGATGGTTCGAAAAATGATATAATACTATGGGAATATTGCAATTAAATGGTAATTTAGTAAAAATGCATAAACGTAAAGAATTAAAGTGTCTATATAAAAAATAAAATAATAAAAAATAAAAAGGAAGAAGAAGAAAAGCAAAACAAAGAATTTAGTATTTTATCTGGTATCTTAATTAATTTTACTGTAATCTAATAAGAACTTCATTAAAAGTGGATTCAATTTCAAATTTTAACCGTTGTCGTTATCAAAAAAAAAAGAAGTTGAACAAAGAAAAAAAAAGAAAAAGAAAGTGAAATATATCTTTAATTAAAAATAGCAAAAAAAAAAGAATTATGAAACGTGATTTTTTTGTATTAATTAAGAAAATTACTTTGTGTTTTATCTCTTGTATATTTCATTAATGTCACGCTAAAGTCGGTGACTAAACTTTTATATTTTTTTTTAAATGTGTTTTACTCAATAAAATAAAAAGCTTATAAAGAACAAAAAACATAAAAAATAAACAAATTTAGAAATTAATAAGAAAAATGAATGTTGTTAAAGTTTGTTGAAAATAAAATTACAAATAATTAATATTTACGATAGCATTAAAGATAGATTAACTATCAGTTACGCACCTTTTGCGCAATAAATAATGAAAAGAAAAAAACAAAAGTAAAAAAAAAGTTATTGATTCTCAACTCTTTTATGCTACAATACATATACCTTTTTTATTTATATATATATTTTTTTTCAATCAAAATTTCATTGAAATTTATTTATTCATAACAACAACAACAAAAAATTATTATAAAAATGTCATAATTTAAAATTATTCAAAAAAAACAAAACTAAAGTTGAAGAAGAAAAAAAAAAATTGGGATGACCGAGATGCAGTTGATCAACCACATCACATCTGGCCAGAGCAGCGCTCAGCAGCCTCCATCCTATCATTAACAGGAATTGTACGTAGTAGATAAGTACAAATATAATTTTTTTTGTATTATTAAATATACTATTTTTTTTTGTAAATAGAAAAATTTTTTTTGGTAGTATACAAGTTCTTTTAATAGAAAAAAAAGAAAGTATAAATTAGATATTCAAACAAAAAAAAAAAAAAAAAATAGGAGACAAATTTTTATATAAATATATATAGATATTTAAATCAAAAATCAAATCCTAGGATTTATACATATTGATAACTAGATATTTTATTACATAAAGTAGAGTTTAGTTGTAGGTAACGTAAGTTTATAAAAAAAAATAAATAAAATAAAACTGATTTTTTTCTATGTAATTTGTTAAAGATCCGTATAATGGGATTTTTTTTTATGAAAAAAAAACAAACGAAATACAAAAAAGAAAAAAAAAAGGAAATAAAGAAAAAAATAAAAAAGAAAAGTTAGAGTTTTACTTGATTGATAAAAACACCAAGAAAAAAAAAAATTACAGAAAAAAAAAGTAAAATCACAAATACAAATTAAAAATTTTTTTTGTTTTTGGTAAAGACCCCTTTTTACATCAGATAAAAAGATGATAAGATAAAAACAAACAAAAAAAGGTGAGGAATTGCGGGTGGTGGATGTCATCGTAGGAAGATGAAGGTCGCAGCTCCTATTTGATCGCTTCTTCGTTTGCTGCATTGTCTGCAGTCCTATTACGGTCTTGTTATGGCTTTCCTTCCTTCACTAGAGTTTGGTTTTTTGTTATTTTGTTTGCATCTTCCTTTTTTTTGGATCATGTTTGTACCTATAGCCGGTCAACTTATGTAGCAACGCGGAATCTTTCGAGAGGGTAACCTCAAGAACCCACCCCAGACTGAAGCAGCTGGATCCGACCGGCTGGGGTTTACCTGGAAGTCAGGTTGATTGTCTGAGAGTATCTGGTTGAAACATAAAGCTCAAAATTAATTTTCCGTTATTTGTTACATTAGCTATATTTCCTTTTTTTCACGCTAATTTTATAGTTCCATTGATATTTTCAAAAAGAAAAATAAACCTTTATTTTTTCTCAATCTATTAAATTATTTACAAAAAAACTTTTACACCTCATAAAAAAGACTTTTAGTTAGATCATTATAATTACACATGGTCCAAACTATATAGATTACCTATTGAATTATAACACACAAGTATACGCATATACATATGTAGGTACATTACAAAAAAAAAAAAATCTCATAGCTTGATTAGAAGAAAAAAATAAACTATATGTAAAATTTTGTTGTTTTTTTTTTTGTTTTGTTTTTTCTTTTGCTAAACTTTTCGGTAATTAAAATTTTCTATGATTTAATTATTGAACATTTGTTCAGAAGGAAAAAGTATGTTTATTAAAAAAAAAAGTAGACTAAAACTACATTTTCTCTTTTCATTTTTTTTTCGTTTTTTTTTAAATTTATAACACAAACGATAGATTGCCTAGATTTCTTCATGTTCATCATAAAATACGGTACTGTTGGAACCCCAGAACAAAAATTTTTGTATGAGACATTTTTATACTACATAAGAATTTTTTCTGTCTATATATTTTTTGATCATACTTTGCTACTATGTATAGTAAGTATATACCATACATAAAGATTATGTATTGGTAATGATAATTAATCTTCATTTCTAAGTAAAAGAAATATACCGTATTTAAAAAAAGTATTGGCACCTCAAGCATTTTAAAAAACTAAACTTGATTTTAAAGAATACTATTAAAGATATCAAACTGATGACTCGTTATATGTAATGCTCTCTTTATTACCTTTGATATACAGTATTAGAGAAACTAATAATTACAACAACAAAATTAATAATTCTTTTCAAATAACTAATAAAAGAACGCAAAAAAAGTATTGGCACTCAATTATTATAATTTCTGTTTCGACGTACCGTAATTAAAATTGAAATAGCTACACTATTACTTTATTATCAGTTTATTATTAAGTCTCATTATAATTTGATATGATTAATTTGCTGAAAAATTTTTAAAATGGCTCCTAAAAAGAAAAAAATTAGTATAGATTTTCGGAAATTACTTATTTCTTTAAGAAGTGAAGGAAATCTCATAAAAATATAAGTGATATTGTTGAAACACTGAAAACTGTTAAAAAATATTTATAATAATTTTATCATATACTAATATAATAATAATATTTCAGAAAAACAACTAATTCTATAAATCCCAGGTAACATCATAACGTCTGCAAATTCTCAAGAAAGTTCCATAAATTTCACACGCAAAGTAAAAGTTACGTAAGTTGTTTATTTCAACGTGACTGCATAACTTACAAATTTCAACTTTCTCACAGAACAATTTCCCATTCTCATAGATAAAAATACCGACGATACATTTTTACCTAAAAGTAAGAAATATATGTACGTAATAATTAATATGAAACGAAGGTGTAATTAATAATAATTAGGTAAAAATCAAAAGTCAGTTCTTATTTGTTCTCAGTGAAGTACATAATAAAATTGTAAATTTCTAAAAATTTAAATAAAGATTTATACTTTGAAATTAAAGAGTTTTATTATTAATTTCGATCGTGATTCTTATTGTTTTACTGGCGCAGTCGGTAGGATACCTGTGAAAAGAAAAAACATTTAAATAAATAAAATAAAATATTCTTTGCCGAAAAAGTCAAAAATAAAAAAAACCTCAGTTTATAAAGGGATCAAGCATCGAAAAAAAAATTAAAAAAAAGGAACTATTAGTGAAATAGTGTAAAATCACCAATAGGCAAATTATAATCTTTAATGCTCCCTGAAGACATCGATAATATCACTGAAGGTGACATTCCAGAAACAAATAGTGTTGCTACATTACCTCCTGAAAAGGCCAAAGTACCTTTTCTCACCGAAGAAGACGAGTATATTTTTATCGAAGAAGACAAAGACACACAAGACTTTGTAGAACACCTACGAGAACTGGGATATCATCAAAGGGCTCAAGAACTCCAAGAATACAAGAATCAACAACCACAACAACCAAGAATTTAGTGTATGAGCAACTAGATAAAGGTAGGAAATTAAGTTTCTCTATTTTGAATCTTTTTATTTGAAAAAAAAATAATAATAATAATAATAATTTTAAATAAATAAATAAACAATAATAAAAGCAATAATTTTTTTAATCTTTTGTGAAATTTTTTTTTTAAGTGTTCAATAAGCTTAAGAAAAATTAGTTGTATAAATTCTGTAGAAATTTTCGATTTTTTTTTTTTTTTTTTTTTTGAACGAGGTGTATTTTGTTTCTATTTATCGAGTATGGATGCTAAAACCGTCCTATTTTGGAATGCGTTGCTAAAAATATAAGTTATATCACAAGTTTTTTAGCAAGAATTGAGTCCTTTATACCAATTACAACTTGGACAGAACTGAAAAACGCATTAATTAGGAAAAACGGTGAAAGAACTCCTTTAACAGATTTAATCGATGAAATAAAATTCTGCCGTTGTGATTCAACAGGCGAAGTACTTTATAATAAAATAGTGTCACTCCTATGTAGAATTAATAACGCTTACATCTTAAGAGGTGAAGGTAACGCCGTACAAATGGTTGAAAATCAAAGATTAGACCTTAAACTTTTCACGTAAGGGTTACCTCCACTACCTAAAAATCTTATCAGATATCATAATCCACAAACATTGGACGATGCATTCGATTTACTAGTGCAATTCGGTTATCTCTCATTAACCCATAACAGTTCTAATAAGAATAGACAATTTTCTAATAAAAATCTAAAGCAAAATTACAGATCAGATAATAATAATAGGACTAACTTCCAAAATACAAGTATTAATCCAAATAATAATCATAATATCCCCCTTAATAACAACAACAATGGCTATAATAGAAACAACAATAATAACCTAAACAATAATAACTATAACAATGGTAATCATAATAACATATACAATAATAATAATAATTTTAGGAGCAACAATTACCAAAGTAACAACAATAGCCACAACAATTTTAGAAACAACCAAATGCAAAATCCACAAGCACAAAGATATATCCACTAATGAAAGTAGTAACACAGACGTTGGTCAAGTACAAAATTTTCAGTACGGCCCGACAAACAATTACCCTATATAATTATAAGAACCAGAGTCCGTGACCTTAAGTTCATCATTGATAATGGTGCAGAAAATAGCATCATCAACCCTGGGGTTTGCCACCCAAAATGGAAAACATCTCCACCTAAATGGCCAATTAAGACATTAAACACAACGAATAAAATTAAAACTTGTTATAATATTCCAATTTTTAAAGAATTTAACGAACCTGACACATATCATGTCAAATTTTTAGAATGTAATTTTCATAAGAAATTTGATGGGCTTATAGGAAATAATGTTCTAGTAAACATGAAATTAAAACAAAAAGTGAAGTCCCAATTTTTACTAAATTATACAGGTACCCAGAAATTCATCGAGAATAAGTTGATCGGTAGATCGAAGAGATGCTACAACAAAACATCATTCAACCTAGTAATAGCCCATATAATTCTCCTATTTGGGTCGTACCTAAAAAGCTCGACAACTCAGGCAAACAAAAATGGAGAATTGTAGTGGATTACAGGAAATTCAATGAACAAACTATCGATGATAAATACCCTATACCCAATATGAAAGAATTTTTTGATAAATTGATAAACCGCTTTTTCCACTGCTAGTGGACACTATGAATTCTTGAGAATGCCGTTTGGGTTGAAGAACGCCTCGGCTATCTTTCAACGACTAATGAATAATGTCTTGAAAAAATTTATAAATAAAACTTGCGTAGTCTATTTGGATGACATCCTGATCTTTTCAACTAGTTTCGAAGAACACTTACTTAGTATAAAAAAAATATTGCAACGCCTTCGTGAGACAAATCTCAAAGTGCAAATAGATAAATGTGTCTTCACCAAGGAAACGACAAACTACTTAGGACATGTTATAAAAAAAGATGGTATCAAACCTGATGAAAAAAAGGTCGAAGCGATAAGTAAAATGAAATTACCTACTAACCTCAAAGAAATTAGGCAATTTTTAGGGATAACTGGATTCTACAGGAAGTTCATTAAGGATTATGAACGAGTAGCATACCCTATAATAAAGTACCTGAAAAAGAATACTAAAGTAAATGTGTCAGACAGGGAATATGTCGACGCATTTGAAAAGCTCAAAACTCTCCTAATTAATGAACCAATCCTGAAAACCCAGATTTTAATAAAACTTTTACATTAACTACAGATGCTTCACAGTACGCCATAGGAGCAGTTTTGAGCCAAAAACACCATCCTATATGTTACGCATCTAGGACATTGAATAATCATGAATTTAATTACTCCACAATTGAAAAGGAACTACTCGCAATAGTGTTGGCTGTTAAATATTTTCGAATATATCTGTAGCCGAAAGCTTATCATTCAGACAGATTATAAGCCCCTAGTTTGGTTAAGAAATATTAAAGAACCAAATAAGAAACTTCAACGTTGGAAAATCCAATTAAATGAATACGATTTCGATATCTTCTACCTAAAAGGTACAGAAAATTCGGTGGCAGATGGATTAACCAGATATATTCCCTATAAAAATCTAAATAATTCCGAAAAGGAAAATGCTAACGTCTTTCTTAACAACAATGAGGAAGGTTTAGGCGATCAAATTAATGAAGAGTCAAGATTAAGAGATCCTGAAGACGAAAATCGCCACAAAAAAACCAATTAATCACTATAAAAATCAAATTTATGTCGCAAAAAGAGAGAAAGAAAAAACTTTCCTGAAAATTGTAAATAAAAAAGTTCAAACTCACGTCATAATTAGTGAAAAAAGTAATTTAATTGAAATTCTAAAGAAAATTTTTAAAGATAAAGGAGTTATGTGCGTTCATTGTATAGATGACGAACTTTTCAAAAATTTTGAAGACACATACTCAAAATACTTTGCAAAAAATAAAAAACTGCAGATAAAAACATCTCATACGGTATTAACAGAAATCACAGAAACAATGCTTTCAATAATCAAAAAAGAACATCTTCGAAATAATCATAGCGGCATTCTTGAAGTGTTTAATGAACTAAAATCTAAATATTACTACACAAATATTTTCGAGTTCATAACTAAATTCATTAATAACTGCGAAATATTTTTAGTAGCTAAACATGATAGGCACCCAGTTAAGATTCCTTTCAAAATTACGGAATCCTCCCATTTCTTCAACGAAATAGTACACATAGATATATGGTACTATAATAATATAATGTACATATCTAACCACTATCGACAAATTCTTAAAATATGCCAAAATTCATAAGTTAAACGATCGAACATGGATCTCTATCATAAAAGCGCTTAAGGAAAGAACACAACATTTACAACAATACTGTAAAAATGTTCTTGAAACAAAAAACCAAATCGAATATCATACCACAACCGCCCATAATAAAACTGGAAATTCAGATATCGAACGGCTACATGGACACTCAATGAACACTTACGTATCATAACCGTAGAAAACCCCAAAACCGAAGTCGAAGATCCAATTTACAAAGCTATTACCTGTTACAACAATACCATTCATACAACCACCCAATTGAAACCCATTGATTTTATCAATAAAAATTTTGATCGTAATGAAATTGAAATTTTAGCAAAAAAATTTGATGAAAATAAAACAAAAAAATAAATCAGCTAAATAAAAATCGCGACCAAAATTATACAATGCATTAAAACATAGTATGTATGTAACAGAGAAATAGCGAAAAATAAACCTAAATACAAAATACTTTCAAAATATACGAAAAATGATGATTATGTTTTCGACACAAGTACTAAACAAAAAACTAAGTAATTACTTAAATCAACATAAAAGAAAATACAAATATCAAAACTAAACAAAAATTTACATTTTACTCCTATTCTCCTTTCTCTTTCCAGATGTTCTCAATTTTAGTGTTCGTATCTTTCTTTATTACAACTTTAGGACAGTCTCTAGAAATTACACCAGTTAATAACGAAAACGGTTTCCTGTTATACCAATTAGATCAAAAATTAATTATTAACAATTACGTAAAAATACTACACATCATTGACCTAAAATAATACAACCAAACCATAAACATAATAAATAGTAATATAAACAAACTCAATTTATGTAAAGACACAGACGAGTACAAGTTATTATACAGAGAACTTCTATAAGCAAAACATACTCTAAAGACAATCATACCTGACATAAGTATATTATACAATATAACAGCCAACGACAAAAACGCGGATTAGACTTTATCGGTACAGGATTAAAGACATTGTTCGGGACAATGGACAACGAAGATGCAACCGAAATTTATAGACACCTTAACAATTTAGATAAAAACTCGATGCAAATAACTGACCAATTAAATAAACAAATTATTATAAACAATAACCTGATTAAAAACTTAAATAAAACAATTGAGCATGTAAATAACCAACAAGACACCTTACATAAATTCTTAAATAACATAACAAACAGATCAAATAACTTAACAGCATCAGTTGACAGAACCAAATTTACATTAAGCATTTACGCTGACATCAACGCAATTAATAAACAACTGGACAAAATCTCCGACACAGTTCTAATGAGTAAATTAAATGTTTTCCCACACGACATATTAACAAACGAGGAAATAATAAGTTATAATATGTATATCTGTGTCTATGTTACCTTTTATAAAAAACGCAATTATAGCAAAAAACCTTCTCCTAATACTTGTCAAAAGCATCTCAATGTTTACAAAAGAATCATATTACAATGCACTAGTAATACCAGTCCCTAACTCTGAACATGAAGAATTAAGGTGGGTCCAGATTTAGCGAACGAATGCAAACAAACATTCGTTCAGCTGTGCTTACTATTTGGACGGCATTGCAAATCCTAGCAAACGAAAGCGAACGAATGGCAGCAAACGAAGTCGAAGAGAATGCCTTCGTTTCCATTTGCTTTGCCGTACACACTTTGCAAACATCGTTCGTTTGCTAGCATTCGTTCGCTAAATCTGGACCCACCTTTAGATTATGAAGTCACACAAGTAATTTTAGACCACGGAAATGTTTATGCATACGACAAGAACACAATCTTGAAAAAAGATTTAATTCTGCATAAGAGTACATGCATTAAGAACGCACTAGAAAAGACTAATGTTTGTCATCTGAAGAATAATGAAACATCTGTCACTGAAATTTACGAAGGAATAATTGTTACAAAAAATCTACCTGCGACAGAGATAACCCAAAATTGCATTCATTATAAACCTACAGTAAAAGGTAATAACGTAATTAAATTCAAAAATTGCAAAGTAAACATAAACAATAAAACGTTCAAAAATAAAATCGAAAATTTCAAAGACACAGGCATAGTTTCTATTAGTCATACTAATTTTACTAAACTATTTAAGAAAGAAATTAACTTATCATAGAAAAACTATACACGGATAACATTAAAAATAGAGAAAGATAAGGTACATATAATTTAGTAATAAAATTGTAACCTATACTTCATTAGGAATAAACTAATTAATAATACTAGTAATTGTGGTAACAACACTTTTTTGTAAACTTCGAGGTAAAAATGTAACCATAACAAAAATTGAATAAACCAATAATCAACCAACAAAAAGCACTTCACCTGTAGTAGACCCTTTTGCAGGAGCAAAAGTCGTAGGGGGTGGAGGATTAATATAATAATAATATTTCAGAAAAACAACTAATTCTATAAATCCCAGGTAACATCATAACGTCTGCAAATTCTCAAGAAAGTTCCATAAATTTCACACGCAAAGTAAAAGTTACGTAAGTTGTTTATTTCAACGTGACTGCATAACTTACAAATTTCAACTTTCTCACAGAACAATTTCCCATTCTCATAGATAAAAATACCGACGATACATTTTTACCTAAAAGTAAGAAATATATGTACGTAATAATTAATATGAAACGAAGGTATAATTAATAATAATTAGGTAAAAATCAAAAGTCAGTTCTTATTTGTCCTCAGTGAAGTACATAATAAAATTGAAAATTTCTAAAAAGTTTAAATAAAGGTTTATACTTTGAAATTAAAGAGTTTTATTATTAATTTCGAACGTTATCCTTGTTTTACTATATACATTCTTACCAAACATATTTTTACTTTAATTTTTAACCATGGAGCTCTAGTTTTCAGATTAATACTGATGGACGCGCAATTACATAGTAACAAAAAAAAAATGCTGATGCAATAGTTGTATCATAATAAGAGGTATAATATAATGTGATATGGCGTGATCATGAAAAACCTGTATGAATGTAATTATACCACATTGAACAAAGTTATTCTAGAGACTTTATTTATATAAAAATATATGTTAAGTCGGGAATTTACAAGAAAAGTGTATGCGGATTATGTGTTATTGTTATTTTAAATCTTATGTATGGAATTAAAATTTAACAAAAATAAATCACGCCATTGTAGGCACATGGAATAGATAAGAGAAATTTTTAGTGCGAATGCAGAACGGGAATTTTTGGGGGATAATTCACCCGGATATAGTTGACAGAGATTAATAATTTTAAAAATTATAAAAAAATCAACTATAATATGAATTAGATAAATCTCGTGTGCAATCGTCTGTTGTTATACAGTGATGCACGAAAATAATGGCTTATGTGAAGTAAATCTAATTGCTGTCGCAACATACCTATATAGTACATACAATAAATTCTCTCTTGCCCAAATTGTTCATGTCATAATTACTTTTTTATTATAAGGTAATTTAACTGCATATACATTATATGGCAGTTAGTCCTTTTTTCCATATACATTGTATGTAAGTTAATGCTTCTAGCCATTGTACGGCAGATCTGTGCACATACACCGGTATAATCAGAAAGATATGAGGTGTCTACCAAAAAAATGTAGAGGTATTATCAAGGAATTTTGGTTAACGGTTCCCGCATAAATTTTAGTTACTGTATTGGAACTCTGTCGTTATAAATTTTCCCTCCTAGTACCGACTGTAGCAGAACACAACCGAGACTGTTTAGTAACTAACATTAACTACTTCCAAGTACTGTTTTAAAGTAACGCATCAGTACCGCTTTCTAATATTGTTTCAATACTAGGCTACATTACACTGTAATCATAATAAACAATACACACTCTATACTACATTTCAGTATCTACGCAGTATCGCCAGAACCAATAAAGTTTACCTTATGTGTTCCGGGACACGAAGGATTTAAAGGCAACGAGTTGGCGGATTCCCTAGCTAAAAAAAGCCGTCAGCTCCAAGCTGATTGGACCTGAACCCTTCTGTGGCCTGCCTGAAAGCTACACAAAAAATTACATAAAATAATGGGAGAGGAAGAAATATGTACCTCTTACTGGGGAAAAACTCCCAGAAACATACGACGAAGGAATTCATCAGGAATTCGTCAACTAATGGTATCTCTAGGAAACTAATCAACCTCAGCACAAACGAGTTAAGGATAATTACAAGAATGACAAATGCAGATTCTGCAAAGAAGCCAAGGAAACCTCGAAGCCCATCCTATGTGATAGTGAAGCATTGGGTTCTAAATGAGTGCGTTATATGCATCAACTTTTCCTCAAACCAGAAGAAATTTGGTGTGCACCTTCTAATAGAATTTTAGAATTCATTAAAAGCTTGAACCTATATACATATTTAGGTACTTGTCGATAATATGTTTTTAATCGTACGTGTGGAAATAATCTTCAATATGAAATTTCTTCTTTGGATTAAATTACCTATGACTTGGCCTGTTTTGATGTTCGAACCTGGAACTTTGTAGTTTGTAGTCATCGCAGCTTTATGTTACTTGTACCCCAACCAGTTGAGCCACCAAGCTTCTTATCAGTTATTAATATTCTTGAAACCACTCGTAATTTTACGCATACGTAAATTCACCATTTACGAGTGGTTTTGACATATAGTGTATTCTCGAGATTCGCACATGTAAATATTCGAATAAAAACCATTCGAAATGATACTGTTGAAAATTTTGTTAAATGTTAAATTTTGACATATAAAGTGTAAAAGTGAAGTGAATTAAACCTGTATTATTGTTTATAAAAATTTAAAAATTAGTTAATTTTTTCAAATACAAATGGAGCCGGTAGGAAATGCAAATATTATTTGAAAAATAGTACATTTTAATCAATAAGACTAATATAATATACATTTAAATAAAAAACAGTGAAAACATAATAAAATAAAGTGTCTTGTTTGAATATAGTATATAATACATAACTTTATTTTTTATTACAACATTCAATTTACTTAAAATTAAAATGTTAGTGCAATTTAATAAAAAGAGAGGTGCCAATATATCGGCTGCACAAAAGGAACTTTTAATAAATTTTATGGAGGTGCATCCAAAACTAAAAAGCTGCAAATTTGAAGCCTCCTTCACTTATAAAGATGCAGAAAAGTTGTGGATGAAGTTTTCAACGTCAGTCAATTCTGTTCCAGGAGCGAATAAAGATTGGAAAGCTTGGAGAAAGATAATTAATATACAATTTATTTCACAGAACACAAAATAATTTATTTTATTGCAGACATGGCAAGATATGAGGTGCAGTGTAAAATCTAAAACGTCGGAGATAGTTAGGCATAGGAATGCTACAGGAGGAGGAGAGCAGTTGATGGTGACTCTAACTATGTAGTTTGGAAGAGCGAATCCAAAGCCTTATTGGAGCAACTGCCATTGAAGGCCATGTAGAAATACCACAAATTTCAGTTGCGATTTCATTTAATATGAAGATAATGAATCGCCTGAATGCTTTGCTATCACCACTACCAAATGGTAATTGTTTTTCAAATTTCTTTAAATATTAATTTTCACACGTATATACACCCGACGACAAAAAAACCCTCGCACTCATGGTTTTTCCAAATATTCTTAAATTAACCCCTTTTTTTAAACTGGAACTCCAAGTTGACCTGAGATTATGTTTCACACATAAGTAGATATAAAAGGAAAGTATGCATAAATTAAGCTTCATTTTTCTCAAAGTGAACAAAGTATGAATAATATTATAAAGTGTAAAAATAAATTTAAATTGTGTGTTATTCAAAATAAAAAGTTTTAAACAGTTAAAAGTTGAAGAAAAATCGCGGATTGAAACTTTGGCTGCTGAAGGGTATTCCAAACGTGAAACCGCTCGTCGTTTAGGTTGCAGCGATTGGACAATAAGAAATATTTTGAAAAATTATGAAGAAACTGGTAGTTTAGCAAGAAAATCTGGGAGTGGAAGGTCTCGTTCTACCACATCGTTAGAAGACAATCATTTGAAACGCAGTTGTTTAAAAAATAGATTTCTTCCTGCAACATTTCTTTATAAGGAGCTCTCTCAAGTTAAAAAAACAAAAAACCTTGCAGTGTCAGAACAGTTGAAGGTTGAAAGATATGGGTTTATGTTCAATAAAACCAGCAAAAAAGCCGTTACTGAGGAAAAAAATGAGAGAAAAAAAGGCTCAAGTGGTGCAAAAACCATGAGAATTGGACTTCGGATGATTGGAAAACTGTGATTTTCCATGAATAAATTATGTTTTTTTTTCAAATTCAATGTATGTTGTTCTATTTGTATTAAACATAGTTCCTTGAAAATCAGTAATTAATTTAGTTCTGAACTTTTCAAGTGCTTCTTTCACAATTTTTCTTACTGTTACTTACTTTCCAGTATTCGTAACGGAAAAAGAAAGCAAAGACCAATTTTGTTCTTCTTGGTTTAAGTTCGGTTCAATTATTGGTTTTTCTTGAAAGTTAGTTACCTGAGGCGAAATATATACATACAAACAATATTTATTTTCATATTTAATATTAATATTAATTACAAAATCAAAAAAAAAAACATACCATTTCTATGTTTGATTGTGGTTCAGTGCAAACTTCTGGTACTTCTGGAAACTTGTGTTGGTAATTCTTTTTGAAATTGAAAATTGTGAGAATAAGCAGTGTTAAAAAATAAAATAAAATAATTTAAGTACTTACAATCTTATTATTTTTTCTTTTATTGGTATTGAATTGTCACAAACGAATTTATACACCTTATACATTTTGCATAATCACAATCATAACGACAGTTACGATTTAACGTTATTGTTCTTTTTTTTCTTTTTTTTGTCGATGCATTTTTAACCGACGCCGATTACGAAATAAAAAAAGTTATTAAAACTGTATAACAGTCGTAGTCGAAACAAAGGAACTGAACTAAAAATAGAACATACAAATTGTCTTTGTTGATTCGTACAAATTATGTATTTGAAGACTTCCCGATTGAAATATTTTATTCAATTTATTGAAGTACGGTAACGTAAATTCCAAAAACCAAAAATATAATTTCATGAAAGGATTAATCTTGCAATTGAGAAAAAAGCCGTCAAAACCTCGTAGCTTTGAAGAATTCTCGTAACAACGGGTAAAAGCGATAACCATCTGGTTTGTGCTGGATGCAACATTTTTAAAGGCTTGATTTTAAAGAAGATTTGTAAAGATTTAAGATTTACTAGCCGTTTTGAAGATTTTAAATAATTGTACATTTATATTTCTTGTTACCCCTTTTTACATAATTTGGAAGTTTTCCACATGCAAAAGAAGCACATAAATGAAAAGAGTGGCATACACATTTAATTGTATATGAATTTTAAACGTCTTGTTTTAATAAAGCAGCTACTGATGTATTTTTACCACTCATTACACTTGTGCCATCGGCTGCAAAACCAAATTAAATTTTTGAAAATTTACACCACGTTTTTTACTAAAGTAACTGCATTAGTTTTTTCCACTGGCAGTAGATAAAAAAAACCAATTTTTTTAGTGAAAATTCCGCACAACGTAAGACAGATGTTTTTGTAAATTTATGTCACTCACTTCATCTGCTATAAGCGAAAATTTACTTTTTACGCTATGTGATATGCCAGCAAAAAAAAGGTACAAAACCCAAGTCTAAAGCACCTCTCCAAGCCTGAAATATCCTTGGTCCTACATCTGTAACCAAGAACCAATCTCGCTATATTCTCGTCGTAATGGATTACTTAACCAAGTGACCTGAATCTGTACCTACAAAAGACCAGACCGCTGAAACAGTAGCTGAAGCCCTGATCGTTCACGCCTTCTAACGCTTTGGATTGTATATCCAACTTCATTCCGATTAAGGTCGAAATTTCGAGTCTGAAGTCTTTGCAGAAATGTTGAAAATGTTCCGTGTCGGCAAGACTAGAACGACTCCTTTACATCAAAAAAGTGATGGTTTGGTGGAAAAGTTCAATCGCTCAATATTAGATTACTGGGACGAGTATCTACCGTTTCTACTGTTGCCGTTCTGGTCATCAGTTCAGCAAAGTACCAAACAAACTCCTGCTATGTTGAACTTTGGTAGAGAGCTTCGTTTACCGATGCAGTCAGTCACTGGCAACCCTCCGAACACCGTAACGACTTCGATTCCCGAATACGTATGACAACTACAAGAACGAGTCGTTAACTAACGCTAGTCGCAGGAAGAAAGATCGGTACGATCTATCTGCTAAAGCTCAACCGTTTAAGATTGGAGATCTAGTTTGGTTATATAATCCAAAACGAAAAATAGGTCGGTGTTCGAAACTTCAGAAACACTGGGACGGTCTATACGAAATTTAGAGGAAATTACGGATGTCATTTATCGTATTCGAAATACCGTCACTAGTTGTAAATCCGTGGTACACCGTGATCGATTAGCTCCCGTTAGAAAATGATCCAACATCCCCTGGTATTTCATACTACCACTAAAAACAGATATTTTAACAATAATTTTGAAGATTCTTTACAGAAAATCTATAGGTACAGTACATCAACCAGCCTGGTTCCAGTGGACGTAGTAAGACGTTGAGAAGAACAAAATGGCTGACGTCAATATGCTGCTAAAGATGTTGTTGTGAAGAAGATGCTCAGTTCGTCTTTTTTCTGTCTTCACTGTTTTTTTTTTGTTTTTTCCCATTTCCCTTTCCTTTCTCAATTCTGCTCAACAACTGCCTTCAATATACTGAACCAAAGTTTTTTTTATTTATAGCATCCGTTCACTAAAGCTTACAATAGATACAATCTTTTCAGTTAAATGTTAAAGAAGCTGGATAACCCTGTCGTCGCTACAAACACCAAACAAAGTCGGTGATATGGTAAACTGTGTTGAGGAAAACGACACGTCTGTCAAGTGCACTAATTATTATTTTTTTATAAGTTCTTTGCGGTTCATGTCTCTAGGACCATGAAGAGACCGAACGCAAGTGAGGCTGAATAAATTTGTAAGGCAAAGACTCACAAACAGGGTTACCATTTTGGTATATTTATACCAAATCAGGTATATTATTTCACCCTTGGTATCATGGTATATCTTTTTCTTCTTGGTATATTGCTGATGGTTTCTATACAATAATTTTATTACAATAAAAAAAAAATAATCTAGCAAAACACAGTCAATATTTTCTTTTCGTTACTCTTGTTTTGAAATTGAATTACGATTTGCGAAAACAAAAGTAGTAAACATATAAAACTGTGATATAGACGGTTACTCTGGCTTTGTGATATTTTTGATTTGAATTGTGAAGTTAACTTAACCTCAAACTGTTCTAGGTGTCAAGAATCAAGATGTTCATGTATAAACAACTAGTTACTTAGTTAGTTCTGTTGCTTAATAATACGTTTACTCATTAAAAATTACTTTCTTGCAACGAAAATGGATAGGTAATGTTATTGATTCTTCTTTAATTTTATGTGCTAAAATAATACACTAATATACATACTCGCATTTAGATTTCTTTCAAAGAAAGCAAAAATGATTGACGATGAAGATTTGATAGAGGAATCAATCTTAGAGGACGTGAATAAGACTATTACTGATAGGTGAGTTCTTTTTAGCTTATAACTAGGAAGATCTGCTTTAATTTTATGTTACTGTTTTGATTTTTTTAGTAGCGATTGTGAAAAGAAATGTGGTAGCAGTAAAAGAAAATTTCGTAATGAATGGTTGACTAAATTTATTTGGTTAAAAGAAAATAATGGTCAGAGTTTCTGCACTGTTTGTGAAAAAATACTTTCAAACCACTTTGGTGTGTTAAAAAAGCATGAAGAATCACCTTTTCATATTAAAACAACTGAACAAAAAAAGAAACAGATAAAAATTGAAGAATTTATAGAAAAAAAGAACCTTTCCATTCATAAGCAAGTTAGATATGCTGAACTGACACTTCTAATGTTTTGCATCAGTCACAATTTACCATTTATTTTAATGGATTTCTTACCCAATCTTTTAAAGGAATGCTGTCCAGATTCACAAGTTGCAAAGTTAATTGAATGTGGCAGAACAAAAGCGACTGATCTTGCAGAAACTTTAGCAAACAAAGCTAGAGAGAAAGTTATTGCTTCTTTACAAAAGCACAAATTTTCATTAATTGTTGATGAAACCACAGATTTATCAACGAAAAAATCGTTGGTACTAGTAGTGCGATATGTGGACAAATTGTCGAAAGTAGTAAATGACAAGTTCTTAGCTCTACTTGAATTAACTGGATCGGATTCTGAATCAATATATCAAGCAATAAAAGATTGTCTCGAAAAGTATCAAATTCCTTTAAAAAATTTAATAGGATTAGCGACTGACGGAGCAAATGTTATGGCCGGCGAAATAAGTGGTCTTCAAGCAAAATTAAAACAAAATGTGAATTTATTTTATATCAAATGCACCTGTCATTCATTACATTTGTGTTCTTCTTACGCTTGCAAGAAGCTTCCTCTACAAGTCGAAAAGTTGTGCAGGAATATTTACAATTTTTTCGCGTACAGTCCAAAGAGAATAAATGATTTTAAAGAATTTCAAACTTATTGTGAGGTTAAGCCACACAAAATTTTGGGAATTTCACAGACAAGATGGCTTGCATTGGAAAATGTTATAAATCGCTTGCTTGAACAATGGGATGCGTTGAAATTATATTTCGTGTCATGCTACTTGGAAGTGAATGGAATAAATGCAGCAGATTTAGCACATGATATGGATAAGGCAGAAAGTAAGATTTATTGCCAGTTTTTAGCATACATTTTAAAAATTATTAATAATCTTAATAAAGAGTTTCAGTCTGAGAAAGTTCGATTGCCATATTTATATGGCCAAATGGAAACTAATTTCAAATTGATTGCTATCAACTTTATGAAACAGTCTTATGTGAAAAATCTAGATAATTTAAATTCTATTAATCTTCACGATAAAAATCAGTATTTACCAATTCATGATACATTCATTGGAGTAAAGGCTGAAGAGTTAATTAAAGTCTGTTCTCTTTCAGAATCGGAAATTGTTAATATAAAAACAACTATTCGACATTTTTATATTGAATTATTGGATCGAATACTAAGAAGATTTGACTTTAGTAAATTTGAAATTAGCGAGCTTTCAATAATCACTCCTCAAAGGTTTTTTTTCTGATTCTGAAGCATCTATTTCAACTCTAGTGTCAAAATTTAGTTACCTAATCGAATGTGATTCAGAAATTATAGTAACTCAATGGAAATTACTTCAACTTTCAAATTTCAAAATTATGAACAAACAAGATATAAATGAATTTTGGAGTGAAATTAGTATGATGAGGAACGGCCTTGATGAATATTGTTTTAAAGAACTGACTGATTTCATTTTTGACCTAATTACTTTACCACACAGTTCAGCAGCAGCGGAAAGAAAATTTTCAGAACTGTCTCTAATAAAAAATAAATTAAGAAATAGATTGGAATTTAAAACTATAAACAACATAATGTCTGCCAAAGAAATGTATTACAATTTAAAAAGTAACAAACATGTATGGTCTGCAAAAGACTTCTTTTCTTAAAAAAATGTACCTATTTACATATTATGTTTCTTTATTATAATGAATTATTTTTTAGTTTTTTATTTTGTTATGAAATTGTTTTTTTTGTTTATTATTTTTACATTTTTATATTTTTATTATATGTATATTCATCAATAAAATAATGAATTTCTTTAATTATATGAATTTTATTTTATGTTGATTGAACTTATGTCTATGTTTACTGACAAATTAAAAACGCAGTTACATATTTTGAAACATAGAATAATTTTGGTATATTTTCAAGAAAATTTGGAGAAATTTGGTATCTTCAAATTTTAAATCTGGTATCTCCAATTACAGTTACCTGGCAACCCTGCTCACAAATGAAAACTGGCACCAATGACATCGTGTCCAGGTTCTAGAGTGGAAGAGAACTAGGAAATGAACACAACACAAACATCGACTAGAAATATTTTTGTTTGTTGATACATTCCGTCGAACAAGAGACTAATGCTCAGTCGGAACTTTAAGCATTTTTCGCGGGGGGCAGTGTTACAAACCTAAAAGATGAAAATTTCATTAGTAAACTTTATTAAATTTATTTTTAAAAAGAAATTACCTATAACATCAGGACCATCACAATCCTGGTCTCCTATTTTCCTGAAAAGAAAAGAAAATTAGTTAAAATTGATAAGATAAATGAAAAATTGAAGAAATAGAATCAAATTTGTTGTTTAAACGCTGTAAGTAGGAGAAAAGTGTCCAAACCAGAATTCCCTACTACAATAAATCACAGCCGAACCCTGAAAAATTTATTAATAAAAAACAACAGGAAGAAGGAAAAAGGACGATAAAAGGAAAAAACACTTAAAACAAAAACAAAAAAGAACAAACTTAATTTCTTTTTCACTAAAACAAAACAAGCACAACAGAAAACAATTACTACACAAAAACAACACTACACGGACACAACAAAAACAGTGAAAAACCAATTGATTCGCGAAGTTTCTTCAAAAAAAACGAAGACTTTCCAGTGAGAATAAAAGAATTCTTCTACCTCACTGGAAATCTAACAAAGAATTTCCAAAGAAAATTCACGAACTCCACTATAAAATAAACCACGGAAGACACCCACGATATAGTTTTATTTTCACAGTGTTCAGTGCGGTAGTTTTTTCGAGTATTTTTAGCGAATTTTTTTTTCAACAGTTAACTTTTTTTTAATCAAGTTAGTCCATAGTTCCATTTTATTTTGGTAATCACTTTCTTTCTTCATTGCACATCAATTATTTCACAGGTACGCAATTTCTTTTTACCTTTCTTTTGAATTCATCTTATCTATTTTTCTTCTGTTCTTCCTATCCATCTTTTTTTACATTTCTTTTTTAAACCCCACTTTTAATTTACATTTTTTTACAATCGTTCTTTCTTTTCCACACACTTCTTTTTACATTTTATTTTCACTTTTTGTTTTTTGTTTCACATTTCTTCACTATTATTTTCACTTCAAATTTTTCCACTTTCTTTTACACACATTTTTTACATTTAACTTACACCTTCCAACTTCATCGTTTTTTACTACACATATTTTTTTTGCTCTTACCCACACAATTTTTTTAATATTATTAATCTTTTAGATTTCATCACTCATGATTTTTTGTTTTTTATTTATTTTTTCTTGCTACTTGTTTATTTTTGGTTTTCTTTTCATTTTTTACATCTTTTTTATATTATCTTGTCTCACCCACGCTGAGTTTTTTCACTTAATCGAATTAATAAACACTCGATTTGTTTATTGTAAAAATAAAGGATTAAAATTTGTTCCGCGTGTTTACATTTTTCCCGGCCACATATTAAAGTAGATATCTGTCAAAATCGCAGGGTTGTCGTAATGTCTAAGTTTGAAAATTACCGTGATTTAAATTTTATCAGTTTTGTTTTGCCATGAAAATTGTTTTACTTTTTTTTTTATTATTTCGTCGGCTTAGAGCCGAAGCATACACTAATAAAATAATAATATAAGCAACCTAGAACAAAATTGTGTACTTAAGATTGCTTTAGACTACTTGATTTATCAAATACGACTTGCTTTGATTTTTGTCGAAATTGCTATCCGATGGTGTAAAGACATACAGATATGTCAAGTTTGATATGTCGATTCGTGTCGAGTTTGATATCTTGAAATTAGAACCGTCTCTAATTTGGTTTGATTTGCGTTTGACTTTTTTAAAAAAATTTTATTTTTTTTTTGATTTTAAGTAAATTTTTTACTGTCTCCTCTTAAAATGTAGTACCACTTTATGAAACATTATAAAATATTGCAAAAAGCTGATAATTTGTTGTATTATTATTTATTATTAATAAAGTACGTTTCGTAGTTATAACGCCACCTGCAATTTTAACATTTTCTAGAAAACAATGAGTTTAGGTTGACACGATGTTCGAAGAAAATGATAAGAGTGATAAATAGAAACCAGTTATCATTATATGGAAAATCGTATTACTACCTATACTCTGTTCACAAAGTTTTGTCACTACAGGTCTTATGGACATATTTTGTCTTGTTTCTTCTTTGAGTAATTACATAAATGTGTTTCTTATTTTCATTACCGACAGTGTTACCCTTTAGTTTATATTTTGTATCTAAAATCAGATGAACTTTTTGATAAGTGTTGCCGATTATACATTTGTTTTCAAATTTTATAAAATTTTATACTTTGTAAAAATTGTTTCCCAATAAAGAAAAATTATAATACATACTTATTTTTTTTTTAAATTTAATTATTATTACATTTATTATATTTTTCAACTCCTTATATCGAATTATTTTATTTTTTTAATTTTAGGAAGGAATGAAATATTACAAAATTATCACTTTTTTTGTTGAAATAAAAATTTTTGTTGAAAATAACCTAAAAACATTGTATGCACATATGTATATCCTACAAATAGGTAACTGAAAGTAAAAGGGATTACGGGTTTTACTTTTTTTGTTTTATAGCTGATCGTATGAATGAAAAGATAATTTACATTATCCTTATCAGTACCAATACTAATGTATATATTCCATTGTTTTTTTTTAAATTCAATTTGTTGATCATAAGAATTTTAAAATTACACAACACTTTGCAGATTTTTCAAGAAACATTTTTGTGCTGTAATATTAGGGTATCGTGCGATTCTTTTTACACATATTTTAAGAAAAGAATTACCCATTATGTACAAAATATAAAAGTCTCAATTATATACATTTTGAAATACTTTAAAATTTTTATCAAAAACCATCAGAAAAATTTCTCTTTATATTGCAAAGGAATACGTGTACTTATACAATTGTATAAATTTATAATAATGTGTAAAAAAATATGTAAAAAACATTTTTTCAAATAAAACATAATTTATTGTTTTTATATGTTACATCACATCATATGTATACTTGTAAATGTATAAATAAATGCAGTAAATTATAATAATAAAATTTAATTTTTTATTATTAAGAACGGTACTACTATTAAGTAATATTATTATTACACAGCAGCACTAATTTGCGATTATTTACTATTCATTCTACTTTTTATACACACATCTCGATTATCAATCAACCAACTTTTAGCTCATCAGCGTATGTGCGCATGAATTTTTTCATCATTTTTATCTTTCTTCATAATTCATTTTGTTAATTTTTGTTCATCCAGAGAATTGAAATACAAGAAAAATAATCAGTCGCAGTACAACTGTTTTACTGGCGACAACAAAGGGATGGCTGTTATTGTTTTTTTCTGTTTTGCAGCGTCTCGTTGCACATATAATAGATTGGGGTATGAGTAGCTTAGTATACTCCTATTAAATGTAACGACACTAGATAAAATGAACTCTTCCATAAGACCTGTAGTGACAAAACTTTGTGAACAGAGTATAGTTAAGTAAGGGAGAATAAAGGTGATTTTTCACTTTTTCATATTTATTCATAAAAATTACATATACTGAGACATGAGAAAGATAATTGTGGTATTAATTAAAAATTATCATTTCTCCTTAATAACTAAATTTCTATTAATTTTATAATATAAAAATGTTTGGGAAAAATGTTGATTTGATAAAAATCTACAAATTTGTAGAACATTATAATTTGATACTTTTAGGAGATATCAGGGAAAATTGATTCTCAGTTTTATGTTACTTAATATTCAACCGCTTTTGGGTTGCCAGTTTAAAAAATATGCTCTAAATAATCATAAAAACTGTTCGGTTATTTTTAGGTTTTGCAGACTGAAATAATGATTTAATTTCTCTTCACACTTCATCAGGACTTGGGATTGGCAACTTATAGTGGTTGGTGTGTTTAAAATGTTTATTTACATTTTTATGATTATTTAGAGCATAATTTTTAAACTATCAACCCAAAAACGGTTGGAACCAAGTTGCCCGTATGACAAAAACAAAAGTAAAATAAAATAAAAATAGAGGAAAACTTTTATTAACATACTTATTTTTATCGAAAGATATGAGATAAAATTGTCGATTTTGAAAAAAGACAATAAAAAAAAATATTCGGCTATTTTCAACTAATAATTTTCTCCGAAATTACAAAAGCTAAAAATTTTGTTGATTAATTCCTTCATAAATTTAATTAGCTGCATATGTCTGTATGATAAATATATTATACATATATATTTATACGTATAAATTTATAATAATAATAATAAAAAATAATATTTTATAATTTAAAGACAAAATTTTTTTTTTTTTTCAAAGCAAATATGTATATATGTATGTACATACATATCTACCTATGTATGTGCATATATTTTTGTTCAAAACAAAAAGGCAATTCAAAAGTATAAATTACGGCAACAATGCATATTTATATAAAAAATGAAAATTTTTAACAAAAATCTGCCAAAGCATGTTCACGGTAATCATAATGTATGACGTCATAAAATACTCTCACAAAATCAATGACGTCAAAGTTTAGAGAAATTTTATTACAGCTTTGCTATGCAGCTTTGATGGAAAAGCTTTTGTCTGTTAATCTTGTCTGTTAATCTAAAAAAATTAAGCACACAATTTTGTTTTTTTTCATATTTTCTGATTCTTTATGTTGAAATCTTTTGTTTTTTATCTATACCATTTTAAAAATAAAACAGTATTAGATATTTTCCACTTAAACGTATCTTCTTTTCATACATTATTAGCATAGACACTACCTAGATGAATCAGGCTCCTATAAAAATTTCAGTAGAAATGTACATAATAACACCCGACAATAACACCCGAGCTTTACACACACTACTATAAATCAGTAAGCTTTAAAAACTTTTGAACTTTTAAAGCTTTTTCTAAAAGCAGTCATATGTTTTGTGTATACTATGGGCATACATGCGCTTGCGTCGTTTTTTTTAAATTATTTGTTTGTGCTGTCAGTGGCAACGATCTTCGATTTTCACTCTTCACTCTTCATCAAAAAATTTTTTATGTAAAAATTCAAAAATATTGAATTTTTTTTTTTTAATTTTTATTTGGAATTTTTATGTTGTGTGTATACTATGGGCATACATGCGCTTGCGTCGTTTTTTTTTATTATTCGTTTGTGCTGTCAGTGTCAACGATCTTCGATCTTCACTCTTCACTCTCCACATAAAAATTAAAAATAAAAAAAATTCAATATTTTTGAATTTTTACATAAAAAATTTTTTTGTTGAAGAGTGAAGAGTGAAGATCGAAGATCGTTGACACTGACAGCAGAAACGAATAATAAAAAAAAACGACGCAAGCGCATGTATGGCCATAGTATACACACAACATAAAAATTCCAAATAAAAATTAAAAAAAAAAAATTCAATATTTTTGAATTTTTACATAAAAATTTTTTTGATGAAGAGTGAAGAGCGAAGATCGAAGATCGTTGCCACTGACAGCACAAACAAATAATTAAAAAAAAAACGACGCAAGCGCATGTATGCCCATAGTATACACACAACATATGACTGCTTTTAGAAAAAGCTTTAAAAGTTCAAAAGTACTGAAAGCTTACTGATTTATAGTAGTGTGTGTAAAGCTCGGGTGTTATGATTCAAACTTGGGTGTTATGATTTTAAATTCGTTTATACATGAAAAATTTTGTTAGAAGTGACAAATCTAGGTATTGTCTATGTTATTAGTTAGAACCAAATAGACGTATCTACATTCTTAAGTATCTTGGGCGTTTCCCATGGATACAAACAATTTCGAAAGAGGTACTATTTTGTCGAAATGTGTATAGAATGTTTTACTGCATGTTTAATCTTCATACTTTGAATCCTTTTAATTACAATATTGGTCATTTATAATATTTTCATCACTATTGCTATGTTTTTTTTTTTAAATAATAGACGATAGTACTCGTTATTAAGAAAAAAGAATTATTTTCAATTGTTTACAACGTGCTAATTATTATTAGCAAAAATTATGTTATTATATTTTACATTTTATGACAATAACGAAAAAATACACCTATCATAAAACTAATTAAATCAAACAATCAGGACTCTATTTTAAAATAATAGAAGACAGTCCGATTGTTTGATTTAAATGTGCACATTTTGAGGATGTAATGAATAAATGCATTTCATTCAAATTTTATATAAAAACCATCCGATCGTGGAAAATTAGTACATTCAGTTAAGAGTTATCTATGAAGAAAGTTTTAAAAGTGATAATGGAATATTTTTCAAGTGACATAAATATTTTTAGTGAAAATTCTAGTGATGAATCCATTGCACTAGCACAATATGTTTCTTCTTCAAGTAGGAAAGTAGGAAATGGTAAGTTAATCATTTTTATTTTGTGAAGTCAAGAAAAATATAATTGATAAATTTTGATGATCACATAGATTGCCAAACTTTACCAAATAAACAACAAGAAACAATAATTTGTGTACCTCCTGTGGAATTTTTAATACTGATAGGCCCAGAGAATGAAATTTACAATCGAGCTTGTTTTATTGTTTTCATGAGGAGAACATCTATAGAACCAAAACCTAGTACGAGTAGAGGAATTGTCAAGAAAAACTTGTACGAAGTTATTTCTGAATTTACTGATCCTAACAAATAATATGAACTTTGGTTAAGCTCAGTTACGAACAATTTTGAGAAAAATGGATTTATTTTGTTTGTTCGACGAATCCAAACTGAAAAAACAAGTGAAAACTCCGCAATCAATTTGAAATATAAGAGAAAACGAAACGTCTGCGAATGGGAAAAAAATTAACGCAAAGCACTTAGAAATCATGGAAAAGAGTATTTAACAGATAAAGGTTCAATTGTTCCTGCAAGAAAATGCAACCCAAAACATAGAGAAAGCTGTCGAAAATATGTAGTAAGAAACTAACTATTGACGACTGTAAAAATATTTTTAATAAATTTTGGCTTCTTGGAGATATAGAAAAGCAACGTCAGTAGGTATATTGTTTCATTGATTGAAGAAAAAACAAAGACAAGGAAATGCACGAAAAATGAATCGAGAAGAAATTTTTCAAGAAAGTATTTTCTTATCAAATCATGCGAAAGAATTGAAGTATACCAGCGATTTTTCCTAAATGTGTTAAACGTTTCAGCAACCTTCGTAAGAAATACCATTGTAAAAGCAAGAGAGGACGTCATGTGCTAACAATAGAACTCCACCTGAAACTAAAGAATTCATTAAAAACCATATTAATTCATTCACGAGTTCCATCACATGGTACGAAAGAATAGCTAAGCGAGGGTCCTTAGAAATAGCGTCTTGCTTATATAAGCACCTACAAAGTATAGCCGATGGTCGTGCTGTCACTTTATTTTCTGATTCCTGTGGAGGATAAAATTGAAATATAAAGGTATGCACCATGCTTTCAAGGGCTGTATCTTCATTGGAAATACCCGTTATTGACCACTATTTTTTCGAGCCAGGACACTCTATTATGGAATGTGATTCTGTAAATGCTCACATAGAAAAAGCTTCCAGATCTATAGATATATTCGATCCATCAGGCTGGAATACTGTTGTGAAAATGGCTTCTAGAAGTAGAAAATATGACGTAATAGAAATGCAACAAAGCGATTTCCTAAATTTTCCCAAATTGCAAAAAACTTGGGTAAAAAATAAAAGAACTAATGATAAAGGAAAGACAATCAATTGGTTAAAAATTGTGCATTTCCAATATAGAAAACATGGAACAAACATAATATTTTTCAAATACAACCATGACGACGACTTCAATTCATTTCATGTTACAAAATTACGAAGAAGAGTGACAAAATTCTTGGAAGCTGCATATAATATTCCATTAAAGATTGCTTTACCAAAAGCAAAATACTTGAAGGATTTATGTCTATCTGGTCTTATTCCAGAGCACTACAGGCCATTTTATTATAATTTAATTAATTTTGCAGAAGAGAAGGATGTCCTTTCAGATTCAGACGATTAAAAATTTTTTAATTCCCAAAAAACTTATATCTATTATTTTTAATACTTATATGTAAAATAAATTTAAATTCTTTGATATATTTTATATTAGAATAATTATATGAAAAAAAACCTTTTTTCTTTTTAAATTCCACAAATACTCTTTAAAATTTTCTGAACTCAAAAAACTTAACTTTAAAAAGGTTTCAAAAAATTTGTGAAGAACCAGAAAAACGTATCTGCGTTGGTTTTTAAAAAACTTCGAAAATATTAATTACTAAAAGTTATATTTAACTTCTCCGATGAATAAAAAATAATTCTGGCAATTAAATTTTATTATCTTATCCAAATGGTAGAAGACAATTCAATAATCAAAATTCTAAAACAATTTCTTGTTCTCTTACAAAATTTTTAAAACTTCAGTTATGTTCCTTTGGCTCTAGGCCAAAGATTTATTCCTTTTGAAAGTATAAGAGTGTAATTAAATTTGTTTTTTGTGAATAAAATAATTAAAATTGTGAATTCTCATTTTTTTGTACCACATAGGATTTATTTTTCCTTTGTTTTTATTATTTTTAGTTTTTTCTATTTACAATTTAAGTTTCCTTTATTTTTATCATTTCTTTTGAGACCGTTAAAGTTTTGTACATTCTAAAGTTTTGGATTATATGTATGTTACCTCTATTTCAGAAATCATAAATATGAGTTTAGCACCAGATTCTCGAATTTCATAAACTCTAAAAGAACCAAAATTACTTCATGAATTTGATTTTAATTTTACTGTTTTTTATTACCTAAGATGAAAATCTTCGGATAATCCATCATCTTTTAAACTGCTAGATATTTTAATTAAATACTAACATGAAATTTATGAGGATATGGATGATTCGCTAGATCGTTATTTAACTTCAATTTATTATTCTACTTTGCGAAATACCTTCTTCGGCAATTTTGTTCGATTTTCTTTCTGTCCTTTTATTTGTTTTGTTTACAAATGTGACAGTCTCGCATGTTTCGTAATAAAGTAAAATAACGAACATAATTTAAACAAATTCAAATCTTTTATATGTATAACAGGTTGCGTAACCGTCGTTTAATTGAAGTTTAAAGATTCGACGAAGAAAATTAATGCAGTACCAGGTAAAAAAGTACCATAAAATAAGGGAAAAAATGAGTGTATTAAATAAAAATAACGGTTCTATCCGAAAGATACTTAATCCATTCTATTTTAATTTTTTTCAATAAAGTAGAGAAATAATTTGTAATAAAAATTGTAGACTTACAAATGAATTCAAAATAAAAAAAAATTTTATATGACCCTGTACATTTTTATGACAAATATGAATAACCTGCAACAAATTTCATGACTTTGCTATAAATGTGCCCTAAGCCTCGTTCAGAACCTAAACGCAAAGTCAGTTGTAAAGTGAGTGCTGTTCAGAATTCAACTGCAAAGTACTTCGAATTTTAAATCAGCTGATACTGTTTCTTTCGAAAATTAGTTTTCATGTCAAAGTATTCATTGATTTATGTTTGTTTAACTTTTAAATGATAATAATAAATAATATAATATAATAATTATAATAATTTGGAACGCGCTCCAAGAAAAATACATTTAGACTTCAAATTTGGAATGCCAAACTGTATTGGTGCTATTGATGGCAAGCACTGTGTAATTCAAGCACCTTTACACAGTGGAAGCTTGTACTATAATTACAAAAAAGAATTTTCCATAGTTTTATTGGCAGTTTGCGATGCAAATTACAATTTTACATATGTTGATATTGGAGCCTATGGATCCGAGTCAGATGGTAACGAAAAATAAAAAGTATTTCTATTCCTAACATATGCTTACTTCATTACGTATTCATTTATTATAGGTGGTATTTTAAAAAAATCTGACTTTGGAAAAAAATTATTGAAGAACGAGCTGGATATACCCGATAATTGTGTTCTTCCAAATAGTGAAACAAAATTTCCACACTATTTTATTGGTGATGAAGCTTTCCCAATAAAAAGAAACCTTCTACGTCCATGTGGAGGAAAAAATTTAACTGCAGATAAAGAAAATTTCAATACGAAACTGTCAACGGTAAGAAGATTGATAGAGAATTCTTTTGGGATAATGGTGTCCAGATTTAAAATTTTCCACACTTTAATAATAGCTGAGCCAGAGTTAGCTAAGTCAATAATTAAATCTGCCGTTGCTTTACACAATTTCATACGGCAAACAAAATATCAAAATAATCAAATTGCAAGTGATGAGCTAAAAACTGCAAATTTTGAAAATATAACAAGAATTGGGTCAAATCATTCAAGTAATGATGTACTTACATTAAGAGATAAATTTTCTTTGAAAAACTTTTAAAGCGTCATCGGTCAAAACTTTTTTCTCGAAAATAGTACTAAGCAGTGATAATTTTTAAATTTGAAATAATTATTTCCAAAAACTATTTTTTATATCAATTTTAAAGAGTGGTAGGCAGTGAGGATTTTTAAATTTTAAATAATTTATAAAAACATTTCTGATAAAAAATTTTAAAAAAGTGTTTAGTAGTAAAAATAAAATTTTGAATAGTTTCCAAAATATGTATATAAACACATATATATTTTCTGGATCGAACTGGAAATATAGTAAGTATTATATGTAATAAAAATTTTGATAATACTAAATACATATATACATAGTATATAGTTGTAAAAAACTTTTTTTTAAAATTTTTGTGAATAAATTTTGGCCCTTTTTTTAAAGATTTTGTTGCAACAGCAAAATTTTATTTTTCATATAGGTCAAATTTTTTCGTACACCACTGTACAATTACAGTTGGCCGTACATTCAAATTTCTTAATTCAGTTCATATGGAAACTTTGGTATGCAATTCCAAAAATTGCAACTTAAAATTCCAAAAAAGGAACTGTAATCAAAAATCCGTTGCACACGCGCAACAAAATTTGTTCTGGAAATGGCATGATTTTCTTTTTTATTAGAAATCATGCGATTTATATAAAATACATGAGAATTACTCAATTTCTTTTTACATCTAAATTCTCCAATTTTCAATTTAATTTTTTTTATTAAAATCAAATTTCTAAAATTTTCTATAAGTTGGAATGTATGTAATTAATTTCATTTCTCATTAAATGATGATTAACACCCATATAAATTACCAAGAGTAAAATTTTTATATATCACTTGCCCCATATAATTTCATTGGGCCTTATTAATAGCATTTTCATAAACTCAAGTTTAAGTTAGTTACGGCGGCTTCAATTTAAAGCCGACTTTTATTTTGGTATTAATAGCCTTCTGCTAAGCTATATTTTAAAAAAGCTTTATTTTAAAAGCTATTTAGGTTTTCTAACATCAGAATCAATTGAATTCTTATCAGGGATGAAATTTAGTCGAACCTTAAAAGCACTTGACAGTTTTATTTTCTGTATATATACTTGTATATCGTCTTGTTGACTAAATAAAAAAAATATTTTACAAAAAATATGTCAAAAAAAGTTAAACAAATTAAAAATTTAGTTAAATCTACTTTACAAAAAACATAAAAGACATGACAGAAATAACAACGTAAATTAACGAACAAAATTAAGTAAAATAAAATAGTACTGAGAATTCCATCCCTGATTCTTATATGATTGCATAGTTTGACATTTCAACTTTGCATTTTTATGTGATGAAACTGCTAAGAATTTTTTCTTTCTTTATAAATTTTTATTATTCGACATTCACGTCGCTCATTTATAATATTTAGATCTTGAAATATAAAATCATCAAAACTATCAATTTTTAAAAAACTTCAAAAATTAGATTATGTTCCCTCCTTTAGATGTATTTTACTTCTTAATCAACAACTTAGTCTTGACTTCTCTACCATTTAATTTTAATATCGTGATTATGCAAAATTCGACATTAAATTTTTTATTAATACCTAATTTTGTTTAGTAAAGAACTAAGTTGTTATTAACGACTTAGTTAAAGGCTATTAATAAGGCCCATTATGACTATTTGCTTAGGTAAATAGCATAATGAAATTTCAATTTCAAGTTCACGCACACCATCAAGTTCCCAATATGTTAGTATTGCCTACTCACTATATATTATTCCCCAATATACAATTTGGACGATAATCTTCCGGACGAAAAGAAAGCGATATCTTCCATGCGATATTTTTATCGTCTTTTTCTCGTATTTTTATTGCTCAAGCGATATTATATGGACGAGAAAAATGCGATATGAATTCAATTCGTCTTGCTGATAAGAGGAAGAAACAGAAGATATGTATCTTCCTTTTCTCTTCCTTCAGATAAAAAAGCAATGAAGTAGTATCGCAGGTATGTAAGAAAGACGATAAATGTTACTTTCATCTTCTTTATGATAAATTGGCGACAAATATACCTTCCTTTCTTTTTCAGGACGACAGGTAAGCAATAACGTGGTATATATACATACCTACTATGAAAAATAATATAAAATTCAAAATTTGGTCATTTCGTTTTAAATCGTTGAAGTTAAAGTTTTAAAATTTATAGTGCAAATTTTTAAAAATTAAATTACAAAATTATTTGAAAAATCCATAAATATATAAAATCACGATAAACATAAATTCAAGTTAAGCGAAATATTTATTTAATAGCTTCAAAAAGTTTTTTATTTTTGTAAAAAAATGTTGCCCATAATATAGATGGAGTGCCAATTCAATGAACTACTGTGAGCTTCGAAGGACATGCGAGGACTCAGCTTGTAAGTAACCGATTTGTTATGTACATATTTTATTAATTTCTTCTTCACAGTTTTACTAATTAATTTTATTTTTAAAAGCGGCATGTCTACAAGTTTTTTCATCATGTACAGAACACACCATAGAGCTTGCAGTTCAACAACATTATCTGCATGCTGAAGATCGGATAAGAAAAAGAAATAAAAGCAGTAACCCAACAAAACCATATACATCATGCAGAAGTGCTTTAAAATTTATTTTACTTTCTTATATAATTTTTCTATAAGATGTAGCTCTAAGTTAAAACTTTATATATTTATCCTTCTTTTTTTTATTTTCTTAAGTATGATTAATGTAATATTAGCTCTAACTAAAAACTTTATATATTTATCCTTGTTTTTTTTTCTTTAGTATGTGTTGAAGGTCATCTGAAAATAAAAAATAATAAAATTATAGGTTATGTTTTGTATAAAGTCTTACCCGACTTATCGATGACTTCAACATACCATACCTTGGTTTTTGTGGTGAATCTAAATGTGAAAAAATTAAATTATTAAAAATTAACAAAGGTTAATTAAAATCAATTTATCCACTTACCTTTTAAAAATTTCAATATAAATTTTCACATCATTTTCCAAATTTATTAAATAAAACTTTATTTAAAAACTATTAAAAACCGAAAACAACAAAAGATAAACAAAAGTTATATGTCAAAATAACAAAGACAATTGAAGATAGCTGACTGGTACAAGAAAATGGTACACTAAAATACGGTATCAAATTGGCAAAACAATAGACCCCAAAGTGCATATAAACTCGGTACTGGCCAGCAATCTTCACTTCTGGCTAGGGTATTGACCTAATTGGAAGTCGGTATTTCAAAAACTCTTGGATTTTTGACCAGAGGATTTGAACTTAGGGATCTTATGTGAGGATTGATCACATAAGTATTTTTTTTTTGAGTTTCGTTGCATTTCTATCTCTTGGGTATTGACCTAAAGATAGAAAATTTTTGATAACTTGACTTGGTAATTTTTAACCTACTGGGTACTGACCAGAAGACTAAAAATTGTTAGGGATTTTACTTGTAAACCATTTGAGATTGGCAAGTCAACGTGATTTAGTTCTTTGGGTTTTGACCAAGAACTGGAGAATTGTTTGAACTTGTTCAATTTTAACTCAACTATTTGTTTCTCATGAGTAACTTTAATACGTCTTCTTACTACGAATTTAACTTAGCAGAAAATTCAACATTTTCTGATAAGTTAAAGAAAGAAGATAGTTCTTTTCTACGATTTTGACTTTGAGGAAAATTAATTTTCCAATACAAGTCAAAGAAGAAATTCAAGTCCGTTTTTTACGATTTCAACTTTAAAAAGTTGAAGAACGAAATTAAAATTTATAAGTTAATTGTGAGAAACTTTCACTTATTCCTATAAAATAAAAGCAAAATTCAAGTCCGTTTTCTACGATTTCAACTTTAAAAAGTTGAAGAACGAAATTAAAATTTATAAGTTAATTGTGAGAAACTTTTACTTATTCCTATAAAATAAAAACAAAATTTTTTTTATTATCAAAAAATCTCTGTCATTTCCTAAACTACATTTCGACAAGTTTATTTTGATCTTATATAAACCACTAAGTTGCAGCTCAATTAACTTTAAAACAAACAGCTCACTTCTTAAACTTATAATTCAAACGAAAAAATCGTACTTCTTCACATCTTAATTGATTGCGACTCATTTGTCAAAATTAATTGTTTACTGTCAATCGCGGCTCACTAAAAAATCTCAGTTATCACTTCTATTGCGATTGGCTCACTTGCCAAAGTGATAATTTACTGCAAGTGAAACAATTCAGTTATCACTTAAATTTGGCTCACTTTGTCAAACTCAGAGTAATCAAATGGAAAACGAATAACAATATTATAAACCATATTGGGAATGTTTTTTTTGTTATTGTCAGCAAAATTAACATCGAGACTGTTAAGTGTATCGTATACAAAAAATCCTTAATTTAAATTCTCATTCTTTGCAATATTTTTTGAACTTTCGTTACAGCAATAAATCAACAATGCCCACAAGTGGTGAATTTAAACCTTTGAAGATTGATTACATTTTGATATTTTTAAAGAAACTTAAAATTTGATTTTTTTTGAATACTCTTTGGATTTAATTAATTTACATTTGATATTTTTTGATAAATGCAAAATTTGATTTTGTTGAATTATCTTTAAATTTAATTTGATTATTTTCTTGGAATAATATTTTTTCTTTCTTTTATAAATTACAATTTGTTATTTTTTTTTTGAATTCTTTTTTTTATATTTTTTGTAAGTTGTTAGTTTGTAAGTTGTTGAAGAGAAATAAACATATTTTATACTTTGAATTTCAGACTTTGCGTTTTTCTTTCAAAAGCCCTAATTCTTTTACTCATATCCATACACTTCGCTCAAACATTTAAATTTATTGTGAGTTATTTTAAAGATTCTTTTGAACATTAAATAACTCACAGTATTTTCATTGGTCCTTCGAGCCGGATATATAAAAGGATGGGTAAAATTGATTGCGCAAAGCTTGTTAAAGGCAAAACAGCCTTGCAGCAACAACTTACAAAGTCTATGGCTAGCTATGAAAAAGTGAAAGATACCGCGATTACAAAACATCACGTTCAAGGCTACATAGACATCGCGAATAAAACGTGGTCGAAATTCCAAGAAAATCATCTCAACATCTATGAAAACGAAGATAAAAACGCTGAAGAATATATTAAAGGTTCGTTATACGATACAACCCAAGATTTATACTTAGAATTTATTTCAATTTTGAAAGATCATATTGAGACTAAATTTTCATCACCTTTATCGTCATCACCACAAAGATTTTCTGAAGGAAATTTAACTTTGCCATCTTTTTCAAAATCTGATACGCGTTTACCAAAAATCACAATTTTAACTTTTGATGGTAACTATCAAAATTGGAGATCTTTTTACGATCTTTCTACATCTTTAATTCATAAAGATCCTGCCTTGTCTAGAGCTCAAAAATTACATTATCTTAAAACTTGTGTAAAAGGCGATGCAGAACGTTTATTGCGACAGATTGATGTTACGGATGGTAATTATGAAAAAGCTTGGGATCTATTGCAAGAAAGATATAATAATAAAAAAGTCTTAGTACAAATATATCTAAAAAAATTGTTAACTCAATCTGATATTAAGGTTGAATCTGCTCATGCAATCAGAAACTTCATAGATACCACTGAAGAAGTTCTACACGAGCTAAAAAATTTATCTGTGGATACCAGCAACTGGGATCCAATAATATTATATTCTTTAACTCAAAAACTACCTCGTGAAACTTTGTATTTATGGGAACGTGATCAAAGTGGCATCACAGATCTCCCGTCATACAAGAAGTTCATTGAATTCTTGAATAAACGATTCAGAACTCTTCAATCAATAAATACAAATTTTGGCACAAAATCTGTGTCAACAAATAATCAGCCTCAAAAATCATTTTTGAACAAATCTCAAAAATGTTTAAAATGCACCTCACCAAATCACTAACTGTTTAAATGTGAGCAATTTAAACAGCTGAATTATCAACGAAAAAACGAGTTCATTCAGAAAAAACAATTATGTAAAAATTGTTTATCTCCTACTCATACAACTTACGATTGTAAGAGTAAATATTCTTGCGCAAAATGCAAAAAAAGGCATCACTCACTACTTCACGTAGATTTTAATAAACAACCTTTAAATACTCAAACAAATAATGCATCTAAAGTTACTCTTGAGAATAAACCTCAAAAAACACAGGATCAAGCAAGTTCAAGTCCAAATCCTACTACGACACTATTTAATTCTAATAGTGCTCAATGTTTGTTAGCCACAGCGCTGATAAAAGTTGAGGGTCCACATGGACACACATCGACATTAAGAGCTTTAATGGATTCAGGTTCACAATTATCGTTCGTCACTCAATCTGTTGCCAAAAGGCTCAAGTTAAAACGTAATCGAACCAATATTCAAGTTACAGGACTTGAAAAAACATAAACAGCGCAAGTTCATCAAGCAACTACGCTGAACATACAATCACTTATAACTCCTTTTAAAACAAAACTACAAGCTCTTATTATAGAGCAAATAACTGACAACACTCCTACACAAGCTTTAAACAAAGCTCAGTTCAGTCATTTCAATAAAATCGAATTAGCAGATCCTCAATTCTCAGAACCAGGACCCATAGATCTACTTCTTGGGGTTGACGTGTATAGTGCTATTCTGGAAGAAGGTTTAATTAAAGGAAAAGATGATACACCTATAGCACAAAAACCTCAATTAGGATGGATCATAATAGGACCAGTATCTAAACATTCTATCCAACAAAAAACTCTAACATTTTTTAATGTTACTACTTTTGAAGACTTAAACTATTCTTTAAAAAAATTTTGGGAAATTGAGGAAATTAATCAAAAAACTCCATTAACATCTGAGCAACAACTTTGCGAAGTAACACTACCATTCAAAAATAACAAACCACCAGATCTGGGTCATTCCAGATACAAAGCAATTCAACAATTTTATCAATTGGAAAGAAAGTTTCAACAAAAGCTTGAATTTTTCAATCTGTATAAGAACTGTATTGAAGAATATCTTCAATTAGGTCATATGACCGAAGTAAAATACAACGATAATTCCGATCAAACAAACTATTATTTACCACATCACGCAGTAATGAAAGATAGTACCACAACGAAACTCATATTATTTAACGCCTCTAGCAAAAGTTCTAATGGTAAATCATTAAATGAACAAATGCTCACAGGTCCGACTATTCAGCCAACTTTGTCGAGCACATTGCTTAAGTGGAGGCAATTTAAATACGTATTCACAGCAGACGTTGAAAAAATGTACAGAATGGTAAAAGTACGGAAAAATCAGCGAGATTATCAGCGTATCGTGTGGAGGTCGAACCCAAATGAGAAACTAAAAGACTATACTCTTAATACAGTAACATTTGGAACCACTCCAGCACCGTTCTTAGCTATACGAACTTTGCTTCAACTAGCTGAAGATGAAGGGCGAAACTTTCCTCTTGCATCGAATTGTTTAAAAAACTGCACCTATGTAGACGATCTACTAGGTGGATCTGATTCAATTCAAACCACTTTAGCGCTACAAGAGCAATTATTGAAAATGCTGTCAAAGGGAGGGTTTAATCTACGCAAGTGGACGGCAAACCATTCAAACTTACTCCAGAATATTCCTCTAGAAAATAGAGAAATCAAGAGTGAACTAAATATCTCAGATTCAGAGTCCATTAAAACTTCAGGAATAAAATGGTTTCCAGCATCTGATGAATTTAGTTTCACTGTAAATCTTCCTATGCTCAAACAAAGTTATACTAAACGTTCAATTTTATCTGAAGTAGCGTCATTATTCGACCCTTTAGGATGGTTAGCTCCAGTAGTCATAACAGCAAAAATTTTCATACAACGCTTATGGCTACTGGGATGTAATTGGAATGAAAAACTTTCTGAATCAATTCAAACAGAATGGATTCAATTTCGTTCACAATTACAAACTCTTGAAAACATTAAAATCCCAAGATGGACCCATATGTCAAATTCGGCATACATAGAACTACATGGTTTTTCTGATGCATCTCAGAATGCTTACTCTGCTGTCGTATACTTAAAAATCAAAATGAATGAAAAAACTTAAATTTCTTTACTTACATCAAAAACAAAAGTAGCTCCTACTAAATTAATTACATTACCACGTTTGGAATTGAATGGTGGACTACTGTTGTCACGATTGATGAAACAGGTGGTAGAAGATTTTAACTTAGAGGGTATCAAAAGTTACGCTTGGACTGATTCTCTCATAACTCTAAGCTGGATTAAAGGCCAACCATCAAAGTGGAAACCATATGTGGCCAACAGAGTTGTAGAGATTCAAGACAACGTTTATCCATCTAATTGGTTCTATGTGCCTGGAGATAAAAATCCAGCCGACTGTGCTTCTCGAGGAATACATCCAGAAGAATTACTCAAACACAAACTTTGGTGGCAAGGTCCATCATGGCTTTCATCAGACCAATGGCCAGTTCAACCCACTTGTAACAATACAAATCTTGAAATCAGAAAAGTAAAATCATTTGTAACTATTAAAGAACCTGAATTGCTTACTAAATATTCATCTTTTCAAAAACTTCGCAGAATTGTTGCATACTGCCTTAGATTTTTTCATAATATAAAAAACAGAAATGATAAAATTTCAAACACCTTTTTAACTTGTTCAGAGTTAAACGCTGCTGAACAAAAAATTATTTATTCAATACAACATTGCAATTTCGCTGAAGAAATTGACAATCTTAAAAACCAAAAATCACTTTCAAAGAAAAGTACAATTTACAATTTGAATCCATTCTTAGATAACAATTCTATCTTACGGGTAGGAGGAAGAATAAAACATTCACAACTACCATACAATTCAAAACATCCTGTTATATTGCCAAAAAATCACTATATTTCTAACTTGATCATAGATTATATACACACATATACACTTCATGGAGGTTGTCAGTTAGTACTGAACACGTTAAATACAAAATACTGGTTACCAAATGCTAAAAATACAATTAAATCTAGAATACATCAATGCATCTCATGTTTTAAAACTAATCCTAAGCCATCGCAACAAATCATGGGCGCATTACCACCTTATCGAACTAACGTATCTTTCCCTTTTTCAAATAGTGGTGTAGACTTTGCAGGTCCATTTTTGTATAAAACTTCCAAATTACGATCTGCAAAAACATCAAAATGTTATATCTGTTTATTTATTTGTATGGCAACTAAAGCTATACATTTAGAATTAGCTACAGATTACTCATCTTCAGGTTTTATAGCTGCTTTTAAAAGATTTGTTAGTCGCAGAGGTATCTGCACAAATCTTTATTCTGATTGTGGAACCAATTTCATTGGTGCAAAACGCATTTTAGACAAAGAATTGCGAGCAGCTTTTCAAGAAAATATTTCCACAATCATTCCTATATTAGCTGAACAAAACACTCAATGGCACTTTAACCCTCCAGCTGCACCTCATTTCGGAGGCATATGGGAAGCAGGAGTAAAATCTGTGAAAAATCATTTAAAAAGAATTATTCTTAATACCAAATTAACATTAGAAGAATTACAAACTCTTTTATGCCAAATTGAAGCTTGTGTGAACTCTAGACCCTTAACACCCATTACTACAGATCCAGATGATAATAACAGCTTAACACCTGGTCACTTTTTAATAGGTAGACACCTATTAGCAGTACCAGAACCTGAAATTAAAGAAAACTCTACATTAATCAGTCGATGGCAAAATATTCAAAAATTAATACAACATTTTTGGAAAAGATGGTCCAAAGAATATTTACATACCTTACAGCGACGATATAAATGGCAAAACGAACAACCAAGTTTTCAAATAAATGATCTTGTTCTAATAAAAGACGAGAAATGTTCCCCAACAAAATGGTCACTCGGTCGAGTAATTAAAATTGGCTCAACTGAGTACTTAAGACCAATAACAAAACTTTGCAAGTTACCTATTTAAAAATCAGTTACGGCAATGCTGTAACTAAATTAGGCAGTGTCAACCTGGCAATTACATCAATATGTTAATGACTTGAAGTAATTGTCATCAGTTGTCAAGTACTGTGTAAAACGTGGTATCAGTGAATTAATTGGTTTCTTTTTTTTCTTCTTTTTCCTTTTCTTATTTTTCATTTTTTATTTTTTTTTCTCTTTTAGTAGTTTCAAAATTAAACAACGATCATGATTGTTAAAAGAAAGATAATAATAACTTTCTATCAATATAAAATGCGACTGTATAAAAGGATGCAAAAGGGGCCTCCGCCAAATAACTTCAATGTAAACAATATTGTATGGAAGAGGATTCAATGCCTTCCAATCTCCTAGGTAAAGGTGTTTGGAAGCAAAAGACAATTGCTAAGACAATGTTTTTTCTAAAGTATTTAAAATATATTTAGTTAAAGTTATAATTAAGTACAAGTTCGCCAACATTGAGTTCTAATTCTGAACAGGTAAGTAAAACTCCACGTGGACACTTCTACTTTGAAATTAATAAAAATATAACTATCCCACCAAGGTAAATTAAATTAGTACTAGTGGATATACAATACGACGAGGAAATATTATGTTACTCTAGTGAAATTTCTGCAGGAGTATTCCTCGCGAATTGTTTATTAAAACCGAAATGCACTAAGACACTTATCAGTATTTTAAATAGTAACGATAAGCAAATTGAACTTACATCATTTACAATTACAGCTAGCCCCTCAGAAAATTACAACGTTTTTGACTTCAATATATTTGATAACACAAATCCCAATTTTTATTTAACAAATACACAAAGAATTCTTAATATGAATAAAAATAGAAAAGCGCATAATAACTTCAATGTAAACAATATTGTATGGAAGAGGATTCAATGCCTTCCAATCTCCTAGGTAAAGGTGTTTGGAAGCAAAAGAAGGTTTCGTATCAAAATTGAAGCGGTTATGATAAAAATAACCAGAACAAAAACCAATATATTTACAATAAACGCAGTCGAGGTATGACTTCATACATGGTGTGTTTCGTTCTATTTGGTGGTGGGAAAATGTTTAAAGTCATCTGAAAATAAAAAATAATAAAATTATAGGTTGTTGCGATAGCTATATTAATTTTTTTTAAGTCAATTTTTTTGTACGCCACTTTACATATTCAGTTGGCTGTACATTAAATATTTCTAAATTTAGTTCATATTGGAAAAAGAAAGTCTGCAATTTATTGGAATTGCAACTTAAAATTCCAATAAATGAACTGTAATTCAATACCCGTTGCCCACGCACAACAAAATTCATAATCCATTTCATTGTTCTAGAAATGGTGTGATTTTCCTTTTATATTTAAAAAATCATACGATTTCTAGAAATACATAAGAGAGTTAATCAATTTAATTTTTTTTTGCTTCAGCAAAATTCTCTTATTTTCAACTTACCTTTTTTATTAAAATCCAACTCTTAAAAATTTCTTATAACTTAAAATGCATACAATGGTATTTGCTGACGGTAAATACGTCATATTACATATAACATTTATTACCCATAGCAATTATTCCATATAAAATTCGTTACATAGTAATTGACCCACATAAATTCATTATGGCCTATTTACTCATGTAAGTAGCCTAATGATATAGTAATTTCAAGTTCACACACACCATCAAGTTCCCAATATGCTGATGTTGCCAATTCGCTGTATATTACTCATCAAGTAATATATGGAACATACTCGAATATTCGATGATGGTTCATATACCTTCATGCATATTGCTGAATATTAATCTCTTAAATGTCATCTTAATTACCTCATTATAGATAATTAATGAGATAATACGAAGTATGATGGGTATATAAGGAAGGTATACGTTGATGACGGTCTTCTTTTTTTTCCTTTTTACTTTTTCGTTTTAGTCTGGATCCGGTCATTTGTTGGAAGAACACAATTTTTTTCTTTTGCTAAGACAATGTTTTTTCTAAAGTATTTAAAATATATTTAGTTAAAGTTATAATCAATTTGGTGGTTAATAAAATTCATTCAAACAAAAAAACAAAAAAGGGTAAATCTAAATTTTTTGTTTTGAATAAAGTGTTTCGTAATAAAATTATTAAAAGAACAATTTTAACTACGCTATATAAAAAAAATATATATATATAATCTTATTTAATCGTGAAAAAAAAAAAAAACCAAGAAGTACAATAGTGCATTTAGTGAATATGGTAATAATGATGTTCAGATCGATATTGACCATTGCGACAGTCGATCTCATACTTTTTATGAAGGTACAAGCTATTTAAAAGAATTTAGTGAAAATAATTTACATTTAAATCAATTCACAATCCGTATCATAATATGAGAATTTTTTTTTTGTCTGAAATTTATTATTAAATAGTGATTTTTGTAAAGATATAAATAATAAAATATCAAATATCTATGAAAATATAGTGAATGGAAAATCTACATAAAATTACAACATTCAGAATACAAATTCAAAATAATCATCATTAAATGATAATAAAATTTCAAAATTGAAAAAAAAAAAAAGAAAAAAAAAAGAAGAAGGAGAAGAAAAGATTGTATGTTAATTTCCGTATTTACGAGTTATTATTATTTTTTTTGCAAAACGTTATAATGAAAAAAACAAAAAAAGAAAAGAAATAAAAACGACATAGTGCCGTGTGTTACTTATTAAAATTATCTAGAAAAAAAAGCGTGAATTAATTAGAATTCAACTAATTTTTTTAAATTTTTCATTTCACATAATTTAGAAAAAGAAAAAAAAAGGGAAAGAAAAAAAAAAAAATACGAAACAAACATTAAAATGCCCAGATTAAATCTAATAAAAGGAACGATAATATATATATTGAAATTTAAGCTATTAAATTATCATTATGATGGTGTGACCGAGATATTCTGGAAAAGCAGAATCAGCATCAGCATCTGGCCATATTCAGCTCTTCAGATCTTCCAGCACATCCTCCGCGGAAACTGTAAATTACAATTTGTTATTTTTTTTTTTGAATTCTTTTTTTTATATTTTTTGTAAGTTGTTAGTTTGTAAGTTGTTGAAGAGAAATAAACATATTTTATACTTTGAATTTCAGACTTTGCGTTTTTCTTTCAAAAGCCCTAATTCTTTTACTCATATCCATACACTTCGCTCAAACATTTAAATTTATTGTGAGTTATTTAAAAGATTCTTTTGAACATTAAATAACTCACAGTATTTTCATTGGTCCTTCGAGCCGGATATATAAAAGGATGGGTAAAATTGATTGCGCAAAGCTTGTTAAAGGCAAAACAGCCTTGCAGCAACAACTTACAAAGTCTATGGCTAGCTATGAAAAAGTGAAAGATACCGCGATTACAAAACATCACGTTCAAGGCTACATAGACATCGCGAATAAAACGTGGTCGAAATTCCAAGAAAATCATCTCAACATCTATGAAAACGAAGATAAAAACGCTGAAGAATATATTAAAGGTTCGTTATACGATACAACCCAAGATTTATACTTAGAATTTATTTCAATTTTGAAAGATCATATTGAGACTAAATTTTCATCACCTTTATCGTCATCACCACAAAGATTTTCTGAAGGAAATTTAACTTTGCCATCTTAAAAAAATGAAAAAAAAGAAGAAAATAACAAAAAAAAAGAAATATATTGTTCAGCCGTCGGTAGTTGTAATTAATTTTAAATAATAACTATAATAATTTAATCTAACTTAATGTTGGCAGTTCCATCATGTAAAGTCAGCGTGTGGTCAATAGTCAGCAATAATCACCACAAATGGTGGCTAACTTCGCATTATTAGCTGAATTGAGGACACGCTTGCGAGAAGACAGGGGCCATTTTGTAAAAGGATTCATTGGGGTCTTGAGTAACAATGGAAAGAGAAGAAATCAATTTAGTTGTCATCTTAAAAAGTCGGTTTAAAAAATAGTCGTATTATAAATAAATAGCCGGTTTATAATAAATCAATTGTCGTTTTGTGAATTGTTTTCACTCCCAATTCGAATAAAACTTAGATAGTTTTTTTTAATATTTTTTTTGGTTGAAATAAGACAAGAGTTGTCGTAACATTGTTACGTTTGAAACCAGTGAATTCATTTTTAGTCGTTTGTTGTACCCAAACTGCAATTTTTAGCAATAAAGCAATAAAGGTTTAAATAAGAATAAAACGGAATATTCAGTAGTTTTTATTCTTTAACACAAAAAAGCTTGTGTTAACATATATTAAAAACGGGTTCAACATTTTTGTATTTTTTTTAATAATTTTTTTCGTTTAAATTTTCCGGAATTTTTCTTTTTTTCTGTGTCTTCATTTTTTTTTATATGTAGATACGCGAAAAGAAAAAAAAGGGAAGGAAAAAAAAAGTTTTTAAATAAATAAAATGAAAAATATCAAATATATTAAATGTAACATTATTGTGAAGAAGCTTCCTCAATTTATGGCAGCTATAATATACATATCGATGGCCCAATGCTTCTTTGTTCAATGGACCATTTTTGACGAAATTGAGTTTTGAGTCGATTTATACTAAATTAATGTCGCTTTTTCTATTTCTGTTTTTAAAATTTGTCTACGCCTCACTGTTTCTGAGATATTGAGTTGTAGAGGGCATTTCAAGCCAAAAATTCGAAATTATATTATCGCAATTTAACTGTACCTTCTTCAGAGTTTGTGAAATATATAAAAAATATTTCAATCATTTTGAAACAAGTATAAAGTCCTTAATACATGAGACTGATCTCATAAAAAAATTAATTCAATTATTTCCAAGTGGTTTAAAACAATACTTTTATAGTCAGCATGAAATTGAAATCTTAAATTTCGTTTTCATCGTTCTACTTCGATTTTACTCCAAAAAAATTAATCGTCTTCTTTCGAACCCATCTGATAAACAAAGTGCAAAATTAAAAATATTACAAGGTCTCTAAAAATAATTAAAATTTTCCCATCCAGTATTTTTTTGTTTGTTAATATTTGTTAATTTTTTTTCTTTTTAGAATGTGTAAATTACAATAATTTTTTGGGACATAAAAGTGTCAGCCTCCACGAATGCATAGTTTAAATAATATGCTGGTATACCCTGGAAACCTACAACAACAATCGACTATACATGTGATTTAGGGCTAATGTCACTAACAATTTATCAAAATCATATTCTAATAAATATGTATGTATTTATGTTTTTTGCAGGAAAAATATATAGGTACATTACATATGTATGTAAATTGAAGTGTTTTGGAATCTAGTGCTTATTATTTGAATCAAATCGAAGCAAAAGAGCCCGAGATATAATAATAGCTCAAAGTTGACAAGTGCCACAAGTGGATCATGTTTTTTCGTACGCCACTGTACATTTACAGATGGCTGAACATTAATTTTCATTTATTGGAAGTTTCTTACTAATCAAATTTTGTAAGTTAAAATTACAATAAATTAACTGTAAACCAAAATCCGTTGCACATCTAAAAATTTTAATCCACTTTTATTTTTTTTTTCATAGAATGGTATTATTTCTCCTAATATATAAGATTACTTAATGTTTTTACCAATTTTCTCAAATTATCGATTTGCATTTTTTTTTGCTCTAAAATTTCTAATTCTCAAATTTCGATATAGCATGCAAGTGTATTTGCCGACGGCATAATACACCTAATTTTTTTTACATAACATGATTAATTCCCATATACATAAATCATCGAAATATATCATATGATCCATGTTATTTTATTATGACCTATTTACTTAAGTAAATAGCATGATGAAGTTGAAATTTCAAGTTCACACACTTACTATACTAATTCCCAGAATGATGAGATTACCCAACTTACAGTGTAGGTATTACAAAAAAAAAAAAAAGAGAAAAAGTACTATATGGAATGATCTAGAAAATTTGATAGTAATTCATATACATACCTGCATCCGATCAAAAAGAAAAAAAAAGAACATGATTTCTGAAAGTTTTTTTTTTTCGTTTGGAATTCTAAGTAATATTATTATTAAAATTCAATTTTCGTTTCGGTTTTTTAATGATTTTTTTTGAGAGTGTATAAAATAGAAATGGAAAAAAGAAGGAAAAGGAGAAAAAGAGAGAAAATTCAACGGATAATTATAATATGTGTATCATAGTTCATTTTAAATGAAGTCAGTTCAACAATTTCATCTTTATAGTGAAATAATATCTTATAGCAGTGGCGTCTCGTGACTTATTCACCTGGGTGTGCTACAGGGTAATTGAGAAAATTTAAGAAATTAAATATACATATGTATATGTAGTTATATAGTAGCTCAATAAAGTATTCGGGCAGTACAAATATTTTTAATTTATCCTAAATAAAAAAAAATTTTTTACAATAAAAGTATGAAACAAAATACTAAAAATAATTCTTTATTCTTATAGCAACATATCTACGAAACAAACAGTCAACATTAATATCAAAAAAATTACAAAACAAACAGTTAAAAATTTCAGCTTCAATTTTTATTCCAATAAAATATTTTAATCTTAAAAACACTTTTTAACAAAAAGAAAATTCTACCAAAATCTTAATTTTCAATGGGCAATAGCGCACAAATCACAATACAATTCGGCATATGAACTACATCGCACACGTCTCATTATCACACTGACACTTTTCAGATATTTTGTAGTTGTAGTTGTTTTGTTTATGTTTTTTGCTTGATAGTTGATGCCGCCTGCCGGCTTCGAATATTCCGAATTTTAATGGATGAGAAATTTGTATTGTATTAAATATGTTTTCTTATTGATTTGTCATATTTCGAGTTGAAAACGGGTTGAAATGAAACCATTTACATTATAGATAGCTCTAGAAATTTAATTGCAATTAAATCGTGTTGAATTGCAATAGGAAGTAGGAACTACATATATGTAGATTTCAATTAAATAAAAATTTTGAACTTGGAACCATAAATTGTTTAAGTTTCAACAATTAAAAATAAAATTAAATTAATGAATTCAAATTGGAGTTTTAAAAGTCGACAAAGATTGTTTTTGGCTGCATACAATTTTGTTGTGCGACAAGTAAATGGAACAATTCACTTACTGAAACTATTGAATTAATTTGCAAATCTTAAATTTAATTAAAAAGTCCTTTGTTTTATATATTTTATTAATTTATCACTTACGAGTAATAGGTACATTATTTTAATGTTTTTGTGAAAGTTACAACACATATACGTACAAGATATATCAAAAGTGCGTACATTGTATTGAATTTTTTTAATTAAAAATGAAATAAATCATATAAATTCTTCAAGAAAAAATAACGAAATAGGACGATTCCAACGTTTAATATTCAATTTGTTTAAGTTTTTTTTTCGAACGTTCTTTTGTTATGACTCGGTGCCGTTTCCACCTTTTCCAAATGCTACCGCGCAGTCGCATTTTACAATTTCATTTTATTTATTCATATGAAAACTAACTTAAATGTTTTGACAAATTTGTTTTTCTTTTCATTGTACATTCTTTTGTTTTACCACGTGTCTTTTGCGCCAGAAATCACTCTTAAACAAAGATAAGTATTTTGTATATTTTGTATTGAAAATTTATATTGAAAAATTTTAATTAAATTAGGTATTACAAAAGTTAAATAAAATTTAAAAAAACAACTGAAGTTATAAAGTAGTAACAATTAATTTAATTATTTTTCATAGCTCTGGAAGATTTTTCACATGGAATTTCATCAATTGCAAATTGCCCCCCGATTGCTCACGGCGGGGTAACGTTTACATTTCTCGTAAAATAAATGATGACAATTTCTTATTTCATAGGAAAATAAAAGATAATATATTTATTTTTTTTTTATTGTTTTTGAAACTTGTCTTGTTTTTTTTTAGGTTATTTATGTTATTTAATTTCATCTCCACCTGTATACACGAGAATTCTTCAAAAATGTATCACCAACATCATCTTCGAATAAATTATTTGGATTTGTAACGTAAATATTATGCCCAGACCAGTGGCGTCTCGTGACTTATTCACCTGGGTGTGCTACAGGGTAATTGAGAAAATTTAAGAAATTAAATATACATATATGTAGTTACATAGTAGCTCAACAAAGTATTCGGGCAGTACAAATATTTTTATTACGAAACAAACAGTCAACATTAATATCAAAAAAATTACAAAACAAACAGTTAAAAATTTCAGCTTCAATTTTTATTTCAATAAAATATTAGGGCAGTATGAACATTTTTAAAAAATAAGGTGCTTTTTGTCAAAGTCAGTACTTTGTTGAATCTCCTTTATGTTTTTTAACTTCTTTGAGTCTATTCAACAAGCTTAAACCCTTCGTTATAATTTAAATTATACATCCACTCATCCATTTTTAATATCAAAATGTTACATTTTTTAATTCCTTAGACTTGTATGTTTTCTTAGGACTAGAAAGCTGAAATTTGGCTAGGATATTTCTTGAAGGGTCTAATATTATAAAAACTTTAAATGATAAAAATCCGCTGACTAGGGTAAAAGTTATAGGGTAAAACACAATAAAAGTCATGTTTTAGACAAAAACCCTTTTGATCTCTCTATTTTTTTCTCCTAATTAATATCCTGATCCTTAAAAAAAGTGTATATTTCAATTCTTGAACTATTTTCTGACCTATTGCATTTCATTTGACTCAAATCGGTGCAATACAGCACGAGTAGTTAAAGTTTAAAGTTGGCAAAAATAAAATAAAATAATTCAATATGTGAAAAATATGTGACGTTTCATACAAACAATTTTTTAATTCAATATTTCACTTGGCTTGGCTTTGTCTATAGGTGTGACTTTGATTTTGAAGTTTGTTCGAACTTTTTACAGAACCAACTTTATAATATAAAAGCGTACATTTTTTAAAGTTGCAAGGTTGTTAAAAATAACATTGAGTCTAATTGTAACTTGGGTTCTGCTTCAGAATTGAACACCTTCATTATATAACAACTGTATTGTTACAGTACGAGAGCAAAGCCCCAAATTTCAATGCATAGGATTGAAAAGTATTAAAGTTCTTCTTGAGTAGAACTTCAATACATTTTGATAGAAATAATACTAAATGAGGTTGGGTTCTATATCAGAGCTTTACACCCTGGTTGTATATTATTTATATTGTTTATATTATTTACGAAACGAGGACGGCTTCAAATGCACATCACTGAATGTGAGGCTGGGTTCTACATTATAATAGAACACTCTAGCTTTATATGGACATTACTATTAAAGTTATGAAAATTACTTTGGCGTTCTCAATTTTTTTGTTGTTTTTAATTTGCTTTAGATTATATGGGTGTTCTGTGAACACCTTGAACATCTGGACGAGACGCCATTCGAGACGAATTTCGTCGACAAGAAAACAAAAACATTCAACCTCGAATTGTAACTCCAATTGGGAATCGTGATACACGTCCAAATGAAATACGAAAAAGTATAACATTTTTTTACGACAAATATAAACAAGGTAAGTAAAACAAATAAGTTTTGAAAATTTTTTAATTAAATAATTTTTTACTTTTTCAGATCCTACAATGCAAAATGATGATTTCTTCATTTCTTCCTCTGCGGCTTTGACCTTCTGAATTCTTCTAAAATATCTTCATGAATCGCGATCATTTTTCTTTTCCGTTTATTAATAGAGGCCGCAGGCAGACGAAATTGCGGTAATAGTTGTCCTCCTGAAGAAGTTGATGGTTGTTCTGCTGAAATCTGTTCTACAGACGCTAGCTGTTCCGTCAATGTAGAAGATTGTTCCTTCGTTATTGTGATATTTTAAATAAATACGCAACTGAACTTTTTAGTGAAATTTTTTTTATCTTATTAATCATTTCGTTACAGTCCTTTGGGACTCCCAAAGCTTTTAATCCTTCAACCATTGTGGCGTATACTTTGAAATTTCTTTTTGTTCTCCGAAGATCATGAATATTGTTTCTCCATACCTCTAACAAATACTGGGTCTCCCTGTCATTCTACTTGATCCTTCTTTTAGCCATCACTGCAGACAAAAGAATATTTCAATAATATTTATTACAACAATGCATATCCAAATGTACAAGTACCTTGAATTCAGCGTTCTTGAAAAAGAAACTAATTATTAAAACCAATTAATTAGCAAAAAAAGTATTTCACAAACTCATTTCACATTTCAACTTCAACTGATCAGCTCATCGCGTTAAAGAGTAATCTAGATTTGCAGTCTGTCGTGTTCTATCTCTAAATCTAGATTAACTTAATCTAGATTAATTTTAGATTTGTCCCTGCTATCAGACTCTAATAGATTCTATTCCTAATCGATGTAGGGCAGTTATTGCAAATAAGGGCTTTAGTACGAAGTATTTATTCTTACAAATACAATAATAATTAAACAATAATAAATAAATACATAGATTTTTATTCGAAAAACCTTATTGTTTAATTATTAAGTTTATAATTGTTTAATTATTAAGTTTAACGCTTAATTATTCATATTAATTATTATATTATTAAAATTGTAGATTTAATATAACATTTTTCATTTTACTTACCTTTATAATATTTTATTAAGTCATTACACATAAATAACATAATCAGCATAAAATTTAGGTCATTTAACTATTAAAAGAAAAGTAAAATAACCTATGCCAACGTCATGAATTTACTTTATAATATGTATATTAATATTTTATTCATGACTAAAAATACATCATCAGCGGTTTTAAATAAATTCATTTAACCTAATGCAATAGGTAAATACATTATGTGTATTTACACTTATTGCAGTAAACAGGTAATAATATAATATATATATACATACATATATAAATATATGTATATAATTAATGCAATTAATAATATGTTATTAATATTAAGAAATATTGTAAATTATAATTGATGATTTAGGCAATAATTTTATATAAATAGAAGCCAATAATCAATAAAGAATTAGAATTAATCAGAAAGTCAAGCCTCTTATTTCCTTGGTGAGGCTGCCAGGGCTGGTCAATTCTTTAGATACGAAGGTCGTGATCCAGAGTATCTATCCCATACACAGTTTCAGGTATTGAACTTGAAATTAATTAGCACGTGTACAGGTTTTGTACTTGTGCAAATTTCTTATCGTCGTTGGTTTAAATATAGATACGATTCAGTATTGTACTGAATCTATCTTTGGGTATTGTTCAGATTTAGTATTGTAATAAATCTGTATTAATAGATAAATAAAAGAATTTATCTACACTTATTATTTAACTTTAGATTCCTAATACTGCTATTATTTCGAACACTTTAATTAATGATTTTTTTATTTTGAGGTAAAACTAAAAAATAAATTTCATATATAATATTAGTCTTCATAAATCAGTTATAGGCTGGAAACTACATAGGTAATTCGTTATAATATACCTACAAATTTAAGTATAGAGTTTCAAGGAGCTTTGAAACCAATAATGTTGATGTAATTTAAGATTTTATTGAAAAAAACAACTTAGCATGCTTTTTATGCAATAAGATTTTATTTTTCACCAATTATAATGAAATTTGAAGAATATAAGAAGTAAAAAAAATTTTTAATTGTACAAGTTAACTTGAATTTTATATAAATAAAACATATTTGAATTTTATTAAAAATGAAACAATTCTACATTTTTAATAACATTGTATTTTATTTATTGATAATATTCTCGATGTAAATATGAAGAACAAATTTCTAAAAAAATTTAACAAATAACATTTCCATGCTAAAACTATAAAGTTTTAAACTCTTCACATTTCTTTTTTCAACAATCTTATAACACATACTATTATGCATATATACATAGTATATACAGTCATGTGCAAAATAATAGCAGTGTTGTAATTCTCTTTATAATTTTTAAAATTTTGTTACATTCTTATATTGGGGGCAAAACAAAATATATACTGACGATATGAGCGATGGGTACCTAACAAATCTGAATAATAAAATTTTTCTAGAAAGGGTATTATATAGAATTACGCAACATTTTTAGTTTCAAGTCATTTTTTCCCTGTTAAATAAATAAAAAAAAACAAGTGAAAGGGTTTAATAATTAAAAAATAAACTTGTAATGAACTAAATTTTTTGAATGAGTTTGCTTGAAGATTATTTCATTGAGGAGTACAAGAAATATCGTGGGATAACTTCTGAATCTGAAGACACTTGGGACTTCGAAGATTATCGAAAGTTTAAACAAAAATTAAAAACCACTATCGTACGGAGAAGATACAACTTAATGACAAGAAGTACTAACAACAAGACTGGATAAATTAGTTCGAAGGACAAAACGACAAGAAAGACAAAACCAAACAGTACCACCAACACAAACAGTCAACAACATGGAGCTGAATATCGACCCACTAAAGTATATCACCAGCTTACCAGAATGTAATAGAAAAGTTAATGAGCTTTTTACATTTTTAGATTTAGTAGATGAAATTATTCCGTTAGTATCAAAATATAACACTAGTAGTCAGGCAGTCCTGTTAAACAGAATAAAAAGTAAATTAAGTGGTAAAGCTAGGGAAGTTATAGACATAAACAATCATTTAAGAACCTGGTCTGAAATATAAAAAATTTTAATCGATAATTTCGGTGACAATAAATCATCCTTACAGATTTTTGACGAGTTAAGAAGCGTTACCTTTACCTCCAATTGTATTGATTTCTATAATCAAGTTACAAATATTTTAAGAAGATCGAATAATAAAGTAAAAAACGAACCCAATTCTGCCGAGTCAAACATTCAAACAGCATTAAGAATTTTCAAAGACAAATTGCCCGAACCAATGCGTTTAATTTTATTTGGTAGAAACCCAGGAACTTTAAAACAAGCATTGGACATCTTAGTTGAGGGAAATTATGCGCATTACAACCCTTTCAAAGATTATCCTTCTAAGACGAAAAATCTTCACAACCGTGAATCACATAAAGCTAACAAACGACAATTATATCCACTAATCTCTAATAACAGCCATTTTCATCATCAAAATTCAAATAATTCTAATCAACACCGAATAAATTCGAGTCCGTCTCAAAATAATAATAATCCACCGAACCCTAGACAATTTCATTTTAATAGGTCACAAAACTTTAGACAGAATAATCAATCCCATTTAGATAGAAATAACAATAATAACAATAACAACAATAGACCAGAACCAATGGATGTTGATCCATCGGTTAACTGTAGAATCCATACATTAGAAACAGATAATAACGTTCAAAATTTTCACTCAGTAGCCTCGGAAGACAAAATTTACCTTATATAAAAGTGCAGTCTAAAGGTAGGCCCTTAAGATTTATTGTCGACACTGGAGCTACTACGAGTATAATCAATACAGGCATTTGTAATCCAGAATACACAACTAAAATAATTCTTACAAATATTAAAACACTAACAAATGTTATCCCATGTGATACCAAAATTACTATTGACCCTTTTCTTGAATTTGATTCACAAGATAAAATGGAGTTTCTTGAATTGAGATTTCATGATAAATTTGATGAATTGATAGGTAACAACATATTGATTCCCTTGCAGGCAGAAATAAGCTATAAAAGTGAAATTCTAAAATTAAAGTTGGGTAACGAAATTCCGCTCTACTTCAGTGCGAAAATGAATACAAAATTTCCGTCCCATATAAAGAACTCGAAGCATTTCAAAATGAAATATTCATAGACAATGATGAAATAAGATGTGATCATCTCGACCAACCCACAAGAACGAATTACTAAAAATAATAAAAACTTTTAACAAAGCATTTTATCATAAAGGTGACGACTTGACATTTACCCACGAAATAACGCATAAAATCAATACAGTGAACGAAATCCCCATTTATACAAAACTCTATCGTTACCCAGATGTCCATCGCCAAGAAGTTAGTACACAAATCGAAGAAATGTTGAAACAATGCATCATAAGGCCTAGTGACTCCCCTTACTCTGCCCCTATTTGGGGTTGTACCCAAAAAACTTGACGCGTCAGTCGAGAAGAAATGGCGCATTGTCATAGACTACCGGAAGTTGAATAACGTAACAATAGATGATAAATATCCCATCCCAAATATTGAGAGTATTCTGAACAAATTAGGCAGAGCGATGTACTTTACCACACTAGACCTTGCTAAAGGCTTTCACCAAATTGAAATAGCAAAAGAAGATAGAAAAAAAACCGCCTTTAGCACATAACTCAGATTATTTGCAAAAGAATGAGAATGTAAAACATATTATAATTTATTCAGACGGTTGTGGGTACCAGAATCGTAATGTTGTTCTATCGAGTGCTCTAGGATTTCTCTGCATACAGATAACAGTCAACTATAATTGAACAAAAATTCCTTGTAATCGGTCACTCTCAAATGAACTGTGATTCTACACATTCTCTTATAGAAAAAAAATAAAGAATAAGCAAATATTTATATCTTCCATCACAATTTGTGGAGTTTATTAAGAGAGCAAGAAAAAATCCCTTCCCATTTAGAAGTACATCACTTAACAAAAGAATTCTGTTTGGATTATGAGTCTCTCCCAAAAAGATTCAAATCGATTCGTCCAGGTAACTTTATATTATTCATTAATATATATTATCTTTTTCTACTCATTTAGGTAAAATTACTGGCGATCCAACAATTAATATGATTCGGTGCCTCAAAGATGCTCCTGACGGCAATTTGTATTACAAAATTCAGATTGAAAATAATTATGAAACCTTACCCAATAGAAAGTTTAAAGTGCAGCAAATATAACCAAATCCACTTCATAATAAAAAAAAACACTTATTTCTAATAAAAAGTGGACTTATCTTAAAGAGCTTAATCCAATGATACCAGCAGACTGCCATACATTTTATGACAACATTTCAAAACACAAAGTATGAGTTATTACATAAAAACGTGTGCCTTATTGTTCCTTTTATATAATTTTTCTTTCTTAGAAACTAGATTTCTCTAAGTTACCTGATTTAAAAAAAAGACTTGTACTTTTTATTTTTTGTTAATTATAATACATATCGTCGGTCGAGAAAATATTTGTCGTATGTACAATTTTGGTCAAATTGAGCTAGAACATATTTTTTAGATTTTCAAGCATACTCAATCGAATGCTGTTATCAGTTTTTTCCTATCTGTCTTAGTTTTGACAAAATTGAGTTTCATTTCATTCATATGTGATTGTAAAAATGCATTTTACAAATTGTTTTGTCGTATGTATAAATTTTTTCCACATACGACAACATTGCATAAAAATTTATTTCTGTTTTATAAAAGAAAATAAATGTCGTATGTATTGTCGCTAATAAAACTTTAGTGTTATTGAAAAATACCTTCACAATATTGGAAATATAATACAAGGTCCCGTGGCTTTAATGAAACATCTAAAAAAATCTAATATGGAAACGTCCAATTAAAAATTATACAAATGAGTGATAGCTTTTCTTTTGTTTTTGTGTTTTCGTTAATTTTAAGTTCATTTTTTATATGAAGTTTACAAAAATTATGAAAAAATTAGATTTAAAAATCTTAAAAGTGGTTGTTTAGTTTTATTTTACTTGTTCTCAACGACTCAAAATATATTGTATTTTACTAAAATTAGAAATATTTCTAAATTATAAGACAACTAATATCAGTCGCCTTTATTCGAGAAAAAAACACGATTCATATTTTGCAATATGGATTGATTGACTTTCGTAATAATATTGATTATTTAAATATTAAACATGTTCAAAAGACTACGAAGAATACATATAACTTTTGTCGTATGTGTGAGAATCATAAAATTTTTCAGTTAAATTTCGCACATACGACAACATGTTACTACATTTAAATTCTTTTTCCTGTTCTATAGGAAACATTTCATTCTTAAAAAGGCTATTTATATAAATATAACAAATAAAACAAATTTTTTCTCGACCGACGATATGTAAAGTTAAGTATGAAATAATAAAATAATTGATACATAAATATAGATTATTATGTATGTTTTCTTAAAGATATTATGATATAAAGCACTAACCCACAACAGTTTTCATTCTTTTAAAGTCCTTTGCAACAAGGTTGGTTTATTAGTCAATATTATACTAAAAGAGATCGAAAAAATCGAAATCGTACAGTACTAATTCTTGAAATTTTTATCTCAATTGAACTAATATTAGAAACAAATTCAGTTTTTTGCCTTTCCTGTAAAATTTGTTTCAAGTGGGTTAGCCCTCACAATTGCACATATGTACATATTTAAAATATTTTTGTATGATTTTAATACTCAATTAACTTTTGTACTTACATATATTTATAAAACTATTGTGAAATACGTTTAGCTTTTGATTAAAAAAAATGAAAAATTGTTCATTTTTGCAATATGTATTGATATAAAAGATAAATATACATAAATATTATACTATGCATATATTGATAACTGAAGTTAATGAGGCATTATTATAAAAGTTTATTTATATTTTATTATTTTATTTATTTATTATAAATTTATTTATATTTTCCTAATTTAAACAAAACTCATACATATACACATGGACATACAATAGCTCTCAAAACCTTTGAAAACCTTCGATGGTAATTATTTTTTGAATATTTTCATATAATTTTTACAATAAGCAATTTGAAATGACATGCGTATATGATTCTCAAAAACCAAAAAATTATGTTTGTACATCACATACATACTCGTACATAATATTATATATACATACGTAGGCATTTTCAGAATTTAAAAAAAGTAATAATAATAAAAATAAAACATATGTTTTGAAAGTTCTTAGTCCGGCTGAAACTGAAAAAAAAATTAATCTGTATTCTTTTAAGTATATTATATACTTTTTGGTAAAATAGAGTTATTGATTGATTATACCGGTACCTGAAAAGTTAAATTCAATTACTCTCTAAAAAATTATGCAAAGTCAGTCGTAATATTGATTTTATTGAATAGAGTGTTAAAGTTAAAGTATACATATTTATTTTAATTAAAATCTGCCTAAAAATTTCTTAGAAATGGTATGAGAATCCACGTGGACTACAATATCAAATTAATTTATGCAAAAAGGTTAATGGTGGAAACCGCATAACTTTTCTTCAAAACTAAGGCAACACTGGTCATAGCATTAACAATTGTCCTGGGGCAGAATTATGTTCGAAAGTTATAAACGATATCGTTTGTTTGAAAGTAAATTTTGGTATTATGGAACACGATACATCGAATTTCGTTATACTTTCGACGTACGAGCTGTCGAAATAAGAAATTTCAATGTTTGTACACAACTAACAAAGGTTAATTTAAAGAAGTTAAAATTAAAAACAAATTAAATAAAGAAGGCTTAAAGTTAAATTAGTGTTTTCTATTTATGAAGTTTATAATGTAGTGTGTATAATTTTATTATATTTTTAAAAATGATATTGTCGAGTCATTTTTTATTAGAACTTGAAGAAAATAAAACAACCACAAGACTTTAAAGAAGAACTTTGAGGGATTGTTCTAATCCACTCTATGGTTCAAATGAATTTGAGTAAGTATATATAGATTTTTTCATTATGAAATGAAATGTATCTACATAAAATTATTATAATTTTAGATTTAACTATTAATTTAATTAATATTGAATTGAACACAACCTGTGGAAAAAATAACACGGCATTCTATCAATTACCATTTCTTGGGAAATAAAAAAATTTAAAGGCACCATACTATATTTTCAATAATTAATTGAAAATAATAAGCGAAACAACTTACCTTTTCCCATTTTCTCTGGTTGCATTATAAGAATGTTTTGGCCCATGTTTTTCTCCATTTGACACTTTGTTTTGTCAAAATTTGCTTTTGTCTCGACCTTCTTGCTTTCAGGCCTGCTTCGACCAGATATTTTTAGACCATGCTTTTCAATCTCTAATTCTAATTAACGGCTTGATAAAGAACGTTCATTTTCGCATTTTCTAATCAAAATTCTATCATCTTTTTTAGCACTGGTAATTTTTTTCTACCGCATTTTCCACTTCTGTTCGTGTTTAAAGAATTATTTTTCTTAATTTTCTAGCGAAAACTGATACGTTTCACCTACTCACACCAATAATTTTAATTTGTCCTTTTATGTTTTTACTCACATCTTTTTTTTTTTACCCATTTTACAACTATTTTGTAAAAAACTACACTGACTAACTTAATCCTTCAAAGCCTTTGCTAACAATAGCTAAACTTATATTTAAAAGAAATATAACACTTTAAAATTCTAACAAGTATTTCAAAAAAACCTTGTTTACATATTAAAAATATCTACTTGGTTTTTAACAATCATGTTCTATATGTAAAGAATTGCAATCATCTGCAAAGTAACAACAGGTATTTGGACCCTTATGTATAAAGATGGAAATTCCTGTGATAATTTTATTGTTGAAGGTATGTAACAGGTATGTAAATATGAAACCGGAATTTTTATATAGAAAACACACGTTTATTGTATGAAAATGATACAAAATATTTTATTCGAAATATTGTCCAGTGTTAGCTATACACTTTGCCCATCTCTCTGACAATTTGTGGATGCCACGCCAAAAAAACTGTTCCTCTTTTGTAGCAAACCAGTCATCGATCCATTTTCGTACATTTTCGTAAGACGTGAAGCGCTGCTCAGGAAGTGCGTGTCCTAGATGCAAATAAGTAATAATCGGATGAAGCTACATAAGTCTGGTGAGTAAGCCGCATGTGAAAGTATTTCCTAACTAAACAAATCGTTTCCTTGACCGGTTTTGCTGTGTGTGATGGTGCATTGTCATTGGAGCAAAATCACTTTGTGTTGCCCTTTTTTGATATTCCAGTTGTTTTTCACACAAAGCTTGATTCAAATCGATCATTTGTTGTTTGTAGCGTTCAGTATTAACAGTTTCGTCAGGTTTTAGCAACTCATAAAAGATCACATCCTTCTGATCCCACCAAACACAGAGCATTGTTTTTCGTCCATAGCGATTTGGTCTTGCAGTCGATGTCGATGGTTCGCCTAGAGTTACCCATGATCTTTTACGCTTAGGGTTCTCGAAATATATCTACTTCTCATCGCCAGTCACAATTCGATGGAGAAATGACTTTCTTTTGTACCTAGCAAGCAGCATTTCGCAACTGGTTTGTCGGTGTCCGCATATCGTAGTTACTAGGAACGAAATTCGACATATTCAACGCTATTAAAAACTATGAAACTTGTTGCGACAGCTATATTAATTTTTTTTAGATGGGTGTATTTTTTTTTGTACACCACTGTACAAAATGCAGGTGGCTGTATATTAAAAATTATTAATTCAGTTCATATTGGAAAATTGGTATGTAATTCCAAAAATTGCAACTTAAAATTCCAATAAATGAACTGTAATCCAAAATCCGTTGCACATGAGCAAAAAAATTTATAATCCATCACATTGTTCTGTAAATAGCGCGATTTTCTTTTCCATTTAAAAAAAAAATCACGCGATTTCTAGAAAAATGAATTTAATGGTAATTGCCGACGGCAAATACATCAAATTTCACATAATTGTTAATCCCCATATAAATTTCCCCCTAATAAATTGTTATATGTATATTAATTGACCCATATATTTCATTACGAACTATTTACTCATGTAAATAGCGTAATAATATATAAAATTTAACTCATACACACTGTGTCAAGTACCCAATATGTTAATATTACCTACTCGCTATATATTACTCATCAAGTAATATGTATATGGAATATACCAGAACATTCGATGATGGTTCATATACCTTCATCTTCATCACTGGGAAATAATCTCTTAAAAGTTGCTTTTAATTATCTCAGTATACCTAATTAAGAGATGGTTAATGAGATGAACCAAATTATAATGGGTATATAAGGAAGGTATTTTTCTATCACAGCCTCCTTTTCTTTTTTTTCTTTTTCAGTTTAAACTCTGTTGAACTCAAGTTAAGTCGGCTAGTTCATCGCAGTATCACGATTTAAATTCTTGATTTAAAACAAAAAAAAAAAGTAAGAAAAGTATATATACATATATAGTTTATCGTAGCGAGGTTTTCTGTGCAGAAAACAAATTCTTTTTTTAAATGTGCGCAATTCTTTATTCATTTTTATATTACTTTAATTGCCGCCGGTATTTTTTTTTTCTAAAAAAAAAAAAAATAAATAAATATATAATTTGTACAAGATTTATTGGGAATCAGAAAAAAAATATATAATCGGTTTCGGTCAAACTTTCAGTTCAGTGAAAAAAATTAAAAAAAAAAAATAAATAAATAAATAAAAATCTAATCTGTGTAGTGAATTATTATCTGAAAAAAAAGAAAAAAAAAACACAAAAGGAAAAAGTGAACAGGAAACAGTGGAAAAAATAAAGGAAACATAAAGTTATTCTTGTGCATTTTTTTTTTTTGATAGTTCATTTTTTTTTGTGTTAATTTTTTTGTTCCTTTTAATAAATTAATTTTCAAAAAAAAAAAAAAAAATTTTAGATGGAATGAACCCCATAAAGAATTTCTTTGATTTAAAAAAAAAAAAAAACAATCACAATAATATTCGAGTAATTGTAATGAAATTTCAAAAGAAGGCTGTATAATAATGTATAAATATTCAAAATAATCTATATCTATAACAATATCTATACATTATATTTGAAAAAAGAAAAAAAAAAATTTTTAAATAACTAAATGGAAAATTGCAAGTGCATCAACAACAACAATTGCTGCCGACAAATCTGGCCAGATCAGCTCATCAGCTCATCCAGCACCTCGTCTGCAGGAGTCGTAGTGTTAAGATAAGTACTAAAAACTATTTTTATATTGTTAGATTCAAAAAACAGAAAAAAAGGAGAAAAAAAAACAAAAAAAATGATTAGAATTATTACTTTATTATTTTTATGATCGCTATTATTATTGCATTATAAAATATAGAAAAAAAACTTGCATTAAAATCATAACAACAAAAGTATATTCTGTAGCCTTTTAAGCAGTAGGTATTTTCCTTTTCTTCATTATTTTTATTTGTAAAAGAAAATTTAAGTTTTGTTTTCAAGCATAAATTGGTAAATTTATATATTCAATGAATATTCAATTTACTTTATCCTTTGTTTTTGAATGTTATTTTACCTTATAAAATGAAAAAAAAATAAGAAGAAGTAGTAAGACCCATTATATTTAATTTGCATATTTGTGTGATTAACATTAAATTAATCATCATATTATTCAATTCACGACTTATGTGCCAAAACTTAAAAATGACAGAAGTTTACAGAAAACTTAAACGACAATGAATTTTGAGACCAGAATACCAATATCTGTAGATATAAGCAGAATTTTAACAAGCTGTCAAAAATTAGCAGCCAGAATTGGCCTGATTGTCTTCATCATTACCTGGAATTCTACATTATTTTTCACCTACTTTTTTCGTAACAATCATTATCATAGATTTTTACATCAACATTTCTGAAGTAGACATATGATGTAATAAAACTTTAAAAGCGGCACTTTGAAATTATCTAAAACTGCGCCGAATTTTTAAGACAAATCTTTGTATTGTAATATTAAGACATCTTCATCGTTACCACCATAATTTTATACAGATTTTAAAAACCAGTTGAAATAATTAGAAACATAAAGAATAGAAAGAAAAGGTCCGATAGGTATTTGTTTTTAGAAAAAATAAAGAGAGAAAAAGAATGGAATTAAACAATTTTTTTTCTCGTTTAAGATGAAATAAGTATTCTCTTCTTTTTAGTTATTGTTTACTTTAAAAAAAAATTGACAATTATAATTATTATTTTTACTGTACAATAGGCAATAAAATTTTAAATCACAATAAAAATTTGAAAAGGCCACAGAAAAAAATTATCAATAATTAAGATGATCATCATCTACCCAAGGAATTACAATGATAAAGATTTCAAATGTAGTCCCAGGTAAGGAAAGTAAAAATTTATACGGTAGTGACAACTTGGTAGAAATGACAAGTGTCAAATTGAAAAACGGGACGTAGGTGTCCAACCGGTTTTTTCTACGGGACAAATACGTCCCGTTAGGCTTTTGTTTGACATTTTTTATTTGTATCGAAATTTACATACTTACGAATTTCTCTTCCAAAAGCAGTAAAAACAATAATGCCACGATTCCAGGGAGTACGAGAAGATAATATTAAATCTATGCTGGAAGAATTAGATTGTTCTGTAGATTTCTCAAGTGGTAGTGACGACAACTACGAACCTTTGGATTCTTCTTCAGACTCTGGTGATAATGTTCCTGAAACTTCTTATGAAATAAAGGCGCTGAAAGTAGTTCAGAAGATACCGAGGTCGATTTGCCAGAAGAAAATGTATCAATGAATTATGGAAATCTAACTCGAAAAATGACTATAATATGGTCAACCTCACCCAACGATTTTGTACCTCCAAAAGTAATAAGCAATAATCGGATACTACGCATCGGTTCCATATTCTCCGAACCGACAGTCAGTTGGAAATATTCAAAAAGCTTTTCCCGAAAAGTCTCATTATGTACATAGTGCACTGTACGTACGAGTGTATTGAGTTCCTACGAAAGTTTGGTAAAAGATACTCAAACATAAATAAAACAGATATCGGAGAAATACAAATAGTATTTGGAATTATGTTTATAATGTCATTTAATCATGTACCATCTATGAGACACTACTGGTCCAAAATAAGTCTATTGCAAATGAAGCCATCATTTGAGCAATCTCACGTGACCGTTTTCAGAAGATTTCTTCAGTATTTTGCACCTCCTGGAAAGTCTAACAATTATGGTAAAAGCTTTTACGTGGATGACATTGTTGAATGCTTGAACAGCGTTACCAAACTGTAAGACAGAACAGTTCCTTTCAAAATATTGATGAATCAATGTCCAGAGATGATTTATTTTTATAGAAGCATAATGGGTGGTGTTGACCTATCTGATCAAATGATGGAAAAAGATTTTTTATAGACTAATGATGATAACTGATGTGAATTCATAGATTATTTATACAGAATTACGTCGAAAAAAAATTGCATTCATTGAATTTTTAATTAGTTTGGCTGAAAATCTAATTGATGAAGGACGAAAAACAGTCGCGATTATACGCAGCAGTAGAACTGGATGTCCATCCAAAAGAAGAAGACTGATTGGAATGGGTGCGCAAAAAGATGATGTAAGGAACTGAGAAATAAGAAGAAGAAACGTATTTGATATTTGAAAAATTAACTTATTTAACAAATAACTTTTTTACAAGACAGCTGACAACATGGAATACGAATTAGTAATTCAAAGTAAGTAGATATTTTAAATCAAATTTCTATTAATGGATGTTGATATGATTGTGTAATTATAGTTATCATTAATTAAAAAATATATATTTTTTTTATAGATAGTAGTGAATCTACTTGGACGCATGAAGAGACAATGCTTCTCATTCAAACATATGATAAATATAAACATATTTTTGATAAAGGCAACAGGAAAAGTGGTTGGGATGTTATTAATACCCACTTAGATAGTGAAGGCGTTTGCGTAAGGCATTATTTAAATATTTAGATGAATTGAAACCATAAATATAGTATATTTCTATTTATAGAAAACGAGTGCACAAGTTGCTAAAAAATGGTCAAATCTCTTGAGAACTTATCGTGCAATAAAATGCAATAATAAAAAAACCGGCCAGTCGGTTATTAAATTTAAGTATTTCGAGGAAATGGATCAGATATTAGAAGATAAAACTATTTACTCTAAAGCTGGCGTGAGTGTTGGCTTTTCAAATACAGTGTCGAAACTAGTGGATGTTGCAGAAAGTTCAGAAGAAAAAGAAAACATTGAAATATCTGAAGATACTTCCACAATGGTGCCAAAAAAACGAAGTGGAAATGCCAGACAAGAATATTACAGATCTAAAAAACAATTCCTTGAAGAGGAAAATGAAAGGAGACGAGAAGATCACCAATCTAAGATTGAAAGTAGAAAAGAAAAGTTAATTCTTTTAAAACAACTTATCGATATACAAAAAACAAATCAAAATTGATAGTTTTTTTAACTACACATGACTGAGATTTAAATTAAGTTTTTGTTTTTTTTAACCTATTTGTTTTTTTAGTTATAGAATTAAGAGGCATTTTACAAGAATAATATATTTTTTTATTGAAATATCTAAACATACACAGTTAATCGAATTAGTGATTGAACATTGAGTTAAAGATACTTTCTCTTAAGCTAAAATGATTGCTGCTTCCAAATATTCCCAATTCCTCTTCTCCTATGTTTTCATTTTTAATTTCAATTTCTTCGGTTTCTTCAACAAGTACATCTGTTTTATTTATGCATATGTTATGTAGCATTATTGCTACTATACTTGCTTTTATTACAAATTTAAGATTTAGGTTTTCGAATTTTCGTACTCTTCTGAATCTATTTTTGAATAAGCCGAATGCGTGCTCGACAACAATTCTTGTTGATAAATGTATTTTATTGAAATTTATTTGGTTATCTGTCAAATTGCCATAATCTTTAAATGGTGGTATCAGCCAGTCTAACGTAGGATATGCAGAGTCTCCTAATAAAACGAAATCACCTATAATTTCTTGGTTATTACTGATGTTATTATATAGATCAGATTTCCTTAAAACACGTGCATCGTGTTGAGAACCTGGTTCACCTATAAATACATCAATAAACCTCTTTTGACTGTCAACAACACCTTGAATAATAATGCTATGATAGCCTTTTCGATTATAATATTCTTCTTGATTTACTGATGGTCTCAGTATTTCAATATGTGTACAGTCTATAGCACCAATTACATTTTTTATCCTTTTTTTTGCAAATTCTCTTGCATTAATCTGCATTTGTGTTACATTTGGCCAACAAATAAAGTTCGATGATAAATCACATAAAATAGAAATCACTCTATGAATGATCTTACATGCTGATCCCTGGCATATCCCAAATCTATCTCCGATTTGACGAAAGGTTTCTGTATTTGCGAGATACCATATTGTCATCAATAAAGCCTCATTAGTTGAAACTGCTTTCCTGCCTCCCGAAGATTTTCGCAAGTACTGTTGATAGGAATTTTGAATGTAACCTGTAATATCGCCGTTATTAACAGTTTTTTAAAATATATATTCTTGCAAACTTACTTTGAATGTAGGAAACAGTTTCCCGACTCAATCTAAAATGTTTTTTAAACTCCGCATCACTATATAAAGAAACAACGTCTTTAACATAGTTTTTTATCCTAATTATAGAATTTTTATCTTCTTCGCTCGATGAATCGTCCAAAACAAAATCAAAATCGTCTTCTGATTCTGATTCAGATGTTAGTAATAAGTTCTAAAAATTTAAGTGTTTAGCTTTTACAAAAATAACATAATTTGCTTACTTACTAATAAAGCCATAATTTTGATGTATCATTAATAAAAATGTAAGGAACTGAGAAATAAGAAGAAGAAACGTATTTGATATTTGACAATTAACTTATTTAACAAATAACTTTTTTACAAGACAAAAATGTTTGGTTTTTGATTTCGTCTGATGTAGTTGTAGTGCTTCAAATGTCTTTTTTTTTAAATTGTAATCAAAATAAATACCTATAACAGCTGTTTTAAAATGTAAATAAATCAAAATGACAACCAAGAAGTAAATGAGCAAGGTACGTTTCTTTGACTCAATTGCTCAGTTAAGTAAGAAGAAGAAGACAACTGATTCAAGTGAGACGTTAAACTGAGAAAGATCTGATCACAGCGACCAAAGAAATGCAGCTAATATTTATTTTTAAATTAAAGTATTTAATATTGTCAAATGTCAATTCAATCAAATGTCAGATGTAATTTTTTTCGTGCCTACTATTCCTCAAGGGAATATAGTAATATATTAATATACTATGTATTAGTTTTAAATTACTCCTTAGAAAAAAAAATTGTTAAAAACCATTCTCATATGTCACACAATTTTCATTTAAAATTTGGTTAAAACCGGATAAGCCGGTTCATTTTTATATATATAGAGATTGTTAAGTGAAATGTTTTTGTTATTTTTTCGAATAAAAGTGAAATATTTTGTTTATTTTTTCTAAATATGAAATTTTATTTTTTACCATCGTATGCACTAACGGGACATATTTGTCCCACTTAAAAAACTGGATGGGATTTATATGTCCCAGTTCCTATCCCCACCCCCAAAGAAAATTTTCATCAATTCAGGCAAAATTTTTTTTTTCATACTTCCAAAATTTGTTTTCCGGATCGAAAGAGTTTTTTTTTTTTTGGATTCGGATCATATTTAATAGGGAGTTCTGGTTTGGGCACTCGTTTATTCAATTTCATGGTTCAATTGGAAGTTCATATCGTAACATCCTTTTATTTATAGTAGAATTCATCAACTAAACTTTAACTCATTTTTAGGTTTATTCAACAATTTTTACTAATTTTCTTTTTCTTTTCAGGAGGAATGAAGATAGTAGATCCCGTGCTATTGCTGCATTAATGAGTTTTTTTATTCATTTTCAGGTTTAACAACACTGCTCCCCGCGAAAAATGCTCAAAGTTCCGACTAAGCATTAATCACGTACTCAAAGAAATTTAAAAAAAAATATCCCTTGTCGGTGTCTATGTATGTTGTGTTTATTTTCTATCTTATTTTCAAATAAAGAGGCTTGTACTCTAGACACTGTGTCATTGGTGCTTATATTTCATTTGTGAGTCGTTGACTTGCAAATTTACTCAGCTTCATCTGCGTTCAGTCTCTTTTGTATTCTAGAGACATGAACCGCAAAGAACGATTTGTGCACTTGACACACGTATCCTTTTCTTAACACTGTTCACATTACCACCGACTTTGTTTTGTATTTGTAGCGATAGCAGGGTTATTTAATATCCTCAATGTTTCCTGAAAAGAAAGTATCTGCTGCTAAATTTAGTAGATGGGTGCCATAAATAAAATAAACTTTGAGGTAGTTGTTGGACAAAATGAGGAAAAAAAGAAAGGTTTTGCAACGAGATGTTGTAATTTTTAGGTATTACCTGTTATATAAAGTATCAATTATATACATACATTTTAAAATACTTTGAAATTTTTATCAAAAATCTTTAGAAAAAGTTCTCAAAGTATTCATGTGACAGCTCTAAAGTGACAATTTTTCAAAAATAATTTTTTAACATTATTCGATTTAAAATTGACTAATACATACTTTGACATTGTTAACCCTTTTATGACCACTGTTGCCTGTAGGCAACATTCTCCTTAATCTCTATATATATAAAAATGGAGTGTTCGTTTGGAGCAGTATAACTTGAAAACGACTTATCCGATTTTAAACAAAATTTAAATGAAAATTGTACGACATATGAGAATGGTTTTTAACACTTTTTTTTCTAAGGAGTAATTTAAAACTAATACATAGTATATTAATATATTACTATATTCCCTTGAGGAATAGTAGGCACGAAAAAAAAAAATTACATCTGACATCTGATTGAACTGACATTTGACAATTGAATATTTTAATTTAAAAATAAATATTTTTGTGGAAAATATAATAATAATTGTATGAAAATATTAAAAATTAAATTTATTTTCAATTAATATAAAAAAAAACGAATAAGGTCTAGCAACGCGGACCGGGTTCAGTTAGTTCATTATAAAACAACATTTGTATGACTTTTTATATGTTCTCTTGAAATTCTCTAAAATTAAGTGCTGAACTCTTTATAGGTCTCTAGATATATTGTTAAAAATAAATAATGATGTGAGATTTTTCATGAATGAAAAATATTCATTTTTAAATCTTTTGGTGGAATCTTCAATTTTGAAAAATATTCCACTCTCGTTCGTAATTATAAAAGAGACTATAAATTTCCTGAATTCCGCTGAAGCACACAATTCTCAGGTTCATGAAGTTGAATTGGACATTTTAAAACAAGAAACAAAAAATGAAATACTTAGTTCCAAGTGGTGGTGGATTGAACACTGGCTTTGAAATAATTTGAAAAAAAACAACACATTTCAAAAAATTAATACTTGAATGAAGTGAAAATAAGATTACAAATAAAAGATTCCGGTAATACGGGAAAGAATGTGTCAGAGATTTTGGAAAAAGTATTCGACAATGCTGTTAAAGATATTTCTTCAAATTCCGTTCAAAGAGTCAGTTTGTCAATTGTACTACCAAACTCTCGTTATATGAAACCTATTTGATCAAGTTTAAGACCTATTAGTCAGTTAAATGGAGAATACATTATCGGTTTAATTTGAAACGTTTAACGCCACTTTTCTATTAGATGATGTCATGCAACTAAATGCAGATATAAAAAGTTTTTGTTAATATTTTTTGATTGCGAAAGGTACTCATAATTCTTTACTTGAAAATAGTAAAACAGAGTTTCAACATGTTGTTAACTTAATTATTGCTCAGCAAGTATGCTACAATTGTAAAGAGAAGTATGATGTGTGTGGAGACAGGATCTTTTATACATAGTACCTACTCTTTAAAATCAAGTTTTTTTTAAAATGCTTGGGGTGCCAATACTTTTTACATACTGTATATATTCTATACATACATATGTACACTGGCTCAAAAAAGTATTGGGACAAACTATATTTTTAGAAATGGAAGATAATAAAAATTTATAAGTACACGTGATTTATGATTTTTTTATTTCCTTTTATTAATTACTATATTTTCTTAATTTCTACAAATTTTGAATATTCTATTATTTACCGTTTTCTAGAAAAAATAAAATTTATTAAAAAACCTCGAAAATGTAAAACTCAAAAAAGTATTGGGACAAGGTATAAATAATAAAAATAAACAGTTACTTCAAAATTTTGCGATCATTTTCCTACTGCTACTTATTCCCTATTCTGTATTACAAAATTTGTGATCATTGTCAGTTAGTTTAATTAAAGTGAGAGTGAAAAAAAGTTAACTATGGGTAAAAGGAAAAGTGAAGTGAGTGAGGAAATAAGGAAACTAATAATATATCACCATAATGATAAAAAAACAGTGCGAGAAATTGCAAAAATCGTGAACAAAAGCAAATCAACGGTACATAATATTATAAAACATTTTAAAAATACAAAATCAATAAAAAAACTCCCAAGATCTGGCCTAGTGCATTTAATATAAGAGAACAAAGGTGGATATTGTATCAAATTAAAAAAAAATCCTAGATTAAGTACTACGAAACTTACTAAAGAAGTGGCAGACAAATTAAATAAGACAGTAAATCCAGAAACTATTAAAAATATATTGAGAAAAAACAATTTTCACGGCCGTGTAGCTCGTAAAAAGCCATTTATCAGTAAGAGAAACAGAATTAAAAGACTTCGTTTCGCTGCAGCTTTTATAAACAAGCCAAAAGAGTACTGGAGAACAGTTATATTCGCAGATGAGAGCAAATATAATTTGTTTGGACCAGATGGCACAAGAATAGTATGGAGAGAACCAAACAAAGAACTTGAAGAAAAAAATATGGTTCCAACTATAAAACATGGTGGACAGAGCCAGATGGTTTGGGGTTGTATTGCGGCTTCTGGGGTGGGAAATTTACATTTTATAAATCAGAATGTAAATAAAACAGTTTATTTACAAATACTAAAGTCAAATTTAAAACAAAGTGCTACAAAATTGGGTTTACAAAAAAATTTTCAATATTATGAAGACAATGATCCTAAACATCAATCAGATATTTGTAAACTTTGGAAATTATATAACTGTCCAAAAGTTATACCTACGCCCCCTCAGAGCCCAGACTTAAACCCAATTGAACATTTATGGGATCATTTAGAAAAAAAAATTCGATATCATGACATAAATAACAAAAAAACGTTAAAAGATACTCTCAGTAAAGAATGGTATAGTATTAATAATGAATTTTGTGAAAAGTTGGTGTGTTCAATGGCATCCAGGCTAAGAGAAGTGTTGCGGCGGCAAGGGAGAGCAACATCATATTAAATAAAATAATAATAATTAATACAACATTTGAAGTAACTGTTTATTTTTATTATTTATAAATTTTTAGTCCTGTTTCTATTTTAAGGCATTAAGTCAGTATTGACTATGAAAAGGTATATATTAGCTTTATAAACATTTTTATTTAGGAATTAGAAAACTTAACTAAATAATTGTTTTTAATCTTATACATACTTTCATATAAAACTCAAAATTCTTCAACTCAGAAGAACAGATTTTCTCAATTTTAATATTGCTTGTAATGAATTCAATTTTGTTCCTTACACTGATAAGACATTTGAAGTTCTAACAAACAAATCTTTTAACGATAAAATACAAGACTGCTATGATAAAAGTATTGAGAAATAAAACAAGCCGTAGTGAATTTCCAGCAGTCATTCCTCATTGTTCTGCAGAAAAAAAAAAGTGATCCTTTGTCAATTATACCATTTATGCCACAGATTGACCAAGAATTTTATAAAACATTTTTAAAAAACCTTTAAGCACATTATACTCCAAATGGAATTTTTTTCTTCTAAATATTTATTTAATATTTTACTGAAGATTTTTTGTGAACTTAAGAGAAGATATTTTTTGTTATTTTTATATTGAACTAAATGAATGAAATGAATGAAGTTTCAACATCATTTTTTTTTTGCATTTTTCAATTTTTCAAACATCTCAATATAAGCTTGATCTATTGGGAGTAACGTTTTCTAAGTTCTTCAAATTTTGCTCTATATACAATTTTGCTATTGAGATTTTTCGCTTTTTTAGACTAATTTTCACAGCTAATAAACAAAATAGTACTTAAAAATTATTAAAACTATTACTATAAAATGTTGCGACAGCAATTTCAGTTTTCCATATACATAGGTCATTTTTTTTGTACGCCATTGTACAATTACAGTTGGTTGTACATTAAAAATTCTTATTTCAGTTCATATTGGAAAATTTTGTATGCAATTCCAAAAATTGCAACTTAAAATTCCAATAAATGAACTGTAATCGAAAATCCGTTGCACACGCGCAACAAAACTCCTCATCACGTTCATTGTTCTGGAAATAGCATGATTTTCTTTTATTCTATATATGTAATAGATTAGAAATCACGCGATTTCTAGAAATTACCTACATGAGATTACTCAATTTTTTTATTTGTTTTATTTATCAAAAAACCCTCAAATTTTCAATTTACGATTTTGTTTATATAGATAACCTATCCCCGGTATGCTAGTATGCTGAAAGATTAGTTATCGCACCGAGGGAATGGATGCTGCCTCTCGGTTTATTTACCTCCAATCAACCCCCAAAATAGCAACTAAACATGTATAAGTAAAAACATTGTTTAAACAAAAAAAATAAAAAAAAATTTAAAAAAAGATTCGTAATATATGAAAATATTTGTAAGTTCATAACTAAATTATACACCTAGCAATTAATGTAGGTCTACATTTAAATATTCTTTTGATTAAATACATTTTTTTTTACTTAAATTTCACAAAATATATATAGAAAAAAAACCACGGAAGAGAAAAAACAAATCATTTGGAAATCGGATAATTTTTTTTGTAAATATAAGATTTGTCATTCAAGCTAAGAGTATATAAATAATTTTTTTTTGAAATTTGTCAGCTTAAGTAATGTAAAAAAAAAAAAAAAAAAAAAAAAAGGAAATCCCTGAAGCAATTTTTTTTATAATTTAGTGGGGTCCTCATAGGCGGAGACCTACCAAACCTTTTAATAGATAAATTGTATGTGACCATAGAAGAATTTATGTTTTGGTCCGATCCTTATTGCTCCATGGTTGTTCCTGGTGATTTGTAAAAATAAAGTTTAATTGTGAAACTTGTAAGAAATAATACCTAATAATTAATAATAAAGAAACCGGAAAGGAAAAGAATATGAATGTATCTGTGTAATTTAATGTGAGAGACCCCGTATAGCTGTGTGGTGGAGTTGATGGGGGTCCGTGGGGAGATGCCGCCGGTCACCACGCACGATTACGTATCCTGTTGGTTCCCTTCTTTTTTTTGTTAATTCAGGTGGCTCCTAAGTTCTCTTTCTCTTCTTTGATCACTAGTTAACATAGCCGGTCAAATTATGTAACTGGACGGAGTAATTCCGCGAGGGTAACCCTAAAGACCCACCCTCAGGCCGAAGCAGGTGGAAATGACCGGCTGGGGTTCACCCAGGGAATCTTATTGGCCTTCTACAATAAAATTTTGTTGCTATCCCAAAAATTTATAAAAATTCGTTATGTTACGAAAATTATGATTGGTTTAAATGTGATGAGAATCAATAACAAAATAACAACATCACAAACTAAACTTCAAAACCAGTTTCCCAAAATTGAAAAATTGTAAGTTAAGCAAAATAATACTCGGGTGACGATATGTAAGTACAATTAGAAAAATTGACGCGATAAGGCAACATGGATATAATCTGATTTTTGCGAGCGACTGCGAATTTAAACAGTTCATAAAAAGTAGTCCTGATATAGACAAAAAGCTTAATAAGTACATTGAAAACATTGTAACTCCTTCTAATCCTCGTTATGCTGTTTTCGGGGGAAGGACTGAAGTATTCAAACCATATCATAAAGTTAAAGAGAATTATTATTAATATTACGATACTTAGATTTTACAAGTTTATATCCTTTAATTAATAAATATGCACCTTATCCCATAGAACAACCTGAAATATTTAGAAACGATAATTTGCCTGCACAAAAACAAATACTCTCTGTGCATGGCTTCATAGTATGTTCAGTAATTCCACCAAATGATTTATGTTTACCTGCCCTTCCATTCAAAAGTAATCAAAAGTTGTATTTTCCACTTTGTACAAAGTGCGCTGAAGAAAACAAAATAACAGAATGTCGGCATATTGATAAAGAGAAACAAATTCTTGGTATTTGGGTAACATCTGAACTTAAGTCTCTTTAGCTGATAAAAAGGGGTTTCAAATAATAAAATACAACTTCACTGTATACGATCCAAAAGTAAAAACGGGGGTTTATTTACAGAATATGTATGTGGTATTTCCTAATCCAAGCTGATTTTGTGGTAGTTCTTCACCATTTAAGTGAGATGGTTGTAAACTGGAATCCATGCAGATAATCTGAGCTTCAAATGTGGATGTGTGAAATCCAAATACAATTTTCCGGTCTTTGCATTGTTCCAAAAAATATGCGTAATTCAACAATAAATGTCACAAGGTATTAAGAGTTTCTTCTTTTTAGGTAATTTCACATCTTCCTGTTCGAACTTCTCTCTAATATGTATGTTTTGGTGCCATTTCTCAACAAAAAACTGAAGTCCAAAGATTGAATCTTACTTTTTTCTACTTTTGCTTTTTGTGCCGTACAATGCTGATTGCAAAGAAGCTTTGTAATTTTTTCTTTTGAATTTATTTAAAAAAATTCTTAATATTGAATTCAATTTTTCAACTTTTAGGATATAAAATATGTTTTACTACTAAACGAAGAAGGTACAGATGTATTGGATTCGTATATAAAAACTGGATTTTTACACGGAAAGGATATGGTGAATTGCGTAGTCAAATATTTCTTCGGGAAAAATCCTTCAACGGAAGTTCGTGAATGCAGATTAATTGCTAATTCAATAATTAAATATTTTCCAATAGAACTTCTGGTGAGAAATTCAAAATTAAAATTTAAATTTAAATTTAAATTAAATGCGTATCTCGTTTTAAGAGTGCAAAACCACCTGGAGGGAAAATTTATGACAAGTTGTGCATATGAAAAATTTAAAAAAATCAGAGTAATGTAATGGGAAGTAAATCTAGCAATGAAAAAACAAATTCTACAAAATCTCTATTCCAAAATAAAACTGTAGATGAAACTTTGGTTTATTATTCCGAGAAATCTAGTATATCTACTGTATAAAGCCTTAAAAAATAAACGAAAATAATAATATAAAATCTTTGTTAGAAGAAATTATGAATAAACTACGTTATTCAAGGGAACCTTGGACTCTTATTATTGAAAAGTGGAAAAAATCGTTCAGCTACAGAAGAAGGACAATTGTAGATGACAAGTCATCCTCCATTACTGAAATTTTACAAAAATGGCCACTATATAAGGAAAATGGCCCGTTCGCTGGAACTTGTGAGTGATTTTGTAAAATAAGAAATTTTATTTTTTATCTTTTTTTTAAATAACTTTTATCAACTTACTAACCCTTGACTAAATAACTTTGGGACTAAGGGCAACGCATAGACTACTATAGATATTTTATTAAAACATTAAAAAGCATAGACTACTAGATATTTTAAATGAAATATGATTTAGGTTTTTGATTTAAAATGAGCGAATGGAATAAATGAGCTTTTCCGATAAAGTAAAAAAAATTTCACGTTTTTTGTTGTGGGGGTTGGGTGAAAACTATACCCTCCTTGGTATTGTCCAATTAATTAAAATAAATAACTTTTATAAATAAAATGCACTAAAATTCAAAAAAAGAATTTTTCTTTCTCAGCGATATATGTAATAAAAGTTTGGGCATGAGTTGCAGTTAGACAAAAAAAAAAAAAAAAAAAAAAAAAAAAACAAGAAGAAGAAGAAAAAAAGGAGAAACAGACGAAATGCAACATCTTCAAGCCATGCTTCCAGAAACGGTACAGCGGGCTGACCTTTCAACGATGCGGTTTATAGAAGATAAATAAAATTTAGTAAATTAAAAAGAAATAAAAAGAAAAAAAAAATAAATATTAAGTTTAACTTTTATAAAGAAAATGTAATAATTATTGGTAAAAATGCTACTTTTTTATTATCGTGCATATTTTTTTTTTTTTTATTTGGAAAATATAGTAATCTCCTTGTGATTTGTTCTATTATATACATAAAATTTAATACCAATCTCGTACTCATGCATTGAAATTTAAAAATAATTTTTAAAGAAAAAAAAAGAAAAGAAACAAAAAAAAAATTATTAACAATAGCTGCTTTTATAGTAAATATTTTAAAATTTGTAGTAAGAAAAAAAATGTATTTAATGTATTGATAACAAAGTAATTAAAGAAAAAAAAAGAATAAAGGAAAAAAAAATTATGAGTATGTTGAGTTAATTAAATTTGAGAGACCCCGAGGAGCGATGTGATGGGGCTGGTGGGGGTCTGTGGGGGGATGCGTCCGGTCACCACACACGAGTAAATATTCTGTTGGTTCCTTTAATTTTTTTTTTCTATACCGTTAATTCTGGTGTTTCATAAATTCGTTTTTCTTGGTTAAAAATTAACATAGCCGGTCTACGACTATGTTACGGTTTTAATCGCCACCTCGACACGGTGAGTCCGAAGATCTCACGCCAGGCTGAAGCAGTCGGAATTCATCAAGTAGACCGGTTTGGACTCAACCGGAGGTCAGGAGCTATGGTTCTCTTTTGGTAAAAAGAAAACTGCTCCTAATTTTAATTTCAAACAAACAAACAAAAATTCATAATTTCATTATCGTAACAATTGCAACAATATATACATATATGTATGTAATTATAAAAAGAAAATAAATAGAAAAAAATAAAAAATAAAAGGAAAAGAAGATAAAATAGAAACAATTTTAGTATAACATTTGGAAAAACACTTTTGTTGATTCCATTTTTTTCTAATAAACGTATGCTTTTGGAACATAAAATAAAAATAGGAGAATAAAGAAAAGATGACATAGAGAAAAAAAATGAGTTAAGTGTTAAATTTTCTTTCAAGAGGTCCCGTGTGGTGAAGTTGTAAAACGAGCAATCTACTACATTTACACAATGATATATGCCATACGATTTGTGTACATCGCTAGTGTGAGATTCCCATCTCTGGCACCATTGAAACTGTCAATGTCAAACTTAACAAATGTCATGGTAATGCATTGTTCCGGCAGCAAATTTTGAAGAACAAAATTTTTTCTCGCTTTAGTGCATTTTTTTTATCGAACAACCTATCCAGTGGTACCGCATATTTTTTTACTATCTTTATCAAAAATATTTTCTTGACTTTTATAATTTTTTTAATCCATATCCGGTTGGATTAAAAAAAAATACCGTTGTACACGCGCATCACAAAATTTAGTCCAGAATTTTCTGATGCTAGTAAATATAAAAATTTAAGCATCAATTGGATTGAATTTTATTAATAACAATTATTTTGATAGCATGTGTACATAAAATCATTTTTCAATTTTTTCAAAGTTAATAGCCTGACCTTGGATTAATTGCACCCATACCAGTATACATATATGTCAAGTACATTCGTTTCTTTAAAATTTTTCTTTGCATCAGTTATAATCATACCCAAACAACCTAAATAATTTTCTGTTCTAATCTCCACCTGGTATAACCAGTTTCCAATGCATATCAATATAACTGCAATCACGCATACCCATAACCGGCTTACTTCATGTAATTTGGTATATATTATAACGTTTAATGATTGACTTATTTTCGTTAATTCTCTTAACTATTCTATGTCTGGTGATGATGAGGAAATTCGAAAATTGATCATGGTAGTTACCACAATAACCAAAAGTATATCTACCATGTTCGAGAATTTACCAGTTACCTAAGTAACAAGTTACCATATTCAAATATTTACCAATTCGATAACGGTTATGTTACCACAGTGATCAAACTTTTTCAATGGTTAATTTTGTTATGGCGGACGATATGATGAGTTATAATGGTAATTAATATTATTTATATTTTCTACTATTCATATTATTTATACATTTTAGAAAATTTTTTGATACATATGTTTGTAATTATGATATTTTAAAAACAAATTCCTTTGTAGATATTTTGAAAGACGAGTTAGATGCACCTAATAGGCTCGTCCAAGGTTAATACAACACACATGGTTTGTTCCATCTCATTTTCAAATCTGTGTGACGTCACCGGCAGTCTTTTCTCCATAGAAATATAAAAGAAATATATGTATACGTATATGTACAATAACAAAAGTTAAAAAAAAGTTCTACTGACGACGTCAGAAAAAAGAAAAAAAATCTTGTACATATAAAGTTGGAACAAACCATGTGTTGAATTAACCTTTGCATAAAGTTATTATATTCAGACACCATTTTTTTCAAGAACGTGATTCAAAATTTTATGCATAAATTTTTAAGAATGAAATAAAAACAAATTTAGTATGTATACTACAAAATTCTACTATTTTACAAGATAAAAAAAAATGTAGAAACTTCAACCATATACTAATAAAATAATAATATAATATAAGCAACCTAGAACAAAATTGTGTGCTTAATTTTTTTAGATTAAAAGACAAGATTAACAGACAAAAGCTTTTTAATCAAATTTGAAATCAAAAGTATAAATTACGGCTACAATGCATATGTATGTAAAAAATGAAAATTTTTAACAAAAATCTGCCAAAGCATGATCAAAGTAATCATAATGTATGACGTCATAAAATACTCTCACAAAATCAATAACGTCAAAGTTTAGAGAAATTTTATTAAAACTTTGCTATGCAGCTTTGATGGAAAAGCTTTTGTCTGTTAATCTTGTCTGTTAATCTAAAAAAATTAAGCACACAATTTTGTTCTAGGTTGCTTATATTATTATTTTATTAGTATATGCTTCAACTGTACGAATACACAAATTGTGACATGAAAATTATTTTTTAAATATTCTATGTGGAGAAAAATATATATTATTTGTGGAGAAAGTTCTTATAGAGAATTTGGGACATGGTAATTTTGAAAAAGTCTTCTTATGTTTCGTGATTTCTTGTATGTTATATGACATTCATCATGTCGTTTACATGATATGATATATTCAAATGAGATTTGTCACACAATTTTTAGGCTTGATCTTATTAATACGAATTAGTGAGTTTTTTTTTTTTGTCTGTCTTTTTTTTCTTAATTTTGTTTAAAGATTTGCATTTTGTGCATCGTCTCCCCTCAATTTGGGCTATAAATTTTTATTGTATAAGACAACAACGATGAAGTAAAATAAATATTAAATTAGATATTTTAGATAGAAATAGTAGACAATTAGATGGAAATAAATATGATTTAATTTTGTGAAGAAAAAAATAAAGAAAATAAACGTGAATAAAAAAAAGTTCTTAGAATTTATTTAGTTTTTTTACATTATGTAGATACGCACATACCTATATGTACTCGTACATATAAATAATTTCTAAGAATTGTTTTTGTTCTTTTCTTTTATGTATGGTAATTTTATTTTTCACAATAACTGAATTTTATTAAATAGGTAGTTTTCAATGGAGAAAAAATTGCAGTAAAATAAAGTAATTTTGATTGGTTCATCAACAAAGAAGGCGGTGCTTATTAAAAAAAAAAAATGTGAAATATGATTCATTTTCGATTTTAAAATTTATAGATTTTTCAGAATTCGAAAACAGTATTACGGTTATAAAAACTGTATATGTAGTATTTATTTTTGGAAAGAAAAGTAATAATAATATTTAAATTTATGAATTTTTAAATTTTATTCCGTGAATTCAATTTTTTATTTTTAATATGTACCTACCTATTTATTTATTTATTTTTGTTTTTCAATTGAATAATTAAAAACACATTACCGTATATGTATGTATAAAACAGCGGCCGTGGTAAAATTAAACAGTAAAATTTGAGGCCAGATGTTTTTGGGAATTGGATCTCTCTTGTGTACGTAATTATGCAATAGATTTCAACAGAAATGAATAAAAAAAAATATTGGTAGGTATAGGTACATATTAGAATAAATTTTTCAAAATTCAATAATTACTTTCAACGATAACTATGATTATTTCTGAAATCTGTAATACCTATATCAAAATTTGTAGCATTCACATAAATGGAATAGTTGATTCGAACTTCAAAATATTTTAATTTTAAATAATTTTTACTTACCATCATAATCTATTTAAAATATTCATATAATAGTATTGTAAAATGTACCTACCGCTATTGTAACAGAGTTTGCTATTGTAATAATATAATTGCCGTAATCAGACCATCATAATAATTCAGTATAGAGACTTAGTAGGTAGTAAAAATAATTTTATCGTTCTCTTTTGCGATTATCCGTGAACGTGGATACATCAAGCTGAGCTTAAGTATTTTTTATTATTTCATTATTATATTGAACATTAAATTTGAATATTATATATTAAATTTTATATTGATCATTTAATTTGAATATTATATATATATTAAATTTTATAATCATTTCAGTAAGTTTAATTACATTTTTTTAAATTTTTTTTATTGTTTAATAAAAAGTAAAATAAAAGATAGAAAAGATATATTTTTATTTGAAAATCCCACATGGGTTATTCGAAGCAAACAAGTATGAGCTTTTTCGAAAAATTTTGAAAAGTCAACAAAGAAGGTACTGGAACTCGTAGATACATTCCGATATCTGTGGACTGATTAGAACTCAGTCTATGAGTAAATGTTCCTATTTTGCAACTTTTATTGATGACTTCTCAAGAAAAGTTTTTGTATATTTTCTTAACAAGAAATCTGATATGTTGGAAAAGTTCAAAGAATTTAGAGCGTTGGTAGAAAATCAAACAGAAAAAAAGATCAAGGTCATAAGATCAGATAACTAATTAAACTAATTTTTAAAAGTATGATAAACGGTCGATGTTGACGCCATCTAAAAAGTAAACATGTCACTTTTTAATAACTTTAACATGTCATTAATTTAGTTCCACTACTCACCATAGATCCCACTTCCATTAATTTAATTCCATAATGTACCACTGACCAGATTTTCATTAAGATTGAAGATAACCAAAAAGGGAAAATATTAACAACAAAATTATTAATACTAACATGCACCTAAATTATCAAAAAAAATTTTTAAAAAAAACAAGAAAATGTACCAATTACCAAAATTAACCAAAATCCAAAATGGCTGACCAATAATGAAACAATAGACTCTCAATAGTATATAAACGAGATGCTGGTCAATCATCGTTACTTCTGCTTTGGGGATTGACCTAGTAAGAAGTCTCCTCCGATCTTAAAGGGTATTGACCTTAAGTACGAAGGAATCCTCATCTACTTACAAGAGTATTGATCTGTAAGTATTTTTTTTTCTTTACTTGATATTTTCTTCTTTATGGGTATTGACCATAAGATAGGAAATTGTTAGGGACTCATCTTGGCAATTTCTGTTTTAATTGATCGCACTGTCCTTGCCTTTAGATAACTCAGTTCAAACAAAACCTTCAAAGTTAAATATGTATTCCAACCTTTTGTGGAAATTACAATGAATGGATTTCATTTCGCGATTTATTTACTGACTCAATACCAGGGTACGGAAAAATATCACTCGCGAACTGAAAAATTCAATTCGTTCCTTTTTTTATCACTCGTGAGCGATTCAAAAATTTTTAAATTCGTGAGCGATTCGTTTAAAAAGGAATTTTTTAGTTTCCATTGTGGATTCTGCTGAAACTCGTCATCCATGGTTAATCTATCTTCTGATAAATAAAACTGATTCAGATACACGACAAGAATGAGCGGAACACACCGTTGATAGCGAATTTCCCACTATTTCACAATTGTTGAAATTTATTGAAAAACGATGTACAGCTTTAGAAAACTAACAAGTGTCGACTCGTTAATCAAATGTAAGTAAAAAGGTTAATAAACCATCAACCTCATTTAAAACGTTTCATTCAATCGCTTGATACATCTCAAACTGATACTAATCAGTCAATCACATGTTCCCTATGTGCTCGCAATCACTTATTGTTTCAGTGTTCTGAATTCAAGGCGTTAGGTATTATATCTCGTCGTACGAGTTACATATTGTAACAATAAAGATGACAATACGAAGAGTCCCGAATTCTTGGAACTCATAAAATCAATTAACCCATAATAGAACTCATTATATTACAACACTTGTATGATTACAAAAACCACAAAATAAAGGATACATAAATATGTCAATAAATATCCTTTATTTCTCAAAACAATCGTGGGAAATAGAAAATAAAGTAAACGGGTACATAAATATATCCTTTATTACGGTCTCAATGATCGTGAGAAACAACTAAGTAGAAAGGCAAGCAAAAAGGATACATAAATATGTCAACAGATATCCTTTTTACTATCCTAGTGATCACACAAAATATGTAAGAAACCAAATAGCTAAAACCATAAAATAGATACTTAAAGATAAGAAATTCTCTCACGATATTTTAAGAAAATATGTACGAAACCGAGGTTTCATTAAAGATTAAGTTTTAAAATAAGTTGAGTTATAATTTGTACACTAAAGTGAACGGTTTTCTCCGTTGTAAATCTGAAGATTTACTTTTTTCTTAAATAAAATTTTATTATAAAATAAAGTAATTTTTGAGTTTTATTTAAAAACGACCTATAATTATTTTTCGTTTTCAGTAAATAAAATATAAAAATATAATTGGCGCAGTCGGTAGGATACTTCTCTAAAGAGTGAGTATCCAGTGAAACAAAAACCTACAGTTTGTGTTAAAAAAAAAAAAAAATTCGAGTGGTTAACTAAAGTGAGACTAAAAATCAATTTCTACGTAGACACAAAGTTCGGGTTTCTCTCAATTTTTAAATAAATTAAAAAAAAAAAGTTTATAATTATAATAAACATATATACCTACATTATTGTGCAGGAATTTTTGTAAAATTTTTTTTATAAAAAAAAAATTATTATTAAATAAATAAAAAAAATAAATAAATAATAATCATAATAATAAGAAGAAAAGTAATAAAAATAATAATAATAATAAGAAGAAAAATAATAAAAATAATAATAATACTAATTATAGTTATAAATATAATAATTAAGTTATACATACATACATATATATGTAAGTATATTCATATGTGTATAAAATAACAATTTTTACAGTGAAAATTTGCTTGTATGAAAAGCGAAAGAAATAAAATATTTGATATAAATAGAGAAAGAACACAGGAGGATACAATGACAACTGCACAGGAAATGAGAGAAGTAATGGAAGCAATCCAAAATATGCGAGAAGTTAATCAATCGCAGATGCAACAATTGCAAAAACAAATTACTGAACAGAATCAAGTAATTCAACAACAACGAGAATCGCTATAACAACAGAAACTGCAACAACAACAGCAATTGCAACAGCAACAACATATTACTCATCAAGGTGCTCCACCTTTGTTCACCCTGACACCAGAGCAAGTTTTAAACCATTTTAGATATCTTAAAGTTTTTTATGGCCGAGATGAATTTACGAAATCAGCGGACAATGCAACTCTGCTGTGCAACAACAACCAGGGACTTTTTCTCTACGCCATACAGATAGTGTTCAACGATAAAATCCAAGGAGAAGCAAAAAAGTGCATACAACGTTTGGCAAGTAGTTTAACGTGGGAATCTGTAAAAGCTGAGCTGAAACTCCACTTCAGACCACGAGAGGACTACGCAGAACTCACCAATCGTTGCAGAAACACAAAGGTAAATACTTTAAGAGAACTTTTTAGTATCGTGTAGCGGCGCTAACAATTACCCTGTAACAATTACAACTATAACTATCATTTGTACTTTCTCAATGCACTGCATACATAACGATTATATACTTAGTATATAAGCACGATATAATACAATGCATTGAAACGGAATATCTTTTACGGTACTCAGCCTCTCTCATCATGTGCTTAGAGATTAGAGCCGGCTAATCATTCCTACCTAATAGAAAATTCTTTCTTTTTCTTTTTGACTGTCTTCGAGTCAACAACGCTTAACATGTATTGTGAGTTTCTTGATAATAAAGTTAATTGACACTTATAATGAAGTTTTTAATATATATCACGGTGGTACCCGTACATAATGGTGACCCCGACGTTTTAAATAATCAATATAAAATATTTATTTAATCCAAAAATTAATTTAAAAAAATCAAAATTAATAATATTATAAAATAAAAAAAACTTTTATGAAGTTATTTTACTACAGAATGGCAATAGTGATAAAAACTGAAAGTGAAATAGTTACATACATATGATTTTACATAGAAACATAAATTCAATGAAAACGCAAATGTTAAAAAATAAAAAAACGAATAATTAACCATATCTTATCGTGAAAATTAATGATAAAAATATAAATTGTGAGAGACAAGAAAGCAAATTCATTCATATAGTAATAAACCTATTATACATAGTACATGATTATATACAGGGTGCACAAGCCACACAGTTTTTAAAATTTTTTTTTGGATAATCATATCTGAACATCGTGGGATGCCCAAAAATACAACAAAAAACAACATCTATAAATATCAACATAGCCTTCAAAGTGCATATTTCCTGAACTTGGCGAAGAATTTAGTAAATTTCTAAGGATTTTCACAAAGCACATGGTACCAGATTTCATTCATTTTGTTTAAAGGCTTCTAGAGGACGTACAGCATACAACATATCCACATTACAAAATAGATAAATTTTCATTTTTAAAACTATAAATTATTAATTAAATTTGTTTTTTTCAAAATCACTAAAAATGTCAATTCCCATTTTGTTTTGTTTTTAGCACATGTTAATGAAAATGCATTTATATAAATACATTCATATATACATACACAGTATGCAGTACATCTGGGTGTAATAAGTATACATACGAAAGAAACATACATTTTAAAAAGAAGTTAAATTTAAATCAAAACATCTCAACTGTAAGTACCAAAACCAACGTTCATCTACACAAACGCATATCTCACATACACCAATTATACAAAATAAAAACCGTAAGTACATATAACGTTATCATAATAATAACCTTTAATTTAAACGTACAATTCAATATCAGTTGAAATATTTTGTTAACGTCCCTTACAACAGTTAAATTATATGTACTTAATTAATAAACCTGTGCTTAGGTCCATCACCACAAATATTTAAGCGTAGACAATAATATTCTTTTACTTAGTACTTTCTTTCTCAATTTTGTCAATAACCGTTATTTAACCATGTCTGAATCAGATACGGAAACTGTAAAAGATGTTTCGTTAGGCGAAAATAAAACACAATACATCGCTACGTTAAAAATTCCACCGTTTTGGAACAATCGGCCGGACCTCTGGTTTCTTCAAGTGGAGACACAGTTTCGGGTCAAGAACATAACCGTTTCCCAAACAAAATATGACCATCTTGTGTCATCATTACCTTCAGAAACCATGGAACTAGTCGCAGATATATTACTGAACCCTCCGTCTCAGAATAAATACGAGAATCTCAAAGAACATTTATTTTCCAGGAGTAGAGATTCAGAGGAACGAAGGTTAGATACACTTTTGCACAAAGTTGAATTAGGCGACTCTAAACCGTCTGAATTATACAGACAAATGGAGTCACTAGCGGGTAACAACAGCCTTGTGAATGATTCACTTTTAAAAAAACTATGGCTCAATAAGCTGCCACCAGCTATACAAGCATGTATAATAGCTATAGCAGCAAAACACACTAATGACGAATTATTTAGTATCGCCGACAAGATCTTTGATTCGACAATTTCGGCAAAAGTATGTGCTCTAAATCAATCCTCCACTGTGAATCAGCCTAATACCGAAGCCCACTCAATAAAAAGTTTAGAAAACCGTATCAAACGGTTAGAATTACGTCAGTCTACACCGGAAACGGAATATCTTTTACGGTACTCAGCCTCTTTCATCATGTGCTTAGAGATTAGAGCCGGCTAATCATTCCTACCTACATAATAGAAAATTCTTTCTTTTTCTTTTTGACTGTCTTCGAGTCAACAACGCTTAACATGTATTGTGAGTTTCTTGATAATAAAGTTAATTGACACTTATAATGAAGTTTTTAATATATATCACGGTGGTACCCGTACATATCGTAAGAGATGTTAATTACCATTTAAATGAATTATATGATTTTGATGACAATAAGTCCACAATTTACTCCCCTAAAAATAACGATAAATATCTTGTTGAGTCTTTCGAAACCTTTTTAAATAAACTTTTTAACGAAAAATTATTCGAAATCAATGCAAACGAATCAGTTGATATGCAAACCGCTCATTCTCAAGAAGAAAATTTAAATGATCATATACCCATCCTTCTTGATAATTTAGTGAACCGTTTTAAATCACAAATTATCCTTTGCGAAACAAAAACGGTGGAATTTGAAAGCGTATTTAAACATAATAGAGTATACATTTCCAGAGAAGACCTAAGCAATGAAAGTTTACTAAAATCTTTAAAAAATACATAAACAAAAAACCTATTTTTTCTTATTTAGATGACCATACCTACAACATTTTACAAAATAAAATAGTAGAACTCTTCGATACCAATCAAATAGAATTCTTAAAGTGTACATATTTTGCCCAAGATATCGAAGATGTTGCGACAACTAAATTATATTTTTCAGTAGGGTCAAAAGTTGTTTGTACGCCACTGTACAAATTCACTTGGCTGTACATTAAATATTCTTAATTCAGTTCATATTGGAAAATTTAATCTGCAATTCCAATAATTGCAACCTAAAATTCCAATAAATAAACTGTAATCCAAAAATCCGTTGCACACAAGCAACATAATTTTTAATCCATTTCATTGCTCTGAAAAAGCGTGATTTTCTTTTATATTAAAGAAATCACGCGATTTCTTGAAAATAAATGAGAAATTACTCAATGTATCTTATAGCAAAATTCTCTTAATCTCAACTTATCTTTTCTATTAAAATCCAACCTTTTAAAATCTCACATAACTTAAAATGCATGTTTTGTCAGTTAGAAAAACAAAAATGTCAGACGCGGGAGATCACCCATTCGCGGTCTTTACAGAAGCGCTGTCCAACCTTACGGAGCAAATAAAACAAATGTCGACCCAGTTCCTAGAAACACAGCAGCTGGTAAACAACACTGTTTTACCACGACTGGAGGCTTGCCACGTAGTGGCTCAGCGATCCCAAGGCCCCACAACCTTACGGAGATGGCGAATTTGCCTACGCAACCTCCAATCGCCCGCGGCAGTGCGGACGGCGCTGCTGCAAACGCCTTCTCCCTCGCATTCGAGAATCACGAACCCGGGAATTCCAGAGTTGGGTTTCCTTAGATGGTCGGGCTGGACCTCCCACCGCGGCCTAACAGGACCCCTGACCCTCCGGTCTTCGATCTCGGGAAGGTACCTCCGGAATGAACGGAAGCCATCACGTTGGACTGCCTCCCGGGGTACCCGAACTTAGGCGGTCCACGGGATACTTCGATGACCTCGCGCTTAATCCAAGACATACGCCAGAGCTTCCGCACGGGTAAAAATCAGCCTAAGGGAGTACAACGGTAAGGAGACCCGGCAAGGATATAAAAAGCGTTTAGAGGTCGTCGCAAGGGCCAACGGCTGGACGGATGGTGGTATACGTACCGGCCCACTTGACGTCAACGGCAGAGACTTTCTACCACATGCTGCCGCAAGAGGCACGTAATAGCTTCGCCCGGCTAGACAGCGCCCTGGACGAGCGATTCAGCGGTCGATACCAGCGCTCGATGGCCCACACACAATTCTGCCACCGGTCCCAAAAGGATAGGGAATCGGCGATGGAATTTGACACAGACCTCAAGCGACTGGTAGGCCTGGCATTACCAGAATGCCCAGAGACCGCGAAAAGCCGCATCGCATTGGGACAATTCATAAGGAAACACAAAGGAAACCAAAGAGGAGCCGGGAAACGAGGATCGCTCAGCTTAAAGGAGCCGAAGCTGAGCCCCGACCCCATTTCCAAAGCTCCCGCCACATTCTCCGCGTCCCGGGTCACCGATCGCATTAAGTTTTACAACCAGACAAAGATATTTGGATTCATAGTCAGAGAAGACGGCCGGGGTGAAGTCTTCTTCCACAAGGAGGACCTCGTGGTAGGCAAATCGTCCAGCTGGGATCCAAAGGAAGGAGACCTGGTAACCTCCGAGGTAATAGTGACCACCAAAAGTCCGCGAGCGGTGAAGAAGCCAGCTGCTGCCGAACCCCCCTTATCTACAAACCCTGCGACGTCGTCAAACTGCCTGCCCTGTAGGGCCTTGCTCAGTGACGAGAAGTGGCCCTGTTATTAAAATTACAGTCGCCGAAGTTTCCAACAATCTTAGGATACCTGGTCGAGTCAGCGGAGGCAACTGTAGGATAACAGTCGTTACAGGTGCCACTCAGACCGTCATCCACCCCACCTTGCTCCAACCCGACTGCGAACTCTTACCATCCTCTGCAGTCATCTAAAGCGTGACAGGTGAAATTTCACCTGTAAAAGGAAAAGCTGCTATCCTAATCTCCTTTCAAGGCTTTTCCTTTGACCATGTCGTTTATGTAGCTGATATACACGACGAGTGTATATTAGGAATGGACTTCTTAAAGCGTTTCAGGTGCATTCTTGACCAAGAAAAACACCTTCAAAGTAGACAACGTCACGATCCCGTTGGAGACTGAGGAAAATTGAGCTAAACTTTCCACACCCTCAAAACCACACCACTTTTCAAGGCGAACTGAATGAAGAGGTCGAACCCTTTCCAAATCACACTCCTTCTACCCCTCCTGATCCGGAAGAGTTCAACCCTTCTACTTTCACTAAACACGAACCTTCTCCAGCTCACTCCTACCTTTCTCCTATCGAACTGGAAAAGTTCAGCTTTCTTCCCTCTCCTACCCTCCTTGAAAAGCATGTTGGTGAAAACTGGGAGCACTTTCTGAACCACCCTTCTCCTACCTCCCCTGATCCAGAAGCGTTCAACCAACCTACTGAACCTGCGAGAGAACCTTTTCCAGCCTACCCCTGCCTCCCTTTTACCAGACTGGAAAGGTTCCAATTTACTTTTTCGTTTATCAGAATTGGGTGTGGAAGGTTCAGATATTTCTCGAGCCAAGTTCACCTTCGCTACGATGGGTTCGAATTTATTCGAACTTCTTCCTACTTCTTCCAAGCGCTTGCGACCACCAATCCCTCAGTTAACCAATCACTGATAACGTCGCTACCAGCCCATACAGATGTCCATTTCTAATATAAGTGAGCTACCGGATCTAGGTCAAAGGAGGGTCCTTTGGAAACTTTTAGCTGACTTTTCCGACTTGTTCCCCACTTCCAGCACCGACATCGGTCGACAATTCTCCAACATCCTCCCGCGTTCAACACTACCACTTCAGAACCGATACTGTAACAATAATGTTGAAGATTCTTTACAGAACTGCTATAGATGCAGTACATCAACCAGCCTGGTGTTGGCGGATGTGGCGATTTTTCTGTGGCGAGACCTTGAGAAGATCAAAATAGTCGACGTCAACATGCTGCTAAGAACGTTGTTGTGAAAAAGAATGTTTAGTTAGCTATGTTGCTGTTTCCGTTGTTCCTTGTTGTTCTTTTCCCTTTCTTTCCTCATCTCTGCTCAACGACTCACCGTGGACTGAACCAAAGTTTCTTCTATTTATAGTAACCATCTATTGAGTGTAACATCAAATACCTTCTTTTCAGGAAATAGCAAAAAGACACGGTAACGCCGAACATTTATTAAACCCGAAAAACTGCGTTTTAATTCATTTTCTTTATTTCAGGTTTGCCCCTCATCTACGTGCTCCTCTTCTTTCCCCTGTTTTTTTTCATACCTTCTTTTTCTTTCCTTAAAAATCCCTCTCGCACGCCTTGCTTCTCTTTCTTTCTTACTTTTTTGTAAAGTTTTGTTTATAACCTTTTCGCTCAAAAGGCCAATTTTCTAACAATATATTAATTTCAACTCACGCAGACCATCAAGTTCCCAATAGGAATACATTACCTGATGATAATTAGTATACCTGCTTACCCATTAAAATGTATTAACCTCTTAAATTTTTTTTCTTTTAATTATCTCATTGCATTTACACAGTGAATGAGTAATGAGATTAACACATACCTAATACTATATAAGCGAGGTAAAATTGATTACAAGAGCTCTTTTTTAGTTTCTTTTTTGCTTTGGGCTGGAGTTGGATTTTGTTGGTCAGAGATGTAGTCGGTTTTTATAAATTTTTTTTTTTTTTGAAACTATCAGTCATCATCAATTATTCATATTTTCGGGTTTACATTTACCCGAGGTAAAATTGATTACAAGAGCTCTTTTTTAGTTTCCTTTTTGCTTTTGGCTGGAGTTGGATTTTGTTGGTCAGAGATGTAATCGGTTTTTATAAATTTTTTTTTTTGAAACTATCAGTCATCATCAAATATTCATGTTTTCGGGTTTACATTTACTGCTGTAAAATGGTAATTTCAAGTAAAAAAATTTTTTCAGTGGTTAAAGTTAGATTTTTTATTGCATTTGAGTTTATTAGAAAAGATAGAAAAATTGAAAATTTAAAATCGTTGTTTGAAACGTTATTAATATATTCCGCGTTATTTTAAAAGAACATTCTAGAAAAATTTAAATATCTAGATAGTGCTAAAATTGAATAGTCACAATTGTGTACCTTGATATAATAAAATAAACGAATTCAATCAAAAAAAGAAAAAAGTGTATAGGGTAACAAAGTGAAAATGGAAATAAGAAGTTCTCCTTTTTTTGTACCGGTTTGTTTTGTAAAGAAACCATTTATTGATTCTCCTTGTGAATGTCATAAATAGAAAAAAAAAAAGGGAGAGAGTGTACAAGAAATGGGGGGTACCCAATACATGTTTATTTTTTTTGAACATCTTATCTTTAATGTGATTTTCACAGAAAGGATCCTTTTAGCAGAAAAAAAAAAAGAAATATATTTTCTTTTTGTTTTTTTTTAAATAACTACTTATATTTAGTGATTGATATTTCAAGGAAAAAAAAGAAGAGAAAAAGAAAAAGAAAAAAAAAACAAAAAAGCAAAGATTAATAAAAAGTGAAACAATTTTATAGAAAAAAAAGGAAGCATAGTCGAATTTATATATATAAAAGAAAAAAAAAATTAAATAAAAATTTAGAAATAAAGAAACCATTAATTTATAAATACTTACCAATTATCTTAATAATGATTCAAAAAAAAAAAGAAAGAAGGAAAAATTACATAGTTACATAAAATAAGAATGTGTAAATAGAAGTGAACCAATAGCTTAAGAAAGCCGTAAGTTTCTTACTATATTTGTCTATCTTAGTATATTTGTATGTAGAATTAAGTGGATCAGAATTATACTTGTAATTAATTAAACATATGTGGTGTAAGAATAAAAAAAAAGTTTAACATAAGTTAGAAACTTATTTAATAATATACAATTGAACGAATAAACTTTAAATTGAAACTCGAAAAAAAATATTAAAGCATTCAAATTAAAAAAAAGGAAAAAAAATAAAGAATTATTTTGTGTAAAATTTGTTGAGTATTTTATTAACTGTGTAAGAGATCAGAGATTGAAATAATTATAATAGATGAAATAAAACAAACAGAAAATGAAATTAAAAAAAAAATGTATTACAATTGAATAAAAAAAAAAAACAAAACTTAAAGCACTATTTGAACATTAAAGAATTTATATAGAAACGGAAATATGACAAAATTTAATTATAAAAATAATAATAATACACGCCAATCAAATAATTTTGAAGATTGTAACTTGTACCCATAATTATTTTTTCTTAAAATACATATATATACATATATATATATACAGTCATGGCCAAAAAAATGTTGACACATGATTTTTAGATTTTTTTCAAACTACAAGTGTGAATATTTTTAAACCAATAATAGTTGCTATCAAAGCTTATTCAAAATATGCAATAAGGATATGTCTTCTTGCAAAAATAATCATTCTTCATTTGTTTTACTCTTCTATTATTAAACGATTCAAAGATGCACAGATAAAGGTAATAATAAGGCGTTACCTGGATGATATACAGGTAGTGTCCTATCTGATAATTTCACATAAAATGTGTTTATAAATGTAGGTAATTAAAGATATAGTAAAAGAAACCCTAATTATGTTCTTAAAATATTGTTTTTATTTGTAATAAATAATTTGTTTATTGTCATATTTACATTAATGATACCACCTCTTGCTCGAATAACCAATTTTACCCTTTCTGGCATTGATTGGTAGTATTCTTCAATCATATTTTATTTTATCTGGTTTTCCCAGATTTCTATATCAAGAATTCCAGAATTTAGATGTTTTCTGCAATATTAAGAGTATTTAAATCATTTTAAAACGTACTTTTGAAGTGTTTTGACGTGATAAAGAGTGTATTTTGTATTTCAAATTTAAGTTAAAATTTAGTTAAAAGTATGGTTGGGAAGAAGAAGTTGGATATGTCTTTTAAAGGTAAAATATTGGCATACGCAGATTTAAATTTATCAAACCGTGAAATAGCTCGTAAAATTGGATATAGTGCCACTGCAATAGGAAATTTCTTGAAGAGATATCGTGCCACAAATTCGTTAGAAAGAAAGAAAGGTTCCGGTCGAAAAAGAGTGACTGACGATCGTGAAGATCGTTTGTTAAAAAGAGAAGTCTTAGAAAGTAGATTTGAAAGCTCAAATGATTTGAAAAGAATTTTAAAAAATGCTATCGGGAAAGAAATTAGCGCTCGTACTATTCGCCGTCGTCTACAGGAAATGGGATTCAGCGCTAGACGGCCTGCTAGAAAACCCGTATCAACAACAAAAATGAAACAGCAACGACTTCAGTGGGCAAAAAATAAAAAAAATTGGACTGTAGAAGATTGGAAAAGAGTTGTCTTCACCGACGAATCCAAATTTAGTCTCACAGGACCAGATGGAAGAACCACTGTTAGAAGGCAAAAAGGAGAAAGGTATAAGCGCCTTTTACCAGCGCTAAAGAAAGAAAAGTCGTTAATGGTGTGAGAAGCAATTACAGCACTGGGCACAGGCCATTATATTTTCGTAGAAGGTTCGGTGAACGCCGAAAAATATAAAGAAATTATTAAAAACGGAGTTCTTCCAACAATTGAGGAATTAACTGAATTTACCTCAAATCCTATATTTCAAGATGATTCGGCCCAGTGCCATCGAGCGCGTTCTGTAAGTATTTACCTATAATTAAAATGTTTTTTATAGTCCTGCTAAATTTCTCAATAATTCTAAATCGACTGATCAATTTTTTTTTCAAACAGGTGTTAAATTTAAAAGTTGACATGGGAATAACGAGTTTAGAATGGCCTGCCAATAGTCCAGATTTGAACATTATTGAAAATGTTTGGGCACTTATTGGTAGGAAAATAGGAGAAAAAAAGCCGACATCTCTTGAAAACTTAAAAAGAGCATTTGCTGACGTCTGGGAAAACCAGATAACACAAACTATGATTGAAGAATACTACCAATCAACAAATAAAAACAATATTTTAAGAACATAATTAGGGTTTCTTTTACTATATCTTCAATTACCTACATTTATAAACACATTTTATGTGAAATTATCAGATAGGACACTACCTGTATATCATCCAGGTAACGCCTTATTATTACCTTTATCTGTGCATCTTTGAATCGTTTAATAATAGAAGAGTAAAACAAATGAAGAATGATTATTTTTGCAAGAAGACATATCCTTATTGCATATTTTGAATAAGCTTTGATAGCAACTATTATTGGTTTAAAAATATTCACACTTGTAGTTTGAAAAAAATCTAAAAATCATGTGTCAACATTTTTTTGGCCATGACTGTATATAGTTCTATACATATATAGATATATAGAATTTAAACATTTAAACTTTTATAAAAAGATTCTTTTCTTTATAATCCAAAATTATTCGAAATAGTACATTGAACCCATATGTATATCTATATATATATATATATTATTTTTTGTTATATTATTACAAATGTTGGTTTACAAGATAAAACAAAAGAAAAAATTTAAAATCAAAATACACATATACATAGATAAGAAATAAATGATATGACTAATTTTGCATTATTCTTTTTTTTGCATGAAGAAATGTCAAGGTTATTATATAATGAAACTTAATAAATTATTAATTTGAAAAGAAGAAAAAAAGAAAAAGAAAAGAAAATTAAAATAATAGGAATAAAAATAAAATATTTTTTGTTTTTGCTTCCATTTCAAGTTTCTGTTTTTACGAACAATTTTGTTTTCCTCCCTTGTTAAATTCTTTTCACCTAAAACATTCATTATCATAATATCATAATATAATATATGTTATTTCCTGATCATTCAAATTGCATTAAAAAAAAAAAAAAAAAAAAACCCTGTAACACGAGTTTTCTTTTTTTTTTGTGTGTGGGTTTCCTATTTGTGAAAACGGTATGTGCGATCCTCGCTTATGCTAACTTCATACTACATGTTTGATCATATGCTTTAGTCATATAACTTGCATATGTTTTGTTATATGACTCAAAAAATCATGGCGTTTGATATTTGATTGTTTACACCTATTTGACATTTCTGTGTGATTCGAGTTTGTGTTGTCATAAAAATGGAAGGTGAAGAACAACTTTTTGTACTTTTGAATGTTTTAATAATGGTGTTAATTTATAAAAAAAAGAAAATAAATGAGAAAAAAAATAAAAAAAGCAAAAAAAGATCAATATGGTCAAGGCAATGGCTATTAAGAAGAGGTTCTGGTAAAGATATCACAGACCTTGTATTCAAAGAACTTCAATTTGAGGATTTACCATCATTCAAAAATTATACGAGAATGAAAAAGGAAACTTTCCACAAACTATTAGGAAAAATTGAACCTCTAATTAAAAAACAAGACACAGTCTTACGTGAATCGATACCAGCATCAACAAGGTTGTATAAATTGTTCAGTTTTGGAATTGAAAAAGTTTTAACCTGCTATGTTATGAATTTTTACAGATTACTTTTGACATTACGGTTTTTAGCTACAGGATGTACATATAGAGAACTCTCGTTCAACTTTAGAATTTCTGTTCCAGCTATTTCGGTAATAGTTCCGGAAACATTGAGAGCAATTAATAGTTCACTACAGAGTGAATATTTAAAAGTAATATATACCATGCACATGAAAAGTTTATACATTAAACAGTTTTTTTGTATTACAGATGCCAATGAGTAAGGAAGAATGGAGAAAGGTTGCTGCAGAATTTCAACATCAATGGAATTTTCCGCATTGTTTGGGAGCTATAGGTGAATAAATCCCAATTGTAAAGCTTTAAATAATTTATTCGTGTCCTTTTAATTTGCAGATGGTAAACACATTGCTTTTAATGCAAAAAATAAAGATGGTTCTTTCTACTACAACTATAAAGGATTTCACAGCATTATTTTGTTAGCATTAGTAGACGCCAATTATTGTTTTTTATATGTGGATGTGGGATGCAATGGTCGTGTTCATGATGCTGGTGTATATTCCAATTCAACATTATGTAAAGGAATTGAAAGAAATTATTTTGACTTCCCTGAAGAAGAAATCCTTCCACAAACAGAGGTTAAATTACCATACGTGATAGTTGCAGATGAAGCATTTAGATTGTCAACAAATTTTATGAAACCCTACAGTCACCGCTCTACAACTGAAAACAAAATATTCAATTATAGACTGAGTAGATCTCGTAGGGTTGTTGAAAATGCGTTCGGCATTATGGCGCACAAATTTCGAATTCTCCAAAAAGAGATAAACCTTAGTGTAGAAAAAGTAGAGCTTATCACTTTGTCAGCTTGTGTTCTACATAACTTCATCCGAAAGGAAGATGGAATAAGATATATTGATGACATCGACAAAGAAAATACTAGTGAAATTAGTTTTACCCCAGCAAGATGGCGTAGTGAAGTATTTGTGACGGGCTTACAAAGACCAACAGGAAATAGATCTGCAGATTCTCCAATGGAAATTCGAAACCGATTCTCAAATTATTTTAATACAATTGGCTTTGTACCATGGCAATGGGAAGCAGTAAAAAAATTCAATTTTTAATTATACATGTAACGTTTTTTATTTATTATTTATTTTAAAAGTACTTAATAAATTTTTACATTAATAATTTTTGCTTTTTTTTTTATATTTATAAATTACATTTATAACTTCCTGTTTTGCATCGTCTCTAATGTCCTTGCTTTCTATTTCCATCAGCTCCGACTTAATATATTGGCCGAAATTTTCAACATCTGTAGGGTATTTATTTTCTTGATTTTTGTTCTGCATGTTGACAGCCATTACTTTTATGGCTTCGGATGCTTCGAAAAGGATTTTGTCTTCATCAGGCAATACCTTCGATGTTGATTGTACACCCGCCTGTACTTCCTCTGTTCTTGGAACTTTTGCTGGCGGAGATAATGTCGACTCGCCTGCAAACTCGTAGTCAGGACTCATATATATACTTGTAGCGTCGTTATCATCTGTACGTGCTAGTTCCTACATAAACAATAAAAAAAACAAGTGAGTTATACAAGTTATTAACAAACTTGAAAAACTTAAATGTATTGAAAATAATTACCTCTACGTTTTCCAATGTGGACTTTCCTTTTCTTGGTTTAATAAAAGTTTTAAGAAAATTCATTTTATCAAACCAGTACGTTGGATCAAAAGGCTCATCAACACCAGCACCACTTCTTTGACTTTGTCGACGTTTTTCCAAGTCATGGTTGTATTGGCTTCTACAAATATTATAGTATGTATTATAAACACTTATAATTAATAAATTCTAAACACTACTTTAATAATAACGTACCTTAAATTTGTTAATTTCACTTTCACATCTTGTTGAGTGATTTCAGGTATTTTTGATGTCATACATTCGGCTAATTTTGTTAATGCATCATACCTGGCATGTTTATTATGATACAATTTGTGTTTTGTATCATATAACACTGGATGCTGTTCCCACAGCTCAATTAGCTGTAGCGTCAAATCTTTGTTCCATTCAACCTATACAAATTATAAAAATTAGCACATTATTTCTATTAAAACTGTTTAAAATATAATATATTGCATTACCTTTTTTTTAGGTTCTTTTTTCGTGTCCATTTTAATTATTTTTAGTTAATTTAATTATTTCTAATTAATTAATTTATTATTTTATTTAATTATTTTTAATTAATTTATTTTTTATTTTATTTAATTTATTTATTATTTTATTTAATTGTTTTAACCTAATTTTTTTCAAATCAAACCGGCAGTTTTTACTTTTCACTCACACGAATAAATACAAAAGCATATGATTTTGACATAAGAATTAGGGCTGGTTCTAATTTCAAAAAAGCATATGATTTTGGCATATGACTGACATATGACAGCTATGTATGAGTTCACACCGTATGAGTTGCCAAGCATAAGAAAAAGCATATGATCAAACATGTAGTATGAAGTTAGCTTTAATCTAAAGGAGAGAGAGATCCCGTGAGAGGTGTGGAGGGGTACGTGGGGGGATGCCTCCAGTCAGCTACAGCGAACGAAATATCCTGTTGGTCCCTTTTTCTACTATTATGTTACGCTTATGAACGCCAACTCGAACTGACGACCAAGAACCTACCCCAGGCTGAAGCAGCCGGAATCCTTAAAGTAGACCGGCTTGGACTCCTCAAGAGGGCAGGAGTTTTTGAGATTTTGACCTTCATCATGAAGGTACGTATAAAACATACTCCTGATGGTAATTTTAACAAATTATTTATTTATAATTTTCATAATCGTAACAAAGATGAAGAAAATTTAAAGAAAAATTGTTTTATTCCATAAGAATGAATCCGGTCATTCGGGTATAATTGCTACGTATGAATATATTAAAAATAATATATATCGCCCTAAGCTTAGAGACAAAATACATGAAATTATCAATAATTGTGATATTTGTAATCGAGCTAAATATGACAGAAAATCTATTAAAAATAAATTTAATGAAACTTTAACTCCCGAAAGAGTTAACCAAATTGTTAATGTTGACACTTACGTAAATTCTAAACACTCTTTTTTAAATTTTATCGATAAACTCACAAAACACGTTGTTAGTTTCTATCTTGAAAATAGACACCACACAACTTTAATTGAAAAAATTAAACTTTTTATTTCTATAAAAGGAACGCCTGAATTGTTTATTTTTGATAGCGAGTTCAGAAATTATATATACATATGTAAAACATTTTCTTACTAGCGAAAATATAAAATACCATTCAACCACACCAAACAGTCATACAGGGAACTCAGATGTAGAGAGATTCCATAATACTATCACAGAAAAAATTATATCTCTTAATTTAGAAAACCTAATCCCATCAGAATTCAAATTATAGAGGCAATTAAAATTTATAATAACACCTTTCATTTTACCATTAAAACTACTACTAGGAAATTCCTATTACAAACCTTATAAAAAACATTAAAGATTCAAAGAAAAAATGGTTAGAAAAACATAATCTAAAGAGAGAAGAATATATTGAAAATCGGGAAGTAGGTTACGTTAAAAACTATAAGTCTGTAAGACATAAAGAACAACCAAAATTTGCTAAATTACCGCTTAAAAATATTCATTTATGTAATATTAAACGACCTTTAAAATTTTCAGCCGAAACATCGAATACTACGGACTCTACTAGTAATATGGATATCGATGACGATGCTAATAGTACCATCCCAAACGACCCTAATACAGTAATGTCTCGCTAATCCGAAGTATCTGTGATCCGAATATCACGCTAATCCGAATCACTGTTTTTTTGTATTATGTATTCTACAGTCCGAATTAGCATAAATTTTTGTATTCTACAATCCGAATTTCTATCTTGCAAAACAAGTTTGAGTTTGCAACTTATTTTTGAAATTATATATACAAAGTATGTACGTATGTATACACACACACATGTATGAATTTCAACTGAATTCTAACTGTTTTTCAACGTCTGTAAATTTTTTTTATCTTCGTTATACAAGCATATTCAATGCATAGCCAGTTACACAAAATTTCTTTGTTCGGCAAGTGCAGACATACATATGTGTTTAACGTGAAAATGAAAAGAAATCACAAAACTTTGTCATTAGATGTCTTTTAGCTGATGCTTGGAATAACACAAAGCAGGACATGATTCAAAACTGTTGGAAGGTCTTATTAACACACTGTCCTTCGGAAGAGTGGGATGTAGAAGATGAAATACCACTCGCCAGGTTATTCACTAATTATGAAAGACGAGAAGAAATTCAACATGTGCAACAGTTAGTTAATACACTACGAAATGTACAGCTTTCACCAGAAAACGTAAGATTCTGGCTAGAAGACAATGGTGTTGAAGATGACATAAATGATTGTACTGACGATGAAGAAGAACATGATAACGATAATTCTGTAGCTAAGGTCCGACATGAAGATGCAGTTTTTGCTGTTGAAACAGTTTTAAAATGGTCAACAAAAAACAATGGAACAGCAGAAGAATTATTATGCCTTTACAAAGTAAAACAGAGAGCTTTTAATAACCTTCAACAGTCCAAAAAAACACAAAAAAAAATTACTGAATTTTTAAAAAATTAATGAATTTACCAAATGAATTTATTGAAGTTTTTGTATAAATAGTGTACAGTGTATTAAAATAAATTATCAAAATCACAAAAAGTATTTCTTTATTAATATTTACAATTCAAACAATAGTCTTCTTCTATAATCCGAATTTTCGTTAATCCGAATTGACCCTTGCAACAATTGATTCGGATTAGTGAGACATTACTGTAGTACAGAAGATTGCGACAGCCAGTCTGGTTTCACAATAATCAAAACTGACGAAGTAGAATTACCCAAAGATTTTAATATTATTTTACATATTATTGATCCAAATGAAGTACTAAATCTTGTACAGGAAATTAATTCCACTCTTTTTAACTTACCAATAATTCGAAACGATAATTACATTTTTAACGAAATCGAAACTATCACAAATAAAATACACACAATCACCCCTAAACGACATAAAAGAGGACTTATTAACGGCATTGGAAGAGTAATGAATTGGTTATACGGAACCATGGACGACAACGACAGAAAACAAATCGAAAATCACCTTTTAAACATTGATTCAAATAATCACGAAATTATTAACAATATGAACCAACAAATCAAAATAAACAACGAATTTCAAAAATCAATCGAACGAATAAAAACCAGTATAGAATACGAAAGAAATGAAACCCTAGCAAGACTTGATTCCGTAACTAACTTACAATACGAGTATTACAAAAGCCTAATAATTATCGAAAATATGATTAAATTAAATATTATCAAAAATAAGGTGGAACATATTCAAGAAAATATAGCTTCTGCTAGACTTAATTTAATAGTATTCTAACGAGCGAAGAAATTCAAAAATATAACATAGACTTTAAAAAATTAAATCATTTACAGTTAGGTGTCGCAAAATACAATGATAAAAAAATTATTTTTGCGATCAAAATACCAATAAATTACATAAAATTAAACAAAAAACTGATACTGCCTACAATAAATTTAAATATGAAGAAAATTAATGATGTACAAAAATATTCTTTGGAAATAAATGGCACTAATTATGAATTTCATAACGAAAAGTCTTCTAAAGAACTGTCTTTAATTCAACATTGTATTTTTTCAAACAATTGTAAGCTCATTTATTATAAGGAGAGCAAAATCTTAGAAATAGAAGATAACAACATCATTTTAGAAAATTCAATCTAAGTGGAAATTTCTTTATTAATTTTCATAATTGTTCACTTCTTATAAATAATAAAACATATCAAAATCGTAAAATAAAAATAATTGAAAAATTTATATTACCACATTTTAATGAAACTTATTATAATAATAGTTTAACTTTTGATGAGATTGTTATCGAAACACAAAATAATTTAAAATATATAAAGGAACTTAAGTATCAAAAAAAATAACCATTTTATAAGCATATCTATAATTGTAACGATAATTGTCATTTTTATTGTTCTAAAATACGTTATTTTCAAACAAAAGAAATTTAAAATAAAAATCCTTAACAGGATTCAGGAGAATCCAAATACAAAGGAGGGAGGAGTTACATATTGTAACAATAAAGATGACAATACGAAGAGTCCCGAATTCTTGGAACTCATAAAATCAATTAACCCATAATAGAACTCATTATATTACAACACTTGTATGATTACAAAAACCACAAAATAAAGGATACATAAATATGTCAATAAATATCCTTTATTTCTCAAAACAATCGTGGGAAATAGAAAATAAAGTAAACGGGTACATAAATATATCCTTTATTACGGTCTCAATGATCGTGAGAAACAACTAAGTAGAAAGGCAAGCAAAAAGGATACATAAATATGTCAACAGATATCCTTTTTACTATCCTAGTGATCACACAAAATATGTAAGAAACCAAATAGCTAAAACCATAAAATAGATACTTAAAGATAAGAAATTCTCTCACGATATTTTAAGAAAATATGTACGAAACCGAGGTTTCATTAAAGATTAAGTTTTAAAATAAGTTGAGTTATAATTTGTACACTAAAGTGAACGGTTTTCTCCGTTGTAAATCTGAAGATTTACTTTTTTCTTAAATAAAATTTTATTATAAAATAAAGTAATTTTTGAGTTTTATTTAAAAACGACCTATAATTATTTTTCGTTTTCAGTAAATAAAATATAAAAATATAATTTACGTTCGTAAACGAAAAGAAACTTTGCTTTAACTGTCTTCGAAGTGGTCAGAACTCCTTAAATTGTAGATCAACACATACTTGTAATCAATTCAATAGACGTCATCATACATTAGTACATCTACTAAATAATAATAACCAAATCAACACTAGAGCTACAGCATCAAACTCATCAAACACTGCATCTGATTCAACTCGTGATTCATCACCGTCAACTTAATCGAATGTTGTTTCACCTACTCAATCTCTCGTAAGTACCCTTTCAACATCTCGTTTGTCGCAAACTCATTCGCTTTTGCCTACTGCTGTTGACCATGTTTTTAATGTTAAGGGTAATAAATCTAATTGTCGCATATTGCTTGATTCAGGATCACAAGTATCCTTTATCACAGAATGTCTCGTAAAACAGCTAGGTTTCAAACGCAGTCATGCCAAGATTCCCGTAACTAGACTTTCGTCCATAGGAGCTGGGATCACTAAAGGAATTGTCTCGAACTTCACTCTCTTCATACATCACAATCTGTAACTATTAATTACATTCTCAACAAAATTACTTCGTTGGTACCAAATTCTAAAATTGAACTTAATCCACTAATTGGTTTTTCACACTACAACTAGCTGATCAATCTAACGTTCCTGCGTCTGTCGACATTTTAATTGGTGCTCATAAAATGTTTGAAATTTTGCAAGAAGGCTACATTCAAGGAAACAAAGGTTTTCCATCCGCTCAACTTACGCTGTTTGGTTAGATAATTGTCGAAGAAACAATTATTGATAATTCAAAGATCGACTCGTTTCAAAGCTCCCTCGTATCCTTAGTGCCAGATATAGATATCGATCGCTCATTACAAAAATTCTGGGAATTATAGAATATTAGCCAACTCACTCTCCAGAAGAACAAATCGCAGAGCAACATTTTTGCAAAACTCATTCTCGTACCAAACAAGGAAGATACATCGTAGAGCTTCCGTTCAAATCTCCATCCATTGAACTTGGGCATAGTTTGTTTTCAGTCCTCAAACGCTTAAAATCAATGGAACGACGTTTTACACACTACCCTGACCTGAAAAAAAAAATACTGCTCCTTTATCGATGAATATATTCAATTGGGTCACATGGAAAAAACACCAAGCAATGAAATTGAATGTGAACACGCCTTCTATTTACCACATCTTGCTATTTTTAAACCTGATAGCAGTACAACAAAATTACGTGTAGTGTTCGATGGCTCGGTTAAGTCGTCAAATGGAACCTCACTGAACGATGCATTGTTGGTTGGACCGTCTATCCAGAAGGATTTATTTTCAGTATGCTTGCGTTTTCTAAGACATAAATACGTTTTCACAGCAGACATCAAGAAGATGTACAGGCAGATATTGGTGATAAAAAAACATTGAATCTCCAACACAACCTGTTGAACACTATCGACTCCTTACTGTAACATATGGTACATCTGCTGCACCCTTTCTCGCCATTCGAACGCTGCAATAATTGGCGATAGATTCTGACAAGAAATTTCCAAATACATCCAAGGTTATTCATAACGATTTTTATGTTGATGATGCTATGACAGGTGTTGATTCAGTAAATGAACTTATGTATCTAAAAGATGACCTTGTTAATGTTCTGAGTTCTGCTGGATTCAGACTTAGAAAATTCTGTAGCAATTGTGGGCCTCTGTTAAGATTTCTTCCTGAAGCTGATTATTAACTATCTGAAGTTGAAATAAATGATGATTCAAAATCTATTAAGGCATCCTACTGCTGATGTATTTTCATTTAAGGTATCACTGTCAACTGCTACTGTTGCCATCAAAAGACGAATCTTATCCGATGCTTCTAAGACATTCGATCCCTTAGATTTTTTGACACCGGCAATAGTCATGATTAAAACTCTATTTCAACAGCTGTGGCTATTGAATTTACAATGGGACGATCCTGTGCCAAACGATATTTCGAAACAATGGTATTTGATTCGTGATGAACTTGTGCACTTAGAACATCTTTGTATTCCTCGAAATCTATGTTTACAAACGACACGGTATCAAGTTCATGGATTTTCGGACGCGTCTCAATCGTCTCAATGTAAAGACTGTTCATTGTTTGCTTATACTTACTGAATTGAATTATTATATACCACCAAATAACTGTTATTTTTCATAATACATAGGAAAAGCCTGCGTAGGAAAACGATAAACAGTCTCATCTCAACCAGTGTTGATACCGGCCACATGTACAAAAGGGACATTTAAGTGAATGAATACAAAAATGTATTAGAAGTGAATTTTATGGTGTATTTAATTATTGAATATTTCTCTAATGTGGTTAATAGATTTTATATAGTTATTACTTTTGGTTTTTATTAATAGAAAAATATAGTGAAGCGCTCTACATTATTACTTTAAAATAAGTATATTTGTAGTTATAGTTACGGCAACAAAGTTTATTTATACATACATACATAGTATATTTTTATACGACTTGTGTAAAAATAAACAGCTGTTATCTTTTTCAAATGACTTGAATTTTTAAAATCGTGTTAACGTTTTACACAAACATAGTTGAAGACTCAAAATGCCAAGAAAAAGAATCACTGAAGCTGAAATAGAGGCTTTCCTCAATTTTAAATCATCAGATAATGCTGATGATCAAAATAACGATAATAACGCTTTTCAGCTTGAGGAATTGATCGATCTTATTGATAGAGACTGTTTTGAACAAAATGCTGAACGTCAAAAGGTAAGGTTGCAATTAAAAAAAAGTAATAAATTAAATTTTAAATACAATATGTTATTCTGTAGGCGGATAACTTACTTACATACTTACGACTTACAAAACCAAAATCATGAATTTAGTTAATAAGTAGCTTCCAGGGTGTGAGTATTGTATGGTTATTTATAAAAAAGTATTTTATTTATTTTTCAATATTTTCGCCGGATTTTTCAAATAAGATAAATTTATATATTAACATTATAATCAACATTATAAATTTAAATTAAGTAAAAGACAATATTTGAAGTCCCATGCATTTTTTTAAATCTTTTAAAATATGATGCAGATATGCAACATTATGCAATAAGACATTTATTTTTTCGACATTTTTTTAGCATGTCGACCATTCCAAGCATGACGGACGGGACATTGAAACAAACTTTTTTTAATCATTTTGCTTTTACGTTCATATAGTTCAAATATATTCTTGTTAAATGTAGAAAACCAATGATCCACCGAACAACCTACTAGACTGAAAAAGAAGATGTTTTCTAAGAACTCTTGTTTTAATTTTATAAGGCGATAAGTGACTATGACGGACGGGACATGAAATGACACTGGTATTTCCAGCCATAAATTCAACATTATTTTTCTTCGAAGTATATTACTTCACACCTCCTGTTTTATGATAAATTTTTAGGTGGTAGTCTTAGCAAACTACGGCAGAAATTTCTTATTTTTCTAACTCGCGAAACCTAAGATATAACAAATTCTGTTTACCAGGTGCGTATGACGGACGAATATGATGGACGGGACAATTGAAAAATACCAAATTGATTTTATAAAATAAGAAGAAAATAATAAAATTAAAAACTAAAATTATTTTTTTTAAATAGTTTATTAGTATTTCTTTTTGATAATACACGTTATAAAGATAAAACAAGGCAATACTATTTGTCATAAAATGCATTTGGTAACTATTGATTTCAACTCAAAAATACTACATCTAAACACATTAAGGGTAGGTGTGATGTGTGTGTTATGTTTATGTACCTAATTTTTTTTAAAAAACAAGTCTTCGTAATAAAAGAATATTATAGTAGTGAAGTAAACTACCTGGAAAACTATTCACCCTATTTATTCTAAATTTATCGAAAAAAAATTTTTAGGTTTGATGTTACAGTCTGCGTGGAGTGGTCGATGTCAAGACGCAATTTATCAGATAATGAGATTCGTAAAATAATCGATGAATGGGATAAAAGTGAAGAAGAATACGAATCAGATGATGATAAAATTGACGATTTTATTTCAGAAGTTTTGAATAAAAATTATTTAGTGGAAGAGTATGAAGATGAAATAATTCCGAACGATATCGTTAAAGAGAATTTTCATAAAGAGAATGATATGAATGCCAATAATAGAAATTTTAAAGAAGAAAATTTGCAACTTAAGGAGAATTTCAATCGAATTTCGTGGAAAAAAATGTACACCAAATTTTGATGAAAATGAAGTGAAATTTCAAGGAGATTCTACACTTCCTATTTCTATTAGTAATTTTTCATCACATCTGGCATTTTTTTTCTGAAGATTTCTTGGAGAAAATTGCAGAAGAATCGATGGAATATGCCATAGAAATCAAGTGCAATAATATAAAAAAAATAACGACTGTTCATATATAAAAATATATAGGATTTTGCATAATGATGTCAGTTGTTCAGATGCCAAATTTCAGGCTTTACTGGAACTTGGTAGTTGGAAATGACATTATTAAACAAACTATGATGGTAAATATGTTCGAAAAACTTATTTCAATAGCAATAATTCAATGCTTCGTAAAGATGATCCAAAACATGATCGACTTCATAGAATTCGACCAGTAGTAGATCACTTGAACTTCAAATTTTGTTCAATACCAATGGAGGAATGTTTGTCGGTAGATGAACAAATATGTGCAACAAAGGCAAAAAGCTATTTGAAACAATATATGCCAAGTAAGCCGCACAAATGGGAATATAAATTATTTGTTCTATGTGAAGTATCTGGCTTCTCCTATAATTTTGAAATTTAAAGTGGACCACCAAGCGAACAAAATTTAGGAGCTTCTGCAAATATTGTAATAAGATTGTCCAGAAATGTTAGAAAGGATGTGGGACATAAAATATATTTTGATTATTATTATACAACACTTCCTCTGCTTGTTGAATTAGCGAAAAATAAAATATTTTCAATCGGTACTATTCGACGGAAAATCGAATTTCAGACAAAATAAATAATCTAAGTCTCAGTTCGAATTGACCACATTCAAAGAAATCATACACATTTCACGAAGTCATAGAGTTAGGACAACCCCCTACCACCCACAATCTAATGGTTCGATCGAAAGGTTTCACCGCCAGTTGAAAGCGGCAATTCGAACCACGAATGAACCAAAAAGGTGGTACTATCACTTACCTTGGATTTTGCTCGGTTTCAGATCAACTCCTTTGGATGATTTTGAAATTGCACCCTTCCATTTTGTTTGTATACGGACAATCCCTTCGCCTGCTAGGAGAATTAGTCGTTCCAGATACTTCACCAAACATAAAAGTTACTGCTCCTCTTGCTCAAGAGATGCAAAACTGTCTCTTGCAAATACAGCCAAAAGCTAATAGAAAACGTAAGCAACAAATCATATTCGTACGTCAAGCTTTACAAACATGCTCACATGTTTTTGTAAAAAAAAGCCGTGCTTAAGAGTAGCCTAAACCCGCCATACACGGGCCGTTATAAAGTGATTTCAAAAAGTGATAAAGTTTTTAAAATATTGCAAAATTGAAAAAAAAAACGTATCTATATCAACTGACAGACTCAAGCCAGCCTATGTTCCAAATTCAGAAATTTTCAAAAATAATCGAAAAATAAGAATGAATTTAAAACAAAAAGTAACTTTTGCACTGTAATACATATTATAGGAGTAGGTAATATTTTGTGATAATAATAATTTACATAAGCATTGAATTAAAAAGTAATAACAAATTGAAATTGAAATTTTGAAATAAAATTGTTCCAAATACATTGTTATAAAACTATGTCTATATGTAATTAGTTAACTATAAGATTTTTTTTCAATAAGGGGAAGTGACAAAACCTACTATAATAAAAGCCTGGTAGTAGGTTTTTGTATGTATTGGATAGAAGATATACTAGTCAGCTGTCAAATGTCAATCTTATATTGATGTTGTAGGTACGTAGCAGAATAAATAGTTGAAAATTTGTGATTTTTATTAAATTTAAATTTTAGAAATACAAAATAAACAATATTTGGGAAGGAAATTTGAAGAAAACTATCAGGCAAGTAGCATTTTGTTTTTTTCAATATATTTTTTATTAGGTTATCGAGTTTTGTTTATATAAAATTGTGATAGAACCACGAGTTTTTTTTTTCAAATAATCAATTAAACGCGTTTATAAACATGCCTAGTCCGTGTTGTGTGCCGTCTTGTTCATCTAATTAGTAATTACGGGTCATCAATTAAGAAAAGCAAACCAGTATCAGTTTTTAAATTTCCAAAAGATGATACTTTAAAACAAAAATGGTTAAAAGCAATTCCTCGAAAAAATTGGGCTCCATCGGTTTTTTCGGTTGTTTGTATACTTCATTTCCGTGATTCAGATTTTCGTAGTTCAAATCCAGTTCGCCCAGATTGAAAGATGATGCTATACCATCAGTATTTCCAAACCTACCTTCTTATATTTCAAAATCCGAGGCCACTTCAAGGCAAGATCCTGCTTTGAGAAAAGAGAAATTTTTTTCTCACATGGAAGAAATGGCGAACAATTTTCTTTCAGATGATTGCATTCGCGATTTCCAAAATTTGTCCGTAAATTACGTAAACAAATTGCAAATGGAAGATTGGTTTATTTCAAAAACTGAATCTCAAATCACTTTTTTCAGAGTAAAATCCATTGATATTACAAGTAGTGAGTTTATTGTTCGTGTAACTGTCAACGATTGTATGAAAATACACATTTTTCTTGAAAATTCCCCTCTCAATTCAAACGACTTAAATTGGATTTTATCACCTAATTTAAAACTTACGTTATGGTCTCAGTTAGAGAATTTGTTGTCGCGATATAAATCTGGAGAAAAAGTATCATCAAATAAAATTACATACTTTCATATGGCATCTCTCCTCCTCAATAAAGCGAAAAAATTCGTAGAAAATGATTCTAATGACACTAACGATGTCGATGAATTTGATAATACAGGTAAACTTAATGTAATACCTATGTAATCAAGTTAATCTTTTATTATCTAAGCAACCGCGATATGACACTTGTACTATTATTATGGCTTTCATTATATATTGTCACTCTTCTGCAACGTATGAAGTAGCCAGGAAATTTTTATTTCTTCCTAGTGCACGATATCTTCGAAGCATATCATCTTCTCTTCAAATAGGTCCTAATTTTAAAAATAATAATGACTTTAATCATCTAAAACAGTCCTGTGAAAAATTATCAGATCGCGAGAAAATTGTTGAAATTTTAATTGATGAAATTTATATCACAAAAAAATTAGATTACAAGGCGAAAAATTTAGTAGGTATGTCACAAAATAATCCACTTGAAATAGCGTGTACAATATTGGCATTCATGGTCAAATCAGTGTATGGATCTTACAAAGAAATTGTAAGACTTGTCCCGGTTTTAACATCTACAGGAGATGATATTTACCATTTGACACAAGATGTCATCAATTCAGTTCAAAATTTAGGTTTGAGGTTGGTAATAATTATTACAGACAATAATAGAACTAATCAATCTCTTTTTAAAAAGCTAAGTCCTATTTTCGAAAATTATTTTCCTAATCCTAAATACTCCAAACAGATGATCTCGAAGCTCGGTTTAGATTGTATCGTTATTTAGCAGGTTGTAGCTATAGGGTATCCTTTATTGAAGTAATGGAGTGTGAAAAGAAAATTCGAATTCACAATTTATTTTCACACAATTCGAGGGACTATAAGTCATTAGTTCAAAATAATTCATCTAATGAAAGTCCAACAAATATATCTGACTTTGAAGATATTTTAGATTCAAATTACCTTCGCGAAGCTATCATAGATGAATCTTCAAATGAATATGTTTCAGGGTATGTTGCTAATTCAGTCTCAAAAGAACTAGAGTGTAGTTCTTGCAAAAACCTAATTTTCGAAAGCAAGGGAAGTGCATCTAAGTTTCAATATTTCAATTTTCTACAAAGGGGAGGGCTCGTTGAATCAACAGCTAACGTAAAATATTTATTATTTCACATGATAGCTATATTGCAATTTATTTTAAACAATAATGAATTTAAAAAGATATTTTTTTTAAACACTGAGCATCAAAGTATCTTAACTTTTATGACCTTGGCCAGTTTAGACCGCGAAAATTTCTACATTGAATTTGATAGTAAATGCCAATACGGAACTGTTTCTCGCGATTTATATCTTAAAATTTGTTTAAGATTTTCAAATATTCTTTTGAATAATTTTGTTAAGGGAATAAACAATAATATAAAAATATATAATGAAAGAAAACTCGCGGTTTTTAAATAGTCTGTGATTTTTAAGTTCCTTATTTTTTTTTTCTTTAAATAAGATTTATTTTTTATTTTATTGTTATCGTTTTTTGATTATTGTTATGTTCTGTTTTGTGTTAAGTTTATTTTCATTTTTTATATATGTTTTAGAAATATTTTGTTATATTTTCATTTATTTATTTTGTTATGTTATGAGCTATTTTAATTGTTATTAATTTATTTTAATTTTCTTTTCTAATTTTTTTTTCTAACGCCGAGAAATTTGGACCTTTGCCCTAAAACTCTTCAAGTTCAAAGTAAGTTTCTCCAGTTCACAATAGAATCTTTAAATTATTAAAATTTTATTTCATTTCAGTTTCAGTTTCGTATTAGGATGCAGTTTTCAACCCGTTTTCCCGTATCTGGATAGAATTTAAGAGAATTAAATTTGTTTTTTAATTTAAATTTTTTAATTATTTTTTTGTTTATTAAAATTTTAAATTATTTACTAATTTTTAATAAAACATATTTATGTTAAAATTTTGGTGTTAGCTGGTTTTATTTTTTGAGGTTATACATTGTGTGGGAAAATTGTAACAATATTATTACAATGTGTATAAAATTGATACATAAACTACATGTTTTTGTACCTCATTTGCTACATGCAATTTCAAATAATGTAACTGATATAAAGTTTTGACAATCAAAATGACAACTAAACCAACAGCTTAGTATATCTTCTATTTTTTTACATGTGTTAGTGACAGCAGTCATAGCCAGGCTTTTATTATAGTAGGTTTTGGAAGTGATGTAGCGGCAGCAGTGTGACCATTTTAACCGTTTTCCGGCTAAATTTAGCAGGATTTCATCCCGTTTAGCAGGAAAATTTTAGAAAATCCTGCCAAAATTTTTTTAGCTGGATTGCTACTTTTTGACAGGATTTTTAGCAGTTTTTTATTTTAAGTCAACATCTTTTTCAAAAACTTTTTACATTGATTCAATAAAATTATTTTTAAAAAATATGTCGTTGTGAAATGTGGAAACACTTTTAAAAGATTATAAGCCTTCCTTTCTATCGATGAGTTATAAAAGATTAAGTAATCTAAATTGTTTCAAAAGAAGAAAAAAAGATTTTTCTTGTCATCATCAACTGTCAATTGATCTCGTTTTTCAGTTTAGTTTTTTACAATGCATATGTGTTCTAAATATCAAAATGAAAAGGTAGTGAAATTATGTTATATTATTATTATTATAAGTGTTTTTTAGTTCCATATATATGCCTATATATTTGTATATATTTTGATTTTTAGATATTTCAAACCTATTGAAAACACAAACACAAAAGAAAAAGAACCTACACTTTTAGTTCAGCAGGTGTCAAATGAATTTTTTAGCTCGGAGATATCAATAGAACCTGATTTGCATGATGTTGATATAGCTGATAGCAATTTATTAAAAGCAAAAAAAAAGAAATATAATCAAAAAGTGAGATGTGCATGGCAACAGGATCCTCTTTTTAAAGATTGGATACTAATTAAAACTAATGAAAGAATTGAATGCAAATACTGTCATTGCATACTTATTCCGAAATATTCAAATTTAAAAGAGCACCAACAAACATTGAAGCACCAAAAAGCCAGTGAGCCATTCTCAGCTAACAGGCAAACATATTTAAAACTAAAAAGCGATACAACAAAAGCTCAGATTCATAAATCTGAAGCTAGATTATCACTTTTTATTGCTCGGCACTGTTTTATTAGATCAGTTGACCATCTTATAAGAGTCAACAAATGTAATTACTCTGATAGCGAAATTTGTATGAATACAAAATTGGCAAGGACAAAATGCACAAAAATAATTACACGAGTGTGGTACCCATATTTAAAAAAGCAACTAATTGAAGACATAGGAGATGGATTATATAGTTTACTCATTGACGAGTCAACAGATTTAAGTATATGCAAATTTTTAGGAGTAGTCATAAAATATTTTGGTATAAAATCCGGTACATTGAATACTTATTTTCTGAAACTCCAACCACTTGATGCTTGTGATGCTGCAAGTATTGTTAAATCAATACAAATTGTACTTGACGAGTTTAATTTAAATATGAAGAATCTTCACGGTGTTGCTTCTGATAATGCCAGTGTAATGATTGGTAGCCAAAACGGTGTTTTCCAAAAATTAAGACTTTTAAATCCTAATATAATTCTGATACCTTGCATTTGCCACTCCATTCAGCTTGCTGTCTCTGCTGCAGCACATGAGACTTTACCAAGTGAAATAGATTTCATAATTAATGAAACATATAATTGGTTTGCAAGATCCCCAGCTCGTCAATCAAATTACAAGAAAATTTACCAATTGATAAACGATGGTGAAAAACCTTTAAAAATTACCCAGATGTCCAATACGCGTTGGCTCTCTATTGAAGTAGCGGTTTCCAGAATTCTGAAGCAATATTTAGAGTTAAAAACTTTATTTGAAATTGCTGCACAACAAGAAAAATGCTATAACGCAAAAATACTTTCTGAGCTATATAAAAATAGAATCAACTATGCTTATCTTTATTTTATCCATCCTATTTTAGAAGAAACACAAAAAGTTAATAAGGTTTTTGAAAGTAAAAACGCTGAATTTACAAAAATATTTAATGATTTACTATATTTGATTACGTCAATTGGTAAAAAAATCATTTTATGCCCTTCAGGAACTTCTATAATTGATGTTGATATAGATAAAGATGAATTTTTGGCACCAACACCGTCACTGGGCTTCGAATGCGAACAAGAAATTATAAACTTAAAAGCAGCTCAGTGCATTACACTGGAGGAAGAAAAAGAATTTCGAGAAAAATGTCGAAGATTTTTGATTAAATTATACAAAGAATTGTTGAAGAGAACTCCAAAAAATTTGAAAGATATATCTAGTATTGCAGTTGACAAATGTCTTGCAGTATACAAGCCTTCACTGATACCAATATTGAATGAGTTTAATAAGAATGGGAAAAAAGTAGAAAAAATTCAGCAACAGTGGGATAATTTACTTTTATTTGATTGGAAAAGTAAAAATACAAATAATACCGTATCTTTTTGGTCAGAGGTGTACTCTTATAGAGATTCTTCAGGTGAAAATCCTTATAAAGATTTATGTGAATTTGCTTTATCACTTCTAATATTACCTATCTCTAACGCTGAAGTAGAGCGTGTTTTCAGCCAGATGAATCTTGTTAAAAATAAACAAAGAAACAGAACAGAACTAGAGTTGATAAATGCAATACTCATGATTAGAAATAGATTACAGGAAAAATGTTGTGATAAATTTGATATTCCAGATGAAATAGTAAAGCAGATAGGAAATGCCGAAAAATATAAAATAAATGATGATAACGTGGATATACACGATGATGAGATTAACATAGATGATGTGTTTGCTATTGACAGTAATTGAACCATTAAGTTTTCGTTTTTGTTAAACTTTTTTTGTTAATTTGAATGAATTTTTTATGTTTGATTTTTATTTTATATGTAATTTATTTTATTTTTTGTTTGTTTTTTTTTACTTCTTTTAAATTTTTAATTTATGTAAGACAATTTATAATATAAAAATAAATTGTATAGCATTTCTTAATTGAAACCGTTGTTGTTTTTATTTAGCTGTAAAATTTAGCAGGAATTCATTTCGGAATATTTTTAGCAGGATTTTTTAGCTGGTTTTGAGTTAAAATTTTTCGGCTAAACCTGCCAAATTGACAGGATTAAGAAATTCGACCTGGTCACACTGAGCGGCAGCATTTAATATTTATTTTGCCTACCTACCTTGTAATAAATAATTTATTATTACCGTTTGTAATCTCATAATTCTCACCAACACACAAACTACTAATTAAAAAGCTTGTTGTTGATAAGAATTATACATCATAATAATTTCATCATCTTTATCATTAACTATAGTAATAATAAAGAAATGAAGAGAGAAAATCAAAAAAGTGATTTTCGGTACCTGCATTATATCATTACATTAATTCTTTCTGTTTCGTTGCAACCTCCACCCAGTTAAGTTGTAATTTAATTTTAGTGATTTCAATTAGATAAAAAAAAATTTTTATTAAAAAGTTGAGGGATTATTTTAAATTACCCCACGGCACAGAAATTGATCGGTTAATGTGTTTAAAAAAAAAAACATTTAAATAAAAATGGAAATTTCACGTAAAGGTTTTCGTTAGATGATCAACAATCAATCAACTTTTAGCAATGAAGCACCATCGGAAAAGACTGTTTTCAACTGGTTTACAGAATTTTGTCGTGGTCGTGCTTCTGTCAGCGATGAATCTCGCGACGGTCGATCAAAATCCGTTGTAGTTCCCAAAAACATCGATGCTGTACGCAACATGATTCAAGAGGATAGGCATGTGACCTACTGATTGAGGCATACTTAGGCATTTCAAAGACTGCAGTACATTCGATTTTACACGATCATTTAGCCGTGAAAAAGATCTGTTCTCGATGCATTCCGCATAATTTAACTGATGCTCTGAAACAGGCTCGTATTAACTGGTGTAAGGAAATGCTCAAAAATTTTGATCGAGAAAATGCAAAATCTTTATACAACATCGCAACAGAAGACGAAACGTGGATTTATGCGTACTAGTCAAAAACTAAGCAACAATCAACCGTATGGGTATTCCAAGATGAACCAAAACCAACAAAAGTAATTCGTTCACGAAGCAGTTCCAAGAAAATGATCGTTTGTTTCTTCGGTTACTCTTGACATGTCGCAACCATTGCTTTAGAGGATCGAAGAACAGTGAATGAGGAATGGTACACCACAATTTTTTTGCCAAAAGTCATCGATGAAAGCAGGAAAAACAACCGAAGGTGTCGCATCATTCTCCATCATGACAATGCCAGCTCTCTTACAGCACGCAAAACAAATAATTATTTGAAGGAGAAAAACATTGAATTAATGTCTCATTGCCCGTATTCACCTGATTTGTCGCCTACACGGTTAGAAATTTTGGTGTAAAATAAGAAATTTATCTATCGTATTTTTGGTAAACGTAAATATGGCAAGTATTAAAATGAGTGATGATCAGTTCACGCAGCTGCTTCAAAAAACTGCATCAACAGGTGGTACTATCGCCAGCTCTGCTCGTGTTCAGCAACTGCATGGTTTATCAATAAAATCAGCATATACTTATAAAACCATAGAAAATATTTCTGATGCAGATGCTATTGAAGGCCTTCCTTTTCTACTGGATAACACTGCTGCGACTTGGTGGCAAGGTATAAAAGATGAAATGAGCCGAACTAATTAACCTATACTGAAATAAAAAACAGAATAATACTACATCAACCAATGACTTTGTATGTAAAAAGCGTGCACTTCTCTACCAACTGCCAAATTCGAGACACGATGAAGATATTATAGAAATATCTGTCCAAAGTGAAAAAGCAATAAGGAATCACAAAATCAAGGTAAATTTCATTCAGTGAGTCCTGTTGTTAAATTAGGTCGAAAACCACAAACGGTATGTGTCAAAATTGCAAGAATTCAAGAAGAAGCATATGTATATAGATACTGGTTCAACAGCGAAGAAAAGGAGTAACTTTCGAATCAATGGTCGCAGATGTCACATTAACCGACAGTTTTCGTAAACAAGAAAATGCACTGTCAGCAAAAACAAACAACACATTGGGTGGACGTACGAGTATTTTACCTCTTCAAATTCGTGCACTGCCATCAGCTGAAGACAATCATACGCTGTTAGATATCGTTTTCCTAGAAGAAGCTACAATTATTTTAGAATTAGATTTAGACCTTCGGACTTTCGTCGTCTCAAATAAATTCAATCTTTGTTGCTCAAAATTCCGAGACTCCTACAGAAGAATTTAAGAAAGAAAACCGGAACCAAAAATCGTTTCCTTTTGATAGATATGCGCATCATTTCTAAACAATAAGCAAGAACAAAAATACAGAGTGTTCACAAGCAGTCGCAAAAATCTTTGCCCAGGTACAAAAAATGTAACTATTACCGTTAAAAAAAGGGGAACCTAGGAGCAGCTAATTTTTTAAAATTTGTTTAGTATACATACATAACTAGCTTCAAATTGTGTAAATATGAAGGCGTTATATGGCATGATCCTTTTTCATAACTCAAAAAGAAAATGGCTATGTTCAATTTTTTAAGAAATATTTGATTATTACAATTTTTTCTTTGATTAATTATCTACCTATCCCTCTTACAATTAAAATAACTTATATGAAAGTTTTTTCTACTCACTTGATCATTTGAACACATGATCATCACTTTCTTATAGACACTATTATTGTTAGAAAATAAAACTGAAAAATACTGTATTTTTTACTTCACACATACATATGTTAATTAGCACTTATCACGTTACGTTTCAAACAATGAATAATTATTTGCCCGATTTTTATATCCTGCTACAGTTTTGGGTTCTTCGGAGTGTTACTATTAAAACAAAAACTCCTTTTATCTTTTTCTTTGACATCAAAAATTTGACTTGGCCAGCATTTTGTTTAAAATTGGACCACTGTGCATCAGAACGATCTCGAAAACTAGACGGGGAAAATGTAACGCCACTGATTAATATCGCTGGTTAATGGTTATTGTTTTACAGATGAGCTTTAAAATTGATTAATTTCTAAAATACATATATAATTCACAGCTAAAGCTAAGTTGAAAATTATAAATAGTACCATAATCGTTTTTCTATTCTAATTTTTCATCTTAAAAGTTAAAAATTAAAAAGTACAAAATTGTGAAAAAAAAATAACAGAAAAATAATAAATAAAGGAACAAAATATAAATATACAATAATAGTGTTTTATCACGATACATCTATAACTACATAGGTATGATCGAACTGTCAGCTAAGTCCGCCATGTTTTTAATTCTAGTGAATTTATAGTTTTACAAATTAAAACAATGGTGAATTGTGCGGTAAAAGGATATAAATCCAATAATAAAAATAAATTAGAAAAAGAAAATGTAAGTTTTTTTACATTGCCTAAAAACAATGATCTTGCACAACAGTGGTAAAGTGCATGTAATATGCAAAACATTAATGCTAAAAGTGCAAGAATCTGTTCTCTTAACTTTAAAAATGAAGATTAGTCCTTGAGGAATTAATTTCTACCATCTACAAATCCCCCTTTGAAAGACAATGCAGTTCCTTCAATGAATTTGCCTATGAAAGAAACGGATAGGTCAAATCGTTTAAACATAAAACGGAAAAAATTAAATTCAAAAAATGTTTGGAAGGTTATAACAGTTACGTAATCGATATTTTAAGTTTTGTTTTTTAGTTTATTATCATATAAAAAGTATTAGCAGGAATCAAAACGAAGCAAATGTTATGTTTCTTGAAGAAATTAAGTCCGTTGAACCTGTCGCATCAACGATAGATAGAAGTGTAAAAACAGAGTAAGATGAGATAAATACATATGTATGTGCAAAAATAAACTAATTCAGCTTTTTAATATATTATTAATATTTTCAGAATAAATGTGAATTGTGCGAAAGAATTGCACATAATAAATTTAGAAAAGCAGAACAATTTACTAGAAAAAAAGTTGATTTAAATGAAAAAAGGATTATAAAAAGAAAAAATATATTTACTGAGAGTCAAATTAACAAATTAAAGAATCCAAAATAAAAAGCAAAATTGGAATGACAACGACATCTCAGCAGCGGTATCACCACATTCATTAGTCAACATACGAGTTTTTACTTGCAATACCTGTGATACTAACGTGATTGGTTTAAATGCACTAAGGTATGTCTTTTGATCGTTTTTGGTAATTTCTGTTCTTAATTTTATAATAAATATTTAGAAAAATTAATAGATCAGCGAAAATGATAGCAATGGTTTTGGCAGCTCAAGCAAGGGACCAGAATGGTAATATTAGAGAAGAGTATGAATTAGATGTTAATGGCACAACTGCTGTAAAAGCAATTCCCCAAGAAGCTGTTATTATGTATGTTGAAAAAGAAATTGAAAAAGAAATTGAAAATGAATCTTCAGAAAAAGAAAATAGTTCTGCTATTGTAAATCAAAATGACATTGATGCAGCGGATAAACGATCTGAAACTTTCGAGATTCAGTTTCAAAATTCATTTGATATACCACATCAAAAGCGAAATAAAAAAAAAATTAATTAATGGAGAACCAAAAGTGAAGCAAATAAAAGGATACTTGGAAAGACTTATAAGGGGAAAAAGAAAGTCGAGACGGCTGGAGAAATACAATGGAAGTATGACATTGCAAAGCCAGCCAGGGCAATGAAGGAAAATTGTAATTGTGTCTTAAGTACTAAAGCAAATGCATCTTTAAGATGCAGAGTTTTCACTGAGGAAGAAAGACTTCAAAATTTTGAAGAATTTTGGAAACTACACACTTGGAGAGAAAAAAAAGTATATATTCAATCTGTAGTCGAAACAGTTGCTACAAAGGACCATAAGAATCAAATTAATGAAAATTCAAGACGGCAACGCACTTTAAAATTTTACTTAAAGAAACAAGGTGAAAAACTGCGAGTTTGTAAGAAAATGTTCTTAAATACTCTCTGTTGGGGAATGGAGCGTGCTAAACTGGTGCGAAAATAATAGTTCCGATAAAAACGAATCTGGTATGTCAAAAAAGCAACTAATTCGAAGGAGACTCCTGAACTTTCAAATCTTAGGGATTTCCTTCACAATCTTCCAAAACTAGATTCTCATTACTGCAGATCTTCCAGCTCTAAGCTGTATTTAGAACCTTTTTGGCAGTCTAAATCCAGATTATACCAAGAATATGTAAAGTACAGCAATGAGAAAAATATTAAACCGTTGACCTCACCTGTTCTTTCCAAAGTATCGGCCAAAAAAATATCAGTGCGATATTTGCTGCAGTTATAAAGTTGGAAATATTCCCGAAAACGAATACGTTGGCCATCAAATAAAAAAAGAAGATGCCAGAAAGGAAAAGCAATTGGATAAAGAAAATGGGAAACTAGTATTCACTATGGATTTACAATCGGTGCTGTTATGTCCTTCACTGAAAGCATCTGCGTTATGCTATAAAACGAAATTAATAGTACATAATTTCACTTTTTATGATCTTAAAACGGGAAACGGCTATTGCTACCTTTGGCATGAAGGAGAAGGAGGATTAGGTGGAAACGAGTTTGCTACGATAATATGTGATTTCGTCTCTCATCATGTAAACTCATATCCAGGAGACGAAATAATTATTTACAGTGATGGTTGTACATACCAAAATAGAAATGCAGTTTTATCTAACGCATTATTAAATATGTCAGCAATAAAAAACGTAACGATTATTCAAAAGATTCTAGAAAAGGGACATACGCAGATGGAATGCGATAGTATGCATTCTACAATTGAAAAAACTTTAAGAAATAAAGAAATTTATTCTCCAGCTGGATATATTTCGGCATTAAAAGCTGCACGAATTAAAAATCCTTATCAAGTCAAATATCTTACTCACAATTTCTTCAAAGATTTCAACAATATAAAATATTATAATTCAATTCGACCTAGAAATAAAGCTGGAGATCCTAAGGTGAATGATATAAGGTGCTTAAAATATATGTCAAATCTTGAGATACAATTCAAACTAAATTATTCCGACGAATGGAAAGAACTACCACAGCGAAAAACCAAAACTAAGTCATCAATTTCTTTTGATGCTATTCCACAATTGTACACTAAAAGCTTAAAAATAAAAAAAGAAAAATATATCCATCTACAACAATTAAAGGGTGTAATACCACATGACTTTCATTTATTTTATGATAATTTGCAATGCGACTGAATTTACGATATTTTTTTATTTTTATTTTGTTAAATTTAGTTTTGTTATTTTTTTATATTATTTCATTTTCTTTTGATATTGAATTCTATTCTGTATTTTTTATTTATATTGAAATTTTTTTTGAGTTTGTTGTTTAAAATAAATATTTTTCAATAAAAACGACTTTTATTTTAAATTTTAAAAAATAATAACTCGTATCTCAAAGAAATCTTTGTAAAAATTTTTTAACAAAACTCGTATGTCTCATAGTTTTTGCGTAAATACAAGAAATTATAATTTTCCAACTATATTTAACTAATGATAGGTATGATATAAAAACTTATTGATAAATTTTAGAAATTTCCACAACATGACTAAAATAAACAGTTTTTTCTGTCTACTGTAAAATTTATAAAAATTCACTTACGAGGTTTGCGAGTTAGGCCGACGATATCGTTTTTTATATAGGAAGAAATATCCTCTACCTTGTGTAGATGGGTTTCAAACATAAAGCTCCAATCCGGAATTTTAGAAAAATCGATAGATTTGATAGAAAATACATCATTAAGTAAAAAGGAAAAATTATGCATTATTTCATTTGATGAAATGAAAATTAGGAAATGCTATGAATATGATGAAGTAAACGATTGTGTCCTAAAACCGTCAAATTATGTACATGGTAATAATGGTTGGAGGTTTTTTTAAAAACTGAAGACAACTAGTTTTTTATAATTACGACTGTAGAACAGTGATGCCACTATGATACTTTTGTTTGAAAAATTTAGAATACGTTGATACTTTTTTTTCAAAATCCTCCGAATTTGATACTTTTCTTACTATTTAATACTTTTTGATACTTTTCAACATTTTATTCAAGGCAACACTAAATTCTGTTCATTTTCCAACTGCCAGCGCCACAGTCATAAATTGGAACAAGAGAATTTTAGAACTACACATAGAATAGAATACAAATACATACATATATGTAAATGTAATAGACATGACATGATGATTGATAATATTGTGATTATGTACGTTGTTAATTGAATGATTATTAAAATTTAAAATTCAGTTGATTGAAGTTGAAGTGTAAAATAAAAAGTTGAAATATATTTTATTAATTGAAGTTGATGGATAGGTAAGAATCATTTTTTTTATGTAAATTTGTAATCTTATATAATTATAGATTTATACTTTGATACGTTTTGATACTTTTTGATGAAAATTTTTAATACACGAAATTTTCAACTTGTGGCATCACTGATGTAAAATTATATCCAATATTATTACACTGAAAATAATAGTTTGTGGTATCTACAGAAATTGGTCTGCAGATCTAGGTAGGTTAATAATATCAACCATCTAACTGTATATAATACAATCTAATTGTAATTTTCACAAACTTTCCTTAAAATGGTTTGTTCTATTCACCTTTAAAGTTTGTAAGCAATGAATTTATCAAATAAATAATAATTATATACTGTTTGTATTTATAATTTTCAGTTTGTTGGTATATGCCGTTACTTTATATAGTGAAGCATTAGATACCTATTGAGAAATTTTACTATAATTTAACTGATAAGGATTCAGAAGAAATGTAAGTATGAACACATGCCTTATTATATGTATCTTAAAATTGTTATATAGCAGGGGCGGCCAGCTACACTGACTTCGGGAGCCACATTTTAGAAAAAAATATTTGAAAGAACTGTTTATTTATTTTAACAAAAACTGTATATACGATAATTTTTTTCTAAAATTCGTTATGTTGATTATTTACAAGATTTTTCATGAGCAATTCACTTTAAATTCGTTAGAAGCTAACAATGTTATAAAATACGTATATCTTCTAAAAATTTATTAAATATGAATAAAACTAATATTTTGAAGTAAAGTAATATTTAATCACAATTTGAAATACTTGTTGCGACAGCTATATTAAAATTTTTTTTTTATGGACATATTTTCTGTACACCAAAAAAAAAAAATAAAATTAGAAGTTATGCAAAAAAGAAAAACGAAAAATAATAAATTAGCGACAATTGTAATATGAAGGTACAACAACAATATTGACATCAGCAATTGACCATCAACCTACAAAAGATGTTCTTTTTTTGTTGAACGACAGTCCAGCGTACAAGAAGTCACCTTGCCGTACCATCCGACCGGAGAATTCATAGATAAGTAGTTAATTAAGTGCACATTATGTCAATACAAATATAAAACTAGATTAGATACTAACCGATACAATGTATAAATGGTAGAATTTTTTTTTTAAATAAATGAATAAAATATAAATAGGAATAGTTTTGAGAAGATTTATATAATTACTCCGCCATGTATGCCAGGAGGTTCTTTTAAATACAAATAGCACACCCTAAAAAAAAAAAAAAAAAAAAAAGAAGGCTAATCATATCAATAAATTTCTTTTGGTATACATAATATGGCGGCCAGAGCAGCCGAAATGAGTTAGGGATTAGGGTGAGGCGGACATCGGCGCGGGTGGGTGAAGGTCGCGGTTTATTTGGTTGTTGCTTTTCTTGGTTCCGATTTGGTTCGCTATCTTTCACTGCCCATCTTTCAGTCAGCTGTTTATACTCCGACTAGATTTGCTGGAAATAATCAATTTTTTTTAATTTTATTATCATGTCTTGCCGGTCAATTTAGGTAACCCAACGGATCCCTTCCGATAGAGTGTCCCCAAGAACCCACCCAGACTGAAGCAGCTGGATTAGACCGGCTGAGGTGCACCCGGAAGTTACGTCTATCTATGGAATTCACAAATCCATAATAAATTTTTCGTTATGTTACATACTAAAAGGTATTTCATATAATTTTGGGAATTTTTTTCGACGACTTTTTTAAAGGAGGTACAATTTCTTATTTTTACTTTTTCAAGTTTTCGAAATTCCCATGAAAAGGGAAAAGTTTCATGATCTAACAACACTGCTTGGAACCTGTCAAACGAAAAGTTAGCCGTGGACTTGTGGTTTAGTAGTATTTTTTAAAATTCTGTGAGTTAACTTGTGTGAAAAGTAAAAGTAAGAAGTATTTTTTTAAAATTACCATCTTAAGATATTGCTTTCTGGAAAAAGAAAAGAGTGGAAAGAAGAATTTGTTTTCGTGGAGAAAAATAGGAAACCAATTTGTCTTTTATGTCAAGTGATATTGTCACAATTAAAGACCAGTAATCTTAAGCGACATCATCAATCATCAAAGATTTTATCAATAAAAAAGGAAAATCTTTCCCAGAACTTGAAGATGCCAAATGGCTAATAGAAATGGCGTTTTTCACAGATGTAGTGAAACTCTTACAAACATTAAATTTATCGCTGCAAGGACATGGTAAACTTATTTCTGGTTTAGCACAGAGTGTCTTCAGCTTTAATAATAAACTTAAACATTTCGTAAAAGATCTAGTTTCTAAAACCTTCATTCACTTCTCGTGTCTTGCTAAAATGTTGGAAACTTTACCCGGGTATGAATTTGTAGCCACAAATTATACATGCAAGCCGCACAGACTGGCAGAAGATATTATTGATAGATTTAAAGACTTTAAAGCACTGAAGCTATCATTTTTATTTTTAGAAAACCCTTTTCTTGTTGACGTTGACGATGGCTGTCCTGTCTCATCGCCAATTACTGAAAATATTGCGGCTGTAGAACTGGAACTACTGGAACTTCAAGAAGATGAAGGACTGAAACAACTAAAGAAAAACAATGGTCTTTCAACTATTGACTTTTGGAAACAGGTTCCGGAACAGAAATACCCCAAGACCAAAGACTGTTCGCTGAGACTAATTTCAATTTTCGGAACCTCTTATTGTTGTGTCTTTATACTCAGCACTTAAATTTATTAAAAATAAGCATCGATCTATATTAACGGATCAGCATTTATCTGAACTTGTGCGAACTGCCTTAACAAGCCATCGACCAAACTTTCAGCAGCTAGCTACTAAGACTAACAACACTCGTAAAGCATCCACAAGCAAATTTAACTTTTAAAAATTAAATTTATATAATTTCTGATTGCTTTTAAATTTGTTTTTTATAATTAGTGCAATACTTTTATTTTCTTAAATTATGAACTTTATAAAAAAAATGAAATACATTTTTTATTTTTTACTTTTAAACATTGAGTAGTTTTACTATATTTTATTTTATACATTTTTTGCATAAGAGCCGCACCATTCGCCTACGAGGGCCGCATGCGGCTCGTGAACCTCGCTATGGCCATCCCTGTTATATAGTTTTATACATATGTACACATATCCATATTTTTAATGATGTATGACTTCTACATACTTGTATACTTTGTAGGATTATCTCACTAAGTAGAACTAATGAAACATTAATTGTGGAAAAGAACATCAATTATAATGAAATTGCAGAAAATTGTTTGAACAATAACATAAGTTTTATAAGTTTTTTGATTGAATTACCTATTGGATCCAATGATAAAGTACCTATCACTGACCCATCCAATTCAGTTTTAATAAACGAGAATATTCTATTAAACCTTCAAAACATACCAATGAGTAGATTCAAATAGAATTGCAGAAATACGTACATATGTAACTTTAATTTTATTTCACTCTATAAATTTCTTAGTTGAAAGTTAGCTAAAAGCTTTGGAGGAACAATGTGCGAAATAAAACGCCAAATTGGACAAATGTTTAAATTTATTAAAAATCATAGCACAAACATTTTCATGAAGACGAGAATAATACACATTTCCCGCTAAATATCATTGAGGCATTTAATACTTTTGAGAAGGAACTCCAAGATTCAAAGTTCAACCAAACAATGGTATGAACAATATATATTTTTATTTTATATTTTTTAATATATTTGTTATTTTAGAGATTCGTAAATTTTCCCTAACTGGTGGAAAAAGTAGAAAGGAGGTTGGACGAGCTGTTTCCTACAAATTAGTCGATGCCTTATTCACCAGAGAATTTTTAGAAAAATACATGTGGACTGGCATTTTGAAAACCATTTCAAAACTTTATTTTTCATCGAATTGACAACTTTTAATTTCATAAAATTAGTTTCTTCTGCAGACAGTAGACACACCTCGGATTCGTCCAGTAAAAAATATGTGTAGTAAACAAGTAACTTAAAATATTGAAAAAAACAGTAGATATTTGTTTTGAATATTTATTATATTTAAATCTATTTTAAGATATTGAAGATCATAATGGAAATATTGAAAATTGGCAATGCATTTTCAGTAAAAATTATTGATAAGGAAAATTTGCAAAATGATTAGTTGGTAACATTCTATTATAGGAAAAACAAATTGAAAGGTAATATTAATTACTAAATACAAAAAAGAGCTAAAATTATGACTTGCTGCAAAGTTGATTGAAAATCTTGAAATCAAAGCGCGAACTTCTAAAAACCAAAGTCAAAAACATTATTAGAACTTTTGAAGTAAGAACAAAGGAAAAGGATGTGTTACTTGTGATTTTACTACCTTACTTCTTGCCTAACCCTCTTAAAAAAGGAAAAAAGGGTGAGTCAGATTTTCAAAGATTGAAATTCAGGAATCATCTACTGTCCACTATGAAAAAAAAAAACAACAAATATTTATCTATTTAAAAGTTCTAAACTTTGAATATTTATAGAACATCATAGATGCGGATAAAGAAGAGAAAAAGTTCTTGGACAATTGTTCTTGTTGGATCACCTAACCTAACCTTAGCATACATCAACATTGCAGGAAAAAAATGATTTAAACAAATCGATGCAAAATCAATTGAAATAGGGTAAAACAAGGACAAGGTATCAAAAATTTTCCCCCTCTAACTCCGTAACTTTTGAGATTGCACCCCTCCCCTCCCATACGATTTTTTGTTCGTCTCGCCGAAACCCATCTGTAGTTTCCGGGTCGGACACCTAAACTGAATCACCCTGTGTATAAAAAAAAATTTTGTTGATAACGCTAGTTTTTTTATGGAAAATTCTTGTCTGAGTTTTTTTGTTATGTATCGCTGTTGAATTAAATAATAGAGGATTCGTATGATGGTGTGAGGATGTCAGATGACTTCATGGGGGGGAATCTCTGGATCACCGTTGCATATCCTGTTGGTCCAAGTAACTTTGGGGTCTTTCTTTTCTTTTTGTCCATTTGTTTGGTTCTTTTGAAAGATCTAACAGCATAGCCGGTCTATGTTGCGATGGTGTATGATCTTAGAAAAAAAAAGGTGAGTCCAAGAACCCCGCCAAGGCTGAAGCAGCTTTATCCATAGTAGACCGGTAGGGACTACACCGGAGGTCGGGATTTAAAAATATTTTTTTGATTTAAAAGCATCCCTAAACTTAAACTTAAATTAAAATTATCGTAACACTACTTTTGCGAGTACGAAAAAAAATCTAACAGAATGTTCTATTTTGGATTCAAGAAACGCTTTTCTCATTAGTACTCCAACATATTCCGAATTAAAATCCAATATTATGTTTTTAGTGGTTAAAAATTTGATTGTAAAGGTACAAATCAGTCGATTATTTGTGCCACTGGAGATGATATGTTTAATTTAAAAGATTTATGTCCACTCGTAACTATTACGAATACTAAATGATACTATTGAAAATTTTGTTAAATGGTCAATTTTGACATATAAAGTGTAAAAGTGAAGTGAATTAAACCTATTATATTATTGTTTATAAAAATTTAAAAATTAATTAATTTTTTCAAATGAAAATGGAGCCGGCAGGAAGTGCAAATATTATTTGAAAAATAGTACATTTTAATCAATAAGACTAATATAATATACATTTAAATAAAAAACAGTGAAAACATAATAAAATAAAGTGTCTTGTTTGAATATAGTATATAATACATAACTTTATTTTTTATTACAACATTAAATTTACTTAAAATTAAAATGTTAGTGCAATTTAATAAAAAGAGAGGTGCCAATATATCGGCTGCACAAAAGGAACTTTTAATAAATTTTATGGAGGTGCATCCAAAACTAAAAAGCTGCAAATTTGAAGCCTCCTTCACTTATAAAGATGCAGAAAAGTTGTGGATGAAGTTTTCAACGTCAGTCAATTCTGTTCCAGGAGCGAATAAAGATTGGAAAGCTTGGAGAAAGATAATTAATATACAATTTATTTCACAGAACACAAAATAATTTATTTTATTGCAGACATGGCAAGATATGAGGTGCAGTGTAAAATCTAAAACGTCGGAGATAGTTAGGCATAGGAATGCTACAGGAGGAGGAGAGCAGTTGATGGTGACTCTAACTATGTAGTTTGGAAGAGCGAATCCAAAGCCTTATTGGAGCAACTGCCATTGAAGGCCATGTAGAAATACCACAAATTTCAGTTGCGATTTCATTTAATATGAAGATAATGAATCGCCTGAATGCTTTGCTATCACTACTACCAAATGGTAATTGTTTTTCAAATTTCTTTAAATATTAATTTTCACACGTATATACACCCGACGACAAAAAAACCCTCGCACTCATGGTTTTTCCAAATATTCTTAAATTAACCCCTTTTTTTAAACTGGAACTCCAAGTTGACCTGAGATTATGTTTCACACATAAGTAGATATAAAAGGAAAGTATGCATAAATTAAGCTTCATTTTTCTCAAAGTGAACAAAGTATAAATAATATTATAAAGTGTAAAAATAAATTTAAATTGTGTGGTATTCAAAATGAAAAGTTTTAAACAGTTAAAAGTTGAAGAAAAATCGCGGATTGAAACTTTGGCTGCTGAAGGGTATTCCAAACGTGAAACCGCTCGTCGTTTAGGTTGCAGCGATTGGACAATAAGAAATATTTTGAAAAATTATGAAGAAACTGGTAGTTTAGCAAGAAAATCTGGGAGTGGAAGGTCTCGTTCTACCACATCGTTAGAAGACAATCATTTGAAACGCAGTTGTTTAAAAAATAGATTTCTTCCTGCAACATTTCTTCATAAGGAGCTCTCTCAAGTTAAAAAAACAAAAAACAAAAAACCTTGCAGTGTCAGAACAGTTGAAGGTTGAAAGATATGGGTTTATGTTCAATGAAACCAGCAAAAAAGCCGTTACTGAGGAAAAAAAGGCTCAAGTGGTGCAAAAACCATGAGAATTGGACTTCGGATGATTGGAAAACTGTGATTTTTTTTGATGAATCGAAATTCAATTTGTTTGGGGCTGATGGCACTTTGAGAGTGAGGCGTATAAAAGGATAGCGGTACAGTGACAATTGCATTCTTCCTACTGTTAAAGCATTCTGGCTCGATTATGGTCTGGGGAGCAATAACAGCATATGGTACAGGACGTATTATTACAGTTCGAGGAACACTAAAGAAAGAGAGAGTAAGAGAAAAATCGACAAATAATTGACGAAGGTGTTTTGCCAACTATTGAGGAGCTCACAGCAGAGGTACCAGAACCGATATTCCACGATGATTCGGCACCATACCATCGGGCTCGCTCCGTAAGTAGTAATACCATAAATATTAATAGATTGAGAATAATTTAACTCATAATGACAAAATATATATACAAAAAATGAAAAATTTTGTTTGTAATTAAAATTATTACCTAATAAGAAGTAAGAACTTGGAAATCTTCTATGTAGCTCTTGCATTGTAGGCAACACATTGCTGTTGATCCATATATGGTTGTCATGGGTTGATCCTAGATATTTAGCCTTCACATTTATTATCTTCAAGTTTGAATCGCAAATCTAAAATGATATGTAAATATTTTATCATTTATATGAAATTGTTGGGAAAACTAAAAAACCTACAAGCTGTACGTTTATTGAGTGATATTCTTTTCTATTGACATATACGGGTATATGCTCAGGGTATAAGAGGTCATTTTTTTTTTGGAGCTACTATCGCTATATGAGTACAGTCAATGCAGCCAATAACTCCAGGAATTCCGTAAATATTGTAAAATCTGAAAATTTTAAAAACTTATTTTCAACTTTGCTTGTAACTTTTTCGTACACTTACTCTTGTCTAATTTCTTTTAATTTTTGAATAGTCCCCGGAAATATAATTTTTTCATCAAATAAGCCACTTGCATGTACAGCATCTATAACATCGTGGATTTTCTGCTATATCAAGTTGATAACTCCCGGAAACAAAAAATCTCAATGCACTCAATATCTAAAAAATATTGTGTAAAGATACTATTACGATCTATATTTTGAGATAGATTTTGTTTAGCATTATTCACCTTAGTTTCGATATCCAATGCAGATTTCCTTGATGGCTGGATCATAAAAGTAGTTAGTTTTTCAATAATTTCATCCATCATACAATTTTTTAGTCTGAATAATTTTATAATTTTTCTTCGGTAAATTTGAAATAATTGTTAAATAACGTATTTCTATCATTATTCATTAATTCTGCTTGTTCAACAGCAGATTGTGCAATTATAAAACCTAACTCGTCTAATCCAGCCATTATTTTCAAACAAAATGAATAAAATGTTATTTCAAAACTAAGAAAAGCAAACCCAAAGATTAAGTAAAATGACATTTGGCATTTTAAAAAAATCAATTTTAAAGTTTGAAAATTTCACCACACTCGTAATTCTATTCGAATGGTAAAAAAATATTTGAATGATTTCAAGAATACATCAAACATAAACCATTCGAAACAAAGTACTCGTAAAGATACGTATGCGTAAAGCTCCCCTGATAACTGAACACAGAATGACACTCAATCAATTAGCTTTGCAACAAGAGGAGACTGGCAGCGGAATTCGGCCACTGTACACAAATTACAAAAAGGACTCTGCATCCAGGAAAACATTAGACTATTTACAAAGCAAATTATCAATTATTGACGATATGTGGGAAAAATTTGAGAACATCAACATGAAAATTCGTACTGAATTTGAAAGCTACAATAGATTATCCTTACTTCACTAAGGGCTATTACGAGCTCATTCGTGAAAAATACGAAGAAATGAGAACTGATGTAGAAACTAAAATTAAAGATCTACAGATAGTTTATTAAATTTCAAATCACCTATGCCTCTATCTTCTACAGGAGCATCAGCTTTTCAAAATTTTCCTTTAACCTTACAGATTCCATACCTAACAATGACATCAGTTCAACAGGAACTCTTCTAAAACAGAAGAAAACAGCACCAAATCAATTTATCACTACCAATGGGCATGAACAGCTATCACGCATGATACAGAAACAAAATACTACTATTAGTAACATATTAGTTACACTACAAACTTTATTAGGTGACAATATACCTCATTCAGAACAATTTTATTCAATTAAAATCAAATCAATTGAACAACGTTCGGAAAAAGCGCAGTAATCTCATAAAAAAATATGGGATATACTCGAAGAATTACATCCTAGGGTTATGACATAGAAGAGTTTTATCGCAATGAAGAAAAAATACAAAATAGTCTTATCAAGTTATATGAAAAATCTGCATCTTCATCCACCAACAACATCAATTACAACGAAACAAATGATGAAGTTACCCAAAATAGATGTACTGAAATTCGACGGTGACTATCTAAAATTGAGACAATTTCGTGACTTGTTTTCAGAACTAGTACATAATCCACAAATTCCACAGTGTCAAAAAATGTGGTATTTGAAAACATGTATTACTGGTGAAGCAGAGAAATTAATGCGGCACTTCACAATTTTAGATACAAACTACATTGAAACCTGGTCTGTTATTAATGAGCGTTATGAAAATAGTGGTTTATTGACCACTGCATTTTCAAATAAACTAAGGTCTCAACCAGTATTACATAACGAAAGTGCAATGATAATTAAAGGTCTGCACGATAAAACACAGGAATGACTTCTGAGTCTGCAGAATTTAGGCATCAACACCGAAACATGGGATCCTTTAGTATTACATATGCTGATTAAAAGATTAGATCGATCAACTCACGTGCTTTGGGAACAAGCACTTAAAAACCCGAGAGCCCTACCATCATTGAAGGATTTCATGGCCTTCTTACAAGAATACATGTGGACTGGCATTTTGAAAACTATTTCAAAACTTTATTTTTCATCGAATTGACAACTTTTAATTTCATAAAATTAGTTTCTTTTGCAGACAGTAGACACACCTCGGATTCGTCCAGTAAAAAATATGTGTAGTAAACAAGTAACTTAAAATATTGAAAAAAACAGTAGATATTTGTTTTGAATATTTATTATATTTAAATCTATTTTAAGATATTGAAGATCATAATGGAAATATTGAAAATTGGCAATGCATTTTCAGTAAAAATTATTGATAAGGAAAATTTGCAAAATGATTAGTTGGTAACATTCTATTATAGGAAAAACAAATTGAAAGGTAATATTAATTACTAAATACAAAAAAGAGCTAAAATTATGACTTGCTGCAAAGTTGATTGAAAATCTTGAAATCAAAGCGCGAACTTCTAAAAACCAAAGTCAAAAACATTATTAGAACTTTTGAAGTAAGAACAAAGGAAAAGGATGTGTTACTTGTGATGTTACTACCTTACTTCTTGCCTAACCCTCTTAAAAAAGGAAAAAAGGGTGAGTCAGATTTTCAAAGATTGAAATTCAGGAATCATCTACTGTCCACTATGAAAAAAAAAAAACAACAAATATTTATCTATTTAAAAGTTCTAAACTTTGAATATTTATAGAACATCATAGATGCGGATAAAGAAGAGAAAAAGTTCTTGGACAATTGTTCTTGTTGGATCACCTAACCTAACCTTAGCATACATCAACATTGCAGGAAAAAAATGATTTAAACAAATCGATGCAAAATCAATTGAAATAGGGTAAAACAAGGACAAGGTATCAAAAATTTTCCCCCTCTAACTCCGTAACTTTTGAGATTGCACCCCTCCCCTCCCATACGATTTTTTGTTCGTCTCGCCGAAACCCATCTGTAGTTTCCGGGTCGGACACCTAAACTGAATCACCCTGTATATATATCTTGCTTAACCCTCTTAAAAAAGGAGAAAAGGGTGAGTCAGATTTTCAAAGATTGAAATTCAGGAATAATTAACCCTGTATTAATTAATGTTATTGTATTTAGTTATGTTTTATATTTTAGTCAAAATGAAGATCATAGTGAAGTTGAAAGTTACCACGAAAGAAACGAAGGTAAAATTCTTGTTTATGTTACGTCAAAATTATTCTATTTTATTTTTCTTTAGATCACCGCCAAACCGAACGCTTCGTCCAGATTAGCTGCAACAATTCAAGTGGCTGAACTTTAAAAAAGATATGCCGTTTTGTACAATTTGTGATAAAGCAGTAACAAAAAACAAGTGGAATCTTCAGCGACATGAAGACAGTACTTCATATATTAAAAAAATGAATTCATGTAAGAACGTCTCAAAAATTAAAGAAACTATTACTAAAATACATCAAAATGATACCAAGAAGTCCACCCTACTCAAATGTTTAGCGTTCGTCACTGAACATAACTTACCTTTGTCAATAATGGATCATTTGCCGGGATTTTTAAAATCAGTTTGTTCTGATTCTAAAATTGTAGAAACTTTTAGTTGTGGACGAACAAAAGCAACACATGTTTTGACAGAGAAAATAGAACCATACTGTACAAGCAAGTTGGCTAAAATATTACAAAACAATTTTTTTTCAATCATAGTGGACGAAAGTACAGATGTATCTTGTAAAAAATGTGTAGCAATTTTGGCAAGATTATTTAATAGGTAAAGTTCAACTATAAGTGACCATTTTTTAACTATCCTATAACTTGATAGCAGATGTGCAGAAAGTATAATACAAAGCATATTAACTTTTTTTAAATCTCAAAATATTCCACTTTCTAATTTAATTGGTTTCTGCTCCGATGGGGCAAGTGTAATGCAAGGGAACAAAGGAGGAGTTCAAAAATTGTTAAAGCAAAGAAATGATCACATTTATACTGTAACGTGTACTTCCCACTCATTACAAATAATGCTTGCTCAACTTTACCCAACGAAATCGAAGAACTAGCTAAGGGTGTATATAATTACCTTAAAAACAGCCCAAAACGACAAAACGAAATTAGTGTATTTCAAGAATATTTTGAAATTAAGCAAAATAAAATTTAAAAAATGATTTCCACACGTTGGTTGTCTTTAGGATCTGTGAAATGCATTTTGAAAAATTGGTCAGTCTTGTCACATTTTTTTCTTCTCGCAGCAGTCGAAGATAAGTCTGAGTGTCCAAAGAAAATTTCAAATCTCTTAAATGATTTTAAAACTAAGGTTTATTTTCACTTTCTTGACTTCATTTTAAGTTATATGGATAATTTAAATCTTTGTTTTCAAAGTGAAGCTCCAAAAATTAATGTGCTAGTGTCAACCATGAATTCTTTCCATAAAAACTGTTTTGAAAAATTTTTTGAAAGAAGATTACGTAAAAGGTTTGAAAAGAAATGATAACATTTCATATTCACAAGAGAATCAAAAACCATTAAAGGACATTTTTATTGGATTTGAATGCACTGAAGCATTGAGCAATTTCAATGAAGATGAGAAGTTAATTGTTTTGAAGTTTATTCAGGAATTTTACATTAAACTTTCAACAGAAGTTGTTAGAAAATTTGACTTGAAAGACGATATATTAAACGCGCTTAAAATTACTGATCCTAGTTTTTTAAAATTAAATCAATACTTGTCCAGTATTACACCAAACTTTAACATACTAATATCTAGATTTCCTCAATTTTATAATGCGAAAAGGATATATTATTTTCAGAATTAAGAAATATGTATATTTGATATTGAACTAAATGAGTCATTTTTTTCAACAAACTTCCATTAAATTTTGGACAGAATTAAGTGGAATAAAAAATGTATTAAACGAATCATTGTTTATGAACATTTCTGAATTTATGTTAACACTTCTTAGTTTGTCACACGGAAGTGCATCTGCAGAAAGAGTTTTTTCTAGGTTAAATAATATTAAAACAGAGAATAAAAATCTTTTGTTGTATAAAGTAATTAATGCTTTAATGTGCTTTAATGAATTAGTAAAAACTCAAACATGCCAAAATTTTGTTCGTCCTGTAGATTTACAAATTTAAGTTTTGTATGTATGTAAATGTAATGCAGTGCAATTTATTTATTTTTTATTATTTTATATTATTTGAACTTAAAGTTCAGATGTAATTTGTAAAGAATTTGGAAATTTCTTTTAATATTTCTTTTTATTGTTTTTTATTTGTTATTAGTAGGTACTATATAATATGATTTCTATAAAGTGTTCAATTAATTTGTAAACTGTAAGACTGGAAATAAATGTATTTTAGTTTATTGTATGTTTTGTGGTTTAATTGTTTTAACTTTTAGAGGTAAAAATATTGAAAAGAAAGTGTGGCACGCTAATTGCGAAAATGACACGTTTTTCTCTCGGTGATGGCACGAGAAATTTTGCGGCAATGCTGAGTCGAATAAGTTTTTTTTTTTTTTTTGCCAGGTGGCTTTGTGCCATGCGGTCTTGTACAGAAGTCGTAGTAGGAAATAAAGTTATTTTCCATGTTAAAGAAATGTGTTTCAAAATTAATAAAAGTAAAGCTAAATTAAAAAAATAGTGAGTGCTGTTTAAGTAATTAAATGTTTTTTTAAGTGAAGATATGAGAATTTTTTTTAACTTAACTAAATTATCAAGGCATACCTCATGGAAAAGTGTTATAGAAGAACTCCAAACAAATTTCATTTCAAATTTCCTTTGACTCCCATAGGGACAATATGTCCCACTAATTGTTTGAAACATACTGGTGGGTGATAAACATATTATAAAGTATTATCAAAACATCCCAATTGTTCTTTATATACTTTTTATTGATTTTCCGTTTCTTTCTTTCGTTTTGATGCATGCTGCACGTGTTAGTTTGCAATTGTGAAGTGGTGAGTGAACATCAAATTGCGTTTTAAGTGCTTTTTTTTGTGAGAAAACAAACTGAATTGAATGTTTATATCATTTATTTTGCTTATTTTGATTATTTTTTTTTTATTTATTTCTGTATTTTATTTTACTTCAGGTAAAAATATGTAATTTTTTTCATATTCATTTTTTTTTTGTTTTGGGATATATTGTCCCACTGGATTTTATTGATGGGATATATAAGCTCAGTGGTATTTTTCAGAATGAATCGTAGACTGAATTCGCCTGATATACGTAAGGCACTGGAAGATTCTGATGGAGAACTTTCAGACTTCAGTCCATCGGAAGACGAGTATGAGCCTGAACTGATTCTAGTGACTTAAATTCTACGGATAGTGATAATCATGTAGAAAACAATGACTTGAATGGCGTGCCAGAAGGAAGAAATTATCATGATTCTAGTGATGCAAATGATAGCGATAATGATGTGGAAAACGATGACATGAATAATGTACCAGAAGGACGAGATGGGTATGTTTCCGATGCAATTGGTTCTGCAAATATAGAAGCTACACAAATAGCTGACAGCAACACTCAATGTCTCTGGTCAGTACCAAATTCATTTTTTGAGCCTAAATTCACTGTGCCTGAAATTGAAGACTGCATTGTATTGGCAAATGTGAATCGCTCTTCATCAGAACTGGAAATATTTCGCACTATGTTTCCACGAAGTCTCTGCATGTACACTGCTCAATGCTATTTCCCGAAACAGATATCAATTATTAATGTCCAAGCTATATTTCAACAGTCCCAATAAACCATCTTCTGCAAGCAAATCTTTTTATGTAGAAGATGTTGTAAACTGCTTCAAACACACCTTTATAAATACCGAAGCGATTCCACTTTTCAAAGCATCGATGAATCAATGATGAAATTTAAAGGTAGATCGAGTTTGAAGCAGTATTTACCGCTGAAACCTATAAAGTGAGGAATTAAAATATGGCTTAGGTGCGACGCCCAAACTGGGTACGTATACGATCTTGATATTTACACCGGAAAAGCTGATGAAATTACAACTGGTACTTTGGGTGAGAGAGTTGTCTTAAAATTATGCCAAAGTATTCGACAAAACAAAACTGTGCTTGCGTTCGATAGATTTTTTACTACAGTAAAACTATTAGAAAATATTCCGTGTGCTGCAATAGGAACCTGTATGAAAACAAGAAAAAACGTTGCAAAATTTGATAGTAAGCTCAAGAGAGGAGAATCAGAATTTAGAATAAATGCAAATAGAATTTTGGCTGCACGTTGGATGAACTCTAAAGACTTTATCGTCTTAAGTAATTGTTCTTTTCCAAAAGATACTGCAGTAGAAAGAAAACAAAAGGATGGGTCAAAAAAAAGTATCAATTGTCCGGAATCAATAAAGTTTTATGGTGAAATAATGGGTGGTGTAGATTTAGCTGACCAAAAAATTGGTACATATGACTTTGACAGAAAGTCAGCTAAGTGGTGGAAGAAAGTGTTCTTCAAATTGATTATGATAGCAGCTATGAACTCGCATATTTTGTATCAAGAAATTCATCACAAAAAAAAGAAGGTTTTAACATTTTTGATTCCTTTAGCAGAGCAAATGATTTCATTGGGAAAACAACATGCAAAACACACAAGGAAACGGACTGGTCCAGGACGGATGTCGAAAAAAGCGAAATTAATGTTGAATATTGGAGATGACTTCCCTATTTAAGTTACTGGAAGACGACGTTGCACTCGTTGTTCAGAGTTAAAAAAAGGAAAAACGAACATCTTTTATATGCCAAATGTGTCGTGTTCCTCTTTGTTCTCCATGCTTCACGCCATTTCATACATAATTGCAATCATTATTATCAATCTTATATAAATACGTATTGGTATTGTACTTTTCTTGTAAAAAATATAAACATTACATTGTTTTCTTGAATAAAGTGAATTTTAAAATGTACTTATAGTTGTTCGTATTTTCTAACAAAACTCTCACTGGGACATATGATCCCGATATTAAAGGCCAGTGGGACATTATGTACCAGGATAAAAGGATACTCAATGAAAAAAAAAAGTTGATTTTTGCTAGAATATTTATACTCTTTTTCATTTTGTATTTAGTTTTTTTCTGGGTTTTTCCATTTTCTGAGAAAATAATTGGTAGTCATTAATTTAAACATTAATTTAAAATAGTGTCTTTGTAGAAGTTAAATAAAAATGGAAAAAGAAAAAAATAATATGTATATAAAAAAGAATAAAGTTACAAATCGTTAAATAATTTAAATTTCAATTTGCCAGAATCAATTTCAATTTAAAGTAGAATCTTAAATTCAACTTAGAAAAAAAAATTATGTGAAATTTAATAAAAATAGAATTTATTTTTAATAACTATTGTGCATAAATTTTGTGTTGTTTATAAAAAAAGAAAAAAAAAAAAACCAAGAAGCGTATAATTCGATGCAATTTTGTATTTTTTTTTTTTTGAATTTAATAATTTGGGAAAACTCGTATAGGTCATGTAATTATTTTTTTTCATTCTTTTGGTGTGACAAAAATAAAATAAAATCTATTTACAACTTTTGGTGCATTTAAAGAAAGAAGAAAATGGAGGAAAAAAAAAAAAATTAAGACGGAGAATTATTTAGCAATATAGAAGTCTACCATAAGAAAAAAAAATGAATTACCTACCTATGTAATAATTAAACTTGTTTATGTCATAAACACAATACAGCGACCAACGACCGACGAACAACGAACGACAACCTTTAACTGTCAAAAATTTTTTCAAAACACGTTGTTTTATGAAGTTGCACACAATTCGACGAACGACGACTAACGATTTTTTCGCTCAGCGAATAAATTAAAACTTATTTCTATTTTGGTCGTCGGTCGTCGAAGTTTGACAAGTTATTTTCAAAGAGAATTCAGTTAGTAAAGGTGTTTTTGTAATTTTTAATAATTGGAAATATGAGTTTCGAGGAAAAATTAATCGAATTTGTGAGAGCTAATGAAATTTTGTATAATTTATCTGAAAAAGATTACAGAAATGTTATTAAAAAAGAAAAAGTATGGGAGGAAATAGGGAAAAAGTTAAATAAAACATGCAAAAACAAATGGAAGAATTTGAGGGACGTTTATAGAAAAAATAAAGGAAAAATTCAACCATCTGGGAGCGGATACAGTGGTCCAAAAAGAAAGTGGAAGTATGAAGACCAAATGTCTTTCCTAGACAATTTCCAAAATATAAAACAGTAAGACTAATAACAATAGGTGATTAGATAGAAATGAATTATACTAATTAATTTATTTTTTTAACGTTACAGAACTACAGAAAATGTTGAAGTTAACACAAGCCACAACTTGGATGTTGAATATGAGAACGAAATAATTATTAAAGGTAAAATACCTTTTTAATACTTAAATTTTTTTAAATTTTTAATACTTTTAAATTATTTTGAATCTTACAGCACATTTCTTGGAAGAGACACATGATGAAAGTAACCAATCTTTTCAGTCACCTCTAGCCATATCAACACCATCAACATCAACATCAACACCATTAACATCATCAGGGCAAAAAAATGAAAAAACAGAGAACAACAAAGAAGTTTTCAAATTTCTTCAACTGGCAAGCGAAGCTGTCCAAAATATAGGAGCCGTCTCAGTAGAAGAAAGTGTCACAAAAGCCCTTTTTATTTCATTAGCTAAGAAAATTGATCAATCAGATTTGAATGGCGATCAAAAAAATGAAATAGAAATGGAGGTCACAAATTTAGTATATAGTAAGATAAGACAGTTTAAAAAATGAAAAAAAGTAAAATTAATTAGAAATTAAAATAAGAGTTTAGTTTATTAAAATAGAATTAAAATTAAAATTAAAATTAATATTTACAATTACAATTATATTATATTATATAATATGTATAATGTATATACTCTAATGAAGAACTACTTTACTTATTTCTTAATGCAAATTACTCATTATTTCTTTGTGAATATAAATATGCACATAAATGGTTACGAAGAATAAAAGCATCACGAGAAGCACGATTTGCTCGGCATAAGCGAGTTGCATTCAAAGATGTTCCTTCCATCCTCCATCTTCCTGGAATCAGTTCTCCGTTGACTTCTTGATCTACTAAATCATTGGAGAAATAACTGCTATCTTTTCGAAGCATTAAGAAGTTGTGAAGAAGAACAGTAGTAAGGACTATTTTCTCTACATTTTCTGGGGAACAAAATATGTCATTCCGAAGAATCCTCCACCGATTTGCTAAAATTCCAAATGTGTTTTCAATGTAAACACGGGCTTTGGATAATTTTTTATTGAAGTTTTCTTTTAAAGGATCCAAAAGCCTTCCAGGATATGGACGCATTAATTTTTTTCGCAGCGGAAAGGCTGAATCACCCACAAAATAATAGGGAAACAACTCATTATTCCCTGGTAGCGTCATTTCTGATGGAAAATTTACGTCTTCATCTAAGATTTTTCGTCCAAATGCGCTACGACTAAATATTCCTCCATCACTTTTGCTTCCTACAGAACCAACATCAATGAAAGTAAATGTGTAGTTTGCGTCACAAGAAGCAAGGAGAACAATGCTGTAGCGATGCTTGTAATTATAATACACGGAACCACTTTTTCGAGGACAAACAATGTTGACGTACTTTCCATCTATCGCACCTAGACAATTCGGCATTCCTGTTTTTTCATAAAAGATGTTGGAGATAGATATCCACTTTTCTTTGTTGGGTACAGAAAGATAAGTCAAATACAGTTCTTCCCATATAGCACTACATGTCTCTATATTATTTTCCTTACTGTAGAGACACCCATTTTTAATGTCCATGCCAAAACCTGTGGAGAACATTCATGTGCGAGATATCTACAAAATCAACAACAAATTGTAAACAATACATTGTGAGAAACATAATCAACTTTATTATTTTTTTTACTTACAATAAAGTTATAGCTAATCTATTTTCTGGTTCAATCGGTCTTCTGCAAGAGAATTTCGTGAGTCATCCTTCCAGAAATGAAAAAAGCAACTGAAATGTTTGCACATCCATTCGTGTAGCTAAATAAAAGTGTTCTTCATCTTTTGCTTTTATTTGCTTATAGTAATTTACAAAAAATCCATCGACGTCTCTTGTTTTATTTACTTCACGAACCCACCACCTTCTTTTTCTTTTTTTTTCTTTTATATCCATGTTGAAATTTTAATTTAATTTATGTTTGTTTTTTCTAATATCTAACTTCTAATATTCAGATTGTTGATTGTTAACTTACAAAAAATGATTAGTATGATGATATGTCAATGAACAATGACAAGACAAAGCGAATTTATCGTCTCGTCACATTCTGTGTATAACAGCGACATTAATGTGACCATTATATATTTTTTTGGTTTAACAATTTATTACTTGCAAGAACTTTTAACTAAATGTTTGTTTAACGTGGAATAGATAATACAAAAAAAAAAAAAAAAAAAAAAAAAGACAAATTTTTCAATTTTTATATTAAGAATAATTAAGATTATAATAAGAATTTGCTCTCTATTATTTCTGCCATAATTACTTATTGTGTAATAGTGGTGAAAAAAAAAAAAAAAAAAAACTTACACAGAAATCAGGAGATAACATCCCAGTGGCGGAACACGTAACTGCTTCCCATTAGAATCAGTTCTAGAACTAGTTACATTTCATTAGTACCCATTACCTTAATCAAAAATTCAAAATGCATAGTATGTGAAAATGTAACCACTTCCAAACAGCATTACTTTTCAGAAATAGTAATGAATTTCGTAATCAGTTGCTTTTAAATATGCGTCAGAGCTTTTATTTTGTTGTTATTTTTAAGCAACAAGTGCGTATTTTCTTGAATTGTGAAATTATTGATTAGTCAGTTTTTGTGAGAAGTGCTGTGAAGTGTTTTATAATAAAGAATATAATAATAAAATAAAATTTTAATATAAAATTTAATTTGGGAAAATTAGGTAAGTTGTTATTTTTTTTAAAAATTAATGACTATTTTTGCAGTCTAAGAAGTATTAAAGTATTATGTAGCGTATCAAAATATTTGGTAAATTTAGCAAAGTAAGATGTTGAAGAGATCAGTAAGTAAGCGACACTTATCAAGATTGATAAAAAAAGAAAAAGAGAGACTAGTTACCGCGCTATTGAACAGTAATCAAAAGACGGAAATATCGCAACTTTCTGAGATATTTTCAGTTAGGAATTCATCTGTTTTATCAGGAAATCATGAAATCATAAATAGTGAAGAACATAGCGAAAAATTGTGCTTGAAAAATAAATTAAAAGAATGGTACATAAAATATCATCCATCCAGGCAAAGTTTTATTGAACTGTTACGAATTTTAAAAAGTGAAAATTTAGATGTACCAATTAATCCTGAAACCATTTTAAGCAATAGAGGAAAAATAATTACAAAAACAGTTGCCCCTGGTGAATACTGGCACTATGGCTTGAGCACTCAATTAAAAAAAATTGAAAATAAAATTGTTACTTTGGATGAAATCATTCTAGATATTGGTATTGATGGTTTACCACTTTATAAGAGTTCCGGATTAACTTTGTGGCCCATTTTAGGAAAAATAGTTAATATTGCAGATACAAAAATAATGTTAATTAGATGTTTTTTGGGGAAATCTAAACCTTACAGCGTTGAATATTACTTACATGACTTCGCAAATGAAATTAAAGATATATTTGAAAATGGAATAATTGCAAATGTTAAACTTCGAATTAGAGTATTTATATGCGATGCACCGGCGCGAGCATTTATTTGTGGTACTGTAGGACACACATCGCTTCATTGATGCAGCAAATGCTTGCAAGTTGGTCAAACAGTCGAAAATACTGTAACTTACAGCACGACATCTGCAAATATTATTTCAGACGAAGATTTTTTTCACAGGAAATATTTATGTATTCATAAGCCATATTTTAGAAACACACATACTCCATTAGAAAAATTAGGAATCAATATGGTAACACAATTTCCTCTAGACTGCATGCATTTAATAGATTTAGGAGTTTCAAAGAAAATGCTTGTAAGAATTTTAACAGGAAAAACAGCAACAAAATTAAGTAAAAATAATATACAAAAGTTATCATCCAAACTTACATCACTTTATCACCACATTCCAAAAGAATTTGCAAGAAAACCGAGAAGTACAGATGAAATTGCGAGATGGAAAGCTACAGAGTTTAGAGAGTTCACTTTGTATACAGGAATATTAGTTTTAAAAGACATACTTGATGAAAATTCTTATTATCACTTTTTACTCTTACACAGCGCTTATCGTTTACTTCTTTGTCCTAAAAAAAGATCCTTATCTCAATAGACACTTGAAAATACTTAAAAAGGATAGAAAAAAACAGATGCACCTGTATCCTATACAGGATAAATAAATTAAATGATTTTTTAATTATATATTACATAATATGTATTTCTTTGTATTAGTTAAATTTAATATTTCTTTGTAATATATAAATAAGAAAATTTGATTAAATAAAGTGAGTTCTTTTTGAACCTTGAGACTAAAAGTATCTTTTAATTTCAAAATTTAAAAACATCAAGAATATTTACTAAGTAAATTGTATATAGACTTTAGATACAAGAATTTAAAGTCTATTCATCGAACTGAAAGGGTGCATTACTTTTTCAGTATTTTTAACAATACTTAGTAGAAATTCACCGCGGTTAATAAAAGAATTAATCGCGTTATAAACATTTTGGTGACCCCGACGTGATCTTATTTAAGTTTTTGTGCATTTTATTTTTATAAAAAGTTTACAGAGAGCCATATCTCAACAATCAGCATGTTGTTTGAAGATTTAATTAAAAATCAAGATCTGCTTGGACAACAAATATCAACATTAATCAACAATTATAAAGATTTACGAGCTACAAGTCGTAAAGATTCAACTTACTTCAAGAATCAACTTGAAACCCTTAACAATGTTTGGAGCCAATTCCAAGAAAAACATGAGAAGCTATTACCATATGAAATTACCAATGCTGATCATCCTTATTTTAAAAATAAATATTACGATGGAATTAAAACATCAATAGAAAAATTGAAAATTAAATAAGAGAAAATTATTCAAGAAACTGATGAATCGTCTTCAGATAAATTAAATAAGATAGTGGAACAAGATGTGATGAGTTTAAATTTTGGCGATATAACAATAAATTCAGAAATCAAAATGAAAAATCTTATTGAAAGACAAAGGACTGAAATGCAAGCTCTAGTTCAACATATTTTGTTTATTAATGTCGAGATAAATAAGCCACATTTGAGAACATTTTATGAACTCAAGCTTAAATTGATTTCAAATTACTGGAACAGAATTTCGAATATTCATTTTGACTTATCTAAATGAAGCAAAACAATTGGGCTATAATAGCGAATGCTTTTTAGAATTAGAAATGAAGGCTCAAGATCTCATAATAAATCTTTCAGAAAAAATAGAAGAGTCATCAAATAATGACATGAAGCAACAAATAATGCATCAAACTCAAATAAAACTTCCAAAAATTACGTTGCCTTTTTTTTATGGAGATTATTTGAATTGGAATCAGTTTAAAGAATTATATATTCAATTAATTCATAACCAACCTATAAGTAAAGCTGAAAAAATGTTTTATCTAATAAGCAATTTAAGAGGTGAAGCAAAGGTTTTAATACAGCATCTCCCGTTGTCTGAAGATAATTATTTATCTGCTTGGGAAACCTTGCAAAATCGATATGAAAACCAACGATTATTGGTAAATGCATTGCTCGATAAATTATTAAATCAACCTAATACTCAAAGTAATTCAGCTTCATCAATTAAAATGCTGCATGATATTAAGAAAGAATTTTTATTGGGAATAAAGAACTTAGGACTGGATACATCAACCTGGGATCCAATAGTATCTTATTTGATTATTAAAAAACTAGATAAAACTACACACACTTTGTTTGAACAAAATTTGAAGGCTCCACGTGAAATTATAAGCATGAGTGAACTTTTGCAGTTTCTAGAACTACGTTTTCAATCACTTGAGGCATTAGGTAAAAAGAATCGTGCTACATTGTTACCAGCAACACAATGTAGTAAGTTTTCAAAACAAAATTCATTTATAGCAGCAGCTATGCTACAAAATTGTAAAATGTGTAATAAATATCACCCTTTATATTTTTGTAACAAATTTGTTGAACTTTCACCAAAAAATCGATTGCAGTTTCTTCAGAAACATAAAATTTGTGTTAACTGCTTGAAAGGTGGACATACTTCTTCAACTTGCATTTTACGCGGTTGTTCAAAGTGTAACAAAAAACATAACACATTGGTTCATTTGCCAGAAAATGAAAAATTTAATTCAAATCATCAAAAAAGATCAACCAATGAATACTGAAAATCCGAAGTTATTATCTGAAACCACTTCTAATACCACGCTGGCAGCTTATATTAAAGAAAATAATATGCCAAATCAAATTCTTCTTGGAACGATTCTACTACAAGTAATCAGCTCCACTGGAGAAGCAATTGAATGTCGTGCTATCCTAGATTCAGGATCACAGATTAATATAATTTCTAAAAGATTACAAGAAAAGTTAGCTTTAAAATCAAAACGAAATCTTTTAGCCATATCAGGTATAGGAGAAGTTAAGCAAAAAGTACAAAAGAGTGTAAATTTGCTAATTAAATTCAAAATAAATGAATTCAATACAAGAATAACTGCCTTTGTATTGCCAAATATAACGTCACTGCAACCAGCAAACGTTATTAAAGTTTCCAATTTGAAAATACCAAAAAATATAAAACTAGCTGATCCAGAATTTCATATTCCACGTAAAGTAGATTTATTACTGGGAGCAGAAGTTTTCTATGAATTTTTGTCGATAGGACAAATTAAACTTGGCAGCCAAATGCCTACTTTGCAAAATACTATATTTGGTTGGATAGTAAGTGGCACTGTTCCTGGTACACCAAATTATAATACAGCAGTATGTGGTGTTTTAACACATCAATCACAGAATAATTTAGAAGAACAAATTGAAAAATTTTGGATATTAGAAGAAGTTGACAATCTAAGAAAAGCCAGAACTTTGAGTTTGGAGGAGTCAAAATGTGAAACTCATTTCAAGCAAAATGTTAAAAGAGACAGCAATGGGCGCTTTATAGTAAAACTTCCTTTTACAGCTGATCCTGATCAATTAGGGGAATCGGCAGACATAGCTGTTCGTCGTCTTTTAGCTATAGAAAGACGGCTTGAAAAAAATCCAGAACTCAAAACTCAATATGTTGAATTTATGAACGAATATCAACGTTTAGGACATATGAGCAAAGTAGATTCAAAACAAATTACCAAACCAAATTATTTTTTGCCTCATCATTGTGTGATAAATCCAGAAAGCACATCAACAAAATTAAGAGTAGTTTTTGATGCATCTTCAAAAACATCTTCAAATATTTCGCTAAACGATATTTTAGCAAAGGGTCCAACAATACAAGATGACCTTTTTACAATTTTACTACGTTTTCGTTTACCAAAATGGGTATTTACAGCAGATATAGAAAAAATATATCGCCAAATTTTAGTTTCTGAGGAAGATCGTCGTTTTCAAATGATTTTATGGAGAGATAGTGCAGATCAAGCCATACAACTTTATGAATTATCTACAATTACTTATGGAACTACATCAGCTCCTTATTTGGCTACCAAATGTCTTCAATATCTGGCTAATACTCAAAAGGAACAATATTCACAAGGTTCTGAAATTCTGGAAAGAAATTTTTATATGGATGACCTTATGAGTGGAAAGGATAACTTGCAAGATGCTTTAGAAGCACAAGACCAAATTAATAGGCTGTTAAATTCAGCAGGTTTCAAACTTCGAAAATGGTGTGCAAATAGTAAAAAATTATTAGAAAATATTTCAGCTGATGATCAAGCAATACGACTTGATTTGTTCGAAAACAATGAAAATTCTATAAAAACATTAGGTTTAACATGGTTTCCACATATAGATGAATTCCATATCAAGGTTTCATTACCCAAAATTACAAAAATTACCAAGAGAACAGTATTATCTGAAATTGCAGGCAGTTGAAATTAGATTGGGATGCAGCAATTCCTATGGAATTACAAACTAATTGGCTAAAATTCAGGCAAAATTTACACAAACTCAACGATGTTAAGATACCAAGACATATGTTCAATGGAAATATTTCTAAGGAAAGGCAGCTGCACGCATTTGCTGATGCTTCAGAGAAGGCTTATGGGTCTGTAGTATATTTACGTTTAATTGACGCTAAAGGAACAGTGAATATGAATTTACTTTGTTCCAAATCAAAAGTTGCACCACTAAAAACTACTACACTTCCAAGACTAGAACTATGTGCTGCTAAATTAATGGCTGAATTAGTGCACAGGATTAAGCGTGATCTAAATATTCCAGATTTATCTTGTTACTACTGGACAGATTCAGAAATAGTACTAGCATGGATAAATTCAGAACCATCTTCGTATCATACATTTGTTGCAAACCGTATTGCATCCATTCAAGAATTGACTGCACAAAAACACTGGCGACATGTCAGTTCAACACAAAATCCAGCTGATATTGTATCAAGAGGACTATCACCTGAAAAATTAGCTTCTGCAACTATGTGGTTTTACGGTACAATTTTACGGTGATCGGTGATGATGAATATGAAATAATAGAATTAGCATGATATGTACATACATATGTACATATATACTACGCATAAAAGCATATTTTACTAACTGTTGTTGGATTGAAGCAAGTGTATTTTGGGTTTTAGTGCTAGTTTTTTATATTCTGAATATTAGAAAAATTATAGTGTTACATAGAATTTAGATTTCAGTGATTATTTGGTGATAAATCTAATATTTTACTAAAATTTCAGTATTTTTGAATACTACTTTTTTTTAACCCTAGGATTGCCTGATCGTATATAAATGTATACATTCGGACTTTGAGTCTTAATTTAAATATGATCCCTTCGAGCTAGGACCTTGAAACTTCACCAATTCCTCCATTGGAGGATCCTCACTATACACCCCAATTTTCAAAGTCCTAGCTCAAAATCGGTAAAACAAAATATTAGTTTTGGTTCACCGGATGCTGAGATACATCTTTTTGAAAATAAAATTTCAAAATTTCCATATAAAACGTATGGTATACATTTGTATACGCACGGCTGAAACTTTGAGAATCTTGATCAGGCAATCCTAGGTTAAACTCGTCAATCATTCTACCTCCAAGGTGACGCCGAAAGAATGAATCGAATTGAAAAATAAAATGTACAATATTTAAAATTTCTACGAATTCTTCATATTTTGAAAACCTTATACCTATATTATACCGTGTATTATTTATTATTTTAACACTCCATTCAATTTTTGAGCGTTTTCTTTTTTAAAGTTGAATATCTCGGGACTCTAAAAACCGATTGAATTGAAATTTCTGCACAATATTAGTCTTGTCATTCTCTATAAAACTATCTTTAGCACTAAAACGATCCCTGAATTAAAACGCGAGTTACAGGGCGCTGAACATAAAACTCACACGAATCAATTTTAAGTATCAAAATTTTACATTTTTTGACTTCTTATAAAAGTATGTTGCCGTGAGACTAAGGAGCTGAAATTTGGTCAGGATATTTTTTGAAGGGTCTAATATTATATGGAATTTTAACGGTGAATATCCGTTAACTAGGGCAAAAGGTATAGGGTAAAATAAAAAAAAAGTCATTTTTTCAACATACAACTTTTTTTTTCTTTCTATAAGGCCCTCCTTATTTCATACCATGATCCTTCAGAAAAGGATGCATTTTAATTTAGAACTATTTTCTGACCTAGTGCATTTTATTTGACTCAAATCGGTGCAACAAAGCCCGAGATATAAGAGTTCAAAGTACCTGTACCTATATACACATTTTACAAACGTACATCCATGCAGTATGATCGCCATATATAGCTATAGCTATAGCTATAACTATAGCTATAACTATGAAAATTTTTCAAATCATATACACCAACACTTAGACGAAATTTATTTGCTTGTGTTGGTGCAGACACAAATACATTTCAGACGATGTTATTGTTGTTTTCGAAAAAAATTTTTACTAAATTTGGCTCTTAACCTAGCAGCAACAGCAACACTAGCAGTTGCATAACTGCCAGCTGTCATATAGACACACTTTTTTCTTTTGTTTTGCTAAATGTAATTTGTGCTTTGCGAAAAAAAATTGAAAGTGAAATTTACAACAAATTTTTATAAAAAAAAGGTTAACGTAGATGATTCAAGTAAGTTTATTATTTACATTTAGAACACTTATTATGAATAAAATGAAAAAATCAATCTGTTATTTAGAATGCGTAATGCCGCCGAATAAAAAAGCGTTGGTCGAACTAGATTTCACTCAAAAAAAGAGCGTTTTACAAGACTTGGACAATGGTGGAAGTTACAGAAATATTGCTGAAAAACATAGAATATTAAAAAGAATGGTAGCGAGCATAAAAGCTAAAAAATCTGAAATTTTGCAACGTCTGAATGAAAATGTTTGCAATGAAAAGAAAGGTAGAAAATTGGAAAAAACTAATTTTGAAACTGTGAATGAAGCTGTATTCCAATTTTTTGGGAAATGTCGTTCAAAAAATATCCCTATAAGTGGCACAATGTTGCAGTTAAAGGCAAAAGAAATCGCAAATCTACTAAATATAGAAAATTTTAAAGCTAGCAACGGTTGGCTCGAATATTTTCGTACAAGGCACAATATTCAGATTAGAGTACTTAGCGGAGAAGGCGCTAATCTATATTTCCAAGCTGCCACAGATTGGAAAAATAAATTACCAGCTCTTCTAAAAGACTTTCCGAAACAAAATCAATTTAATGCAGATGAAACGGGTCTGTTTTATAAGCAACTGCGAACAAAAAGTTTAGTTATTAAAGGGGAGAAATGTAATTTTGGAAAACTGGCAAAAGAACGATTGAGCATCATGTTATGTTGCAGTGCAACTGGCGAAAAATTTAAGCCTTTAGTAATCGGAAATGCAGCGACGTCAAGCGTATTTCGCAAACACAAAATTAACCTTAAAAATTTTGTTGTAGATTGGGCTCATAATAAAAAGTCGTGGATGACTTCATCAATTTTTGAAAACTGGTTACAATCTATAAATAAGCAAATGAAATCGCAACGACGAAAAATTATTCTTCTAATAGACAATGCAACTAGCCACAAAATTGAACGAGAATATTCTAATGTTACAATTAAATTCCTACCACCCAATTTGACGTCAGAAATACAGCCCTTGGATCAAGGTATAATTCAGGACTTCAAAATTAAATACAAAACAAAAATGCTTACATCACAATTAAGCAAAGTTGACGAATGTGAATCTGGAAGTGAATTTTGCAAATCTGTGAATGTGTTTGATGCGATTAGATGGTTAACTGTATCATAGAATGAAGTAAGGAAGAAACAATTCAGAAGTGCTTTTTCAAGTCAGTTTTTCCATTGGCTGAAGTAGATGACATTTTTGAAGACTTGAACAATAGCAAAGAATTAGAAAATGTAATTAGGAATCTTCCAGAAAATATTCGAAAATAAATTTTATCACCAGGAAATATTAACAATTCATGAAACTGTATCTGACTCCGCAGATCTTATTGTAAAAGAAGTAGTTGAAGAAATTACTGGTTTATCAAAGGATAACGAATCCAATTCAGATGAAAATCCTAAAATTGCTGATGACAGAAGAGAAGAGCTTCTTCCTGTGACAGATAGGGATGCGATTAAAATGATAAACAAACTCCTATATTATACATCAGTTAACCAAGAAGAAATAATTGCAGAAATCTTAATTTTAAAAAATAAAAATGAGAAAAAAAGATGCGAGATTCAAAACAATTAAATATTGATAATTTTTTCAAAAATTCGTCGTAAATAATTTTCGTTTTCTATTGTTTTTTCTTTTAAATTATATTTTATGCTTATTTTTTTTATAAACACGTTTATTTTACAAATGAATTTACAAAAAATTTTAATTTTTTTTGTTTTTTATTTATTTTTTATTTTGAATAAATTTCTATATACATACATACATATATGTTTGTATGTACATTATATAATTTGAGTGTTATTGAAATACATAAATAAATTCATGATATAAATAGAGGACTTATAAATTATAGCTTGCATATATTTAAAAATTTGTACATATTTAACATAAAACCATAAAACATTAGTTTTAAAAAAACAATCTGTACTTCCTTGATAACATGGACCTGTGTAAGTTCGACAAAAAAGTCTTAAACCGCGAGTGTTCAACTTAAACAGGTTTTACTGTATATGTACAATATCTATAATATATGTATATGTATGTACAATAACAGAAGTTAAAAAAAGTTCTACTGATGACGTCAGAAAAAACAAAAATCAGCGCTTCGGATTCTCCTTCATCTCACCTACCAGTCTTAGATGTCTTAGATAAGTATAAATATAATTTTTTTGTATTGTTAAAATTAATAGTTTTTTTTTGAGGAATAGAGGCATTAGAAAAATTAGTGAAACACGACCTAACAAAAATAAAAAAAACGCAATTATATATTTTATTTTATGGAAAATCAGGGTAGAAAATTTAGAAAGAGAAATAAAATTTTTTTTTGTTGTAAGATCATTTATTTAAGAAAAAAAAAATCAATAATGTAAAACAAAATTAAAGGAAAACGAATTATCTTGTCTGAAATATATGAACATTTTCTTGTATTTTTAAGCTATTATATGATATCAAAATAATTATTCAATCTTGTTTATTATTATCTCTCTTAATTATTAAAAAAAAAAAAAAAAAAAAAAAAAAAACATATTGTAATATACGCAACTATTTTATGCGATATTTTTCTGTTTTTCTTTTATTTTCACCACTTCTTGTATGATTTGCAACGTACATACAAACATATTTTCATTTTTCGATTGTTAAACAAAATTTATAAAAGGAAATTTAAATGAGAAAAGAAAAAAAATAGGTAATTAAATCAAATTAGAAAAAAAAAATGGTTCAGGGAGTTCGGCCTTTGCAGCGGTGTAATATGCCGTCCCGAGTACAAGAATAAATTAATGAATTGTGGGTGGTGGATGTCAGCGCGGGTATAGATGAAGGTCGCTGTTCCTCCTTGGTTTGATCCTTCTTTCACTGCCTTTCATACTGTCATTCTGCGGTCTCATCATGGTCCTTTTTTTTCTGGGAATTGATGGTTTCCTTTTTGTTGAATCGTGTTTGTAGGTGTGGCCGGTCAAATTATGTAACCACACGAAAACTTCAGACAGGGTAACCCCAAGAACCCACCCCCAGGCTAAAGCAGCTGGATTCGACCGGCTGGGGTTTACCCGGGAGTTATGTTGGAATACAAGAAGAAAAAGAAAAAAAAATCAAACATTCTTTCCGTTATGTTACAGGTTATCAATTACATTTTTAATTTAATTTAACAAGGAAAGTAAAATGTGTCATAAAATGAAATTTCTAACGATATAGTTTGTCCAAGATAAAGTCAATAAACCAAGCAGAATAGTCATACTTCAATGTCTGGCCAGACCAACGTGCCTGATCCTGCCTCGATGCAACAGCCGACCTTTCTGCAGTACAGATAAGTAGTTTATATTTTTTTTATATACCTTCTGTAATAATTTTATCTAAATCAAGGTTTAAATGTGTACCTAGAGTAGGCTATTTAATTACAAAAAAAAAAGTAAATTATAGAATTTCAGTAATTACATTCAAATTTTATGATAGTACATTTGATTGATCTGATTTTGATTTCATGATGGAAATAAATTTTGCTGCATTAATTTAAAATTGGAAGATAAATAAAAAATTCAAAGTAAGAATTTTTCAAATTTGAATTAGTATAAATTTTTGATTTTCCTTTTGTAGGCGTAATGCAATAATGTATAAGAATTAAATAAGTAATGTATTCTATACTAAACGTAATAAATGTATTTATGTATTAGTTATGTATTACAAATATTATATGATACAATAATCAAATTATGAGAAAAAGAGAAAAATAGTTAATCAATGCAATATTAATTACTGTATAAGTTATGATAAAATATGTTGCATTTTAGTCTCTATTAGCCCGTGTAATTAACAACTAAATTTAATAAATTGTGAAGTGACATTAAAAAGAAAACCACGTGTTTTATTTAAATTGTTAGAGTTAAGGTATATTTTAACCTTACAAATTTTCAGGTGTGTGGTGAGCCGTGGATTTAAAAGAAAATTCAATATCTAAATATCTTCAAAATTTCGAACTAAATTCTTGTGTGTAAAATGGCAACCGAATGGAATAATTTCCTTGAAAAAGCAAAGTCTGTGGCATTAAAAAGTGTTCTAGAACAATTACATCTGCCAACGAGTGGAAATAAGAACACCCTTAAAATACGTATTGAAGAGGCGGTTCAAGGATTTTCTGATGGGCAGTTAAAAGAATTGATTCAGATAACACAGAATGTTGAGCAGAATCGGCAGCAGGTTGCACGTGGTTCACAAGATGACGAACAGGAAGATGATGGCGAATCTGACGATGAATCAAATGAGTCTGCATTAGACAGTGAAAGTGAAAATGTAGATGCAGAATTAGAAAAATTAAGGAAATTGGTGTTAAAGAAAAAAGAAATTTCTAAACTTAGAAAAGAATTGCTAGAGCTTAAATTAGAAGAATCACAGGTCACTTCAAGGTCACCGGGCTACAGTTATAGAGACATTGAGGATGCTGTCCCCAGATACAGCGGCGATGACAATCTGTCCATCCATCGTTGGATAGAGATTTTCGAAGAATCTGCTGATGTTATGGAGTTCGATATGAGACAAAAATTTGTGTTCGCGAAAAGGTTGCTATCCGGTTCAGCAAAGTTATTCATAAGAAGCATATCAGTGAAGACCTGGAGTGAATTAAAAAATGGTTTAAAATATGAATTTGAAAAGCACGTGACGAAAGCGGATGTCCATGATGAGCTTCGAAATCGCCGGAAAAGGAAGGAAGAATCGATGCAGCAATACATTCTAGCGATGCAAGAAATTGCTTCTACAGGCTGTATAGACCAGGTTGATTTGATGCAATACATCATAAAGGGCATTCAAGATTCAGATGCCAACAAAATGTTGCTATATAGTGCGAATAACTTCAGTGAGTTGAAAGCGGCATTACGTAAGTATGAGAAATTAAAATTATTTTCTAATGCAAACTCCATAAATAAAAAGATAGATACTTCTGAAAATAAATTTTATAAATCTAAAGATAGAATAAAATGTTTTAATTGTAAAGAACATGGTCATTATAGTAAATACTGTCCTAAATTAAAAAAAAAACATTTGAAATCTAAAAATTCACCATCGTCATCTGGAAATGCAACATCATTACAGCAATCTTCTAATCTATGTAATTTATTATCAAATGACAATATCAATGAAACAGCTGATCGAAATATAAACTGTGTAACCAATAAATTTGAACATGTGCTTTCTTACACATTTTACAACAAAAATGCAGAATGTTTGTCATCTCTCTTATCATTACTGGATTCAGGTAGCCCAATTAGTTTTGTACAACAAAAATTTATACCTGATTATATAATGAGCAACAATATAGCTACAGTACCATCATTCCAAGGGATAAACGGAAGTATATTAACGATAATGGGAACAGCTGATTGTAAAATTAATTTTGAAAATTCATTGATAAATTTAAATATTTTTGTAGTAAAAAATAACAGTATGTTTCATTGTGTAATTTTAGGTCGTGATTTTATGGAAAAATGTAATTTACAACTGCAAAAGAAAAAAAGTAGAGTAGACACGGGCACAAATGTACATAGTGTAAATCCTCTGATTCATGCAAGGCATTCAACAAGCACAACAGTTTATGAAGATGATGAAAACAATGATGATGATAATCATCAAGGATTAAAAGATGATAAGGACGATGAGAATTTTGTTCATCAAATATTAAATATAAACGTAAGTAACGATGTTTTTGAAATAAATTTTAACATAAATGAAAACTTACCTTTTTGTACTAAAAAACAAATTAAGAATATTGTTCAACAAGCTTGTTTACCGACTTCTGTAGTACCTTGTCAATTTGAAATGAAGATTCGCGTGTCGAAAGAAGATCCTTTTTTTTGTGCACCCCGTAGGTTGCCATATGTCCATAAAATAGAGCTTCAAAAGATTTTAGACAATTTGATTAAAAACGGCACAATTCGTGAAAGTACCTCTCCTTTCGCGTCTCCCATTGTCCTCGTTAAGAAGAAAAATGGTGAGTTTCGACTTTGCGTTGATTATCGCGAATTAAACAAAGTAACTATTAGAGATAATTATCCTTTACCTCTTATTGAGGATCATTTAGATCGTTTGCGTGAAAAAAAATACTTTACCACGTTAGATTTAAAAAATGGGTTTCATCATGTTAAAATTTCAAACGATTCAATAAAATACACATCTTTCATTACACCGCTAGGACAATTTGAATATATGCGAATGCCATTTGGCTTAAAAAATGCACCGTCGGTATTTGAAAGATTTATGAAACACATTTTTGGTAAACTTTTACAGGATGGCAAAGTTCTTTCATTTATTGATGATATTTTAGTCGCAACGGAATCTATTGATGAACATATCGATATTTTAAAACAAGTTATGGATATAGTAAAGAAAAATGGTTTACAGCTTAGACTGGATAAATGTTCTTTTCTACAAAATGAGATCATTTATCTTGGATACAAAATAAATTTTGATGGAGTCCGTCCAAGTGAGAACCATTTACGAGCTGTAAAAGATTTTCCGATTCCATCTTGTACGAAGGATATGCATAGTTTTCTTGGACTTTGTTCCTATTTTAGGAAATTCATAAAGAACTTTGCCATAATCGCAAAAGCGTTGTACGATCTGATCCGAAAAGATGTTCGTTTCGTATTTGGTAAAAAAGAATTTCAAGTTTTTGAAACGTTAAAGTCGAAACTCATAGATTCTCCAGTCTTATGCATATACAATCCAAAAAGCGAAACCGAATTACACTGTGATGCCAGCTCTATAGGATTTGGGGCTGTCTTGTTGCAAAGACAGACCGATGGAAAATTTCATCCCATATTTTATTTTTCAAAAAGAGCTACTGATGTAGAAAGTCGGTATCACAGTTTTGAATTGGAGGCACTGGCGATTGTATATGCTTTAAGAAGATTTAGAATCTATCTTTTAGGCATTACCTTCAAAATAGCAACCGACTGCCAATCACTGTCCTTGACATTGAATAAAAAGACATTGAATCCAAGGATCTCACGTTGGGCATTGGAGATGCAGGAATTCAATTATGTTTTAGAACATCGAAAAGGAGAAAAAATGATTCACGCGGACGCACTTAGTAGGGCGATAAATCTACTCAATGTAGTAGATGAATCTTTTGAATATGTTCTTGCTGCTTCTCAACGGCAGGATAAAAAAATTGAAATTATAGCTTTTGAACTAGAGAAGAACGAAAGCTCGGACTACGAGATGATAGATGGTTTGATATACCGTAAATGGAAGGGAAAAATCCTTTTTTATGTTCCATCTCATATGGAAGTACAGGTGATACGAACTCATCATGACGCAATGGGACATTTGGGTGTGGAGAAATGCTACGATTTTCTTATTCGTACATATTGGTTTCCAAAAATGAAAGAAAAGATAAAAGAATATGTAAAAAATTGTCTAAAGTGTATCTTTTTTTCATGCGGTTCAGGGAAAGCAGAGGGATCACTCCACAATATACCCAAAGGGATTTTACCATTTGATACCGTCCATATTGATCATTATGGTCCTCTGGCTTGTTCAAAAACAAAGAAAAAACATATTTTTTTAGTCATTGATGCTTTCACCAAATTTGTTAAACTTTATCCTGTTAAAAGCACACAAAGTAGAGAAGCTATAGATTGTTTAGAGTCCTATTTTCAAAATTATTCTAGACCACGCCGTATAGTATCAGACAGAGGTACATGTTTTACATCTGCAGAATTTTCTGAGTTTTTATCATCAAACAATGTACAACATGTTAAGATCGCATCACAATGTCCTCAATCAAATGGTCAGGTAGAACGTGTTAATCGGGTCCTAACACCAATGCTTTCGAAGCTTTGTGATCCAGATACCACTTCAGATTGGTATAAGTATCTAGCGAAGATTGAGTATGCGTTGAACAATACAATCAACAGAAGCACAGGATTTTCACCATCAATGCTTCTGTTTGGCATTAATCAAAAAGGAGAGCTTTGTGATAGAGTCTTAGATTATCTTGAACAATATGCTACGGTAACACGTGAAGATCTAGATGATATTAGAAGTCAGGCCTGTAAGAATATAGAAAAATGTGCCAAATACAATAAATCACATTATGACAAAAAATATAAAAGTCCAACAATTTACAACGAAGGAGATTATGTGATGCTCAAAAACGTGGCTAATGTACCTGGCGTGAATAAAAAACTTTTTGCCAAATATAGAGGTCCATATCAAGTTGACAAGGTATTACCGAACGATAGGTATCTAGTAAAGGATATTGACGGTCTACAGCTTTCGCGTAAACCATTTAGAACTGTTTGTGCGCCGTGTAATATGAAACCATTTATGGTAAAGTTGGATGAAAGCATGCATGAATCAAAGGAAAACGAAGATAAAATTTAAACTTTGAATAAATATGTGTCTGAAAAAAAAAAAAAAAAAAAAATATATAAAAAATTGTTTTAATGATGAATTTAAAATTTTGTTTATATGTATATCGCATGATGAAAAATTGGTTGTACGAAAGATAAACAATTCATAAGCATGTGATTTGAACAAGAATTTTTGTTTTACGGTATTTTTTAAAAATACGATAAAAAAAAAAAAAAAACATAATATTATGATATTTCCAATTTATATTATGTTCGAAAAATTCTTATTCAAAAAAAAGAAAAAAAAAAATAATAATAATAAAAATAAATAAATAAAAATAAAAAAAAAAACGTAAAAGTTATGTAAATGGTTTTCAAGACCGTTCGTTTTAAAGTTTTTAAGCTGTATTTCTATAAATGTAATAAAAATCGTTTTATAACATTTTGATAAATGTGGAAAAAAAACGCTTTCTTATAAATGTGAAAAACATTGTCGCTGTAATTCTTTCTTATTAGAATATTCTATTAGTTCATTAGAGATATTCATTTTATTAATTATTTCTATGTATTTATTTTATTTCATGAGAGAAATTTGAAAATTTATCTTTGAATACTGTAATCGGGTCGATTACTAGTCAGTTTGGCCGATTTGTAGGCGTAATGCAATAATGTATAAGAATTAAATAAGTAATGTATTCTATACTAAACGTAATAAATGTATTTATGTATTAGTTATGTATTACAAATATTATATGATACAATAATCAAATTATGAGAAAAAGAGAAAAACAGTTAATCAATGCAATATTAATTACTGTATAAGTTATGATAAAATATGTTGCATTTTAGTCTCTATTAGCCCGTGTAATTAACAACTAAATTTAATAAATTGTGAAGTGACATTAAAAAGAAAACCACGTGTTTTATTTAAATTGTTAGAGTTAAGGTATATTTTAACCTTACACTTTGATTTTATTATTGTTTTTTGTTTTATTCTTATAGTCGAGAAAAAAAAAAAGCAAAATAAAAATGGACGATTTAGTACAAACTGCAAAAAGTACGAATTTCATAACAACGTTAGATCTGCTTACAGGTTATTGGCAAGTCAACTGACTCCTTTTAGTACATACCGATTTAAGCGTATGCCATTCGGCCTAAGAAAGTTCAAACTTAAAATCTTGGGAAAAATTAAAACAGCTTCTCAACACAGCACCATTTCTACGATAATCTGATGAAACACAACCCTTTACAGCTCATACGCTTTGGGAGCAGTCCTTGTCCAGGGGGAGGGAGCAGAAGAGCATCCAATTGAGTATGCCAGTAGACTACTTAATAGAGAAGACAGAAATTACTCAACAACAGAGAGAGAAGTTTTGGCAATTGTATGGGCTGTAACTCGGTTTAGAGGATGCAGACCACCAACTCCTTAAATGGTTAATGACAATGAAGTCGCCATCAGGAAGATTAGCCCGATTGGCATTAACATTACAGACTGACAACTTGAAAATTACGTATGCTTCCGGCAGAACTAATGTAATAGCTGATTGGCTATCAAGACCAAATTGTAAGGAACACGAAGTCCAGTACTGCGATGTATGTAGTATACAAATCGACTTACCACATAAGGGTGCTGAAGACATTAGAGAAAATTAATTAGAAGATCCGGACTTGAAACGAATTATCGTTAGTTAGAAATTATTAATTCTGAAGAAAAATATATACGGTGGTCGAATTTGGGATACATTTTGAATCGTGATGTTTTGTATAAATATATTCCTGAAATTGACGGCGACAATGGACTGTTCGTAGCTTCAAAAAGCGAAGAAAAAGATATATTGAAAGAGTATCATGACACCCCTACAGTAGGTCATTATGGTCTGGATCGCACGTATCATCGAATAGCTTCCAGATACTACTGGCTTGGAATGCGACAAGATGTGGCAAAACATGTGACAAAATGTGTTGAATGCCAGAGGTATAAAAGCGATAATTGTAAACCGGCTGGACTTCTACAAACCACAGCTAGCAGACAACGCTACGAAATCGTCGCAGTGGATCTATTTGGTCCTCTACCTTCGACACAGGACACAATAGATGGGTCGAACTGTTTGCTTTGGTCCTCAGCAGTCCTTCACTCTAGTATATCATCCCGCTGCAAATCCAGTAGAACGGAAAAATCGAGACTTAAAAACTCAAATTGCTATTTTAGTGGGTACAGAACTCACTACATGATCAGAGAAAACAGCTGCTATTAGATTTGCAATGAACACAAGTAAATGTGAAAGTACTGGATTTTCTGCTGCGTTTGGCAGGAACTTCCGCACTCCGGACGATGTTAGCCATGACCTCAAAGCGATCGTTCAGGCAGAGAATTACATAAAGTTCAATTAAAAAATCAGTATTACAGCGATGCTAAAAGACGTCCTGATCCAGGTTACCAACCAGGAGACGAAGTATGTGTGAAGACACATGTACAGAGCAAAGCTATTCTCAAAATTTGTTCCAAAGCGCGATGGGCTTTACGTTGTTCTGCAAAAGAAAGGAACTGCATCTTATGAAGTCGCCTCTACAGACTCGCCGACAATTCCTATGGGAACCTATCACACTTCCGCTCTGAGTCCCTACTTAGGTCCGACAACAGAACTACCTGTGCCACTAACACCGCTAAGAAAAAGAGGAAGACCCGCGAAGAAAACGAGAAGCAAGAAACTTTAGTTCTAGTCTACGCATGGGGACGATATCATGACTAGAGGAGGAGAATGTAACAATAACAAGCATTCAACATAATAACACAACAGCAAACATTATGCTGCCCGGTAGCCATCATCGTAACACCACAAAACAACCATCAACCTGTTTAACAACACCATAATGTTAGATATTGAGAGTTCCAATATCCCTACTACCAATATTTCTAAGTTTCCAATATTTTCTCCAGTCAATTTACTTTATAAGGCGAAGAAGTTGTAAGAATTTGTTTTTTTTTTTTCAATTTTAAATTTTGCTAATAAAAGAACGCACAGGTTCACGATAATTAACACTCGGAGTTTTACTTGTTACATTTTACTTGATACATTTTCTTTTTACATTTGTTACAAGTTTAGTTCACTTGTTAAATTCGTGACAATAAGCCTAAATTAATTCTTAAGTTGAAATTTAAAAATCAACAAATGTAACAAATTTTAATTTCAATGAAGTTTTCTGATCTAAAGTGAAACCTTGTGATTTCATAAAATTTTTTTTTTATGATTATCCTTATAATAATCTGGAATTGGGGCAGTCGGTAGGATATAAGCAAAAGGAAACTCAGTGAAATAAAAATTTTTTCAATGGATAAATAAAGTGAAACGAAAATCATTCACGTTCTTATAAAATAAAAAGTTTTTAAATGTGAACTTTCTGATAAAAGGGAATTTAAAATAAACTTAACTAATAAAAATAAATTACAAAAAAAATCTTTTGACAAACCTTTTGGAGTACGTGTTTTATATTTTGAAAAGCATATTCAAAAATTTTAATGAAATACGGTGAATTTCAATTGTCCGACTCCGTGAACCTACGCGAGAGAAAATAATCTGTTTTTGCATTTATTAAATTTGAAACTTTCGTGAAAAGACATTGTAACACATCAACACACAAAAAAAGTGATTGTGTGCGAAAGAAACATCGAAAGAAAATTCAAAGTGGAGGACAGCAGCAAAATTGACCAAAGGCAACTTCATCTTCACAGCCAAGAAAAGGACGAAGAAGATAATAAAGAAAACGCTAGTATTTTTAACAGCTATCAACAAATCAACAAACTTGCAATCAACATGACACAACAAGTAAGCATTAACCTAATTAAATATTTAAGTAATTTACCAGTTTATTACCGTGATATTGATAGTTTGTACACTTTATTGAATGAATCGATAGAGTTAATCTATTGTTATCTAAGTCCAAAAAATATCTATAGACGTTATTAAAAGTAGGCTTGCAGGTGAAGCTCGCGAAACAATTGAGATAAATAGTTCGGTCAGTTCTTGGAATGAACTAAAAAAATTGTTTATCCATAACTTCGGCGATAGATTAAGTGTAAAACAGCTGTATGATGGATTTAAATCCCTAACATTTAAAACAAATTGTTTTGATTTTTATAATGAAATAAAAGCAATGCTTCGTAGGCTAAATAACAAAACAAGAATAAAAGATGGTACTGATGCGAAGATAAAAAGTAATTGTAGAACTGCACTTAGAGTTTTCCTAAATATAATCCCAGAACCCATGAGAGGAACTTTTTATTGCAAAAATTAGGAAACGTTAGAAGATGCAATGCGAATTCTTCACGAAACTGGTTACGCATTTACTCGCAATAACACCCATATCACCGGTATCAATCCAAAGCAAACTGAACGGGACAGCCTGTATCTTATTTTGAAATAAGGCAACATCATTACTTTTTCAATTGTCAAATGGGGTAGTCATTTTCATTTGTGGGTTTTTTATTGGTGTTTCATTGAAAAGTAACGAAATTGCGGTAAGTTTTTAATACATGAATAAATGCTAATTGTAGCTTTCAATTATTTGTAGTAACTGAAAAACATGAAAAACGACATTCGATTCAGCCGGGAATCGAACCACAGAACCTTTATCTGCCGGGGTAATGCTCTTAAACCATTGAGCTACTGAATGCCATGTCGCTTGCTGTTCTCAGTTACCTCCTAATCATTGATGAAGAATACTCAAACATCCTACATATTGTTTTTTAAATTCAAGAATGTCCATGAAAAATGTGACAAAATCACTTTGTTTGTCCCAGAAAAATAATTTAATAAAAAGCATTGAAGAAGGAGAAAGCAAGAAAAAAGAAATTGAGGCAGAATATGGAATCCCTACATAGAAATAAAAATGAAATTTTAAAAACAGAAAATTATGTGGGAAATCGAAAACGAATTGAAACATGCTACTTTAAAGTGGGGAGAACAATGAGAATGAAAAATCTACCATTATCTGGACCTATGATAACAAAAAGAAAAAGATTATGCGCGTATTTTGGGATATGAGAATTACCAAGCCAGTTCAGGTAGTAGAATAAAATTTACCAACAAAATTGTATAAAAAGATTCGAATTTTTTAAGCTCTGTACATACATACACTGGCGGTCATGAAAACTGCACCACTTCAATAATTGTTATTATTCTATTCTTATCACCTATTATAAGAGTGGGGGAAGTGGTTAATGGGACAACTACGATTTGTGAGAGTATAAAAGAAGTGCATCATAGTTTGTGAAGTTAATTTTTACATGAGTTTTAGAATCATCAGTTAAAAATAGTTAGAGAAAAAATGAGTAGAAATTATACATAATTGAGTCGCAATGATAAAGTCAAAATTTTGACGTTATCCGAAGAGGGTCGCTCTTGTCGTGAAATTTCAAGGAGAATTGGATGTTCTCATTCAACTGTGGTTCGATTAATAAAAAAAAGAAAATCAGGACCCTCTAGAAAGGAAGAAAGGATCGGGACCCAAAAGGAAGACGACCTCACTGGAGGACAGAATACTACGAAGGATAAGTCTACGAGATAGATTTAAAAGTGGTGTTATTTTGAAGAGCGAGCTAGTGCAAAACAGTGTTGAAACTGTTAGGACCCGGCTTCGCGAAGCGGGTTTGTATGGCAGGAGGCTTCAAAAAAACCGCTTTTAACTAGAAGGATGAAAGCTGCACGTCTCGAATGGGCTAGGAAATATGAAAACTGGACGTTAGAAGACTGGAGACATGTCATTTGGTCTGATGACAAAAAATTTAACCTCTATAGCTCGGATTTCTTTCCATACGTTAGGCGTACAAGCGGCGAAAGATATTTGGAAAAATGCACCATAAAAACAGTTAAACACACAGACAGTCAAATGGTGTGGGGATGTTTTTCATACTATATTTTGTGACGTTTACACTTCGTAAATGGAATTATGAATCCTAATTCTTATAAGGAAGTTCTACAGGACTATTTGATACCTTCAGTAGAAGAACATCTTTCTTTTACTGATGTAGTGATTTTTCAAGATGATTCAGCTCCTTGTGCCAAATCGGTAAGTAAATTAAGAGGAAAAGTAGTAATAAGCTTTACAACTTCAATTTTGAAAAGAAATCTTCACTAATCATATTAATTTTTTTGCTATCTGAATGTCCTTTTTTCAGAACTCAGTCTTCAAAATCTGAATTGGCCAGGAAATTCTCCAGATTTAAATCCCATAGACTACCTTTGGCATCAAATGAAGCGGAAAGTTACAGATAAGAAACCAACCGACAAATCAACTCTAAAAAAGTTTTAGAAAAGGTGTGGTATGAGGAGATTTCGTCTGAGGACATCGAAAATCTAAGTAGTAGATTCCATGCCATCGAGGATTAAGGCTGTAATAAAAGCAAAAGGGAGACCAACCCGTTATTAAAAATGTAGTTAGGAAAAAGAACACTTTAATTTTAAGAATTTAGGCCATATTTTGTATTATTTATAACGTTTTAATAAAAAAAATTAAATAAATTGAAAAAAAGCATAATTGTTATTTTTACATTCATTCAAAAAATAGTTATCATTCATTCCCAGGGGGTCGATTCCCGTTCTGTGATATGATAAAATGATAAACTTTTTCCAGTTTATCACGAAAAAGCGATTCTTGTTCTGTGATAAAGTGTTAAAATATGTCAATACTTTATCATATAGTACAGAAAGTTATCACAGCTTTTGTTTTGAGTGATAAAGTGTAAAGTGAACTATATTATTATTGTTATTGAAGTATTATTGAAGTGTTTTTTTATTATTAAAGTGATTATTATTAAAGAAGTTTGTAGTACTTTCACTTTTAAATTATTTTAAATATATGATTTTTGATTTATGATTTTTTTCCAGTTGTCGATGGAGTCAATAAAAATTAAAAGAGGAAGAAGAGCAAGCGAAGCTCAGAAAAAATATTTAATAGAATATTTGGAGCTTCATGTGGACTTCGCACATGATAGGTAAGGTTTTAAATAAAATCTCAATTAAGTTTTAGTTTTTTAGTATATAAAATTTTTATTCTTTTATTTATTATTATTATTTTTTGTTTAGATTCGAATCAACTGATGGGGCAAGGAAGAGGGACGAGGCGTGGAGTTCCTTGGCAACAAGCCTAAATGCTATTGGTGGTGCCAATAAGGATGGTGTCAAGTGGAAGAAATTTTGGACCGATTTAAAGTATTTTATAAATATATTATTTATGTCATAACTTCTAATTTATAAATTTTTTTGTTGCAGACTATATGTGAAAGAAAAGCATAATAACATCAGAAGTGAACAAGCAAAAAGTGGTGTCAATGGCACCATGAAAGCAAAGCCGTTGACCGAGTTAGAAGAGAGAATTCTAACTCTCATGACACCACAGGCGATCGATGGCGATGAAGAAGTCATTGAATTTGGTGGACTGTTAGAAAACGTAAGACTTCACCCAATTATAATTTCAATACAATATAATTGTAACCAAAAAAAATTGCATTTTACAGGAAGAAGAAATAACTCCTGGACAACCACCAAGCAACGTGGATGTTAATATAATATTGACACCACGCACAACAACAACAACAATTCCACCTCCTCGGCAGTCCACCATCAGACGAAATAGGACGAAAAGGGTCAATGAGGAGGACCTAAAAAAATTAATAGAGTTGGAGGAAAAGAAAATTAAAGTGCAAGAGGAAAATGTTAGGCTAAGAAAAGATGAATTAGATGTAAGACGACAAGAATTAGATGTAAGAAGACAAGAATTAGAATTAAGAAAGCAAGAAGTAGAATTAAGAAAAGAAGAAGTAGAATTAAGAAAAAAAGAATTAGAATTAAGAAAATAGATTTATATTAGATGTAGGAAAATTAGAATTAGATTTAGAATAAGACTAATTTAAGGTGTATATATAAAAATAATTATAAATAAAAAAATATTGAAAAAATTATACTTTATTTTTATTATATACCAAACCAATATAATCATTAAATATTTATTTATTATTTTATATTTATGATAAATATCAAACATTAATGAATAAATGTAGAGCATAAAGTGCATTCCTTATTACAATTTAATATATGTTTTTTAAAACTTAATTACGAAATACAATAATATTGAAACATTGTAATATTAGTTGAAGTAGGTATTTATAATTGAAGACTGAACCCTCCTTCCTTCAGACAATATTTGAGTAGATGTTACCATTGGAATATTATCATTATCGTTAATGTTATTTTCATTATCTTCCATTTCGATGTCGTGTATAGGAATTTTTGCTTTCATTAAAATATTATGCAGCACAACACAAGCATTTATAAGTTTTCCTGCTTTTGGAGGACTATAGCACAATGTTCTTTCTTTAGAAAGACAACGAAATCTACTTTTTAATACTCCAATGCACTTTTCAACAAGACATCTTGTTTTTTTATGAGCACAATTATATTTTTGTGCAGCATTACTAGTTGCTGTTGAAATTGGTGTCATTAACCAGGGTTGCAGTGGGTATCCACTATCTCCTAATAACCAAAAATTTCTTTCACCACCACAATATTTCTGTTCGAGCATTTCTTTTAACTGCGAACGACGCCATATATAAGCATCGTGGGCTGTTCCACCGAAACGAGCGTTTACATTTCGAATGATATAGTCAGCATCACACACTATTTGCACGTTTTTAGAATGTCCACCTTTACGGCAATAGTATACATGCTCGATTTCTTTGTTTGGTGCAATAATCTTTATATGAGTACCATCCACGAGACCAATAACTCCTGGAAAAGATGCTATTTCAAAAAATTTCCTTTTTATCTCTATAAGTTCTTCATTACTAGGAAATTTAATATGCCGATGTCCTATTTTGTTAAGAGCTTCAGCGACTTCAGTAACACATCGACTTACAGATGTTTGAGACATTAAAGATAAAGAATCTTGACCAATGGCACGTTGATAACTACCCGTTGCGAAAAATCGTAAAGCACTTAAAACTTTTACGTACGATGGAATAGCATGAATTTTACTTGTTTGTAACAAAAACGGAATTATTTCGTCAATTAAATTTTTGCACAAGTACTTTGGAAAACGATATAAATTTAAAAATTCTTCGTCTGATGTTACTTCAAATGGATTTTTAGAATCCCGCAAATTTCTTCTCATTATTCTCATATGTTCCCTGTAACAAAAACATTTCAATCATATACTTGATTATTTTTCACTTATGAATTAAAAACTATACCTCTGAAGATATCCACGTTCGTCTCTTACAATTACTTCTATTAAAAGTGAACTCATATTTAAAATAAAAACCCAAAAATTTTATTAAATTTATTAGCAAAAATTTCTAATTCAACAACTTTATTTACGTCTATTTGACATTTCGATTGGAAAACTTCCAATCATATGATAAAATGTCCATTCAGCATTTTATTCAGCATACATTTATCACAAATGAAACACGAATCGCTTTGCTGACAAAAGTGATATGATAAAATGATAACTTGATTTGAAAGCTAAAATGATAAAATATTTATTACTTTATCATATCACAGAACAGGAATCGACCCCCAGGACAATTATAATTTCATAAAACTAATCATGGTTGTAGGCAGAAACTGATATATTTACTGAAAAAAATAACACTTTTTAATTTTAGTGTATATAAATTACTTGCAATGAAAATTTCGAAAAATTTTTTGGGTGGTGCAGTTTTCATGACCGCCAGTGTATGTATGTACATACAGTGGGTCTCATAAGTATGTTGACATGCAATATTATCCGTAGTTCGATAAAATATTTTAGCTCCATTTTGAATAACTGCTTTTTCTTTTTATTAAACATTTAATATGGGTTGCTAAGAACGCAAAATTGTGCATTTTTGAATCATTAGACATAAACCGGTTTTAGTTTATCATTTATTGTTGTAAAGTTATATGTTTTTAACACTCAAAAGTAAGTTGACAACATTTAGGTAAACCTATTTGTTATGTGAATTACGATTTTATTTGTTTACTTTTTGGTTATTTTTTAAATAATAAAAACCTAGTTTTGTTTTCAATTAATTTTTGATATTTATAATTAAACTTTTGACCTGCTCTTGTGAGTATTAATTTTTATTTGTTATTTTTATAATTTTTTGAATTGTTCTATACAATAATAATTTCTACTTTAGCAAAATGGTAAAATTTACTCATTTTACGACTGAAGAGCGTAAAATTATCATAAAAATGCATAACGATGGCAAATCATACCGTGAAATAAGTAAAGTTTTTGGCAAAAGTCATCAGTCAATTTTCAAAATAATAAAAGTTTACAAGAAAGAAGGGCGAGTCGAAGAGGCATCGCGGCCAGGTCGACCAAGAATCACTGATGATAGAACGAACAGGAGAATTGTTGCTATATCTGAAGCAAACCGGTACCTTTCAGCTGCAAAAATCTGTGGAAAATTACTTGCAGAACACAAAATGGCTCCATCATTAGAAACCATTAGACGAAGACTACGTGAAGCTGAAATGAAAGGTCGTGTAGCAAGAAAACTATCATACATAAGTAACGTCAACAGGCAAAAGCGACTTAATTTTTACAATGAACATGCTTTGAAGGCAGAAAGTTTTTGGAATAGGGTGCTCTGGACGGACGAAAGTATGATTCGTATGAAACATAGTCATGGACGAATGTATGTTTGGCGCAAGAAGAATGAAGAATTTTCCTATGAATGCACTAAGCCAACATTAAAAGCTCAAGATAAAGGCATTATGGTGGGGGGTTGTATGTCAGTATATGGCATTGGACGCATTGTCTGTTTGGAAGGAAAAGTTAACAGTACAGTTTACCTAAACTTGTTGAAAGACTTGATAATACAAGAGGGGAAAAGACTTATAGGTGATGATTTTATTCTACAGCAAGACAATGCACCAATTCATAGAGCAAAAAAGGTGAGAGAATTTATTGAACATAATAAAATTCAAGTTTTACACTGGCCTCCACAAAGTCCGGACCTTTCACCTATTGAAAATGTTTGGTCATGGCTTAAACAAAAGGTATCAGAGCAAACTCCTAAAGGATTGAGGGAATTAAAATCTGTAATTGAAAATACATGGATTACATTTTCAACTGAAGAGTGCAGAAAATATGCGCTTTCAATTTCAAGTAGGTTGGGAAGAATGTCAGATAATAATGGTGGACATTGCGGTTCTTAATGGTTATTGTCAACTTACTTTTGTGGAATAAACGTTGAATACTTTTTTACTTTACTTCAAGTTTTTCTATAAAATGAAATATTTATAAGTAGTTTTTTATTTTTTTCTTGAAATAATAATATTTTTGTTGAAAATTTGAAGAAAAGCAATAAATTTTATTTTTAACAAAAAAAATACAACACGATTACTTTTTTATTTTAAACTGTCAACTTATTTATGAGAGCCACTGTATGTAGGTATGTATATGTACATATGTACATATATATTTTTGAAAAACATAATTTTGTGTCTTGTAATGATATTATTTACATAGTATTTAGATTTGTTTGTTTAAATTAGGCAAAAAAGAATATATTTTTAGTCGAAAATATTTATTTCAAAAATACATAACAAAAATTTTCAACCGTAAAGTTGAAAAACAAAATTTAAAAAAGGGATTTTGTCTAAGAAACTGTTTAATTTTTATATTTTACATACCGGACTATTTAAAAGTGTTGAAAACCGAGAAGAAATCCAAATAAATTGTCTCCACAAAAAACGATGTTTTGAGCATTTTTTTCTAAAACTTTCGGAGTCTAAGCATTGATGCGCGTAGTTTTTTCGGTGCTCTATAACTCGCGTCTTATTGAAAGGATCTTTTGCATGTCAGAGGTAGTTTCGTAGAGAGTAATAAGAATAATACCTTGCAAAAATTTCAAAACAATCGGATAGGAGAGTCCGGATATTTCAAAAAAAAACGGAATTTTCAGAAAAACGTGTTAACATTGATTTGAGTGCTAACATCCTTGAAACCTTAAGCAGCCCCACTATTTAATTTCTCCACGAGCCGCCACTGCTTGAAAGGTATACAATAATTATATACAATCAAAAAGTCAATATTCTATTTCATGTAAATAATATGACATAAAAATGTAATCTACTCACTATTTTTACCTCCAAAAAGTCAACGCTCACTCTAATATTTAAATAAAAACTTTACATTATTTACACAAATAACGGTAATTTAAATTTCTTTTCAATATTTCGTAGGTCCTCCTCTACTTTTTTTAATCGCCAGTAGCCTTCTTGGTACCGAATCTACTAAATTTTGAGTGATGTCCTGTGAAATATTATTCCATTCCAACTGTAAAACGGTTTTGAGTTCTGTTTTATTTCGAATGCCGCTGTCCCGAATTTTCTTTTCAAGAATATCCCAAATATTCTCAATAGGATTAATGTCGGGAGATTGTGGGGGAGGTTTCAATCCATTTTGGAGTGTTGTATAATAGCCACGATTTTGTATTCCAAGCAGTATGCTTGGGGTCGTTATCTTGAGTGAATACGAAATCGTTATTCAAACCCATTTTTTGAGCACTGCTGTGTAAATTTGCTTTCAATATATTTATATATATATACCTTGTGGTCTATTATATTATCAATAAAATGCAAGTTTCCAACCCCGTTGGCACTCATACAACCCCACACAAGTACTGAACCTCCACCTTTTTTAAACGTTGGTCATAAATTCTTTTCTAATAATTCCTCTTTTTTTGCTCCACACAATACACTCATCGCTAAATATAACCCTATTCCAGAACTCTTTAGGCTTATTCAAATTAGTCTTAGCTTCTTTCTGTTAATTTTACTGATAAATTTTTTTTTTTCTTGCAATTCTACCATGAAACCCAGCCTGATATAAAGCATTACATACTGTATTGACACAAATATTCTTATTAAATTGTATTTTTAATTCAGAATGAATCTTTGTTCCACTTATTTTTAATAGAACGTTTTTCAGTTTCTGTTAATTTACATGGACGACCATTTCTCTTAGAATTTTTAAATGTATTTGTTTTTGAAAATCTGTCTATAACACCTTTTACAGTAGAATACGGCCTTTTAATAATTTTACCAATTTCTCTAATCGATTTCTTTTCTTTGCGTTAATTTAATATTATTTTTCTTTCTTCTACACTTGTTTCTTTGCGTTTAACAGCCATTGTACCGTATAATTTGAATGTTTAGTTTATTAATGAACAGAATGAAAACTATTATTAAACAAAAATGCAAAATATTACTATGATCAATAAATTTTACAATTAGTGGAACAAAAATTACCGTTATTTGTGTAAATAATGTAAAGTTTTTATTTAAATATTAGAGTGAGCGTTGACTTTTTGGAGGTAAAAATAGTGAGTTGATTACATTTTTATGTCATATTATTTAAATTTAATAGAATATTGACTTTTTGATTGTATACCTATAATTAATTATTGTATACCTTTTAAGTAATATAAGAAATAAATAAAGTTTATATAATAATTTACTTTCTTTGTATTTTTAATCAATTTAAAAAAATATATATATTATAGATGAGCGCTCACTTTTTGGAGCCACGGTACACTCTAAAAAATAATTGTAAAATTACATATAAAAAAAAGGCAAAATTTACACAACTTTGTTGTAAAAGGTCTAAAAAACTGTAAATTTATACAAATTTTGCGTAAGTATAAAATTTTACACAAAACTGTGTAATTTTACACACATTTGTGTAATTTTACCCCAAAAATTGTGTTTTTAGTCCTTTTATGAACTGCGTTCGTAAAAATGCATAAATTTGATGTAATTTCACAACGCACTTGTGTAAAATTATACAGGTTTCAAGTTTCAACGTCAAAATTACATTCGTGTGGTGTAAAGTGATGCGTAAGTGAGTGGTTTATTTCATTTAGTATTGTGCGGTTGCCAAGTAAAGACCTATTGTTTCATTTAATTAAATTAAATTAAAGTGAGTGTTTAAAGAATTAGAATAAAGGTAAGTGAAATTTATTATTGCACAGTACAAGCTCGGTAGTTTCAAATAATAAAAACCAGCCTTGTTGAAATTATAGAAAAGTTGAAATTACTGAACAGTGAACAATTCATATCATTAACATTATTTTAAACAAAAATACATACAAAAATAACTTTATTTTTATAATTTACAATATTGCGTGTTTTCTTTTTATTTCAGAAAATAACAGTCAGCATGAAAAAATTGAAATATTTTTTGAAAAAACATTGATAAATGTTTACGACCATCCAGATTTTATAGGAAGCTTGAAGGAAATTATAGCTTATTACTACGTATTCAACATAATGTTTCCTAGAAATCTTACCCAAACATATGAATTTTTAGTTCGTTTTTTATTAAAGCATTATGGAGAATCTTTTAGAGGAAAAAAAATTCATATTAACAGTATTAATAAAATTAACAATTAATTTTAAAAATAAGATCAACAAAAGATTTCAAAAGAGAAAGTTCTTAAATAATATTTTATCATTAAATTTAATTTCATTGTACATATTTGGTCTTTCATTAAATATTGATATATGTATGTACATAATATATGTACATATATACTCGTATATGTAATTAAAAATCAATTTTATACTTAGTACAAACAAAATGAAATAGTTTTATATAACTATATGTTACGTTACACTTATGAAAATTGAATTGAAGAATAAAAACGTTTGTATTATTTTTAAATTGAATCGTAAAATTTATTGCTTTAAAACTCCTTGTATTAAAAATGCGTTTTTACACTTTTTTAACCTGAAATTGAGAATATCAAGTGTAAATACACTCATTTTTGAGCTAAAACTACTTGTATTAAAAATGCGTTTTTACACTTTGTTACTCTGAAATTGAGAATATCAATTGTAAATACACTCATTTTTGAGCTAAAATTCCTTGTATTAATAATGTTTTTTTACAATTTTTTTTTTTGAAATTAAGAAGAGTTTAATTTTAATAGTTTTTTATGTAATTTCACTTATATAAATAAGGTGAAAATTAAACAAAAATTATGTAAATTTTTATGTACTCAAAGTTTATTTTTGCAACAAAGTGGAGTAATTTTTTGCTAGTGTAATTTTACCACTATTAAACAAGGAAAAGAGATGCCCCTTATAATAATGGTAAAATTACACTAAAATTTTTTACAGTGTATGTAAAAACAAAAAAAAAACTTTTTTCTATAGAGTAAGTATTTATTACAAAATGTATTTCTATTACCAAAGAATATGTGTATACATATGTATGTATAAATTTATAATAATATGTAAAAAAATATGTAAACAACAGTTTTTCACATAAAACATAATTTATTGTAATTACATTATATCACATGTATACTTGTCAATGTGTAAATAAATGCATTAGATTATAATAAGGCCTGTTCCAGAAAGTATTAACGCATTTTTAAATAATTTTTTTGTGGAAACTACCTAATCTATTTCCACGAAATTTTATATACGGGTTTTTCCAACTCTCAAAAGTATATAAACGGAAAATTTTGCAAATCCAGCATCATTAGTAAAAATTCCGTCAAATAGATTAGAAGTTCGAAAAAAAAATATTGAGAATTATTTAGAAAATCATAACAAGTCATTCCGTTTGATTGCAAGAGAATTGTACCTGGAGTACAATTTTATACTGCTCGGGACAGGTTGAATGTCTCTGAAGAAGAAAAGACAATTTCTATTGAAAAATTCGGCCCTAAAGTTTTAGTGTGGCAGGCAATCTGTCAGTGTGGCCTGCGGTCTCAGCCTTTTTTCGCAGAAGGGACAATAAACACCGAAATTTACGTTGAAGAATGTCTTGAAAAGAAACTTCTTCCTTTTTTAAGAAGGCATGAGACTAGGACTATCTTTTAGCCTGATTTAGCTACCAGCCATTATTCAAGGACAGCCATGAGTTGGTATGAGAGGAACCAGGTACAAATTGTACCAAAAGACTTCAATCCACCAAATGTGCCAAAACTACGGCCAATCGAAAGGTATTGGGCTCAAGTGAAAAATATCCTGAAAAAAGATGGAAAGCACGCAAAATCAAAAGAAGAATTTGCTAATTTATGGAAGGAAGGTAGTCAAAAATTACAAAACAGCAATGTTCAAAATTTAATGTCTAAAGTTAAACATAAGTTAAGATTGTTTCAAAATAAAAAAATTAATGTAGGAGGTTTGAGTATTCTTCATCAATAATTTAGGTGGTAACTAAGAACAGCAAACGACATGGCATTCGGTAGCTCAGTGGTTAGAGCATTTCTCCGGCATAGAAAAGGTTCCGTGGTTCGATTCCCGGCCGAGTCGAATGTCGTTTTTTCATGTTTTTCAGTTACTACATTAATGAATTATAAAAATTGAATAATAAAAAGTAAACACTTCAAGGATTCTAAAAAGTATTCACTTGTCTTTTTATTCCAATTAATACGGTTTTTACAGGCAAATAAAAATGCGTTAATACTTTCTTGAACAGGCCTTATATAAAATTTAATTTTTCGTTATCAAGAACGGTACTACTATTAAGTAATATAATTATTACACAGCAACACTAATTTGCGATTATGTATTATTTATTTTATACACACATCTCGATTATTCAATCAACCAACTTTTAGCTCATCAGCGTTTGTGCGCATGAATTTTTTCATCATTTTTATCTTTCTTTATCATTCATTTTGTTAATTTTTGTTCATCCAGAGAATTGAAAAATAATCATTCGCCGTAGACCGCAGTCCGTACAACTGTGTTAATGGCGATAGCAAAGGGATGGCTGTTATTGTTTTTTTCTATTTTTCAGCGTTCCAATGCACATATAATAGATTAGGGTATGAGTAGCTTAGTATACTACTATTAAATGTAACGACACTGGATAAAAATGAACTCTTGCATAAGACCTGTACTGAAAAAACTTTGTGAACAGAGTATAGGTGTTTTCGAGGTGTGAAATCGTGTTGCACTACATTAGATAAAAAAATTTCTACGCAGAAGAGAAAGACAACTGCCCAGCACATCCAAATGATATCCAAGATAAATTAAGATCCATTAAACAGGTCTTTTTCCCTCCTAATACTACATCAGTTCTACAACCCATGGATATGGGTGTCATTCAGAATCTAAAAACATACTATAGACAAAAAATTCTAAATAAAATTTTAAATGATGTTGATAATAAAAGCACATAACTCTTTTGGATTGTGTAAGAGAGATTTCGGCTGCGTGGAAGAATGTTAGATAAATCGTACATATATAATTACATTATTTCTTTTCTTTTTACGTATTATAGTGCAATTCAAATAAAGAAAAAAAAAGAAAAGAAAACCTTATTAGATATAAGGGAACACAACATAAGTATTCGACAAGCAGCAACAAAGTATGGGATACCTCGTTCAACCCTTCACGATCGCCTCAAAGGTAAAGTTAGTGAAGGACTTACGAAGAAAGGTCCAGATTCTTATCTAACATCAGACGAAGAAAATGAAATTGCTTCATGGTGTTCAGACTTATGTAAATGTGGCTTCCCAGTCAAACACGATGATTTATTAGACAGTGTCCAGAAAATAATAAACGACACGAAACGCTAGACCACTTTTAAAAATAATCGTCCTGGTAGAACATGGTTAAAAGGATTTTATAAAAGATGTTCTAAAAAATCCTAACCCTATTTTGAATGGTGATGGAACTAGTTTTAACCTGTGTCCTAGAACTGGAAAAGTGATTGCCCCGAAGGGATATAAAAATGTATATCAAGTGCAGACAGCCAACGAAACTTTAACAGTCTTGTTGTTGTTTTCAGCCGATGGTGCACTTATGCCACCTATGGTTGTATTTCCGTATTTGAAACCACCAAAGGAAATAGCATGGAGAAAGAATGGTTCCTAGGTCGAACAGAAAACGGGTGGATCTTTCATTAGAATTAAGTAAATTTTGTAGTGAAAACGGTATTATTTTGTATGCTCTGCCTCCCAACACAACTCACATTTTACAACCCGTTGATGTTAGTGTTTTCAGATCCTTAAAAAGTGACTGGAAACAAACAGTGAGAGATTGGCAATTTAGTAATGTTGGGCAAGTGTTAACAGAAAAAACGTTTTGTCCTCTGCTGAAAAATGCGATCGCAAGAAATAAAAATCTTGCAACGAATATCCAAAATGGATTTAGAAAATGTGGTATTTTCCCATTCAATCCAGACGCTGTAGATTACACGAAATGTGTGAAGGACATCACGGACAAAATTCAAGAGAAGCAAAATTCAAGAGGCAATTCCACCATTCCTGAAAGTTGTCTAATAAATACATCTGCAGTTGCTTCCGAAGTCATAAGAGCTCTTTCTGACAAACTGATAGAACGTGGAATACAGCCTAAGGAAATTCTTGAAGTCATTGAGAAAGAGGAACAAAATATTTCACTTTTAAGCATAGGTGAGTAGACAACCTTCTCAATTGATTTATCCTTCAGTAATCTAAAAACAGGAGTTGTATATGATCTTCAACCTGATGTGTTGCGACAGCTATATAATTTTTTTTAGATGGGTCTATTTTTTTTGTACACCACTGTACAAAATACAGATGGCTGTACATGAAAAAATTAATAATTCAGTTCATATTGGAAGATTGGTATGCAATTCCAAAAATTGCAACTTAAAATTCCAATAAATGAACTGTAATTTAATATCCGTTGCACACGCGCAACAAAATTTATAATCCATCACATTGTTCTGTAAATGGCGTGATTTTCTTTTATATTTTAAAAAAATCACGGGATTTATAGAAAACATAAGAGAATTACTCGAATTAAATTTTTCTTCTTCATCATCATCAAAATTCTATTTCCAACTCACCTTTTCTTACTAAAATTCAAATTTTTAAAAAGAATCTCTTTTTAACCTAAAATACATGCATTGGTATTTGCCGACGGCAAATACATCAAATCTCATATAGCATTAATACCCATATTAATTAGCCCATGTTAAATTGTTATATATTAATCGACCCATACATTTCATTACGACCTATTTACGTATATATAGAATTTAACTCACACACACTGCGTCAAGTACCCAATATGCTAATATTGCCTACTCACTATATATTACTCATTAAGTAATACATGGAATAGTCTCGAAAATGATAATTCATATACCTGGCACGGTGCAGATATTGGACAACAATTTAGCAGTGAAAACGAGCTGTATTTTCTATTTTTGGGATATATTTTGCAGTTAACTAATAATATTAATATGGAGTTTCAATCCGAGCATCCTCAGATACATGAAATTTTAAAAAAAATTAAAATTTATTTTAAAACAATTTTGTCAAATTTTGTAAAAAAAGAATTTTTTAATGATACAAATTTAAATACTTTAGATTTTAATGAAAATAACATATATATTGAAGTGAGCCAAATTTACATAGGTGCCAAGGCCGAACTCAAAATTCAAAAAGACAATATCCACGAAGAAGTTAATGATATTAAAAAAAGTTGTAGATATTTCTATATTGAACTCTGTAGACAAATACAGAAAAGAATAAACTTTGATGATAGAGTCTTAAATTCTATTGAAATTATAAATCCAAAAAATTTAGGACGAAGTCTTATTCCTCTAATTTCAATGTTTCCAAATCTTGTTTCAGAACATGAAATTGAAACATTAGATGAGGAATGGAGACTTCTTTTAAATTCTGTATCTTTTATTGGATCGGACTTAGATTTAGAAGATTTTTGGAAAAATGTTTTTAACCTTAAAAATGGAATGGGAGAAATAATGTTCCCAAAATTAAAAACATTTATGTCTGCAATATTAAGCTTGCCGCACAGTAGCGCAACTGTGGAGAGAATATTTTCACAGGTAAATTTAATAAAAACAAAAACAAGGAATCGCTTAGAAGTTTGCACGGTGAATTCAATTATGATTGCAAAAAGCCTGCTGTCAGAGACTGACAGTGCAAAATGGCTTCCATCAGCAAATTTATTAGATACCTATAAAAAGACATAAATTGTGAATTTTTAGTTAAATAAGTACATTCATATGTTCCTTTTTTTTGAAAAGCAAGACTGTTACATTTTTAAATGTGATAAAATAAATAGACGTAAATATAAGAAACCTTGCAATATTACTATAAAAAATATGCTTAAGTTTTTTTTTAAGTAGAATATTCTGCCAATATAAATTTTTATTTTAATTAATTAATAATATATAGATATCTTATATGTATTTTTCCAATAAATGAAGACTTTTGATTTAAATAATGCATTTCTTTCACTTATGACTTTATTTGAAAGAGTTTCTTTCTCATTAGAACTATACAATGTATGCAATATGTATAAGAGTGGGAATTTCTTTACACAAGCCATGTATATTTCGATTTGGGAAAATACTCCGTTCTAGTCTTAAATACTCCGTTTTTAGTGACATAAAATACTCCCCTGAAAATTTTGAAACGACAACGCTGCTGGCACCTGCTTACCCATAAAAATATATTGATCTCTTGATTTTTTTTTCTCTTAATTGTCTCATTGTATATACATATTAAATGCGTAATGAGATTAACACCAACCGAATGCTATATAAGTGAAGTAAAAATATAGCACGGGGACTGCGTTTTTGATTTTCGTTTCCTTAAGTTTTAATATTCATTCAGTTTAATTTTTAGTCAAGATGTAGCTGGTAAGGCGTTGGTAGTTTTTTTTTTTTTACCATGTGGCCTATCACCGTATAGCCGGTTAATTTTTATTTTGTATGCCTTAATCGGGTAAAATCTTGTAATTTTTTTTATATAACGACATAAAGTTTTATTAACCGTGAATAATAGAAAAAATATATATATAATAATAAAATTAATAATGATGAAACATAATCATCGTATCTATTTTCTTCTACGTTAATTTCTTAATATATAAATAAAAAATAAAAAGTTAATCAATTAAAATTCAAATATTTAAATTAGTTTTAAATGGTTTTTTTATATAAAATAAGTGGAATATAAAAAAAAAAATAAAAAAAAATAATCATATATATCTTGTAAAGTTTTTTAAAAGAGAGGATATATAACATAAATATTATACATATTTATAACAATCAAGGTTATAATTAAAATTAAATAAATATATCATCATCATTCTTGTAGTAGATTCGGTCAGCTGTAGGATAAGGTGTCTTGTTTTTTTTTATCGTGGTAATGGTGAAAATTAGTTTTTTTTTTAAAAAAAACTTAAAATTTTTTTTTAATATAAGGTGTACCCCAGAAAAATGGAAAAAAAAAATAATAATAAAAAAATCAACTAAAAAAATCTTATTAATACGATAAATAATTAAATTTTTTTGAAAGTTATATAAGAATTAGATATGACATTTTTATACATATTATTATAAAAATAAAAGAAAAACGATTTGATTTAGATCGGTAGAAAAAAAAAGAAAATATTATTTAATTGAGAATACAATTTTTTTTAAGGAAAAAGGAAAAAATTAATAAATACTCTTTTATAAAAAGGGGCCTTTTTTTGTTTTTTTTTCCTTTTTTTCATGGGAGTCTTGGTCTGGCTAGCGACAGTAAAAGATATATAGAAAATAAATAGAAATCCTATTTAAAGTTTTTTTTTTAAAACTACAACAACAAAAAAATGAGAATATGTGGATAATAGTGACTATCGCTCGCAGCGCTGTCGTTTGACTCCGATCGGAGTATTTTTACTCCTTTTTTACTGTCTATACTCCCGTACTCCTCCTTTCGTAAATATACTCCGCTTTTTATAATAGAGTTGAAATTGAATTGTAAATTGTAAAACTCATGCAATTAACTCATCCTTGCTTCAGAAATTTCAATTTCACTTTCTGATGATTTCTGTTCTGTTTTGTATTGTTTCGTTTCATATCATTCCATCCATAATTACTTGAGATTTTGACATATTTTATGGTTATGTTTTGGTTATTGGCTATGGTATGGTTTCGTTCAATTGAAATTTTTGTTATTTTTATTTTTTATTTAAATTTTCGTTATCAATCTGACTGAGTGTCAAATCGAAAATGATATGAATGAGTTTTGCTTTTGCCGGCACTATAACTATACTTTTTTGGTTACATTCATTGAAAATGTAGTGATAACTTTTACGATTTAATTAAAATTTAATAAAAAAGTGTGAATATATGTATATTAAAATATTATGGACAAGTAAGTAAACTTCTAATAAATACGCAATAAAATTTTTGTAATGTAGATTACACTGCTATATTTTAATGAACTAGGTTTCTAGTTAAACGTGCTCGCCTTACATCATCAATTAGTGCAGATGCAGAAGATATTGAAACTATTGATACTGAAAATGAAAATGACGTTCAAAATAATTTAAGTAAAGATCATGAAAAACAAAGTAATGAACCTCAAAAGGAGAAGACAAATGAAAAAATAGTCTGCAGCAAAGCACAAAAATTTAAAGTAAATTGGAAAGAAAAATTTCCATGGGTTGATGAAAAAAATGGTAAACCGTTCTGTAAAGTTTGTACAAAATCGTTGTCTAATAACATTGCACATTTGGAACGGCATCACAAAGCAATTTCCCATGTTAAAATGCAAAAAACATTAAAAAATCAAATAATTATTCCAACCAGCATAAAACATGATGAGAATATTTAAAAAAAAACCAAAATTAAAATAGCGGAATTAAAAGTAATTATGTTTGCTGTAGAACACAACCTACCTTTTACTCTAATACCATTACTTTTTGAACTTATCAAAAAAGTTGCGTCTGATTCTGTAATAGCAAAAGAACTACATTCGGGCAAAACAAAAGGCACAGAAACTATTCACCTTATTGCAGAAAACTATTTAAAAATGATTACAGAAACCCTGAAAAATCAAAAATTCTCACTTATTGTGGATGAAACCACAGATATTTCAATGAAAAAATCTATCGTTCTTGTAGTGAGATATTTCGATATGAATTTGAATAAAGTCAAGGATAGGTTTCTGGCACTGCTTCAAGTAGAAGAAAGTGATGCTCGAAGTCTCTTTGCAGCAATCGAAAGTTTTTTTGAAAAGTGGAAAATTCCATTCCAAAATATGGTAGGATTCGCAGCTGACAACGCGTCAGTTATGATGGGGGTAAAAAGTGGCCTACAAACATTGCTCAAGAATAAAAACAAATATCTTTATGTTTTGGGATGTACTTGCCACTCTATACACCTTTGTTCTTCTGCAGCATGTAAAAAGTTACCCAATAGTGTTGAAGAACTAGCACGCGATATTTATGTTTTTTCGCTCACAGTTCTAAAAGACAAACTCAATTTCAGGAATTTCAAAAATATTTTGATGTGAAAATGCATAAAATTATAAAATTATCTTGTACAAGATGGTTATCAATGGAGGCAGTTGTTGTTAGGATATTGGAGCAGTGGACAGCACTAAAACATTATATCATATCAGAAGAATTCGACAATAATCAAGGTACAGCGGCCAGAATCAACCTTGGTATGAATGAAAAAAATAAAGTTTACTTTTTATTTTTGTCATACACATTGAAAATAGTAAATAAAATGAATACAGAGTTTCAGTCCGAATCATTTAATCTCCATATTTTATTGTCAAACTGCAAAGTAATTACAAAAATATTCTTTTTAATTTTATAAAACAAGAATATATCAATTTAAATATCACCAACATCAACTATGAAGATGCCGCTTTACACAAACCTGTTACAGAGATTTATATTGGGGCTAAAGCAGAACTTGTAATAAAAAATTTAGACAACACAGAAATAATAGAAATCAAGAAAAATTGTTTACGTTACTATATTGAATTATGCAGACAAATAAAACTTAGATTTAATTTTCAAGACGACGTACTACTTGCTGTTCAAGGTATTAATCCTGATAATTTGGTAGATAGCATATCACGTATAGTATTATTATTTCCGAATTTAACAGATGAAGAAGATATCGATGATATTGACATAGAGTGGCGAAATATAATTACTCAAGGACAAAATTTATTATCGAATGAGTATAAACAAAATATAGAGACGTTTTGGTCCAGAATATTTGAATTGCGAAATGGTCTTGGAGAAAAAATGTACCCGAAAATAGAGAAACTTATTTACAGCATATTATCTTTACCACACAGTAGTGCGGCAGCAGAAAGAGCATTTTCTTCTTTAAATTTAATTAAAAGTAAAATAAGAAATTCTTTGTTAATACAAACTGTGAGTTCAATTATGTGTGCCAAAGAAATTTTAAGAAACTGTGAATCATATGACTGGGAGCCAAATCAAGAACTAATTTCTACCTATATGAAGAAGTACTAATTTCAAAGTGATAATTTTATATTAATTATTTCGCCTTTATTTTTTTGTTTTTTATTAAGTTGTTTTTAATAAAATGTAATTATTTGTTTTTAATAAATCTGATCAATTGGGTCAGTGAATTACAAAAGTAGCATTGTTCACAGAACCAAGTTTTGAGAAAAAGTGGAATATAACGATTTAAATTTTGTCACGACTGGACAATGCTACTTTTGTAATTCACTGACCCAATTGATCAGATTTATTAAAAACAAATAATTACATTTAGAACCTTGCAATCAAAGACACTTATTTTAAGGAATTAAAAAAAAAGAATTATGTTTTTTATTATGTTTTGTTTAAAAAAAAAAGAACTTGTTTTTGTTCAAAAAAGACTTTATTATATGTATACTAAGAGAAATGTTATTTAAAATAAATATTTAATCTTCGATTAAATATATATTATCAGTTATGTTTTTGTTTTTAAATAAAACAATGTAAAAATGGATTTAAAAATTACATAGAATAAATGTATAAAATAAAAACAAAATACTTTATAGTGCATATTTATTTATTTTGACTTTAAAAAAAGGTACTCCCCTTGGATCATAAATACTCCGATTTTTGTTTAAAAAAACTCCTCTCGCAAAATGTCAAACGACAGCGCTGATCGCTCGTTTATAAAATTAAACATTATTATATTTTTTTTGATGGAAAGGAAAAGGAAGTGAAGGATATAGAGAAGAAAAAAAAAGAAGAGAAAAGAAAAAAAAAGAGAAGTTTATAAAACATATTATTATTATAAATCAAAGTAAATAACGTAAAATGTAATCAAGTAAATTTCAATAAATAGTACTTTTATTTTTTTTAAAAGATATAAACCAGCAATAGTAAAAATAATGAGATAAAATAAATGTGCTTAAAATAATATTTAAAAAAATAATAAAAAGCCAGATTAGGTGAAAAGAAAAACAAAAAATACTCATGTCTGAAAATCAATTATTTGTGTTGTAATATAAATTAGAGATAAAAAGGAAAAAAAAAAAAAAAAAAAATGTTCAAATTGATAATTTAATTGAGACACGTTTTAATAAGGATTTAATCATTTCAATTAAGTTAATTGTTAAAAACTCAAAAATTGATGGCAATTTAAAAAGAAGATTATATAATTTAAATATTAAAAATATATATATATATATAAAAAAAAAAAAAAAAAAAAAAAAAAAAAAAAAAAAAAAAAAAAGAGGAAAGATTGTACGACCATAGTGCATCGATGGACTTGAATCTGACTACACCTGGCCAGATCAGCACACCAGGGCCTACATCGTCACCTCTTCAGGAACTGTAGGATTTAGATAAGTACACTATTTTTTTTGTATTATCACATGTATTTTATTATATTTTATTATATGAGTATAGGAAATGTTTCCAATTTGAAAATATCAGAAATATATTAATTTTCATATTTACTTAAATATAAAAGTAATAAAGGAAACAAACAATTTTTCTAGTTTATTTTCATATTTCCTAATGAAAAAGATTTCTGGATATAAAAATTTACGAAAATGTAAAAATTAATTTTTAAAATTATTTTTAAAATTTGAAATAACAAATACATATGTATTTATCTGAAATACTATTTTAAGGGATACATAAATAGCAAATATATACCATATGTACATATTGAAGAAACAGGTATAATTTTTTGTTTGAAACTAAAAAATAAATTTACAAGTTGAATACTTTTTAAATATTTGTATGCGTATATTTTGGCTCGTGTTTAATTTACAGTATATTTCAATATATGCATTAAAAAAAATTTTTAGAACGACAAATGGGAATTAGGTGTGTATATGTATTTGTTATATGAATAATAATATTCTGTGACTAAATGAGTAGTAAACGAAAGTTTTCTCATATATTTTTTCGTAAGTGATAGAAACTTTTCGTCTCTCACACTTCCCCGCACAGGTCTACAAATTTTTTGAAATCTGCTGATTTTTGAATGTACTGCCAATGAACCTCTCTATGTATCTGCTCTGTGATTTAACTCTACAAATAAAAATAATATAAGTGTGCATGGTTAGAGAATATTAAATGTCTAACAAAATATATTATGTGGGATGAGCGCATCACTATATTTTAGGTCTCTTCCCGTCTTGGAGGAGCCGCTGCTACATGGTACTCCAGAAAGCAGTGTGAATTAGATAAGTGGGAAAAATTTAAATCTGAAATTGTCCGATGTTTTCCTAGCTATGTCGATAGAAGAATGTATCGAAAGCTATTTCTATGATATTGTAAGTTTAGGAAAAAAAATAAACCTACCTAACAATTCGATTATAAAGCATATTATATCAAATATCAATAATTTACATATAAAAAATGTGAAGACATTGCAGAGACAGAAAAACAAAGCAATGCTCTTTTGGGTTTTTACAATAATTTTAAGTCTAACAAGACAAAAGCACCAATATAATTATAATAAAAATTCGCCATATTATCCTTACAAAAATAATTTAAAAAAAACCGTTTAATTCCACTACTAATAAAAAATATGAAAAACGTTGTTACAAATGTGGTAAAACTGGACATTTTACAATCAACTGCCCAGCAAAATTAGAGAAGAAATGTTATAATTGTTATGCATCAGGATTCAGGACATTATTCTCGTGACTGTAAAGTTAAAGCAGTAGAGAATATAGAAACTAAGAGACCAAAAATTAATAGTGAATATTATAAGATTATCATCATAGAAGATAAACTCGTCTTAGCATTTTGCTAGAATGCTCTACTATACGAGCTACAGATGTAGAACGCTTACGATTCCAAATTAGTAATTGTAATATTATTTTATATGGATTCAGAGGATCTAGAAATAAAGTAAAGGGTAAAATACAAAAGAAAGTTAAAATCGATGAAGTAGAATTTGTTATTGATATAATGGTGGTTAATTAAAGTGACCAGACGTCCCGATTTGGGCGGGACAGTCCCGCTTTTGAGGTGACTGTCACGCTTATTTTAAAACATTAAATGTGTCCCGCTTTTCCAAAATTCTTCACGCTTTTCCCGATTTATACATAAATATATTCACACACTTTTCATGCACACTGCACCAACGATCTATTCTGTTTTTACCTTTGAATATCAATGAACTCCGAACTGTTCCTATTATGGTCTTTTACAATGTCAACTATAAGCTCTAGTACAATTTCGTCATTGTATGTGTATTTGACAGGTTAGTGGGAACCATTTGCAATTTTTAATATTTTATTTTTGCAAACTACAATTATTTTTGCAAATTACAATTAATTAATTTGAATTCGAAGGTATTGTTTTATAAATTAAGGATTCAATTTTCTATTTGTATTTATGTACATTTAATTTAGTTCACAGTGAATTGTTTGTTAGCAAAAATGTCAAGAAAAAGAGGTTGTACAATAAGCGACGAATCACTGAAGAATTTCCCATTTTTAAAAAGGACGAGAAATGATAGCACAGTTCGATGCAGTCAGTGCAATTCAGAATTTTCTATCGCTCATGGTGGTAAAAATGACATTACTAAGCACGTTAAGACAGAAAAACATAAAAAGTCAGTAAGTACTCTCATATCTACATGTAATGTAGGTGATTTTTTTCGAAATATTCGGTTTGACTCCAAAGAAAAAGAATTGGCAATTGCCGAGGGATTATACGCTTTTCACACCGTAAATCATAACCAAAGTTTCCGGTCAATGGATTGCACCTCAAAAATTATTCAGAAATTATTTGAAAAAAAGTTTTCTTGTGCAAGAACAAAAACGGAGTCAATTATAAATAAAGTTTTTGCAAAGTTTGCTTTTTCGGAATTGAAATCGGAACTTGATAATGTGCACTATTGTTCCATACTTACTGATACATCTAATCACAAGGACCAGAAACTTTTGCCAATTGTGATACGCTTCTTCAACCTGAGTTTTGGAATACAAATAAAAATAATAGATCTGATTTCTATACCAGGAGAAACATCAGAGATTATATCTGAATTTTTGTTGAATGCTTTGCATCATTATAACTTAAAAGAAAAATTAGTAGCGTTTGGTGCAGACAACACTAATACAAATTTTGGAGGTCGAGATCGTAATGGAAAAAGAAACATATTTTTTAAATTAAATGAGATTATTGAAAACAACCTGATTGGAGTCGGTTGTAATGCTCACATTATTCACAATGCTATACAAACTGCTTCTGATTTACTTCCTATTGATATTGAATCAGTTATAATTAAAATTTATTCCTTTTTCTACATATACACCGTACGAACGGAAAACTTGAAAGAATTTTGTGAATTTGCTGATGTAGAGTACCAAAAGCTTTTGGGATATAGTAAAACGAGATGGTTAGCGCTTTTGCCTGCCATAGAAAGAATACTTAAGTTATACCAACCGCTTAAATCATTTTTTCAGTCACAAGAAAAATGTCCAAAGGTTATTGAGAACTTCTTCCGTAATGAATCATCAGAACTTTGGTTAAAGTTTCTTCACCATCAAGCTTCATTATTTCAGGGAGCTATAAGAAAAATTGAAGGTGATAAAATTAATATAATAACTGCAGCAGAAGAAATTAATTCGTTAATTTTAAAATGTAAAGAAAGATTAAATAATGAGTATATTCCTATAATAATCAAAAATGATCTACGTAATTTAGAGGAAAGTGGAACCATTACATACGTTTGGTTTAAAAGTCACGTCAAAAATTTCTACAGTAATTGTATACAATATTTGGAGAAATGGACATGTTCGAATTTCACTGAAATGCATTCATTCCATTGGATAATGCTGCAAAGAAAATTTGAATGGAAGGAAGTTGAAATATCTTTTGAATATCTGTCACAAAATGTAAAAGAAAATTTTATTAACGAGAATGAATTATTTGATGAAGTTACAAATATTGAACTATTTTGTAACGAAGACAAAATACAAAAGTGGAATAGTGAAAATGTTGAAATTGACTTGAGATGCGTCGAAATTTTTGATTTTTGTCAACGAAATAAAATACCATTTTATAATATTTTAAAAATCGTGGAATATTTTTTCTGCATACCAGGTACAAATGCCTGTACTGAGAGAATATTTTCACTCATAAATAAAATTTGGACAACCGAAAAAACACAGCTAAAAGTTGAAACACTCAGAGCGATTATGTATGTAAAATATAATTTAGCTGATTCTTGTGAAAAATTTTACGAAATTTTAAAGAGAGAGATTCTTTTGAGAGAGATTCATTCAGCAGGAAAATATATTTAGGAAGGCAAAGCTGTAATTTTTCATGATAAATTCAAGGAGAATTATTTTTATTTATTTTTTATTTATGGTTCGTTTTGTTTTTTTGTTTTTTATTTTTTTTTTGTGCAATGGGAGTCTTAATAATTTCAAGTTGTTGTTAATTAATGTTTAATATTCTTTTGTTTTGTTTTTTCGTTTTTTATTTTTTTTCGTTCAATGGGAGTTTTAATAATTTCAAGTTTTTGTTAATTAATGTTTAATATTCTTTTGTTTTGTTTTTTCGTTTTTTATTTTTTTTCGTGCAATGGGAGTTTTAATAATTTCAAGTTTTTGTTAATTAATGTTTAATATTCTTTTGTTTTGAATGAATTATATGAATTACAAACAATGATAATGCATTATTATTCTATACACAATATTATTACATAATGTCCTGCTTGTCCCGCTTTTTATATCTGAGAATCTGGTCACTTTATGGTTAATGACAATAATCAAACCGCTTTCATGATAGTTTGAAGAAATTTTATGGATAGAAAAGAACTAAAAGTGGTCAAACGATGGGGTACATTTATTTTGGAAGAAGATAATTCTGTTGAGAATAGAAATGTCACAAAAAAACAAGAACAAGCTGAACTGAGTGTTAGCATATTAAAACCAATTAACTTTAATTTTATAAATATTAAAATGATGATTCAAGGAGATATAAAAGAGAAGTTGTATCATTTCATTAATGAATATAGGAATTGTTTCGCATTAAATCTTGATGAGTTAGGAAAAACTGATATTGAAGAAATGAATATAACTCTTAAAAAGAACAAAATATACAAATATCGTCCATATAAAGTACCTTATGGATTAAAAAGGACGTTTGATAAAATAATAAGTGAACTTCTAGAATCAAAAATTATTCAGCCTTCAACATCAAAATTTTCTAGTCCTGTATTATTAGTAAAGAAAAAAAAAGGTGATTATCGAATATGTGTCGACTATTAACAACTTAATGCAATAACACAAAACGTGAGGCATTTCCTGTACCAAATATTGAGGAAACTCTAAATTCATTGGCAAACAAGGCAGTATTTTCATCTTTAGATCTATTAATTGGATACTACCAGATTAAAGTATCTGAAAAGTGTAAACATCTAACATCTTTCATAACCCTAGAAGGACAGTATGAGTTTACACGCAAGTTATATCACCCTGTTCCCATAACATAGAAAATAAAATAGACTTTAGCCATGAATATCTAGAATTAATAAAAATTATCAATGCAAAAACAAATGAACCATTACAAATAAATAAACAAGAAGATATTTTAAATATAAGAAATTAAAAACAAGACATATTAAAAATAAATATCACATAGGTTAAGTAGTCCCAAAAATCAATAAACCTTTAAACTATTAAGAATATGTTATCAATAATACATTAAGAAATACAGTAATTAGCAGTGATGCCACTTTTGGTAGTTTCCAACCAAAATTGGTTCTTTTTATATGTTTTGGTTCCATGGTTCTTTTTATTTTCGAATGGTTCTTTTTCTTCACTTGGAAATTTTACTTGGTAAATTTTCTAACTTCAAAATAATTTAGATGATAGAATGGCACACGGCAGTCGGCACTCTGTATACACTGTTGCTGCCTTCGTTGTTCTGTTTTGTTTGAACTTTAAATATTATATGTTTTGGTTTTGTTTTGTTTCGTAGTGTAAATCGTCAGTTGACAGTTTGTAAGTGTCAGTGATCAAGTGAAATATGTTTTTATTAAAGTAAAGTATGAAATATGTTTTTATTAAAGTAAAGTATTAACTACATACTACGTAAAAGTAAATTTAATTGGAAAAAAAATGGATAAGTAAGTATATGGACTTTGCAAATTATTTGTTTTATAAATGTACGTTCTATATAAATCTAACAAAGTTATTAATTACCTCATTATTTGTATAGATATTTAATTAAAAATAAGCAAAAGGAAAATCAAAGCGATGACGAAGCATTTTGAGAGGGAACTGCTAGTGAACGGACAACACGGCGTTGGTTCGAAAAATTCAGAAGCGGAGATATGGATCTTGAAAATCAACCACGTGGTCGACCTAAAGAAGCCATTGATAACGACCAGCTGCGATATTTGGTTGAAAGTGATACTTCCTTGTCTGTACGAAAGATTGCAGAGCAATTGAGTGTTCATTATTCAACAGTTTCTCGTCACCTTCAAGCAATTGGAAAAGTCAAAAAGCTGGACAAGTGGGTTCCGCACGAGTTAACAGACAAGCACATGGCGCGGCGGTTGGAGATCTGTTCTTCTTTAATAAAACGGAACAAAAGGGAGCCGTTTTTGCATAGAAACATAACTTGTGATGAAAAATGGATTTTATATGATAATCGTCGACGATCTCCTCAGTGACTTGACGTTGGTGAAGCACCGAGACATATGCCTAGGCCGAGCCTTCACCCAAGGAAGATTATGGTATCTGTTTGGTGGTCTGCAGCCGGAGTTATTCATTATTGTTTCCTAGAACCAGGCGAAACTATTGACGCAGCTAAATAAACTTCAAGAAATGCATGAAAAATTGCAAAAGAAACAGTCTGCATTGGTCAACATACATGGTGTCATATTACTTCATGATAATACTCGACCGCATGTTTCACGAACTACAGTATTAAAACTTAACCAGTTGGAATACGAGACTCTTTCACATCCGCCATATTCACCGGACTTATCGCCAACTGATTATCACTTTTTCAAGTATTTGGATCACTTCTTGGCAGAAAAAATATTTATTAATGAAACAGCTGGTAAAAGTTCCCGTGAAGAGTTCATTTCTTCCAGAACTCCAGATTTTTATCAAACAGGAATAAATGCTCTTGTATCACGTTGGCAAAAATGTGTTGAATCTGATGGCAATTATTTCGATTAATAACATTTTTCAAGAAAAATTATATTGTAGTTTGAATTATTTCTCAAAAATCGGCCACTTCGTGTGCAACAACCTAATAAAAAAAGTGCAAAAAAACTTAAAGGCACTCTAGCGGCTAAACCGTTGGGATTTCCACCTCCACCAACACGATTTTTTGTTCGTCTCAATTAGACCTATCAATGGTATCATTTTGTTGAAATATTTACTTCTGTTTTCAAAAATTTATCTATTGAAAATATGATGAGTAGCCTGAAGATGTTGTCAGAACTCTAGAAAAATATCTCAATATAGGTTATAGGCCCAGGTTATTTTTGTGTTTTATTAAAGTTTTTTTTACTTGTGTTCTGTTTAACAAGTGCATTTATATCGATCCTATCAGTGTAACAATTATCAATTGTAACAATTATTCGTTTCTTTTGTTTTATGCATCTCAAACTATAAACAATGGAGATGACAAAATCTAAAAGAAATATTTAAGCTTTTGACGGTGATAGATACAGGGTGTTTCGAAATCCCAGCCGTTTGGCCGAACAGGGCGTTGAAGTTTTTTTGCACTTGTTTCACAAAACACCCCATAACTTTTTACAAATATGGAGTACCCTTTGCCCTTTCAAACAAAACCCTATTTGTACCTCTACCCCGGACCCTACAAAAGTTAGACGCGTTCAAATTCAAAATTTTGCGAATTTTTCTCAAATTTTCGTGTTTAACCCTGTTTTGCTCAAAAAAAGCTTAAATTAACCCCCATTTTTTATTGCAGAAAATAAAAGTTCAACTGATTTCCAATAAAATTGCCAAAGAAAGTAAGGATCTATCTCTAAAAAAAAAATTTTTTTCAAATAAAACATTGTAATGATTGATCTGCTGTCTTAAATGAATGTTGTATTTTTATTTTCCTTTTTAATTCAAAGAGTAAGTATTCAACTGAATAATTTGAGCGGCAAGTATATCTGCCTATGTGTGCTGAGGTTGATGGCAAAATGCCGTACTTGAAAATTGGCAATAGATGCCGACTAATTTCCGGAGTGGAAAAATGAAAGACTCAAGTTTGAGGTTCAAATCAAGAGTGAAATTTATTGAAAAATATCAATGCTTATATACTAAATTTCTTACATTAAAATCCAAAATATAACATTTCCTAGAAATACTACAAAATCATAATTAAACCTAAAATTACAAAATATTTGATTATTGATGGTTAATAATTCATTGACACTTATCAGATTACATCTTGTTGGGTAATGCACTTGAAACAATTTACGCAAATTAATATTCTGCATAATATCACATTCTCAAATTACCTCAATAAATCAAATTGTTCAATATTCTTTAAAAGAATTTAATTTGTTAATTTTAAAAGAATTTATTTTGTTTATAATTTTACTTTTATTTGAGGTCAAAGTACGTATCATATTTCTATGAGTATGAAGCATTGTAATTAAGTATTTCATATCTATTTATAGTATGCGATATATATTGTCACAACATAAGGTTAACATATGTGTTATTATTCTATAGTTTATTCAATGAGTTCTTGTGAGTTCTCATAAACGAAACACCCTGTATAGTGTATGGAAATTGAGGATTCGTGAATTAAATGTATTATAATTAAAGTTATTGATAATGAAGCTCCTGATGAACTAAATAGAAAGTGGATAAAAGCAGAACGTGTCGCAAAAAGTATAATTATTGAATATTTAAGTGATTCTTTTCTTGGTTTTTTCTGATTCAACAAGTACCTCAAAAGAAATTTTTCAAAAGTTAGACGCGATATATGAACGAAGAAGCCTTGCTACTCAATTGGCTTTACGTAAAAAGTTATTAGGACTCAAATTACAAGGCGATGTGTTTTTGATGGAACATTTTAGAGTTTTTGATAATTTAGTTACAGAATTATTAGTGGCAGGTGGAAAATTAGAAGAAGCTGATAAAGTGTCTCATTTGTTATTGACACTTCCATCATCTTATAATGATGTAATTACCGCAATAGAGACATTATCTGAGTATAAAAACAAGACTTTTAGATCACGAAACAAAAATGAAAGCTGATAATCGTGATACAAGTGCAAAAGTGCTTCATGTTGAAAATCATTTAAATCAAATAAACGAAAATTTTATCACTGTGGTAGAAAAGGTCATGTGAAAAGTGGTTGCTATTATTACAAGAGGCTCCTCTTCAACATCAAAAAGTTGAGAAGAACAAGAATATCAAAAGTGTACAAATTGCTCAATCATCAAAGGATGGTATTTCAAGTTTTGCTTTTATGACTGGAGACTATACATCACACAATCAAGATAAAGAAGATCTAGTTGAAGATTTTGCTGATTTACAAACACCAACAAAAGTGTTGATTACGAAAAAAGAAGAATACATCACAATAACCAAGAAAGGCTTATTAAATGTCATCAGTAACTTAGGTGTACTATCAATAAAAAGAATGCAGGAAGCTAGTATGGTAATTATTTTTAACCAAAAAGGTGTTGAAATAAGTAAGAATAATAAGGTCATCATGACAGGTGAGTCATTTAATAATTTATTTGGTGTTAAACTTATAATTAATAAACATGCTCAGGTAAATAGTGCTAAATATGAAAATTATGAATTATGGCATCAGTCTTTAGGCTATATAGGTAAAACCAAGTTTTTAGAATTAAAAAATAAAAATATGATAAAAGATATAGAGCAAAAATTGAGAATATTTCACCAAATAATAATTTATGTGAGCCATGTATTAATGGTAAAATATCACGTTTGTCATTTAATAGAATTAAAGATAAAAGACATGTAAAACGACCATTATTTATAATTCAGTCAGATGTTTGTGGTCCTATCACTCCTTCATTTCAATTTAAAATTGTGTATCTATATTGTGATGATGGTAGAGAGTATTTGTCAAATAAGATGAAGGATTATTGTATTAAAAAAGGCATTAATTATCACTTGAAAGTTCCACATACCCCTCATTCAAATGGTTTGTCAAAACGTATGGTTAGAACGATAACTGAAAAGGCTCGGGCAATGACTGCAGGAGCTAGTTTAGATAAGACTTTTCGGGGTGAAGCTATTTTAACTAGTACATAATTAATTAACTTAACGCCAACAAGAACTTTGAAAAAATCTTAAACACCATACGAAATGTGGTATGGTAAAAAGCCACAGTTAAAATATTTAAAAATATTTGGTTCTACCGTTTACATTCATAATAAAACCAGAAAATCAAAATTTGATAAAAAATCACTAAAAGATGTACTGGTTGGGTATGAATCAAACGGGTACAAGGTATGGGATGTGGAAGCTGGAAAGTTCACAGTAGCTAGAGATGTTATAATGTAATTGACGAGACTAGTTTTTTGAAAACTAGACTAACAGCCAAGACTGAAGGTGTTAATTACACCGAAAGAAAAATCCTATGTGAAATTGCCTAAACCGCATTGTACAGATTTTTTTATATGAGAATGTTAATAATGGTATAATTTACATTAAAAATAAGCTCAATTATACTCAGTGGGAGGTCACAATTTTTGTTAAACATGCCTTAAAACTTTATGCGAATTTATACAATATTTATTAGGCAAATTACACAAAGTATAAGTACGATAGAGCAAATGTTTTGGTAAAAATTGAAAGTACAGTTAACAATTCAAGGCTATACAAAAACATTTGGTAAAATGCCTTATTTCTAAGGCAATTTAACTGAGCATTGTTTAGTTCTGCAGATTGTATAGTTTGACTTATTTCTTAGGTATTCTGTGCTGTAGTGTTTGGTATTCTAATAATGTTAAAATAATGCTACTCACGAATTTATGCAATATTTATTAGGCAAATTACACAAATTTATCGTATGATAGAGCAAAATGTTTTGGTAAAAACTCAAAGTACAGTTAACAATTCAAGGCTTTACAAAAACATTTGGTAAAATGTCTTATTTCTAAGGCAATTTAACTAAGTATTGTGTAATACAGCAGAATTACCTATACATATTTTATAATTTGCCTATTTCTAAGTTAATTTATAGCTGGCGTGATAATGTATGTGTTTCGTTGCAGTTTAGTTTATCAGAATAGTGATCAGTCTTGTTTCATAATTTGTGAAGTGACAACTTAACAGTGAAGAAAAGTGAGTTACGTATAGTATGTGAGTATTTGAAAATTTTTGTTTAAATATTTTCTATATACATATGTAGTAAAAAAGACCTGTCTATTTTCGATGAATCGTAATATGTATTAATGTTAAATGAATTATTCTTTAAAAAAATGTGCGATGCATTTTTAATTTTTTCCATTAATTATTATTTGTATTTATCGTCGGTTAAGTGGTGATATCTCGCAGAGCACATTCGAAAACAAATCATTTATCATCCACTTCATCAAATTAATGTTTTTTGGCCATTATAATAGTCATTTACAAATGAATAGATATGTAAGCAATAACATGGAAACGAATAATAATCCAATATTAGACGAAAACCAAAGGCCCAACGAAAACTCTTATGCTGAAAATTATACATATAACCAACAAAATCTTATGGTTTATACTCAACTCTACAGTAATAGTGAGGTTTCTGAAGATCCTCTGGTGTCTCTTCTTAAAAAATGAGGCTTATTTGAAGAGCTATATGTGTTTCTAAAGGTCGGTCCAGATTTAGCGAACGAATGCTAGCAAACGAACGATGTTTGCAAAGTGTGTACGGCATAGCAAACGCAAACGAAGGCATTCGTTGCTGTTTGGTACCATTTGTTTGCGTTTGCTAGTACTCATGTAGTGCAGCAGCTAAAAGGGTTTTTTCCGAATTGAATTTAATTAAGGATAAAAAGAGGAATTCTCTAAATCAAACAACGGTTTCAAACAACGGTTAATGCAATAATGACAGCTAAAACACTTATATCTAGATCCAGTTCATGTACATGGAACCCATCTACAGATCTCTTAGAAAAATATCATAAATATTAAAAATAATACAAACGCCTGTGTTCTGAATTTCGATCGAAATTAAATCGAATTCGAATGAATATTCACAATATTTTTTGTCATTATCATACAAATGCTAATATGAGGGCTCTAGAATCAAAATTTAAAAAAGTTCAAGTTTTGACAAAAACGAGATAATGACACCATGTTTTTTAAAATGTTGAATTCTATTTATGGAAGTTTCTGTTATTTTCAAAAATTAGTAAATTGTTCTGAAATTTAAACTTCAATTTGAGTTGCAAGTTCAAAACTCATAAAAGTCCATTCTGGTTCAAAGTCAAAAGTAGAAAATGTCAACATCGAAATTCAATGTCATACTATAAAAAAGTCCCATACATTTGTATAATGCTTATTTTCAAAACTTCAAAATGTCCCAGTAGTTATTATGCGCATTATATCGGCTAGCTGAGTGAGTAAGAAACAAGTATTTTCTACTAAAACCGTAATATGTTGCAAAATTACCGTTATAAAAACTGTTCTTAGAATAATAAAGCCAATAATAACGATGTTTTGAATATTGTTGTTACATATTAGAACTCAGTTTGTCTAGAACAAGTGAAGATGGAAGTTAGTGTCGTGCCAGTGATAAGTAATAAGGTTGCAAGAAAAAGAATTCGAGATTCACAAAATTGGAAAAATAATATAGAAAAACGTCAACGGTAGGTATCTATTTAATTAGATAATCTAAATTAAGTATACTTAAACAAGTATACAAACGCTTGTTTTAGGATAAAATCATTTAATTATAATAAATCACTGATGACTAATAATGAAAATTATTTTAAGATATTCTGCGAAATCACTACCGAAGCCACCCGAATATGGTCATAATAAAAATACTCTGAAATGTAGCATTTTAACGTGTGAGGATGTTCAGGATTTTCATTCTAAATTCTACGCGAATAATAGTCGAAATTATCAAAATGAATTCATTTTAAAATGCACTAAAGTGAAGGAAATTAAACGTAGGCGTCCTAGAAACAATTTAAATTTAAAAAAAGCGATGCAATGTAACATATGAAGTCAGGGCTAGAAATGGAAAATGTCTACCAGTTTGCGCAAAGGCTTTTTGTACCATACTTGGAATGAGCTATTTTAGAATCAATAACTTGTGTAAAAAATTTTTTGAACAAGGTGTAACTCCAAATGAATCACGTGGTGGTGATCGTAAAACAAAAAAGAATATTAATAAATTGAATGCTGTAATGCAATTCATCAGTAAATTTAAATGCATTGAATTACATTACTGCAGATCAGATTCTACAGCAAAGATGTACTTACCCTCTGATCTCTCTATACGATCAATGTACTACATATATGTACCAAAAAGAAAATAAAAATAATGAATTACAAGTAAAGGAAAGTTATTTTAGAACCATATTTAATACGAAGTTCAATCTCGGCTTTGGATCACCACGCACCGACGTTTGTTCATTTTGCCTGTCAAGTAAAAACCAAATTTCAAAAGAAAAGGACCAACAGAGAAAAAATCAACTTATTACTACTCAAAGAGTACATAAATTAAGGGCGAATGCTTTTTATGAATATCTACGCGCGAAAAGAAGTGATTTAATAACTCTGTCGTTTAATTGCCAGAAAAACCAGTGTCTGCCGAAAGTACCAGACCAATCCGCTTACTATAGCCGGCAGTTTTACATATACAATTTCGCAGTTGTTGAAGGCTCATCTCATGATCATTTAAAAAACAATGTATCTCTGTACTACCGGACGGAAAACACCCGCCCTAAAGGATCTAATGAAACTTGCTCAGCCGTCTACAACAAACTTTGTAATACCAAAAATGATGATAATATTCACACTGTTCGGCTTATTGCTGACGGTTGTTCGGGTCAAAATAAAAATAGTACTACAATCTGTATGTGCAGTAAGTGGTTAGCTGAAGCACCTAAAAACATAAGATTCGTAGAGATAATATTTCCTGTTGTTGGTCACTCTTTTATACCACCAGATAGAGTTTTCGGGTTGATTGAAAAAGAAATAAAAAAGAAGGAGCAAATTATAGAAGTACTTGACTACTTAGAAATATTTGAGAAATATGGAAAAATTTATGAGCTAGGTTCAAATAATATTCCAATTTATGATTGGAAAGAACAAGGTAAAAAATTCATGAAACCAACCACGAAGTGGCACTTTAAATTTTTGCAATCAAAACGATTTATTTTAAAAAGAACAAAAAACAATAGAATATTTTTGAAAAGTGAGCTTCACTATAAGAATGATTTTGGAGAGTTCAAGAGTATCTTTCAAAAAAATAAAAGTGCTCAGCGAATTAATCCATGCGTTCTACCAACTGGAGTCGCTGTGAATCGTCTAAAAATAAATGATGTGGAAAAGCTCTTGAAAAAACATTTTGGTGAGAACTGGATAGATCAAAAGGAATTAGAATTTTACAGAAATATAATCTTTCCATGCGATCCAGTCATCATACTACAGGAAGGAGAAGATGATTACGAGTGCGATGATTCAAATAAAGAGAATCAAGACCTTTTTGTCTAAATAAATGAAATAAACTTTGAATTTATTATAATAAACCAATAAAATGGACATTTATAAATATTGAAAAAAAACGAAGGACTTTTTTCAGTTATGGAACTTAACGTTTGGATATTTTATATTTTTGATTGTTAATAAAATCAGATTTTTACACACAGATTTTCTGTTTTTCATAATATATTATAAAATTATAAGATATTGATGGAAATAAAGATAAATAATGTAAGCGAATTTTAAGCCAAATATAAAGACTAGAATTTTTTTTACAATAGGCTGATAATTTCTAGATATACAAAACTTGATTTTTCTCGAAATAGAGATCAACGGACTTTTTTAAACTTTGATTCTAGAGCCCTCATATATACTATATATGCCATATGAATTTCATTAAAAATATCTAGTAATCTATGATTTTTAATATTTGTTTAACAATTTCATTGACATCGGAATATTTTCGATTGCAATAGATATTTTAAATGAAATTTATATGGCATATATGTATTAGCATTTGTATGAGAATGACACAAAATATTGTGAATATTCATTCAAATTCGATCGAAATTCAGAACATGGACGAAAATTTTTTTTTTTTTTTGGAAAGATGAAATTGTTATTTAGTTAATCATAAAGAATTGTATGTTTTTTGTTTTTCAAGATAAAATGGTTAAAGTTTCTAATGAAATATGTATACATACATATATTACAACTAGTTTTTTTGTTTTAAAAGATGAAAATGTTTATTATTTTTTTCAATGAAGTATATATAATAAAATCATTTATAAAAGATATTCATAAATATGTACATATATGGTATATTATAACTAGTTTTTTTGTTTTAAAAGATGAAAATGTTTATTATTATTTTTTTTAATGAAGTATATATAATAAAATCATTTTTTATTAATCAAATATAATTTTTTTTTCTTGTTTTGTATTTTTTTTTTACCGTCCATGTTCTTATTACCGTCCACCTTTTGCTTTACCAACGCATTTTTTGAATTTAAATACAGTTACAAAAACTACTCCATTAACTATACATACATATATTATTATGCGTTTTTTGTAAAAATAGAATTTGTAGAACAAAGAGAGGGAAATAAAATATTCGATACTTTTCTTATAATTACAAAAATTTGAATGTGTAAATAGAAAACAAACTCTTCAAAAGCGGTTCTTTTATTTATTTCCCAGAAATTATGAAACATGTAGGGTAATAGGGACATTTATGTTATTATTAATATTATATTAGTAAATAAAACTTTTGCTTGCTCCCTTCTTGTTAAAATTGTTCCCGTCTAATGATCAAAATTGCTCCCATACAAAAAATCAAAACAACAGCACTGCTTATACTATATAAGCGAGGTAAAATTACTAAATTATTAAAATTAAAATACATATTTTAAAGGACGTCACTAGTACGAAGGTTTTTTTAAAAGAAATCCTGAGATTACCAAACGCGTATCCCAAAACTTGATTCGGTCAAGGGCACAAATTAGTGAACATAGTGTGAAGAAGAATTAATGAGCAAAGAATTTCAGAAGTGCTGAAATTTCCTGATAGAATTTTCCTTACACCTAAAGGAAATACTGTTTTGGCTACTAAAGGAAAAAGAACCTTATATTCGTATACGTCTAACGACGAAAAAGAATGCTTAACCATGCTCATAACAGGTAATGCATCAGGATGATAGCTCCTCCAATGATCGTAGCTGAGAAAATGCCAAAAGGTTGGGCAATCGGAAGAAGTAAATGTGGCTGGATGACCGGACTGGGCAAAAATAGTTCAATGGACTTCAATGTATTTTAAGACGGGACTCTGAAGCATACTCAAATTGAAACGAATGCTGGAGATCAAGTAATGTTCGAGAAAAAAACATTAAATGCACTTAATGAAACACCGACCAAAGAGAATGACTCTTCATCTATGAAAGAAGAATCTAACAAAGAAAATAACAAAATTTCGAATATACCCACACCATTCAAAAAAATCTATTCTGGCCTGAACCAAAAACGCCAACAATTATTAAAAAAAGTGAAAGAAAAAATTCCTTCGGTAGCTTCATCCGAACAATGGATACTTTATCACTCGAAAAAGAAAGCTGATAAAGAAAAATTAGAACAAGAAAAAATCGAGAGGAAAAAGAAAAAATTAATAAATAAACTAAAACAGACAAATATGACTGAAAATTTGAATTTAAAAGTTCAACAGTATGTAATCATTGTATATGAAAATGAATATTATCCAGGTATTGTAGCAGAAGTCAAAAAGGAAGAAATTAAAGTTGAGGTAATGACAAAGTGAGAAAATAATTGGAAGTGGCCCGAAAAAAAAAAACATATTGTGGTATCGTTTGCAAGATGTAAAAGAAAAAATTTCGGATCCTCTTCTTATTAACGCTCGAGGAGTTTATGATGTTCCTGAAATTAAAAAATACCGCACTTTTATGTGTTTAATTCTGATTTTTTTTTATATCTTACTGTGTTATCCTTTTTTAGGTTTTTTTTTTAAATACATACATATGTGAAATGAATTTTGTTTTTTGTTTTTTGTTCTTTTTTGTTTTATATGAAATTAATTTTGTTATCTTATGTTTTTTTTATTATGAATATGAATTTATACTTTAATGAAATAAAATAATTTTTTATTTTAAAATAATTTGGTTTTATGTTCACTATACCATCCATTATATGTTCAGCATAAAAACATAAAATATTTTTTTATGTTCACTATGCCTTCTTTGGACATTTTAGAAATAATTCAGTTTTTTCCATAATTAATAAAAGTATGTATTAAAATATATACAATTTGATTAAAACACTACTCAGTTGCTTCCTAAATAGAAATTTGACATAATATACTTATATTTTTAGCAAGAATACATTTTAAAGTCTTGACATGGAGATTTTATGTTCACTAATGGTATATTTACCTTAAACATGGAATTGTTTATTTTGTGATGAAAATGGAGTAATGCTTTATGCTTTACCACCAAATACCACGCATATTATGCAACCTGCTGACGTGAGCGTTTTCAAACCTTTAAAAAATGTTTGGAAAAAGGTCGTTATGAAGTGGCAGCAATCATCTGATACAATTGAAAATGTCACCGAAGCCACTTTTTGTCCGCTTTTATCTTCAATTTTACAAGATAATTTAAAAAGTGCCATTTGTTGATTATTCGAAATGTGTAGAGAAACACTTTAAAAATCTTGCATTCAATAATCTGCAGAAAACAAATTTTCAAATCGCGTTGATGTAGCCTTAAGCAATATGATTAAATCAAATCTCTCTTCTCGAGGAGTTGATGTAAATATATAGTAGTTTTCGATGAACTAAATAAATTAAAATGTAATAATACCGAAGTTGAAGAGTGCGATCATGTTGATTTAAATGAAGCATTTGCCGACCTTCCAGAGGGTGTATACAATCTAGAATTGAATGGAAGTTTGTTGAGAAATGTCTTCAATTCTCCAAACATTATTCGTACACCATCGTCAACAAAAACATCTGATGAAGAATCTCCAAGATTACGCTGTAGTAGTCCTACGTCGTCAAGAATATCTTCAGTGAGAAATTCAAGAAAATGTTCGCCAAGTGTATCCAAATTTCTTAAAATACCTGGCGTGAAAATTCTTAAAAAAGGAAAATTCGTAAACAAAATATAGCACAACGCGCTCCACTAAGTACTATATCTTCAAATGATTGGAGAAAATTTCAACAAATGAAAAAGGACGAACAAATGAAAAAAATTAAAAGAAATAGAAAATCGGAGGATAGAAAGACTTGAAAAAAATCAAGAAAAATGGACAAAATCAAAATCAAAATAAAAAATTAAAATTAAGTAATCTTGTAAGAAAGAATTGGTAAGTGAAGAAGAAGAATCCTTAAAAAACGTTGGCTGTGATAAAATTTATAAAGTATGAAGAAGCTATAGCAAATGACTTTAATTGTCAAATTTGCGAAGAAAGTAGATAATTAAGAAATCTAAGTTTTTTTTTTATAAGTATTATAGGTATTTTTTATAAGTATTATAATTAATTTTTACATTCCTACTAACTTCACATACATATGTACACTGCATTAACTGTAGTTAAAGAAATCAGAATTTTGTTCTAGATTTAAATTTTTCCTTAGATATTTTTTGGTAAAACCTTTTAAATAGACTCAAGAAAAACATGTATTTAAAATCGAATATAGGTTTTTCTCTCATGTAACATAATAAACAATAACTTTTAGTTTCAGTTCAGTTTTAACAAAGTATCTTAAGTTTGTTTTTTTTACTAATAATAAAAAGTGTTTTATACACACATACATATATTAATAAAACTTAGTACTGAAATAACACTCATGCCTTTAAAGTATCACATCAAAATATTAAAAATATTTTAAACATGCCTAGACTTTTTCAAAATCATGACAAAGTGGTTTTACAGCGTTCCTGAAAACCAGTCTAAATAGACATAAGATGTTTTGCCAAAAACGTAAAGAATTTTAAAGCTTATACGTACAATACATATTAAATCAATTAGTAAAAATAATTCGCTTTTTCTATGCTATTGAATTGTTATTAAAATTTCTAAATTTATATTATATACATACATATATATATTTATCTTAAATAAATTAAATAATTGTAAAAGTCATCCTTTATTTTTATTACTAAGTATTTAAATTATTCGTTAAGCATGTATGGAGCAATGAAAGAATTTGTTTTCTTTTTTATTTTAATTCTGATTTTATACAATTTTACATTACAGTAAAAGAGTATGTTAGAAAAAATCTTGTAAAAATTAGGACTGCATTTTTTTTAATTTTAAGACACCGATACAATTAACATGTTTAACTTTTACATATGGAGTGTATTGCATATTAAAACAACACAATTATTGAAGATGTGATATGAAAAATACACCATAACAAAAATTTAAGAAAATTTGCTCTTAGAAAAAAATAAATCCAACCTTAAATTAAACAGCTGTAATAAAATCACTTTCTTTCAATTAAAAGTTCAATAAAGAATTGTTAAGTGGAAATATTAAATAAAAATATTTATAAAAAAAAAAAAAAATGGAAAATAACTTACCTTCTAACAGCCAAGCCGAGAAACTATTTATGTAATTTATATGTTCATATTTTTCAGGCGTGATTTTTACAAAAAAAAAAAAAAACTATCAATGTTTACTTTAATAAAATTACGATAACACACGACACTGAATTCTTTCTTTTCACCAGGGCTGTCGTTTGACTCCGATTGGAGTATTTGTACTCCTTTTAGTTTTGTACTCCCTTTTTTCCAAATCAAACCAAAATTTATTAATTCAAAAATCAATTTCCTAGTTTGTGACAATAAATTCTTTGCGTTCCAATTTTTTTTTATCGATAACAGGATATGAATCGATGCATAACATCAAAAATGTTAACAAATTTTTTGAAAATTAAGCAGTGTGATACAATAATTAATTTTTGGTTGGAATAATAATTTGAAAAATCTCTTTAAAACTCAAAATGAAAAGCTCTTTCTTCTTGGATGTACATATGTACATGGTACTCATTGCATCTTTTGGCTTCTTTAGCTGCTAAAAAATTACCACCTAATATTGAAACACTAGCTCGAAATATACATAGGTACATATATATTTTTTGCACACAGCTCAAACAGACAAGTTTAATTTCGTCAATTTCAAGAATATTTCAATGTTCAGACTCACAATATCTCTAGAGTGGTAAATATGAATTATTTGAAAATAATCAGGACACTGCAAGTGGAAAAATAATTTCAGATATTCTGTTGCCGTTCCGGAGCGTATATTTTCGATAATTAATATTATTAAAAATAAAATAATAAATCTCTTCACATAGAAACAATCTGTGCAATAATTGCTTCAAAAGAATTATTTCTTAATTAAGAAACAATATAAATATTCAACTGCGAGCCGTCAAAAAACTTATGTAAAAAAGTATTAATTTATTACTATACTATTTTTGCTACGTTACTAAACTGTGGTTCCATAATGCCTTATGAGTGAATTTATATAAAAATCATTAGTTGGACGAGAATGCATCTTCTTTTCATAAAGAAAAGAGTTTATATTAGGATGTTGATTGTTTGATAAGGTACTCTCGTCGATCTCAATATTCTTCATATAAATTCATATAATATGGGCAATTTCACGTAAACCGACCACTTTTGACCTTTAAAATTTATATGAATGAAGCTGGTATGGATAGGTCTAGTGTTAAATTATTTACAATATTACGATGAAAAACAGTATTAAAAACAAAATGTTTGCTACTTATTAGAAGAAATTTGTAACGCGATTACGCCCGTTACATTTGTTTTTTTTTTTTTAATTGTGAAAAAAGTATTGCATTGTTCTTCGTCAAAGTTTTTCAAAAGATTCTTTCAAGTGTCTACAGTATAAGTAAAAATAATTTTTGTAACTGTTATATAAAAATTTTAAATTATTCAATAAAATATACGGAAATCTGTGACGATAAGGATATTTAAAGTTTCCTGTTTTATCGTAACCGTCGTTTGCTTTTTTACTAGAAGGGCATATTAAAAACATAAAAGTATAAGCAGAATACAATTGCTGTACGAGTTTTTCAATATTCAAGAATCAAGATGTCACACTGCGCGTTGTTGCGAAGATAGTAAAAGAACATTAAGATATACCAACAATACAAGAAGTACAAAATAAAGGTTTTAGATGAAGGACCATGCCACAGCGAGAAATCTGCTCGTTATACTTTTTCTTAAAGCAGTCAGATGTGTGTATACTATGAGTATATACATGCGCTTGCGCTATACGTATACATATACATATACACACAGAGTCGTTTACATGACCTAGTGATATCTTCTTTGTGTACATATATACGAAAGAAGAAACCTTACAAAAACAAAAACGCATGTGTATAAGTATATTTTTTTCTATTACGATGCCTCAACTTTTATTATTTTACCTATAAGTACAAAAACATAATGCTAAAGGAAACCTTTAATTAGTTTTCGAATAGTCCTGTTAGAAAAGCGAAATATAAAGAAATTTTTGAACTAATCAACGACCCTTCAGCAAAGCGTTTAGTATTTGTGAAACTATCTGAAACACGATGGTTATCACGTTATAAATCTGTTGAGAGGATTTTAAAATATTATTTAAAGCTTCAAACATTTTTTGAAATAGCTTGTAATAAGGAGAAATGTCACATGGCAAAACTTCTTTCAGATGCATATAAGAAAAAAGAAAATAAACTCGTATTGTTATTTCTACTACCTATTCTAAAAGAAATTAATACTTTAAATCTGTATTTCCAACAATACCACATTGATTTGTTTAAAGCTAATATAGAAATAATGAATTTTGTTTTCATGATTATTCAAAAATTATTTACAGATTCTTTTTTCTACACTTTAAAACAAGAGTCAAGAATTTTGGACTTTGATAAAGTACTTTTTGATGATGAATCTTTTTTCAAAGATCTAGATGACATTAACTATGGCACAGAATTTTTAAGCGAAATACCTAATTATAATTTGACTGACGATGAAATTACTTCACTGAAATTATCTTGCAAGAAACGTCGAGTTCCTGATCATTTAAATATTTTTCAAAAAGCAGAATACTTTTCTCCGACCAAATGTTTAAATCATATTAGACCAAGATTTCTTGAACTACCAATTCAATTTATTGAAAAGTCTAATTATAGTGATATTAAAAAAGAATATGACCAATTATTAGTAGTAGATTGGAAAGACTTATGTAGTGGAAATATACCAACTGATAGTGTCGAATTTTGGAAAATAGCTTGTAAAATTAAACGAACTGATGGCAAATATATGTTCACTCACATTAGTAAATTAGCATTCACAATTTTGTCTTTTTCACATTCAAACGCTTTTGTAGAAAGAGCATTTTCAATTATAAATTTAATTAAACCGAAAACTATGAATAGAATGTTATTAGAAACTCTGATTTCTATTATGCATATAAAATTCGACATGATTACTAATAATATTTGTTGGAAATCTCTTCAAATAACAAAACGAATGTTGAATAGATTTAATTGTTCTATATATGATTTACAAAAAATTCTAACACTGAAGACGAAGAAGATTTGGACGATATTTTAAACTTAAACTTTGGCGAATTGTAATACTGTGAATCAAAAATACATAATTTAAAAAAAAAAAAAAAACATATACATATATACACATTAGGGTTGCCAGACGTCCTACTTTGACGAGGATTGTCCTCTTTGTTTGAATAATGTCCTCTGTCCTCTCGAAGGCTTAAAAATCCTCTTGAAAATTAAGCTGAGGATAATAACTTATAAAACAATATTCCAAAAATAAAAGTGCAATAAAAGTGCATTCTGAATGTGAAGTTATGAAACAAAAAGTAAAAATGGTCTTCTTTCCTAAGGTAATGTATTATAATAGTAGTAATTATCAAAGAAAGAAGAAGAAGCGAATATGTCATTTGTACTTAATTTTGAAAGTGTGTTTAATTTAATTTTGATAGCGTAAACGGAATTGTAAGGAAGTTTAGTTTATTATTAATTTTAAAACCATTTAGTGTAATTATTAATTTTTATAATTTTAGGATATGAAAATATAAAATTAAATAAAATGAAAAAAGTCAAAAGAATCACCAAATTCAATGATGAATGGTTGAAGATTAAAAGCTGGGTAAGAAAAATTTCAGATGAAAAGGCGTACTGTTTTTTATGTCGCGTAGAATTTTCTGTGACTAATAAAGGATTTCGATCTTTGATTGACCACGAATCGTCTAATAATCATAAAAAAAAGGAAAATGCTGCAGCGTGCAACAAAGGAGTAGAAATGTTTTTTAACCCCAAAAATACTGTTGAAGAAGACTTAACTACAGCAGCAGAACTAACACACATTTTCCATTGTTTGAAACACAACCAGTCTTATAATTCATTAGATTGTTCCATAAAACTAATTAAAACAACTCATTCAGATTCAAAAATAGGAAACAAAATGTCGTGTGGTAGAACGAAAGCTGAAGCTATTGTTACTCAAGTGCTTGCACCAAAAGAAATTGAGGACGTTATTAGGAATATGATTTCAAGAAATATATGTTTTGCACTACAAATTGACGCCTCAAATCACAAAAATAGAAAATTTTTTCCCATAGTTGTACAATATTTTACCATTGAAAATGGTATAGAGCACAAACTATTAGATTTTCTGGAAAACCATGATGAAACAGCAGCTGGTATATTCAAAGCAGTAATAAGCTCTTTGGAAAAATTAGGATTAGATGTAAACAGAATTTCATGTTTAAGTGCAGATAATACGAATTATAATTTTGGAGTAAGAAATTCTGTATACCAAAAATTAAGGTCTTTGAACAAAAACATTATTAAAGCAAACTGTTATGCTCACATTATACATAATTCTTTTAAACGAGCATTAAATGAACTCAGCTTAGACATTGAAAATATTGTCTTAAAAATATATTTTTTTTTGCCAAATCTGCTGTACGAAGAGAAAATCTAATTGAGTTTCATAATTTTTGTGAACTAGAGTATAAAGAACTGCTTAAGCATTGTCCTACTAGATGGCATTAATAGAATATTTTGAAGATTTATCGAGAACAAATAAATTACCTAAAGTATATGAAATTGTTTTGAACATTAAAGATAATAAAATTTCTGAGCAAATAGAGCTATATCTCTACTTTATTCAACATATTGCTGGTATTTTTCAAAATACCACAAGAAGAATGGAATCAAGTTATACTACTATTCTTGATCTTTATAAAATTTTAACTTACTTTATCGAACAGCTGGAAGAGAGAAAAACTCAGAATTTTTACGGAAATGAAGTTAGAAAAAAGTTATTAAAAATTCATGATAAAAACGAAGGGCGTAATATTCAAAATGAGTTTAATAAGTTTATTAATATATCATTATCGTATATAAAAGAAAGAATTGAAAACAATATATCTTTTACCTTGCTAGAAAAACTTCAAAAATTTAGTTTAGAAGAAGATTTTCCAGATTTTGAAATTTTTCTTGAATTTATTGAATCTATGGAAATAAGTAATGTGACGAAAATCGACATTGATTCACTGTTTAATGAAATAACAATAGTTAAAAACGTTTATAAACAAATTAAAGATAAAGAAAATGAAAAGATTAAATTGTTTTCGTGCAGCGAAAAATGGCGTTTATTTTGAAAACTGGAGAATATCCCAATTTATATAACTTTATATCATTCTTTCTTAGTATACCTAGTAGTTCTGCTTACGTTGAACGAGTATTCAGTGTTATGAATATTAAATGGCGCGATGAACGAAACAAATCTCTTCCTGATCTTATTAAAGCTGAACTAATTATTTCCTTCAATAACACAATGAAGTGTATAGAATTCTACAACTATGTAAAAAATGAAAAAAAATTAATTCGATGCGCTAAATCCAACGGAAAATATGTTTTAAAAAAATAAAAATATCGAATGTTAATTATGGATAATCATAAGAATTTGTTAATTGAAATACTTTTTTGTTATTTACATTAATGACGATTTTTTGTCATTCATATTTTGAACCTTTTTTGTTTTTTGTTATTTTTTTTTTGTTATGTTTTTCTGAAATATATTTCCATTATAATTTTTTTTTACTATAATAAATAACTTGGAGAAAAATCAAATACTTTTTTTAAATTCATGTTAACTTCATCTCGTTCTTCATCCTTTACACTTTTAGAATATCCTTTTAATGAAATCCAATCCTAAGCTAAGCCAAATAATATTATTTTTGTCCTCGTAAAGATTTATAAAAATCTGGCAACCCTAATACACATACATATACATTGAATATATTCAATGAATTTTTTTCTGTTTTATTTTTTTTTAGTATACTCAATGAATTTTTTTTGTTTTGTTTTTATAGTATATTCAATGAAGTTTTTTTGTTTTGTTTGAAATGTTTAATAAAAACTATGTATAAAATTCTTTTTGTTTTGTTTTAAATATATGTCCCTAATTTTCGAATCTTTTAACGTTTTTTGGTTTGGGCTTCTTTTGGGCTACAAATTTTGTAAATTTCGCGAGTCTACGAAAAAAATCTGACAACCCTGTGTACTAGTATTCCAAAATGCCAAGCGACAGCTCTGCTTTTGACTTATTTCTCTTCCACGAATCAGGATTCAGGAATCACGATGACGATTAATTCACTTTTAAAGGAAATTTGATCAAATAAAATACCTCTATTTTCTTTTTGTGGAAAATTATGAAAAATGGGCTAATAAGTGTTGATTGATCTGTAAATTGAAGCAGGATTTCTCCTTTTTTTTTTTTTTTTTGTTGTATAGTTTTTTCTTCTCCAAAATTCCTTTCACCGCGACCGCACTACTTTCTTTCTTTTTCACGTTTTAACAAAAAAAAAAAATGTTTTGCACCAAATATTGTTTTTTCTTGTATGGTATGTGATAGGTACCTATATTTTTCTTAATCTTAAGAATTCACTTATTTTCAATCACATCATTTAATTAACATTTTTTTATTTGCTCACACACAATCGAATTAAATTTTTTCACTATTTGACTTTGGTGATGATAAAAATGATATAATTTTTTATGTTGTAACTTCTGATACTGTATTATATTATAAAAACTTCCAGTCAGGTTATTAATTGCCCGTGTATTTTTTATTTAGAATATTTTAATCTTAAAAACACTTTTTAACAAAAAGAAAATTCTACCAAAATCTTAATTACCAATGGGCAATAGCGCACAAATCACAATACAATTCGGCATATGAACTACATCGCACACGTCACATTATCACACTGACACTTTTCAGATATTTTGTAGTTGTAGTTGTTTTGTTTATGTTTTTTGTTTGATGCCGCCTGCCGGCTTCGAATATTCCGAATTTTAATGGATGAGAAATTTGTATTGTATTAAATATGTTTTCTTATTGATTTGTCATATTTCGAGTTGAAAACGGGTTGAAATGAAACCATTTACATTATAGATAGCTCTAGAAATTTAATTGCAATTAAATCGTGTTGAATTGCAATAGGAAGTAGGAACTACATATAGATTTCAATTAAATAAAAATTTTGAACTTGGAACCATAAATTGTTTAAGTTTCAACAATTAAAAATAAAATTAAATTAATGAATTCAAATTGGAGTTTTAAAAGTCGACAAAGATTGTTTTTGGCTGCATACAATTTTGTTGTGCGACAAGTAAATGGAACAATTCACTTACTGAAACTATTGAATTAATTTTCAAATCTTAAATTTAATTAAAAAGTCCTTTGTTTTATATATTTTATTAATTTATCACTTACGAGTAATAGGTACATTATTTTAATTTTTTTGTGAAAGTTACAACACATACGTACAAGATATATCAAAAGTGCGTACATTGTATTGAATTTTTTTAATTAAAAATGAAATAAATCATATAAATTCTTCAAGAAAAAATAACGAAATAGAAAATATTATTCTAATGTGGATAATGGAAATACTTTCGGATTATTTTCCAATTTTTACTAAACACTTTCATTGTTCTTCTTCAATTGATTTTTCTGTTTTTAATTTTACATGTTTTATCATTTTATTTTTATTTTTTGGAACAATTTATTGATTCCTTTATTTTGCTTATTTACCTTGAAATCAACATCCTTAATTTTATAACTCATATTATCAAGTCTCATTTTGATTTTCAATTTCTTGTAAATCAGGTAAATCTTATCATCCAGATTTGATTCTAATAGTTGATCGAATGTACCTGTTGGTTGTTGAATTTCCTCTTGACTTTGATCACTACGTAATCTACTTACTGGATGTAAATTATAACGTTTATCTGGTGAAATTGATGTTGAAGATGATGGTGATTTATGACCATTTATTTTTAAGATTTGTTGATGATGACATCGTTAAAGGTGGAGGCATTCCTTTATTACCAGCCAAATAATTTTTTAAACCACCAAAAACACCTTTTGTTGTTCACGTTGTTTTGTTAATTCAGTCACTGTAGCTTTTCCAACTTCTTTAGTTTCACAAAGTAGACCTGGTTACAATAAATTAGTCATATTTTATTTAGAAAATAATAATAAAAACAAAAACTAAGAAATACAATTTATTGAACTTCGCTATTACCTATACTCGTTTTGGACGATTCCAACGTTTAATATTCAATTTGTTTAAGTTTTTTTTTCGAACGTTCTTTTGTTTTTCAAGTGGAATTCGTTCCACCTAATTTCATCTCCAGCTGTATACACGAGAATTCTTCAAAAATGTATCACCAACATCATCTTCGAATAAATTATTTGGATTTGTAACGTAAATATTATGCCCAGACATATTTTCTCCAAACTGTGCACAATAAATTGATTTGTAAAAATGAAAAGGAAATATGTACATATGTTAAAGAAAATTTATTGCACAAATCACAAAGAAAGTTTGACAGCCAGCAATGAATGATTAAAATTTAAAATTGATAAATAATACTGCCCGAGTAACCGAGTGCCTTGTCAGCAAAATAAAAGATGTTCATAATGCCTTGTTGACATTTATGCTGGTACCATCGCGCTAGTACACCATCTGACATTTTTTATTGCAAGTTTTGTTGCAAGAAATTTGACGTTTGAGTAATCAAATATAGCGTCAATATGAATTTCTGATGGTAAAGTGACTTTTATATTTATGTATGTATGTACAAAAACTGAGAAGAGTGCAGACGTGCAGCTCGTGAGTCGTGAAAGAGTAGTTCAAAAATGAACGACTCTTTTTAGTTTGTCAAATAGGCTGGCTGGCTCAGTAACTTTATATGAAAACATATGAAAGGAAAAATAGATTTACTGAGCTATATGAACTAAATCCTTTATAGCTCCTTTTTTTTTCATATACGTATTTACTAAGCTAGTGTGCTATATGAACTAAAACCATTACATTTGCTTCTGATTGAGTCAAGTCAATGACTCTTTTGAATAGCTCTTTTAAATGGCTCTTTTTGGTGAGCGAGCTCTTTTAAAGTGACATACCTGAGGCTAAAAGTGTCAGTCTTTCCCATGTCTAATAGCGAAGTTACATAGCACGCTTCGCTACGCTGCGCTTTGACAGATAGAATCATAGAAGTTGACTTTGTATTTATTTGTAAGGTGTTACATAGCTGAAGCGCAGCAAAAGTTGAACAACTTTAAACTTTTTATGCATACGAAGCGAAGAAATGTAATTTCTTAATTATTTTCTTTTTGAAAATTCAGTTCTAAGAAAAAGTCAAATAGTGCAGTGGAAAAAAATTGAAATATTTACATATAAAAACTAAACATTGTATTGAAAATAGTTTCTGTAATACAAAGGTGAGGAATTAATTAACAACAATATTCAGTCAAACGTCAAACACAAAGCGTAGCGAAGCATACATTACATTGTAATTTGTAACAGTATGAGAGTATTTTCAGCACAGCGTGCTATTTAACTTCGCTATAATAGTTAATAATTGCATGACAAAAATTGCCCACGACAAATTTTGTTCGTTAAAAAAATTTTGACAGCTTGCAAGCAAGAAATTTCTCTTCGTATAGACCCATGATAAAAAAAAACAAAATTGTGTTAGAAACATTTTACTTGGCAACACACTTAAAGCAGCAGTAATTTTTTTGTGTTGTTGTTTTTGTTTATTTTCTTCAACATTTCCGTATTATTTCCGATAAGGAAGAGAGTAGTCAGTAGATTTTAATTTTCTAGAGTTTAATTTTGTATAATAAAAAAAAATATTCAATATTTTTCACAAACTGAGTCCTTGTTCTATTGTCTTTGTGCTTGTGTTTTTGTGAGAAACTAAATTATTAAAGCTACAATAAGCTGTAAGTGGTCACTTTGCAGGCCCAAAATCGCAAAACAGTCTCACTTTGAATCCTTGTGTTCTTGAAATAAGGACTTATTTTGTTTAGATTCTTAATCTGATCTTGAATAGAAAATGAATTGCAATGAAATTGCTAAAGACAATATTATTAAAAACAAAAAAGCAAGCAAAACACACTATGACAAAATCTTAAATTCTCTGAGTATATCACAATTGTCTATGAACCCTGATTCATTTCATTTCAAATCCCTTCTTTATTCTGAGGAAAAATCCAATTAAATTCTTAAATTTTCCATAGAAATTTCCCTTGGAATTCCAGCGAACAATGTTGAATTTTTCTATGAAAGCCCATTGAAAAATTCTTTGGATTTTCTTGGGAAAATTTTACGGAAGCAAATAATGGAATGGAAAAATTCCCTGGAATTCACTTTGTTTTTAAAAATCAGCAAATTTCAAACTTTTACAAAAGATTTACATTTGCAATGAGGAGGTTTTCATTATACACAAATCACTTATTACATACGTTAATGTATGATAAAAGGATATTCATTCGATCATTTTTAATTTTGAGTTTGAATTTTAAAACGGTAGTTCCGTTTTTTCTCAATAGATATGACAGACAAGAAGGTTTCGTTTAGAAGCTTCATCTGAAAATAGAGTGAAACTTATAAATGTAGTAAGTGGACTATCTACTGCTCTTCGCTTATTTTTGTTTTAAAATTGTAAATTGCGTCATCTACTTGTCACTGTTGCAATATTGTATGCGGCGAAAAAGAATATTAAAATGAAACTTGGTTCAAATATCATTTGAGTTGAAGTAGAGTTGGAACTAATATAATACTAAGTCCAAATTGCAACTTTTATAACTTTGATTTGAATTTTCTAACTTAATATTAGCTGTGTTTTATTGGAACTGATGAAGTGATATGTCATTACTTTAGTTTCGCTTAGCTCACTTCTCTTCTTCTTAAAAATATCCTCACTTAAGGTGTCCAAAAAAAATGTTAAAAAATTAAATTACATACTTGAACAAATTTCACTGAAAAAATCCAACATTAAGAAACAAATCAAAAAGAAATTCGAAATACAAATTCACGTAAGAACCCCCAAACCATTGATATATGTATAATATGTATATGACTAGATAGATTTTCTCTATTAAACACCATACTGTAAAAATGGGACTAACTTTATATTGTTGTCTCACTCTAAGAAAATCCGTGAACATTTGATATTTTGAATCGATAGATGGAGGCTCAATTCTAACGTCAAATAAATGAGTGAAAGTAAGGAGTATATATTGAATGGTCGAAAATAATGTCTTACTCTTAGCGAATTAACGAAATATTGATGTGATTTCAAATGAAACAGAAAGTTGATCCGTCCAGTTATATATGTCATTGCCCAAACTTCAATTCATACGATACTTTGATACTAAAATACCTGGTAAACTGAAACTGATGAACTGAAGAAATAAACCTCTAATATTGATTACAGGAACTGAGTTCCAAAAATATGTTCTTCCTCAGTGATTATTACTTTATCAGTCACAATAAAACAAATCTAATTTCATTTTTAAAATATTTAAAATTTTAACAACTTATTGTTTTAAGTCTGTCTGTGGGAAATTTTTTTTAGGAAAATTAGCGATGTAATTTCAATTGGAATTCAACTCTATTTTATAGGAATTCGAATCCACGTAAACGTTATGGTTTTGTCTGCTTTTCAATTTAACTTCAACTCAAGCAAAAAAATAAGTACAATATTTCTATGATCATCACTCTTATCGGAGCGAACAACACACAAGACGAATTGTCCGCCATTGGTCATTAAAAATTTGGTAGAATTTTCTTTTTGTTAAAAAGTGTTTTTAAGATTAAAATATTCTAAATAAAAAATACACGGGCAATTAAAAAATTCTCACCGGAATTTAATTTTTATAAAATAAAAAAACCGACTACTATATTAATTTTTCATAACACATTTTTGTGGACTATAATACATCAGAAGTACAACATAGAAAATTATTTCATTTGTTTCATCACCAAAGTCAAATAGTGCAAAAATTTAATTCTATTGTGTGTAGGCGAATAAAAAATTTTCATTAAATGACGTGATTTAAATAAAAAAAAGTGAATTCTTAAGATTAAGATAATTATATCACATACGCTACAAGAAAAAATTCTCTACTTTGTGGAAACATTTTTTTTTTTTTTTGTAGAAACGTGAAAAAGAAAAAACGTAGTGACTAGTGAGGTGAAAGGAATTTTTGGAGAAAAAAAACTACAACAAAAAAAAGAAGAAATCCTGCTTCAATTTACAGATCAATCAACTTTTATTAGCCCATTTTTCCTCATTGTTCCACCCTTTTCTTTAACATATTCATTTTTTTTTTTAAATTTTACTTCATTAAAAAAAAAAAAAAATTTTCGATTAAAAGTGAATTAATCGTCGTCGTGGAAGAGAAAAGTGAAAAAGAGTTGAGTGTCGTGTGTGTTAGAAAAATTTTATTAAAATTTAATTGTACACACTTTATTAATTATTATCAACAATTTCAAAAAGTTATCATAATTTTATTCAAGTAGACATTGGTAAATTTTTTTTTTGTTTTTGGAAAAATTACGCCTGAAAAATCCGAACAAACAAATAATTTAAAATGGCTGAATTGCTTAATATTGATAGTATCATTTCTCGGCTGCTAGAAGGTAATTAGTTTTCATTTTTTTTTAAAGCATTTTTATTTAATATTCTTACATACAATTCCTTAATTAAATGAACTTTACATTGAATGCGTTCTATCTTTTTAGATAAGGCTGATTTTATTACAATTGTTTAATTTTAAACTACATTAATTTTTTTTAAGAGCCGGCTTAGAAAACAAAATAGAAATGATTTGTACTTGTTTGTCTCAGAAAACAAAATTTTTAGGTATCTCTTTTTTGGAAATACAACTATTAATTGCCATAAGGGTAATATAGAAATAGTTTCAGCTATTTAATTTCTAAAGGTTTTTATGTGTACACTTTTTTTCTAAAAACATGAAAGGAAAGAAAATCTAAATGTTAAAATGAAGAAGAAAAAAATAGCAAAAAGGAAAAATGAAAACAATGAAAAAATTTTTTTTAAATGCGAAATGTTAAAAATCATTTTTTATTTCATAAATTTTTGTTTTTTTATACGAGTGTCTACCTTGTGGCTTGTACATACTACATACATACTTATATATATGTATCTCAATATATAATAAATACTACCTATCTACCTACAACATTTTATTGGTTATTGCCACCATGTGCTGCTGGTATGCAGGTATGGTGTAGTGAAGTTATTGCTTTTTTTTTTTTTTAAAAAAGATATGATAGGCAATGGGTAATGTTTTGTGTAGAAGTAGTATGTATGTAATATGTATATTGATAGTATAAATGACGAGAAATGTGTGATATTATTTTGTTCGTTTCCCTTTTGTTCAACGTTGCCAACTTTCCGAGATGCATATTTTATTTATGTACATATGTATGTAGGTATATTGAAAAGAAAATTTTATTTCACTATGAAGAAATGCATCTAACTTGTTTTGTATTTTTTTATTGGAATTTTTATTATTAAGTTAGGTTTAAAATTTTTTGATAGTCTTCTTTTAAGAGAGAACAGAGAAACGCCTGAATTTAGTTGTATGTATCTACATCTACCTAATTTCATCATGTTTTTATTTTTATGAAGTGTTGAAATTTTTTATTCTAATGCCCAGTTTCACAGTGAAAGTTTAAATTTGTCAGAAGGGTTAAACTTATGTATGTTTATAATATTAATGAGTTTCACAGTATGGGTTTAAACTTTAGACAGGGTTTAACTACCGACAAAAGTTAAACTTTCAATATGTACTGGTTAAACTCTAGGTAAGGTTTAAAGTAAGTGAAAAAAGCATAGATTATTAAACTCACATTAAGGTTTAACAAAACTCGAGTTTAAACTGCCACTGCATAAGTGTAATTTACTTCACGAGTTCAAGCCTCTTTAATATTATATTATAGGTAGTTACATATACAGCGTGTTTCAGATCTGATGGCCTTAAATGAGCAGGGTGGTAGGTCTGGTCGAGACAAACAAAAACGTATGGGACAGGAGGGCAATCTCAACGGTTTTCGTGAAATACTCATACGATACTCATGTAACAAAATAGAACCCTTTGCCCATTCAATTAACAGAAGCACCATATCTTCATTCCCATTACCACATAAGTTATTAGCGATCAAAGTCAAAAATTTGGAATTTTTTACCTAAATTTTTGAAAACACCCATTGAATTCTCGAAAATACCCATTATTAACATACACTTTTTTTTTGCAATAAATAAAAAGCACAATTCTTTCTCTACAAATTAGCTCCGATTTTTTGAGAAATCACTGGGTGTTTTCTGAAATTTAGGTAGAAAATTCCAAATTTTTAATCCTCCGTACCCCGAAAACAGTTGAGATTGACTCACCCTCTCCCATACGATTTTTTGTTTGTCTCGACAAGACCTACCACCTTGCTCATTTAAGACCATCACCCTGTATAGCAACTTAGGCGACTTTTCCCATTCAAAATAACTTTTAAGTATTGGTATTTTGAATCAAATAGTAAATAACACAAAACACTTTTTCGACAGAAAAAAAAAACTTTTTTTATTTGAATAAGATTCATTGTTGCAAATGCATCTATAGCATAAAATGTTGGAAATATCATTAAATATCTACCTTGTTATCTTTATCACCTAACAAAACAATGTTTTGTTTCATTATTAAATTTGTTTTAACACCTGTTTTTTATAAAGTTTCTACAATAGGTATTAAACAAGCCGAATTACATGCTATAACTATAGCACAAAATCCGTTAAATTTGACATACGCATAATTTTTTTTCTTTTTCCTCTCTTGTTATTTCTTCAAAAATTTTATTTTATGTGGCTTTTTTTGTATGGCTTTTAAGTATGCAACAAAAGAAAAGAAAATTTATTACTTTAAAACTGAAGGTGTTAATGTAAAATAGTAAAAGGACATCAGACTATGCGTCTATCGTCTAAATTTTAAATTTTTACGCAAATTTAAGCTGGTATTCACTTAAAATTTTTGTTGTTGCTTTTTATAAATATCAGACTGACGATGAGCAAATGTATTGAATGCAAATCAGGGGTGGAAGTATGTAAGTTGTTTCAATCGACTCAGCAATGACTGAATAATCAATTCAGCTATTAACAAGTCGATTGAAATAACTTACGTGCTGTCACCCCAGGACTGCTCAATGTCGTTTAAATAAAAATTGATAGTAAGAAACTGATTTAAAAATCATGAAGGAAGAGAGACTATTAAAAATGATCTAAAATAAAATATATACATACATATGTACATACATATGTACTTGCATGATAAGTAAAACAATACTCATGTCCTTGTTCTTGATATTAAGTATCTACCTTATTCAAGTCATAAAAAATAATTTATTTCGAGATTTAGTTTTCCAACTCTCTAGATTTGAATTGTTACATTATTCAAGCGATAAAAATAAATTTTTCTTTAAACAAAGCAGTTCAAGAAAAAACAAATACAAATTCAATAACAAAATATCAATAAAGTTTTTTTTTCTCTTTTACGATTTATTTTTTATTTTTATTTTTTTAAGAAATAGGTAGTAAAAATTCATTAAATATTTCATTTGAAATTTATTTGATTTTTAAGTTTATTTTTCAAACCACAAAGAAAAACTGAACACAAATCATCTGACTTGAATACAACCAAAAAACGCTTTTTTATTTCTATGTAACCGCACTTGAGATTTTTCATCTTTTTTAATTTTTATTATTATTTTTATTTTACGTTTATTAATTTTTTTGTTTTAAAATTTTTGTAGTTCGAGGTGCAAGACCAGGAAAAAATGTTCAACTTTCAGAAAATGAAATACGTGGATTATGTTTAAAATCAAGAGAGATATTTTTATCACAGCCTATTCTATTGGAATTGGAAGCTCCACTTAAAATTTGCGGTAAGTTTTTGAAGAAAAAAAAATTATTTTAAACAAGAAAACTTCAATAGATATAAGAAATTACATTTTCTTTACATTAGTTATTCTTGAATCATATCCCATTTAAAATGTCATTATTTTTATATTTAATGAACTTTATTTACAAATTAACTTATACCTTTTAAAATTTTAAATTTTAAAAGCATTTAAAAAATAAAATAAAAGGAAGAAGAAGAACTTATTGAAAATGCGTATGCACAACAAAAGTAAGGGGTCCGTTTCTTATGTTATTCAGACATCAGCAAACATGTTTTCGTAATACGGAAGATTAAAGTTATTAAATATTTTTATTAGTTTGTTAAGAAATTTTAGGATACTGTATCTCCATATCTCGTAGGAATTTCACTTGATTGATAATATTTCAATCGGTTTGTCTTTCATGATATTTTGAGTAGAACAGAATGGTGAAAAGTTGATCCAATATGAATTTTTAAAAGCCCCTAATATCCCAGATTTATTCTAAAAATAATAATATTTCAGAAAAATAAATTTGATAAATCTAGAGAACATAAAGCTACAAAAATTCTTGATTTTTTTTTTGTGATATTGATGACTAATGTGTCAATCGATTTATTAAGCAGTCTATTAGTCATATTTCTTGGAGTTTGAAATAAGTGAACTATGTAGTCTTAGCTGATAAAAGTAGAAATAATAATTTGTGAAAAAATTCCTCCAAATAATTTTCAAAATTTTGTTTTGATCACAATTACTGATTTTTTACAAGAATTTTAAATTTTTTTATACATATAAGAAAAAGTACCAAAAAAGAATTACTTTTTTTCATTTTCTTCTTAAAAGTAATGAATGTATTTTATGCGTGATATGATGATGATTTAAAAAGAATGTGATTTCTCATTCCTCTTTAAAATATACAAAGTGCAATTTGTGCCAAATGTATATGTGTCAAGGATAGAAAAGATGAAACATTATTTGTTATAATATACATATGTACATATGTATATAAATAAATATATGTAGATATATGTGTGTAGTCCACATAATATTACATATGTACATACGTATATAAGTTACCTACATATATTCAACCTAAAAATTTGCATTAAAATAATATCGTTTTTTTTTCTATATATGTATGTAGGTACATAAGTAATTAACAAAAAAATTGAAAGAGCGCGATTTGTGAACAAATTTTACAATGAGAAAATTTTTTGAAAAAATAAATAAACCACAAGAGACTTATTTACTTTTTATTTTGTTATTTATTATATATTTTTTAAATTCAATTTCTTTTGTAATTTGTATTTTTATTTTTTATTTATTTATTGTTTTCTTTTTAAATTCTCATCTCTATATAAATTTGGACATTTTTGGACTTGTTTAATGTTTTTTTTTTTACTTTGTATTTTAATGCATTTATTCAAATACATACTAAAAAAGAAAAAAATTAAACAAAATATTTACAACAAGTATAATATATATGTACATATGTAATTGTGTCAGTCAAGACTATTAGTCTAATTAAAGACTTAAAATTTTTCTACTGCATCTTTGAAAAATTGAAAATAAATTAATATAGAAAAAAAAAAACAACTACAACAACAACAACAACAAGAAAAATATATTACTTTACAATTAAACTGTGAATGTCGAACGACCAAAGATAATTTTTTAAATGAGATCAAGAAGATCGGTTTTTTTTTTCATTTCTGTTCTTATTTGGTTTTTGTTTTTTTTGTTTTGCTTTCTTTAAATCATTTTGAAAAAAAAAAAAAAAAATAAAAATAAAATAAATAAAAATAAAATACCTATAAAATTTAATTTCAGTTTGTTTTATAGCTCAATTTCATTAAGACAGTGGCTACAAAATTCTTTTGTGGTTAAATTAAATAACACTTTTGTATTGAAAAAAATAGTACATAATAAAAATTATATGCATATGTATAATTTTTTTTCTTCTAAAATCTTATAAATCGAATTAAAATAAAATTTGATATATACATATACATACATATATACATACATATATATATTTTTTAAATATGATTTATTAGATATTTAATGCACACAAATATTAAGATACAAGATACAAATGCCATAATAATAATTCAATGTTCTTGACATTTATCTTGTGTTATTTATGAGTTTTTATTGATGCACAAAATTTATTTCTTGTTGTTTGGTGTAATTTTTTGTTAAGTAGATGAAACTGGTATTTTTCAATCTAAAATTTAAATATTCATTTTTTTTCTTTCATAATTTACTTATAAAATTAATTTATTTTTTCTTTTGTTTTTTATTAATATGAAAATCAAAATTTGTTCTAATAATAATTATTTTTATCATTTTGGCAAACATTGTTATAATAATAAATCAAAAATAAAAATGAGAAGAAAAAAAAAAAACGGAATAAAAAAGAAAAGGAAAACAAGAAAAGAGAAATTTGAAAATAAATATAATAAACACTTACGTTCAAAAAAATAACAGTGCTTAGTGAAAAATATTAACCTTATGAAAATGTCATATAATTTAAGGCCGCAATGTATGAAAATTTACATGATTTGTAAAGTTTTTTCCTTACTGCAATATTGCATGTATGTACAATATCCTTTTTAATTACCTCTCATTCTAATTTGAGTAAATGTATAGAAAGAGCATATTTTAGGTGTTCGAAATAATAGTTTTACAAATTTCATTTGAAAATAATTTTTTCTGAAAAATTAGTACCTACTCAATTTTTAATTTAAAGCTCTTAGAATAGTGATGTATTTTAGAGTAATAAAAAATCATTTTATAAAATATTTTTGATTTAGAGTGCTTTAAATTAGGGAAGTTGTCCTCATTGTTCTGACGAAAAATAATTAATATGAAAAATGTGCGGAAAACATAAAAAAAATAAACAACATATAAATATGGTCGCTTTCTTGTATATATGGTGGAATCGAACCTTTTCATGCCATCAACAAAGATTTTAAGCGCTTTAGATTTGCCTATTTCACCTAAAAGTGTGAGAAACCGTTTAATAAAAGCGAACTTGCCAGCCAGAAGATCTGCCAAAGTTTCATTGCTGAGCAGAAGACACATTAAAAATCAATTGTCAATTTTTACAATTGGTCCGACTCCTCTTATAAAACCCCAAATCATAAGGCAACTCTTTCATGTTCAACGTCTTTGGTTGTATATTTTGGATCAAATGTTTTATTTTTCTCTCATAACTAATTTTTTTCTCGAAAAGATTTATTTTTTTTCTCTTTAGACCACAAAATGTTGTAGATGTACTTCTTGGATTCTATCCATTTCACTTTGTCAATTACGAAGTTCCACCGATTGGGTTATTATGAGGTTAATATTTTTCACTAAGCACTGCTATTTTGTCGAACGTAAGTGTATGTATGTACATATAGTTTATCTATGTATCTAAAAAATTCAATGATTTATTTTTAAGTATCATCTACGTTGTGAATGTTATATTCTAATAATAAAATTTTCAAGAAAATGTTTTGTTCTTAATATACTAAAATCACATCGTTTTGGTAAAGAAAATGTATAAACACATACATATGTATGAATGTTTATAGTCGTTTATGTACATACATATATGTATAAGGAAATGGTTAATTATACATAATCATCGTTTACTGCAAAATATTTATTTTACAGATATTTTCCGGTAAATTTGGAAATTACGAAATTAATATGTATGTGTATTTAAAACGAAAATGGTCTTGATTTAAAAAAAAAAATAAACTATTAAATTGTGGTGGTTGAAGTTGAATTATTTTTAAAAAGATATGACGCCTAAATTCATTTTGTTTTGTGTTTTATTTTGCTCTTTATCAAAGTTATGGAAAATATTTTCTTAATTAAGAAGATTAATTAAATTATAAATACAACGAAGAGTAAATAAAAATATAAAAATTACTTTTACTTGAATTTACCTGCAAAAACGGAAATGTATTTCGAAAAGTCAAATAAATCAAATTGTAAAAATATTTGGAATTGTTTCAAAATTTAAAATAAGAAAATTACTTTAATTAAAATGAGGATAAATAAATAAAAGGATTTAGAATCTTTCAAGTTTTTTTTTTTTTAATAAATTAAATAATTGAATACCATTATCGTTTTCATCAATAAAAACAAAATTAAAATTGCAATTTCGTTTTTGTGTCACATAACACGTTGAGTAATTGCTGAAGGAGAAAAAATTGAAACAAATATTTTTATTTAGATGCCTTTTTTTATTGAACAGATGTTACAGACCACCACTGATGTTATGATAAAGATTTGTTGTTTTTTTTACTTTTTCATTTTTCAACAAGTCATTTTTCAAAATTTTCAAATTAAAAGCAGAGTATAATAAAAAAATGTATCATGTTTTCAATATTTATTGAATAATATTACATACATATTGCAGGAGAACTTTGAGTATTCTTTCTTCATCAATGATTAAGTAGTTACTAAGATCAGCAAGCGACATGGCATCCGGTAGTTTAATAGTAGAACATTGCGCCGGAAAGGTCTTGGGTTCGATTCCCAATCTGATCAAATGTCGTTTTTAAATTGATTCCGTAAATCTTCAATTTAAAACAAAAAAGATTATTTAAAGTTTTTCATTTCACCGCAGATAACAAGATTTCTATTTAGATTTTTAGGCTTTTAGTCAAATCCATTGCGAAGCACTACCATGTAATCTTACTTCGTTTATTTATTAACTTTTTTTTTAATTGAATTTACTTTTAAACAAATTAAAATTTCTCGTGCGGCACGTGTTCTTTTCAATATTATAAGTATTATTTTGTGTAATTAAAATATAAAAAATACATAGTTATTCTACTACATATGTTATGTGAACATTTGTACGCATTTACATACCCAACTTACAACACGTAATTTACGTGAAAATTAAATGTTAAATGATGCCTGACCTATACTGAATATAATAATAACTATAGGTGTGGTTATTTATTCCGTACAATTTTTTTTTTTTGTTCAGTTAATATATTTTTTGTTGTTGTTGTTATGAATTAATCTTACATTTTTCATGTGGATTTACGCTTGTCTCGTCATCTAAATTTGACTGTGTCATCATACATATCTAATAAAATTGTGTAAAATATAAAGAAAACAAAAATTGAATATTCATAGCTTTTCTAGACACAATTTATTTAAGAGCGCAAATTTTATTTATTTTGAAATGAACTAGAATAATGACTGAAAAATTGATGACGTGATATTCTGTTGAATAATATGAACTAGACGGTTTTTGTAATGATCAAATTAACTTAAATTCATAAACTATTGTTGTATCGATGTATCAATTTAATTAATCTATTTATTCATGGGTGGCGATAAATTACCAAAATGAAAAATTTGCGATTTACTGTAAATTTTTCCTTTAAAAATTTTTGAAGTGAATTTCATATTTTATCGACAGCTTTAAACAAAAAAATTAAGAAATCAAGGTATAACACTGTTTTCGCTTTATCTTCTCTAGTTTCTTTCTCTATCCCTGTACATATATCCTTTATGTGCTAGCGCTGTATACAGTAAAGGAATAAACCTACTTCCCATTAAATTTAATATAAAAAAAAATATTAAAATTTTCTACAGGGTTTTGTATTTAAAATCAGTTTATCAAAAACTCTTTTTAACAATTAAAAGTGACTGTCCCATAAACTGCGCCACTGGCAATTAAGTTTTATATGAGTCAATATTTTATCTAATTTCTGTTAATCACGATATTTATCGTAAAAATATTGTAATTAGTTTAATAAAAATTACGCCATTACCACCAACAAAGTTAAAAAAAAAAAAAATTTTAAAAAAATTAAATCATACTAAAATCTTTATTTTTAACACCCAACCTCCCCCCCCTTTAATGATACACTTGCCTTCCGGCAATGAAAATGAAAATGTTATTAATGAAATTTAGATCGTCGAGCAAAAAATAAATAAGAGTGAACTTCACAAAGTATTGTTTATAATGAACGTTTTTTGAATTGTTAATTAATATCAACAATTTAATGAAAACAATTTCGTTTATATGAGAAGAAAATATAAATAAATAAAAAAAGACGGTTGTAACTCGTATAAGCTATAATATCATGAAGTTTTCAATCATTTCATTATTTAGCTAACATTTACTAAGCATTTATCAAGTAAATATCGTATAATGATACTTAGTTAGCAGATAGAAGATTATAGATATTAATAATATTGTAGAATAGATAAAATAAAAGATGAAAAGAGTTTGGAAAAAAATATACATACTTGTGAATAATAAACAAACACACCAAAGAAAAAAGGTCAAGTTTACACTTGTTAATTTAGCGTCATTACTTTTAATTACTTTTTCTCGTTTTGTATATGACGTGCCATTTTTTTGACTTCAAGTGTAATTTAGTACAAAATTTTTTTTAATATTTTTATTTATTAAGTGTATACGTGTATACACAAACAACATTATGAATATAATTTTCAATTTTTCAGAATAATCTTATTCTAAATAAAATTGGATGACAAATTAATTTATTCAAAAAAAATTTTCATATTTTATTATTACGTAAGAGAAAATATACAAATACCTATATGTATGTACATATTTATGTATCTATATTTGCCGGTTCATACATATTTACGGATGTTGATGATTGTATTATACAAGATAATGAAAAGTAGGTGGCAAAGTGCAAAAAAGACGTTTGATTATTCCTCTATATAATATCATAAGATTATTAAGTAAGCAATTGAAATGTGGTCAAAGGATTCTATTATTTTTGTTGTAATAAAAGTTTTTGCTATTCAAAATTTTCGTGTAAATATTATAATTATTTTCTTTTTTGAATAAAGTTTATATTAAAATTTTAACCTCTTTTTTACCCTTTAATTACGTATCATAATTAAAGAAAGAATGGAATGTTTCAAGGGCATGAATAAATAAAATTTTAAAATAAAATATGTACATATAAGTAAAATAACAAGTGAAGATGATTTTAATTTTTTGTATAAAGGAAATTTGTATGTAATACTTAGGCATAATTAAAAATGGAAGCTTATAACAGAAGAAAGTTTAATATTAAAATTAGTTAAAGTATTCATTATACGTCTATATGTATGTTTTGTTCTGTTCGAGGTTTTTCAAGAAGATATAATTTACAATTAGTTTGTAAACTTTATTTAATTGCATAAGATTTTTCAAATTAAAAATTCATGAGAAAGAAACTTTTCTTAAATACTTCCTTATTTTTTCGTAATAAAGCTGTTTGATTAAATACAACGAACAAAGAATAAGGAAAAGGTAAACAATAACAGATAAAGGGAAGTACTTATGTTTTACTTACGCCTACAATAATCTTTCTTTTTCATATTATGTACTTTTACTCTGTTCTATATTGTTTCTTAGTTAATTATTCAAGAAAATTGTAAAAAAAAAATGAAAATTTTTAACTTAAAATTTGTTTCAGATAATTTCAAAAATAAATGAGAAGAAATTAGAAAAAAAAACAAAGAAAATTAATTTCATTTTATGTTTATAAATTTTTTACAGAATTATCTTAAAGGCTTTTCGTTTTAAGAGAAATATTTTTTTTCAAAATTCACTACTAATTTATTTTTGAAATCATATATTCAGAAATTAAAAGTTTAATTATTCAAATTTTCTCTTCCTTTCGTACTTACTTTGATTTCCATTTAAAATCGATTTTTTTACTTTTCGAACTTTTACGATACTTTTTCTACTAACTTTTCAATTAAATTTATGTCGACTTTTGCAGAAATTTTGAATACGTTGTTTTCTAATTCGATTTATTCGGATATTTTTTTCATTATACTAAACAATATCTCCTTCAATAGAAAGAGATTCTTTCAACAGGAAAGTGCTAACGAATGCCCACAAATATAGCTGCTTTTTTTTTATATTAAAGCTCTTTGTCGAAACAGTTAGGTAAATGAAAGTGATTGTAAGGAAGTAATGATAAGAAAAAAAACTACTTTAAAAATCTCATCCTATTGTTTCTTTTTTAAATTTTGTAGCTCCTGTTTCACTAAAAGTATTTTTACCAACTATCTTTAAAAAATATCATAAATTAGCTGAACCCTGTCCGCGTTGCTAGATCTTATTTATTTATTGAGAATAAATTAAATTTTTAACATTTTCATACAATTATTATTATATTTTCCTCAAAAATATTTATTTTTAAATTAAATTATTCAATTGCCAAATGTCAATTTAATCAGATGTCAGATGTAATTTTTTTTTCGTGCCTACTATTCCTCAAGGGAATATAGTATTATACATAATAATATACTATGTATTAGTTTTAAATCCTTTAAAAAAAAAAAATAAAATAAAAAAGTGTTAGAAACCATTCTCATAAGACACACAATTTTCATTTAAATTTTGTTTAAAATCGGATAAGTCGTTTCCAAGTTATACTGCTGCAAATGAACACTGCGGTACTTTTCAAAAACGTCAAAAATTTGACGATCACATGATTATATTGACATCTTTGACATGTCGTTGACAAGTCAAATGCATCACAATGCTTTTGCATTACTTGACGTTTTTGAAGGCTAAGAAGAACTGCTAAAAGTCATTTTTATATTTTTTTAAATAAAAATAGACAAAAAAATTATAAAAGAAGTTCTATTCACCCAAATATTCACCTATTCATTTTTTCCTCTATTAAAATTTGTTTTACTCAGACCACATCTAATCTAATAATTCTGACAACAATCAAATATTTGCAGTCAATTGCAAAGTCATCGAGTTTTTGAATTTTTGACGCATTCGTCAAAAAGTTTATGAATTATTGACTTTCGTCAAAAAGTTTATGAATTATTGACTTTCGTCAAAAAACGATCATCTGACGTTTTTGAAAAGTAGCTCCATTTTTATATATCTACATATATAGAGATTTCTTTCTTTATAGAAAAAACGTATCTAAATTTTTAGACAATTTTTATAGAAAATTACTTCTAGAACAGGGGTGAGTGTTGAAAAAAGAAAGAAAAAATTTGTAACACTCAAACTATTAATTTATAAGGCAATTTGTTAGTCATCGCTTTGTGGTTTTTCTTATGAAAATAAAGAAGAATACAAGTTTTGTTTTAATGTTTATACTCCTCCACCTTTTTTAATAATCCTTTCGCGTTGTAAAAAAAAAAAAACAACAGCAAAAACAACAAATCATTATTTAACAGACAGAGGGTACCTAGGTAACAAACGTACTACTAAAGATTTTCTTTTGTGTTGAATTAAATTTAAATTCTTATAGATAAGAGACAAAAGGGAAAGAAAAAACAAAACAATTTTTTGATATTAGAATGAAAAAAAAAACGAAAAGTTAATTTGAATTCATAACGTCATAACAGAAATTCTTGTTAGGTATACCAAAATTCTCTTTTATTATGACGAAATGTTGTTTTCTTTAGGTTATAATGATATAATGACTTTGAATATTGAATTAGTGAATTTAGAACAAGAACAAATTTTATTTTATTTCATTGCTTTTTTTTTTTTTTTTTTTTTAAATAAAAAGAATGTTGCTGCTTTACAAACTATTTATAGTGTTGGTATAGTTTTTTTCTTTCTGGTACAAGTTTCTTTGTTTTTGTTGTGCATCATAAATTTTTTTTGTTAGTGACGAAACAAACGAACTTCATTAACCTCATTAGCATTGTAATCACATTGCGTGTTTCGTTCTAAAATAGCTAACAATATAAATGTTTGAAGAAAAAAAAAATCCGAATCAAAATAAGTAAATTGTTAAATAACATGAAAAAAAAAAAAAACTTCTTTTATCAATTTTGTTATAATGTACCTATTTTTTTTTTTTTTTTTTTTTTTAAATTCTAACTACATATTTGGTGTTGCGATAACAACAAATTGGTGTATACATGTAAAAATTTAATACACCTAAATAGAATGTGTTACGTAATTAAAAAAGTGAATGTATAATTAGAACAACAACAAAGTTGTATGAAATAATTGCAGGGTGTCTACAGGTAATATTGATGAAAATGTCAAGGATTTTATTCGATGGTAGGGTTTTTGATGGACAAAAATCGATATTACAAGTGTAAATTTGAATAATTTTTTTTTTTTTTTTTGAAAATAATGGTAAATTTATTCATAGTTTTATAAAGTAACTAAAATTTTCATTTTATTTAGATTCTTGTAGATAAATTAACGATTGTGGTATGAGCTTATACAGGCTATGAAATTAGGTTCTTATACCTTAAATTTTTTTTTTTGTTTATGAAACGTTAAATAAAATTTAGAAAAATTAGAAACCTGTTTAGAGTTAAAGATTACTTACATATAATGATTTATAACCTTTGAAAAAAGAGGTTACAACTTTCAACGAACAAGATGAAGTAAATTCAAATCGTATAATTTTTATTCCGAACTAGTTTTAGTTTTTTCTTTCTGTAAAATGATTCTTTTGCATTCTATCTTGGAAATCATAAAAAACACAGGATAATCGTAACGGAACGAAAACATTTAAAAAAATTCTTGTCAGCATATTTCGGAAGTTTTTTTTTTCACGGGATGCTGTGATACAACTCTTGTAAATTAAAATTTTAAAATTTTCATACAAAATGTACTGATTTCGAGTTGTCTCTCAAAGAAGGGTGGTTTTGTCAAATTCTTTAACGGAGGAATTTATGAAGTTTGAAAGACATAACTCGAAGGATCATGTAAAAGGCTAAACAATAAGTTCATTCTAGGGTTAAAAAGACACCCTATTGACAATATTGTATTGAAAATACTACAGAAAATTATACCTACACGTTATGTAGAAAAAAAAAAATTGTGCATTGTATGTACATACATATGTATGTATAGCCTGTATAGGTACATACATATATTTTTTTTTTATACAAAAATTATAAACTGATAAAGTTCTTTAGATATTTTATTGATACTTTACAATGATTATTTATCTTTATTTATTTATTACGATATATTATGTATTTTCACTATTATATATACATACATACATATATACAGTGAAACTCCAATAATCCGAATCAATTGATGGCAGGCCTAAATCGGATTACCGAAAAATTCGGATTATTGAGGTAGTATTATACAGCATAGTTTTGCGTTTTTTAAGTGCACTGTGACCAATGTTTTTGAAAAACCTGTAGAAAATATTATTTCATAATAATGTTTATACTCTATTCATATTTAAACCAAATTTAGATCTTACTTTTTATATTTTTCGCTTTTCTTTTTTATATCACACACTGTTGAATTTCCAATTCCATATTTCATTGCAACTTCCCTAATAGTTTTTCCTTTTTTTAATTCATCTAGAATTTTTGCTTTTTCTAATAAATTTAGTGTTTTGTGAGCTCGTTTTTTGCAAGAACTCATTTTAAACAAATTTTAAATTGAAATATTTTTCTATACCACTTGAACACTGGAACATAAGAACTTGTAATAAGTAATGCACAAATTTGTATTTATGTACAAATAACAAACAAAACATAACAGGAAAATTTCAGTTAGCTAATAACAGTAAATTATAAAACAGTATTATGTATTTATGAAAATGAGAACAAAGTACTTTTTTGATTTCATTCAAATAATTCGGATTACAGAAAACATTCAATTCCGATTATAGAATGTCTGATGCTTAAATTTAAGACAGCCGGATTATTGGAAATTCGGATTTTTGGAGGTTCGGATAATCGAAGTTTCACTGTATTTCCTAACTTTTCAAAATTAATTTACCTAATTTACCGAAAATATTACTATACATACACACAGGGTGTTTCACAGTTCTTGTGCCAAACAGAGCAGGGTGGTAGATCTCAATGAGAAATGAAAAAAATCGTATTGGAAGTGAGTTTATTCTCAATGATTAACTTTCATTTAGCTCTATATTGCGCGAGCGCTGAAATATGTTGCGAAAAATGGAACTGGTTATTCTTCGAAAAAAATTTTCTTTGACCTTGAATGTCTCGGTAACCACTGAGAATAGAACCCCCCCCCCCCCCCCGTTCCCCTCCCATACGATTTTTTTCATTTCTCATCGAGATCTACTACCCTGTCCAGTTTGACACACGAACTGTGAAACACCCTGTGTGTATGTATAGTAATATTTTCGGTAAATTAGGTAAATTAATTTTGAAAAGTTAGGAAATTGAAAAAAAAAAAAAAAATTAAAATAAAAAAAACGAATGTTAAAAATAAGTTGGTATTCGAAATTGATTAGTGATTAACTAATATTTTCTAATACAGCCATCATGCATCTTTGTTTAGTTTGAATTTTATTTTGGAAATGTTTAAATAATTTTAAATAATCATAGTAAGATGGTTTAAGTTGCAAAATTTTTACTGTAAATTAAACCTTAGTACCTAATTTTAAGTTTTGAAAACATTTCAGTATGTACTACACAATTTCTTTTCATCTTATTGTTTCATTATTATTGATTTCATAACATGTATTTTTTTTTCCTGTACAAATTTTATCAAATAAGTGTGTGTCTTCAGCTATCTTTTCATTTATTTGTTCATATTTTATTGATTTAAATTTTAAAATAGGATTTACTTATATGACAAATTTTCATTAATATTTTAACAGATAAAATAAATAATAGGTAAAGAATACAAAAATAGAGTTTAATGTACCAACATACATACATATAAGTATCTATATTTCATATTATCTCATACTCGTATATATCAGACGTGATATTCATTAATTTTATTTTCTATTATATATTAAAATATATATATATATACATATGTATATATGTATATATGTATATATGTATATAACTATGTACTCGATTTTTATTATATGTACACGTGTAAAAACACTTTTTTTTTTTTTGTTATTTTTCTACTTCTTTTTTTTTGTTGTCCTTTTTTTTCTCAAAAGAAAAATGTTTATTTTTAATTTAATACAAGATGATTTGCAAGGAAAAATGTAATTATGTGTATAAATAATGTTTTTTTAAAATTTTTAATTTGCGTTATTCAAGTTAAAAATCCACTTTCTTTTCTTTATTTTTTCTTGATGATAGTGATTTAGATGACAAGGGTAATAAAAAGTTAAGAAAAAAAAAGGAATATTTTCAATTATAAGAAATTATTATTATTATTTTGAATAAATCATGAGATGAGATAATTTTATTTATAATTTGAGAAATAAAGAAAGATTTTTTTTTAAATTTTATTTCTTATTTTATATTTTCTCCATTTTTAAAAAAATTATTTTTATATAAATAACTTCATATAATAATATAATAATAAATGAAAATGTGTAAATATGCATTTTATTATGTTTTGGTACTAATACATATTATCCTTTTATCGTTAAATTACTCATATAAAAATTTTTAGAAAATAAAAACAAACAAAAATTATTCATAAGTCTAATGTTAAGATTTAAACAAAACATGCGAATATATATGTACATAATTTAATAAAAAATAAAAGGAGAAAAAAATTCCTAATGTCCTTGAACTTTTTACATTTTTGAATATTTAAATATGTATGTATGTATTTATTTTTTTTTCTGCAAGAATATTTGTGTAAGGTAGAATAGCCTACTATCGTACAGTTAAGGCATATTTTCATATTCAAATCAAGATCTCTCAGAAAGTTGTGTTTTAGAATAAGTTTATGTTGTTTTTTATGTATTTCAATGCAAAAAATTAAAATTTATTAACTGAAACAACAAAATTTCCATTAATTTACAAAAAATGATTTATACATACCACAATTACCGTTCACTAAAAATTTTTAGTGCACCTTCTACAAAAGAGACAAATTTTTTCAATTAAAAAAAAAAAATACAATTTTTAAAACAAAAAAATAAAATAATGTTTTTAAACATGTCAATTAATAATAATTTGATAATTTCGCTTAATAATCAATCGTCATATTTTATAAATTCCCTTAAGAAATTATAGCAATACTCGTATGCTTATCGATTTTGCTAAGAAAACTGTGAACACATATAGTTCACTATTGCTGTCATTTTAATGATAAAAATCTACTTTTTAGCGGATTTTTTAATATTGTAATTGTATTGATATACAAAATTCACAGTACAATAAATATACAAAATTGCGCCATTTCAAACTTATGAACTTTTCAGTTCGAAATAAAATGTAAAAAAATTCAAATGTGGACGGTGGTAGGTCCGTATATGGTAGTATGGTCATTTATCTTATGTTTTTATTTTCTCCTCAATTATTTAAGAAAAATAAAAATGTTCTTGAGAATTTAAAACGTGTGAAAAATTTATCATTCTTTGTTTTGTAGAATAAATCTACTGAACATTTTCTTTTTTCTTAAATAAATTACATAAAGGGTAATTGTAAAGTTTTATTGATTAGATCAGTTTTGAATCGATTAGGTTAAAACAAGTGACCCAATTAAAAGCTGATAGAAAACTTTTCTCTTGTTTAAAAGTCAGAAATATGTAGCAAAAAAATTTTTTTTAGCAAAAATAAAATATGATACAATGCCTTGCTTGTGACTTTTTTATCTCAGCTAACTTGTATTTCAATTTTCTGTGAATTTATACCAAATATTTCTTTAATATTTCTTTGTCTTTCAGTGTCTTTTTGTTCGTCTCGGTCGAAATCTATCATTTTTTTTTAAATATAAAATTTTACACAAGACTTTGCTTAATTTAATTTCAATTTTTTTCTGTTTCACAGAAAATTTATTAAAGTAGCTATGTAATAGAATTTGTAAATTATTATTAAACAATTTATTTCACATGCCAACATTTGAAAAATATAAAATTTTGTAAAACATTCTGTTTTCATTTTTATTTTCATCTGAAAAACATTTATAATATCATTTTTTGGCATTCACAAGATATAATAAAATATTGTTACATATTTTTTTTGCGATTTTAATAATTTCCATTACGATGCAAAAATTTATGAATTCATTGATATTTAAAATTCCGAAATGTTTTTTTTTTTTTTTTTTTTTTTTGGGTTGGAGGAGATTTTTTTCAAAATATGTATTTTACTTGTAAAATTTTTTGTTAAAGATAATTTTTCTTATTCTTGTATTTTGTTTAATTTTTTTTTATTACAGGAGACATTCACGGACAGTATTATGATTTATTGCGTCTATTCGAATATGGAGGATTCCCTCCAGAATCAAATTATTTGTTTTTGGGTGATTATGTTGATCGTGGAAAACAGTCATTAGAAACAATATGTTTGTTATTGGCATATAAAATAAAATATTCAGAAAATTTTTTCTTACTTAGAGGAAATCATGAATGTGCTAGTATCAACAGAATTTATGGGTAAGTTTAATTGCTTTTTCTTCAGAAAATTTAATATTGATTTAAAATAGCTAATTAGATTAAATTAATATTAGTGCAAAAACGTGTTAAAAAAAAAGATTTTTTTTTTCTTGAATTAGATACTATTTCAAAAGTATTTTATAATTTTCTAATTATTTCCTTTGTTTTTCTTTTTGATAAGTATCAATGCAGTCATTATTCATTTCCGTAATACAACAGTCATTTTTTATTTTATTCTTCAGTAATCGAGAGTATATTGTACTTTAATTTAATTGTATAAAATATGTGTATTGATGAAAGTATGTACGTTAAAATGTAATGTTTGTTAAAATTGTTATGGATTAAAATACAATGTATGTATTTACAATGAACAATATAAATACTGTACATTGAGAAGGGGTATCTATTGTGATTTATTTTCATTCGAGAGAAAGGTCATATTGAAAGACATGTGTTTTTAATATTGATTTAAATTTGAAACACGTTTTTTAAAATGTAAATCATTGTTTCTATTTTTTTTATTGTTTTTATTTTTTTTTCAATTTTTATTTATTTGTATTGTTTTAATTTTTTGTTGTTTTACATAAGAAAAAAATTAATTATAAAATCATAACATAGTGTCCAGTAATGTTACTATTCAGAGGGATATTCCAGCTATTACAATGAAAGTGAATTCTAATAATTAATATTGATATTCAGTAAATGAAATAAATTTTCATTTCAAAATTATCAAAACAATCATATTTTTAATGTTCCAAAATGTCACAGGTTTATTGTTTTTTTCTCCAATATTCTTTTTCGGTTGAGTAAAGTAATTCTGTAGGTAATGAAACAAGTGTATAGCATCTATGCACATGCACTGAATAAATTTTAAAATATGGCTGAAGCACAGAAAGTTGAGGTCCATTTCAAGGTAACTTTTGAAAAAAATTTTAAATAGAAGCCGTATCTCATTTTCCTTTTTTTATTTTACTACCTAGCCTTATTTCACGATGGATTTCAAACTCCTATTCAATTGTTTTTATTGATAAAGTACAAATTAAACTGAATTTGATGAAACTGCTCTTGAAATATGGTTCATAACTTTTGAACAGATGAAGATAATCATTTTCTATAGCTCGGGCAGCCCTAGCTACGGCTTTTGCCTCATGGAGACATTTTCTCCATTCCAAAAAAAAAACTTTCATTAAAGCCAACAAAGCACATTTTCGAGATATTCGACTATGAACATAAAAATGCGGATTTTTTTCTTAATTTTTTTAAATTGTAAATTACAATAACTTCTGAACCAATTGATGTAGAGCCTAATAATAGACATTTTTTAAAAAATCTGAAGGTTCTCTATTGAATTCTACATCAAATTGGTCTATACCATAAAATATATGTATTATAAAAGGTGAAACTGGTCACTTTTCGAAAAAAAATTTCTTTGACATTGAATATTTCGGAAACCATTGAGAATGCGCACCTCTTCCCTGACATACAATTTTAGTTTTTTAATTTCTTATAGAGATTTACCATCCTGTTTAGTTTGGCACATGCTCCGTAAAACACCCTGTATTTATTTACAATTGAAAAACGTTACTGTGTTGCTTATTCATATCTTCAATTTACATTTTTTTTTTATTATGTGTTACAGTAAATTTTATTTTATTTATTACTTTTTGTTTTCTAACTTTCAATTTATTTTTTTTTTTTCATTAATTTTTCGCGAAAAATTATTTCCGCTATACACCTTATGAAAATTAAATGCAACATAAAATTTTTTAATCAGTAGTGCAATACAAAAAAAAAAATGAAATGAAAATATATTTGAAAAGGGGAGGAGAAAAGGTGGAAAATTATTATGGAATACAAAGAAAAAAAAATATTTACTATTATTAATTTTTCCAATTGCACTTACTATGATTTTTTTTTCTTTTCTTTGTGCTGTTTGATTATGTAATATAATTCAGAAATGAACATAGAGAGAAAAATAAACAGCTAAATTTATAATTGATAAATGTTAGATATTATTTTGTTTCTTTTTCTAATTTCGTGATTAAGATGATGATTACTATGTATGTACGTACATATGTATATACATACTTAAATCGGCAGTTTATAAAGATTATATATATTATACATACATAAATTATAAAAGTTTTGTTTTTTCCTTATTTTCATTATTTATATACTGTAAATTTCCGAGTTCATTATAGTTTATTTATTATTTTTTTTCATTTTATTGTTGCTTTAGAAATGATAAATCACATAAGATAAACAAAAATTTTTAATATAAGATTTTGTTTTTCCTTTTCTGTCTGAATTTATGATAAATTATTTATTTCTTCTATAGTTAATTTCGTTTTATTTCATTTTTTTTTTTTTTTGTGGTGTTTTTTCTTGCGAACAGATTTTATGATGAATGCAAAAGACGTTACACCATTAAATTATGGAAAACATTTACAGACTGTTTTAATTGCTTGCCTGTTGCAGCCATTGGTAAGTAATAATCATTAAAAACTATTACTTTTATTATTTTTTTGTTTATTTAAATTTAAAAAAAAAAAATTATATATGAATTTTATTCATAAATCAGTAAATTACAACATGTCATTGTCATTGTTAATTTTTCTCCTTGATATTTTTATTAAAATAATGTTTGTTTTTTTTTTGTGTTTTTCAAATATTGTTTTCATATGTGATGAATGCGTTATAAAAACAACAACAATAATAATAATGATAATGATAAAATTAAATAAAATGCAGTTGATGAAAAAATATTCTGCTGTCATGGCGGTCTAAGTCCAGATCTCATATCAATGGAACAAATTAGGCGTATTATGAGACCAACTGATGTCCCTGATCAGGGTTTATTATGTGATCTATTATGGTCAGATCCAGATAAAGATACAATGGGTTGGGGAGAAAATGATCGTGGTGTTAGTTTTACATTTGGAGCTGAGGTAAGAATTATATTATGTATTATGATTATATATTGTTTGTTTTAAATTTTATTACTTTTTATTTTTTGTTTTTATTTAATTTTATTTAATAGTTTAAAATTGTTTCAATTAATAAAAATAAAAGAGTAAAATAAAAACAAACACATTAATGTTATTACAAAAGAATTACTTTTTAACTCTTTGAAAATAAAAAATAAAAACATTTATGTCTTTTTTTAAATTTGAAATTATAAAAAAACAAATATTTTCGTACAGGGTGTTTTTTTCGGTTGTAAATCAATATGTTCCGTAGAAAAATTGAGCTTAATTTAAATAAAATCGAATTTAATTTTTTTTTTTGTTCGATAAAATCATTATTTAAAAGAAATATATTTTCAACAAACTTTTAATTTAAATTGAGGGCCATAATTACTTTTGATTGACTAGATAGAAATCAAAAAGCAGTTCAAGAACTGTTGAAAAGGATAAAGAACTCAAAAATAGTTCAAGACACTTTTTAATAGCATTATTAAAAAAGCGATATTTTAGCATTGGACCAAAAACCGTAATTCTTTCACCCAAATATTTGTAAAAGTATCTTCTTTAAAATGGTTGTGTAGTTTTCTTGTATTTCTTTTACTTTTCGAGATAAAGTGCAGAACTGGCTAAAAACATTAAATTTTCATACATTTGCAAATTCAAACATAATTAAGACCTAAATTTGACTTTGAAGGTCTGTATCTTAGCATCCCCTGAACCATAAACGAATATTTTTAGTTCTCTTTAGTGTTGCTTTTATTGAAGTCTTATATTTTTTCTAGTTTCCAGAATAAAATGAAAAATAAGGTTAAAAATGTTGAACGTCTTCATGATTTTTCGTCTAAAATAAAAGTAGTACATAAAAATGGCACCATGAATAATCAAAGAGGATATTTCAAGAAATATTTGAGTCAAAAAATTACGTCTTTTGGTCCACGGGATGCTGAGATACATCTTTTTTAAAAAAAATATATTCGAAATTTCCATATAAAATGTATGGTATACGTATGGTATACATTTGTATACGCACGGCTAATTTTTTTTTTTTTTTTTTTTTTTTTTTTTTTTTTTTTTTTTTTTTTTTGTCAAAAAAGCATATTTTGTCCTAACGATTTTGAGCTAAGACTTTGAAAATAAGGTACATACGTAGAACCCTCCAATGGAAGAATTGGGTTAATTTCAAGGCCCTAGCTCAAAGGGATCATATTTAAATTAAGACTCAAAGTCCGAATGTATACATTTATTAGAACAGGCAATCCTAGTGTTAAAGGAGGCCTATTTGTGATATTATTAAAAGAGAAACACCTTGTATATATTTTTTGTTGTATAATTGGTTTGTTTACGACTTAACTTTCGTTTTACTGAGAAAAAAAAATTAAGATGCTGTAGAACAGCTGAAAGGAAAATAAAATTATTTTTGATATTTTTTATTTCAAATAGAAGTAATTTTTTATTCTATTTTTTTTTTCAACCAAATAAATTTTTTAAAAAAATAATACTTTTTTTCGGTATTAAAAGCTTTCATCTTATTTTTTTCCATCTTGATAAATGATTTATTAAACACTACTTACATACATATATACATATGTATATATTTTTTTTAAATAAAAAGTAAATTATGACTAATATGTGGACATAGAAATTAATAATTTCGGCTGATTTTTAATTTTTCACTTTTGTTTTTCTTATTTTTCACAAGTAATAAAACTTTTTTTGAAATTTTTTTTCTTTAGTATTTTAAACAAAAAGAAACCCCTACTAAATAATAATGTTCTTTTTATAATATTCATATTATTTCTGGCATAAATGTGGTTGTATTTTTTTTTTTTTAATTACTGAATAGTGAATACATTTACACATACTATAACAACAGTCTGGTAATTTATTTATTTTTTCATTTTCAATTTATCACGCAAAACTTTTAATTTTTGTATTTATTTTTTTTTTTTTAATGACGACAATGTTTTATTTGTCGTATATAAATTGCATTCATATAGTTTAAGAAAATAAATGTTAATGGATTTTTTTTTTATATTTTATTTTAAATATATTTTGTAAAGTTACGGTCTATTTGAAAATCTAAACATAAAATTAAAAGTAGAATTTGTATGTATTTCAATTAAAAATAAATTTTACAAAGAAAAAACAAATGAGAAGAATTACATAATAATATAATTAAATGACAATTCTAAATCAATTCAAAAAAGAAAGGGGTAGATGAATTAGGTACTTTTAAGTCTTAGTTAATTATTATTATTTTTGTACAGCCTTTCAACACTTAGTCTAGGTTATTTAAGGCTTACCTTTCTACTTATTTAATTAGTTAATTAAAAAACAAAATAAAAAAGTGAAAGAAAAGATAATATTTTTTTTTTTTTTTTTTTGTATTCTTTTTGTATTCAGGTTGTTGGAAAATTTTTGCAAAAACATGAATTTGATCTGATATGTAGAGCTCATCAAGTTGTAGAAGATGGTTATGAATTCTTTGCTAAAAGGCAACTTGTTACATTATTTTCGGCTCCAAATTATTGTGGTGAATTTGATAATGCTGGTAATTTAATAAATATTAAAATAGTTTTATTGAATTTGTTTTATTTTAAAACTTGATTTCAAGTTTATAAAAATCAATAATTAATTTTTATTTTTATTTGTTTTTGTTATTTAGGTGCAATGATGTCGGTCGATGATACACTGATGTGCTCGTTCCAGATATTAAAACCAGCAGATAAACGTAGATTTGTTTATCCAAGCTTTGGTGCATCGGGGAGGCCATTAACACCACCACGTGGCGCAAATAATAAAAATAAAAAGAAATAAAAATAATATAAAAAATAAATTATATATATATTACAAATTTATTATTACTATTATTTCAACTTATATATAAATTAAAGAAGAAAAAAAAAATATATATATATATATAAAAACAAAAAAAAAAAGAAAGTTATTTAAGTAAAATATTAAAATAAAAAAAATAAATAAAAACTTTAAAATAATGTGAATATAATTAAGATTTAAAAAAAAAACTTGAAAATGAAAAAAAAAAATTAAGACAAAAAAAAAAAGAATGCATGAGAGAGGTTATTAATAAGGAAGAGAGAATATTACAGCAACAACAAAAAAAAAGTTTAATTATAAAATAGTAAAATTCGATATCATTCACACATATTCACACATTTAAATTTCTTTTACGTTATTTTTTTTTTTTGTTCAAATATGAACAAAAAGCGAATTTAAGAAGAAAAAGATAAGAAGGGTTCCATATATTCCCTTTTCATACAACACAATCCATATTCATACACACACAAACACAAAATCACATAGAATATTAAATCGAAATAATAATTTTTAAATTTAAAATCATTAAATCAAATTTATTTATTCTATCAAACAAATAGGAAAGAGAAAAAAAAAACAAAGGTAAAATATTGAAAATATAAAAGTGAAAGTTGGTAAATACATAAATGAATAAATGTATAAAAAATAAATAAGAAGAAAAAGTGAAATTTTAAACAATTTTTAAATTTCTTGCAAAACAAAAAAATATATACATAAATATATAAAAATAAAATATATATTTAGAGAAGAAAAAATAAAACAAAAAAAAGATACAAAATACCTTTGTGAGGATAAAAGAAAAAGACGGTATAATAATAATAAAATTGAAAAAAAAAAAAACTGAAAAAAAAATACAAAAAAAAAAAAAAAACTGTTAAAAATTGTTGAAGTCTATAGAACATTAAAAAATAAAGAATAGATAATAAAATAATTAAGGAAAAAAATATTAGAAAAAAAGCAAGAAACCATCTTTTATTTTTCGTTATTTTTTTTTTTTTGTTTTTTTAATTTAACGATTAATCTACTACAATAAATCTTTTTTTCATGGAAAATAATGAATTGTATTAATTTTCATTTTTTAATAAATAAAGAACAAGGAAACACATTGCATGATTTATAAAGTAAGAAATTTAAAAGAATATGTAATGATAAAATAGTAATAACATCTTCATGTTTGATTGAAATTGTTGTTCCTTCGTTACCTTTTTTTTTTTTTTTTTTTTTTTTTTGTAAAAAATTTATAAAATTCTTTTGTTTAAAAAAAATTTTTTTTTTCAATTTTTTTTCCTTCAAAAATTTCTATAAAACAAACAAAATAAAAATGTTATAATAGTAATAATAAAGTCACATAAATTAAAAAAAATTTAAGAAAAATAATAATAATTATAATAATTTGAAATAATTTAAAAAATACATACATATACATATATATATTTATATGTGTGAGGTAAAGCAGCGCCACTACTTTGTTACATGACCACCCCGACCACCAAGAAAGCCTAATTATAAATTATTTTTTTTTCTACTTACTTTTTTTTTTTTTTGATCATTTTAATTTAAATTTAAAAAAAAAAAAAAAACAAAATACACAAAGAAAAAAGAAAACTGAGAAAAATTGCATAAATATTTGATTATTTGAATATATATAGAACAAAAAAGAAAAAAAAAATAATGATAAGAATAACAAAATCATTTTATTTTTCTTAATTTCATTTTTATTTCACATCCTTTGAAAGGAAATTAAAAAAAAAAATGGAACACAACTAAACGAAAAAAGAAAAATAAAATAAACTTGTTTTTGGAAATTAAGAATTTTTCGGTACTGTTGCATTTTCAGCTCAATTTTGAAAGTGGTTCAATACAGTTTGCATTCCTGAAAGAATTTTAAATACAGAAAATAATGTGTGAAAACTGAATAAGTTTAAAATTAATGTGCAATGTTTTCAAAATGTTCTTAGTTGCTTAAAAACAAAACGACTATAAAGGTCAATCCACACACATTCGATCCGGTCGGTTCCACTACGTCCATGTTTGTATATGATTTATGACTGTAATCGGGCCGGATGTGTGTAAATAGATAAATACATTTAAGTCACATACAAACATCTAAAAGTTTCTCAATCTGATCGGACGAAGAAGAATCGGATCGGATGTATGTGGATCGACCTTAAGTAATTTCAATATAAATCTACATATAATATTTTATTTGTGTTCCACAGAAATGCTATACAGATTTTTTAGTCTTTATTTTTTTGAAATTAAAAAAGAGGAAAAAAAGTCATTGCTTTCAATTTTTATGTTGAAAGAATTTTCTACAAATTAAAATCAATGATTTCCTATTTAGATTCAGTTAATTTATGCATTTTATACAAAAATCTCCTTTTTTAATTGCCTTTTTGATTTTGTAAAAAAAAAAAAACTATGTTTTTATTTAATTTTTTATCATTTATATTTTTAATGTGTAAATTTTACAGGATCCATTTTATCTGCACCAAAAGGTTCAAGGAAGACAATGTGAACATTTTTGAAGAAAATAAATTTTGCTGGAAGGAAAAGGGTCTTATTAGGAAGAATAATAACAAAAATAAAAGTTTAAAAACAAACAACAACAAAATTTAAAAAAAAAAAATTTTTTTTTAAAAAGCAAACAAAACATTTTATAACACAAAATAACAAAAAAAAAAGTAGGTATTACAAAGAATATTTTACATTCACATTTATTTTTTGAAAAGAAAAAAAAAGTAATCAACGGTTTTATTATTTTTTTCTTCTTTCAATTAACGATTCTACAAATTTGAAAGCCAAATAAAAAAGAAAAATTTCATTTTTATCAATTTTAATCAATTTCACGAAAAAAAGAAAAAAAAAAAAAAAAGAATTTCAAAAGGATATTTCCCAGAAATAATTTTTTTTTTTTTTTGTATTCAACGAAAACAATTTTTCATAATTTTTTTTAATGAAATAATGAAATAAAAAAAAAAAATGAAATTGGTAAAATAGATTTCGAAATTTTTATTAAAAACATAAAAATAGATTTTTGTTAGGTTAAAATATCAAAGTGGTAATAATTTTAGAAAATAATTCAGCAATATTTCTTTTTACAAGTACATATATATTTTTTCTTTTTTTTTTCGTTGTGGAGTAAGAACGTTGGTATTAACAAACGATGTTTAAAAAATGGAGGATATTTTGTTTTGTTATAAATTTTCTTTTTAAGTAAATCAATTTTTTTCTCAATTTCTCTATGACATTTTTTTTTTTTTTAAACAAAAGACCATTTTACACTAATTTCTAAAGAACAAAAATATTCGGAGAAGAAATGTAAATTAATTTATTATAACTTAATTTTCTTTCCAGATATAAAAATTTAAAAACTATAAAATTTATCAATAGTTTTGATAATTATCATAATTTTTTTTAAATTTTAGTTTTTATAAGATATTTCAACCAGTGTCAAGTTCTTTTATTAGTGTAAAAAAAAAAAAATACGTATTCATCTTGTTAGAATTGGTAAATTGTTGTTAAAATATTTTTGTAGGTTTTAAATGTTCTTAAAATGTGTCTGTGTTTATTTTTTTTTATTTTTATATACATATAATGGTAACGTATTTGTTTTTGATGTTTATGATGAAATTGTACATTGATGTCTGTCTTTTAAAGTTTTTACAAGATGTGAGCAAAAAAAACAAAAAATTCTGATTTTCGATTCCGTTCGTTGTTTGTTTACTCGAAAATCATTTATAACGGAATTTAAAATCGGAGTAAAACTAAGATTTACTCATGAAGAAACAAAATGTTCATTTTAGTCTTTAACAAGATCTTAACTTTAAAATCAATGACTATTCTTCATTCATTTTTTTTTATGCACATTTCATTCATGCTACTAAAAATATTTTGCACCTTGTAATTTTTAATAAATTTCATATTTTCACTTTTAGCTAACCTCCTTTTAATTAAAAAATATATATACATACATATATACATAATATTAAAAGAGTAGATTTAAATTTTCAAATACTGTTGTACATTTTTATGTTTGAGTTTATTTTTATCGTTTTTTTCCATAACAGAGCTCGGCCATTAAATAGAAAATCAATCTAAAATAGTTTCTATATCGTATTTGTTTTTAAACACATTTTTCTTCATAATATTCAGAAAAAAAAAACACTGTTTTATATTTTTATTTTATGTGATTTTTTTTTTTTATAAAACAAAAATTATAAATAGAAAAAATTCAGCTTTAATGGAAATTTGCACACATTTTGTATTTTAGTCATACTAAAAATAAGGAAATTAAGGATTGAAAAAAACAAAATCAATGTTCACTTATTGATTCATTTCTTAATTATTGTTTTTTTTTTTAAATTAAATTCTTATCACAAACTAACAAACTATTAATTTTGAAAAAAAAAAAAAAAATGTATTATTTTTAAATTAAAAAAAAAAAAAGAAACAGTAATAAAAGCGCAAATGATAGAAAACACTTTAAGAAAAATAAAAATGAACAAAATGTTACATTAAAATTAGTTAATTAGAAGTATTTAAAAAAAAAAAAAAAAATTAGAAAAAAAAAAACAAAACATAATTTTTACTAAAGAAATTTACTCTCTGAAAAGAATGTTTTTATTAGAAAAAAAAAAAAAAAAAGTTAATAATGCTTGTGTATGGATCATTATTTATATTTTAGATAAAAAAAAAAGAAATTATGTTGTAATTGAATTTTTATATTTTTTAATTTTAAACATCGCTTGTTTTTGCCAACTCTTTTTTCTCTTTGTACAATTTTATTATCAAAAAAAAAAAAAAAAAAAAAAAACAAAAGGATAAAAATATAATTTATCATTTAATATAAAAATATTTCTCACTTTACGGAAAAATTTTTCAAAAAACTTCAAAATATAACATTTTTTTTTTTACTATAAAACAAAATTCTGTTTGTGTTTTATTATTATTTTTTTTTTAAATGTAAATTAAATTAATAAAAAAATTCAAAGATAAATTTTTCGATTCTGCATTCATTCGAAAATTAAATAATTTTAATGATGCCACTTTTTTCAAAAAATTTTTTTAAATTTTTGTTAAATTCAAATTAGAATTTAAAACGAAAAAACAATAAGAAAAAATTTTGAAAAACTCAATTTGAAATTTATGATTATTAAAATATAAACAGAATTTAAAATAAAAAAAAAAAAAGGGGGAAAAAACAGTTGATTAAAAATAATTTGAAATTTTTCCTTTTTATTTGTTAGTACATACATATATACTTTTTTTTTTTTTTAAAAAAAAAAATCAATTTTAGATTTCATTTTAGAATTTCATTCTAACGCATTTCTTTTTCTTATTTTTTCTCTTTATTTTTATTTATTTTTTTTTATACAAACGTACAAAAAAAAATTATCATCTATGCAGAAGCAGCCCCCCCAAAACAAGAAAAATATTATGTGGAACTGATTTAAAAGCAAAAACAAAAAATACAAAAATTATAAATAATAATAATAATAATAATTAAGAAAGGGCAACATTATTATTATAGATTTAAATTATTAATTATAATTATTATTAACTATACATGAAGTTTTACATTAAAAATAAGCTGATCTCGTGTCAAAATTACATTAAAAAAAATAATATTAAAAAACTAAAAAAATGAAAAAAAAAAAAAATTATATATTTGTGTGTTACTGCTCTTTTATTTTAAAAAAAAAAGAAACAAAATACAAAATACAAAAATAATAACATTAACTAACTACACTATTCCTTCCTAGTTTGCAAAATATATTAAATAAGAAAATCAAATTAACATAATTAATTATACATGAATTAAAAGTATAAACAAGAAAAACAACTTATTTTTCTCAATTTAATGACAAAAAAAAAAAAAAAAAAAAAAAAACAAACATTCAAAACAACAAGTGAAAGAGCAAATAACACCTAAAAAATAAAAATAAAAAAAAGAAAACAAAATGAGTTGAGAAAATAAAATTTTTAATAATTTGGAAAAAAAAATAGATTGTAAAACTCAATAATTACTTTATGAATTGAAAAAAAAAATAAATATAATACTAATTAAAATGAAAAATGTTCATAAAATTGAGATTTTGTAAAATCTCAAATTAATTTAGTTATGTTCATTTCTTTTTTTTTTTTTTTTTTTTTTTTTGGCTAGATTTACATTATTATATATACAATTTTTTAAAGTTAGCTTTATTTTTCAATTGGAAATAATTTTCTTTTCTATATAGTATAATCGAAAGCAAAAAAAAAAAAAACAATAAAAAAAATTAAAAATAAAAGAAAGAAGAAAAATTTGCTAACTAATGTCAAGAAGTTTTATTTTAGACTATTTTGTGTAATTCATATTTTTTTTTAAAAATTTTTTTTTATGTAATATTTTTTGCCATTATTATTAAAATTGATTATTTTTAGCAAATTTATTATGATAAATAAAAATAAAGAAACAAATGGCCTCATGTTGCAGAAAGTACAATATTCAAATATAGAAGATCACTTTCTATGGTTCAAAGATGTATGTAATTAATTTGACATCGTGATCGAATTAATGCGTCGTAATTAGGTTCATTTATTTTAATGTTTTTTTTTTTTTTTTTTTCTAAATGTTTTATTTGCATTCATTATTTTTGTAAGTTGTTTTCTTATGTTTTTTTTTTTTCTAAAGTAGAATAATTATTTGGATAAAAATTAAGTAAATAATTGAAAATACAAATAAAAGAGAGATTAAAATTTTTGTAAGTGCTTCTCAATAAATAATAATTAAAGAAAAAAAATAATAAATCATGATTATTATAATAAAAAGTAAAATTAAATAAAAATAAATTCATGATCAAATACTCTCAATTATTATTTTCATTTAATTTTCTTTTGTATGAAAAAAAAAAAAATCAATAATTTTGTAAACTTTTTGCTTTTATCTTATTTGCTTAATAAAATAAAATCAGAAAAAAAAAAGAAAAAATCATTAAAGTGTTCATTCATTATAAAAATCAATTCATTTTTGGAAATTTTTTTCACCAAACAAGGGGGAAAAAAACTTTTCTTTCCTCATAATCTTGTCTTTTATTTTTTTATTAAATTTCTCCATTTTCTACTGTTTTTTGTTTATATATTTTATTTTTATTTTTTACTTTTAGAAAACAAGGATTTTTTCTTAAGCAGACAAAATTAATAAAATAAAATTGTAATGATTTTCTTTTAAGAAATGAAAGAAGAAAAGAAAAAAAATGTCATCATAAAGTACTTTTCTGAGAGTAAAAAAATAAAATTATAAAAAAAAAAAACTTTAAAGATAGTAAAAAAAAAGTAACAAAATCTTGTTTTTTTTAAAGAAAATTTAAGATTTAAAACACAAAAACAAAAAATACATATTTTCATAATTTTATTGTCAAGAAAATATATTACAAAATATTTGATGGGAAAAACGAAAGAATAAATAAAATTCAAATTGAAAAAAAAAAAATAGAAATCATGATAAAAATCGAAAATTTTTTTTTTTGTGTCAATAAAGAAAATTTTTTTGTAGAGAAAAAAAAAAAGGACGTAGTTAAAATGTTGTGTCTTTTTTAATTTCACTAAAAATTATGTTGTGTTCTTTTTTACAGCTGTTTTTTTTTTCTTTTAGTTTTTTATTTCGATAACGTATGTTTTGAGCTAAATAACAAATTTTCCTTTAAAAAAAAAAAAAAAATGCAAATTTGAATAAAAAAAAATGTATATTAATTATTATGTCCTTTATCATTTGCGCTGTTTCATAATTTACAAAATAATACAAAAAGAAAATGAATTATTCATAAAAACAAGAATTAAGAAGAAGAAGGAAAACATGAAAAATTGTGATAATCGACTAATCAAATTGGTGTCTGTCTTATTATTTGTTGCTAACTTTAAAAAAAAATTCTTTTAACTTTTTTTTTTAAATTTTCCTCATCTATTACTCTTTCTTGCATCATTCTAACAACATTTAAACGGAACATTTTTATTTCCTTATTTTTCAGTTGCACACTATCACGCTTTACTTTTTAACTTAAAATTATAAAAGATAATGTTTTTTTTTTTTTTTTGTAATACATAATTGTAAAGTAGACATGTTAGAAATTATTAATGATTTAGCTGAAAAGAAAATCGTGCTAAAATTCGAGTTGAAAATTTTTACTTACTGAATTAATATTCTTCGTCAGAGCAAAATTACTTTTTTTTTGCTAAGTCATTGATATTTCTATGTCTAATAAATGTTTAATCGTGTACATTACATACTAATAAAATAACAGTACCTTGAAAATTGAAATATATAAACAAAAAATAAATCAGGGAAAGTCCCTACTTGGCAAAAATAATATCTATCAAAAATTTTATAAGTTAGACGTTGATTTAATTTTGGGCTTTTATTTTTAAAATAAAAGCAACAATTAAAGACCAAGTAAGTTACGTTTTAAAATGGCAAAAAGAAAAGGAATTGGTATAATTAAAATTGTTTGTTTGCTAATGTTCTAAACAATACCGCGAAGGAGTTAATTTTCTTCCAGTGAAATTTATTTTCTGCACTTTCGATGATTTTATATTTTATGTCAGTTGAATAAAACCCTTTCTATTTATTTAGTTTTTTTTTTTTTTGTTTTCATTTAAAAGTACTCAAACATGTGTTGAAATTTAAAGACAAATATAAATTTATGGTAAGCTAAAAATAGTTTTGTATTAAATGCACTTAAAATGGGAAAAAAATGAAGACATTTTCCTTTATTGAATTTTAATTCGTTAAAATATTTTGCCACTGGAGTAGTATCAAATTTTTAATTTAGGTATTCATACCGCATACGTGGTCCGTAATTGCGTTTTGATATTTTCTGTGTTTTATTGAAACTGAAAAAATGATATGTGCTCACATCAGTTTATGTATACTACTATACCACTAAAGTATTTCGTTGAAGCGACAACCCTGTCAATAAATTATTCGAACTTAAAAGCATCTGATTTCGAAAAATAAAATTGAGGTTATTTTTGGTTTGTTTTTCGGTTCGTTAAAAAAAAGGAAAGGACCAAAAGAAGTTTTAATTCTTTTAAAATGAGTTTATTTAATAAACTATTTTCATTATCTTTCAAAAATTATACTTATGTAAGATTGTTATCCACTACACTTCCAAATCGAATAAAAGAAAGTAAGTATTATTCACATTTTCTATGAGAAAAAAGATCAGTGTTTAAATATTCTTTACAAATAAAAATATGAATTTCAGTTGAAGTTAAACAAGAAGGAGATGCAATTAAAATTCAAGCTATTACTTTACCATCACCAAGAGAAACTAAAATGCTTAAAGAAGCATGTGGAGAAAAATTTTGCCCAGAATGTACATTAGGATTACAAATAAAACATACCGATGTTTTAATTTTAAGTCAATATGTTAGATCTGATGGTTGTATGTTACCAAGAAGGATAACTGGTTTATGTAGAAGACAACAAAAAAGAATTAGCGCAATGGTTTCAATGGCACAAAAAGCTGGTTTAATGCCAAATCTAAATCCATCAAATAGTAAAAAAGATCCAAAAAAAAGATATCAATGGAAAAAATTTAATAAGTATTTTGATGAATCAACACTTAAATATTAAAAAGAAAACAGATAATGTTTGTTGTAAGGATAGTTTGAATTTCTCTTGTAAGATTTTTTTAATTTTTTGTTTCAAGGATTAAAGTGTAAAAAATGTGATTTTTGAAAACAAAAGGTAATTTTTATTGTGATAATGAATGTCATTGTGTTTCAATATTTTGGTTGATGTGAGTAATGTATTTTATTAGAATGAATGAATTTAGCTTAATTCTAATTTATTAACCAAAAATTTACTTTTTACATGGTGATGTAGATATTCAAGGATACTTTTGACAGTTTATATCTTAAATTAACATAACGCTTGATTAGTTAAAAATGAGGAGAATCTTATGTCGTTGTTGACAAAGTTCTGATTGTCTTTTTATTGTTGGACTCCAAAGACACTTTATTTTTATTTTTAGATTACTTTCTTGTTTTTCGAAAAAGCACTTAGTTTCAAAACAAATATACTCCAAGTCCAATTTTCTTAAAAAATGACAAATCTGAATTTTTGGTCGTATCATCTGGATTTTTGATAATCAATTCTTTTTGATGATTAAAAGACTAGTTTTCATGTACATAATTTATAAACTTTATTAGACATTTTAAAAATCTTTATAACTTATTTTGTATATTAAATGTATCTGAATAAATAAAAAAAAAGAAACAAAATAAATTAAAATACATAGAATTTCTTGTACAATACATATTTTTTTTTGAATTTAAAAATATGTAGGTACTTAACAAAAGGAATGCTTCTAATATTTAAAAAAAATTTTAAATTGTATCTAAAGCTTTGAACTTGTATGCGACAAAAAATACACTCATAATCCAATCACAGTAAATAAAATACTATGTACACGTAAACGAATTTACAAACATTACGCTCCTTCCTTATTTCACTAAATAAAAAAAACAAATCAAGATTCACATAAAAATTTTTAAATTTGTCTAACGTCATATCCACTTTGTATCTTTTGCCTCTTCAATAAGTGGTGTTTGATCATTATGATCACCACTACCATCTTGATGATGATTACTACTATTTGAATTATCATTTGTCAGAGCAACATAACATTTTCCAGACAATAAATTATTTTTTCCATACGGTCGATGACAATTTGATGAAAATATTGAAGGATAATATTGCCTATAACAAATCCAAACAATTGTTAATCCAATTATGGAACCAATTATAACATCTTGCCAATGATGATGATAATCACAAGTACGACTAATTGCAACTAATAATGCAATAAATAATGGTGTAATTGTTATACACATTCTCCAACTTTGTCCACGTCCTTTCTCATTAAAACAATGTAATTTTGATGCAAGATAAAAAAATACAAAACCAAATCCAGCAAAAGCAACTGAAAATTATTTATTCAAAATTTTTTTTTTGTATTAATTAAACAATTAACTTTTTACTTTAATACAACTTACATGATGAATGTCCACTGGGAAAACTTTTTCTTCCTTCATTTATGACTCGTTCTTCTCCAGTACAATTCATATCGATGACATCACCATTAATTATACCATCTGGAAAGCAACGATAAAAAAAATCTGGTCTTGGTCTACCAACTGCTATTTTAATAAGACTTGTTAAAACACCATTTAATGGTATTGTTAAACTTATTACATTTAAACTTTTCACAAAATCATATTTATCGTGTGTTAATAAAAAATTTATACAAATTATTGTAAATGGTATAATAAATGATGCTGGCAATAAAATAGATGCTGGAACATAATCTTTTGTTGGTGGATTTTTATAAAGCCATAGCTCTTCTGGTTGTATTTTACGTTTAAATGCTGGAGCTCTTTCTAATTGTCTGTAATGAAATAATAAATTAAAGAAAATGAACAATCGGATTTTTTTCTTTCTTCAGTTTTTTTTTTACTACTCACATAAAAATTGTAAGTAATAGCAAACGAACAGATATCTCAAGAAAACAATTTGTTAAATATGAATTTGTTAGTTTTTGTGAAATAGCACCTTTCATGCTGTTTGAGGAGTAATTCGCCATTTCTTGATGCGGTGGCGTGACCTCTTTGTAAACAGGTAATAATGATGATTGTTGAATATTTGTTGATGACGACGATGATAATGATGTAACTATTAATTGTGAAGATGATTCATTTGAATTCAATCTCTAAAAGAATATAAAAAATTTACTCTTATTTAAAATCAAAAATAAATACAGTTTTATTTACCTTTCGTAAAGAGGAAATAACGTCAACACCACCTTCCTCTTTGGACGAATTACTTAATTCCACGTTCATATTCTTTTTTATGGTTCTGGACTGATTTGGATTGGACTTCAATCAATATTCCAACTCCTTCTACATTCAAAATTTTCGTTATGTAATTTGACATACAATTTTTCAATCGACATTGACCTTCAAAGTAATTTCAAAATTATAGTAGAAGAGGGCGACAAATGAAAATATTACCATTATTGATTGATTGAGAGAGGCTGATTTAAATACCTTAAGAAATTAAAATGGATCATTTACAATTTAATTATTCAAATAAAATTGATTTAAACGACATAATTTTTAATTAAAACAAATTTAAGAAAAAGGTCGAATCAACATTGCAACCGACTTTAGTTTAGAAAATGATCGTTCGTGTGAACAATCATAAATTAATTTCGAAAATTTTGACATATCTTTCGATTTGTTTATATTCGAAGTTTGGTTGACAACAAATTTGTAAGAAACAAACATGGATTTAAAAAGTAAGAATTTAAAATTTTATCCTCAGCATATTAACAAGTGCTATTGTCAGAAATCATTGTCTTATTGTGATAACATAACGTCAAAATGTAAAAACTATAAAAATCCATCACATTCTTTCATGAAAACTCGAAGTGAATGCGGTAATTTGAAGTCAATTCATGAAGAAAGTTGCTCAAGTTCAAAATATCACGATAAATATAGTTTTCAATGTGAATCTAATAATGATTTATCATCTCTTGGGCTACATTTTGATTACAAAAAAGATGAAAATATAAAATATGATACAAAAAATTTAACTGAACAAAGACAATATTATGAACAATTAAGAAATCAACGAGATGATTTAGATGCAAAAAGTTTAATTGGTAACAGTCATCAACAAATTCAAATAAATCATGATTTAGATGATATTGATCCAAGTAGAATTGAAGAAATTAGTAAATATCGTTTAGAAAATGTTGAAGATTGTTTTAGTATACAAACAAAATATTCAATTGCTGATAAATTACAAAAAGATAAATTAAAAAAAGAAAAAGAACATAAATATTGTGAATTTCGTTTTCATTTGAATGAAAGAGAACTTCTAAAACCCACTGATATTGATGAAAATGGAAAATTAATATGTACAACATGTAATAAAAAACATGAAAATTTTTGTCATAATGGTATTGTACCTTCATCAATAGTTCACAAAGTAATTTTGAATATTCATGATGATGATGATGATGATGATGATAAGATTACCAAAAAGAATAAAGGTAAATTTAAAAAACGATTTGCTGCTTTACATAATAGCTTAGCTTTACGTTATCAAGAAATGATATGAGATTTTAATTGCATTTCAATTTTAGGAAAATTATTTAAAACAAAAAAATTGTAAAATGTATTTACTTAAGAATCTGTCAATTTATTCAATATTTTCCCGTTAATTGTTTGTAAATTAGCACAATAAAAATTAAAAATTCGTGATTACGAAAAAAACCATTCTTATTTCTAGAAAAAAATATGTTTCTACACTAAAAAAAATTGAAGATTTTAAACTAAAATGAATTTGGATGTGATTAGCACAATAACATAAGACTTTGTTTTTTATTCAGATTTCATTTTTCAATGTAAAAGTATTTTACTTTTAATTAGTTGGTTGATATTGATTCAATTTAAAGATACAGTTTCTGTTGCCACACCTAATTCATTAAACCCTGGAACGGTAAGGTGAAATTTTGTAACAAATTTGGTAACATGAGATGTATTCTACCCCAAAGGAGATAGTAAAGTAGACAATTGAAATAAAAATACAATATTTGACATTTATTTTTCTACATTACCGTCTAACTCTAAACACTTTTCCATGCGATACCGCAATCCTTCTAAACCTTCTATATGGAGTGCTGGAAGTTTTACTAATAACCATGCAGATGCAGCCACCTTCAAATCATCTTTCGACGTCCAGTGAATTCCTATGAGTTCCTGCTTCAATTTTTTTCAAGTAGAAATCAGGTGTTTCAAAATTTCCCATCAAAATTCTCTCAAAATACGTCTTGATTGAGATGCAGTGTGAGCTGGTGCATTATGATGGTGAAAGAGAACTCGATTATGAAGTTTCCCAGGACTCTTTTTCAACTAGTTCAGTTTTCTAAAAGTAATGCATAATAATCACCAGTTATTGATCTTTTATCTTCCAGAAAATCGATTATGATGATTTCTTTTGAGTCCCAAAAAATGGTTGCAAGGATTTTCCCAATTGAACGTTCAGCTTTGAACAGAACTTTATTGGCTCAGAAGAACCTCGTGGATGCCATTCTTTAGATTGGAGCTTACTTTTTGGATCGTACTGATACAACCACGTTTCATCTCCGGTCACAATGCAGTCATAAAAGTCTTCAGTATTAACTAACATGTTAATTGAATGTACTGTTTATACATGCTTGAGAATAAGATAGTTAGTATTTTTGCATTGGCATTGGGACTTACCTACAGGTGGGGAGTACCTTACCATTTCAGTGTTAATACAATTAATAAAAAAGTTGTAATTCATACATGTTTGTTTCTTGTACATTTCAAAAAGTCATAAGAAATTATCATTTTATGTAAAAGATAAGTTTTTATTTTTAAATATCTTTTTTAATCAAACATATTCTATTTTTTCATTTTCATTTACGTCCCTTTTTACAAATTTTTAAAAAAATCATAGATTTTCATTTATGTACGTATTTCACAAATTTATATATAAAGAAATCAATTGCTTTTTTTATTACGTTTGATCTTTGAAAAAAAAAATGCTTTTATCTCTAACGATTGTTTTCAACTTTTATACAATATACAATATTTTCAATTTTATAAAAGCCTACTGAAGTTTAATAAAGATAAAAGAATAAAATGCAATTTTTTTCCCCCGATTTCATAAAAAGTTATAATCAAAGGGTTACCGTTATTCATAAGAACTTTTATTTTATTTTTCAATGTTAGTTATTTTGTGGAAAAAAAATTTAATGATAAAGGTGAAAAAGGTAATTGATCCTTTTTTTAGATTAAAAAAACTTTTGATTAATTAATTTTTTTTTCTTTTTCTTTTTTTCTGAATAAAATTTTGTGATTTATGTTTTTCATTTTTACTTTGTATTTGTTGATTCGTCCGTTTAGGATTTTTTTTATCTTTCTTCTTTTTGTAATTAACAAATCAATTTACGTAAATTGAAATATTTAGCGATTTATTTTTTTGTTTCCAGTTTTTAATTGCTAATCAAATAAAAATGTAAATGAAAAAAAAAAAGTGAAAAAGAAAGGAAAAAAAAAAAACAAAAAGGAAAAATATAAATAAAAAGAGTTACATTTTTCTCTTATATGTACAATACAATTTAAAAAAAAAAATTCATCAACATTTAATTAAATTGTTTTTGCATCAATTGAAATCTAACAGATCTACAGATAGAAAATATGTTCTAATTAAAAACGCTTGATTTGTTGTTTGAAGGGATATAAATATGTATGAAGGCGGTTAATGGGCAAACATTTTTAGATAGGTGTGTTATATTATGTTTATATATACATACTTACATACGACACGAGTGTATATAATAAATATAATAGAAAATCTCCTACACAATAATATCACTATATAATATATGTACATATATAGTTTTTATATTGGATATATCATGTGACAAAAAACAATTCGTCAAGTAAAATTAATAGCTTTTATTGCTTATATGTAGTACACACATATTTGATATTTATATGTTGTAAGTATATAATACAGGATAATGGTGGGCACAGACAGATGTATTTGACGCCATAGCCGCATATATAGTCCAAAATGGCAAAATGACAAAAACAAAAAAATAAAAGTCCATTCATAATACATTATCATCATACCTAATACACCTAATAGTCTAATTTCGTAACAATACAAAAAATTTATCTTTTTATGTAGCCAGACTATGAATTTCAATATATTACTTATTTCTTATTTGTTTGACTTTTACTTTTTTTTTTCTCGTTTTTTATTTCTATTTTATTTTTTGGCTAAAGAGCAAAAAAACACATTTAATAGCTAACAGCTTTCAATTAATTAATTAATAAGTAAATCGATCGATTACCTGAAAATGAATGACTTTCAGTTTTTAACAAAGAATGATTAATTAAAAGAATATTTTTTGTTGCTATTTTGTTTTGGCTTTTGTCTTTTTAAGGATTGTTACAAGGACTTTTATTAAGAGTGTACTTAAGATATGTAGGTAGTTATATTTGAAGTACATATGTATTTTAAGTATTGGGAATTCATTTGACCATCCTTCAAAAGCTTTAATTTTGCTATAAATACAATTATTGCAATTTAGAATTAAAATTGTGCATAAAATGCAATTTTTACAAAAATTAAAACTGAAAATGTAAAAAACATTAATGTAAATTCATTGGTTTTTTATTTAATTGTTAATAAATACATACGTATATATATATATTTTTGCATTTAATGCTTTTTTGTAAATTTTAATTTACGAATATTTCCTTTCAGAACTTTCTCATTTTTTTTAATGCAATATTTACATTTAAAAATAAATTTTTAGCTATATTATTTTATCCTATTAAATTTTTTTTTTTGTTTTCGTTATTTGAAGGAGTATTTAAAAAAAAATTATATAAAAACCCATCAAAAATGTAATATCTTTTCATTTCAGTTCATATTTTTTGCTTTTGATTTACAACATAAATAAATTTTAAAGTTTGTTGAAACGAAAACAACAAATAATAACTTGTTTATGACTGTTATAATATGAAAATCTAAATAGGAAAAAAAAGATAGAGTTAATTTTTTCTTCTTAATTTTATTTTATTACGTTTTTTGTATGTTTTTGTTACAATATTACTATGAATTTTCTACTATATCCCAGCGGATTATTATTCTAGTGCTTCAAAAAGAAGCGTATTTGAAGCGCTTCTTCGTCATACATAGTTTTTTAAGAGCTTTTTTGAAGCTCTTATAATTTGTACACTAAATACGCAATTGTGAATTTTTTTATCACGTAGACGCTATAAGATATTACGAAATAGTCTCATTCTTTTGTGTGAAGTGATTAGTTCATTAAAATAACTAAGTATTTTTTTTATTAAAGTTAAAAAAATAAACTATTAAAAATTAATGAATTAATAAAAGTTATTCAATTAGGTACGTTATATTAGAAATTGAAAAATAAGTGTTGATTTTGAAAAGAATAAAAAGCATTTTATTAATTAAAAACATTAGCCGCTGGGATAACACTTTCTACATATATATGTAGATGTTTTTTTTTATTTTATTTTTTATATGAAGGGAAAAAAAGGAATAAACATTGAGGGATATGGCGATACAAAATGCTAGTAGATGAAAAATAATTTCATTTTATGACTGGTAAACAACAAGTAGTTTACACCTCTATTATGATCTCTTTATTTTATTACATAATGTATGTGATACTGCTGGTGTATGCTATACAGGGTATTTTTATTAAGTTTTGAATGTCTTCTGTTGTGTAGTGTTGTTGATCTTACTACTTCATATGACTTGGTACATAAAATTACATGTATTTTTTTTTTTCATTTCTAAATTTTTTTCATAGACCGGGTTTATACGTACGGTTTTTTGCACGACCTTATCATCCATTACGCTTTGATAAATTACGAAAATGACGTACGTACGTTTACATGGTCACTTTTTTACCCTATCTAAAATTCTCTTCATTCTCTTTTATACTTATTTTTTGCTTGGTAATTTGTATGGTAATAAAGGCATATACTCATATGGTTAACTGAAGAAATTGCGATAATATAAGAAAAAATATCAAAGTAACGAAAATAGCACAAAAAGGAACAGCCGTGATCGAAGAAGAAGATTGATTAACCTGTGAGTGACTTCCCACCGCATACTTCCTACTTCTTTTCCATATAAAACCGGTTTTTACGTTCTACATAGGGTAAAAAAGTTACCGTATAAACCCTGCCATAAAGAAATCCAGAAAAAAGTCTTTTATTTTTATTTAAACTCAGCCAAATTTTTTTTCTTTCTCCACTAACCTTTTCGGGGCGGTTTTCGAATATGTAAGTCCTTCTTTTGAGGATCCTAATCGAAGATAAAATAGTACACATATGTACCATCAGGCATCGGTAGATACTCTACAATATTCAGTGCGATGCGATGTCCATTTTTTATAGCGGTACAAATGTATAATTAGTATACTAGCTGTCTCAAAAGGGTGAAATGCAGTGAACACTGATAAAAGTCAAAGTTGTGGTCATCTGTGCAAAGGTCATCCGGTTGAACTGTTGTACAAATATGTGAGATATGTGGAAGAAACTTTAGATGAAGTAAATACTTGTTGAATAAGTATTGTAGAAATGTTTTATTAGGTTGAAGGCCAATTAGCGTTTTGTTTTCGATGAGAAAGATGCCTATTCTAGCTCGATCGTGTGACCGAATTATGTGAATGTTAATAATATTGCATTAAATACTGCAAAAACCACAGAATTTTGGACTCAGAAATAATATCATGTCTTTTACACTTTATTATATCCTTTTTTTAAGATCTTTTAAGCTTTTGTGAATTTGATATTTTTATAAAATTTCTTGAAGATTTCCCTGTATATACATATGTATGTATGTACATAATTTTATAATACATATATTGTATGTACTTGCATATTATTTTCAAACTATATACAATCAAATTAAGTGATGAAGGAAATGCATAAGGGTATTGTAATGTGTAGTATACGAGTATACATACATAAAAAATGATATGAGAAATAATTAATGATGATATTATGGTATAAGTTGTTATTGTTGTTGTTTTTCAGTATATATTTTTTATATTACATTTCATAATAAAAACTACTTCCATATATATACATATACCTACATATATCAACGAACTAGTATGTATCTGCTGTTGGTGAATTATTTTTTATTCATTTTTTTTCTCTGTTCCTTCTAACTATACACAGATAAAAGTTTAAGTTTAATAATGCCATAATACTGTACCTTTTTCTGTGTATACGTACAAGTGTACATAAAGAATCACTTCATCATTTTATTTCTATTTTCATATATGAGATACATTTTTTTTCATCTAGTTCTTATTCACAATTCATATTCACATGTATATTTATTTTTATTTACTGCATACTTCCCGGTACTACTAAACTTGATTATATGTTATAGGCCCTCTTCCAAAACGTCAAAATTTACACAGCGGATCCAGTATATCTACTTTTGTGATACATATTTTTGTGACTATTAGTGATTAGTAGTTTATTTTTGACGTTTTAAAATACTTTTCGCTACACAAAATGGACAAAGTTTTAACTAACATTTCAGTGAAAAATTTAATTGATTTTTTTTACTCCTTTTGACAAATTAAGTTTAATATTGCATTGTAGTAAATTTCTAGTTACGACATTTTGGAAGAGGGCCATAGGTACGTACATACATACTTACATAGCTTGTTGTTTAACAGAAAAATTTTTCATTTAATAAGGATTGAGATTTGTAATTTATATCTATGATGTACCTCTATCCTATATATCTTTTTATGTTGTAGGTACTTACATTGGTTTATATTTAAATAAATAATAGTATCTATTTTATTTTTGCAGTTATTTTAAAAGATTTTTTTAAATAGATTTTAAATAGATTTATATGCACTTATATAAATGTATATACTATTAGTATTATTTTATATCCTTATGAATTTTCTATGTTATAAGTTATAAATTTATTTTAATTTTAAAATAAAATGTTTATAACATGTTTCAGTAAAAAAAAAAAAAACAAAATGAGAGAAAAAGAAAATGTATAGAAATATTTTTAGAATTTTTGTTACAACAATCTTGGTTTTGTGTACTTTTCTAAAAATTCAAAAGGATTTGATAAAAGGATTGCTTTAGTTGAGTGTAAACTTGTTGAATTTTGCTTTTAGAATAAATTGTAAAAATAAGGATCATATTGCATTTCGTTATGATACTTTACCACTGTATTTTCTTTTGTCTTTTTGTCTTTTTCAAAAAATTTATGAAGAAATAAAAAAGTATATGCTTATATGTATGTATGTAGTAAATTTATGCACTTGAATTTTTCAATGATTGTAATCATAATCATAAGGATACTTGAATATTAAACTGAGTGCAATAGTATGTAATGTGTAATTTTAAAGAGAAAATGTAAAATAGGAATTTTGGAATTAAAAATTTTTTTAATTTGATCAATTTTACTTAATTGGATTTATTCTATGGAATGAATGTTGATTTAAATGTTTTTGACAATTAAGACTTTGAATCTGAGGACTCTGGTACTAATTATAGAAATTTACTAAGTTTTAAAATTATTATTTGAGCAAAAGCATTTTGGACTTCAATAGCTAAAAAAGTTTCGGTAAGTGATCATGATCATGTTGCTACCAAACTGTATCAAACATCAAACATAGTCTAAACATGTAAATGATTCAATTAGGTTTAGTCTGTGGTTTGCATTTCATGTGAAACTGCGTATATGAAAGTGTGTAAAAAAGTCCTGGAAGCTCAATTGAATAACTATTTTGTGAAACGTACACAATAGCGCTCATTATATTGAACTCACTCATATGAATCCACTTCATTTATAATTCATCATTTACTTTTCATGTTTTCCTCAAGTGGGGGTCTCTTTTTTCAATTTTTGTAATAAACAATTTTTTTTTAACCATAACGCAATCGTTGTATTGTTATCCAATAATAATTAAAATAGATGTGCTCTTTTGGTAAACCATCATAATTTTGTATTCAAATGTAAAATAGAATTATAAATTCATGTATTATTTTTTCCTTCTAATTTGTAGTAGTTTACATACACACATTAAATACATGTAAATGTACTCGTATGTACATATGTATGTATATAACAGAATAAATTATTTCATTTCACTGTAATCATCATCAGAGCATCATTATCGTTTCCAGATGAAAAAAAAAGGGTCATAAAGAGTAAGTAACTGATTTTATAAAAAGAAAGTGTATGCGTTCAATTACAATTCAATTGAAAATATAAATTTATGCGTAAAAATTTTTCCACTTAAATGAAAATTCAAAAATATGTTATGATTCAAAAAGTTCTTATTTTTATTATTGAGGCTTTCAGGTACATAAGTATATTTTGTAAAATGATAATGATGATGTACATACATTCTTTAGATGTAGGTACATGTAAATTTTTATTTTATGTATGTACATATTCATGTTTTTCATATTTTATTTTTCATAAATTTACTTTTCATCAATGATATTAATATGATATATGTATATTTCGTTTTTTATGAATGAGATATGATGTATACTCGTATGTAAACATACAATTTAAAAAAAAATATATTTTATATAAATTATGTGAACAGTATGCGAAAATAAAAATAAATAGAGAAAAAAATACGCTATAAGAGGGCATATTTTTAGTCTTTTTAAATATTTTTTGAGAGTGTTATATGTACATAATACATATGTATGTATGTATGTGATGATGCTTATGTAATATGTAAAAGAATTTTTTTTTGTGTAAAAAAGAAATTTATCAATTTTTCAATATCAAAATGAAATTTATGTGACTTTTTTTTACACCGATGTGAAAGAAAATATGATATGTTATTATAAGTATAATGAAATTTTTAATGAAAGGAATAATAAAAAATCGAGTAATATGTTTTTTTTTTTATTTTTAATTTTTTTTTTGACGTATAAGATAGTGTATTGAAATTTGTTGTGTGAAAAAAATTGGTATTTTGTTAAATCAGAATTAAAATAATAAAAGAAAATGAAAAAAGGAGTTGATTTTATAATTAAAATTTTATTGATAGTCAAATTTTAAAAATATTTAAAAAATCGAAATTATTTCAAATTAAAAAATTCATTTTAAATTACTTATATGCGATTTTACATGTCCAGGCATTAGATTTTCATAAGTTATTCAGAACAAAAAGGGTAATACAACTTAATTTGATTTGTTGCAAAAAGTTTTTCAGTTCAAATGAAAAAAGAACATATGTAGTTTTTTTTTTACTGTTAGGGTGAGATTAGTTAGAGATAGCTTTGAAAGTAATGTGGACGCAGGCATCTAAGAGGACTCAAATAGCCCCAATAAAACCCCATACCAGATCACATTAAACAAATCGAACGTTAATAAAATTCAGAAGCCGTCGAAATATTAATAATGAAAGTGGTATAATATGTATGTAACTAGGGGTGTATGGCATCGAGTGGACCCGTAAACTGGCTTCCATTGATTCAACAATGTCTGCTTTTTATTTGAAGATCCAGTAGGAAATGTCAAAAGTGTAAAAAAACTAGGGCTATGCGGGTCATGGTATTTGCAATAAGACAATGATCCAAAGCATACTTTTAAAATAGCTCATTAATGAGTAATATTAAACGTAACAAAAATGCCTTAAGCCCTATGAACATTTATGGGAACATATTAAGAGATATTATATTACAAATAAATAAACCCTAAAATACAATAAATACAGTATGGACTATAATTTTGATGAGTCCAGAACCAGAAGACTTGTTGAATTAAAGCCAAGGTGGCTGAAAGCTGTAGTCCAACGAAATACTAGAAGTTTAATAGAAATATCATAAAGAAACATTAAGAAGATATAACTGTAGGCTCAGTTTTTGTTCAAAAATTTTGAACATTTTTTATAAGTTGTGTATGTATTTTACTCTGTTATTTTAATTTTTATGAAACTTTGAAATAAAAAAATCACAGTGTTCGGTAATATTTTGTTCTGACCATATATAACACATAATCTTCAGTAAACCCTATCTAGGGGTTGATTACAGAAGTCCTCTATGCTTATTACGTCAGTACTCCACGAGTACCTATACACGTACACATTATTATTCTAGACAATATGCAGATCACCTTTTTTAATATTACTCCCATAGAATTTATATTTTCAAATAAATATAATTGAATTCAATATGTAGAAATTTCATAAAATTTGGTCTGCACCTATAGACCTAATGACAAGTACTACCTAATCAATTTAATGAAACATTTTTTATTGTGATTTAGGTATTATTTTTGATTCATAATGTAGTTTGAAGTATATATTTTTATTAAAATATTTTGTAATTTAATAAAGTTTAAATTAATATATCTACCTAAGCCACAAAAAATTCTCAATACAATTACATACATAATTTGTTTTGTTAAATTTCTGTTGAAATTACAAAATATAGAAAAGACTCAAAGAGTTTTTAATCATATTTGAACATCGAATAAAAAATAATTTATTTAATTGAAATTTGAATTTTTAATTTAAAAAATTTACTATTTTATTTGAATTCATTTATTTACTAGCATTCTCAAATAAAATAAAAATTTATTCATACAAATATTTTCAACCATTCAAAGTTATGACTATTATTATGCTTTCATAATTTTCAATTCATTACCATTAATGAAATTGAAAAAAAAAAAAAAAAAAGGAGAGGTATTCATTACAATCACAATTTAATTTACCATCAATTTTAATTATTTTACATTCCTTTCTGGCTTAACACATACCCTACATATACACTAAAATTTTTATATATGTATAATATATATTGATTTAAATGGACTCTTTCATTGAAATTAATTAAGAAATACACTTGGTTTATATAATAATCATCGATTTATTTGAAACTTAATATAAAACGATCAAAGGATTCTGTTTATGCAAAAAAGATAAAAATAAATTAAAATTAAAATTTATTGATGCACACACATATGTATGTATGTATGTATACCATATACATATGTACTTATGTACACATACAAAAAATAATATTCTGATCATTTCAAAAATATTGAATGTACATATACCTATGTATGTGTGTATTATCACATATTTTTATAATTTTCATTACAAATATGTATATGTACATACATAACGTGTTTTACAAATTTTAAACGCCTTTTAATTTATGTAGCTGTGAATTCATGTATATTCTGTGTGAGCTTTTAATAATAATTCTATCTTTTATATTTCAATTAAAATACATATATGTATAGTAACAAAATCATATTTACTTCAATTGAGTTCTCAATAAAGATTTATCAATTTACATACTATCAATTTCTATGGTTTTATATCCATTATTATTATTATATCGGTGTAATGCACTGTATTTTTTCTTTTTGTTTATTTGTTTGTTTATATTCAATTTTTATCCATAGGTACTTAATAATATTCATTTCGTATCTTTATTATATGGTGAATTTAATCAAAGTACCACCAGTTTCATTAAAATTTAAATCAAATGTATATTTTATATAACAAATTATGTTAAACGTTATAATATGACTTATGTACATAATATTTACATATATATTGAAATAATATCAAAGAAAGATTTTAAAAAAATTTAATATTCAATTTATTTTGCATGTACAAAATTTCAATTATAATCAAACATGAAAAAAAAAAATTTAAGATGACAATAAAAAGAACTTCAGATTTATTTTTTAAAAAAACAAAATTTGGTAATAAGTATTTGTAAAAGGCTAAGAGTTTTGCATTAAACTAAAATTGTATTGAAATATTTGTGATATACAAAATTATGTGAGAAATTTGTGATTGTTAAAAACAAAGAAGAAAAGGGGTGGTTGTTGATTTTTCTTTCTTCAAGCCCTTTGTAAAAAAAAAAAAAAGAAATGATATGCTTACGAATTTTGCAAAATTAATTGTCTGTGCATAATGTAAATCAAGTCTTAAATTTGAAAAATCAAGTAAAAAAATTGTTTAAAAGATTCTTGTTTGTGAATTTTATTTTTTTCAAAAATTTTGTTTAATTAATTAAAAAAAATAAAAATACCTAGTGCCGAAAAAAGAGAGATAATGATGCTGAAGACGATTAAAGAAAAACAAAGAAAGGTGGTTGAAGAGGTTAAAGCTTGTACTACGAATATGTAGAGCCAATAAAAAAACAAGTAAAAGAAGTGTTAAATATTCTTTACCGAAGTTTTTTGTAAAAAAATTTCATATGAAAAAATGCAGGTCCTTTGTCAATAAAAAACAATAAATTTTTTTTTAGGAGAAAAAAGTACATAAAATGTCATGACACTTTTAGAATAAAAAAAAAAAAAAAACAATGGTGACAACTTCTCAAGGAAGTCTTGAAACGTATACAATTCACTTAAAAATTTCATTTCAGGAAATCAATAATAGATTTTTCGCGGAAATTCAATTAATTTATTTTCTTTTTAAAATAAAATACATGCAACAATTAATGAAGAATTCGTTCAATAAAATTTTATATTGTAGCTTTTTAGAAAATTTCTTCACGCAGCTCTTTATAAAAAAAAAAGAAAGAAATTAAATTAAAGTATATATTAAGTTAGTATAAGGAAGTCATACATTTAGCTATATGAGTATACATATATTTAATATTTAATAGAATGCAGGAAATGAACTAAAAGGAAATCCTTTCAGTTTTGAAATCATTAAATAACATTTATGAACAAGAATATTTATAAAGACGATTTTTTCCGAAAAAAAAAAATTTTTAAGTTGTCTTTTGATCAATGTATAAAAGATTATGAAATAGATACTTTTATAGAATTACAGATACTTTATAAAATCGTTTAGATTTGAAACCATATAATATATCAGATACAATATGAATTTATAGTTTAATATTTTTTTTTTCTTCATTTTTTTCAATTTCTTATACAGAATTATTTTATATTGTTTTTTTTTTATCCATATTTCACTTAAAATAAATCTATTTTTCTTCCGATACAATAATATTAGTGTCATCGATGTAGAAAAAAAAAAAAACGTATATTTTGTCACACACATATGTTACATACATTTTATATAATATGTATATGTATAATGTACATATAAATACCAGCAATATATTAATCGTTAAGTATAACATAAACAGGATCACCAATAATCTCGTAAAACACTTTAATTCAGTAAATTATGTGATAAAATACCCAAAAGAGTAAATAACAAGTGTTTATTTGTAATATTTTATATATTGTTAAATGGATAATATATATTATATAATTATATATATACATATATATACGTAAAAAGTGGGTTGATTGTAGAATATAAATTTTATTATATCACATTCATTATGGTGGATTAATGGAATGCGTTAATGACCATAAAATAACATCCGTTTTGTGGATTAAATATGAATGTGATTTTCTGTTTTTAATATGTCACTGTGTCGTTTTTATAATTCAATAATATACGAGTATATTATACGGGTATATATATTACATAATATATTTATACATTTTTGTGTATACGTATATATGTATGTATAGTAAATAATAGAGAAAAATCTCAAACATTATCATATTAAATTAGAAAAAAAAAAAAAAACGATTGTGTAGTAGCTAATCTAGTTTTATTTTAATATTCTACCATTAAAAAAAAAAATTACAAGGTAAAGTATATTTTACTAGGATAAATATTAATTGATTGTGAAATTAAAAAACAATAGACAAGAACTATTTAAGTAAATCAAAGTCAAATCAAAGTCCTTGTAGTTGATATCTATATTTTGTTTTTTATAAAATATTAAAAAACTGTTAAAATTCTCAAGTTTTTCAAAACAAATACACAAGTAAACTAATTTTTTTTTTCCTAAGATTTTTCTTCCTATTTTAAATGTTTTACAATTTCCTAGTTTGTTTACCTAAAAAACAAAGAAAGTTTACATACTTATTTTCCCTTTTTTATAAATATATTTTTTTGTAATGCTCTGAAAGACATAAATTTTACTGGATTTTTTTTTTATATCTTTGTTGATTTCTTTTTTATCAAGCTCTCACTGCTTTTAATTTATAATGTTAACATTTTTTTTTCTTTCCTTCTTTTTTATTTTAAATCTTTAACACTAAAACTGGTGGTATTTCACTTGTCTCTCGTAATATTGAAAAGGAAACTCAAATAAAAAAGCCGAACAAAACAACAAAAAAAGTCTACAGAGGATATTATTATATATTTATTTTATTTTACTTTTTTTTTTTTTTGTCCCCTTAGTGCAAGAGTAAATATCGAGATAATAATCAATGAGGGTTTGCTTATCAACCACAATAATATAATGGCTAGACTGTAAATTAAATAATAGCAAGAAACAATAGAAAAGATAAATAAAAAGATATATTATTGTATGTATAATATATGTATGTATATATTTTATTGTTTTAAGTATATAAGCAATTTATGAAGAAAAAATTTAAGTTGAAGATATTCTTGAAACATAAAATACAAAAAATGAAATAAAAATAAAATAAATATGTAAACTCTTGGGGAAAATTAAAAGATGCATTTATTGTTAAAAGGGATATTTAAAAAAAAAAAAGGAAAATAAAAAGCATAAAAATTTCGAAATTGTTAAAGTTAAATAAAATCTTTAATATTTTAAATTATCATGCATTGGTGGTAAAAGTGTGGCTTATTTGTATAAATCCACTGAGGTTTGTTTATTTGTTTGTGTTTTTTTTTCTTTTGTTGTTTTTGTTATTGTGATATTTACAAGATCCTATCATTAAATTTATTGAGGAAATATAAAGACAAATAAGAGAAGGTAAATTTTTGTTTTTACTTCGAAAAAAATTTAAAGATTTAATGGGTTCTATTTGATATTTTGTGAGAAGAAACTTATTACTTGTAATTTCCTTTTAAAAACAAAAAAAGGGGAAAAAAAAGTCGAGTTTTACATTTTGCTTAAATTTTTTCATGCTTTAAATTTTCTATAAATTTCAAGAAATCAGTTGAAAATCACCCTCAAAAACTCATGTGATTTAAAAGAATAATGCCATATTAATTTTTCGTAATTGTATCTTAAAAATAGAATTGAAAAGTCAACATTTTTATGATGTTATTGTTAAATGTAGACAGGATATTAATAATTCATCGGTGACAAGTTCTTGTTGTACTAATTTTGTTCACAACGATCATATACAACAGGTGCGATGGATATAATTTTTTTTAGTCCTTGATCCTATTTTTAGAGCATTTTTCATCTGGGAATACTATGTTCGTGTTCAAAAAAATGTTTACAATAAAGATTGATGAAGAGGATGCGTTTAAAATTGTATCATTCTCTGTTTTTTTTTGTTGAGATAATGGTTATTTGAGGACAACGAAAAATTTCTATAATTAAAGCTTTCCTCTAAATTCAATTAGGATGTAACCAATCCCAAATCATCATTTCATATTTTTATTTTTATTTTTATTAAAAAGGAAAAATTTATATTTTCTTTGAAAAGAGATACACTTTTTAAAAAAAATAATTTTCTCCTGTGTAATTTGATAAAATTTTTGTATTCCATTTTACAGATTGTTTTATATTTTATTTCATTTATTATGCAAATTTCATTTTTTCATCTTTTTTGTGTTTTTTTTTCTGTTTTATTTTTATTTTAAAGATATACCTATATTTTTTAAATATTTTACTTAGAAATTTTTTTCTTGCTTTATCAAATTCTAGAGTAGGGAAAATAAGAGAAAAAAGACATGGGTTAAATTGTAAAACGAAAGAAAAACTTGTAAAATTCTCCATTAATTTTTTTTTTTTTTTTTCGTAAATATTTATTTAATCCACCTACCTGATGGTGTTTTTTGGTATACCTTTACCTTTTTTAAAAGACTTACATTTCATTGAATTAGAAAAAAACAACAAACAAATTTTCTTTTTTTTTTTGTTCGTTTGTTCCTTAAATAAATATTTTTTCATCTTACTTAAATATTTTTCCTTTTTTTTCTTTCAATTTCACAGCTTTTTCTCATTTGTTGTTATTTTTTTTTGCATGTAACTGAAAATATAAATTTCCAGATAAAATCTTTAAGAACATTTCAGCTGACTTATGAAGTTGAATATGCTTAAAAGCTTACAAAAAAAAAAAAAAAAAAAAATTAAGAGAGAGAAAGGTCAAAAGAAAAATAAATTCACTTTTTTTTCTAAAGGGGGGAAAAAGTTTTTTTTTTTTTCTTTTGCATTTTATCTGTTATAATCATTTTAAAAGGAAATTTCATTTTCAAGAATGAGAAAAAAGTTTAAAAAGGGAAAGAAAGCATAAGGGAAAATTTATTTACAAAAAAAGAGTGAGGTCAGTGTTAATATCTCAATTCAAAGAATGATTAAAGAGATTTGGTCAATTGGGCTAAAAATATGTTAAAAAATTAGATTTTTCAAAACTTTTTTTTTTATAATTTGATAAGTACATATTTACCTAAAAATATTAGCATACAGAAAATGAGTTTTTTTTTTCGTATTTATTTTTCTTCTATCCAAGATAGTTTATACACATATGTATGTGTGGATGAACTATATACTTACATACATAATATATATACTCATATAATGTAACTCGGATGGAAACTTTTATGTGAATGAAAATCTCAAAGATACAATTGGGTTTTTGCTCTTGAATATTTTTAAATTTAATTTTTTTATTTTTAAGGAATTGATGAATGATCTCTGTTACTAAACAGAGATAAGTTTATAGAATCCTTTTCATTGCTTTTCAATCTTCAACTATTCAGGAAAATTTAGAAGAAAAAAACTTTGAATATCTTGTGTGTGTATGTAAATTTTTTCTACGAATTTTATTCTATCTACGAGAAGAATGAGGTTGCTTTAAATGATATTTTACATGTGTGTATGTGTATTCGCATATCTAAAAAAAAAATAGTATGTGGATGATATTTCAAATTTTTAAATCGAAATGATGAAGTGATTGATGAAAAGGTCTTGCTGTGATATAGTACATACAATATATCGATAAAAAAATTTTATAATGATTTTTTTTTTTGTATCTTTTATTACACGTTTTATGTTAAAAAAATAAGGAATAGAAAATAAAAAGAAAAATATAGTCACTGCAGGGCTTGAAATTTATTTTCCTTAAATTTAATCATTAAAAAGGCTCTAATGAGTTTTATAGAAATTCAAAAAAATGTTTTTCTAATGACAAAGTTAAAGAATATTTGAAGTATCATTCTTGCATACGGAAGTCTTTGTTAATTTTTTTTAAAAAAGAAAATGTTGAAGAAAAAAAAAGATGAGCATCCTTTTGATCTTTACGTTGTGTTATGTTTGGGAAAGTAAGTCTTTAATTTTCCGTGTTTTTAATTTAGTTACAAATGGATAGGTTTTATATTGAGGTAGTTTTTTTTTACTTTGATAACAGAAAAAAAAAAGAAAAAGAAAAAAAGAAAATCGTTGAAATTAAATTTTGAATCAATTACATTTTTATATAAAAGAGCTTCAAGCATTTTTTCTTTTATGAAGGTTTTTTTGAAACGCTTTTTTTCTCATTTTTTTCCACCTATTACTTTTGATAAATTATATAAATTTATTAAAAAAATTATTTTTTATAATATATAATTTAGATTTTACTTGACAAAAAAGCCTTTTTTAAATAAAATAATCTACTTTTTCTCCTTATAATGTAAAAAAATAAAATTCCTATAGAGATCGATTAATTTCAGTTTTAGTTTTGCAAAAGGTCTTTCAAAAATTATAAACGTTTTTTTTTTTGTAAATTAATTCTAAAAGTTTAATTTTAATCCTAGAAAAGTTCTTGGTTAATACCCAATTAGAAGGCATGAATAAGGATTCTCTCTCACTTATTAATTAATTTATAAAAAAATTTTTCAAATCAAAATTGTTTCCCATCTAATTAGCATAATTTATAATAGATCACGATTTGCTTTTAAAAATAATTATCTGATATTTTTTTATGTACTACTGTGCCATTTAATTTACTTTACAAAAAAAAAAAAAAAAAAAAAAAAATTGAAGTCAAAACCTCAATACCAATTTATCAATACAATTTGTGTATACCATATATGCATGTATATGTGGTGTACACACATACATACATAAATTATCACATTTCTGCATGATAATGTCATTTTTATTTTTAAAAAAACTACGATAATAACCTCATCAATTTCATTTTTTTTTTCTCTCTCATGAGATGCATTATTTATCTAACTTGTGAATGTATATTATGTATATTTATACATATAATGAGTATTGTAAATATTATATTTCATGCCAAATACACAATATTCATATACCTATTTTATATAAGGTGAAAAAACATTATTTTTCGTTGTATTTTTTTGCCTTTCATTTTACTATTGATTCCCGTCAAGTATCGTAGAAAATAGTATGACTTTCACACTTTTATCTAATATCTATCAACAAATTTCTTTTTTCCTGGTCTTTATATTAGATTTCTACATATATATTATGCATATGCATGCATGTGTTTATGTGTATTTTTTTTTACAAAATTACTGATTTTTAAATAAAAATGTTATCTGCATTTTCTCAATATTTCTTTAGGTTTTTACTACTCATATACAGAAAATAGATTTTGTGATATATTGTAGATATATACATATGTACATATATAGTATTTTGTTCAATCTAAATCAATGATGTTCATTTCTGTTTGAATCATCGATCGGTGTATTATAAGGATTTTTAGGTATGTATGTATATGAAAAATTTTCTTATAAAAGTAGATGTAAAATTCAAAATTGCATATATAATACATATGTGTACATTTGTGTATAATATACAGGTGATAAAAATATCGACTATGATGGAATGGAAATTGATGATGATGATGATGAACATTGTAAGACGATATAAACATGATAAGGAATAATAAGTTTTTCTAAGTACATATCTAGTATATTGGTATGTGAAAATTTTAATATATATTTTTACCTTAATCCAGATAAAATATTAACTTATATAAAGATATTAGATAAACTAGTTATGTCATATTATAAATTGATTAAGGATAGGTTTAAAGATTCAAGTAAACTAACATTTAATATTAAATTGCATTATTGATTGCAATAATGTATGAAAAGTGTAAGTGTAAAAAATAGTATATATGTATCTCGTATAGTACATAGTAGTAGCTATACTAATATTTTAATATTTGACACATGTTTATAAATGAGAGGATGAAAACCTGCATAATTATAGTAAAAAAAATTGAGATGAAAATGTTTGTAATATTAGAAGTCAATTTTCTGGGTAACGCAGACTATATTGTATGAGTATTTATTGAAATTTTTATTGGTTATTACTATTGTTTTTAAAAAAATAGTTTTTAACTCTTTCGAAACGGATTATACTCGTACATCGTGTATGTGTAATGCATTTCGTAGGCAAAAAGACCGCAGTTACACATCGTGTGTATAATGATAAATAGGCCTATCGTTGAGGAGATCTTTTGTGTAATGATAATAAACTTGTAGCTATCAATATTATCAGGAACAAATTAGCTGTGGAAATAGGATCGTCTTGAAAAATTGAATTTTAATATTTGATAAAAATTTTCTGCAAATATTTGAAGTAAGAATTATTTATTTTTTCTTTGAACACAAATGTGTATTTTGAAAAATCGAAGACTTTGCAGTAACGAAGGATAAAATATTATTAGTGAAAAACAAACTAGGAACTGAAAATTATACTTTTTTATTGTTTTAAATTAATTAATTATTTTTTACTGATTTTGTGAAGCAAAAAAAAAATATTTTTTTTTTCGAATAATAAAAATTTAAAGTCCTTTTTTTTTTTTACCATTTTTACACATTTAAAAGTCATAGTCGTATACAGTTCTTGTGTTTTCGATTTCACCTCTCACAAAATCATCCCAAAGATTCTTTTTTTTTTTTTCTAAGAAAAATATGATGTGCTATTTTTCATATTTCAAATACAAAATATGAAATTATAAATATTAAAGAAAAACAAAAAATTATACTTTATAAAACTTTTTAAATTAAAAATAAAAATCTGTTACCTGTTACAAAATACTTTGTGTGTTAATTTGCAAACGATTTTCAAAAGATAAATTAACGTATAAAATAATTTTCATGAACACGCATACACATTTTTTTTTCTCCTAATTTTTCATAAAAGCTTTTATTTTCAAATTGATTTCATAAAGTTTTTCCATAACTTACCATCATTTAATAATAAAAAAAAGTATAGCGAAAAAAACTGATGGGAGAAAAAAAAAAATTCAAATCAAAATTTTGTTGTAGTAATTTATCATGTAATTTTTCAAAATTTAATTATGATTTATGAATTTTTTTTTTAAAGAAATTTGAGCAGAAAAAAAAAAGAACAATTTATTTTAAAATCTGCTCAATTAGATATTCTGAAGTGAGTGAAAATTACTGTTTTTAAAAAACATCAGTAGAACATAAACAATTTTTTCGTTCAAAACTTTATAAATTTGTTTAAATATGAAAGATTAAAACTTTTATTTTTTTCCCTTTTAAAATCTAAACTAGGTAGTATATACCCTACTTTTTCATTTAGGTGGAACTTATGAAAATGTTTTTTTTTTTGTTTTTTTTTTTAAATTATTTAATTGTGGCGAAAGTTTAAATTTCAAATACATGACCTATAAGTTTGTAGAATTTTATAATTGTTGTAATTTCTGTTTGATGGGTAAAGTTTTTGTAGAGAAGATAATAAGAAAAAAATATTTTAAAAATAAGAGATTAAAATTAAATGTTTTTTCTTACTAGAAACTTTTATTTTGTTTCAAATAAACATTTTGGCAATTAGGCACTTGATTAAAAGTTATAAGGATTATAGACATAAATTTAAATATTGTTTTTTCCAAGAAAAAGGATATTTATGAGAAAAAACAACAAAAATTACATTTTCCTGAATTTTGATGTTTTAAAAATTATTTTTAACAGAAATTAAAATTTCATACTTTATAAAGGTAGATCATGCCGAACAATATAATTCAGCTTTAGAATTTCCTTTAATTTCGAATTAACCAGTAAGCAGATACTATTACTTTTTATTCATTTTTCTTCAACGATTTTCGAAAAAACCTTGTGACATCTAATGAAGTTTTCAGCTGCATTTTTCATTCCGAAACAGAGTCTCCTTCTGTTTTACCTCCTCCACAGTACGACTAGATTATTTTCAAAAGTTATTGTATTGTACTTTCTTAAAAATAAATTTTCGATATGAGTCCTTTCAGATATCAAACAATCATTTGACCACCCTAGATTTACTTTGGATTCTAAATTTCCTTTTTTTTTTTTTTTTAAAGCTATGGAACTCTAATTAGGTTTACAGATGCAAATAATTTGATTTTCAACATAACTTCTTTTTAAATATTCTTAAGTTTGATGTAATTCGATAAAAGTAATTTTTTTTTATATAACAATGACGACACAACAATTTGAATTTTTAATAAAGTTTATTTTTAAGATTCTTTTTTTTTTTTTTAAATTCTCAGTGTTCAACAAAATGACTTTCTCTTACAATATAAACTTTTATCATTTTATTATCGCTATCATATTAAAGAAAATTTTCACAAAATATTCTCCAAAGATTCAATTTGATAGAGCATTTGTTTTTTTTTTTCTTCGGTTTTTTCTTTATAAAAAAATTTTAAAGAAAATTTTCCGATAATATTGATAACTACTTAACAGAAAAGAAGAAAAGAAAAAAATTTTCTATACTCTTATGTATGTATTTCCTAAATTATACTTGAAAGTTGAAGATTAAAGAACTCTCTTTAAGAGGATGAAGAAAAAAAAAAGAAATAATAAAGAAGAAAAAAATCTTTCGAAATCACAGCTTGAATGTGTGTGTTATTTTTTGTATTTTAGTATGTGTGTAGGTATTTTGAAGTTTGAAATTGTATAAAAGTTTCTTATCTAACTTTGATATTTTACCATTTAATTTTCTTTTTTCTTACACCTACGTTTTTTTTTTATTTTGTTTGTCTGTACTTTTTTTTACGAATTTAAAGGTGGTAAAAACTTCTTTTCATTATTTAATTTTTTATCAGTACAAACATATTCAATTTTGTTTTTGTGTTTAATTTTTTTTTTCTTTAATTTTTTCTTAAAAGTAAGCTCGATTTTGTTTGTTTATTTTTTTTTCTTTTTAAATGTTCTTAGAAAATTCATCGACCTTTAAAGTAAAGTTTTTAAAGTTTTTTTTTTTTTGTTTTGCTGTGACAGTAAATTTTATTAAGAAATAAAGTATCTTTTATATATATTTTGAAAAGGTATTATTTTGTTTGTTTTATGGACAAAATGTCAACTATCGATAAGTGTTTTAATTTTTAATAAGATTTAATTTATTTATAAGATCAATAAACAAAAACTTTATTCGAAATGAATAAGAGTATTAAAAGAGTGTCCTTAAAGACAAACAAAAAACTTTTACTTGTTCGCTTGTTTTTGAAATAGTGCTCTTCAAAAATATGTTTTTTTTTTATACTAATTTCGTATAATGTCTGCCTTTGTTTTTTATTTTATTTTTTTGTTTTTAATCGTTGTTAAGAGTTTACAAATAATTAAATTTTAAAAGTTTTTATCTTTTATTCTTCTTGAGACAATATGTTATACTGATCAACATTTTCAAGGTGAAATAAAATTTTATTGGCTCAGACATAAGCTTATTAATGATCTATAAAATTTACGTCCTTTTTAATTACAGAAAATTTTTAATAAATTCTTAACGTATTTACTTTTTCTACTTTTTTTTAGACAATAAAACAAACAAAGAATTTATAAATAATAAATCTTTGGTAAAATTGAACATAAAATTTTTTATGAAAAAATTAGTAGACAGAAATAATTTTTGTTTTTTAAATGAAGAAAATTTTTTATTAACTTTGTGAAAGGCAGAAAAATTATTATTGTCTTCTATGAAAAAGATATTAATATTTAAATTTAGATGTTTATAGCACCTTAAGGATTTTGAAAGTATTGAAACTCCTTTATTATGTTAAAATAAAACCTATCCTTTTTTAGAAAATTATAGAAAAAAATGATTTCGCTGTTGTTATAATCAAGTTGATGTTCAAACATAATTTAATAAAAATAAGTAAATAAAAAAACATAAAATATGAAATTACACAATTATAAGTCCATATGGAGTGTGTGTACCTCAACATAATGATGAAAAATTATCCATTACTGAGAAAAAAATTTACTTTAGCGATGTACAAATTTCATTCTATAAGAAAAGTTCTGTAATTGAAAGCGATGTAGAAAAACTTTGAATATTTCTGAAAGAAAATCAAAAATTTGTTCGCTATTGGAGGGTTATTGCTTTAAAATTAAGAAAGCAACAAGATGCATTTATAGCTAGCCCGCAAATCACTTTATATTGATATAAAACCTATCTAGAAAGTTTAAAAGATACACAAAGTATTTTTTTATAGCACTATGATAAATTAACCAGTATGAAGACTATGTCATTACTCATGATATAGATGAACCAGCATTCCATCTAATAAATGAATGTATTGCACTTTAAAGATTTGAAACCACATTCAATCAAAAAACCTATAAAACTTTGAAATAAAAATCTAGTGAAATTTTTGGTAAGATTTTTTCAACTATACTAAGTAAAAATGAATGATACAGTAAACTTATTAGTTTTAGTGTTAAGGAACAAACCCACACTATTCTTTTCTTTCGAAACAAAAAAAAAAAAAAACGATACTTTGAGTTCCTAGACAATTTTATTATATCTTTTTGTGTGTAAGAAGATACACGTAAAAAGTGAAAATTTTTTATAGTAAAATTTTAAAATACAATCCTACAACTTTTTTTCAAAGAAAAAGTATCTATTTAATTATGCCAACCTAAATTCGTACATAATACAACACAGCATTTAAACCATCCGATATTCACAAAAGAAAAAATAACTTTGTTTTAATTTGTTGTTATTTTTCTAAATTTATTCTGTCGGAAGAAAGAACTCTTAAAGTTTTTCTTTGAATACCTCTAAAAAGGAACAAAAATTATGCAAATTTCTAATATGATATTACTTCTACGAGAAACTCTAACTTTAACGTTTTTGTTTAACGTAATCGTGCTATATATGTACATATTCTATGTTACCAATTCAAGTGGCTAAAAAAAACAAAAAACTCAGAAGTTAAAAAAATAAAAAAACTTCAGAAGTAAATATTAAAATTATCATATAATGTATCCTCTTAGCTTTGATACATGCTTTCAATCTCTGAAAGCAATTTTATTACAGACCAGGGCCAGTGGTGTACATGATCCTAAATGGTATTTTGTTAGAAGTTTGATTGCAACAATAGAATTACGTTTTCCAAACAAATTGAGAAAATTATAAGAAACCTGAAATATCATCAACATTGTTTGATAAAAAGTCTGGTTGGTGTGTAAGTCCACAAACTAAGTCTTATCTCAAACTAGTTGGGCAGACACTTGTAACAAGAGTAAAAGTAAGCAAGAGTAAGGTTTCAGTGGCTGAGTGAATATTTTATTACGAAAGCAAAAAAATCTCTAACAGAAGATTTAAAGTTGTCCAGAATTTTGAGATAAAATCGAAAAAATTCGATCGGAAAATGCAAAATGTAACATTAAAGCTACGAGCTCTTTCTAGCATTTTAACGCGGCTTGATATGGACCCGTTGTAGCGTATGCTGGGACTTGATTTCGAGCTTTGGATATTCTATAATAAATTGTAAACTGTTTTTAAAACGATACTGGCTGGCTTGAAACAGAGAATTTTTAAATTTTTTTTAAATATTTTTGTTTTTTAAATACATATATATTTCATCTGTAACAGTATTAATGGCATGATTAGGTATATGCATGTGTGTAAAATGTATACAAAAATTTAAACAGAAAACAAAAAAGTTTTCTGACATATTTTCCAAGATAATCATTTTAATATTTGATTAAGGTCTGATAAGGTCGATTATATACTCCAATGATTTTTTATTTATATTCTAGTTAAAATATTAGAATAAATTAAGTCTATTGTCTTTAAATTAAATTATAGTATTATATTCGGTGCTTAAGATAAAAGGAGAATTATAAAATACTTGAAAAAAACAAAAGATAAATCCTTTTCACACATCTTCTTCATTATTTTGTCTATTTAAGTGTTATTTTAAATTATAAACAATGTAAAAACCAAAAATTCTTTAAAAATATATACTTATTAGACCCTTGTGTTTTTTACATAACAAAAGGATCTGGCTTAAATAAATTTTTTCAAATAATTATAATTTGAATAATATTTTCTTAGTGCCCATCAAATTCAATTAAAATAAAATTAAAATTGATAAATTATGTGTAGGAAAATGAAAGTTTTTTTTCATTTATTTTTGTTCTAATTAGAAAAAAATAAATTTCTAAGTATGTACATTAGGGTATCTCTTATTTTGTGTGGCAAAAAAAAATTTTTTCTAAACCAACCTCTCATCCCCTAAATTTTTTGTACTTGATGATGTGAAAAAAACCTCAAAATTTAAAAGCTCTAGAAAATCATTTACCTGTGCCGCCAAAGGATTCTTTTTACCTAAGGAAATGTACTAAATAAAAGTTTGCAATTAATAGATATTGGATGTATTGGGTTTTATTCTTTTGTTTTTTCAATTTACATTTTATTTTTCTGATTTCGTAACTAATTTATACAAAATTTTAAAAATCTTAATATTATTTTCTAGTGTCTGGAAACAGTCTTCTGTGCTCTTGTACACACCTTAAAATAAATTCTTTTTGTACATCAGCTCTTACTAGTGTTCCATGATACCTCTTTGAGTTCGAGGGTATGCTAGGTACTAAAGTTGTTAGAATATTAATATTTGAAAAAATAGGAAACTAATTTAATAAATAAATTAAAGTGATTCAATATTGTGTTTTAAAAATAGAAGCAAGTAAAAATAATTTTAATTAATAGTTATAAGGATGAGTTAAATAAAACAATTTGACCTTTATAGGTGCCTTAAAATTCAAAGTGATTGCGGCACGGGTAAACATAATTTTTCTAACCTGGGAATTTTATTTTTTTACAAAAAGGAAAAAAAATGAAGGGATGAGACATTGAGAATCTGAAAGTTGAACAATAAGGGACACCCTAATGTACATATATGTATATCTCATTATCAATTTATTCAATCAAGAAAATTGAAAAAAAGAAAAAAGAAGTAAGTAGATAGTTGCCTGTTTTACATTTCAATATTTCAACAGCTCCATTATGCATGTCCGTACTTTCTTTTCTTCCGCTTTATTAACCATTAATTTTCTGTATCTTTTTAGCTTTTAAAAAATAGATAAGAATAAAATATAACTGTTACTTGCATTCTTAAATAATTTATGTTTTTTTTTTCGTAGTATAAAATTTAAAAAAATACAAGAAGTTATCGTCAAATAACAAAATGGTAATTTCCTCTTTTTTTTCCTTTTTTTCTTTTTCCTTAACAAATAGGTATTATTCTCTTATATATTTTCTAGGATAATGAGATCATTTTAAGAGTTATAAAATATTTTTAACGATGCAAAAATGTGACACAAATTGTTGTATAAAATTAAATTATTCTCTAATGCAATTTTCTCATTTTTACACGAAATGATTCTATATGACGGAATATAAAAGGAGATGACATTTTTTATATGTACATTTTTATAAGAAAATTTTTGAAAAAAAGAAAAGACAAAAACAAGAAAGAAATATAAAACAAAATTTATGAAGCAAAACTTACATAGTACTATTATAACGTTTCGAAAAAAAAAGGATATGAAGCGAATCATTAATTTATTTGAATTTTAAAAACTATAAAAGATGTCAAAAGAATATTTTCTTTAAAAAAAAAATTGTTCTTTATAACTTTAGAGCACACCATCAAAAACACCTTTTTGTTATTGATTTTTTTTAAAGGATAATTATTTTCTTCTTTTTGAAAATTTTTTTAAAAGAAATATAGTTTTCAGTTTGAAAAATGTCAAAAGAATTTTCTTTCAATACATTAAATATGTCAAATTTTCAATTTAAAATAGAAAAACTCCCAAATGTCCCTGTCTTATGAATAAAACAAATTACTTTATACAGATTTCTTAAAGGATTTCTTTTTCATAAAAAAAATGTTTTTATCTTTTTTTATTTTTACCTTTTTTCTTGTGTGTAACAAAAGTTGCTTCATTAGTTACATTTATTGTACCACGACAGTAAATGAGTTGTAATTAGTTTTTGATGTTGCTTCTGATGATTTTTAATGCTTGGATACATTGCGTCAATATACGTAAATGTACACAAACATACATATGTATATATCTTTCAACATTCTCAATTCCTCATATCCTGAAATTTTATACTTTTAACCTTTGGGAAATACGTCAAATATTAAATACACTGCTGTAAAAATCAGTTATAGCGAAAATTTATGTTTCTAAGCAATTTATATCATGTGTACTTTTTTTTCGTATACCTAGTGCATACATATACGTAAATACACACATATGTATATTTATTTATTTAGTATATACATATTACTAAAAACTCTATTGTTAAGAACTTGTTAAATCTTATGGCCAATGTAACTTTAATATCCATAAAGTTCATAAGGGTTAATACCACGACTAAGGTACAAAAAATAAAGACGTGACTTGAATTATTATCAAATCAAAAAAAAAAAGACAACAACAAATAAGTGAAGGTAAAGAAGTGAAAAAATTTAATGGAAATAAAAATTTTCTATCTAGGTAAGCACACTAATATATTTTCTGAACAACAACAAGAACAAAAAAAAAATATATATTAAAACGCAAGAAACTGTTGCCCAGACACAATTATTCGTGTTTTGATTTTTAATCAAAAAGGACATAACAAACACTACAAGGAAAAGCTTAATTTTTTATTATTTGTTTCCTTTTGCTTATTCGGAATTTAAGTGTTTAGAATATTAAAAAAAAAAAAAACAAAAAAGATACTAAAGCATACTTCATAAATTTTCTTAAATCTTAAAATTTTCATTTACTTTTTAAATTATATTTTTTATGAGATACTTTGAAAATCATGTATTTACTATACTTAAAAATAAAAAATAAAATAAAAATAAAGTAAAAAAAAAAAATGAAAAGGAATTATATTTTTTATATTTAACATATGCAAATAAATTCCAAACAAAATTATGAAAAATAATCTTTTTTCATCAGTTACACTCATAAATTTCATTGTATTTCATATTTTTTAATGTAATCATAAATTAGATTGTCTTTTTTTAAATATTCACATAAATTCTTTTCATATTTTTATCTTGTTTTGTTTTTTTATTTTAAGTTGCTTTTGTTTGATTTCTTCCTTTTTTTTTTTTTTTTTGGCTTTTATTTTTTCATTCTTCATGAGAGAGTTTGTTGACGTACCAGTTATGTGTATTTTGATTATTTTAACAAAAATCTTTGAATTCTGAATTTTCACTTTTTTTTTTTTTGCTGTTTTCTTTTATTTTTAACTTTTTTTCTTTTGTCATTTCAAGTATCTGCAGAAGCATGAGAAAATTCATTCATTTATATTTATACATAAATACATACATTTAGACATTTCATATAAGACATAATTTATTTTGAAAATACTAAAATAAATCAGTTAATAGTCATCATAAATTTTTTCCTTTTTTTTTTGTTTTTTATTTTTTTACAAGATTTCAATATATTTCACTAAGAAAAACATAAAAATCTTTAAAAAAAAGTATTTTTTATTTTTTGTATCTGATAAATAATTAATTTTTAATTAATAACAATTCAAGAACAACATTCACAATAATAATAAAAAATATAAATTATAAAATAAAATTTTAACTTTAACTGATATTATAACTATAAATCTAACGGTAAATTCTAAAAATAGCTATATTTAAAGTTTATTAAACTTTAATAACTCGAATAAATTGAAGAGGTAAAATTGTAAACATGGTTCATATTTTTAATTAATCCCAATAAATAAGGACTTTGATGAAAATCTATTAGAAAAAATTCATTTGTTATTATTATGCGTAAAATTGACGTCCAAAAGTTAGTTTTCAAGTGTAAAAAAACTTTAATTTGATTGCAAAAATTGAAAAAATCAAAAATAATTTCAATTCTAAACTCGCAAAACCAGTATTGTCATGTATCTGTTGTGGCAACCTACTACAAAATTCAAACTACCGACTAGTAGTTCGTAAATTATTTATTATTTAATTTTTTATCGTTATTCCTTTTTATCGTATAACATGTTCATTGTAATCTATTTATTTTCAAACAACTACAGACATCAACAAAAAACTCGTATTAATTATATTTTCTGTAAAGTTTTTTGTCCTTGACGATGTCTAAAAATATAATTTTTTACTTAACTAAAAAAAACACAAAATTCTTTTCAAATTAATAAATATCAAAATATGTACTTATCTTAAATAATTTTTAAAAATTTTATTAAAAGATGACATAATAATAAACATTTTTACATAATATATCATTTACATGTTGTACATACATGTATCATACAATCTACTCACAAACAACTAAATAGAAACACCTTAGTAGAAAAATTATAACTTGGTTTCTCCAAAACTTTTAGAATTTGTTATGAGAAATTGTAATATTAATATAATGTGGTTGTTGTCAGTTGACATTAATTGGTGAAAATTAGAGCAGTTTTCCTTGGCAATTAGTTTTTTTTTTCACAACAGGAATAGGGATAATTGATTGTACCCGCGTAATTTTTCTTAGACCTCTATTTCTTGTACCATAAAATATGTACTATATGTCATCATTGTCTCATCTGGTTTCTGTGGGACACTTTATATTTTTTCAAATTCTAAAAATCTTTTTAAGTACATTACTACTGAATTAGTATACTTTGAATCAATTTAAACAGGAGTTATTGTAATTTTGAAACAAACAAAAAATTACCTTCCAATACTCGTAAGTCAAGCCTCCCTTAACTCTAAAGGTTGGAAAAACCAAAATATCATTTTTCTATTAAGGTGTTTCTATTTAGTTGTCCATAGCTGTATGGATAATTGTGTTGTACATAATTTTCTTGTTTATTATAAATTATTTATTAATAAATAATACATCGTATTTACCAACCAAAATTATACCACAAACTTTTCAATATATTTTCATGTCATTCATTATTATTTTCAATTTTTTTGATTATTATTAAATAGCTAAAATTTCGTTTTTCTCATAGAGTTATGAATATGTATGTATTAAATAATGACATAATTTGTGGTATATACATACATATATTTACACGTTCATATAGATACAAGCTGATATACAATTTTTATAAGTTGGTGATATATGTATGGAATATATAAATTTTTTCCATTATATGTACATAATATTATATGCGTAACGTTTTATGTATGTATACTATAAAGTCCTTTTAATGAAAATTTAAATTGATGTATGTGAAATGTATAGTGAAATTTTTAAGGAAGAAAAAAAAAGGAAAAATTTTTTTTCAATAAAAAAAAAAATTGTTGTTTTTCTTACATAAAATAAAAATTTCGAAAAGAAGAAAAACAAAAATAAAAAATTAAAAAAACATGTATTTTCATAATTATTTTACATAAGTATACATAGATGCCTGAAAATTTCATTAAAAAGTCATTAGGCAGGAATTATTTTTTGAAAAGAAGTTACTAGAAAAAAAAAAAATAATAATGAAAATAAACAAGAAAAATAATAACATAATTTTAAATATGTGCGGACGTGTCCTTATTTTGTGAAATTAAAATTAAGGAATAAAAAATAAAACCTTTGAAAAAATATTGTGAAAAAAGAAAAAAATATTCCAGAAAAAATTTTATTTGTGTTTTTTTTTTCATTGTAGTAAACACTCACAGTAAACCAAGAAAACAAAAGCATCAGTTTCAATTTTACTTGTTTTTTTTTTCACATTTGGTTTATTAAAAATTTCAAGGATGGAAATTTTCCTGAAAAAAAAAAAAAAGTTTGCTTCTTCAGCACAAAAAAATATATTCAGGACGTATATGTTTAATTTAAACACACACACATTCACTAAAAAAAAGTTAAAGAAAAATGTAAAGAAATCTTTCAATTACTCATACTTTTTTTTTTTTTTTTTACAAAAAGGACATCTATAAAATTATTAATTTCAAATTTTTTTCCCCATAAAGAACCCAATTAAAATATTTTTTCTAATTAAAATTAAAAATTTAGTTTGAAAAGGTCTTGTTTTTGTGATTTTTTTTTTTTAATTTTATGTTTCATTTTTGTTTTTCTTGTGCTTATGTAGAAGAAAATTTCCAATTTGTTAATAAATAAATACTATAAGAAAATTGTCCTTTTGAACGAAATTTTATTTCAATTAGAAATTAAATTCAATAGTATACTCTTTTATGTACAATGTATGTAGTTTATGTTTTATGAATTTAATGAATACAATTGTATCAATGAAAATATTTTTTAAGTAAAAATTGTAATTGAAATTCTGTATAAGGATTCAATTCGGAAGGAATATTCAACGTGCACTAAAAAAGCAATTTTTCTATAAAGAAACAAAAAGCAAAAAAAAAAAAGAAAAATGAGGAAGGAAATCATAAAATTATTTGAAATATGAAAAATACGTTACGTAACTAATAAATGCTAATTTTTTATTCTCTTTTTTGTTTTCCACTTTATTATCGAACGACTGATTATGAATTCTGGACAAGGTGTTAAATGACCTAGAAAATCGAAATGAAAATTCCATTTAAAAAAAAAATACTTATGAAAGGATCTTATTAAAAAGATTCTCCATATATGTTATAGAAAAATGATTATGTTCTCTTCTTTTAAATACAAATTTTTTTAAAACTTTATTCATATACATTTAACATGAGAAATTATAATGATATGTATGACATTTTTGTGAAAAAAATATTTTTGAATGTCCTCATTTATTACGTTATTACATTTTAATAAATTGAATATCGTATTTTCTATTTAAATTTGAACAAGTTGTTTTGAAAATTTAAATTAATGATGAGAATTAAAGTGAAAATTGTAGAATTAGACATTTTAAAATTCGGATCTCGTTTAAATTTTATATACATACATACACACATCAATTTTAAGGTTAAAAATGTAGGTATGTATGTACCTACATATGTATTTTTAAAAAAGTATGTATGTTCCCGGTATATAGAACTTGAATTTTGGCCAGTATATTTCTTGAAGGGTTTGCTACTTAGTAAATTTTAGATGGTAGAAATCTGTCAGTAGCAAATAAAGTTACACGATAAAATGAAGAGTTGCAAGAACCTAATTATATAGTCAGAATTTTAAAAATTGAGGTTTCGTATTATACTAGAAAAACATGCGCAGAAAAAAAGATACTTACACACATGCGTTTTTGTTGTTGTAACACGTTTCTTCTTTCGTATATCTACACAAAAAAGATCAAAAAGACATGTAAAACATGCGCAAAAAAAACTCAACTCTTAAAATTCAGACTATAATAATTTCAAAGGGAGTTTTGTAGGAAATGACGAGAAAAATACCGTATAGATATTTCAAATCAATTGGATTACATAGTCCGAACATATTCAAATTTCAAAACGGATTTTCCACATCTTAAAATTGATGCGGGTTTTAAAAGGATAAAAATAAATTCTATATGATTTTTAAATCATATAAGATTTCAGTTTGAGGCAACTAAAAGAGAAGGGTTTTGTATTAACTTCATTCATGGACACTTTTCGTTTTCTTATACTTATGTATGGATGAACACATATGGACACCTGTTCATGAAACATGTGCGTTATTTTCCAAAGATTTACAAAATATATTGAATTTATTTTCTTCCTTTACTACCAATATAAAAAGTTACATACTTAATTTAAAACTAATGAAAACCAATTGTTATTAAGAATTTCTCTTTATGACTGACTAAAAAACGACTACACAACAAATTTTCAACTTTCGAAAATAAATTTACATACAATAATTTTTGGAAAATTTTCGAAAATAATAAAAATAAATGTTTTCAAAGGAAAAGAAAAATAAAGAAATTTTGTTCTTAAAAAAAAAAAAGGCAGTAACCACTTTACGTAATCGTTTTCCTTGTTTAAGTTTTTTTGTGATTTTTTTTTTCTTCAGTTATTCATTTTATTTTCCTTTCATTTGCATATTTATTTTTATCACTTTATACTATAGGCTTTCTCTTATTCGTATTATTACATATTCATTTTACTATACATTATATTGTTTATTTTTATTTTTATACAGTTTATTTGCGGTTATAGAGAAAAAATATTTTCATTCAGTTCTAATGGTCTCTGGGATGCTACATATAGGATTCAAAGTTGAAAATAGGAAGAAAAAAAAAAAAGATTTTCTTAAAAAAAAAAAAAAAAAAAAAGAACAGTCTTATTTCAATACAAACAATGATGAAAATTGTGCGGTTAAGATTATAACTTCATTTTTTTTTCAATCTCAGTTATATGATTTGAAATTTTCTACATAATGAAAAAAAAAAAATAGAATAAATGAAAATAAACGATTAAAGTAAATAAAACTGAATATTTCTAAGAAAATCAGAAAAATGACAAACAAACAAAAAGTTAGACAAATTTTTGAAGACTATAAAATATGTACATGCCTATATACAATATTTTCAATTTTCTTTAACTAGATTTTTTTTTTTTTTTTTAAATAAATAAATAAAACAATGAAAACAGAAAAAAGAATAAAACACAAAATGAGAATAAAAAATAATTTCAAAAAGTTTTTCTTAGATTTGTTGTTGTTGTTGTTGTTGTTATTGTAATATATTAACTCAACGTAATTGTAAGTAAATCATTATCATTTTAAGTAAATGATAAATAATTGAATAAAAATGTTTACTAAAATGTAATTTCATTAACTTTTTATGTGTTTTTTTTTTTTTTTTTTTGGTCTTTGTGCACATATACATTTTTTCTTTACATATTTTTGTTTTTATTTTATTATTATTTTGGGTAAAATTAATTTATTATCATTTCAGAAAAAAAAAAAACAAACTTGAATGAAATTTCTCTTGATCATTATACATTATATCTTTTATGAAATGTTAAAAACACAAAATAAATGGTGTTAGTTTTTTTTTTTGGTATCTATATATGAAAAGATAAAAATTAATAAAGTAATGCATAATTTTTAACCCAAGGGAAAATATTATAATTATAAAAGGAAACTTACTTATTAAAAGATAATTTCCTTATTATGTTTTTGTTGTTGTTGTTTGTTTTGTATTTGATTTTTTATCATTTTTAATGGTTAAATAATGTTTATTAAAGTTACTTACTGTTAAATAATATACATATATAAATTATCTTTTTAAGATAATCATGATAATTGAAAATTGATGAAATATTGCGGTTGAAAAAATATATATGTATACATATATAACTAATATAAAGGAATTTTTAAATTAGATATAATATTTAATTTATTTCTCATTTTAATTGTTATGATATGTTCGAGAATTATATGTCCAAATTAAGAATCTTTATAGAGTATATATATAGTTTTATTAATAAATAATAAAAAAAATGTATAATTATGAAAAGTTCACCGACAAAAGAAAAAAGAACTATCAATTGAAAATTTCGTTGTTTTTTTTTTCTTTTCATTTTCGAAAAAGTCAAGTGAAAATTTTATAAATCGATTTATTAAGGTTTCGCCTATGTCAAAAATATTCCAATAAAATTTATTATTCTTTTTTTTATTATTATCACTTGTCATACACTTTGTCTAGATTGCTAATTCTTTATAAAGAATTCTACTTAAAAGTTGTTTACTTTCAAGGTCCTTTTTCTCGTTGAAAAACATTTCTAAAAAGAAAAATTCTAGTACATTATGTTTTTTTAATACATTTTCATAAACTTTTTCAAAATGTTTTTTTTTTTTTTACATTATTATATCAATCAAAATAAATTGATGAAACTTTCAAAACAATATCAAAAAACACACTTTTATTGCAAAAATAAAAAGGAAAAAAAATTGATATATTTTGTGATTCTTCATATGTGAAAACTTTCATTTAGATTTTATTAATGACATAGAAGAGTGAATACAAAAAGTTTTTCCTTTGTATTTCGTTTTGGAATCATTACAAAATTTATGAAGCACACAAAAAGGACATTTGAAAATTCTTTTTTTTGTATAGAAGTATTTACCACGCAATATCTCTTTTTCTAAATTTAATTCCTTGAAAATAATTGAGTCAAAAAAAAAAATTTATTGGTAATAAAACTTTTCTTCATACAAGAAAAACAAAACTTATACGGAAGCATTTTTCATGATGATTATGGAAAACTTTTGTTTAATTTATTTTATCATAAAGTGTATTTTAATAAAGTTCTTTATTGTAAGAATAAAAGTGATTAAAAAAATATATTACAAAAAAGAAAAATTCAAGAATAATATTCATTTCTTATCTTTAACTGAATTTCTTAAATTTAAGTATAGAAAAACACACTATACAATTTTAACTTTTGAAAGATAGATATTTTGTTTTTGTAATTACACTTTATTAGTCAAGTTGAAATCAAGAAGGTTTCAAAAACGTCATGTCATTTTCTACGTTTAAGATTTGTTGTTCTCAACCTCATTTCTTTTTGTTATTCTTCCAATAGTGTAAATGCATCTTATCATTATATTCGAATTGAATTAACAACATTATCGCATTCACTAGTGATAATGAAATCTGAAAAAGAAATTCCGTTAATTAAATTATATTTTAAATCCTAACAATGAAACCTTAAAATGTGACCATCACAGTATAATCGGGCTAAAATTATGGAATTATATGATGGGGTGGTTGCATTAATAGTATTCCATTTATTTAAAGAAAAAACTCACCTTAAATAATGTTCGTTTACTCATTTCAAAAAGTCCACAAATATTAATTTCAACTTTTTCTTGAATTAACATCAAATGAAATTTTTCAATCTGGAAAAAAAAAAAAAAAAAAAAAAAAAAAAAAAAAAAAAAAAAAAAAAAAAAAAAAAATTATTCATATAAATATTTGTTTTTTGTATCCTTAGACTATTCGTCCACTTGGACGATAAGATTAAAATAGCAGTTTTGAGCTTGGATCAATATTTTTTTCTATTATAAAATTTAACTGACGACACGCGATAAATGTCATTAACGATATGTCTCAATTGATAGAAATTGATCTTTTGACAATCGTATTTTGCTGGTGTTACTTTCATTAAGAAGAACGTCCTAACGACACAATTTATGTCAAACCAACATTGTATCGTAATCTTATCGTGCAAGTGAAACAAATGTTCTAATTTTTGTTTTAGATTTGTGTTTCTCGATGTATTTGTTTTAAGTAAAGGTAATTTGTTTTAAGATTTGAAAATCTTATAAGTCTATTCTAGACGAAAAAAACTTACATTTCTCACATATTTATAATTATCTTCATTTCCTTTAAAAATTCTTTCACATTGATTACCCTTTTTCATAACATTTGTCGTTATTTCAAATATTATATACAAATCGAATATATCAGTAAATGCGAAACTAAATTCACCTAACATAACATCATATGGTATACTATTAACACTTGAAAAATATATATAATAAAATATATATAAACGTGATGATATTCTTATACAATCAGCTAAAATTATAATTAAAATTAATATGTTATAAAATTTATTACAATCCTTTACATAATTTCTAACACATTTATGTAAATTTGATAAATATTGTATTTCTACACAAACATTACGAAAATATATATTTTTTTCAATTGATAATTTTAGCATTTTATAATTTTTATTAATTATTTTGATACGTTGATTAATTTTATAAAACATTTGTTCACTTAAATTAAATATCATATAAAATGTACATATAATTATATAATGTATAAAATTTGCTTGAAATGATGTATAAATAATATAATAATAAATCCAATGATAATCAAATGCTATTTTTAAATGTTGATTAAAAACACTAAAATATAAAATTAATTTTATTATAATTAATAAAAATTTTATAAATATTACATATTTTGTTTTTTCTAAATTATTTATAATTTTAATTTTTTTTAAATTTTGAATATTATAAATTTTTATTGAATTAATATTATTATTAATAATTGAAAATTTATCTAATAATTTCCATGCTGTATTTAATAATTTTATAAAATTTTTCATATTATAAAAATATGTTATAAATGATGTTATTGTTGATATAACAATTGTTAATATACATATTATAAATGTAAGACAAAATACAAAACTTGTATTTGTATATTTTAATTGAATAAAAATACAGCATAAAAAATAAAATATAAATGGTACTGTAATTAATGAATAATAAAATATTATTCGTGAAAAATTTGTATTAATTTTTGATTTTTTTATTATTTGATGTTTATTAATATCAATTTCGAATGGATGTAAACCAAGTATTTTACCAAAAATATATAAAAACATAACAAAATTATTTAATTCAATCATTATTAAAATTTTCGTTTGGTTTTTTCTTTCGTAAAACAAAATCTAACAGCTGCAAACTTAAAATCTTAAGAATAAGAATTGTTTTTCTAAACAATAGTACTGTATATACGAAAAGGTCAAACTAAAATATGTAGAATATTATTTTTATTTTTCGACCTTTACGAGTTCTATTCAATATCATAATGAAAATAATGCAATTATGAAAAAATAAATAGAATATCATTAACTTCCAATTTATGAAAATTTGGAAAAAAAAAAGAGTTTATTAGAAAGAGATAAAATCAAATTACGAACACGATGCAATTACAAATAGAACATGTGTGTAAATATTACATATGTATACCATTTTTATAAATCAATTCAATACAGGCAAGATAGGCATGCTTTTCTATATTCTTTCACACAGTATTTGTATAATTCTGTCTCGTGTAGGGTGATGAATTTATATTTGAAAAATACTTGACAAAAAAATGTTCTGTATAAAAAAGTTAAGCTGTATTTTATGAGTTGGAAATAAGAAGTGACTCAAAATATGATTATCACATACATATGTACATTATCAAAATTACTGTTGTGTCGGTATACAATAGTTTTATTAATGTTCCACGTTTTTCGAATTTATGGTAAAAAATAAGTTTATAAGACAAAATTCAAATAAACCTTCGTAAAATCTCTTATTTGAATCTTCAGAAAAATCTGCGGAACTCATAAAAAAATGATCATGTGCTGTCTATTCGCGATCATTTCGTTTGACGTTGTTTTCCACTGAATATGCAGGTTTCTCCATGAGCAAAGGAAGAAATAAAAAAAGAAGATAAGGACTAGAAACTTTAAAAGCTCAAATATAATGTTTTTTTTTTTTTTAAATTTTTTTTTATTTTTTTTTTCCAACATAAAGGAACCTTCTTTAAAAGGCACGCTGATAAATTTCTCAAGTGAAGTCAAATATATAGGAGTTATACTAGATAGCAAACTCACTTGGAACAAACAAATAAACAATTCCATACATTAAGCCACCCTTGCTCTATGGAATTGTAACAGACTCTTTGGCAAAACATGGAGACTAAAACCAAAAATGGTGTATTGGTCATATACGGCCATCATAAGACCCATACTTACATACATATGCTTCAGCCATGTGGTGGCCAAAGACAAATCAAATAACAGTTCAAAATAGACTCAACAAAATACAGAGACTAGCCTGTCTCAGTATTACAGGAGCTCTTAGAACTACCTCAACGGCAGCATTAGAAGCTATGCTCAGCTTGCTACCTCTTAATATACAAATTAAGAAAGAAGCACTGAACTGGGCTTTAAAATATCAGAAAAGTAAAAAACTTAAACCAGGTAATCTGACACATAACCTTAAGATCCTAGAAGAATTTAAGGGCTTCCAAATCAGTCAAGTGACTGACGAGATGGAGGCAACATTGAACTTTGAGAAGCCGTCCAAAGTACTGTTTCCGGATCGCGAATCTTGGCGCGATAACAAAATAACCTTTGAAGAAGGAGCTTCTATATGGTACACGGATGGCTCGAAAACTAAATCGGGAGTGGGCGCAGAGGTAGCAGGCCCAAAAAGAAGCCTCTTCAAATCCCTGGGTAAACTCTCATCGGTCTTTCAAGCTGAAATCTATGCCATAGACATGTGTGCTACCGAATGCCTTAAAAAAGGCTTCAATAGAGCCACAGTCTACATAATCTCAGACAGTCAGGCAGCACTTAAAGCTCTCAACGCGCACAAAATTGTGCCGAGGCTAGTATTAGAATGCCTTAAGACTGTGATAACACTCGCCAGAACCAACAAAGTTGGCCTTATGTGTGTTCCGGGACACGAAGGAATCAAGGGTAACGAGCTGGCGGATTCCCTTGCAAAAAAAGGCGCCAACTCCAAATTTATTGGACCTGAACCCTTCTGTGGCTTGCCTAAAAGCTACACAAAAAACTACATAAAAGAATGGGAGAAAAAGAAATGTATCTCCTACTGGGAAAAAACCCCAGGAAACATACAAGCGAAGGAATTCATTAGGCCTTCAACTGGTATCTCTAGGAAACTAGTCAACCTCAGCAGGAATGAATTAAGGACAATTACGGGTCTTATCACTGGGCACTGTCCGCTCAACTACCACTTGAGTAAGATGGGGCTCAAAGAGGATGACAAATGCAGATTTTGCAAAGAAGCCAAGGAAACCTCGAAGCACATCCTATGTGAATGTGAGGCATTGGCTTCTAAAAGAGTGCAACATATGCATCAACTTTTTCTAAAACCAGAAGAAGTTTGGTGTGCACCTTCTCATAGAACTTTAGGATTCATTAAAAGCCTTAACCTATGAGCAGCAAGAAGGTCGAAGTGCAACTATAGCCCCTAAATATCTAATCTAATCTAATCTATTGTTTTTTTACCGAGCGACATTTAAGGTTAAAATTGTTAGAATTTTTTTAATTTTTAAATAAATAATTTAATACAAGCATAAAAATAAATTGAGTAATTGAGGTTTACAGCAATTAAGAACCTTAAAAAAAATTCTTTTCGTTTCAAAGATTCGTGAAAAAAAAAACACCTAAAAAGTGTTCAATTCTTCTTGACAAGATTTTTCAAATAATTTTTATATTATACTTAGTTAGTTTTCTTATTTTTCTAATTAAACAATTGGATATTCTTTTGGTTAAAGTAAAAAACACTCGTTATATCAAAATATTTTTTTAGTATGTAGAAAAAAGGGAAGAATACACATTTAATCAGTAAAACAAAGAATATATGATGTTATTGTGTATATGAGCAGAGTTTAGATAAAATTTAAATTCTTATTTTATTTTTTTATTTATTCTACAATACAATAAATAAAAAAAACACATCACAAAATAAAAGTGAAATCCGTTAAAGGTAAAAGAAAATCCCATAACTTGGAACTTTAAAGCATAGAGATTTTCATAAAATCGATTCATGAAAGAAAATATTGTAGCAAATATCCTTTACTTATCTTTAACTGAATTTCTTAAATTTAAGTATAGAAAAACACACTGTACAATTTTAACTTTTGAAAGATAGATATTTTGTTTTTGTAATTACACTTTATTAGTTAAGTTGAAATCAAGAAGGTTTCAAAAACGTCATGTCATTTTCTACGTTTAAGATTTGTTGTTCTCAATCTCATTTCTTTTTGTTATTCTTCCAATACTGTAAATGCATCTTTTCATTATATTCGAATTGAATTAACAACATTATCGCATTCACTAGTGATAATGAAATCTGAAAAAGAAATTCCGTTAATTAAATTATATTTTAAATCCTAACAATGAAACCTTAAAATGTGACCATCACAGTATAATCGGGCTAAAATTATGGAATTATGTATATGATGGGGTGGTTGCATTGATAGTATTCCATTTATTTAAAGAAAAAACTCACCTTAAATAATGTTCGTTTACTCATTTCAAAAAGTCCACAAATATTAATTTCAACTTTTTCTTGAACTAACATCAAATGAAATTTTTCAATCTGGAAAAAAAAAAAAAAAAAAAAAAAGAAGTAAAATAAATAATTCATGTAAAAATTTGTTTTTTGTATCCTTATACTCTTCGTCCACTTGGACGATAAGATTAAAATAGCAGTTTTGAGCTTGGATCAATATTTTTTTCTATTATAAAATTTAACTGACGAAACGCGATAAATGTTATTAACGATATGTCTTGATTGATAGAAATTGATCTTTTGACAATCGTATTTTGCTGGTGTAACTTTCATTAAGAAGAACGTCCTAACGACACAATTTATGTCAAACCAACATTGTATCGTAATCTTATCGTGCAAGTGAAACAAATGTTCTAATTTTTGTTTTAGATTTGTGTTTCTCGATGTATTTGTTTTAAGTAAAGGTAATTTGTTTTAAGATTTGAAAATCTTATAAGTCTATTCTAGACGAAAAAAACTTACATTTCTCACATATTTATAATTATCTTCATTTCCTTTAAAAATTCTTTCACATTGATTACCCTTTTTCATAACATTTGTTGTTATTTCAAATATTATATACAAATCGAATATATCAGTAAATGCAAAACTAAATTCACCTAACATAACATCATATGGTATACTATTAACACTTGAAAAATATATATAATAAAATATATATAAACGTGATGATATTCTTATACAATCAATTAAAATTATAATTAAAATTAATATATTATAAAATTTATTACAATCCTTTACATAATTTCTAACACATTTATGTAAATTTGATAAATATTGTATTTCTACACAAACATTACGAAAATATATATTTTTTTCAATTGATAATTTTAGCATTTTATAATTTTTATTAATTATTTTGATACGTTGATTAATTTCATAAAACATTTGTTCACATAAATTAAATATCATATAAAATGTACATATAATTATATAATGTATAAAATTTGCTTGAAATGATGTATAAATAATATAATAATAAATCCAATGATAATCAAATGCTATTTTTAAATGTTGATTAAAAACACTAAAATATAAAATTAATTTTATTATAATTAATAAAAATTTTATAAATATTACATATTTTGTTTTTTCTAAATTATTTATAATTTTAATTTTTTTTAAATTTTGAATATTATAAATTTTTATTGAATTAATATTATTATTAATAATTGAAAATTTATCTAATAATTTCCATGCTGTATTTAATAATTTTATAAAATTTTTCATATTATAAAAATATGTTATAAATGATGTTATTGTTGATATAACAATTGTTAATATACATATTATAAATGTAAGACAAAATACAAAACTTGTATTTGTATATTTTAATTGAATAAAAATACAGCATAAAAAATAAAATATAAATGGTACTGTAATTAATGAATAATAAAATATTATTCGTGAAAAATTTGTATTAATTTTTGATTTTTTTATTATTTGATGTTTATTAATATCAATTTCGAATGGATGTAAACCAAGTATTTTACCAAAAATATATAAAAACATAACAAAATTATTTAATTCAATCATTATTAAAATTTTCGTTTGGTTTTTTCTTTCGTAAAACAAAATCTAACAGCTGCAAACTTAAAATCTTAAGAATAAGAATTGTTTTTCTAAACAATAGTACTGTATATACGAAAAGGTCAAACTAAAATATGTAGAATATTATTTTTATTTTTCGACCTTTACGAGTTCTATTCAATATCATAATGAAAATAATGCAATTATGAAAAAATAAATAGAATATCATTAACTTCCAATTTATGAAAATTTGGAAAAAAAAAAGAGTTTATTAGAAAGAGATAAAATCAAATTACGAACACGATGCAATTACAAATAGAACATGTGTGTAAATATTACATATGTATACCATTTTTATAAATCAATTCAATACAGGCAAGATAGGCATGCTTTTCTATATTCTTTCACACAGTATTTGTATAATTCTGTCTCGTGTAGGGTGATGAATTTATATTTGAAAAATACTTGACAAAAAAATGTTCTGTATAAAAAAGTTAAGCTGTATTTTATGAGTTGGAAATAAGAAGTGACTCAAAATATGATTATCACATACATATGTACATTATCAAAATTACTGTTGTGTCGGTATACAATAGTTTTATTAATGTTCCACGTTTTTCGAATTTATGGTAAAAAATAAGTTTATAAGACAAAATTCAAATAAACCTTCGTAAAATCTCTTATTTGAATCTTCAGAAAAATCTGCGGAACTCATAAAAAAATGATCATGTGCTGTCTATTCGCGATCATTTCGTTTGACGTTGTTTTCCACTGAATATGCAGGTTTCTCCATGAGCAAAGGAAGAAATAAAAAAAGAAGATAAGGACTAGAAACTTTAAAAGCTCAAATATAATGTTTTTTTTTTTTTTAAATTTTTTTTTATTTTTTTTTTCCAACATAAAGGAACCTTCTTTAAAAGGCACGCTGATAAATTTCTCAAGTGAAGTCAAATATATAGGAGTTATACTAGATAGCAAACTCACTTGGAACAAACAAATAAACAATTCCATACATTAAGCCACCCTTGCTCTATGGAATTGTAACAGACTCTTTGGCAAAACATGGAGACTAAAACCAAAAATGGTGTATTGGTCATATACGGCCATCATAAGACCCATACTTACATACATATGCTTCAGCCATGTGGTGGCCAAAGACAAATCAAATAACAGTTCAAAATAGACTCAACAAAATACAGAGACTAGCCTGTCTCAGTATTACAGGAGCTCTTAGAACTACCTCAACGGCAGCATTAGAAGCTATGCTCAGCTTGCTACCTCTTAATATACAAATTAAGAAAGAAGCACTGAACTGGGCTTTAAAATATCAGAAAAGTAAAAAACTTAAACCAGGTAATCTGACACATAACCTTAAGATCCTAGAAGAATTTAAGGACTTCCAAATGAGTCAAGTGACTGACGAGATGGAGGCAACATTGAACTTTGAGAAGCCGTCCAAAGTACTGTTTCCGGATCGCGAATCTTGGCGCGATAACAAAATAACCTTTGAAGAAGGAGCTTCTATATGGTACACGGATGGCTCGAAAACTAAATCGGGAGTGGGCGCAGAGGTAGCAGGCCCAAAAAGAAGCCTCTTCAAATCCCTGGGTAAACTCTCATCGGTCTTTCAAGCTGAAATCTATGCCAAAGACATGTGTGCTACCGAATGCCTTAAAAAAGGCTTTAATAGAGCCACAGTCTACATAATCTCAGACAGTCAGGCAGCACTTAAAGCTCTCAACGCGCACAAAATTGTGCCGAGGCTAGTATTAGAATGCCTTAAGACTGTGATAACACTCGCCAGAACCAACAAAGTTGGCCTTATGTGTGTTCCGGGACACGAAGGAATCAAGGGTAACGAGCTGGCGGATTCCCTTGCAAAAAAAGGCGCCAACTCCAAATTTATTGGACCTGAACCCTTCTGTGGCTTGCCTAAAAGCTACACAAAAAACTACATAAAAGAATGGGAGAAAAAGAAATGTATCTCCTACTGGGAAAAAACCCCAGGAAACATACAAGCGAAGGAATTCATTAGGCCTTCAACTGGTATCTCTAGGAAACTAGTCAACCTCAGCAGGAATGAATTAAGGACAATTACGGGTCTTATCACTGGGCACTGTCCGCTCAACTACCACTTGAGTAAGATGGGGCTCAAAGAGGATGACAAATGCAGATTTTGCAAAGAAGCCAAGGAAACCTCGAAGCACATCCTATGTGAATGTGAGGCATTGGCTTCTAAAAGAGTGCAACATATGCATCAACTTTTTCTAAAACCAGAAGAAGTTTGGTGTGCACCTTCTCATAGAACTTTAGGATTCATTAAAAGCCTTAACCTATGAGCAGCAAGAAGGTCGAAGTGCAACTATAGCCCCTAAATATCTAATCTAATCTAATCTATTGTTTTTTTACCGAGCGACATTTAAGGTTAAAATTGTTAGAATTTTTTTAATTTTTAAATAAATAATTTAATACAAGCATAAAAATAAATTGAGTAATTGAGGTTTACAGCAATTAAGAACCTTAAAAAAAATTCTTTTCGTTTCAAAGATTCGTGAAAAAAAAAACACCTAAAAAGTGTTCAATTCTTCTTGACAAGATTTTTCAAATAATTTTTATATTATACTTAGTTAGTTTTCTTATTTTTCTAATTAAACAATTGGATATTCTTTTGGTTAAAGTAAAAAACACTCGTTATATCAAAATATTTTTTTAGTATGTAGAAAAAAGGGAAGAATACACATTTAATCAGTAAAACAAAGAATATATGATGTTATTGTGTATATGAGCAGAGTTTAGATAAAATTTAAATTCTTATTTTATTTTTTTATTTATTCTACAATACAATAAATAAAAAAAACACATCACAAAATAAAAGTGAAATCCGTTAAAGGTAAAAGAAAATCCCATAACTTGGAACTTTAAAGCATAGAGATTTTCATAAAATCGATTCATGAAAGAAAATATTGTAGCAAATATCCTTTACTTATCTTTAACTGAATTTCTTAAATTTAAGTATAGAAAAACACACTGTACAATTTTAACTTTTGAAAGATAGATATTTTGTTTTTGTAATTACACTTTATTAGTTAAGTTGAAATCAAGAAGGTTTCAAAAACGTCATGTCATTTTCTACGTTTAAGATTTGTTGTTCTCAATCTCATTTCTTTTTGTTATTCTTCCAATACTGTAAATGCATCTTTTCATTATATTCGAATTGAATTAACAACATTATCGCATTCACTAGTGATAATGAAATCTGAAAAAGAAATTCCGTTAATTAAATTATATTTTAAATCCTAACAATGAAACCTTAAAATGTGACCATCACAGTATAATCGGGCTAAAATTATGGAATTATGTATATGATGGGGTGGTTGCATTGATAGTATTCCATTTATTTAAAGAAAAAACTCACCTTAAATAATGTTCGTTTACTCATTTCAAAAAGTCCACAAATATTAATTTCAACTTTTTCTTGAACTAACATCAAATGAAATTTTTCAATCTGGAAAAAAAAAAAAAAAAAAAAAAGAAGTAAAATAAATAATTCATGTAAAAATTTGTTTTTTGTATCCTTATACTCTTCGTCCACTTGGACGATAAGATTAAAATAGCAGTTTTGAGCTTGGATCAATATTTTTTTCTATTATAAAATTTAACTGACGAAACGCGATAAATGTTATTAACGATATGTCTTGATTGATAGAAATTGATCTTTTGACAATCGTATTTTGCTGGTGTAACTTTCATTAAGAAGAACGTCCTAACGACACAATTTATGTCAAACCAACATTGTATCGTAATCTTATCGTGCAAGTGAAACAAATGTTCTAATTTTTGTTTTAGATTTGTGTTTCTCGATGTATTTGTTTTAAGTAAAGGTAATTTGTTTTAAGATTTGAAAATCTTATAAGTCTATTCTAGACGAAAAAAACTTACATTTCTCACATATTTATAATTATCTTCATTTCCTTTAAAAATTCTTTCACATTGATTACCCTTTTTCATAACATTTGTCGTTATTTCAAATATTATATACAAATCGAATATATCAGTAAATGCAAAACTAAATTCACCTAACATAACATCATATGGTATACTATTAACACTTGAAAAATATATATAATAAAATATATATAAACGTGATGATATTCTTATACAATCAATTAAAATTATAATTAAAATTAATATATTATAAAATTTATTACAATCCTTTACATAATTTCTAACACATTTATGTAAATTTGATAAATATTGTATTTCTACACAAACATTACGAAAATATATATTTTTTTCAATTGATAATTTTAGCATTTTATAATTTTTATTAATTATTTTGATACGTTGATTAATTTCATAAAACATTTGTTCACATAAATTAAATATCATATAAAATGTACATATAATTATATAATGTATAAAATTTGCTTGAAATGATGTATAAATAATATAATAATAAATCCAATGATAATCAAATGCTATTTTTAAATGTTGATTAAAAACACTAAAATATAAAATTAATTTTATTATAATTAATAAAAATTTTATAAATATTACATATTTTGTTTTTTCTAAATTATTTATAATTTTAATTTTTTTTAAATTTTGAATATTATAAATTTTTATTGAATTAATATTATTATTAATAATTGAAAATTTATCTAATAATTTCCATGCTGTATTTAATAATTTTATAAAATTTTTCATATTATAAAAATATGTTATAAATGATGTTATTGTTGATATAACAATTGTTAATATACATATTATAAATGTAAGACAAAATACAAAACTTGTATTTGTATATTTTAATTGAATAAAAATACAGCATAAAAAATAAAATATAAATGGTACTGTAATGAATGTATAATAAAATATTATTCGTGAAAAATTTGTATTAATTTTTGATTTTTTTATTATTTGACGTTTATTAATATCAATTTCAAATGGATGTAAACCAAGTATTTTTCCAAAAATATATAAAAACATAACAAAATTATTTAATTCAATCATTATTAAAATTTTCGTTTGGTTTTTTCTTTCGTAAAACAAAATCTAACAGCTGCAAACTTCAAATCTTTAAAGTAAGAATTGTTTTTCTAAACAATAGTACTGTATATACGAAAAGGTCAAACTAAAATATGTAGAATATTATTTTTATTTTTCGACCTTTAAGAGTTCTATTCAATATCATAATGAAAATAATGCAATTATGAAAAAATAAATAGAATATCATTAACTTCCAATTTATGAAAATTTGAAAAAAAAACAGTTTATTAGGAAGAGATAAAATCAAATTACGAACACGATGCAATTATGATACAAATAGAACATGTGTGTAAATATTACATATGTATACCATTTTTATAAATCAATTCAATACAGGCAAGATAGGCATGCTTTTCTATATTCTTTCACACAGTATTTGTATAATTCTGTCTCGTGTAGGGTGATGAATTTATATTTGAAAAATACTTGACAAAAAAATGTTCTGTATAAAAAAGTTAAGCTGTATTTTATGAGTTGGAAATAAGAAGTGACTCAAAATATGATTATCACATACATATGTACATTATCAAAATTACTGTTGTGTCGGTATACAATAGTTTTATTAATGTTCCACGTTTTTCGAATTTATGGTAAAAAATAAGTTTATAAGACAAAATTCAAATAAACCTTCGTAAAATCTCTTATTTGAATCTTCAGAAAAATCTGCGGAACTCATAAAAAAATGATCATGTGCTGTCTATTCGCGATCATTTCGTTTGACGTTGTTTTCCACTGAATATGCAGGTTTCTCCATGAGCAAAGGAAGAAATAAAAAAAGAAGATAAGGACTAGAAACTTTAAAAGCTCAAATATAATGTTTTTTTTTTTTTTAAATTTTTTTTTATTTTTTTTTTCCAACATAAAGGAACCTTCTTTAAAAGGCACGCTGATAAATTTCTCAAGTGAAGTCAAATATATAGGAGTTATACTAGATAGCAAACTCACTTGGAACAAACAAATAAACAATTCCATACATTAAGCCACCCTTGCTCTATGGAATTGTAACAGACTCTTTGGCAAAACATGGAGACTAAAACCAAAAATGGTGTATTGGTCATATACGGCCATCATAAGACCCATACTTACATACATATGCTTCAGCCATATGGTGGCCAAAGACAAATCAAATAACAGTTCAAAATAGACTCAACAAAATACAGAGACTAGCCTGTCTCAGTATTACAGGAGCTCTTAGAACTACCTCAACGGCAGCATTAGAAGCTATGCTCAGCTTGCTACCTCTTAATATACAAATTAAGAAAGAAGCACTGAACTGGGCTTTAAAATATCAGAAAAGTAAAAAACTTAAACCAGGTAATCTGACACATAACCTTAAGATCCTAGAAGAATTTAAGGACTTCCAAATCAGTCAAGTGACTGACGAGATGGAGGCAACATTGAACTTTGAGAAGCCGTCCAAAGTACTGTTTCCGGATCGCGAATCTTGGCGCGATAACAAAATAACCTTTGAAGAAGGAGCTTCTATATGGTACACGGATGGCTCGAAAACTAAATCGGGAGTGGGCGCAGAGGTAGCAGGCCCAAAAAGAAGCCTCTTCAAATCCCTGGGTAAACTCTCATCGGTCTTTCAAGCTGAAATCTATGCCATAGACATGTGTGCTACCGAATGCCTTAAAAAAGGCTTCAATAGAGCCACAGTCTACATAATCTCAGACAGTCAGGCAGCACTTAAAGCTCTCAACGCGCACAAAATTGTGCCGAGGCTAGTATTAGAATGCCTTAAGACTGTGATAACACTCGCCAGAACCAACAAAGTTGGCCTTATGTGTGTTCCGGGACACGAAGGAATCAAGGGTAACGAGCTGGCGGATTCCCTTGCAAAAAAAGGCGCCAACTCCAAATTTATTGGACCTGAACCCTTCTGTGGCTTGCCTAAAAGCTACACAAAAAACTACATAAAAGAATGGGAGAAAAAGAAATGTATCTCCTACTGGGAAAAAACCCCAGGAAACATACAAGCGAAGGAATTCATTAGGCCTTCAACTGGTATCTCTAGGAAACTAGTCAACCTCAGCAGGAATGAATTAAGGACAATTACGGGTCTTATCACTGGGCACTGTCCGCTCAACTACCACTTGAGTAAGATGGGGCTCAAAGAGGATGACAAATGCAGATTTTGCAAAGAAGCCAAGGAAACCTCGAAGCACATCCTATGTGAATGTGAGGCATTGGCTTCTAAAAGAGTGCAACATATGCATCAACTTTTTCTAAAACCAGAAGAAGTTTGGTGTGCACCTTCTCATAGAACTTTAGGATTCATTAAAAGCCTTAACCTATGAGCAGCAAGAAGGTCGAAGTGCAACTATAGCCCCTAAATATCTAATCTAATCTAATCTATTGTTTTTTTACCGAGCGACATTTAAGGTTAAAATTGTTAGAATTTTTTTAATTTTTAAATAAATAATTTAATACAAGCATAAAAATAAATTGAGTAATTGAGGTTTACAGCAATTAAGAACCTTAAAGAAAATTCTTTTCGTTTCAAAGATTCTTGAAAAAAAACACCTAAAAAGCGTTCAATTCTTCTTGACAAGATTTTTCAAATAATTTTTATATTATACTTAGTTAGTTTTCTTATTTTTCTAATTAAACAATTGGATATTCTTTTGGTTAAAGTAAAAAACGCTCGTTATATCAAAATATTTTTTTAGTATGTAGAAAAAAGGGAAGAATACACATTTAATCAGTAAAACAAAGAATATATGATGTTATTGTGTATATGAGCAGAGTTTAGATAAAATTTAAATTCTTATTTTATTTTTTTATTTATTCTACAATACAATAAATAAAAAAAACACATCACAAAATAAAAGTGAAATCCGTTAAAGGTAAAAGAAAATCCCATAACTTAGAACTTTAAAGCATAGAGATTTTCATAAAATCGATTCATGAAAGAAAATATTGTAGCAGACATAGTTTTTTTTTTTCTTCTTCTTTTTATTTTTAAATTTTACTTTATATTTTATGGCGAATTTATTTTTTGTTTTTTCACATCACATGCTATTTAAACAGATATTTTTATCTGAGAAAAATCCTTATATGTATATTTTCTCCAAATATATAGTACCGTTTTTCTTCTGGCTTATATTTTATTATTGTATATTATGTATTTTTTTTTACACTTTTCTTTTTTTTTGTACACATTTTAACATAATATTATGTTTTATATTTATCTTAAATTTACATATGACGGTAAAGTATTAAAATAAGAAAAACAGTTTACACACAAGAAAAAAAAAACAACATTTTTTTGTTTAAATGAAATAAATATAAATAAAATCAGAGTCATGCCTTAGTTTGAATTGAATAAATATTTTTCTATATTATCCTTTTGAATGTCTCTTAGTTCAAAATTTCATCTTTTTTTTTGTCACGCGACAAATAATAATTTTATGTATGAAGACAACACAAAAAACAAAAAAAAAAAATACATATACATATGTATGTAAGATAAAAGTGAAAAAAAAGAAGACAACATATAAAAATAATGTATGTATGTAGGTTCTTGAAGAAAAATAAAATGCAAAAATATTCATTTTTTTTTTTTTCATAAAAATTCAAGGCAAAAAAAATTTATCTTCTAAAAATATAAGAAAAGGAGTGTTCGCCTTTATTATATTTTCTGGGAAAAATTTTTTTTCATTATTTTCGTGTGTTTTCTTCAAACTCAATATTCCTTTACATTTTTTGTCAGTTTTTTTTTTTCAAGACATGAATACACACCTTACTTATAAAAAGTAAGAAAGAAGTAAACTCTTATGTTATGTATGTGCATGCATTGTATATTTTATATTTTATATTAAAATTCCAAAGGAAATATCAACATTTGCATTTTATTACGTGAATGCTAATAAAATTCTGGCACATTTTCATAAATATTATTCTCCTTGTTTTTTTGTTGGTCTGATTTTGTTTTAGAATTAAAGTATTCTCAAAATAATATGAAATTTTTTCGTGTATTTACTTTAAAACTTTTCAAAAATTTCAACTATGATTCATATTTTTAATATTTTTCAATAACTTGGATACATTTTTTTTTTCACTTTTATATAATGTATTTGAAAATTTCAAATTTATCTTTTTTCTACTTTTAAAATCTTCAAATCTCACTATTTTCAAAGTAAAGTAGAAATCTTGTCACAGTTAAGTACATATAAAAAAAACATAAAAATACGATACTAACACCTAACACAATTTTTAATAAAAATACTGTTGAATTTTAAATGTTTCACCTATTTTATTTTCTTTCACCTGTTCAATAAAATTATATTTTACAGATACATATATAAGTGAAATCAATCGAATCAATTTTATTGCTGTACCATTTTATAAACTATAAAAATTTCATATGACGTATGAGATTCTTTAGACATTTTTTGCAATAAAATAAATAAAAAATACAAGTAAAAAGAATTCTTTTGTACCTTCACTCTTGTATAAAAATAAAAAGAAAAGGATTTTTATCCTATATTTTTAAATTTTTGCTTTCTTGTCTAAAATAAGTTTTGATAGATAAAATTTTCTCTACAAAATATTTTTAAAAAAAAAGGAAAAATATATTTCATTCAAGTACAACAATCAATTTTTGGTATTGTTTTTCATAAAATAACTTAATTTACATAATTTCACTTTGAGTTCAAGTAAAATTTAATATTTTATTCATTATGTGAAGTTGTGGGTGAGTTTTAAAATATTTAAATAACAATGAGTATCAATGTCTTCAGCTTTGAAATATACGAGTACATTATTGTAAATGCATCGTTAATGTGAATTAAATGTCCGGTCGTTTTAAACTCTTCCATTTGTTTTTTAAATTATTGGTATTCCTCTTTATTTTTATTTTTAAATACGAATGAAATCATTGCACTTATTCTGTTTTGAGATTTTTTTTCTTTCAAACAAAGCATTAGTTACAGGTTTTTGATTGGACATAGTGATTCGAAAAAAATTAATTAAAATTATATATTTTATTAAATGATTAATTTATGTTAAAGTTTTAAAATACTAATGCATTAAATACTGATTCAAAACATTAAAGTTGAAAAATAGCCAACATGCTTTGTATCAAAACGGTATTACAACCGCATCATAACAAATTTCGAAGCACATTAAAACTCACCCTATGGCTTGTATTGTATTCAACATATATGTATGTGAAAAACCTATAATTTTGTGTAAGTGAGTAAACTAAATTATTTATTTGTAATTGATTTGAATTCTCATTCTGATAAATCAGAAATTGTACCTAATAAAAAAATAAATAAAAGGGGTTTAATAAGCTTTTTTTCATTTTGAAAGTGTCATTAACCAAAAACAAAACATTAGAAAAAATACAACAACAATTAGACATATTCAATTTCCCATTCTCTCATTTTTATAAAATTTTAATTTTTTTTATTTAAAGTGAAAAAACAACTGATTTTAAAGATAACAAAATAACAAATATCAAAATGTATTGAATGTAAATTGTAATAGTTCTAAATTATTCTACAAATAACAAGAACATCGAACGTGTTTTAAAACAAAAAACAAAATAATTGCATTTTAAGCCTTTCGTGATGTACTGCATTTTAGGTATTATCAAAAAAGCACATGCATTAGTTCTTTTATAAAATCCTAGTTAATGTTTGTACTATATTTACTAACTGGAATAAAATGGGTAAATTTTACATAAAAGTTATACACAAAAGTTAGACATGAACATTTTCATTGAATTTTAAAATATACATATATACTATTTATAAATAATCCAAAGTGTACTTTATATGTTTTCTATAAAAATTTAATTTTCGTAAAATTTTAAAATTACCAATGAAAATGTATATTTTATTTATACTATGAGTGTATTATGTATATATGTGTACATTTGTTTGTATTATCGTTTAAAAATTAATTATTATTTGAATTTTTGGATATTCTTCTGAAAAAGTTGTATTTTTACACTCCATTTTGTTCTCAAAAATATACTGATTTTTGTATTTAACAACATAACCAAAAATATATAAGAACAAGAATTCTTATTCATATAAAATTTCCTTATAAAAACTTTATTCAAAGTTTTTGGCGCTATGATCCCAAGTTTTTATTTTGTGAATTTTGTTATTCCTTCTCGACATTATCTTAGGCCCAAATTTTCGATTGTCTAGCAATTAAGCAAATTGCGACTACCAAATATGGCGGATTTGCGATTGCTAATTTGAGGTTATGTGCTGAGTTAACAGACTCAGTTTGCGACATCAATTTTGCGATCGCAATATTTGACGGTTAATTTGCTTAATTGCGAGAGCAAAAACAATCGAGGATACTATTTCTATCATTTCAGCTAGCAAGTTTTGCTAGCTTACTTGCTAGACGATCGAAGATGTCACCTTTAATTTAATAAGACAAATTAACACTAACAAATTTTCTATTTAAAAAGAGAAATAATAAAGGAAATTTTCGAAAATTAAAGCATTTTAATATTTTTTAAAAATCATGCCCTGATTGAAGTATGTTATGTAATATTTTTTCAACGGCAATAACGTATGTACATGAAAATTTTATTATTAATAGAAAATGCGGTAGTGGGTAAAAATATATTATAGGGTGGCTAGTGGCTCAGAGTAGTATAGATGTCATAAAAATTGAAAATTTCGAATTCACATTCGTTCTCAGTTTGCCCAGCTTTAAATGTGTGCTAATTACATAATTTGAATTGTATTTAAACATACATATAGACGGACAGTGGATGGCCTAAAAACTCATGTTGATTTCAGTAGGCTCTGCTAAATTTACAGTTATATGGTTTTTAATAATTATAATCGCTTGAATTTTAGGTAAATGAAAAGTTCTATCTTTAAAATTCAACGGTTTCAAATTCACTAACGTTTATAACAAAATAAAAAAAAAATGAAGGATAAAAAATGAATTTTAAAATAAATTAAAAAAAACCATACACATAAAAACAAAGTTTTTCTCTCGTTATAAAAAGTCATTTTTTATGGTACTTTTGTAAAAACTATAAAAAAACTTAAAAATTTACAATCACAAAGTACCTAACATGAGAACATCTCGATTTGGCTATAAAACTATAAAGCAAGTTTTTTTTTTCATACATAAAATGAATAAAGAAAAAAAATTTACATAAAAATGTATGTTTTTTACATATTACGATACAATGTTTTAAAATACATTTTTTAGAAAATTAAAACAAAAAACAAATTTTGTGTGAATTGTAAAAAAAAAAACATTTATAATAATAAGCATATTGTTCTTTTTTTTTATATGCAAAAAATATTAAAAAAAAACTTTTAAAAAAAGTGTGCTTTGAAAAATACATTTTAAAGGGGTGCAAAAGGAGAAATATCATATACAAATAGAAGTTAAATAAACGAAAAAAAAAAAAAAAACTCACATTCTTTTGTAATGAAAAAGAAAATTAATTAGTGAACTTTGTTAACGGCAACAGAATTTATTAGTGTATATGAAAAAGAAAATTTTATGTGCATATCAAAAATTAAAATATTTCATTAAAATGAAAGTTAACGATGTGAATTTTTATTTTCTTGTACAAAAAGAATTTTAGATACTTCAAACGTCATGTGTTATATATCATACTTAAATAAAATCTTTTAGTTGACGAATTTATAGTGAATTTTTGTAAAAATTTCAAAAAAAAACAAAAAAGAAGACCATTCGTGCAAATTTTTTAATAGCTTAAAATAAAAGTTTAAACATAAGAAAGCAGAAAAAAAAACATACAGGAAAAGAAAATAAAACTTTTTTTTTTTTTTAATTGTGTTAATTAGCATAAATTTTTTCAAGGTTGTTTTTAAGCTTTGCATAAAATATTTAAGATAAATTTTTGAAATTTTTAAAAAGGAAAATGTTAAAAATCGTCTTTTGCTTTCTATCAAAGAAAAACAAAAATAATTTTTCTTTTAAAAATTTTCTTTGAAATTCTTAATGAGACAAACTTTTCAAAATTTTCAAATATTTTAGCAAATTTTAGTTGATAAATTTCATTATTTTTTTCTATTTACGTTAAACATTTTTAAATACTGAAATTATTTGTATATTTTTTTTTGTCTTTTAATGATGCTTAGAAAAGTTTTAATTAAGTTTGATGAGAAGGTGGGACTACGGATTTTTTTTCATAAAGTTTAGTTTTTGAATTTTGGTTGGGAAAGGAAAACTACGTAAGAAGTTCATTTTTCTTTTCTCTAAAATTCTCTTATAAATATTTCTTTTTTGTATTGAAAGATTATAATATTATATAATAATTGGTCTATCCCAAACTTGTCAGTGTCAGCGTTAGTAAACCGGTTTTTATTATAGAGAAAGCGGGATAAAGTACATTTTATCCACAAGTGGAGAGAAATGGATAGAAATTTTGATGACAAGAAATTTCCGTCATCACCTATCATTAAACTAATACATACAAAGTTTACTATGCGTATATGTTTAATACTACGATAGCTTATGTTCTTACACGTACACGATTGACATTGACTAGTGATAATGACGATTACGTGTGGTACTGTAGTATCATCTTGAAGACAGAAAAAACCTGTTTGAAGATAGAATTTACTGAAACTGACATTAGACGTTTGGGATAGACCATTCACAGCTCTTACACTCGTATTTAAAAAATAGAAAAATACTTGATATTAATTGTACTTTTAAGGATAATTTTAGAAAAAAATATGCAATTTTATGATTTAACGTACTCGAAGCCAACATAACTTCATCTGTGTTATGAAGAATTAGTAGAAAACTCAAAATTGGCAAAAGGTTCGTATAGGCTAGAAAAGGACCTGATAATAAAAGACGACAAAGAGAGAAAAATGGAAATTTTATCTAGAGAATACAGCCTTGGTTTCTCTACAGTACAGTCTGTGTAGCGTCAACAAAGAAACAGAAAAAGATGTGTGAAACGATCAGTTTTTAAAAAACTAAAATTGATAATGCCTTCGAATTGGTTAAAAAAAAAGTAATCAGTTCTCAAGAGGACTACAAACAGTAAAAAAAATGTTGTTATTCTGGAGGTGGTATTATGATATTAGACATAGACATTGTTTTTCAACATATACAACTCTTAACATAGTTATCATGATTTATGAGAAGTTTACACACGTACTTACACCTACAGGTTTACAGTAACTTTTATAATTAAGGGAGCAAGAAAAAAAAATTGTATTATTTAATCTAAAGCATACACAATAAATTCATTTAATTGTGACATTGAATGATTTTTTTTATTTTTTATATTAATAATAAATATAGTACACAAATGTATGTAACAGTATTATAGCACAGAGCAGATACTATATAAGAATTTATATTGTCATTGATTATAGTACATATCTATGTATGTATGTATTATTTTTTTATTACAAATTCGTAATCGTTTTAATTAGTTTATTTTGGAAACTATTAACAACGATATTTCATGAACTTCTATTTATGTTACCTTGTGGTATTTTTGTACATTGTGACTTTTTTGATTAAAACTTTCAAGCTTAATTCATTAATATTCAGTTTTAGTAAATCATATTCACATAAAAATGATTTTTAAAAAAAAAAAAAATGATTTACACGTGTAAAAAAGTATAAAAATATGATTTTAGTTTTTTCTTTTATTATTACGCACACGTACCTACATACAAATAAATCAGATATATTATTCTTGTAGAAAAAAAAAATCATGATTACTTTATTATTATTATTGTTATTTTAAAAGCTTACATTATGTAAATATAAAAAATAAAAAGAACAAAGATTAAAAATATATGAAAATAAATATTTTGATAAATTATATAATTTATGGTATGTAAAGTATGCGTACAAAAAATATCTTTAACTTTTTAAGTTACATATATAAAAAAAGAAAAAAGAAAAAATGATGTTACATAATTTACATATTGTTTTGTTTTGTTCTTATTTCTTCTCCCAGAAGATTTGTTTATTGAAAAATTTATAATATTAAAAAATTGAGAAAGTATATGAACTCCATATAAGCTTTTTATATATTTTTGTTGTTGTTATGGTCTAAATTTCCGGCACGTGAATTTTAAATTATTTTTCTTAAGTATATCAAATTGATGTGTGTGGAAATTGAAATTTATTCTTTTATTACAATTTTGTATAAAAATTAGCATTGAAATACAATATATTAGGTTTTTTTTTGTATTCTAAATACTCTAGCTGTAGTAAAAAATAGATGTAAATTGGTTGAAAATGTATTTGGATGTGGTTCGTTGGTATTAGAAATTATTTGAATGTATTTTTTTAGAGTTAATATTGGGATTTTTTTTTTAATACCTTTAGAATTTTTTGTCTTCGGATAAAAGTATTCAAATTTTTCGATTTGTTTGTAATCATCTTTACACATTGGTATCAATATAAAAGTGAAATTAAATTAAATTTCAATTTCAATTGAAATTAAAATTCTAAATTCAGGAGTCATATCTTATAAAGCTGACTTTAAGTCTCATTAAATCATAGCTTCACATCATATTTCTACCAGCATTCAAACAAATAATAATTTTTTTGAAACTAAAGTTTTTTCAGTTGTTTTTCAATACTTGGATCTTGGATCTCCTCTTTGGATTTCGCCCTAATTGACAACTTCATTTAGAAAAACAAAACCCTTTCATATCTTCTCTAACAGTAATATAATTTTGTCAAATTGTTTTTTTCAACGAGTTTCAGTTACAATTTATTTTATCACTGTGTACAATTTCTATAAAATTTCTAAATATTCATATCATTTGTTCATAGAAAATGTTTATGACGGCCCTCATGTTTATAGAAATTATATTCTATACTGTACAGCCTTGCTCAGCTAAATAAAAACACCCTAATAGATAAATTCTATGTTTGTTTTGACAGCCTTTAGAGTATTCTGATCTATTTGAAATTTAGTACAGAAAATTGTTATGAGTCTTCAAATAAGTCATAAAATAATATTTAACTCTTGACCTTCAGATCCGATACAAAGAAGTAAAAAATTTTTCTTCGTGCAACTAATTATGTATAGTTATAGGCTTATTAGGAGAAGAAGTTTTTTTTTTTTTTTTTTTGCAAAAAATTAGATTAATTAAAAATATCACCTTATACTTATAAAATCTTTACTTCTGGTTATCGGCTCTGAGGAGAAAGATGTAAAGACTGGTATTTGAAGACAATAACAGTAAAAATTCTCCATATAAAATTTCAAAATAATCGGAAAGATTGAAAAATGTAAGATACAATTTTTCTATTGAGTCGTTTCTATTTAGTTAGTCGGAGCTGTACATATGTACGGCGTACGTTATGTGTATTTATGTATAAAGTATATAATTTTGTAAAGCATATTTTATGAATTAAACCATATAATATGACATTCAGTAATTGTCTTTCATGTGGTATCTATTTTATCATAAAACATTTTCAAAAACATTTGTTCAATGAACTTTCTTTTTTGAAATTTGAAAATGATCAATTATCAACAATCAAACTTCCCAAAATAAAATTAATTATTACAAATTAACAAATTGATTACATACAAACACGTTTATATGATATTAAATAACAAAAATATCCTTAATGAGTTCACATTAATATAAAACAAAAGATTCTACTATAATACACGTTAAACTATAATTTCCATAAAAGAGAATTTATTTTACTAATGAGTATTTTAAATAAACTCGTAAAATTTTATGTTTTTAATGACATAGCAACAAATTTCTACTATTATAATATAAATTAGTTTCTATTTTCTTTGCTTAAAATTGTTTTCTATATTTTAAAGTTATACATAAATTTTCTAATTTTAAGCGTTTTTCTATATTATAAAAAAATATTTTGCTATTTAAAGTGTTGAAGTGTGTAAAATATTTTTCAATTTAAATGCTTAAATGCAATTTCAATAATAAAATCATATTCAAAATATAATCGTTTTTTTGTTTTGTTTTTTTTTTTATTTCTGAAATAATAAGTTTACTGATATATTAAATTCAATCTTGATGTGTAAAAAATTATCGAAATATAATATATGTATATGTATGTATATAAATATATATAAAATTTTTTGTAGCTTTCTGTATGTGTATAACGCTTATAAAAAATTCACAATCACATAATATGAATTATTCATGTTTCGTATTTTTTTTTAAATAAATTTTTTTATACATATTTTTAAAAATTCAATTCTTTAACATAAAAAAAAAATCGCATATATTGAAAAAATAAAAAGGTAGGAAAAAAAAATTATATGAAAATCACTATGTGCACATTAGGTGGTTAAACCGGTTATTTTGCGCTGGTTGTAACAATAATGGTATAATTTTTTTTCAACTTGGTATAATAAAAATCATTTAAAATAATTTTAGCTTCACGGTTGTAATACACTCATACTCTCGTTACAACTGGTCGTGCCACCTTCAGATGTAATTTGAGCAGTTGTAAAAACAGGTTTTAAAACAGGTTTGCGTCGGTTGTTATAACCACCTAATGTGTACAGGCTCAATAGTATTTACTTATTGTATACCCGTGCCGTATAAGATACGTATAAAGCGAATTCAATGGTATTTATTCGTATATATGAATATTTACTTACTTTTTGTTAAAGTTATTTTCCAATGAGAATGATACTGAAAAATTACGTAAGTACTCTTTTTTTTCTTAAACGAAAATTCAAAAAGAAAAAAGTATTAAAAAATTGTTTTTTATTCGCAAGTAAACGTTTTTGAATTTGAAATTATCTAAAGAAGAAATGTTTTAAATTTGTTAGGGAAATTTTTTTGAAGTATTTAAAAAAATAAGCAAAAATTTTAAATCTGCATTATAAAAGAATTTTTGAATTTTTGTATGTTTGTATATATGATAAATGACTTTTGATAAATATAGTATTTATGTATTTCACTGATACACGAAAAATTATTGAAAAATTCTTATGAATTCGTCGAAATAAAGTTTATTAACTTTTATTCTAATAAAGAATAAGAATTTTCTAATTTTTGTTTTTAAAATGAATGCCCTTGTTCGTAGATATTGTTCTACATTTTATTCTCTTCCAATAATATTCTTTTTTTGACCCTTTTTTTCATCTCATGTGTTACATGAGTAAAAGGATGCTATTGTGATTTGGCATATCATTAAAAGTAAATTTATGAATTTTTTTTTTGTATACAGAAACCTGAAGGACCTTAAAAACCTTTGATATTTAGTGTGAAGACATATGAGACATGTATGTATGTAAAATATAAGGATCTATTGTTTGAACCATTTTTTAAGAACGGTTTGAGAAAAATTTCCATTTTCTTTGTAAGTAAGTTCACCTTTTAATAAAAGTACTTAAAAACCTGTAGTGGAATCATAAAAATTTGTGTATTTTAAAAATTTTAATATGCTGATCAGGTAACTTAAATTCTTTTTATAGATGATGTTTATAATTTTTCTTTTCTTCTTCTTTTTTTTCAACAACATTGAAGTTATTAATTCCAAAATTTTTTATTTTTCTTATAAAAAAAAAAACAACAAAAAAAAAGTTTTAAGTTTTAAGTTCATAATAATGTTTTTAAAAGCTAATGTTAAAGAGATACATCATGATAAAATGTAATGGAATGGTCATTCCGGACAATTTTTATGTACAAGCCTTTATAAGGAATGAGTGATTGTGATATATAAGTTTCTTCAAATTTTATATTATTTAAGAGTTTTAAGAAAAATTGCTTAGAAACACAGAAAAATTTTATCAACAAAAGAAAAAGAAAATTCTTGTATGTTATTTTATATCTTTCACTAGATAAATCATTTTTTTCTAAAATCATAAAGTGGTCTAAATATGATCGAAATTTTTTATTTTAAAACGTTATTATGTTATTTTAAGTATCCTTTTATCCTTTAAAATAATACCACATATTTTTACAATAAACTTAAATCTTTTCTGTTATGTTTATTATTTGTTTATTTTTGCTAGTTTAAGCATTTTTCAGAATTATTTAGAACAAACTAAATTGTAAACTGTTGTATCATACATATATACGATTTTTCTATTACATTTATTAGTTATTTTGTGTAGTCAACTGCTTAGTTTCGTTTGCTTTTTTCTTTTTTAAATTGTGTTGTTATTTTTCTGCAAAAGATAATGCATAATTTGTGTATTTTTGTTATGAAAAAGTACGTATACATAGATTCAAGATATAAATTATGATATGTATCATAAAATTGTTTTTTATTATTCCATGCAACTATGCCAAAAAAATTACTTGTTTTGTTTGAAAAAAGAAAAAAAAATACCTTTAAAAGATGAGAAATTCCAGTTTATATATGTCACAAGAAATAAGGAAGAAAACATGAGTTTTTTTGTTGAAGATGAAAATATCTTAAATTTCTTACGTGAAAAGGTGACAAAATAAAATTCTCAAACTTTTCAAATTCAGTCGAATTAATTTTCATAATTTGCTCTGAAATAAGTGCAATGAAAAATACGAAGTAAGTTTAAAATTTTTAAATTCAAAATACTTACTCACCTATGGTACCTATGTATTATTTTCGATTTTACGTTTTGTACAAGTATGCCATTACTTTACGAAGATAATGATTTACAGCGAACAAGTTAAAGTTATACAATAGTTTAATAAGATAAAGCAAGCTGAAAAGTAAGAAAATATAGAAATAGATGTAAATTCAGATTCAGATTAAAATGCAGATGCAGTTATATACATATAATTGTAATAATATTGAAATTCATTTACAAAAATTATTTCAAGATCATACAAAATCTGTCTTCGACAAATAAAGGTATTGTTATTATTTAATTTTCTGAAGTGATTCATGTTAAATTTTAATTGAGCATTTTATTTTCACGTAAATCTGTTACTCATTTTGTTAACAAATTTGAATTAATCTTATAAGTATATGCACCACTTTACATTTTCTTAATTTTAGTAAATTTTTAACTTTTTATCCTTATTAAGCTTACACATTCAATTTAATTTCTAATATGTGTGTTAAAATTCAACTATACGTACATATATATGACACATAAAAGTAGTAAATAAGAATAAAAGTTATAAAAGATTATTTTTTTTTTGTTTTATTACTCCTACAAGATGCAACCTATTTCAAAAACAGTTTTAACAAATAAATTACAACTAAGTTTTGATGCACACACACATACTTATGTATATGCATATGTAATTGTACATAAATACTAATTTTCAAAATTTACTGAAATATCCTTGAAACTTTTCATTCTATAAAATTTCACTTCTTCTTAAATTTTTAGAAAACTAATTGTCAAAAAAGTTCTCTTTAGCTATAAATTTTGTTCTTTTCTTTTCAATTGTTTTATATCACAAAAAAAAAAATAAAATAAAATAAAATAAAACGATAGAAAATTGAACAAAATGAAGAAAAAAAAGAACTTTTTCATTATTTTATATATTTTGTCGAAACTTTTTGGAAAATTTATACACAAAAATCGCATCTATCCACTAACATATTACGTATACATATCCATGCATATGTACATACATACATACATACAGGTATCCTTATTCAAATGTTCATTTTATTATTTAACAAACTACTTTCTTTTCATATAAATTCTAAATTTCAATAAATGAAAATTTTAAAGAAAATTTCAAATAGAATTTGTATTTATTACATACTTGTATATATGTATATACAAACTCGTATTTTTTAAAAAATTATAAAAAGGAATAAGAAATTTTCAAATTTATAATATTATACATAATATTCATGGAAAATTAAAAAAATATACAATTTACATGAAATTGGTTAATTACACCTTCTTATGTAATGTATCACAATTCACGATATATTATACCTTGAAAAAAATTGATAGAAAAAAGATATTTTAAATATTTTGAAGGATATTTTCTTACTAACATACAAGCAAAAACCAGCTACTAAATTTCAAAATTTTCTTTAAAAGAAAAAGGATCATTTTTCGTTTATTGTAAGAAAACTTCAAAACAGCACATACATATACATATACGCCCATATAAAATCCCAGCGGCTAATGAAGCGCTCGAATAGCGTTGTTAAAGCGCTTCTTCTGAAGCATTAAGCGCTTACTCTTTGTATGATGCTTCATTTATTTTTTAACATTAGATGTCAGCAGAAGCAAGCGCTTAATTTTGCTCCTATAAAAACGCTTCAGATGCGCTTCATTTCTGTTCAGATGGAAGCACTTTAAAAGCACTTCACACTTTTAGATGCTTTTTAAGCTTTTCTGGAATTTCTGTGGTATTTTTATTTAATAAAATGCTTTTTATTCTTTTAAAAATCAACATTTATTTTTTTATTTCTAATATAACGTAAATGAATAATTTTTATTAATTCATTAATTTTTAATAGTTTATTTTTTCAACTTTAATAAAAAAAAATACTTAGTTATTTTAATGAACTAATAACTTCACACAAAAGAATGAGACTATTTTGTAATACATATCTTATAGCGTCTACGTGATAAAAAAATTCACAATTGCGTATTTAGTGTACAAATTATAAGAGCTTCAAAAGAGTTCCTATAAAACTATGACGAAGAAGCGCATCAATTACGCTTCTTTTTGAAGCGCTAGAATATTAAGTCGCTGGGATTTAACAGTGGTAAATACTCGTATATATTTTTCGTTTTACATCTTGTATGTATAATTCTCTTGTTCATTTCTTCAAATTAATTATATTTTCTATGATTACGTATATGTGTATGTTTTTTAGCATATATTAGCTTGTTTTTTTTCTCGTTGCAACGTATACAGCATATACTAGTAGAATATCTATTTACATATGAGAAAGTGTTTTTTGAAAACTTTTTGAAGTTCTTATTTTTTATAAAAAAAAAAACAAAAAAGAATAAAATAAATAAATTATAGGAGTATTTTTATTTGAAGTTTTACGAAAACCAAAAGAAAAAAAAGCTTTTGTATGTATTGTTCTACTAAATTTATACGTAAATTTAAATTAATATTTTCTTTTGTGATTTCATTTATAATAGTATTGTTTTATTTACAATACAACTTTACAATAATATTATTTGTTAAAAAAATTAAACTATTATGTAAAAGTTTGTTTAGTTGACGCGAAAAAAGTTGTAATATATGCAAAATATGTATGTTATTCTATTAACGTTAATTTTCATAAAAATAAAAGCCATTTTTTTAATGTTTTCGCCAGCTACAACTAATCTTTGGAGAGTTTAACACAATTATCTTCTTCTTATTAAAGTTTTAATTAATAAAATTACGATATATGTAGATTTAAAAAAAAAAAAAAAAATTTGTGTATAATTTACATGCGAAACAAAGACAAAGTAAGTATCTCAAATTATTCATGTACATATCATAATTTTCTAATTAAAGCATTAAATTTGAAGAACTATTCAATTTTTTGAGAATTCTTTCCTTTAAGTAATTATTTTGTAATTCATTATTTAAACAAAAAATATGTTGTTAATTTAGTTGTCAAACCTATTAAGTTCTGAATTTGAATTCAGCAAGCAACAGAAAAAAAAAAACTGGAATAAAGTTTTATCATGTTATATGTATGTTTCTATTCTACCACTGTTCTATAATATTGTAGAATTTACAGGAACTCACTTACGAGGTTGCCAAAGTACATAATCATAAAATCGTCATCTCAGAGATGGCTTTTACAAGTCTTTTTCATTATTCTATAGATTTGACTTCTATTAATTTGTGTTTTATACAAATAAACCACACACATGTCCATTTGAATAAGAAAATTCAAGTTCATTGGAATCCGTAAATCTGAATGACTCTTGGAGGTTGCAGTTGAAAGTTTGGTGATAAGAAAAAAATGTCAAATGGGTCTTTGCTATAAAATGCGTACATATTTATTTGGAATAATACCAAGAAAAAAATATTGTTTTTGTTGTCCTATGGCATTTAGAGATCTTTATAACATTTTTTGTCCAGCTTCCCGATACAGTATTTCAATATTGTTTTCGTCTTTATTACCTCGTCTAATTAGGCTCGCTGTGGGCTTTCACTTAACTCATTTTGCTTTACCCGGGGAGCTTCACGGGAAGGCCAGTTATTTTACTCGCTAAAACTGAAAAGTAGTATTATAAGTTATTATAACTTAATGTTGTTTTCTTTTTTAATTTATGAATCATGACCATGATTTCAAATTTAAATATAAAATTAAAATTATATATTATATTATTCGAAGTTTGTTTTTTGTTACTTCCGCTTTACATTAGGCTAAGTTATATCCATATACATTTTTGTTTGTTTGATTAAATACTAAAACTGTCATTTTGATAAACCTTATACGTTCAAGATATTTACTTAATACATTATTACATTCAGCACTTCATTTAAAAGCGAATAAATTTATTGTAGTTTTATAGTTTTTTTATTATTGCCATTGTAAAAATGCAATTAAACTGTGGCATTGATAAAAAAAAAAATTCATAAAAAAATTATTTGGGTGTGATTATAAAAATAATATATGTATGTGTGTGATGATTTTTTTATTCTTTTTATTTTCCATAGTTATTTCCACTACAAATTGTGGTGTGTTGCTCAAATAAAATCATCATTTTTAGAAAACTATAATAATATCAAGGTATTAAAAACAAACGAATGATGAAGTTTATGTGTGATTATGTATCATAAAAATGTAATTCCTTATTTAAAAATAAATTTTTTATATACGATTATTTTTTCAATTTTGCGTGCTAAAAATTAACCTAATAAAAACGTCGTTTTTCCTGAAAGACTTTAATGAATTTCTCCAGTGAAAAACAAAAATCACAAAAAGGATGTATCACATGGTAGCATTACTTTTTGATGAATGATACGTGGTTATAATAAAAGGAAAAAAAATCAAAATAAAAGATCTTAATCAAACACAATAACTTTCTTCGTCCTTTTTTAGGTTTTATTATTTTCACGATTTGTTTGTCACGCAATCCTTTGAAAAAAAAAAAAAAATTGAATTTAATAATAATTTAGTATTGTACCTACACCGTACACGAAAAACAATCATAAAATTTTTAATTCAAAAAGAATAAACACTCATAAAATTTAAACATTCAAAAATGAAATGTATGTAAATAAAAATGAAAAATTTATTGTATGTCAATAAATATAACATTTTGAAATGTTCACTTTATGTTTTAATCTTGATTTTTTAATGAAGTCTATTGCGGAAAATATATTTATTAACGATGAATATAATTATTTATTTTTGTTTTGATTAAACAAAGTGAAATATGAAAAAAGGTATATAAAAAATTATAATTCGAATAAAAAACAGAACGTAAAGATATTTCGTTTTAACATGAAAATGTATTAAATATTTATTTAAATCCTGAAAAATGAAAAATTTTTACTAGGAAAATATACAAAAATTTAAAAAATATGTAATTTCGTTTTCATTAATTGTAACTGTAACTGTAATGTTGTTTTTTTTATTTTTAAATTTCTTTTAAAATCAAGATTATTTGATGTAGATTTTAATTAAATTCGAAAAATACTAAATAAATAAATAAAAATAAATCATTTTAATCGATATAGTTTTTAACATTATCTAAAGGACATAACTTAAAACAAAAAAATAAAAATATAAAGGAAAAATTATTTATAACGGAAATTTTTACGCTTTGAATTTATTTTTGTTTTGTATAATGAACCCATGTTAATGTCAATTTCAATTAAAGTAATTTCCTTGTTTTCAAAAATGCTTTTCTTTAATTTATTTGATATATATGTATATCAAATTAAATCATCAGTTTGAAAAAAAAAAAAAGACAAAGTAAGGATATAAGAATTTTTTGTTATCATTTTTCATTAATCAGGTGAAGAGAAAAATAACATAAAATAAAATATGTACCTATGCGATTTTTCCATTTTTTCCAATTTAACAGAACAACAATTTTAATTACATAAAACTTAGCAATATAAGACTGCCTCTACATCAGACTTAATTTTATATCTATGTCGTAACTCAAATTGTGGTTTATATGTCGAGTGTGTTAATGGTGAGAATTTCATGTCTTTCTGACATTTCATTGTTGTGTGAATTTTTAGAGGATTATTACACTTTACTGATTTTTTTTTTATTTTATTGAAATTTGTTAAAATTCACTAATTTGTATTATCTCTGTTTTAAAATAATTTTCACTTAAATATTTTCAATCTATTAGCTCTATATCCATTATCACACACAATAAGGTACATACAAATTAATTTTCCGCCATATTTGATTTTCACCCACTCTGATTTTTTTCTAGACATTTATGTTCAGATTTGAATCAGACATTTATGTCTGTTGATTTTTTCTTCGAGCCAATTTCATATAAAAAAAAATAAATCACGATTTAAGTTACGACATACATATGTAGACATAAAATTAAGTCTAATGTAGAGGCTGCCTAAGATTTTATAAAAATTATAATGCTAATTTAATTCACGTGGATAAGTAATAAAAGTTTGAATGTAAATTCGATTTTTCTTTTCTTGAAGAATTTAATTTATAGCACATTTTTGTATTTTATTTTATAAAAAAAAGGATAATAATTAACTTATTTGAATTTCATTGTAAATATTTTCTTATAAGGATGCGAAGAAAATTTTAATATAAGAAAATAATCGTTAAGAGTTAGAAAGTTTTCATAGATTATTTTAGAATATTTATGTATATTCCGCGTATAGGGAAGCAAAAAGAAATTGTGAATACATAATTATTAGAAAAAAAAAAGAAACAACAAAAAACATAAGGCAATGACTTTTGATAATTTTTATTTTTGTTGTACACGCGGCCTATTGAATTATAAAAAACGTATTTACTGTTTGAAAAGATGAGAATTTTGGAATTTTTATTCTTAATAAATAATTCTTTTTGAAAAGATCAAAATCATGATTGAGTTTTTAAATTTAGCAAGACTTTTAAATTTAAACGAGCGCCAGTGATGAAAAATCCAGAGGATGTTATATTAGGCATGTAACCACACCAGAAAGGATCGAAAAAGCAACAAAGGCATAAAAATGAAGAATTTATTATAGATTTTGTACTTCTAATAATTTAAATGGTGATTTAAAAAAACTTAAGAGTTTTTGGTCAGTAATTTCGAATAATGGTATTTACTGGGCCAAACTCAAGAAAATCTCCTTATTACTTGCCGTTCCGAAATACGACGCTGATACAAAAATACCAGAAAAAGGATGGAACATTCTTCAGCTTTTATATACATACATTACAATGTATTAAAATCACATTAAAAATATAAATGCTATACCGTAACCAAAATTGTATTGTAAGTCATTTATTGACAACTTTTTATTAAAATCTATCATGAATGTTATCAACAATTGTCCAATTTATTTCAATTACAAGAAAAATTTCAAGATTTATGTGTCTATAAAAATTATTTTCGAAAAGAAGAAGATAAGAAAAAGGAGATAAAAGAACTTTCAAGGATAGAGAGATAGAAAGAGAATTTTAAGGATAAAAAGTGTAAATTTACTCAACAATGAAACTTGATTTGTTTTGGGTGGTTTGGGACATGAGCCATTATCTTTTGATGGGTGAATACTGTTCGAGGTAGAACATAACAAAATTAAGAATGAGAAAAAAAAAAAAAAAAAAAAAAAAAAAAAAAAAAGAAAAAATGAAGAGAGAGAAAAAACAAATTTTATTGTATTTTAAAATTGATAAAAAACTAAAAACTTTAATTACACGTAGTTTTTTTTTTTCCTTTAAAATTTATTTTTCAATTACTCTTGTTTATTTCACTTTCGTGAAAATAATTTTTTTTTTTTTTTTTTAAACTGAGATACTAAGTCAATTTAATCGGAGTAAATTTGAACGAAAAGTTTTTACTATCAATATTACTTAATTCTTTTTATTTTTTCTTTTATTTAATTGAGTAAAAATAAAATGAAAAGATTTTTAGTTTTTGTAATTCTTCATTTTCTTTTCAATTAAAGTTTTGTGAAAATTGTATAAAGTTTTTGAAAAAAAAATGAGAAACTAAAAAAGTTTTTAAGAAAAAATATAAATAAATAATCAAAAAAAAAAAAAAATAAATAAATAAATAAAAAAAATACAAAATAAATCAGAAAAAAATTAATTATTGTACAAACAAACATAAAACTTAATTTCAATAAAAAAAAGGATATCTCAAGGTTTATCACATATAAAAATATATCTATAAAAGAATAATATAAACATAAAATGAATTTTTATTACAATGTAATAATTAACTCTTCGTAAATTTCTGTTGATTAAAATTTATGATTAATTTTGTATCCTTTATTACTGTTGTTGTTTTTTTTTTTTGTTTTTGTTTCGTTTATTCATATACATTATTAAATTTTCGTTTGTGAACAACAAAAAAAAAACAGCCTTTTTGTATTTTCAGTATATGTAATATCAATTTATGGATCATATTTTATTTGTTGTCAAGATAAATCAGTTCATTTAGCCAATTTTTAATAAGAAAAAGAGTAATTGTATAGTGAAAATGAAAATTTTATTACTTTGTGAATATGCTTTGTTTATTTTTATTCACCACATGATTATAATTAAAGAGACAAAAATGAATTAAAAAATATGTTGTTTATATTAATTTGATGGTAATAAAAAAAAAAAATCACATTTAAAATGAAAAATTTATCAGAAAAAAAAATCACATTTTAGTAAAATAATAATTTCTTGAAATTTTTTGTTATTTACGTATTTAAAGCATTTTAACTTTAGAGAATAATTTTCAAATTAACATTATCCTTCTAATTATTATTTTAAAGCTAAAAAACAAAATAAGTCATACATCCATATAATCGTCTTTCCTAACTTTAAAAAGTTTTTATTAAACTTATTTCACAGTAAACAACACAAAATTAAATCAAATGAAAAAGGAAAAAAAAATAAAATAATTCAGATTCTATCACCAACCGCATTCAAAAACTAGCTTTTCATAAAACCAAATAAGTTTGTATTGTATGTATGTGTGTGTGCATATATAATTTTTATTACCACAAGCATTCTAAATATGAGAAATGTTTTCATTCCAGAAAAATTATAAATGTGTAAGTTTTTCTTGTATGTCGAATTACGTGATAAAACAAAATGTTTCTCATGTACTCGTACATATGTATGATTGTAATAACACAAAAGTATTATTAATTTTTTTTTTTTAATTTGTCAAAATAAACGTACTAATAAAAGATTACGAGTATGTAAGAAAATTTTCTTAATAAATGACAACAAATAATATCTTATATCTCACATTTGTTAAAAATTATTTTTAATATGTGTAAGGGTTGAAAAACGAAAAATATTAGAAAATATGGTACAAACAAAAAACACATTAATTTCGGTAATGTAATTCTCTTTTTTTTTTTTCTGATTTTTATTTTATTGCTTTCGAGGAATATAACAAATTTTCTTATTATGTATATTTTATTTTATATGGCTTTGTGTCTAAAAGTTTAAAAGAATCGTCTGTACTCGTATATGTGCATTGTTTAACAAGATATAATTAATTGTTATACTTTATAAAACAAAAATTAAATCCGAAAAAAAAAAAATTTAATGTTGAGAATTCTTTAAAAAGAAGTCCTTGAAAATTAATATGTAATGTAACATAACATTTTTAATTAAATTATTAAATATATTTACAAGAAATTTTGTGCTTTTCTAATTAAATTTATTTCAGGTAAAGGAGACAAAACAATAACAATGATTTAATTAAAGTAAAATTTGAATTGTTTATCTTAAGTTTAACAACCGAAAATATTATTTATAATATTAAAAAGCTTTTAGTATGAGTAAAAGTTTTTAAATATTTTTGAGAAAATTTCATAAAATGTATATAAGAATGTTGTTATCTTTATTTAAATCATTGAAATAATGAAATCTTCAAAATACATACATACATACATATGTATGTATGTTACTTTGGTATGGAATGTCAATTACTGTACACTATGATTTAATTTTGAATTTTATTAGAATTTCATAAATTATAAAACTTATGTTTCAAAATTTCTTACAACTTTAAATTTTGTAAATTCAAGAACAATCTTGTAAACTTTATATCAATTAAAAATTTTTGAACAATTTCTCGAGAATTTCAAAGAAATGAAACTTTCAATGAATAAATGTTTTGAAAATTTGATGAAATTTCTAATAATGATTATAAATCAAAAAATAAATAATAAAAAAACAAAAGACTATAGGAAAGAATAGTTTTTATGTTTGTGGAGAATCTCAAAGTTAAAATTTTAACGACCATAAATTTATTTACATATTTTTTTGTTGTTTTTTAATGGAAATTTAAAACAAGAATTTTTTATCATTGCTATTCTGGAAGTACGAAATTTACTGCTTACTGTTGAATTCATCCTCTAGGGTAAAAGTTGTAGAATAAAAAAGTTATTAGACCTACAAAATTGGCTTGAAAAAAAAAATTAAAAAAAATAAATAAATAGTTCATGACAGGACATTGAGGATAGTAGTAAACAGAGAGTCTATGGAAAAAAATTGCGGGTTTAAAAAGCATTGTTCTTCTTTGACAGAACAGTTTAGTACCCTTCAACGGTTCACAATTATACCCACTCCTTCTACCTAACTTTGTATAAAAATTAAATATTTAAATCACTGAAAAGTATCTGTCACACAATACAATTTCCTGAAAATTTATTTGCTGATAATGTGTGTTAATTTAAAATTTTTAAATTTTAATCGACACTTATGACCCGTAATGGATACTCATTTTAATATTTTATATTGTTCCGGTATATAGCATCATAAAAGCAATTAACTTTTATTTTCTTCTTATAAAATGATAATCTAGCTCAGGCTATGTGATGATACAAGAAAAAAAAAAACATAAAATAAATTTTAAATGATTTTCATTATCACTAAAAATAAGCTAAAATTTAAAATCCTTGAATAACAACAGTTTATTATTATTGTAATCTACATATCCATACATATGTACATACATATACAATACAAATAATGTCAATGTATTTCTTATATGAATGGTGTCATGAATGAATATCATTTTCAAAAAGTACCAATAAAATAAGTTGTGGGCGTTAAATTTCATTGAATAACCAAAAATATAATACAATATATGTACACTTAAAATCCTATACTTTGTTGTATATACAATAATATTTTAATAATATGTGCATTATAATAGTTAAATAACCCCAGAAAAAATAAAATAAAATAAAATATTTAAAAAAATAAAGTGGAAAAGTCAAGTATGCACAAAATAAAATGAAGAATATCTATATCTAGGTATTATATTTAAAAAATACAACAAAAGAAAGATATTTGTTTGAGGTCATTAACAGTGAATCAAGTTCCATTTATATTTATTCTACATTGATATATAATAATATACTTATGTATATATGTATGTATAGTATATATGAAAAATTGTACATATATAATGTATATGATATACTTACATAACACAAAATCATGTCGTATTTTTTGTATTTCTTTAATAGCTCCAGTGGGTATTTTATTTCATCTGAAATTCATTTTTCCATCATAATAGTATCGCATTTCCCATTCACTCCCACTTATATATTATTTTTGTATATGATATTTTTGTTAAGCTATATAAATGTACTATTATAGATTATAACATGTTTTCATAGTATGTACATATAAGTAATTTAATGGATATGATTTTGTTTTGCTTAACATATGAGTATCTTTTGTGTATTTTATTATTTTATTTTTTCTTTTTGTTTCGGTGACTAAAAAGATTTTTGATTTTGTTTTTTTTTTTATCTTTTGTGTGTATTTATATGATATATTTATGAATAGAACTTCAAAGACTTATTGTTTTTGAAATGAAATAGAAAATTATAGAAAGAAAAATACGATAATGTAATTGTGGCTTTATGGAAAATGCATAATGGTTTTGAAAATTTTGTAGTTAATTCAAAAAAGCTTTTTTGAATTTTCTATAATAATTTTTTTTTTTTGTAAATATAAAAGATTTTTTTTTTTCAGCTATATGTCACATGTGGTGATTTTTAGAATTAAAAGAATTAAATTTTATTTAAAAATTATACCAATGAAAGGAAGTTAAATTTAATTCACGTAACATTTTGTTAATACAAACCATAACTTAAAAAAGTGAAAAATGTGGTTATATGACAAAAAAGAATTATAATACTCAAAGGGTGAATTATTTCAGTTGAAAAAATAAATTTAAAAGAATTGAAAAAGATATACATTTTTGCAAAAATAGAAAATTAGGTTACCCATTTGAATTGTGATATTGTCAAACTTGTAACACACTTTTCTTTATCATGAAATTTTTTTTTAGATTATTCTCACTATAATGTGATGTGATTTGAAGTTTTTGAGTTGTCATATTAGGAAGACAAATTTTTATACATATATTTTAAAAATAATTTATATCTTTTTCTTCTTCTATGGTTTTCAAATCTAAAGCCGGACTTTGGTCTTATTAAGGATTCTCTGCCATTCAATATTTTTCATATGTTAATCATTATGTAATTTAAAGAAAACTGAATGACTTTTTTTTTTAACTTGTCTTCATTAATTTTTTTTTGTATAAAAGATTTTCTTCAGGATATTTTTTGCTCAAAACAAATCAACTTTATAATATCTTTGTGTTATTTTTGTAGACACGAAATCTTAGTCATACAATAAAAATAAATTAAAAAATTATTATATTTACAAAGTAGCATAATTTTTACTTAAAATCTTCCATTTCATCAGTTTTCAACTCTTATAATTTGTGAAAGTTTCCTTCTGTTTCCATGACCTTAGACTTTTGATCTTAGTTACAATATTATAAAAATAAATCATAATTCAAAAGAAAAAAAAAATTTTTATATGAAAATTCATCAGGTAATTATTCAATATTACCATACATGCATGTTAAATGAAATACACGTACATACATATTTCCATACTCATGCCTTACTTATGCTTCCATTAGAACTTCTTTGATATCATAAAAGTAATAAATTTCTAGATTACATTTGTAATATTCTTGTTAATCTTCCATTCTAGAAATGAAATCAATACCATCAACAAATTATATTATTATTTTGCTTTATTTTGCTTATTAAACAAAAATTTCGAAGTAGAAAATAGAAAAAAAAAAGAAAAAGAAAGATATCGATCCTTCTATCAAAGAATCAGAGTTAATTATGCAATTTGGCACAACATCCATAATAAAGAAGTATGTTAAAATTGTATATATGGAAAGATGCCTTTCTCTTGATATTGAGTCCTAAAAGCAACTGTCTCTGATGATGATAGTAAATTTTTGTTTTTGATATATGTACTATACATACAAATGTAAAATATATGTATGTATCTATGTAGATATACATACGAGTACATATGTGCATGTTTGCAGATGTATTCCATTCCAAAATAACTGGCTGACTGTAGTATAGTTTTCATTTTTTTTTTTTCTAATTTTGTTTATTTTGTTTCCATTTTTTCTTTTTTTTTGCATTAAAAATGTAAAATTATTTTGAAAATTTTTGTGTTGTACAATATATCGAATTTGTTTTTTGGTTTTTAGTTTTATTTTTATTTTTTTTTTTGTATGATAAAACAATTTATTATACCTTGTAAAAGTTAATTATTTAACTAAAAGTTTTTTTTTTTCATTTTTATTTATTTTTTAAACAATAATTCTGTACAAAATGTAGTTATAAGTAATCTTGATATGTTCAGTGTGGTTTTAATAGTGAAAAGGTTTGTGGATTAATACAAAAAAAAAATTATACGTAGAACCAAAGTATAGATCCCAAACGTGACATGAATTTTTCAACAATACTAACAGAAAAAGAAATTTTTTTTTAACGATGAAAAATTTGTATCTGCACGAAATGACCATCTATCAAAACATGTAAAAGAAAAAAAGTACAATTTTTTTTAAGAGTTTTTTGTTTTGTTCTTGTGGTCATGAAAAAGAAAAAAGGCTTGTAGGTGTATAAGAATAAGGATGAAAAAAAAAAAAAACAAAACAAAAAGGTTAAAAATTGGCAAATATGTCTTTTATTGTATTTCTAGCTTATGTTTAAGAGAATATTCTGTGTCGAAATAAATAGAAAGAAAAGTTCGGAATGTGCTCAATTAATTTCTTTTCATGATTTTCTTTTTTCTCTCCTTATGTTTTTATTTTTTTTATTTTTGCTATTTTGTTCATAGAAAAGTTTGTGACAAATGTTTTCATGTGGTATATAAAATGTGGGTTATTTTTGGTATTGTAATATGTAATCTAATAATATTGGCCATTCTTAAAACGTATATATCATATATTATCACAGATAGCTTTCGAATTTTTATTGACAAAGTGAATAATTGCTTTATCATTTTTTTTTTTTTTTTTTGATTCAGAGTATTTTCTTATTTGGATGTTGGTGTTTCAAAGTTGTAAAAAAAAATAAATTTACAATTGTAGTTGAGAAAAAATTAATAATACATGTAATAAAGGACATGGGTTAATAACTTTTGTTTTATTATAAAAAAAAAAAGTAATTTGATTTTAATTATTTGGTATCTAGAGTTGAAAAACAAAAAAACAAAAAACAAAAAAAACGGTTCCAAACCATGAGTTTCACACTTTACACAATTCACTTGAAATTTTTAATTTTTACTTCAATTAATTTAATTAGAAAAATTTTCATTTCCGTGAAACAAAACATTGATTATGATAAGAATTTTAATCAGGATAGTATCTTTTATTACATAGTATACATTTAACTACTTTTTTGTTTCCTGTTTCAACAGAAAAAAAAAATTTAATTCAATTAAATCTAGTAACACCTCATTTTGTGCTAATAAGTACAATTACAATACAAGAAAAGGAAATTCTTTATTTTATTTTATTTCAAATTTTTTTTTATCTAACCAACTTTTATAATTAACTTGAAACATGGTTCATATTGTAGACTGATATAACTTAATTACTTTAAATACATCCTTTGAATAAGTTTTCGTTTTTATCATATTTTTCTTCTTGAAAATTACACTAAAAAAATTAACTTGAAATAAATTAATTAAAAAAAATGAGATGATTTTTTAGGAATAACAAAAAAAAAGTGGGAGATGAAATAAAGGTGTTTTGAAAGAATAAATGGATTTTTAATTACTTTTTCAATAAGTATTTAAAAAAAAAGTAAAGACCATTATTTAAAATAATTGCTTAAATTTTAGTATAAATTTTATCATGTTCAATCAAGTTTTAATACAATTGATTATTGATTCAACTTTTAAACAATTTTTTGTTAGATCTATACCTCCAATATTGTGGGCGATCAATGGTAGAAATGTTAGAGTAGTGGTTAAAGGTCTTTGGTTCAAATCCAAAGTTTATTGACCATAAGCAAGTATACAAACCTACTACACTACACAAATATCAGTGCTATCCACACCCAGCGGCTAAAGGAGCGCTGAAACAGCGGTGTTTCAGCGCTTCTTTTGATGCAGTAAGAGCTTCCTCTTTGTATCCTTCTTCATTTCTTTTTTAACATTGGATGTCCGCAGAAGGCAGCGCTTCATTTTTGCTTCCATAGAAGCGCTTCAGAAGCGCTTCAGATGGAAGCGTTTTAGAAGCACTTCACATTTGTATAAGCTTTTAAAGCTTTTATGGAATTTATATGATATTTTAATTAAAGTGGTTTTTATTCTTTTCGAAATCAATATTGATTTTTCAACTTATAATATAAGTTAATAAATTTTTAATCTTTAATTAATTTTTAATAGTTCATTTTTTTAACTTTATTAAAAATTCATTAAAGATTAAAAATTTATTAATTTATATTAGACTTTGAAAAATCAATTGAAGTTGGTTTAGGTTATGCAAAAAATCGTTTTCAAAAAAAAAAATACTAAGTTATTTTAATGAACTAATCACTTCACACAAAAGAATGACACTATTTCGTAATAGCTTTTAGCGTCTACGTAATAAAAAAATTCATATGTAATTGCGTATTTAGTGTACAAATTATAAGAGCTCCAAAAGAGCTCCTAAAAACTATGACGAAGAAGCGCTTCTATTTTAGGCCGTTGGGCAGTGTCATACGAATTATATCTCTACCAACGAATTAAAGCTGTTTGTGCGTATATTTAAAAAAAATAGTTTAAAAAACTCAAGCTAACACATATCGAACTGTTACGCCCACAGTGCAGCATTCGAAGAACTAAAATTTGAGCACAGTTTAGAACAGAGCTGGCTCATGTAAGTGGAAAATAAAGAAGGAAGAGCTTGTAGAGGAAGAAAAAACAATGTTGATTATAAACTGAATTTTTATTAATAATTATATTTCCAAGAATTTAGAAAATGTTTGGAAATTTCAAAACTACCAGTTTATATAAATTTTTCAAAATCATGTTCAAAATTTAAGAATCTAATAATAAGTGACTTAATATGATGTACGTATGACAAAATTATGTTAAGAGATAAAATTTACTGAACTGTGTTAAATTTAACTTTCAAATTAGAAATTTTTTACAAAGTACAGAATAAGGAAGCTTTAAGAATTCTATTTTAACATGCGAAAAAACATTAACAAAAATAAAATTTATTAACTTTGAAATCATTGTACATATGTACATATATGTAACATATTTATTTTTAAAATATTACCTAAGGCTTTTTTCACTCGTTCAACATAAATTTTCTTATAAATTAAATTGTAATCATGTCGTATTTATTTACAACTTAAGTCATAATAATGTCTTTTGCTATTATTTCCAGGTTTTTGATTTTAATAAGTATTTTTTTCTTTAATTTATAGACATCACATTTAACCAATATGTATGTGTACTTACATATTTATCGAGAAAAAAAAATTATTTATTTACTGTAAAGGAAGCATATTTTTAAAAATTGTATAAAAAAGAGGCTTTTTTTATGAATTTTTTGTGATATCGCGTATTTTATTACAAAATCCTTTTTATTTATGCTTATGAACTGAAAGATTCTTTTGTTTTTCACAACAAATATTTTTTTACACGTACATATTTAAAAAAAAAAAAATCGAATCTAAATTTTACTGTTCTCATCCTTTTTTCATAACACCATACAATAATTTGAATCATTTATCTAAATCCAGATAAAATTGTCTAGAATGTTATTATTACTTTTTTTTTTTCGTTTATTTCTCATAATTATTTTTGTTGTTGTTGTTTTTGTTTTCTTTTGTATTTTTTCTGTACTTTTTGTTTTTAAATTTTGAAATACTTAATAAATGATAAAAGAAGAAAAGCAATAAAAGAATATTACTCATTTATTTTTATAACATTTTTCTTCTGTTGTGTGTATTTATTCATTCATTTTGTTTTTATATTTTTGTGTTGTTTTTTCATTATCATTCCCTAAATCACACGTAGTTTAATTTTATTATAATGAAAAAATAACAATCTTTTCAAGACTAGAAATAACAAAAAAAAATATAATAAATGAATAAAAGGATATAACAATCTCATCCTAAAAAAACCACATAAAATGAAAATTTCAAATACAAAAAAAAAAGGTTCATTCAAAGGCTAGTTAAATAACAATTCTTAGAAATAGAATGGAAACTTTTAAAAAATAAAAAAATAAAATTAAAAGAAATAATAAAAAATATGAGATAATAAAAAAAAAAAAGAAAAATTGTCAATGAAAATAAATATGCAAATGAAAGTAGGCAATTTGTTGTTATTTTTATGTTTTTATTTCGAGAAGAATTATTCACATTCGAAATTTTCTATTTTTATTAAACCTAGATAGAATGCTCTGACTATCAGAAGAATATTCAATTCTGAGTTATGGGTATGAAGGCAAAAATTGTTTCTCGATTCGATGAGAAATTAAAATTTCAAAATCGGTTTTAATGAATTTTTTTTGTTAGATATTATAAATCACTTTTAATTTAAAATATCGAAAAATTGAAATTCATATAATGAAGTGCATTCTTTCAGATACATTTTTCATACAAAATTTTAATTTTAAAAACTTGGTGTTGATAATGTTCATCCCACAAGGAAATAACGAAATTTTTAAGAAAATTTGCACGTCCTGATGGCGCAAGAGTTCTAAGTTTTTAATTATGACTGATCCTTGGATTGTTAGTTTTTTAAAATAATTTTTCGTTACAAATACTTTAAGTGATTCTAAGTATAAATACTAATATTTTAGATCCTTGAAAGTTTTTTTTTCCGTTCAATTAATACAATTAAATTACATAAAAAAGCTTTTAGAAACTTTAAGTAAAAATATTGCTCCTTCAAATACTTGAAATTTTTTTTAGAGGAACTTTATGAAACAGATTATTTTAGGAAATTAGAACATTTGAAAGGTTAAAAAAGTATAAATAGTCTGGATAAGGTTTTTATGGTTAGGCGTTTTTATTTTTTCTATTATATTATTATTTTTTTTTTTCGTATTTATTTTAATTACATTTTTATCCTGCTCATTTTTATTGTTAACTTTTATTATTTAAAATGCAACGAGAAGCCTTTAAAGTTACAATAGAAATACTAACACATAAAATTGTCTATTCAGTAAATTAAGATTTATGGGACAAAATAAAAAGAATCCAGTGTACTATTGCCAGAATAATAATAATAATAATTTATTTTTTTTTTTTATCAATTACAATTAATAAATCACCTAATAAAAAATTGAGATATAATCTTATTTCAATTTGATTAAATTATTATCTTTTTTCTTTTCATTCTTCTTCTTTTTTTGTTTTTTGTTTTTGCAATAAATACACAACATTAACATGGTATTAATTTTGTTATTTTCATCTAAAATAATCAGTTGTATTGTAATAAAATACATTTTAATAGTCAATTTTATATTACATAACCACAAGAAAAAAAAAAGGAACAGTATATAATAGATAAGAAATTAATGTAGGTCATAAAGAAAATAAGAATGTTATTAACATTTCGTCCTGTCAGAATAATAGATAATAATACGTTATAATATTTGTGTGTATTTTACAATAACAAAAATAATTGATACAGGTGCTTTTAATGTATGTAATGTATAATTATCATTATTATTAACACGTATGTATATCAAAAAGGAATGGCATTGTAATTATCTAATCATTTGTTAAAATTATCTTGAAAATAATAATGTATGTATGTATATATAATTTGGTATTACAATTATTGTTAAGTATTTTAATTATATAAATTATTTGTACTATATATATGTGTGTGTGTGTGTTTGTGGTATATACACCTACTTTTATGTCATTTAAATTTATTTTTTAATTTTTTTGTTTTAAATTTAAATATTTATGAAAGCCTAAAAATGTGTTTAACATTAATTATTTAAGAAATAAGAAAAGAAAAAAAATAGACAAAAAAAAAGATATATACATATCTATTTTATTTAATTATGTACATTAAATAGAAATATTTTTCATTTTTTTTCTCAGTTTTCTATACTATACATGCATATGTTTTGTTTTGTATAATTTAATTAAATTTAATTATTTAATTTTTGTAATTTAGTTTCTTAAAATATGTTTATTTACTTAATTTTATCTTGGTTAAATAACAATATATTTTAAGTTGTAGGTATGTACATATATCTAAGTACTAAATATACATGTATATACATATATGTATAAATGTTGGGAAATGAATCGTATAATGTTTAAATATTCAATCCGTATTACTGTTTTATATTTAAGAAAATGAAAACAAGGAAGTAAAAGTTTCATAAAGTACTTATATACTATGCTATGTATGTATATACTATATGTATATAGTATATACATAATATACATACATATGTATATAAATATATATGTATTATATAAAAATGACAATGAAAAATATCAACATAACAGAAGGCAAAACCATTACGAATTATTATTATTACGATTATATTGTACAATTATGATTATTGTTAGTGTATAAGTAAAAACCACTTAACTTCATTTTATATAAATTTTGATGGTGTGGTAGGGTAAAAATAATTTAATTAATATATATACATATATATGTACATATAAATATGTATATGAAAGTATATGTATATATAAGTTTATGAACAAAAAGTAAATATACTTATATTTTATTTTATAAATATTTAATTTTCATGCAAAATGGTTTTTAGTTTATTAAATAAAACAAGAAAAAATAATAAAATTATGTAATAATTAGAAAAATTTTGAAATTTGATACGGTAGGAAAAAAAGCAATAAAAATTAAGTATACTAATTCAAAACTGAAGAGTACTAGAATGTGATTTATTTGCATTAATTAGTAAAAAAAAAATGAAGCTTTTATTTTGTGGATGATGTAAGAATACAATACGTTTCATGGAGCATGTATCAAACTAAACAGGTTGGTAGATCTCGATTAGAAATTACAAAAAATTGATTGGAGGTATATTTTTAATGGTTTCCGAAATATTCAAGGTCAAAAATTTTTCTCGAGAAGTGATTAATTCCACTTTTTGCAACATATTTCAAGGCTTACGCAACGTAGAGGGCCAAATAAGTATGAATTTATAAGAAAATCTTTAGACGTTTCTAAAAATATCACTTATTAATTTGTACATCAACTGGTTCAGAATTAAGTTATTGCAACTCAAAGTCAAAAAAATTTGAAAACAATTTCTCATTTTTATGTTCAAAGTCGAATATGTAGAAAATTTGTTGGCTTAAATAAAAGCTTATTTTATCTATTCTAAGCTGGTTCTTGTTTTATTGCATTATCTTCATCCGTTCAAAAGTTATGAACCATAATTCAAGATTAGTTTATTCGAAATCAGTTATTAAATTTGTACTTGTAAGGATTTATTAAATTGCCCTTTAGCATGTTTTATTTTACTCGTTGTGGTTAGATCGTTTTCTAAAAAGTGCTGAAGAAGGCTGACGGCCTTGAAAAAATGTTTAAAAAATGTATTCTTGAAATAAACATTGAACAGCTGTAGGAGAAAAGTTTACTCTTTCGTGATAGTAATTAGACTAAAATTGAAAAAAAAAAAAATTCGAAAAACTTTTACGAGTCTTCATTATTATCTCCGATATCTGAGATACTGTTATCATTTGGCAGCAAAAATGAAATTGGGTTGAAAAAACCACTTACACCATCAGTACACAAGTCTACACTTAGAAAATGTAATTTAGCTTAAAAAATTCCTGGTCACACTCCATGTTATTATGCAAGATAAAAGATGGTTACTAGGTCAAAGAAGGTTATTATGACTAAAGAATCTTAGGCAGTGGTAAAAGGTTCATTAATTTTTTCCTTTTAAATCATTAATTTTTGCTATAGTTTCAGTATTCATTATGTTGCACTTGCAACCCACATCATACGATGAGTTCATATTAGTTGACCAGTAGTGAAAAATGTGAAATTTGCAGTAAAGTCATGGTGAAGTGGTAATATACAGGGTATTTCGTTTGGTTTCGTTTATTTCTCACCGAGACCAAAAAATCGTGTTGGTGGGTAGGGGGGGTGGGGAGCGTGGCGAAATCCCAACGGTTTGGCCGCTAGAGGGCGTTGAAGTTTTTTTCCACTTTTTATACAAAACACCCTATAACTTTCTACAGGGGCACTGCAGGATCACTTTGTATTCAGAAAAAATATGGAGTACCCTTTGCCCTTTCAAACAAAACCCTACTTGTGCCTCTACTCTGACCCCTACAAAAGTTATCAATTATTATCTATTAAAATTATCTATTTCACACTATCAATTAATGCTATGTTTGATCTAGAAAAAAAAAATCAAACTTTTTATTTTTTTTTTAAATTTTTTTTAATAAAAAAATAGATAAGTGGCATATAAAAATTTATAAATATTCCAAATTTCTCTTTTATAGACTTTCCAAATATAAAATTAAAGAAAAAAAAAAATTTTATTTTTACGGTTTTAACGACATACTTTCATAACATCCGGTTGCCAATTTAAACGTGATCAGAATTTCATTTTTTTTCTTCTTTCTTTTTGTTATTGTTTTGTTTATTGGGTCAAAAGGAAGAGCATCCATAAAATTTATAAAAAGAATACATATCAAAAATATGAAAATAAAAATCGAAAAATAAAAATGTTTTCGATAATTCGATTATAAATAAAATTTAATCTTTATTAAAAAATTTTTTGTATTTTTTTTCATTTTTCTGATTATAAAAACTCGAATTTTTGTGTATGTAGGATGTTGTTATTTTAGAACATGTGTATTGATGATTGTAGGATTTACTTTTGTTTTTATTGTAATGTTTTTTTTTTAGTTTTATATATTTAATAATAAATTTGCATACGTAATTTAACATCTTACTTCCTTTCACAAATGCCAAAATTTTGAAATAATTGCAAGAATCGTAAAAAGCCAAAAATTCTAAAACTATAAAAATGCAAAAGAATCAAATTTCAATGTTTTTTACGCGATTTATCGTGAGAATTAAAATTATTATGATTCTCACTAAAGAAAAATTGTAAAATTCTATAAAATTAAGAATTGTAATAAATTTTAAGATTAAAAAATAAAGTTAGTATAATTTTGAAATCCAAATGCTGAAGCTGTTTTCAATTTAGATTAGGTACTATACTCGTATATTTTTTCCAATGATTGTTGAAAAAACATGAATAATATGTAATCTTTTAGAAATAATCCCAATATAATTTTTACATAAAATAAATTAATGCTATTAGTAATTCGAAATTTTAATCTTTTGGAAAGGTTATTGATGTTCCATGTTCCACATTTCGATCGGAATAGAATTGAAATCGAAAGTCCATTTCGATCGAAATTGTAATCGGTGTTCCATATTTCGTTCGAATTGGAAACACTCAATTTCATTCGAAATAGTTTTCGAAAACAACTGTTTAACCTTCAATTCAGATATGAATAGTGTTTTTTTTATAGTTTTTATGACAAATAAACAAGTAATTTTCAAATTTTAAAAAAATTAAAACAATCAGTAGAATAAATTTTAAAATATTTACTTACATTGCTTGTATTATAATTACAATAAATATGAATCACTATATAACATAAATATATAAAATTTCGGATGGTAGTTCGATTCTATCGAAATCTGGAACCCCAAATTCCGTTTTCGATATTTCAATTCGTAAAAATCAAAATCTGTGACATGGGTGGATATACAACTTTTTTTAATTTTTTTAAACGTTATAATAGTTCTTCTATTTTGAATTTCCATTTTTGAACTAAAAATTTCAAAGTTTTAAAAACAAAAATTATTTTGAATTTTAAGGTAAAGTCTTCAAAAAAGGTAAAACTGTTAATAAAAAAAAAAATTAAACAACATAATCCATCGAATTAAGAAACAAAAAAGGTAGGTTTATTCACACGTGCATTTAGAAAACATACATATGTACCTTTGGCATTTTCAAAAGATTATTTTTGGGTTAAATACAAAATGTTACGGTAAAGTAAACAAGTTGCAAAAAACAAGATTTATCCATTTAGAAAAAATATTCTGAACAATTCAATATTTTATTTAATTTTGTATTTATTTATTTTTTCAAATTTTTTTTATTAGAATTCAATACAATTTTTTTTCAAATCTATAAAGCTTATGTAAACCTGGTATACAAACAGTACCTACCCATATGTATGTATGTTGTATTTTTTTTTTCTAAATTATATTGTCCAGGACATATGTACATTTTTTTTTTCAAATTTATTCAATTTTCCTTATTATTTGTTTAGTTTTTTTTTTCGGCGTGTGTCATTTATGAAGCGTTGAAAATTTACAACATGGAAAATCATGCTAAATAACTAAATTTCTTTTTATATACTTGTTTTTCTTTGTTTATTTGCATAAACATTATCCTTATAATAGTACATACTACATACATATATACCTACATATAATGAAACTCATAGGGCCAATGATTCGTTTATTGATTGAGATTTGAAAATTTCAATCAAAAAATTTTTCAATTTAAAATACTGTGGGAATTGACTCGAGCATGAAATTTTATTTGTTTTTTTTTTTGTTTTTTTCTTTTTTTTTTGTAGTAAATGGAGTGAAACAAAAGTGAACAAAAAGGAAAAGAAAAAAATAATGATATAACACTTTAGTTGTATATAATATACAGGATAAAAAAAGGGTATAGAAATAATATTTAAATAGGTTTTCTTGAGATGTGATGACACCATTTAAATATACATATACATACCTGTATACAATATGTATGTATATAAAAAGGCCCCCACATCTTGTAATTTTTTTTTTCTCTCGTTTAAATGAAACAAAAATTAGGCGGACTTTAATTAAGTAGTTTTCCAGAGAGAAATCAATTAAAATTGATTATTCTGAACTGGTTCATGTTGCTTTATTTGTTTCAGCACAATTGTTTTACTTAATTCATTTTTTTTTATTGTTGTTCATTTTTTTTTTTTTCAGAGAAATTAATAAAAAAAAAAATTTTTATAAAAATTAATTTCAATAAAATAGTTTTTAATTTAACAAAAGCATTTTGTAAAATCATTCTGTGCGTAAGCATTTTCTTTTCATAAAGGATATAAAAAGCAATATTTACATAATTAAAGTTGAAAAATAAATTTTTTAATTTCCATCAGAATAAAAGAAAAGGGGAAAAAAATCAAAATTTAAAAAAAAAAAATTTTTTTTTATTTATATTTAAAAAGAACATTAAATGAATAAAAGCAAATATTTAACAAACCACTTACTTAAGTACATTCATACATACATACATATATGTGAATGGCAATGAATGGATTAAAAAAAGTATGAATTTTTTTCTCTTTTTAATATTTAATGAAAGATTATTATTTATGTATGTTGCTTTTTCTGTGTTATAAAAAAACGCTTTAAAAAGAAAAATGTTAACTGAAAATAATTAAAAAAAAAAAAAAAAACATAATTGCATCAGAATTTATCTGCTGAATAATTCATAAAAAATTCTGTGAAGATAAATTAATTTTTTTTTTCTCGAATTAAAAAAAAAATTTCAAGAAATAAAAAAAATATATAAACATTAAAATTTCATAAAGGTGTATTAAATAAAAGTAAATATGATAGAATTGAAATAAGTGTTTCAAAGTGTATATTATTTTTGTGTTGTTCTGTTTTCAAACTGAATTTCATTTATATTATTTTCAAAAGAAAAAAATTCAATGTTTGGAATTAAATTAAAAATTAATTAAAATTATTAAATATATTTTAATTTAATTAAATTTAATTGAGTATTTGGTAAAATTAACATTATTATTCTATTTTAGGTGTGGATCAAATTATACCTAGTATGTGTGTGTTAAATAAATATATGTACCTCCTACACATGTATGAACATATGCCTATTATTAAAAAAAAATATTATCTCATTATTTTATTACCAATATTAAAACACATATAAGAACATAACACAAAAGCCAAATAATTATGGTGAACTTGTGATGAATGAGTTTAATTTTGTGATGCGGTAATATAAAATATTGAGTGGAACCATTTTTATTTTTTTTGTCAAAATAGTGGTTATTGCTTAAATTATGTAGAAATATAAACAAACAAAAAAATTTGGTTAAAAAAAATATCATGATCAAAAAATGAAATTGGCGGAAAATGATGGTTAAAAACAAACCAAATTTATTGTTTTTTTTTTTTTTTTATACACAAATTAATAACAAAAAAAAAAAACAACACCTTTCATGCGAAATATAATTTTCATGGGGGGTTTTTTTTTATATTTGTTTTCAGTTGAATAAAATATTTAAAAAAATTATGCTTTTAATTAAATTTTCAGTGATAAATGAAACAATTATTATGTAGATTTTTCATGTCCAATAAAATTTTTTTTGTAAGCTGTCCAAAACAACAACTAAACTGTCTATCTTTTGTGGAAACACCTTTTAATTATTTTTGTTTAAACTTCTTAGAATGTTATTTTATTTTATTTTTTCTGTTAAAAGCAGAGTTCCATTGAAAGCTACACATCTAAAAAAAATAATAATAAAAATAAATAAAGAATTCACTTTAGAAGGTCAAACATATTATGTACGCTAATAATTTCTACACCTAATAGAATATAATTTTTTCCTATTCGCGCACATTCTAATTGTAGTAACTGAAAAACATGAAAAACGATATTCAATTCGGCCGGGAATCGAACCACGGAACCTTTACCTTGCCGGGGTGATACTCGTAAACAATTGAGCGACAGAATGCCATGTCGCTTGCTGTTCTCAGTTACCACCTAATCATTGATGAAGAATACTCAAACCTCCTACATTATAGTATAGTGATCTCCTCAATATGTTACTCTTAGTCTTCCACGGGGTCTAGTGCCGTGTGGATTTTCTAGATAAACCCTCAAAAAAGGAAGAATAAATAAAAAAAAATCTGAATTAAACTTCCAAAAAACTGTAATTAATCAATTTCATATACATTAATTGTGTTTATTATCTTTTATCGCACCTATATTGCTTTTAATTCTTACTTTTATATTTACACACACATTCAAAATTTAATTTTCATACATTTGATTTTTTAAGTATTCAATTTTTTATTTCATTTGTTAATTCTAGTTTGAAAGTAGAAACTACTTTGCAAAAGTTCTTCAAAATTTTTTTCTTTTCAATTTATCCTTTTTTTAAATTCATTTTTTTTTTCATTTTAATACTCTTCTCAAAAGGACATACAATTCTGGTATCTAGATAATATAAAATGTTGACACAGTAAATTGAAAATGTTGTTTGTTTTTCTTCTTCTTTTTTTTTTTTTCAAAGTTTTGTCTATTTTATTTCTGAATAGTCTGATAAAAGTAAACAGAATGAATGATAAAAATGAACAAGATATAATTTATGATGTTCATTTTTTTTTCCCTTTATTCACAGTTTTTTTTTTTTTTTGATTTTGAAATTTGTTTAATTTTAGAAAGTGTGCAAATATTAAAAAGGAAGGTAGGAGAAAAAAAAAAAAACAAGAAATGGTTATTAGTTTATAGACGAAAAAAATGTAAGGAAATTTAATTGAAAAAACAAATTAACCTTTTTTTTAAGTATTTCACGTCATCATCTGTTGGAGGATTAAATATCTATTTCATTTATTTTCGGAAAGATCTTTTGTGAAACCTTGAATTGAAATTATTTTGTATGTTATGGAAAAAAAAAAACAGTTCAATGGAGTAACTTAATTTTAATTTAATTTTCAATGGAATCCTTGAATTATTTTTCAAATTAGCAAAAAAAAAAAAGTATAGGAAAGTAGGTGCAATAAATACATACCTATAGTTTCACATTAAATACGAAAATATTAGCTTTTATATAAGAAAATTTTATTAGAAAGTTTTCAAATTATATTTACGAAAGTGTAAAAAAGTATTTGCTTTTCGAACTTAAAATTCTGTAAACTTTATCTTTCTTTTGAAGAAGAGTTTTACATTTTTTTTTTTTTCACTTTTTTCAAAAATTTATTATTTGATATTTAGATACATATAGTTTGTATATAGTAAGTTCAATAAATAAAAAGTTTTTATGCCAATTATAATTTATTTTACTGACTGAGAGATTTATGTAAATCGAATTTTCAAAAAGAATTTATTTTTCTATTAAAGGCGCAATGAAATTGAAGAAAGTTAAAAAAAAAAGAATTAAAGAAAATAGATTTTAAATTAGTTTTTATTTTTTACTTTTTTACAAAGAACATTAATTAAAGTATAAATTAACAAGCTTTTAAAATAGTTTTTTGAAATTTTTCTTGTTTCTTTTCTTTGAATTTTTATTTGATCAATTATTATCTTTTTAAGTGATTTTTAGATTTTATTTATCAAATTTTCTAAATAAATATTTTAAATATTTTACATAATAATGTTATACTTTTGGATTTTAGTTTTAGAGAAAATTATATATTTAAATTCCTTTAAGATACTTACAAAAACTTTAATATCTAATTTAAAATACACAAATATTCAAACGAAATTCATAGAAAACAAAAAATAAGAAAAAAATGTAAAACTAAAATATAAATTTTCTGAAGCATAACATTCATTACAAATATTTTCCATCATTCATGTTTATCATGATTTTATTTGCAATGGAAAACTTTCATCAGCCATTTCTAGAAATATCTACATATGTATACACTTGGTAATATACATATGTATATGTGTCTGTTTACAAGTACATAACACGGTTTTAGATATATTTTTTTTTGCTACATTATAAAAAAATTTGAAGGGTTTTATATTTCAGTGGAATGAAGCTTTAAAAGCGCAGAAAGTATTCAAGAATCCTCTTGATATATATACGAATATTTCATGAATGCGTAAAAATGTGTAATACAATTTACGAATTATATGTATGTATGTATGTATGTACGTTCATATATTTACATCTTATGAAATAAAGAAGAAGTGAAAATAGAGAAAAATAATATTTTTAGCATTTAACCATAGAAACAGAATTCAAGCTATATGGACGGATTGATATAATCATTTTCGCTAACACGAAATAGATATATTAGAGTGATACCGCAACAAGTCAATATTATGTATGAAGAAAGTTCACTTTTAAACACGGCAAAACTTTAATACTAAAAACAAAAAAAAAAAACACATTGAAATTCTTGGGCAACCCTTGACCATAGCTTAGCTACAAAATTATAAGTCAGTCTTAAATTTGACTATGAGTGGAAAAATAATTGTTGCTAACTGTCGCAGTTGTATGAAATTTCATAAGAAAATATAGTTTCCTAAATTTTGACAAGGAGTTTTGTTTATTTTCGGTATTTTATCACCATAATGAATCATAGTCGCAATTCTGTTTCATGTTTGAGAAGTATCTTTTTCCTTTTTTTTTTTAAATGATTTTGTATTCAGTACATGAAGTTTATAGGTGTTTAAGTTACGGTTTTAGTTTTTATATCTATTATGTATATTTTTGCTTTCATTACAATATCATATAGTAATAGAACTAAATAGATAGATAGATAGATATTTAGGGGCTATTGTTGCACTTCGACCTTTATAGATCTTTTGTACAGCCCGTGCTTCTCATAGGTTTAGGCTTTTAATGAATCCTAAAATTCTATGAGAAGGTGCACACCAGACTTCTTCTGGTTTTAGAAAAAGTTGATGCATATGTTGCACTCTTTTAGAGGCCAACGCCTCACATTCGCATAAAATGTGTTTTGAGGTCTCCCTGGCCTCCTTGCAGAATCTGCATTTGTCATCCTCTTGTAGCCCAATCCTACTTAAATGATAATTAAGTGGACAGTGCCCAGTGAGAAGACCCGTGATGGTTCTTAACTCATTCCTATTGAGGTTGAGTAGTTTTTTGGAGATGTTAGCTGAAGGTTTAATAAACTCCTTCGCCTGTTGATTACCGGGAGTTTTATCCCAGTGGGAGATACATTTCTTCATTTCCCATTCCCTAATATTATGTTTTATGTGGCTTCGTGGTAGTCCACAGAAGGGTTCTGGTCCGAGGAAATTTGAGTTGGCACCTTTCTTAGCCAGAGAGTCTGCCAGCTCATTACCTCTGATACCTTCATGTCCTGGGACCCATATAAGGTAGACTTTGTTTGTTTTAGCAAGTCTTTTAACAGTCGTTAGGCAGTCCCATACTAGCCTCGATACAACTTTATGTGAATTGAGAGCTTTAAGTGCTGCCTGACTGTCCGAGATTATGTAGACTGTGGCCTTATTGAATCCTTTTTTTAGGCATTCAGTGGCGCACATGTCTATCGCATGTATTTCGGCTTGGAAAACCGATGCATGTTTGCCTAGGGATTTAAAAAGGCTTCTTTTTGGGCCTGTTACCCCTGCTCCTACACCTTGCTCGGTTTTTGAGCCATCTGTGTACCATATTGAGGCACCTTTTTCAAGGGTTATTTGGTTTTCGCGCCATGATTTGCGATCCGGAAATATTACTTTGAATGGCTTCTCAAAGTTTAATGTTGTTTCCATCTCGTCAGTCACTTGACTGATTTGGTAGTTCTTAAATTCTTCAAGGATTTTAAGATTGTGTGTGAGATTACCCGGTTTGAGTTCTCTCTTTCTCTGAAATTTTAAGGCCCAATTAAGTGCCTCTTTCTTAATTTGTATATTAAGAGGAGGCAGATTGAGCATGGCTTCTAGTGCTGCCGTTGAAGTAGTTCTTAGAGCTCCTGTGATACTGAGACACGCTAGTCTTTGTACTTTGTTGAGTCTATTTTGAACCGTTTTTTGATTTGTCTTTGGCCACCATATGGCTGAAGCATACGTGAGTATGGGTCTTATGATGGCCGTGTATGACCAATAAACCATTCTCGGTTTTAGTCCCCATGTTAATAGAACTAAATAGTCATCATCATGTATTTTTGAAGAGAATTTTATTTCTAGATGAATTACGAAAATCTTATATGATTAAAGTAAGTAGGAGAAAATTTAAATTTTCCTACAAATTCAACAAAAGCTCTTAAAGTTAATATTTTTCCTAAATTTTTTTTTTTTACAAAATACGAGTATCTACAGAAAAATAAAATTCATTTGAATAACAAAAAAAAAAAAAACAAAAAGTAAAAAAGAAAAATTGTGAAAATTATAAATTTGCCTTTTTGAGTTATAAATAAATTCTTAATACATACATACATATACATGCATATATATATATATATATACATACATATGTATGTACTATATGTAAACGTCTGTACATATATATTGAATGTGAATTTTTTATTTCTAAGATGAAAAAAAAAGCGAATACCTGTTAAAGAATTTCTTTTGTGAAATTCATGGAATGCGGAATTTTATTTATTAATTCATTCTAACATTGAAGTATAAACGTAAAAAGGTATTTCAATTCAAATTAAATTTCATGAGAAATGTTGATGATGATAAGTGGAAAATACATATATGTATGTATGTATGTATGTATTTTGTTTTTTTTTTTTGTTCTTTATTTGTTTCAATTGAAGGTTAAATGTGTAGATGTTATTTTTTTTCCCTGCCATATAATCGATAACTTTTATCAAAGTAATTTAGAAAATGAGAAAATTAAAAAAATTTATGAAAAAACTGGATATTGGTTCATGTGTAATGTTTTTTCTTCTTTCAATTAAAATAAAGTCAATTTTGTTTATTTTTATTTTCGCAAAATAGAAGAAAAAAAAAAAACTAATAACAAAAACTTAAGAGAAAATATGAAAGTGGCATTCAGGAAATTACATTGGAATATTTTTTTTCTTCTGTTTTTGTGTATGTTTTTTTTTTTTTTTATCTGGTTTTGTTCTTGTTGAAATCTATAAATAAATTTATTATTTTTTTGTTGTTGTTGTTAAAAATAACACTACAGAAATTTGAATTAAAAAGTAGTTTTTGTTGTAGAGTAAATTTTATTTAAAAATTAACAACAAAAGAAAATTTGAATTGAATATTACAAAAATAGAATTCTGTAAGAATTTATTGAATTTTATAATATTAATAAATTAATTTTGAGAAGTAAAACAAAAAATAAAACTATTTATTTTGAGGTTTTTTCAACGTTTATATTTTTAATTACATATTTGAAATTTTATAAATTGTTTAATTCTGAAAAATATTATTTTTATTCTAAAATTTTTATCAAATAAAAAAAAAAAAAACAAACATAAATTCAATTATAATATTCAGTTTTCCAAAGTTTAAAAGCTAATAAATCAAACTGCGAGTGTAATTCACATTTTATTAGAAATGAGGGTTAAATCTCCAAGGGATTTGATCTCATAACCTCTAGTTCCATTACTTTGTGTGTCAAAAATCTGTCATTTTTTTTAAAAATAATTTTTTTTTCAAGCACTCAATAAAAAGAAAAAAAGTTATAAATAATATTTTATGAAACCAAAATGTTTACTGTGTGTTTTTCTTTAGAAAAGAAAAATAAAACACTCCATGGCAATTATACATTTTCAATTATAAATTTCAATTTTTTCATTTTAATGACAAACAATTTTGTTATTTGATTTGTGTAAAAAAAGTCATTAGAAATGAATTATAAATTAATTTTTATTAAAAATGAGAAAAAAAAATGTAAATAAATATTAATTCTACTTAATTTCAATAAAACCTTAATAACATTCTAAATTTTTTTTTTTGTCCTTTGAACTTTTTATTGATTTACATGAAATTCTGAAGATGAAAAAAAACAAAAATAAAAAGAGAAAAAAAAATAAATAATCGAAAATAAATAAACATTCAACGATTTATTATTGGAAATTTATATACTGAATAAAAAAAAAAAGAAAGATTAACTTTTTGCGACATCAAAGGGATAAAAATCATAACGTTGAAAATGTAAAATAAAAACTTTTTAAAAAAAAAAAAAAAAAAACAAAAACAACACAAAAACAAAAACGAGAAACAGAGAGGAAGTGAGAGAAATGTTTTACTTATTGAGTTATGAACATAAATTTAAAAGCAAGAAAAACAAAAAGGGTTAAAGTTCAATGGTTGAAGTAAAGGTTAAGTTTATTTAAAAGGAGTTGAATTTTAACACTCATTTACATTTTTTTGTTTTTTTTTTTGTTTTATTCGAATAGAAGGAGAAAGTTTTTATGATTTATTGATTACGTGTAAGTATCATTGAATATTTTCAATTAAAATGTTAAAGCTAATTAATCATATGAATTTTTTGTTTACATTTTTTATTTAAAGTAAAAGTCATAGAATATTTAACATATTTATAAAGTAAAATGAAAATGCTATTTACCTTTAGCAAAGTATTAATATTAGATAGAATTATTTATTTAGTTAAATTATACGATTTTATATTGTGTTTCATTCTTTTATATTATGTGAGTACGAGAAAATTTAAATAAGATAAATTAAAATTATTTTTCATTACAAGGTAAATTTACTTTAGAATTTTTTTTTTTATGTGACAGAAAAATAAAAGTTGAAAGCATAATTTAAAAAGAAGAAAAATATATAAATTCATGAATAAATTTTATTATAAATATGTGAACATATTGCATTATTTATAAAATATATGATATCCATATACAAATACAAATTACAAAGTAAAAAATAAAAAAACCAAACAAACAATGCCCTTTGGCTAGAAATCTAATATTCTTTAGAAAATTTTCTATGCAATTTCTTCTATTCAAATAGAATAAAATAAACCAAGAAGAAAATATATAAGTTCATTCTATTACATCAACGGAATTTATGTGTACATATACATTCACAGAGAGATTTGTTTTTTAAGTATATGTATGTATATTCAAGGATCAATTTACTTCATATGTACTTACATACAAATATATACAATATACATACTTACATACATATATTTAAAACAGACCACAGTATTTAAAGAAATTTTCAAATGTACATATATGTACATCAGAATATTTGTATGCACATAATTTCAAAGAATGATAATATGATGGTCTTTTTAACATAATATACATTGGGTGAAACTTCCGTATGAAAACATAATATGAAATATTGGCAGAATAGATCACAAGTTCATAAGATCATAGAGAAAAACTGACATTGATATCTTCAAGTCTACATTATATGCATAAGATTTCTAAACAAAATAAATACATTGTATGTAAGTTTAGAAAAGCAAGTCTTTAATTGAATTTTAGTTGAAAAATAATCCATTAAAACTAAGTTTTAGGAGGAAGGTATTACAAAGTTTCTGTTCATCTCTGAACGACTTTCACAACCAAAATTATAGGGTTGAGCGATACTTTAAAATGAAGGGCTCATTGAGTGGAGTCAAAATAACTACAACTCTTTCAAATAGGAAACAGAATTGGTTGTTGAAAACAAATATTCCTAAGTAAAAATCTTCGTGTCGTTTTAATTAAATTTAATGAGATTGGTGTCGTTAGTGTAGGGAACTAAATACATGTGGATGATTATTTGAGAGTTTTTGGAACATTATCAAAAATTAAGTCATTTTTCGAAATTCGACTTCAACTCTACCTATCGGATATACTATATAGGTACATATGTATGTCTCTATTTTAGTAAAATTAGATTCAATAAGAAACACTGATATACTATAGGACTCGGGGTTTTAGTAATGGACAAGCATAAAAATCCTTGCTATGTTATCGAATAAATTTTAAAAAATTGATCAAAGTATAAAATTTTAAAGGTGAAAAAAAATAAATAAATAATAAAAGTGCTGAAAGATGTCCTATTTGAACTTTTCCTGTTCAAATTTTTCGGAATTATTACCATAAATTTGTTTTTTTTTTATGTAAAAATATAAAAAAGAAAATAAATTTTCTCTGAAGGATTTATACTTGCTTAAATTTATTTACTTGGTTATGAAGTCTTTTATATGAAAAATCTCACGTAAATTGACTTTTCTGTACATGTACACGAACATTCTTAGTTCATAGTTGTTTTTTTTTTGGTGATGTCTTTATATGAGCTTTTATTTTTTTCAAAAGAAATTTGTTCATTCTATTCAACCATTTTATTTTCAATATATTGTAATTCAAGAAAATAAGTATATACATATATATGTACATACATTGGTAAATGATATCTCTTATAGTTTTTATCATATTTAAAAAAGTATATATGTATGTAAAAGTCAGTATATATAGTATTAAATTTCATTTGTTTATTTAAAATGTCATCATCATCATATTAATATGAACTTTTTGTCTGTGTTTGTTTGTTTCTGAAAGTTTTATTTTAAATAAAAATTTCATACATATATCATGAAACTTACATAGTAAAGGTTGACAGTTAGTAAGTTTTACAAATAAATTTTAATTTTCATTCATAAAATCTATTATATTTCATTTAAAATGAAATAAACGAATAAATTGCATACAATTTTTTTGGAAAATGAACTTTTCTTAAGAATTAAATTTTTTGTTTTATTTTTTAGATTCCATTTGAAGATAAAAAAGCTCTTTTATACATACATACATATGTTTGAATAGCCTCTAATAAAATATATTGAAATAATTTTTGGTTTGTATATGGCTAACAAATGCTTTTTCTTCTTCTTTTTTTTTTTTCAAATGGTGTGTCCCAGCATAAATTTTCTAACATAATGCTAATAATTTATTCATTAGAATTCAAAAAAAAAAAAAAAAAAAAAAAAAAAATTAAAATAAAATATAAAATTTTTCAGTTGATGGTTTTAATGTACAAATTTATTATATTATTTTTATTGTTACTTTTGTGCTTATGCTTTTGTTTTTCTTTATGGCTTTTGTTTTGTGTGTGTGTGTGTGTTTTTTTTTTTTTTTTACATTTAATCCTTCTTATTTCTCTAAAGAACTATTAACTTAGATATTCTTCAATTTTTATTACTTTACGGTACGTTTAATACGTAGATATCCTTTTTTTTTGTGTGTGTTATATGAAAATGATAAATTGTAATCGAAGTTGTAATATAAAAGAGTATCTTTACTTAAACAGAAAAAATGTATATATTTTATTTATTTTTTTTTTTTCAGTCCTATTTTTATGATACTTTTTTTTTCACCATGAAAGGATTTAGATTTTACATGTTCACATTATTGTTATATAAAAATAAAGATTTCAAAATCGAACCCCTTTTATTAATAATAACAATAACAACTACGTGATAAATCATTTACAACAATGCGTGTTATAATGCTAAAAGAAAAACAGAAGAAAAACTAAAAGAAAAAATATGAAAAAGTTGAAGAAGATGAACAAAAGAATAAAGAGGAAAAAAAAAACAAAGAAAGAAAAAGAAAGTTTTTGAGCTTTAGACAATTTTATGCTCAGTAAATTTTCAACGGACCATGAATATACTTAGTTTTTGAATGTTCGTTTAAATAAAATTGTACAAGGATAGAGAATGTAAAAAGTTTTTTTTTTTTCTATTTCTTTTTATATTTTTGATTATTATTTTTTTCATTTTAATTAAATTGCAAATGTAAATGAAAAAATGTGAAAAAAAAAAACTGAATTCATATTCCACACTTGTTAAAAAATATAAATACATAACTGTATAATCAAAAATTTCAATGTGTAAATGCATTTTTAGAAAATTTTAAAAATTTCTAATTTATTTTAAAAATTTTTGTTCCTGAAGAAATTTTCAAGGAATTTAGACATTGACTTGTTAATTTTATGATTACAATAATTTGTCTTTGCTTTTTTAGGGCAATTTTTTTTGAAATTGCTTAAATTTTAGTACACTAAATCTGTTAATAAAAGAGAAACCTTCAGGAGTAAGATACCAGATAATGGGAAGTTTCCTTTTTGAGAAAATCAATGATTAGAATTTGGGATACTATACGACACCTGTATGAAACAGAATATGGTTTTAATCGATATCTTTTACTCACAATAAGTTATTTCCCTTAAGCTATGAGAGGTGGTGTGTCGGAATTACACTCTTGGTGGTAATTTGAGTCTTCGAAAGTATCCCAAAATTGAAAAGTTAATCAACCACTTAAATATATTGAATATATAAGATTATAGGAAATAAACAAATCTATGGTTTATAAAAGTAAAAGATCGTTCTTAACTGACAAACTTGTGTTTCACATTTCACGTAAACATGGAAAGAAAAAAAAATTACAGAGAAAAATACATATTAAGACTGTCTTAATGTAAATATCAATAGTACATAATTTCTTCATAATTCATAGCAGAAAATTTTACAAAATTAAAAAAAAAGTCAAAGTAAAATAGACAAATGAATAAAACTACAAAAAATAACACTTTTGTTTGTTTTCATTTGAAAATAATATTTTTTATTGCTATTTTTCTGTTTTATTTTTAAATTGAAATTTTTAATTAAAATTTTCAAAAAATATTAAACTTTTTCTGTTTTATGAAATTTGTATGGAATTTCATAAAATTTTTTAATCAATACTTTTCAAAGATAGCAAAACAAAAAACAAATATTTCAAGGGAATATTTGAAAAAGAAAAAAAAATCGAGTTTTTCTCTATTTGTTTTATTTATTCATTTTTTTTTTTTGTGATGCTATAAAGTTCTTGTAATCAAAGAGAATAACAAACAAAACATTACAATCTTAACGGATGCCGTATAAGATTAATGATTCAAATTATCTCTTAAAATATTCACAAACAATGAAGTATAAGTCATTTTTCAAATGTTTTTTTTTTTATCATACACGTATATATAAAAAAAAAAATTCCGTTCATATTTGTACATCATTTGATTCACATCTTAATAATAAAATATAAATATACATTTATATGTATGTACTCGTATATACTTCTATGTATGTAAATATATCACTTCACAAAAGACGAAAAACATGATAATGATAAGTTCATTTATTATATTAAAGAAATACAGAAAGCAAAACAAAAAATTAGAATAAAAAAAAAAATGTAACTTCAAAAAAATTGTTAAAATTATTGTTTTTGCATATCTTTTCAACTATATAACTTTTAATGATGGAAAAAGATACAGTATCTTTTTTTCAGATGATTACACAGATGTATCAACAACTTATCACATACCTGTGCATAAAAGATGCCGTATTTCAAAAAGTGAGGAAAAATATAACAAATTGTACGTGTTAACTACATGGCAATTTATTTATAGAATTGTTTTTATGTGAGAAAAAAATATATATATTAAAATGAAAGAAAATAAATCATGTAAATTTACAGAATACGAAACATATTTCTAAGTATGTACTTGTAAATACGTTTTTTTTTTTTTTTTTTTGAAAACTATTTAAATTATCTGTGATATATTTTTAACAGAATTCATCATGTTACAAATTTATATATACATATGTACTTACATCTCAAAAGATATTGCAGTAAAGTTTATAATTTAAAATTTGTGTTCGTTTACTTTAAATATTTTCTGAAATGTGTTTTTTTCTTTTTTGAAAAAAAAAAAAGAAAAAAGAAAAACAGATTTTTCGATTTTTCATGCATATGAATAAAATTCAAGGGAATTTATTCCTTTTTTTTTTTTCTCGTTTTTTTTTTTTTTTTGTCTTTGTATCCGAACAGAAGTTAAGAATCATCATCATCGTCATCAACCATACATGAGTACAAGAGTGAAAGACGAAAAAAAAAATAATATATAATATAATATATACTTATGTATGTATACTGTTGCTGTTTTGCATTTGCATAAGAGTTGAAAAACTTCTGTGTGCAACTAACTGAAAAAAAAATGTATGTATATAAATAAAATGAAAATCTTTTCTATGAATAAGAAAGAAGTAATAGTGCAAGAAAAAATTGATTAAAATGATGTTTATTTTGTACGTGTTATAAATTGAAAATTGAGAAATTAAGGATATATAAAATTTTTATCTTTTTTTTTCTTTCATTTTGTTATTTTTGACTTTTTCGTTATTTATATTTGTTTTTTATTTTTTTATTTTTTTGTATAAGCTTAGAGAAAGAAAAAAAAAAGAAAATATAAAATGGCATTAGCAATAAAATTGTTATTGGGTGGAGTTTTTTTTTTTTCAATTAAATAAATTCAAAAAATTGTAATATTGTATTAAAATTGAGTTTTATGAAATATTCATAATAATAAATAAATTAATGAAAAAAGTTCTTAGGCTACAGTCAGATGATACAGATAATTTTCTTTTTATATATAATTTCACAAGGACGAAAAATATTGAGAGAAAAAACATTATGAACCATTTATTTTCAATTTTATAGAGGGAAAGAGAAAATAGTGCAAATTTCATTCTATAGTCGAAAAGTATCGTTTAAAATTTTGTGACAAAATTGACATGTTTTACAAAAACCGTTATTTCTATGTTTCAAGATATTAAAGGATAACAGTTAATAGTGAATATGTAAAATTAATTACAAAAATTATCTTAACAACAATTACACTTCTTTCACCATCGGCAGTTGTACCTGAAATGTTAGGAAGAATGTTTTCTTTAAAATGGAAATATTGTTATCCTGAAACGAAGAAATAACGGTTTTTGTAAAACATGTCAATTTTGTCAACAAATTTTTAACGGTACTTTTCGACTATAAAATGAAATTTGCTCCAATAAGGACATATGATGACACGTTAAAGAGGACAATCCCAAGTTTTTTATATCAGAAGGTCTTATTTGAAATCTCACGCCTCCTAATCGGAAGTTCCAGTTGAACAAAAAACTCATTCACAAGACATTTTAGAATAAAAACATTTTGTAAGTTATATATACATACATATATACATAGATATACGTACATATGTTATATTGTTCATACTTTTCTATTTCTATTTCTATTAGGTATTTGCGAGAAAAAAAAACCAAATCTGATATCTACAGTATTTAGTTAATTTTCAAAAGTTACACCTACATTTCATAATTTTGTCAAAAATATTTTTTATTCACATTTTTGTTTTTTTGAATTATGATCCATAACGTTTGAATATCCTCTTACTGCACTTTCGTTGTATGTATTAGTGGGAAAAGTGAAAAGGCGAGTGCTATGGTAAAAAAAAGCAATGTGTTGAAAGTAAGTATTTTCAAAAAATACAATATGAAAAAAAAAATATTCATTGAAAATTTCAATTTACGAATATTGAAAGAAAAAACCTTTTGTAAAAAATTAAATCTAGCTACATTTTTAAAAAAATCATTTTACAAGTTGCATTTATGTATGTATGTACCTATGTATAGTCATATAGTATATTCATGTATTCTTTTTTGTTTCTATTTTTCCGAAATTTAAAAAAAATTTTTTCACAAAGCTTTTTCATTTTTTGTTGTTGATTGTGTGTAAGTGTAACTGTGCTCAACTTCATTGTGAAAAAAGCATTTTGAGTTCTTATTGGTATACATAGAGAAAATAGAATATTATGCAACAATACAAAAAAAATACAAAATACCTTTGATATTCTTTTAGAAAGAAATTGTTTTTTTATTGTAATATTTTCTTTTTCTGAGTTTGAATGAAAGTAGTTAATTTTTAATTACAGTTACTTTATTTTCACTTTTAACAGGAGAAAAAAAAAATTTTTAAGTTTTGTTTTTGAAGTCCATTAAAAAAACGAGAAAATTTCCATTTTAAGATCTTTAAACGAAAGTAAAATAAAAAAAAATTCTGAAACAAACGAGAATTTTTAAAACAGAAAAGTAACATATTTCAATTTTTTTTTAACTTTAATTTTTTTTGTTGAAATTGCTGCCTAAAAATTTATCTTGACACAAGATGATAAATGAAAACTAAATTGAATAGTTTTTAAAGATTATTTTCCATATTATCAAAGCCATATTGTAAAATACTCTTTATAAGTATTAAATTTTCAATGAAAATTGTATGCTGTGCTTTACACTTTTTTCGAATGAGAATGAAATTATAGTGATAAATAATATAATAAGGGTTTATGGAACACAGAATTGCAATTCAAAAAGGTCATAATAACTATTTTTCAACTGCACTGACATTATAAAAAAAATTTTTTATTTTTTTTTGAAATCAATATTAAAACATTGTAAACATGTGGGATGAAAGTACATCATATAGTATTTTTTTATAACTTTTTCATTGCAAAAAGTCAAAAAAGTGTTTCCAAAAGAAATTGATTTAATTGATTTTGGTAGAAAAATTTTCCACTTCTTTGAAGTTTTCTTATACTTTTTCAATGGGATAAAGTGTTAAAGTGAATTTAAAAAAAAAAAAAAATGATTAACCTTTTAATTGCAAATTTCGACCTAGTCCGAAAAACTTTGCAAAAGTAGTTTATGAAAGTGGTTTTAGTCATTTTTATTTATTTAGTGAGTGACATGATCTTCTAAAAAACATTATTTTTCATCGTGGAAACCAAAAAAACAATAAAACACTCTTTGTATGTGAATGTACATGTCATAGTTGAATTTCTCACATTTAAAATGATATTTCAACTTTATTTTATTAAATTTAAAATTTTAAAATATAGATTTAGGTATTCGTATATACTTTTTTTTTTTCAAATTGTTGATATTTGTGACACACAAAAAATCAAAATATGTATGTATTATATATATTTCGCAACACAATAAAAGGAATTTTTTTTTCTTATCCTTTCTTATTTTCTCAAGAAAAGTATATTACTTTTATTTTTCAATGTACGTAATATTATGTAAATACACCGTTCTGTCGAATTTTATTAAAGTTAAAGAATGCATGAATAAAATGTAAATATAAAAAAAAAAATAAATAAAAAAAAGAACATATTGATCGTGTACACGTGTTATCAATAATGAAACTGAAAAAAAAAATATTAGAAAATTTTTTGATATTTATTCTTTTTACTCTTTTTTATGTAAATATTGAGACAAAATCTATGAAACACAAATGTAGCAATATAATAAAAATAAATTTTTATATTTTACAAACTGTTTGTTTTATTTGAAAATTTCAAGTTTTTTTTTTTTTTTCCTAAGCAAGATTTTTTCTTCACCTTTGCCATTTAATCTAAACACAAATTATTCATTTAATAAAATAAAAATTTGTAGAACAAATATTTTTGATAACATGATTTGTCCCTTCTCAAAAACAGCCAACAAAATACAAATTACAAAATCCTACATATCGTACAAAAAAGAAAATACAATTTACAAGTATTGTGGGCGTTTCAGGTAGCAATCAAGCTTATTAGGTTTATTCAATTCAACAACGCTGAAAAAAATTTATATGTGTGTATGTGTATAAAAAATGAATTGAAAATTTTAAATTCGTCCTTGTATTTCAAGGATATCTAACACATATTGTTGAACTTAAAATTGAAATATTATGAGAATGATAGTACCTAAAATTTTGTTTTCATTTTAGCTTTCGTAAAAATATCAACAAAAAAAAAACAAATAATATGATTATTCGATATCTTTCAAACATACTATACATATAGTACAAAATAAAACTGGATAAACACGTACATATACAGTATACAAATATATAAAAATAATACATACATATATAGCTACAAAAATTTCACGTAAATGAAATATTAATTTTTTATGAATATTATGTTGATTATTGGTTCAATATTGAAAGCCTTATTTTTTGAAATTTTTTTTTAAAGGTAGAAGGTCAAAGTATGTGTGTATATTTTATGAAAAAAATAATTATTACTCATGTTTAAAAAAAGCCATGTTAAAAAATAATTAAATTTAAGGTCATATATTGATACATCGTTTTTTTTTTTTTCATGAAATTTGTGCTTTAAGGTTACAGTGTGTCCCTTCAAGATAAATGAATACATATCAATTTTATTTTATTGGTAATTAATTTTTAATTTTTGATGTATTTACAAATTATTAAATAAAAGAAATAGGATTTTTTTTTTCCTTTGAAGTCATAATCAAGAATATTGACATACAGTAAACAAAATACAATTTAATTAAACGATAAATGTGCATCATTTTTCAATCAACAAAATTTTCCTTAATATTTTTTATATTCTCAAAACAATTACTACACATCTACGTACATACATATATATTTCTGGGAATGTACATATGTACATAGGTATGTATAAATGAAATCTGCAGTGTATGACAATGAAAAACAATATTGATAAAAGGCAATAAAAAAGAAAAAAACAAAAACTAAATTGTGCCAATAAGCTGGAAAGGATAAAGGATTAAAGCAAATTGGCAAATATCCAATACTGACAATATCAACATTTAAAGTAAAAGAGAAACGAAAAAAAAAACAACAAATGTGTATAAGGACTTTCTTGATAATTTTTTGAATTTCATTTTGGAATTATACCAATAAACTGCGACAAGAGTCTGACTGAGAACAGTGATTATGAATGAATCTGATGATTTTCAGTTGTTCTGGTCTAGTTTGCAATTAAAAATCAATAAAAGTCTACGAGAAAAAAAAAAATTGTTATTTGTGTTGATTCTTTTCTTCTTCTTTAAATTTCATGTTCTCCTGATCGATATACAAGGTTTAAAGACTAGAGAAAATATATGTATGTACATAAAATAATTGATGTCATATTATGCAAAAATTATAGCCACCAACTGAGATACATACATATATCGAAAAAAAGATAAAATAGATAAAATGTTGGTAGATTCATAAGGATAAAAAAAATAAGGATGATGTTCGTTTTTTTTTTTTTTTTGTATTTCATTGATTATGTATTTTTGGCTTTTCTTTTAAAGTTCGTTTGAATATTTTCAATTCAGAAATTGTTTTTTTTTCTTTTTCTGATTATTTAAAAGTTAATTTTTTTTTCATTTATAGAATAAAATTATGGTATTTTTCAAAACAATTTAAATAAATTTCGAACACATTGCATTATTTGGAAAATTTCCATAACCAATTATAATGTACCGCTGGGCTGTAGAAAATTAAAACTTAAATAAATTTTCATGTAATTTAATTTAAGTTTCTTAAAAAAAATACGAGTAAATAAAAAGTCAGAGAAAAAAAATGTAATTCCTAAATCACCTTCAAAAAAGATTATTTATTATTTTCAATGAATAGAAAAAGAAATGCATTATATTTACAATTTTTCTTTTTTATTGAAAAATTTTCTTATCTTAAACAGCATTCAATAGCTTTAGGTGACAGGATAGGTGAAAAATTATTAACGTGACACTTTCTGATAAAATTCATGAAAAATAAGTTTACTTTTTTTTTTTTATTAAATTTTTTTTTTTTTTTTTTTTGTCATTTTTGTGTAAAGGATTTATTTTCATAATATATTTTCATGTTTTGTCATACATGTACAAGTTCATGGAGACACAGTATACATACAATTTTTAATACATACATATTTTGCTTCTGTTGTTATGTTTATTCATATCTTATGAAACTTTTAATAATTTAGGTGGTTTGTTCAAGTATGAAAAGTTTTTCAAGATAAAACAAATTATATTTTTGTGCTTCCTCTCTACGAGTTGAAAATTTTTCTATATGTATATTTCACCTGTATGTATGTATGTATTGTATGAAATAAACTGAAAATGTCATTCAATAAATTGATTTTATACTTTGGTTACGATCATGAAGCTTACACATATCAAAAGATTATAAAAGTTGATGAACTTGATATGGAAAATTAAATGCATAAGCATTTGACAGGTTCATTTATGAATTTATCTCCAAGGTAAGTATGTGCTTTAGATAAATATATGATTATATATACATATATACGTATGTATGTAAGTAAGTTAGTTTAGATTGAAGTTAATGTATGTATATTTAAATTATAATTTCAAGATAAGGTTTTATTATTTATTAGTTTTCTGGTGGTGTAAGTAATTATAAAGGTGATTAAGTAAAATGCAATTATTATACTTATTTACTTTTTCCTTTTTTTTTTCAAGTTTATTCGATTAAAATTTTTAATGAAAATTTCTGTCCTTTGAAGAATTCTAAAAATTTGAAGTGTTCCAAATTTTGATCGAAAGGGGTAGTGAAACATTTAGCCGCAGTTGGTTTAGTTGATTGGCACCGAAACTATCATGATTCAAATTTTTCTTTAAGAATAGTAAATTGTGATAAAAGTTTAGTATTCTTAGACCAATATCATTTTATCTCTTGTTTGGTACCCCTTCTACATTAATTTCTATGAATAATAATATCAATCAAATAAGAAAAAAAAAACATTTGTTGGGTCAGACTGAACTTTTACTCAAATTTTGATTTGGTTTGCTTTAAAGTCTTGATAAATTCTAATTTCTTTTTTTAAGGGCAATACTCACCAATGTTTATTTTGAATTTATTCATCGACTAAGCATTGATTTTCAAATAGAGTTTAAAGTTATGGTTTATAGTCGAGAGTCGAGCAAAAGCGATCGATTTAGTGTTAAACGATTTCGAAAATCATATTGATGAAACACATTAATTACAGCGATTTCGATTATTAATAAAAGTTTTGATTGATAGCATCTGATATTGGAAAGACTCAATGGAAGTTCTTCTTTGTAAATGCAATTTGCAAGCAGACGGTTTTAGCAGTTTGTTCGATAATAAAAATGACATAAATCAAAAGTTTCAAAATGTCAAGCCAAGTCAGATTTAACTGTCTTTTTTCCAGCAGATAAGCAGTGAAAATAAAACACCTGCATGAAGTGATGATGAATGGTGAATGATTTTTTATAATTTTTTATAGTCTACTTGATCGTCAAATGACGATTTTTACAATTGTAAAATTTTTGATGATCAATTACAATAATATTTCTAAACAGGGCCGAAAATGGAAGTTTTTTAAAAATTTCTACTAAAATACCAAATTTTTTAGACGATTTTGTGGAGCTGAAAAGTCACTAAAAGCAAACAAAATACTCTTCTTTAGGTCCGGATGATGATCCGATGTTTCGTAACATTACATCAAAAGAAAAAAGTCATCGACATAATTCAACCTGATTAAAATTTCCTAATTCAGTTAAATTTACTTTAGCTTGAGATTTAAGATCTCTTTGGTGAATACCGTCCTCAAAAAATATCTCAATTAAATAACGCATGCAATATAAATTTTTAAATTTTATATTTAAAAAAAGCAAACAATCTTACATATTTGTTTTATTTTATTACTTAATTTTAGTTTTCTTCACGGCTTCATCGACTTTTCTTTTTAAAATATCACCAAGTTTTTCTTTATCAATTACATTCGTGTTTTCTTTACGTGCTTCATCAATTTTTGCTTGAAATTTTTCAATTGATAATTTAACTTTTGGATGTTCTATAACATTTTTCCTAAATTCATCTCTCATCCAATACAATAGATATATAAAATTCTCTTTTAAAGATTTCATTTCATTCGATTTTAATATCATTGTTGTTGTATCAATTGTTTTAGCAATTATTTTAAATGTTAATTTTTCAATTTGTTTGTATTTTGAAATTTCTTTTTCTGAAGATGATGATGATGATTGGGATGATGTTGAAAAATTTTGAACTTGAAATAAAATTCGTCGTTTTTGTAAATAATTATTTTTATTTATATTTTCAGCTGTTTTTAAATTATTTTTATTAATGTAATAATAAGATCCTGGGATATATTTGTGATATCTAAGACATGCTATAGAAATCATTTTTTTTTTTTTTAAAAAACAACTTTTCTTGTTTTTGAGCTGAGCAAAAACGAAAATATAAACACAATTTGTTGACACTTTTAATTTCTACAATTCAAATCCTAAAAAACCGACTACTATGAATTTAAAGTAATTTGTTAATTTTTTTTTTTAAGTGTTTATAATTTTAAACTGTAATGCCCAGTTTCACAGTGGCAGTTTAAACTTGGTTTAAGGTTTAAACTTGGGTTCAATCAATATTTCGTTTTGACAGTGTTGGTTTAAACTCCAAATCGAGTTTAATATTCGGTTTTAGTTAAACGAAAGAATTCCTTCGTTTAAACTTCGTTTACTGGAAATAAAAAGAAGATCAATAGCTGTCAAAGAAAGTGAAATATAGGGTATTTGCGAATACTATCTAAATTATAGGTACCTAAATTTCCAGAATACTAAATTGCTTCCAGGAAATTCCCAATTTCAAAATTTAGTATGTTTGTGCTGTGCGAATTGTAATCCATCCTAAATATTTGACAGCGGTGAAATATTGTTTAAAAATTTTTGCTTAATTTTTTAAAAAAATTAAATTTAATTATTATTAATTATTATTAAAAACAATTATTATGGACATTACTAACAACGAAATCGCAGCTATATTATTTTCAAGATTAATTTTTTTATATACCTAATATCTGCGCAACGAAAAAAAAGAAGAGAATTTTAATCTAGAAGGCTAGATTATTCCTAAATTAATTTAGGAACCTCGAAAAAATACTAAATAATTCTCAATTCACCACTATGGAATCAAAGTAAGTGCTTTCGCCTGCACTTTTTTCCTGTGGTCCACCACCTCTGGAGTGTATAGTGTTTTCTTCTCCTCTGCAAATCTTTTTTTTTTTTTTTTTTGATTTTTTAATATTTTCGTACATCACTATTTCTATATACACTACTACACTTTAAATTAAATTCATTTTTAATGTCGTCCAGTGAATTATATCAGTTTTTCTATTTTCAATAACGTTTTTATGTTTAACTATTAAACTCATAAAAAGTTCTACCTCACTATTGGTAAAGTTCGTGCTTCTTTTCTTTTCTCCAAATTTTTTTTTCCATTTTTATTTTTTATATTTTTTTGTTATATTTTTTTATTATATATTTCACCAGATTAATTTTTAAAAAAAGATACAACAAATGTCAATATTCTGTTCACAATGCTCCATTTTATTCACAATAGTCCTGAAACTAAAGGCTTAAACTCACATTAACGTTTAACAAAACTCGAGTTTGAACTGCCACTGTGAAACTGGGCATAAGGATATTAAATAAAAATTACTTATTATATGTTGAAAAAAAAAAAGAAAGTAAAACTTTCAAGTATTTGCATTAAAATAATTAAAATTACTGAAAAACTATAATATTTTGCCGTATTCACTTATTAAAATGCATTAAAAAAAATGTTGATTTTCCATAAAGAAAAATAGCTTACCATTCTGTTTAGTTTGTTCTCTTGTTTTTTAAAATTAACATTAGTTACCAAAACAAAACAAAGTGAATGAATAAAAATACTTTTCACGTAATAAGAATTTTTTTCAAAAATTTCAAAAACTACATACATATATGTAATCCTTGTTGAAATTATTTTAATTGTTTGGTTTTAATTGTATTGCTTTCTTTTTTATAAACTGACTACGATAATGGAGTTGTAATCAAGATTTCAATTAAGAAAATTGTTTAATTTTGTTTTTTTTTTTTTAAATAAAATTATAATTACAGAATTTGTAAATATATTAAATACTCTGATTATTTCCAATTGAAAATAATACAATTTAAAAAGAATTGCGTTTGTGTTTTTTTCTTGTTGAATTTTGTATTTTTTTTTTAAATTTTTCCTGAAAACTTCTATAGTTGTAATGTGATGATATTTTTTAGACATTAATACGTATGATACTCTTATACCCAGTTCCAAAGTCGAAGCTTAACCTAAGTTTAAGTTAAACTTAAAACATGGCTTAAGCTTCACTAAAATTTTGTTTCGTTTAATTTATATTTGTAGCTTAACTATCTTCAGTTAAACAAAAGAAATTATAGACAGAAAGAATTCTTATCTTTAATTTCTTTGGTTAAACCTATCATTGTGAATGAATTAATGTTGGAACTTAGTTATTGTGACATTTTAACTTTTTTTTTCATAAATTTCAATCTCTATATGTGTATATAAAAATGGAATGTTCGTTTGCAGCACTATAACTTGAAAACGACTTATCAGATTTTAAACAAAATTTAAATGAAAATTGTATGACATATAAGAATGGTTTTTAACACTTTTTTTTTAAGGAGTAATTTAAAACTAATACATAGTATATTAATATATTACTATATTCCCTTGAGGAATAGTAGGCACGAAAAAAAAATTACATTTGACATCTGATTGAATTGACATTTGACAATTGAATATTTTAATTTAAAAATAAATATTTTTGTTGAAAATATAATAATAATTGTATGAAAATATTAAAAATTTAATTTATTTTCAATAAATAAAAAGAAATAATAATAATAAGGTCTAGCAACGCGGACCGGGTTCAGCTAGTTTATAATAAATTTAGTGAAAAAACAGACAGATAGATGGTAGCTGTTTTTCTTTTTGATTTTTACTTAAACCTTAAGCTTTAAGCTTTTAATTCTTACGTCTTAAGTCAAACCTAATTTAACACTTAAGCCTTTACTGAGAAACTGAAAAAAGTGTTTAAACTTAGTGTAAGAGTTAAACTCAGATTAATCTTCCACTGTGAAACTGGGTATAAGTATTCATAATTTTGTAGAAAAGCGCGTACATAAAGTCCACCGGAAAATGGCTTTAAAAATTGTATTGTCAGCACATTAATTGTGTTGTTAATTAATAATAAAAAAAAAAAATAAAATAATTCCACTTTAATTCTTAAAATGTTATTTTAAATTTTTTTTTTTTTTGTTCAAGTCAAGAATTATAATTCTGACTAATTGGATTTACATCTTTTATTTTTTATTTTCTTTTTATTTAAATTGTCGTAATAAAATTTCATATGTTCTATTTTATTTGAATTTATAAGATTTTAAATTAGAAAATTTACTTGCTTCATAAATGTTACACAAAAATAAAAGAAGAATATTCTGTTTCATATGATCTTGTAATTTTATTACATTTATGTTTTAAAAATATGATATTTAAATTTTATGCATTTCATAAAATTTTACTATATTATATCTACACAATGTGTCCTTGAAATGAAATTAAAGTATTTTTACATATTTTGTATATACATGGAAAAATTTTCTACTTTATTAAGTATAGGTCATTAGACTATACTCATTATACATATTTCTTTATTATTTTTTTTTTCATCCATTATGTTCTTTTCTGCTTTTATTGTCCTTGACTCTAGAAGAATTTTTAATATGAAAACATAAAAATGTACATTAATAAATCTTTTAGTTTAAATATTCATAAATATATATGTATATGTATATGTATACTGGTATACGTATATGCATATTGCATTTAAAATGTAAAACAGAGAAATGTACAATTTAAGTGTATAAAACAAAAGACAGTGTGTGGAAATCATAAATGAAAAAATAATTTAAGTAAATTTGCAAAAGAAAAAAAAAATAGTTTCATGAAAAAATCGAAATGATAAATACATATCTTTTGTTTTGATATACATACATATAAATGTCAACGAAATCTCTTAAAGATAAACTTTAAGACAGGTCTAATTAAATAAGACAAAATTTAAAAAAAAAAGCTCGCGAATACAAAAAAATTAAATAATGTAGGAGTATTTAAAACATGAGAAAAAGTTTGTCTTAAGCCTGATACCTGAGTTTGTGTTACATCTTCATTAAAGATGCTTACAGATTTTGGAGTACATGTGGCTGGAGGTGTTAAAAAAATATTATTCTACTATAAAAGTGATTATTATTCTCTATGTTTTACAAGAAAATTTCAAAAGTAGCAAATCATTACAATTTACAATATTTACGTATGTATGTAAGAACGGGTGTTTAACAAAGTTAACTCGAATTTAAGAATACACCCCAATGAGTAAAGGATGTTCTGTATTATGTATAACACAATTTTAATATTCTTGTAAGTTTAGAAAACATTTCTGGAAAATTTTTCATATCTACATATGTTAAATCTTTATTATTATTACACTTTTTTTTTACGTTCAAACGCTCAGGGATTATAGCTTTATTCAATCTTTAACAATGTGATTTTTTTTAACATTTTTTAAATTATTGTTTTAATTTTTTTTTTTTTTTTGAAGTAGTAAAGAGAGAGAGAAAAAAAAAACTAATAACGTTGTAGTATAAAAAGTGTCAAAGTCATTAAACAACAAGTTAAAAATTTATCCGATTCTTAATAAAGTTACATAAAAACTTGAACTTTTGTTACACATTGTACATGAACTTATACATACATATGTATGTATTTATGCAGTTTTAAATGCATGAACATTTAATCGTATTATTCATGTTCCTGTGTATACATACATATCACAAAGTCTTGAATCTTTAATGAGTTTCATCGAAAATATTAATATCATCTGTGTAGATGATGTACTTGTATATGTATCTATGTACATAATTACTTTATACATGCACTAGAGGTACTTTTGAAACGATTTATGAATATAAATTTCCCTGCTTCAATACACAAATGGCGAGAAAGTGTGGTGAAAATATATGTAGTATTTGATGATATTATATCCAAGGCGCTGAAAGTAATTAATAAGTTTATTGGAAGCATAAAATCATGCTTTTTTTTTTTTTTCTAAATTACAGTTTGGTAAGAAAATGTAACATAGTAAAACTATTGTTTCACAGTTTGAATTTTGATTTTGCCACTTTTAGATAGTTTTCAACAATTTTTATTGAAATTTGTTTAATTTAAAGAGTTTTATTTTGAAAATTTAGCTATTTTGTAGATGTTAAAACCGTGCATTTTAAAAATATTAAATTTAAGTGATAAATTCAAAAAAAAAAAAAAACAAATTGTAAATGAAAATTATGCACCTTCAACATTTACAAAGATAATAATATAAAAAAATTTAATACGTTAACGTAAATAACCAACTACCGATAAAAATGATGACTATAGCCGTCCACCAATCTTTGTAAAATTAGTTAAAAATTAAATACATAGTGTGATTCTGTAAATATGAAATCTTGATCAAAATCCTTAAAAACTAAAAAATTCAAAAAAATAAAAATTAAATTTGAAGATCATTTTGTTTTTCGAAAGATTGTATCTTAAGTTCGGAAAGCCATATCAAAAATTTGCAAAGATAGACCTACTATACGGATGAAGTTTTTTTTTTTATACTTTTTAAATAACAAATGAGACAAGTTCATGAATAAATGAAAAAATTATTATTGTAATTATATTTTCATATTTTAAAAATTATTTTTTTATATGTTCAGTTAATGTATCTGGAATTTGGAAATAAGATTTTAAGATTGTTTCTTCTTGACTTGACGTACATATTTTAACTTTTAAAAAGTTTTGGTTGGTTGGTAAACGTGACGATTATCCCATATTTCCAAAGACTCAATTATACTAAAAAATTCTGTTTAATATATACATAAGACAAGAGATACCTAGTTACAAATAGTCATTCTGTTTTATGCAGAATGATGAATATTGCCATTGACATCTTTAAGCCGTAAAAAGTATTTAAAAGTTTTAGTGTTTTTTATTTAGTTTTTATTGAACAAATAAATTGATGGAAAAGAATTAACATACTTTCATTTTTAAAAGAAAATTACACATGTATGTATATAGGTAAATTAAAGGTGTTATAATATATTACTAAAAGCTGATGTAATCTCAGAATTTTATCACAATTTACTATAATTTAAAATTATTATTATACTGAAATTAAATATGTAACAAACATTATTATACGATTAGGTTCACCACAGGGAATTAAATATCATTTGAAAATTAATTAATTTTATTCACCATTATTATGATAATTTTGTGGTTATTAGAAATACATATGTATGTAAATTGTAAATAATTGAATTTTTAAGTAATAAGCATCAGGATGTAAAATCTAAGTTTTGATAATTATAATAATAAATAATCATAAACATTTAAAATTGCAATAATAATATGATACATACATATGTGTGTAAATCTACCATTAAATTCTATTAAAATGTATTGTCATGTAGAAAAATAAATAAAATAGAATGTTAGTATGTACCTATCTTTGTTCGTATTAAATTATTAAAACTAATATGTATACCATATATGTATGTCTTCAAATTATCTTAATATCTTTAGAATTTATATATGTATATCATATCAATATTATGCATATACCTATAGAAACTGTGTAATTAGTTAAATGTTTCATTTCTGCTCCAATTAATAAATACAACTGTATCAAAAGGGTCAAAGGATCCATGCGTATAATTTGTAGATACGTAACCATTACATGCAAAATTCAGTTATCCTGCATTAAGAAAATGTAATAAGATATTCAATATTGATTTGAAAATTTTCACAAAATATGTTATTTGTTTAAATTTTCTTTCGTATTTTTCTTTTTCAATTTTTTTAATTTTTATTTTCTAAATTTTTTTTTTTTAAAAGTAAGTTAATTGAATTAAATTGTACTGAAATTTACTTTTAAAGAATTTAATACAGAATTCTTGAAAATATACAAAAACAAAAAATCAAGAACAAAAAAAAATACAAGAAAATATTATTATCCTGGGAAATTTACCGTACATCATATTGAACATTTTTTGCTTTTTTTTTCTTCTTGAATAAAATATTGTAAAGGGAATTAAATTTACACATTTGTGAAAAATTGTATTAAAGGTTTTTCTTTTTTTAAATTTTGTTTTATTTTTTTTTTTTTTCAAAATTGAAAAAATTTAGAAAGGCCACACACAAAATAAACGAAACGATAACATTGTCCTTTCAGATCAAATTTTGGATTCAACTATTCGTAGCGACAAAACTGTTCATTTTCTAATTTTAATTTTTTTAAAATTTGTATAAGGTCCTTTAAGGCTTTTCTTATTTTCAATTTGAAAAACAATCCTATGAATTTTTGAAAATAATTTCAAGTGAACATTTTTTTTTTTTTTTGACAAAACCAATTGTCGGGAGACGAAAAAATTATAAAAAAAAGTATTAAATTATGTATTATTATTTTTAATATTTTTTTACAAATACATATGTTATCCTTAAGAACTTTCGATGTGATAACTGATAATCTTTTTTTATTATTTAATAAACTCAAAATATTTTTGTATCTAATTTCAATTTTATCATAATTTTTTTTAATTATCGTAAAATTTATAATAGTGAAAATTTTTCATAATGATTGTTATTATTTTCAATCAAACAATGTATTGACTAATTGCAATTTCACGTAATTACTGATATATTCTAGTGAATTTTAAAATAAATTCAACACAAATATTATTCAATATTTTTTTTTATTATTATTTTATAATCACTTTTTGAAATTGATTGAAATTCGTGAACTGAATAATGACAAATAAAATATTTATATGAATTGCAGACAACAAAAAATAATTATTTTCAAATGCATATTGAATATTTGTTTATATGAAACGTTATTTCGTTTAAATTAATAATTCACAGTTATCATCAGTATATGAATATTATGTGTATTGTAAAGGGTGTTTCTTTATATGATTACGAAAAAAAAAGTTCAATTCTACACTGATAATAGAAAAACTAATCTATACAAAATTTTTTTGTGTCGACATTGTTTCTTATAAGTTTTATATTCACAGCTAGTCTTGTTACCAAATTATTTTTACATCATAATTCTTGTAAAGTATACTTGTAAAGTATGGTTGGTTGGTTGGTTGAAGTGTCGGTTCTCAGAAGCTTCTGAAAAGTGAAAACCCAATTAGCACCGAGAGTGTCAAGTTCACAAGCGTTCAATTTTTGTTTTTGTTTACTTCGTAAACTTCCACTATTACAGTTCAAATGATATAATTTCAAATTTTTTTTCCACCTTAACTACCCCTATTTGATTTTCCATCTTCATGTGCCAACGTTGATCATGATAAAAGTGCAATGAAAGGATATCCTCGTAGTTCATAATAAATAAACAAAAAAAATAAAAATCAAATTTAAAAACACGACAAAAAAATACAAACATTATTTTTTTTGGTCGCACTTTATAATATTTGTCAATTAGTTAAAAAAACATCCTTTTTAATCATCTTATTTGATGTGGAGAGATTTTAAACAAATTTTTTTCCTATTTACAAAAAATTATTTTATTTAAATTTAAATTTTCTTTTGATATTCATAAATTTCACGTTAAAATTAATTATATTTTTCTAATAAGAACTGTTTTCTTTTTTTTTTCTTCAAAAATAATAAAGGACGTGTAAATGCTTTAAGAAATGATTTAATTTAAAAGAAAAAAAAAATTTTATCTAACTTTTTTATCTCTGATTTTTCATTTTTGTAAAATAAATACTAATGTATTATGTACTTTGAGTTACATACATACATATATTTCCTGTTTTAATATATTTTTTCCCTTCTTTTCATTATATTTTTGTTTACATTTCATTCATTATTTCAATATTTTAATAACAGAAAAAAAGAAAAAAATAATAATAATAAAAAATTGTTTTTTCTCATATAATTTTACCTTCATTTTCATTAAAAATATTTCTTCATTCAATTCATATTTGATACATATACAATACGGTATATATACATGAATAAAATGTTAAAAAAAATTGAATATAACATAATATTAATATTTATAATGTGGAATTAAAAAAAAAAATAAAGCTAATTTTTTCTCTATTTACATTAGTATATGTATGTATGTGTATATGTATAATCGTAGCGACATAGAGACTAAAAAAAAGATAATATGTAATTATAATAATGAAGATAAAGTTAATGATGATGGTTTTAATATGTAATATATAATATACTCGTTATCATAAAGTAAATTAAAGTTCTAGCATTTGATATGATACATTTGTTTTTTTCTGTAAGAAATTTATGCATACATGTATGGGAAATTTAGAAGGGCATTCAATATTATTTATTATCTGGTAAAAAAATATATTGCTTTTTTATTTCATTTCACGTGTGTCAATTTTATATATGTATATATATAAAAAAAAAAAAAAAAAAAATTCGTATAAAAATTTAAGTAAACGTTACTTTTGAAAATAAATATGTACATTCTAATGTGTAAATAACAAATATGGGTGTTTTCGAAAGCGCAAAATTACTTTACGAATAATGGTTTTAATCATATTACAATGGTTTCGGTTAGATTTTTTTTAAATTTCCAGATAAATGGTGGTAAATGCAGAATAAAGATTCATTATTCATGATTAACTGCACAGTTTTTTAAGCAAAAAAGATATTATTATGGTTGCAAATATTTCATTATTTATAATAAAATAGTATGAAGTAAGTACTCGTAAGTGAATGATCCTAAACACGTTCTCTATAGCTAGACAAGTAAATCATACGAGTGATATGCTATTATTGTCATGAAGGTAAAACAAACTTGCATTTTTGGAAGTTCCCCATGTAATTTAAACATGTGTATGTATTATTAATATTTAATATATTACGTACTAATATTTATTTTAGAAAAGTAAATGTAAAAAGAGGATAATATAAAATTAATTATAATTTTCAAATTTAAAACTGAACGAATGACAAGCCTGAGGAAAATTTTTTTTAAATACTATATATTATGGTATGTATGTATATTTCAAATTATGAATTAGGGTTATGGTTTATAGAAGGAAAAACTCTTTTTGCACTATAAGTTAACGGTAAATAGCTATATTTGTTTTCAAAATTTCCAGATTTTCCCTTTTTTAGAGATTTTTTTTAGTTATTACTTCTATGTTATTTAAAATTACTTTTCTTTAATTACAATTTTGAATGTTCTAGAATTTTAAGTTCTAATTATTTTTAGAATAATTTTATTTGTTTTTTTATATGTACATACATATATTATACATATATCATGTATATGCCATGGCGACGTAGAGATTCGTAGATATCAGAATAAGTTAACTTCAGTGATTGGAGGATGTTACAAAAAAGCATATTGACATCACGAAAAAAAATAACGCTGTCCAGAAGACCTAGGTCTAGAGGTAGCTGGACGACATTAAAAGTGGTCTAAAAAAGATGAATATATTAAACTGGAAGAGTAGAGCATTAGACAGATCAAGATGGAAGCAGATCTTGGATCAAGCTTGGGTCAACAATAGGCTGTGAGTCTCTTAATGATGATGACATACATACATGACATGGTCATATGTACTTTTTGCAATTTGTTTATTTAATTTATAAATTAGGACATTATAAATTAGGTCAAGTTGAACTTAACCTTGAAGAATGTATTTTTCTAAAAGAATTTACCTGAAAAAAAAATTCAAAATACAAAAATCTCAAATTATGTATTTGTACAAAAATTTCGAATTATTTCTGATTTTAAAATACAAAATTACAACTTTATCTTATAACTATTACCATTTTCTTTTCACTTTGTGTATCTCTTTACACTTTCATTCATATTTAATTCAAAATGATTTAATAATCCACAAAGTATAAAATTTATTTTTTAAAAGTAAAATTGAAATCAATTAAATTCAAGCTACCTCCCTTTATTATGTTTATATCTATTCAAAAAACTTTAAAATATCTATAATTTAATAATTTTCCAAGTTGTTGCTTATTTATAAAATAAATTAACAATTATCACAACATTTTATTTAAATTTTAATTTTTTGAAAATCTGTTAATGTCTTTTAAACAAATAATATTATTATATTATATATATTCTTTTCTATATACATACATTCTTTATCTTATTAAATAATAACGAAATTTGATATCTCTTAACTATGTATTTTACAAAATCTTTTAATAGCCATCATAGAAAATTTAAACAAAACATTATTATCATCATTTGGAATATTCAATTTATATGTTATCATTTCAAAATATTTAAAACAATAATAACAACAACAACATTTAAATAAAATGCTATAGAATGAAATTTTGTGCTACTTTCAAATAATCCTTTTATTGTTTTGTTTGTTTTTGTTCTTAGTGTATAAATTTCAAAGAAATCATAAGAATTAATCAATTTTCACTTAATAATTTCCTAACCATTTAATTTTAATTTGACATGAAAATATGGTGTCAATGTCAGATTACAAAAAACACAAAACTGAAATAGAATCATTTTTTTTTGTTTTTTTTTGTTGTTTTTAAATATGTATTTTAAGGAATTTATTTTTATGATGATTTTAATCCTTTTTTATGTGAATCTATTTTATTCTTTGAGAAAATATTATGAGAATGTGGTTCTTTTATGTAAGTAAAGTTTATACATAATTATTTTGTTTTGTTTTGCATGGTTCTTTCAAATGAAAAGGTATTTTTAATTAATTCATTTTTGAAAAGACAGATGGTGAAAATTATGGTTTTTTCAAGTAGAATGGTTGTTAATAATCTTTTCTTGGTGAATTTTTTTTTCTTCTAAATAGTGAATAATTATTTTGAAATTTTTAAAATGTAAGGGAATGAACAAAGAGATAGTAGATCTGAGCTTAGCTTGTAAGCAATGTCTTTGTTCGTTTAATTTTCTTAGTTTATATCAGGGCGGATAAGTAAATGAAATCAAAAACACTTTTTCGTTGTAAATCACTTCACTTCATATTTGACTGCGCACATAGAAAGCGGAGCTTATTCTATGAGTTAAGTTAAGTCGATTATATTCAAATTTGTTGCATAAAATATATCTAAACATGGTTCGAACTAAAATAAGACGTTTTCTTCTTTGTGAAAATAGTGTAGTAAAAAAAAAAGTTAATTTTCAAATATAGAAACATGTGGGTACATAAAATAAACAGAAAAAGAAAAACATTTGGTGAATTTCATCACTTGTATGAAGATTTGAGGAAATTTCCTTTAAGATTTCGCTAATTAATTCTTCCATTTTCACTCTCACTGTACACTTTACTTTTTACAATCAGCAACTGAATCTGCTGGTCAAAACAAACAACAAGCAACTTCAGAAATCATTCTAAGCTGATAAGTTCAGTTCAGTTCAGCTCAGCTCCGCTTTCTGTCTGCACGTAGCCGTAACCTTAGTTTAGATCCGCTTTCTTCTGTACATGCCTTGAATTTATTTTATGCACATCGAATTAAAAGAACGACAACAAAAAACACAAATTGCAAATAAACCTTTGAAATTAGATATCAACATTTCTAAAATTCGGTTCAAAAGTTCAATGTCACATCGTGCATATTTTAAGAACAAGTAATATGTGAATGAAAAATAAATTTTCCACTACCTTTTTTTTTGTGCTCGAATTAAAGTATACGTGTATATATCAAATGGATAAAAGAGTCATATTTGGGAGCAATTTTGTGTTTGAGTAAAATTTAAATTTTTTCTTAGATGCTACTTTTCAAAAGGTTATATTTTTCTGCAGCAAATTTGAAATTTTAGAAATTTTTATATAAAAGACTTGAGAAAATTAATTGATTGTAACTTAACTGTGAACTGTGAAATTAGTTTTAAATCTTGAATTTATATAGAAAAGAAAAGTTCTTTTATTTATTTTGCACAAATTTCGCAATTAATAATTATAAAATGGATATTTTTCAAAATTTGAATTTCATAAAACAAAACTGAGGGTGATCATTTAATTTCATAATTAATATAAATATAATATATTTTTTTTTTACATAAATAAAAACACCTTGAGAAAAATATTTATAACAAATTATATTGTATTTATTTCTTTATTTATGACTCAATTAAAAAAAATATTCCTTATTGTTTTTCTTTAAATTTTTGTTCTCATTTCTACATTTACAAAATTATTCCAAGAAGTTATATTTTTGTCCTTTTGTATTGTTTTTTTAGTATGTATCATTTTAATTCCATTTAAATTTATCTTTAAATTATTATAATGGACTTTATACTGTGAAAAATTTCACGAAATTAATCTAAAACATTTGTTTTAGATGGTAGCCAAAAAAAAAAAAAAAACAAAAAACAAAAAAACAAAAAAACAAACAAACAACAAGAAACAATCAACTTTAAAAAAAAACTTGAATATAAAGTTTGAAAAATAAAGTAAAATAAAATTAAATAGGTATTATCTGTAAAATAATAAAAACATAATTATATACTTGGTGAATGTTTTCCATATTATACGATATGTATGTATGTATGTATGTATAAGTATGTATATAAAGAAGCATACCTTTATTTAGGAACGATAAACTTTTTAAGGCAATTCAATTTAATTTTTTAGTTAAGTAAATTTCATTTTTGAATACATGTACAGTATACCAAATTCATATTCGTACACCAACTTAAAAATTTTAAATTTGAGAATAAAAAAATAATGCGAAATATTTTTACTGATTTATTTTTATAAAATACAATAACTTTATATACACTTTAAAAAACATATAAAAAAAATTCAACTTTTATTTTTGTTTACTAATAAAAATGAAAAAACGCAAAAATGTAACACCAAATTCGTATTCGTACACCCCGGCTATTTCGATTTACAGTTATTTAAAAACAAAAAAACAAGTTTTTTAATACTTTGTTGGATAGCCTCTTCTGCGTAAAACATCTTTAAGTCTATTTGGCATGGATTTCACCAAGTTCTTTGTAACTGTTGGAGGGATATTGTACCATTCGTCTAAAATAGAATTTTTCAAATCTTGAACGTTTTTTATTTTATGATATTTCAATTTGTATTTAATATATGCCCACAAGTGCTCAATTGGGTTGAGATCAGGGGATTGTGGAGGAGGATTCACAAGTTTTCGACAATTATACAGCAACCACAGGCGTGTATCAAGAGCAGTGTGCTTAGGATCATTGTCCTGGTAAAATGCATAATTATGTGAGATCCCCAATTTATTTGCCGTTGAATGTAAATTCTCCTTCAAGATTTGAATATACTTTTTGGCATTCATTATTCCATCTATGAAACAAAGATTTCCTGGTCCAGAACTTGAAAAACTTCCCCATATCATCACTGAACCTCCTCCGTGCTTTACCGTTGGTATCAAGTTTTCTATATTAAGACTAGTATTTACTTGTCGCCATATCTTAACACGTCCATCCCAGCAAGAAATATTAAATTTACACTCATCTGAAAAAATTATGCGTTCCCAGAAACTTTTATCACGATTTAAATACTTTTTTGCAAAAATAATTCTTTTTTTTTCGATTTCTTTTATCAATGAATGGTTTTTTCCTAGCAATTCTACATTTGTAACCGGCTTTCTTAATTACTAATCTTATTGTTTCATTACTAACTGCTTTTTGGGTTCTTTCTCGTAACAGTTTATTTAATTTTGGACAACTTATTTTTGGATCTCGTTTTATTTCTCTCAGTAAAAAATTAATATCTCTATTTGTAAGAATTTTTCTATTGCGATTCCGAGGTTTATTTGCTACAGTTCCCTCAGTATTGTATTTTTTGATGATATATTGAATAGTGGAATGCGATCTTTTAACTATTTTTGATATCTGACGTAATGAATTACCACTATGATGTAATGATATTATTACCTTTTTAACGTCCATTGCAATTTCCGCACCTTTACGGCCCATATTGTATCAAATTACAATCTATTAACTATATTTTTAGAAATAAATTAACTTTTTGCGTATTTCTAGACAAGAAACTACTTTTTAAATGAAACCATTAACACTTTGTTCAAGAAAAAATGATTAAAATAACTGTAAATCGAAATAGCCGGGGTGTACGAATACGAATTTGGTGTTACATTTTTGCGTTTTTTCATTTTTATTAGTAAACGAAAATAAAAGTTGAATTTTTTTTATATGTTTTTTAAAGTGTATATAAAGTTATTGTATTTTATAAAAATAAATCAGTAAAAATATTTCGCATTATTTTTTTATTCTCAAATTTAAAATTTTCAAGTTGGTGTACGAATATGAATTTGGTATACTGTATGTATTTATGTATACTATATGTATGTATGTATGTACATGATTTAAAGTGTTCTTCAGAGAATGAATATTTAATTTATATTTAACCTTAAGCATTGTTTTGATTCCTTTTAATTTTATTTCTGGCATAAGTATATACTTTTAATCTGTATTTTAAAAAAAATAAAAATTTCACTTCTTTTCTTAAAAAAAAAAAAAAAAAAAACAGATTTAAATTAGTTTTGAATTAGTGAACATTAGAAGAGTAATGTCATTAAAATATATAGCCATGATTTTGTATTTTACTTAAGTAAATTTTTTAAGAAATTATTTCTGGAAAAATATCATTTCATAATGATTTATAGATATACATATATGTATGTACTATGGGCAGTTTTAGGTATTGAAGACAATTAAAAATTTTGTAATTATATTTTTTCATTTTTTAAATAGTAAGATATCATGATGTTTTTAAATTAATTCATTCGAAATCGAAAGGGATTTAATTACATATTACGAGACAAAAAAAAAAAGACTAACAAAAATTTTTAATTTATTTTAAGTCATTTTAGACGATCCAATAATTCTTGGACATAGTGTAAGGTGATCTTAAGGAATTAATCAACATAAAAGTTAAGTTTTTTCAGTTTACTAGTAAATGAGCACAAATAAGTGAAATTTTGAAAATTAGAAAAAAATTTCTGTTTTAAGATTTCTTGGTCAAAAAAACTATACGTGAAGAATCGAATAAAATACATACTCGTACAATAACAAAATTGAAATGAAATTAGAAAAGAAAGTAAATTTTAAATGTTTATTTACGAAAAATTTTCAGTACAGTAGTACTAAAAAATGCCAAAGAAAATTTGTCGAGACGTATTGAAGGTTTGTTCAAAACTAAAAAGTAAATTATATACATACATATGTACATACGTATTTTTGAAGACTTTCTGTAGTTAAATTAAACCAAAAAATATATAGACAGAAAGAATTCTCAGGTTGTATCGACTAAAAATTGTAATTATTAAATTAGACTATAGAACAGTACGGTAAGAGAAGGAAGGAAGTGAAAGCTTTTTTAACTATGCTTTAAAGCGCTTTGAAATTTAAGTTTTGTTTTTAATATGATCAAGATGAATGAAAAATAAAAAAAGATTTTACTCTTGTGTGTTAAATAGAATATAAAAAAAATTTCAAATGGTGAAACATATGTGAATAAAATGAGTCACACCGACACCATCAATTACCTTGTTTATGCGAAGCTTTAATTCGCATTAACTCATGCCGTTCTGACTAAATACGGATGCATAAACCAAATTTTAAAACGCATTGAAACTTTATTTCGTTTTGAGTGAATACACTATAAAATCCGAATTTAAAATTTCAATGCGTTTTTAACATGTTTCTTCGTTTTAAGTGAATTGTCATATTTGACCTTTCAAAATGGTGTTGGTAACATACTAAACATCAATATGAACTTTTAGAGTAGTATTAGTTTATTACTCAAAACGTTTTAAGTGAGAATGAAATGTTGTACTACGCATAAACACCAATTGAAATGTATTATCTTAAAACGATGTTCAAAACGTTTTATCGTTAATACGTTTTAATTTTTGTGCATAAACAAGGTAACTGTCGTATTCGCATGTACATATGTATTTCTATGCAGAAGTAAAAGCTTTTTTAACAAAACTGAAATATGCTGATGTACATTCAAAGCTATTTCACTAATGGGGTTCCAACATTGGAACCCCAGAACAAAAATTTTTATATGAGACATTTTTATACTACATAAGAATTCTTTCTGTCTATATATTTTTTGATTAAACTTAGAGTGAGTATTGGGTTTTTTTCTGCTATTTTTAATTCCAAAGTGACTAATTACAAATCAATGATTAAATTTTTAGTCCTAAATTTTAACACTAAAATAATGCTTATTCGATTCGTATGTTAAAAATAATTTAGTGTTACGTCATTTCAGAAAGTGTCAGTCATTTAAATACATAATTCCCGTGAATTTATCACACGTTTTAATGAAACAGAAGTAACAGCATTTAATATAAAAAAACATTGTTGCCGTTGTACATGGAATGTGATAACGATGCAGTTTATTAAAATAAATTAATTAATTATTTTCTTTTTTAAACAGTCATTTTACACAAAGTATACATATAATGGCATAAATGTACTAAAAAGAACTCGTGTTCTAATTTTTTTTACATACATAGATAAATAATCGATACCTGCACCTTTTTTTCGAATTTAGCTAAGCTATTAAATCTCTCATATTTTAACATGCAAAAAGATTACATAATTTATCGCGTCCATAAAAAAATGTATTTTTTTTTCGGATGTGCATGTTGGTATTTATTATTGCATTACAACATTAAAATCATATTAAAGAAAATTGTGTACATATTTCCGTATAAAGTTTTTCTAGTTTTTGTGTTTTTTAATTTTTTATTTCAAATAACTTTCGTATAAAGTTTGCGTGACAATAAAAAAATTGCACATGAAATTTTAATGTTATTAAATTTATATTATGGGTAGTCTTCTGTACACACATGTCATTGTTTGAAATTACATATAAATTGAATTAAAATATAATTCGTCATTTAATGACAGAGAATAATTATAATATTATAAATTAAGTAGTTTGTCAAAATGCTTTACAGTTATTGATTTATTGTTTATTAAAATTATATAAATTTCATGAATTTGAAAGATGAAAAATTAAATTTTTTCTTCTTCTTTATTTTTTTAATTTGAAATGCTAGAAAAAGATACACAATCTTTTCCTTTTCTACAAAAACTAATAAAATTATTTTCTAAACTATTATATTTTTCTTAAAATTTCCACTAAAATTTCTGAAAGAAAATTCAACCTGTGTAAAAATTATTGTTAAAGTGAAAAAACCATAGAAAATTTGTTCATAATGATTTGGGTGACACTTCATCTTGTTTTCCTTTTTTGCATTTGAAGTTTTTGAAGAAAGTTTTCTCCAAAGTTTTTTAAAAAACCAATTTTTTAAAAACTTTCAAGACAATTTTTTTGGAAAGTAATTTTTTCAAAACTAGTACAAATAGTTTTTATTCGAAAATTTTTAGAAAAATTTTTCGATTCAAAATTTCACAAAAATTAATTTTCGAAATTATTGTACAATTTTTCTTTTGAAATTCTAAATTTTGGAAATTTTTTTCGAATTTACAAAAAACTTTTTCGAAATTACCGGTACAAGCTCTCTATTAAGTTTTTGAAAAAAGCTAATTTAGAGCTTTTTACAGAAGGCTGACTAAAACACAAAATTTTCTTCCTTTATATAGAAAAATTCTCATCCCACCCACAAGAAATTTCAGTATATAAAAAAATGTGAACTTCAACTTCAACTTCAACGGTATAGAAATAAATGATATAGGAACTTAGGAAAATCGTTTACTCGAAATATCTTTGTTATATGTATATTGACTTTTGAAGTATGTATGTATGTGTGAGATTTGGAACATAGGTTCTCTGGACAAAGCCACAACCGCTCAGCGGAAAATCTTTTAATACTCCTTTGTGAGAAGAAGAAGTGTTTTCCGAACTTCTGTTTAACAAAATCCAAACCAAGAAGAAACCAAACAGTACGAAATAGCTAATCTAATAAATTAACCACTTTCAGAGAAAAGTGAAATTTTTGTTGTTGTTGTAAGAAGTATGTTTGAACATAGGGATTTTATGTCTGTTATTGGAAGTTGCACAGATCGAAAAATCATGGGTACTGTGTTTATCTTCCAATGGTGACGTGAACAAACGTGAATTGGTGCTTTATTGGTACATAAGTTCTAAGTAATTATGTATTGAAATTTTATTTATATATTATTATTAATTTGAAATTTTTTTTTTAAATTGATCATTATCTGAATCTCTTAAGCTTTTGTAGGAGGTTTGAGTATTCTTCATCAATGATTTAGGTGGTAACTAAGAACAGCAAACGACATGGCATTCGGTAGCTCAGTGGTTAGAGCATTTCTCCGGCAAAGAAAAGGTTCCGTGGTTCGATTCCCGGCCGAGTCGAATGTCGTTTTTTTCATGTTTTTCAGTTACTACAACTCAGAAGTAGGATAAAGAATCCAGACGTATGTTTAAAAATTGATGAAGCATCACTCAACTTTTACACAGTGCATGTTTACGTGAAAAGCTATGTGGAAAGCTTGTTCACGATTTGAAAGCTATCACATACGGTGAAGCTTTGTTGTTGTGATACACATCTGGGGCAGATGTTGTTATCAGGTTGGCCGAGTTGTAGGAGGTTTGAGTATTCTTCATCAATGATTTAGGTGGTAACTGAGAACAGCAAACGACATGGCATTCGGTAGCTCAGTGGTTAGAGCATTTCTCCGGCAAAGAAAAGGTTCCGTGGTTCGATTCCCGGCCGAGTCGAATGTCGTTTTTTTCATGTTTTTCAGTTACTACACTTTTTTAAAGCCTTTTTTAAAGGATGACTTAAACTTTTTAAAAAGTGTCACGGTCATTCAATAATTTTTTGTATAAGGTCTGCACATTTCAATTTTGTTATTTTGTGATAAGAGCAATGAAAAAAAAAAACCTTAACACTTCTAACATTCCATTTTCTTTGATTAACATGTTCAATAACTGTATTTGAAGGTTCTTTAGAAACATTTAAAAAAATATGTACCATGTATTTTATATGTATGTATACCAAAACTTTCAGGATCCTTTTCATGATATAGTGTTCGACGGAATTATTATTTCCGAATTTATTCAATGACATTAAATAATATGTATTATTTTTTATTTTATTTCTTTTTCATTATTATATCTCTGCTATGATTTGGTATGCATGTCCTTCATTTATAAACTAAATAGTTTAATTTTATGCTTGTTTTGTAATCAAAAATCTTCATTTTTATTTTACTACTAAAAAAGGACAGTAGAAAAAAATCAAACTAAAGTTTTTGGTTATAATTCATTGATTCCTTTTTTCTACAATGTGCTTTTTTAATGCAAAAAATTTGAAATAAAATAACACGCTAATATAACTTATCCAATTTTGTAAGGATATTTGAAAATATTTGAAATATTATATATAAGAGTAAGAAAAAATATTACGATGTAAGATTACTGAAGTTAGGGTCAGTATTTTAAATTAAATTTCAATTTTATGATGTATCTTTAAACTGCAATTGATATTAAATTAAGTTTTTGAGTAAAATATTGTCATATACATATATGGTATTTACTTGATGTTTGTTCTAAATGAGAAAAAAAATCTGAATAAAAATAAATAATTTTTAATTAAATTGAAAATAATGAAAAAACAAGCAATAAAAAAAGTTTCTGTTGTACGTAAAGTAAAATGAAGTTTAACTAATTTTTTATTGTTTGAATATAAATTAACATGAAATCTATCATGGTTGACATTACAGTATAACAATATACATAATTTTAAAAATTACAAATGAATTTAAAATATATTTTTATTTTACTAAAATTTTATTTAATTTAATACGTCCACACATATACCTATGTATGTTTAAATTACATTTACAAGCATATCAATACTGATTCACTGTTTTTTTTTTTTGATAACCACAAATTATATGAAATTTTAACATTATTTAATGTTAATTAACCAAAACAAAAAAAATTAAATAAAACAAAATAGTAAGAGAAAAATATAAAAAACATAGTTCAAAAAAAAAAAAAAAAAAACAACAACAAAATTGCAGAAAATAATAATTGATATAATTGTGGATTACATATTATATGAAACATATACATATATAAAGGATATCAAAATTTACAAAATAATTTCCGGATTTTATCATGAAATTGTTCATATTTTTTAATTGAAATACAAAAAAGCAGTATGTATTATTTATTTACAAAAACATTAATAGAATTTCTGATTGATAAGTGCTAATTAAATATACGAAATCAGGTGAAAATCAATCAAAAAAAAAAAAGAAAATATTCAAATATATTTATTACAAAATGTTTAATTAATTTAAATATATAATAAATATATCCTGGAATTATTAAAATGTAGTTTTTAATTATGTAATTTCGTTTTAAATTGAAAATATAAAAAAGAAACAAAAAAAAAAAGGATAAAATTACCAATTTTTTTTAAAGCACAATTTTTATTTTCTAAAATTTAACAATTTGTGTCTTTTATTTTGTTGTTATTTAAATTATATAGTTTTGAACTTTATTAGAATTTTTTTCCTGTATCTTTTGACACAAATTTTGTTTTTTTTTTTTTAAATAGAATATGTAAATATGTTCATCTAAACTAAAATCGACTTTATTAACTTTATTATATATTCTTATTATTGCGTAAGTAAAAAAATTTCATTTAACTGTTATATAAAAACCCACAAAATATATAACATATAATCTCCATGAAGGATTATGTGGATTCACACATACTTTAAAGTCATGAAAAAATATTAGAGATAAAGAAAAAAGAAGAAGGAACTGAAAAAAGGAATTTAAACTAATTTGAAAATTAAAAAGTTTTATAAAACCATTTTAATTTTAATACAGTTTATTTTGAATAGGAAACCCAACAAACTTAGTTAAAAATATTATTATAATTTTAAACAGTTTTTAAAAAATTTTCAAATATAATTTTATAGAAAATTTAATGGAAAATAAAGAAGAAAAAAAACACGTTTTAGTAGCACAAAAGGTGTTGAAATAAATTTTGTGAATTTAAAAGAGTCTAAAAAACACACTATGTTTGAAAAATTACTTTTTCGTAATCAAAAATTTTGATAACAAATTTCAGATACGTAGGGGATGTCGTAGTTAGTAGTAATTAAATGCTATCACAAAAAAAAAATACTGTTTGTGTGTTTAACTTTAAAAGGAAGATTTATATACATAGATGCTAAATTAAAGAAATTTCGAATCAAAATATAATGGAAAGGAAAGGTATCTTCTCAACTCTTTTCCTAAAGTCATCTTAGCAGAGTCATCCCTTCTTTCATATCTCTATTGATTTCGAGTACCATACCAGTTCGAAGATTATCCATGTATTTATTAGTATCCGATAATAGCATTTATTTTTTTAACTTCTTCTAGTCTACAGGTATCTTCTACAAGAGTTCTCATTTCTTGCATATAATACAATATCCGAAGCTAAGCGATATCTCTCGCCATGCTCAGTAACTTCCTTTTATGATGGCTCTGTTCAAGCGTAGCTTTGGCTTGTTTGTATTTACTATTTGTTCTTATTACTCCATCTTTTAGATATTTTCCTATTTATCTGAATAGGTTAAACAAAGATTTAATTTACAAAATTTCAGAAAATAAGGATAATGAAAAGTTTTCAGTTAACATCAATAACAAAAAAAAAAAAAAAAAACCAAACATTTTATTTTATCGACAAAATAATTTTTCAACTATTTTTTACTCAATATATTATATATCCAAGAAATATCGTAATTGTGTCAAATTCATTTCAATTACCACAAAATACAAAGATTTATTTCCTTAATATTAATCATTCAGAAAGAAATTATAATACATACGTTTATAACGCATACATACACACATGCATTTGTAATATACACATGTATTATATGTACTGTATACAAAATTTTTCCATAACTGATGATATATGTATGCATGTAGAAAAAAAAATAACATATGTTGAATTGTGCTAGGTTATTTTGTTATTCAGAAATCGATTTTACAATTTACCACTAAACACAATTCAACACAATGAAAGAATGTCAAATGAAAAATTTGTGTCAGTAAGTAAATTTTTGGACCAGAAAAAAAAAAAACAAGATGAACAAGTTAGTTGAAGAAGAGAAAAATGAAAAATTAACAGAACATATAAGAATGACAGACAATGACGTTACGTACTATTTTTCTTCAAAATGAAAAAAAAAAAAACATTGGTTTTACGTTGTGGTTTTTTTAAAATGTATCTTTTCATTTTCTCTCGTAAAAAATAAAGTAAAGTATATATACTTATGTATGTATTGTACATTTATTACAATGTTTTCATTGAATTTTCAATTCATAAATCTCGCGTTCTTTTTTATTATTTTGTAGAAATAAAAAACAATTTTTACATACACAAACACATACAAAAAGTAACTATATAATGTAACAATTTATTTTTGTAACATTATATATATATGTATATATATTTTTTTGAAATAATAAAAATGTTCTTTTTCGTGTTTTTTTTTTTTTTCTTATTCTTCATTATTCTGTTTTCTTTTTATTGTGGCATCATTATTATCTTGATTGTTGTCTGTAACAACAAATTATAATCCTTTAAAATAATATTAAAAAGAAAAAAAAAAGCAAATAAAAATAAATAAAAGATTTTTATAATATTATGAAGAAAAAGAAGAGAAACATTTTTTGTTTTTGTATATTTTTTAAAATGTTTTGTTTTCTGCAAAATAAAATGAAAGTATGTACCGACCGACACTTTTTTTGCAATATGAAAAAAAAAAAAAATGATAGAAGGAGATCTTACAGAGTACAGAAAAAAAAAACATCTCAACACAATATAAGAATTTATGTCGTTTTTAAGAAAAATCTGAAATTTTATCACATGAAAAAAAAATATGTTCACATATTTTGTATAAATCATTTCTGTAGCTTTAAAATTGTTGTAATTTTTTTTATCTCATATCTGTAACATCATTATTAATAAATTATTTCGAAATTAAAAAAAAAATAAAAATAAAAAAACAAATAAGAAATGCAAAAAAAGAATTCAAATTGTTTTTTTTAAAGATTTGTTTTTTTTCGTTCTTAATTGTTTTTTTTTGTTGTCTTAACACTCCTATCAATTTTTAATTTTACCTACGCCAATCAATTTTAAGTATCAAAATGTTACATATTTTGACTCCTTATAAAAGTATGTTTCCGTGAGACCAGGGAGCTGAAATTTGGCCAGGATATTCCTTGAAGCCTCTAGTTTTATGTGAACTTTAAACGGTGAAGATCCGTTTACTAGGGCAAAAGTTATAGGGTAAAATACAAAACAAGTCATTTTTCGAAAAAAAACTTTTTTTTCCCTTATATGGGGCTCTAAAAATTTCGTACCATGATCCTCAAAAAAAGAATGCATTTTAATTCTTGGACTATTTTTTGACCTATTGCATTTTATTTGACTCAAATCGGTGCAATACAGCCCGAGATATAAGAGTTCAAAGTTGAAAAGTCACATATTTTTCATACTTGATACCTAAAATTGATTGGTGTGACTTTTTTATTTAGCACCCTGTAACTCGCGCAGGGATCTTTTTTGTACCAAAGAGAGTTTTGTAGAAAATGACGAGCCTAAAACTGTGCAGAAATTTCAAGTCAATCGGACCGCAGGGTCCCGAGATATTCAACTTTGAAAACAGAATTTTGACGAAAACGGTCAGAAATTGAATGGAGTGTTAAACTAAAGTCAATCGCTTTGACAGACTTCATTTCTATGGAAGAAACTTTTAACAGAATTATGAGAATAACTTAAAAAATATGACATATTTACAATATAATCGTTCTTTTTTTAAAAAGTATAACTTTAACAATTTTTACAAAATGTATTGTTTTCTATCCCTATAACCTTTTTTATTATTATTTTTCATCTATCATACATGCGCTAGCGATGTGCTAATCTACATAGTATGATTTGCGGCTCACAATTAGAATAAAGACGAGGCTATGAAAATAACAACAATTTTTGTCAAGAATTAGCGCAGAGAATGATAATAATCATGAGAAATAGCAATCAAAACCAATAATTTCCCTCATTTTAAAACGTTTTTATTAGGTCGCTTTTCTGTCATTTCGGGTGGAATTTAGAAATTGATTTTTAACCAACTTTTTGATGAGAAAAAGACTTGAAACTTTATACATACATAGCTCAAAACTGGATGATAACGCAATATTAACACGCTTTCTTGTCTGTCCGTTCGTTATATTTTCGTAGGGAAAATATTTATTGGATTATCGATAATGCAGTTCGATTATTATTTTTTTTAAATTAAATTTGGATTCTAAATAATCTAGTCTACTATCCAGATAGCACAGGAGTGATGAAGAACTGATGTTGGACTGATACTCAAGTATAAAAGCATCGATACCTTTCAGTTACCAAAATTGATGTTTTTATATGGACCATGTCCTTATGTTGAGCATTCTGATTGGTTGAATTTGAAAAAGGGGAAATTAACTGTGATTCCTTACATCAAAGATGTATCGATGAAAGATCGAATTATAACCAAATTTTAAAAGGGAATTGCATCAATAAAGAATCAATTCCACATCGATACTGTATTGATACTCTGTACTGATGCCGTACTGAAGAGTGGAATCAAAAAAGGAATATTTCTTGCATTTTTGTTAATAAAATAATTGCAGGATTTAAATTCTACACTTTTCATATGTAATTCAAAAAATTCAAAAAATTAAATATGAAAAGTGTAGAATTTAAAGCTTGCAATTATTTTATTAAGAAAAATGCAAAAAATATTCCTTTTTTGAACAATGAGGAATATTTTCATTAAAATAAACTATTATGTTTTCTATGTATTTTATTATTTATTTATTTATACCATACACCATACTTAAAAATATATTATTCTTAATCTATGTTCTTTTATTTTTTAATTTTTTGTCTGCCTCTCTATCGAAGCAGCTTTGTTGATTTTTACTTTGGCTGCCCGAAGTGCTTCATCTAAGTCGTTGTTGTGCTGTACTATTCCATAATTATGACGTGAGAAGCAATCTGAAATGAGAATTTGAAATTTAATAATGATTAATTTTGAATCAAAACCAAACGAACCAAAAAGACAGGCACAAATGTTCTCGTACATCAGGAACTTCTGCTTGCCTTTTATACCACGTAAATTGTACAGACACTGTAAGTTTGGCTGTATGAATAAGGGCAGAAACATTTTCAAATTCAACTGCCCTTTCGTTGTTGTAATCCATTGCTTCTGAAATGGTTTAAAAGTAACTACAATAGAAGTCATAAGAATAATTGAAAATCAACTTACGAATTTATTCTGATTGTCCTTGGTAAGAAGGAACTCCTCCAACTCAATCAGTTTTTGATTTTGTTGTAGGGGAAATTTAAAAGGAATAGCATTTTTTTCTTTTTCTTCCGGCAACAAGAAAGTGCATAACCTTTTCAGCATGCTGCTTTGTGTTGCCAGCACTTTTTCCATAGATTGAAATTTATGAAGCAAGACATCATCTGTGAAATGTACAATTATTCTTTGTGTGAAATAGTCTCTTGAGAAATGTAACACAGTATATTCACATTTCTTACATGAACTGCAGTTGGTATGCATTTCTGCAGTTAATGCAGATGTAGATGGCTCATCCCCACGTAAGGATGTTTCTGCAGCTGGCACAGATTTAGATGGCTCATCCCCACATGAAGATGTTTCTGCAGCTGGCACAGATGTACGAGTATATGGCTCATCCCCACGTGAAGATGTTTCTGCAGCTGGCGCAGATGTCAGTGACAGATCTTGAAGTGGGAATGTTACTTCTTCTCTTATTCCTACAGATCGCATTTGTCCCAATTCTGCTGCGACTAATCTTCGGAAATGTCTGGCCGAAACACCAGCAATTCTCTTTTCCCTTCTTGGCATTTTTTTGAGGGTACTTATCACGTGTTAATAAAAAAGTATTTATTCAAATGTAATCCTTTCAATATCTCGAAACAAGAAATTTGTGACTTCGACCACTTTTATAATTATGGACACAATTATGTATATATAACATATAGAATGAGAATTTAAAGAAAAATTACCTTATTAAACTTATTAAATTTATTATTTGTGTTATGTATTACTATTATTTATTGCAAACACTACGATTTAAGAAATTGTCTTTACTGACGCACTAAACTCGAAAGAATAAAGCATTCACGTGTTACATGAGGGATCAAAGAAACATCAGTACGACATCAGTCATGTATTCTATAATTTTCCCCTTAATAATACGATTGTAGGAATCAGAAAAGAATCAATTCTACATCAGTAGCACTCATCATTTCGTTTTCTTAACATAATTATTTTTACTCCTACCACCACACTCACCTTTATTGATGGTAGGAATCAAAATATCTTCATTAAATCATCATTAGAAAAGGGGAAGAAATATTAAAGACTAATTGATACCCGAGTATCGATACCAAAACGTTATCTGGGAAATATTTTTAATATTTAATATTTGTAATAACGACGCAAACCGGTTATAAAACCTGTTTTTACAACTGCTCAAACTACATCTGAAGGTGGCACGACCAATATCTTACTTAAATCATCATTAGAAAAGGGGAAGAAATATTGAAGACTAATTGATACCCAAGTATCAGTACCAAAATGCTATCTGGGTAGATTCAAAAATTGTTTTTCCTTTTCATTGCGCAGGTATTATATATATATCTAGCAACTAGATTCAGAAATTCATTATTTCGTTGTCAATAATGTCAATGTTAATAACTTAAAAACGTGGTATATTAAAAAATGTTTTTTATTTAAATAATTATTTCTTCTTTCCACGGTTTAGTACAGTAAAGAGATATTCCTATATTGTTGATTTTTAATCTAAAAAAAGAAAGTTGATATAATGGAGATTTTTCAATGCTATTTTTTCAAATCAGAGAATAAAAATTCTTATTCTTTTGAAAAAATTCCCAGTCGACTAATATTTTATATTTCACTAAAAATGTAAAACATCAATTTAGACTATTTATATAAAAAAGTTAACTTTAATTTGATAATTAATCGTCTAACAATAACCAAATAATTGTCGAGCCAATGTCAAAAATAAAAAAAAATGTTTTCCTTTAAGGATATTTTATGAATTTTGCTTCTTTATTAAAACTAATAATTATATGTATAGTAACTTCTTGTTTTGTTTAAAACATACATCACTTCCATTCCATTCCAAAGAACCTACAAAATTTAATAGTTAAGTATCTCGACCAGTAAAATATTTTTTATAAGCTTCTTACATTGCTCCTTTATTGTATTTTCATTATTTATCTTGTTAAATTTAAAATAATGTTTTGTTCTAAGTTTTTGTATAACAAAACAATATACCAACTTAGAAATTATTATTGTGTGTATAATTTTGACATTTTTAGATCATTAAAAAATTTAACTAATGTGTTTTATAAGTTGATAATATCACATACTAAGTGAAATTTCTCGTCTTGTTTTTAATTTGGATCTAATATCATATCTAAAATATACATGTGTATGTGATAAGGGTGAAATTTTATTTGAATTCCTGTTCCTGCTAAATTCTTATCTTTTTCTGATTCTCAATTCACACTTAAAACCTTATCATGTTAGTTTGTTAGAGATAATAAATTTTCAGTAGTTTTTTTTTTGTTTTCCTGTGTCTATTTTACATTTATATAAATTTTTGTTCCTATGTGGATGCACTTGATCCTTTTTCTTTTATATGAATGCATTTTTATATGGTTTTAGGTTTGTTTTCTTGTGACAAAGATTTGCACTTTAAACTCATCTTGTTTTCTGTTAACAACAAATTGAAGGTGCACAAAAAAATAAATAACATACATAAGATAAAAAAAAAGGATTGTTTTCATTTCATATATGTTAGATATTTTTCAAACTAAAGTTGATTTGTGTATCATAAGGAAAATTCAGAAGTGTTATATGTATATGTGCTCTTTTATGAATAAGAAACACGAAATCTACGTTCGAGTATACAATATAAAGCTACTATATTGAGCTTGAGTAATATACTTGAGTTTTCTTTGTTTTTTTTTTTTGTGTATTTTTTATTGTCTGTTTCTGTTTTGTCTCTAGAAACTGACTGTGGTGGGATGTTGAGGAGATCAAGAGATAGTCAAATGACAAAATGATTTTCCGGAAACATAAGCATTGGTGATGCTTGAATAATTAAATATGAATTATATTCTTTAGAAGAGAGTTCTTGTACGGAAATGATTATAATTTTTTATGTTTTCCATTGAGAATAAAAATAAAAATGTTTAAGGACTCACTTTATGCGTGTTTGCAGAAAAGTTGAATAAAAAAGTAGTGAATATTTCCGGTATGTTACAAATTTTCAGGATGTTCTTGTTCAGAAATTTAGTATTCTTTTGAAAATGAAGAATTTTTTAAGAAATATGAAATATTTCATGTGAATTATGATATGTAGTATCTTTTGTTATGGATTAATAAATTAATTTGAAAAGTTAGTATAACAAGAGAGGAAATTTAAAACAGGTAACTAAAACTCATTTACTTACAGTTAATTCAGAATTTTTATAAAAATTTTCAGGATTCGGCTATATTTTAGCAGGAACTTCTAATTTGGGAACTGGTTCATTAAAATTCATTGTTCAATTGGAAATTTCTTTTATTTACAGTATTTAGATACAACATAAGAAAATTTTAAATTTATTTATTTATTTAGCTTTCAATAATTTTCTTTTCTTTTCAGAAAAATAAGAGACAACAGAGTGGTGTGCTGAAGCTGTTATAGGTAATTTCTTTTCAAAATAATTTTAATAAAATTTATTAATGAAGTTTTGTTATTGTTATTATTAAGTTGGTTTTTATATTCCATTCACTGCTTAAACTTTTTAAATATGATTAATGAATAACATAATTGTTATAGAGATTGGTTTAAAAAAAAATGAGCATCTAATTTAAGGATCTGAAATTTATGCGATTTTCTATTGTGTGACTATCAAAAAATCGATATTTGTAATTTTACTTCAATTTCAATGCTATTCTGCAACAAATTTCTAAAAATCGCATAAAAATCGAGCTATGAACAGATAAGCCCAGGAAAAAACAAAATATGAGAGTGAAACAAATTATTATTTACTCTTGAGGGTCGTAGGTTACAAAATCAGAACCTTCTAATCAAATTTTTTTGACACGTCTACGACAGGAATTATCATTTTATTTTATCATTGGAAAACCCATATTTAATGATAATTATCATATAATCGATTTTATTCTCACCACAAGACGTTTATTATTTGGAAATTTTATATCAAAATTCTTTTTTTATTTTTGAACATAAAAAGAGCACAAACTAAGGTAAGAAAAGAAAACTATAGAAGAAAATAGAATACGCAATTTTCTTGATTAAAATTTTTGTATGCATGAAGTAAACGAGTTTAATTATACTATTGTATTATGAATATTCAATATGTTATTATCACACATCAGAATAAAATGTATGGATAAACAAAAATTATGTTTATCATAGATATATACGTAAGTATGTATGTATAATAATGAAATTCATGTCTTTATCACATTTTTTTCTAGATATTTCTAACATTTCCGAAATTTGTGATTCTAATGTACATTAATTAAGATTCATTTTATTGATCTCATGTATCAAATAAAAAATAAAAAGCCTGTATAGAAACTTTTGTGAAAGAAAATTAAACGTAACGTATCAACAAATATCTTATATTAAGAGTATAAAATAAAATACAAGAATATTTTGAAATGCAAAAGATAAGACTGAGCTCATTTGAATATAAAGGATTTTATCATTTGAATATTAAACTAAAAAGTAAAATTTTAATTCAGAAATTTTGAAATTCCGAAGAAATTTAAATATTTTTTTTAAATTTATTGAAAATTTGGAAATTAGAAAAAACTTATGGTAATATAATAAACCTAAAAATTAGTGTAAATATTTTGATAAAAAAAGCTTCGAAGAAGCGACCCTTAGAGACACATCAAGAACTTACTGGAACGTAAAGATTTTTTTAAACTTATATTTTTGGTTAATTGTTGTTTTCTGTAGATCTTTTCAATGGAATTTTGTTAAATTTTTGACATGTAGCATTTTTAAATATTTTTAGATATTTAAACATGATTAAAGGTCGAAAATTAAACGAAAATATTCCGTAAAAGTTAGTTTTGCCCCATGTTATGACGATTGAAATGATGCATTGTTCCATCTCGATAGGTTCGATAACAACTGTATTTTATTAAATCCTTTCTTGAAAATAAGTTGAAAAAATTTACCCGAAATGCTATTTTTTTGGCCAAAAACCAGCCAATCCGACTGGCTTTGTTAAGGACATTTTAGTTTTAAATAAGAATTTGATATATATTTTTTTTTTTTTTTGAATGATGCAGTAGGCTCTTAACACTAGTTAATTTTCAATCCACTTTAATTTAATGAATATTTTTTGTTTGTTTATATTTTTTTTTTTACTTTTGGTAATTTAATTTTTTTTTTCTTTTTTAAATTTGCAAGGACATTTATAAGAAAACTTACATATACTCGTATATAAACATAATTCAACAATTTTCAAAAAATACACACATACACAAAAAAATGTTTATAATTTTTCATATTTTATTGTTATTTAAGGTAATAAAATTTTCTTCTTAAATTGCTTTTTATGTAAATTATACTTGTTTGTTTTTTTTTATTTTTTGTCCTTTTTTGTAATAGAAACTAACAAATCATAATCCTTTTTGTTGACCTAGAAAACTTAGAAGAGAAAAATAAAAAAAAAGTGAAAATATATTTATATTCTTTTTTATACATACATAATGTAAGTTTTACATTTTGTAAAAATGTCATTTTATGATATATTATAACATTTATATTTAATGATATCATAAATTTAGCATATTTCACATGATTTTTATATGTTTTGAATAATGTAATTCATGTAAATTTTCTCAAATATGCTACTTGATTTTTATTTATAATATTTACTTCTTTTTTTGTTTTTTTGTTTTTTTTGAAAGTTTTCTCCAAGGATAGCTGTTCAAAAATATAAATATAATAAAATTAAATAAAGAAGAAGAAAAAAAGAAAGATGAAACAAATAAATTTCTGAATAAATTTAGCAAATATTTAACAATTATATTTTGTTCATTGTTAAAGAAAGAAAAAAAATCTTTTCTTTTTTTACGAAAGATAATTGTTAAAACTATTTAAAAATATTAAAAAAAAAAAATAAAAAGTTTTAAATACTACTGAATAAATAAAAAAAACTACAGTGTTTTTTGTTCTATTATAGGTACATATGTATGTATGTATTACATATTTCTCAAAACTTATTTTTAGTTCATTACATGAAAATAACATGAATAAAAAATAATTTATCATGTACATCAAATTGTTAGATTACATATTTTCCTTTCAAAAAAAAAAAAAAAAAAAAAAAAAAAAAAAAAAAAAAAAAAAAAAAAAAAAAATCTACTAAACAGCTACATATACTTGTTATTATTTTATAATCCTGACAACCGGAAAAAAATATTAAAATAATGGAAAAAAAAAAATTGTCCTTGTCGTTTTAGAAAAGAGAACTGCAATGCAGAGCGCTTGTTACCATATAGTTAGAAAAAATGTGTACATATATACTTTTATTCTTTAAAAAGGAAACAAAAAAAAAACAAAAAACAAAAAACAATTACCACTTGAAAATGTAAACACCGAAAAAGTCTTACAAAAGGTTTACTTTTAAAAATTTAATGAAATTTTTTCTGTTAGTTTTGTACATGGAACATTTTTTTTCTTTCTTTTTTACCATTTTGTATTGAAAAAAAAAAAGAAGAGAGTAAACAAAATTTACTTTTTGTTTTTGTGTAATTTCCAGGAATTACATGCAACATGTAAAATATATGTATATATTAAGTTTTATTTTTGTGTACTTATACTTCATAATTAATTATTTATAATTAAAAAAAAAACAAAAATTTATTATCACTAAACTAAGTCACAAATTCTAAAAATTTTTATTTAGGAAAAAATATTTATTCTCACATTTTAATGTGTTTTTTCTATTTTTCAACAAAATTATAGTTACTATTGAAATTTAAAAAGCAAAAAAAAAAAAAAAACCTTTAAAAATGTTGTATGAACTTTAGTTTTACATTACATGTTTTTTTATTTTAAATGAATTTCATGAAATTAAAATTTAAACAAAAGTGTTTTACCTGTAAAATGTATACATGTAATTAAATTTATTAAAAAATTCAACAACAAAAAATAAATAAAAAAAAAAAAAAAAAAAATAGTAATGTTATACTCGTACAATAAAAACTAGTTTTTTTTTTGTCCTGAAAATTCTTCAAATTCATGGTTTTAAAATATTCCACAAGATTTTTATCCAAATAATTTTTTATTATTAAAAAGTTCTAATAGAAAATTTTTAAGTAGGTACATACATAAATACGTGTTTGTTTGTTTGTTTTTTTTTTTTTTTTTTTTTAATTAAAATTAAATAATTCTCTGATTATAAGACTACCACATCAAACACCTTGTAAATAAATTTAATTAAATAGTTTTTTAAATATTTCTTTTATTGTTTTATGAATTTTTTAAAGCGGAATAATTTTAATGTGAAGATAAGTTTATAAGGCAATTCCACAAAATTTCGACCAAAAAATAGCGAATTTGTGAATCGATGTCTTCCGATTTTTTTGAAATTTTATAGAAGGTATCCGTCTGGTCCGGTATCACATACGTACAACATTTATAAGAAAAATCTCATTTCTTAGGAATTATGGAGTTATGAAATTTTTGGTATATGTGTAAAATGCATATCTTTAAAAAATCATAGAAATCTTAAATATTTTCGTAGCGATAATATATAGCTCATTTTAAAGAGGAGAATTTATTCTATCATATAAAAATACTTCAAAAAAAATTTTTGTCAAAAAGGACTAAAAGGACGATAAAAGAATTCTTTATCCTTGAATATCTAAAAATTCTAACTCTCAATTTTTCTCATTTTTTTTAATGTTTTGTATAATATTATTAGCAACATCATATAAAAATCTCAAATTGGGATGAAGCTGGGTTCAGATGGGAGAATTTTTCAAAGAATATCATGTCTATTTTTCTCGAAGAAAATCAATTGATTTTCATACAAATGCAAATTTTATACTAATTTTTTTGCTATTGTCTACAGCAGGTATTTAAACAGCTCCAAGATTTTTTATATTTGACTGGTGGTGAAGGCGTTATAATTATGAAACAACCTTGCATTGAATTTTTGTTTGAAGAGGTAGTGGATAACGTCATAAAACGGGGTGATTTTCTTTTTATTGCTCTTATATTTTCTTTAAAATATTGTATTTACTTGGGCCTAACAGTTTTATAGAAATTTTTAAATTTAAGATGGCATTATAAATATGAAACGTATCTTATTATCATCATTATATGTATGTATGTATTTTTGTTAATGCATTCAAAGAAAATAGCTCTCAAATAGCTTTGTTAATGTTAAATATTGAAGAAAAAAAAAATTAAAATGAATTTAGGAAAATTTGGAAAAGACTGAGCTAAAAATTAATGTTCGCTTGACGAAAAAAAAAAAACAAAAAAAACCATACTATCGACATAAATATGTATTTCAATTTTGATCCTTAAAAAATAAAATAAGATTACCTTAAAGATAAACTGTTTTTATTTTAGTATTTTTTTATTATTTTAAATTGTTTGAATTACTTTTTTAGACGATAAATTCATTATATATAGTACAATAAAGAAAATAGTGCATTTTTCATTTTTTGGTTTTGCTTTGTATTTTGATTGTTCTTAAAAAAATGCACCGAGAATCACTAACATGAAAGATTAACAGTTTTTTTTTTAATGTTTTTCATTTAATTTAATTTTTCTATTTTTCAAGAAGATTAAAATGTATTTCTCCTTTGTTCGTTTTGAATTTATAAAAGAGAAATAAGAAAAAAATTTTTAAATAAAAATGTTTTTTTTTCTCTTCAAAAAAAAAAAAAAAGAAAGGAAAAAAGAGAGTTAGATTTTGCAATTTGATTTTTTTATACTTTCGTATCACAAAGGTGGTCGGTTTTATTTTTTTTAATACTTTGTATAGTTACCTGCATTTTCTTTTCTTTTGATGATTTTTCATGTTTTTTTTACTTTGAAGAAATTCAATTTCATCTAAATTGAAAAAAGAGAAAATTATCTTTTAGTTTTATGTTTTTCTTTTTCTTTTTTTTTTTTTTTGTATGACTTATAGTTTAAAAAGAAAATTCCTGTTTTTTATATGTGTATCAAAAGTATAAGACCACATTAAATAAAGCATTAATCAAAAAAGAAATTTTAATACTTTTTTATCCATTTAATTTAAAGATCGAAGAAAAAAAAAGAATTAAAAAAATATTGAGAAAATAAAAACGTTAAATAATAATCCTTTTTAAGCAAAAAAAAAAAAAAGAAACACAAACTATGAATGGAGTAAATTTGAAATAAAGTATTTGTAAAAGTTCAAATGTATCAAAAATATTGTTTCAAAGGAAAATAAACCATACATATATTCTTTTTAAAAAACTAGATTTAGGGATATTGGAAAATAGGAAAAAGCATTGAAACAATAATATTATAGGAATTCAAATCATCCTCATTATCATTATCATCCATGGCAAAAACGTTGACCTCTTCCAGGGTGGTGTCTTTTCAATTTATTCTCTCTTGTTCTCGATGTTTGGTCTGTATATTGTTTCTGTAACAGAATATATTCATCTCAGGTTTGTGGCCTTTTTGGTTTTCGTTTTCTTCTTTCCTTGGAATATTTTATACAGTGCACAAGCTTCATTGAATTGTACTGGATGTTCACCTCACTTTATATGGTTTATCTTACCGTAATATCCGAATACGTAATATCATTGCATCGCTTACATGAATAGTCCTTTTATATATTCGACATTAGTTCGAAGTCTGAATGTACTATTTTCCTTTCTAGTGGAACCTAATATTCTGTCTATTCTGTTTCGTCGAAATAATGAAAATGAGAAATTTCCAAATTTTTTTCCAATGCTCCGATTCTAATTCAATGAGAAAATGAAAAAAAAACTGTCAAATTATTTTCATGTGAGAAAAAAAGTCTTATCATTATTTCAGCGTGTGAAAATTGTTAGAAGTGTGCAAGAAAATTGTTATTTTTATTAAATTAATTTTGATATGTAAGTAATGTAATATATTTCATATGATCGTAATTTACTACCTACATTTTCTTAAATGTATAATATATAAATTTTTTTTATAATATGTATATAATATTTTCCTTAGATAAGTAACGAAATCTTTTTCAGGAAACATAACATATTTGTTTATTGAGACTTCGGTGAAACATCGACTAACAACAGTTTGAGACAGGGAAGATAACATATGTATGTCTTTTTCAAGTGCTCGCTAAAACCAGTCGCAAAAATTCTTAATGTACAAAGTATCTTTATTTGAGATGGTATATGCCATTCTTCTTACCAAAAGATCATTTTTCTTCGTTTAATATACAATTTTACAATATACAAATTTTTTTTTTTATTAATTATTAAATATGTACAATTTAAAACTCATACATGTAAATAATATAACATGCTGTAAAATTTCCAAAAGCAAATGAGAACTTCAATCTTATTCCATTTAACTGGAAATTCAGCAACTGGAAATTACCTTGTTTATGCACAAAGATTAAAACGTATTAACGATAAAACGTTTTGAACATCGTTTTGAGATAATACATTTTGATTGGTGTTTATGCGTAGTACAACATTTCGTTCTCACTTAAAACGTTTTGAGTAATAAACTACTCTAAGACAGGGTTTATACGCTAACTTTTTTACCCTATGTAGAACGTAAAAACCGGTTTTATATGGAAAAGAAGTAGGAAGTATGCGGTGGGAAGTCACTCACAGGTTAATCAATCTTTTTCTTCGATCACGGCTGTTTCTTTTTGTGCTATATTCGTTACTTTGATATTTTTTCTCATATTATCGCAATTTCTTCAGTTAACCATATGAGTATATGATCTTATTACCATACAAATTACCAAGCAAGAAATAAGTATAAAAGAAAATGAAGAGAATTTTAGATAGGGTAAAAAAGTGACCATGTAAACGTACGTACGTCATTTTCGTAATTTATCAAAGCGTAATGGATGATAAGGTCGTGCAAAAAACCGTACGTATAAACCCGGTCTAAGAGTTCATATTGATGTTTAGTATGTTACCAACACTATTTTAAAATGTCAAATATTCACTTAAATTCACAATTTACTTAAAACGAAGAAAGTTATATGCATATTTTAAAAACGCATTGAAATTTTGAATGCGGATTTAATAGTGTATTCACTCAAAACGAAATAAAGTTTCAATGCGTTTTGAAATTTGTTTTATGCATCCGTATTAAGTCAAAACGACGTGAGTTAATGCGAATTAAAGCTTCGCATAAACAAGGTAAATGTTTTATTATGCAAAATAGAATCGCTTAAATAAGAAAAATGAAAAATAAAATAAGAAATTAGAATGAGAAATGAAATGGGAAGTTTTTTTCGATGAAACAGAATAGACGCTCTGTTCTTTGTCGTTTTTTCCTCAAGATTCAAATTTCACAAGCTTATGTGTACACTGAATTTTGTAAACTTTTAAATAATTATTTTCAGTATAAATCCGATTTATTTTTTCTTTGAATAACTATGTTGAAAATTGAGTAAATCAGTATCATTTAATAAAATTTGATCTTAATCTTTTTATTTCAAATTTCATCGAAATTGAACAACTGATAATTTTATATTTTTGTTTAATTTTAAGCAAGATAATAAGATAAGAAATAGTTTTTCTCAAGCAATATATTTTTAAAGAAAATATTTTTTATTTATTTTAAAATTCTCTTATTCTGTAATAATTAATTTCTTATTTTAATTCAGTTTTGTCTGTTCCTAGAATAAAATTAAACAATTACATTAAAAAAGAAAAAATTAATGTTATTTAATTAATTTTTTTCTAAGCAAAAAATGTCTTTTTCATTTAATTTTATTTGTGAAAACTTTAAAATTAAATAATAAATATTTTTCTATTTTTCATGAAAATTTAAAATAATAGACAATAAAACATCCATCTCATTTTATATAATTTAATTTTGTGTGAACAAAAGAATAAAAAAAAAAAATTGCCTTAAAAATGATATTCTTATTCTATACACTATATTATTTTTCTTTTTGTTGTTGTTTTAAATTTTCTCCCTGAAAAGAAAAAAACTCTATGTATGTACCTATACATACATAAAACTTGGCTCAACAATATTTTTCATTTAAAATAAATTCGTTGTTCTAATAGATTCAATTTTTCTTCAAATTAAAAACACAACTCAATTTCTCTGTCGCAGATAAGGCAAAAAGTATAATAATATACATAAATACAATTTTATATACATAATAAACTTCTATGACTGAGAAGACAAAAGGATAGATAATATTCAACATGGAAATTTTCATTATTTTTTTTCACAATTCATTCAAAATTCAAATCACGTTTATATAAAGTTCAAAAAAGCAAAAAAAAAAAACAATAGCGAAATAAGGAAGAAATATATAAAAATAAAATAAGACATTAGATTTTTAAAGAAAATGTTTCTTATAATGCAAACAAAAATAAAGGAGAGTAGAAGAGGAAATATGAATTGCTTACGAATGTTGTTCTTACAAACTGCCCATTTAAGGAATGCTTATTTATTATAATTTATCTACTACTACAGAAAATTGAATAAATGACCTAGAAAAGATCTAATAAAATTTGTATTTTGTATATTATTAGGATTTGTATATTTTGTATGTATGTATTTGAATAAGATGAAGAAGAAAGTGTGTATCTTCTATCTTCTGTATTATATTTTATTATTATTCATTATTATGCTAAAATGTTATTGAAATTTAGTAAAGATAATTTTTGCATATTATTATTTAAATGGTATGTATTTTGTATTCGGATAACAATAATAAGAATATTTATAAGTAAAACATTAAAATGTCATTTAAAAAGTAAACAAGAGATAGAATACTTAATTAATATTAATTTTACGCATTATCTATTTTTATTTTTGAAATTATTTTCAACATGTGCAAACAATCATAAGATCATAATTAGGTATATTTGCTGGTAGAATAATTGAAAGCAAAGAATTTTCAAAATAACAAGGTACTGTGAAGGTTTTAGTGATAACATTTTTTTAGTTAGAATCTTTTATGACAGATTAGATGAGATTTGTAAAGCTTAGGTTATATTTCTCAATACGATGATCCTCTGAGAAAAAATCGTTAAATTTATTTTTTTTAAAGAGATAAGTTATTGATTTAAAAGTTATGCTCTGTTCATTTTGATATTAATTTGAATGTTAGGGGAAATTCGAAAATTCACCGATAATCTAACCAATATGGTAAGTAACTAAATCAACTGTTGTAAAAACTTGATTACTGTGGTAGCATAACTTTTACAGTAAAAGTAAAAAAAATTCAAATATGACAACTGATTACTTTTGCTAACTGGTGAATTATCGAATATGGTAGATTTACTTTTGGTTATGATGGTAATTACCATGATCAATTTTTGAATTTCCCCTTAGTTAACATGGAGTTAATCATGAAAATGTCTTTGCCAGATATCAGTATTTCATAACTTGAAACACTTACTTGGTTCCTTCGGAAAAAATTAAAATGTGAACGTAATAATGAATAAAGTGCAATTTTTTTTGGTTAAAACACTCACAGAATCCATCGAAAATATCGAGAAGAAAATGTTGATTTTAACTTTACAAGTTTAACTTTGAACTTCAAGGGTGAGTCTTATTATTCACCACTGTATCTTTGCATAGAATCTTATTGTTTTTGAAAATATAATTTGTAACTGGCTTCAGAAATTTTAGATGATATTGGGATCACTCTTCAAAATCCCTTACTTATTTTTTTAACTTAAAGGCTCTATTTCAGGTGGCGAAAGAGGTGAGAAATTAATTATATACCATAAGTCAGCTTGAAAGGTTTTCTATCGAATAACAAAAACATTTCTTGTATGATGTTTTACTTAAGGAAGTTATACGGTATTAAGTTAAATAAATGAAAATGAACTTTGTCACCCTCTGGTGAGAAAATGATTGTTTGTTTCAACAAACCTTTTATTTTTTAAATAACTTTTTTCCAATCACTAACCCATAACTAAATAATTTTGTGTGTGAAAGTGGCGTTCGGGACGAAAGTGTGAAATTTTTTTTTGGCTTTTTTGATTTTGAATGACAGAATGTGGAGCTTTCCGATGGGATAAAAATTTTACGGCTTTTGGGGTGGGGAGATGGTAATTTTAAAAGTTATTTATTTTAAGTTTTTTTTATTATACATATTCTATTTTTTCTTTAAAAATCTTACACCAGTTTTGGTGATTTCCTCACAGGAAAATTACATATTTCAAACCAATTCTACAAAATGATTTGATTTTTAAATTCTTTCAATTATTTAAACCAGTTTGATATCCAAGATGAAGTAACTGAAAAACATTAAAAACGACATTCGACTCGACCGGGAATCGAACCACAGACCTTTACCTTTCCGGGGTAATGCTCAAACCATTGAGCTACCGAATGCCATGTCGCTTGCTGTTCTCAGTTACTACCTAAGCATTGATGAAGAATATGTAACTCAAACCTGCTACAAAGATTTCAAAAGCAACTACTATCTCAAAACTAACTAAAAATTCTAAATTAAATTTTGGACTTTGTTTTTTCATTTTTTCTAGTTTTTGTATATTTAATTTTCAGTTCACCTACATTCTTTTTAAAGCAAAAACCTGCGCTTTATAATGAATTTATTTTAACTTTTTTAACAAGTTCTTTTTTTTTTTTTTTACTTACAATCAACATCAAACCACATTCGCATTATATCAAAAATTAAAGTTTTTCTTTAAAGGAATTTTTTTTTAGTTGTTCAAAGAAGAAAATACAATTTTTTTTTTATTTTCTATTAATTTTTTAACAATTATACATACATACATACATATACACTTCATTTATGTATATCACAGGAAATTATCAATTTTCAAAAGCGTTTATTCTAACATTTTACATTCATTTATACATTCTTTGTAAAATTTTTGTGTTTACATTTATGTATTATACAATATTATCGCGTTTGTTACATAACCATTATCTACTCATTTAAATTTTAACTATACATATGTATATACGAGTATGTATATGTATACAATTACTTATTTGTAGGTGTATGTAGTGCTATAAAGTTGCTTCTTAAAAAATTATTATTTCTTTGTACATACTTGAATATTTAAAATTTCACTTTGAAAAATATAATTCACATGTGATGTTAGAAACTTGAAAATTTAAATTTTAATGAATTTAATTTTACAAAAAGCATAATATATTTTTCTTACAATATATGTATCTACATACATATACCATGTGTAAGATTATTTTTTATTTTCTGTGAATGTGTATACATAATAATAGATGTGTACAATGAAAATATGTTATTAGAACAAAAGGAAATAAATTAAAGCGGAAATCCTTTTACTTTAAAATCACTTTTTATATTCATATATACATACCTATACGATTATTTATAAATATATTTAATATTAAAAGAAAATCTAGTATTTAAAAAAAAAAAAATAAAAAGGAGAAAAATTTAAGGTGTTCTGAATTATGAAAGACATTTATGTACATTATATTTCAGTTTGCACCTTTGTATGTACATATATGATAAAATGTATGTCAAACGGATATATCTACTGTGAAAATTTTTGCATTTATTTGATATAAAAAAGAATTTAAAAAATTTAATTTTTAGAATGTACTTAACCATTTTAAAATGTGATACGGTTGTTCACACCTATACGTAGTAGAAATTTATTTTTTGAGTGTACTTTGAACAATTTTGATGTATGCGTTTGTAAAATTTTTGTAAAATATTCTATCGCTATTGTGTTACCATCTTAAAGATAATTTATCGTGAATGACTAAGACAAAAAAAATTTAAAAAGTTAATAGTTGAAAACATTAAATAAAAGGTTGGTAAATAATAATTATGAATATCCTTAGAAAAGTATGTATGTACAAACGTCACTCACATATTATACAGCTAGCATTATTTGGCAATTCCATGATATTCCTTTCGGTAAAGACTCATAAAAACTAAAAAAAAATTATTACTTGTAGTTACTATTAATAATTTGAACACATTAAAATAATTTATATTATTTAAATTTTTTATACTTCAATTTAGTATACAAAACTAATGTTGAACAATTTTTTTAATCATATCAATTCATTATATTGTAGAATGTAGGGTAAACTATCTAGTGATCGGCTTCCTTAAAAAATATATAACTTTTTGCTTTTAATAAATAATACTGTATGAGAAATATTTCAGGTTACGATAAATCAGAATGTTATTTTACGAGACTTATTGAAAAAAAAAAAGTTAAAATGATTAAAATTTTTGATGTATGCAAAAATATTTTCAGTGTTCAACCCAGAAATTTTACTTATCAGCACACCTTAAAATTATAGAATTGCCATTGGGCCGATGACATAGTTTTTGAAGAAAATAAAGATCTATTTTAGATATTGGCACCAAAGACCGATAATACAAAATTGTGAATTTTACAAATTTCAGTCAAGATACTATAGAAATATGGATTTTCGCTAAAGCTTTTTCTAAATTTTTTTTTTTTTTAAATTGACACCAAAATTTGAAACATGAAAATAGAACTACGTGGAGTAATTGGCGAGTTAGAATTATAATTTTTCTTCATAAGATAAAAAAAACACATGCAGCAACAATATAAAAAATAAAAATAATAATAAATATGCCTCAGGGCTGAATTATATAGTCTCTTATTTCTGAGAGGTTCTAGAATAATAGATGTTTTACCCCAAACATTTTTTTTTTATTATTAGAAAGACATTATGTTATGGTTATTTAAATGTAATATTTAATTTTTTTTTTTCGAATTAAAAACTTCTAATTAATCAGATATCAAAAACAGTAGAGCGTATTACTTAATTACAATAAAAATTTAGGTTTATTATAATATTTATTTATTTTTACTGGTTTTTTTTTTTTGTTTTTTTTTGTTTTTCCAGTAATGACAATGTTTTAAATTTTCCATGAGGTAATCTGATGTGATTTAACATAAATCCACTAATTTGCATGTACAGTATCTATTACATTAAACAATAATAAAAATAAAAAGTAAACATGAAATAAAAAAAAAACAAAATAATTAAATTTAATTGAAAATGATAATATTTAAATGTGATTTTAAAATTTCATAATTGAGAGAATAACTGAATGTAATAAATTTTATATATGTACATATATGTAAAATGTTATACATAAATATTTTGAATTATGTAATTAAATTAAATTTATATTAAAAATGCAAAAATACAAATTTTCTGTATTTTTTTTTTTTTTTTTTTTTTTTTTTTGAGTTACATAAATTTTTTCAAATTTAACATTCAAATTTTTATTTTTATTATAATTTTTTTTTTCAATTAATTTAATACTTTGAATTATTTCATTTTAATAGATAAGGTCTTGTATTTAATACGAATTATTTGAAAACAAAATAAAAAACTTTTTTAAAGCTAAACTCTTGTTAAAATTAATTTACTAAAGAAACTTTTTCTTCTAAATTTTACACTAAAAAAAATCTATATAAACATTCAAAATATTTCTATTGTCATTGATATGCTGTACTATTAATTCTGTCTATATATAAAAAATCAATGTAGTACAAAAAACATGAAAATTTTAAATAAGTAAATTACACACACAGACGTTTATTTGCACTACTACAGAATAATCCTAATACAAAATTTGTACAATTTATATTTTAATTAACAACAATTACAAATATTAACAACAATTTTACAATACTAAGGCACAATACTTCTTTACTAAAACTAAAACTAAAAAAAAAAAAAAACAAAAACACAAAAATTAAATTACATTTAAACTTTTGCATTCTTTCTACAGAAACAGAAATTCAAAAATCATGAATAAATCTTTACTTCACGGATAATTTACTAAACAAATTTTCTTTCGAATTCGAGTAATTCATTTTAAAAACAAGAAAGAAAGAAAGAAAGAAAAAACAAAAAAGAAAATTCCATTACGTGATGGTGGTTTTTGTGAAGGTTACACTAGTTTGGAATGGTTACTTGAAAAAACAATGTAAAATTTGAAATAAAAAAAAAAAAGAAATTTGATTTTCAGATTTTTTTTGTTTTTTTTGTTTTTTATTTTTAAAGTATAAAAATAGTTTCAATTCTGTAGAATTGTGTTTAAGTAAACGAGAACATGAAAAGTAATTAATTTTGTTACAATGTGAAGTAAATGAACAAAAAAAAAAAAAACTAACTTTATAGTTACATAAATTGAAGAAAATTTATTTGTTACACTCTGTTTGCCACGTATTTTCTTCTAAATAAAGTGAAAATCTTATTTTAAAGAAGATTTTAAATAAAATTGAATTTTTTGCTGCCTTTTTTTTTTCTTCATTTTTTTTCATTTTTTCAACATGAAAGTTTCTTGATGTAAGTCAATAAATTATTTTGGAAAAAAAATTTTAAATATCATGAAAAATATAATGAAAATTAAAATAAACTTTTCTTTAAATTCTTTTACCGTAGAATATTGAAAATTTGTACAACACATACAATCAAACTTGTAGGTACAGCTTTTTGTGTTTTCATCGGGTGACTCCATTTTGTCAAAAATTAATTTTTAAATTCGAATATTTTGGGATTCCGTGATCCGGATAATTTGAAATTAGTATAGGATATATTTTCGTCATTTTACATAATACTTGCTTTGACATAAAAAAAAACATCCTTTCTACAGGATACCAATTACATGCCGATACAAACAAAACTGTAATAATCAATGTGAAGTCTGAAAATGTAGACACTTTTTTCTTTTACGCAAAGGTGTTTCCGTAGCAAAAAAACTTTAAACTTGGACAGGATAATAAATATTGGGTGGATAAAATCTGCCCACTGCAGCACTGGGGCAGAAGTAAATACATAGATAATTTGTTTATAATTGTAAAATATTGACTTGTAAGTTTTTATTCAAAAGTAAAATTTAAAATATGTGTAAGATGATTAACAATAAAAATTGGAATTAAGATTTTTCATATTTATTTGAAATCATTTATAAGAGTAATTAATATAGATATTAAAAGGAATCTCTTGAGGACTCATTTTTTAAAATGAAAAGTAGATTTTAGGTCAATGTGATATATTAAAAAAGAAAAATACAAAATATTATTTTAAACATTATCAATATGAAATCTAGTTTTTTATTTAACTTAAATTTCATCATCAACTTGAAAATATTAATAAATTACGCCAAAATAACCATACCCATTAAATATCTTTGTGAATATTATTTAAAACTGAAAATTTCACAGACGATAACATCTTTTAAAAGAAAAAAAAAACTAACGTTTAAACAAATAATAAGGAAAAAAAAAATTTCTGTTGTTGATATTTCAAATATTCTTAACCTTTCACTTTTTGTTTTATGCAAAAAAAAAAAAAAAAACAAACTTTTTCTAATTATTGCAAAAAATATGAACTTTTTTATTGTACTTTTATTTTACTTTCTGGAAAAAAATTATATATATTTAATATAATATCTCTTTTTTTTTCTTTGTAGTTTTTTTTTCTTACCAGAATATACAAATAATTTTCATATCACAAAAAAAAAAAAATGTATATTATAATACAAAAAAAACCACATGATGAATAATATGAAAAATGAAAAATTTATTTATTACTTTTTGCTGGTGAACAAAAATAAATTCAATTGCAAAATAAAAAATAAAAAAAAGTGAAAGCAAAAAAACAAAAAAAAATGTTTACCCCACTTTTTATTCAATGGGAAAAACAAAACATACAAAAAAAAAACAAGCAAAAAACACCATATTTGATATTTCATATCTAATTTTGTAGAACTTTTTAATAGAAAAGTTTTAAAATTTTCAAACTTTTTCCTTCCTCTTTTTATTATGATGATGTGATGTTGTTTTTTATACTTTATGGTTTTATTTTTGTGTGTTATTGATGTTTTTATTTTTTTTTTGTTTTCAGTATTATACACGCTCCACACACAACACAAACACACACACACACATAAAACTTTCATATTATAATCGTGATGTGAATTTTTGGTCATTATAACTATAAAGTATACCATTTGCCATAGAATGAAGTTTGATGATGATACAGGATGATAAAATAGTTATGTATAAATGGCATAGAATTAGGAAATAATTTTATTTTTGTATTTTCTAGTTTTTTTTTTTCTTAATTTTTTTTTTAATGTGCATCAAGAGAAAATAACGAAAAAATTAAATGAATACAACAAAAACAAAAAAAAAAAAGTAAAATCAGGCGGTTTGGTGTCCAATAAAGTATTATAAAGTATAAGTCTGTATTTTTCATTTATTGTTATTGTTTTCTTTGTTTTGTATAACAAACATACACACATAAATCTGTGACTGTGATGTAAAAAATCAGATTGGCTTAAATTGTCATTGTATGACAATGTTCTATTATTTTTAGGTTATTTGTCAAAATCGTTATAATGTTGTAATGAGAAAAAGTAAAAAATAAAATTCATTTTGTAGAAAAAGTTTTGAAAAAGGATTAAAATATGGCAAAAAAAAAAAAAAAAATAAGTTGTATGTAATCGTATTTTACTTTTTAACAAGAGAAAGTTGAAAAAATAACAGATGTGTTGTATTAAAATGATGGAGTCTTAAAATTTTGTCATAATTGAAAAATTACAAGTAAGTATATTAAAGGAAATTGTGAGTAATGCTTGTGTGATTTTTTGTTTTAAATTTATTTATTTAATGTTTTTAAAGTAACAAAAAGTTTTTTTTTGAAATAAACAATGATTTAATTGAGTTCAAAAAACAATAATTAGTAAGGCGATTATTTCTTTAAATGTTGGAAAAAAAAATTTAAAACTTTTTATGAATACTTATTTAAATAATAAGCGGATTTTTAATGTGTATTAATTTTTAGAATTTTAAAATTAGTTCGAAAAATCAAGTATGAAAATAATATTTTCGTACGAGCGGAATTAAATTATTCCATTTTAAAATAAAACTAAATTTTTTATTTGTTCAAATAGAAAAAAAAATATTGAAAAAAAACTTTCAGTTCAAACTTCATAACGTAATGAGTGAATTACATTGCAATTACATCAGTGAAGTGTTGTATGATACTACTTTATTTATTTACTATTTAATGTTCTATTTTGCTAATGATGTCATTATCTCATATGTTAATGATTCTTAAATGTTTGTTGACTAAAAAAAATTACCTATTTTGAAATAATCGTTGATGCGAAACTTTTAAAAATGATTTTAAAAAATATATATCTATTCATTACTGTACAGTAAATTTTCATCAGAACGATTTTAATTAATTTCGTTGGAAACATATTTTTGTATGTGATGTTATACATAAGTATATGTCCTTATGTATTGGGTCGTCCCATAAGTAATGCAGATTTTTTTTACAAGGAGTTTGAAAGTCAAAAAAATATATATATTTTTTTAAATTTTCAATCGAGAATGTATTTTTTTTCATTTTCTACAACATTTTTCCACCTTTCCTCCAATTTTTGTATTCCACTTGCATAAAAACGTTTTGGCTTTGACTGGAAAAAGCTATCAAGCTCGTCTCTAACCTCGTCTGTTGAAGATAGCACTTTCCTGTCTAGATGGTTCTGTAGACTACGAAATATGTGGTAATCTGATAGCGCTATATCTTACGAATATGGAGGGTGAGCAGTGGCGTCTCGTCCAGGTGTTCAAGGTGTTCACAGAACACCCATATAATCTAAAGCAAATTTAAAAAAAAATTGATAACTTCAAAATAATTTTCATAACTTCAATAGTAATGTCCATATAAAGCTAGAGTGTTCTATTATAATGTAGAACCCAGCCTCACATTCAGTGATGTGCATTTGAAGCCGTCCTCGTTTCGTAAATAATATAAACAATATAAATAATATACAACCAGGGTGTGAAGCTCTGATGTAGAACCCAACCTCATTCAGTATTATTTCTATCAAAATGTATTGAAGTTCTACTCAAGAAGAACTTTAATACTTTTCAATCCTATGCGTTGAAATTTGAGGCTTTGTTCTCGTACTGTAACAATACAGTTGTTATATAATGAAGGTGTTCAATTCTGAAGCAGAACCCAAGTTACAATTAGACTCAATGTTATTTTTAACAACCTTGCAACTTTAAAAAATGTACGCTTTTATATTATAAAGTTGGTTCTGTAAGAAGTTCGAACAAACTTCAAAATCAAAGTCACATCTATAGACAAAGCCAAGCCAAGTGAAATATTGAATTAAAAAATTGTTTGTATGAAACGTCACATATTTTTCACATATTGAATTATTTTATATTTTTTTTTGCCAACTTTAAACTTTAACTACTCGTACTGTATTGCACCGATTTGAGTCAAATAAAATGCAATAGGTCAGAAAATAGTTCAAGAATTGAAATGTACACTTTTTTTAAGGATCAGGATATTAATTAGGAGAAAAAAATAGAGAGAAGAAAAAAGGTATTTGTCTAAAACATGACTTTTATTGTGTTTTACCCTATAGCTTTTACCCTAGTAAACGGATTTTCATCATTTAAAGTTTTTATAATATTAGACCCTTCAAGAAATATCCTAGCCAAATTTCAGCTTTCTAGTCCTACGAAAACATACATGTCTAAGGAATTAAAAAATGTAACATTTTGATATTAAAAATGGATGAGTGGGTGTATAATTTAAATTATAACGAAGGGTTAAAGCTTGTTGAAAAGACTCAAAGAAGTTAAAAAACATAAAGGAGGTTCAACAAAGTACTGACTTTGACAAAAAGCACCTTATTTTTTAAAATGTTCATACTGCCCAAATATTTTATTGGAATAAAAATTGAAGCTGAAATTTTTAACTGTTTGTTTTGTAATTTTTTTGATATTAATGTTGACTGTTTGTTTCGTAAATATGTTGTTATAAGAATAAAGAATTATTTTTAGTATTTTGTTTCATACTTTTATTGTAAAAATTTTTTTTTATTTAGGATAAATTAAAAATATTTGTACTGCACGAATACTTTGTTGAGCTAGTGGATAACTACATACATATATGTATACATATTTATTTTCTTAAATTTTCTCAATTACCCTGTAGCACACCCAGGTGAATAAGTCACGAGACGCCACTGAGGGTGAGGCATGATTTCCCAACCAAAGTCCTCCAGTTTTTAGAGGGTCTCTTTCAGAGTATGTGGTGTCGCGTTATTCTTATGAAAGAAGATTCCACTTGTAGGAGGTTTGAGTATTCTTCATCAATGATTTAGGTGGTAACTGAGAACAGCAAACGACATGGCATTCGGTAGCTCAGTGGTTAGAGCATTTCTCCGGCAAAGAAAAGGTTCCGTGGTTCGATTCCCGGCCGAGTCGAATGTCGTTTTTTCATGTTTTTCAGTTACTACACACTTCTATTAACAAGAGCTGGGCGTTTTTCTTCTAGGGCTTCCTTCAAACGTTTTTTTAAGTGACGATGGATTTAGGAATGAGTAGATCCGAGCGTCTTCGCTAGTTTCTCAACAGTTACGTTCGGATTTTGCTCAACTTTTGACCGAAATAAGTCTTCATCAAACTCAACTGGCCTCCCAAAAAGTGGCTCATTTATGATGCTAAAATTCCCTAACCGAAATTTCTGGAACCATCTTTGGCACTTGACTTTCACTTATGGTGGACTCAGTACTCACCACACATCACAAATGTTTTTAGCCGCTCTTGTTGCGTTGTTGCCTATTTTAAATTCGTAGAGCATATGTAATATGCCGAATATGCTCTTTGGTCACTTCCATTTTAACACTGTAAAATTTATTCCTCTAACTCACACTAGACACTTGAAAAATTAGAATAAGAATGAGGATATACTAGATAATCCTTCGCTATTTAAAGATATTGGCAGAAAAACCCTGTCAAATAGTTTTTTTTACCTGAACATGACTTTATAGAAAAACCCGCATTACTTATGGGATGGCCCAATATATGTTTGTGTATACATTAAAAAATGTATCGTATAAAATAAAATATATATGTACATTATGTTGACGATATTATAATGAGTAGCATATATTTAAGGTAATTTTTATACATACTATTATGTGTTGATGCTTTTGAATTCGGAACTCATAATAATTCATTTCAGATTTATGAGAATATATGGAAATATTGAAATTAATTTATGGATTTTTTAAAAAAAACAATTTTTTTTCTACATTGGCATCATGTAAAAAAGAAAAAAATTTTAATTTACCATAATTTTCATAATATGAAATTGAAATTGCAAGTAAAATGGTAAAATGTAGATTGAAAAAAAATATTCAATATTGATTATCTTGTATTAAATTGTTTCTTTCCTTTTTTTTTTTTAATTGAATAGAATACATCATTTTCATAGTTTCAATTTACATAATATATCATATATATGTTTTACATAACATACACACATACCACAATTAAATTAAAGAAAGTTTTCAATATTCTGAAAACAATTGAAAGGACAAAATTAAATCACATCATATCCTAGTGAGTAGAGTGACATATGTAGGTACTCACATATTTTATGATAGGGATAATCTCGTACCGTATATACATACGAGTATATACAATATATTGTTTGTGTATAAATATAAAATATATATGTTTCTTTCTGTGTTATGTTTACATGAACACATATGAATTTTCACATATACGAGTACATATGTAGCTTTATAAAAAAAAAATAGATGAAAACATTATTACTGTAATTAAATTTAATTATACGGCATGTGTCATTGCATTAATTGTTTAATTTACATTTTTAATTGATTTAACCTGTAAAAAACAAAAATTAAAATAAAATAAAAATCAGAACGAGTAAAATTAAAATTTTACCATAAAAAATTATTCATTGCTAACAAATGTAAATTAATATGAAAATTTTAAAATTTCATGTAAAATATGATATACTAATTGAAAGGTGGATACTAACTAAAAAAAAAAAAGAAGTGATTGATTGAAAAACAAAAAAAACACAATTTTTTTTTCTGAATACATTCTACGTACATTGTGAAAAATTTTTTTCAAAAATTTTTTGCATTTTTCTATTTGAGCAATTCCTTGGACAGATCTTTTCGTGTGATTTTATCATTTAGCAAAATTTGTCATATGATTTTTTATATAAATATATTATTTTTTTGTAACTATAAAATACACACTTTTATTTGAAAATTTATTTTGACTTCAATTAGGAAATTTTTCACTGCACAGTGTACAGTATATCTTAAAAATTGGTGTCACTGACTGAAAAAATTTCTAAAATCTAGCCAAATAATATTATGAAAGCAAACCAACTACAATAAAGAAAAGAAATCAAGTAATTCATATAAACAAATCGGTTTTTTTACAGAAAATGTCATCGTTACATCTTTTTCTGTCATTGACGGACCCTCATATATCGTGTTATAACGACGTTTTGGGAGTTAGCACGGGTTAGCTCGCCGTTCCAGGATCAGGTTTCGTCGTTAATGAAGAAAATAAAAGTTCGGCTTTTCTAAACAACTTATCTTATAAAATTTATTTTCATTATTTCAAAATAAAACCTAATCTTTACAATAATATTCCCTGAAATACTTAATTCTTATTATTCAAAAATACTTTTTAATCTTAAAACTTAAATTCCTTTAAACTTTGATTTTAAACAATTTCAAAATATTTTTATCTTTAAAACTCAGGAAACTTAGTTTCTTTAAACTTTGATTTTTAACAATTCCAAAAATACTCTGTAACCTTAAAACTTAGGTTCCTTTAAACTTTCAATACTTTTAACCTTAAACTCAGGTTCCTTTAAACTTTCAATACTTTTTAACCTTAAAACTCAGGTTCCTTTAATTATAGTCAATGAAGCCCAGTAGAATACTTTTGGAATTTCTCAACTTATCTAGACTACTTTCTGAGACGAAAGGATTAACCTTAACTTCAAAAAGTGATTCCAGATGGACGAGAATCTCCGTAGCTCCACTAGTCTTCGACTTTTAACTTTTAGAGTTTCAACTTATTCAGACTACTTTCTGAGACGAGAGGATTAACCTCAACTTCAAAAAGTGACTTCAGATAGACTAGAATAATTTTATTCCTTGCTAATTTTCAATTAGTACTTTTGTTATTTTTACAAGCTTACCTGATTACCAATTTTCACTTTAAACACTTTCTTGTATTTATTAAAAATCACTTTGAATTAATACACACGTTTGATCAACAACTGATCAACAACTGATGCTTAATCTGAAAATTGTATCTCTATTTATACATTTTTGGAATTGCGTATTTAAAATTTTTAAGATTTTAATTTTTAAATTCTTCTAGAATTTTCTCTCAACGGTTTTGTTTTCAAATTCAAAACTTATGTTTCTTTTATTACCCAATAGATGGTAGTAATGTCTTTAAAAATAGTCAAACTTTACATGCGTATTATTATTATTTTGAAGTCCTTGCTTTACTTAAATTTATTTTCTTTCTTCCTTTTTCTAAAAAATATTTATTTTACAAAATAATTAAAAGCTGATTGAGACAAGAATGTAACTTCGTTACAGTGTTTTGGATAAAAAAAAAAGATATATGATAAAATCGATGTAATAAAAATCAGTTATAAATAAACTATTTCAATTAATTATTTTTTAAGTGAAACTTTAAAAAAGACAAAAAATAATACAAACATATGTACATATATTAAAATAAAGAAGTTAAAAACAAGTGCACAGGTTTACATTTTCATAAAATTGCTCATATACTAGGTGTACCGGTGTATAATGCGGTTTTTCCAATAGATTAAGTTACATACTTGTTGACATACTAATGCGATTTGTTATGTATGCTATTTTGTTGTATTGACAACAAGCTTCAAAAATTCATATGTCTTATTTTCTCAAGGTGTTAAGATCATAGTTATTTTTACGCTTCAAAATGTCAAATTTCATGCCAAAAAAAGAACATTTGCGGGAAGTTTAATTCAAAGGCAGGAAAGAAAGTCTTTTTTGCATTGAATTGTGATTGGCGATGAAAAGTGGATTTTATTTTACGCAAAAAATTATGGGAAGTATTAACCCACCCGCCGTATTCACCAGACCTTGCTCCTTCAGATTACCACTTTTTCCGATCGATGGCACACACACTTTCTGAGCAGCACTTCCAAACTTACGAAAAAGTGGAAAATTGGGTCTCTGAATGGTTTGCATCGAAACTAACTGAATCCACAAATTAACTGAAAGGTGGAGAAAATGTGTAGATAGCGATGAAAATTACTTTGAATAAAGCAGTTTTGATATTTCAGTTGAAATTATTGTGTTTTCTTTGATTAAAAAATCCGCATTATTAACCGGTACACCTAGTATACAATTAACGCGGTAAAATTTATAGCAAGTAGTTCTATAATAAAAAATTTGATTTGACATAACATGTACTTACATATGTATGTTAAAAATTAATAATATTTTTGTGCAAATTTAAATATGAAAATTTATTTTGAATACACATTTTTTACAATATGCACTTTTTTTAATTCGTAATTTTCTCTTTTTTTTTTCGTACTTAAGTATTAGGAATATTATTTGATTCTTGTGTAATGGTTCTTCTCCTTGTTATTTTTTTCTTTCTTTTTTTTATATTTATTCATTTAATGTTTTTTTCAAAACATCATTTTTTTTCTCTAAAATTTATATAACAAATTTGAAATGTTGTTTAAAATCTTTGTCATCATAAATCACGAGATTCATGTTATACATAAGTAGATACATACATATATGGAATATCGATTCATGATGGTACACCGTACATTGTATTGTCGAAGAGAAAAAATAAAAATAAAATATTTGGTAGATGATACTTCCGCCTTTTGCTATATTGAAAATGTTACACCGGTATTAAAACCAAATTAAATACATTACATATCAACATTTTAAAGAAAAACTTTTTCATTTTATTTTCTTCAAAAAAAAAAAAACAAAAAAAAAAAAACAAAAAAAAAAAGTTAAATAAAAAATCGAAAAATATTTGATATCATCATCATCGATACTAAAAGGAATGATATTATAAAATAAACCTTCAACTTTAACAAATTTATTTTATTTTATTTTTTTTTTTTAAGTAAAAGGAAAACTTTGTATTTATTTTGAACAATCAAACATAAAAAAAAAAATATACATATGTACGAGTATATATTAAATAAATTTCATGATGACAAAATTTTCTAAATGTATGTAATTTGTGAAAAAAAAAAACATTTTGTGTTGTTTTTATTTTTTCTTTTTTTTTTTTTTTCGTTTATTGTCAATTTTATTTTAGCCATGCCTTTTTAACGTAGAAATTTATTTTTAAACGAATTGAAAATTGACAATATGATAAAGGAATACTATTGGAAAATGTATGTACATTAATACGTTAAAAAAAGAAAAAGAAAAAAAAAAAATAGAGAAGAAAGTGTAATAAAAAAAATTTGAAGATGACAATGTTTTCAATTTTTAGATTTTCTAAATTATTTACAGCATGATATCAAAAAATGTTACTGAATTTTTTTTTTTTTTTTTTTATCATCAAATCATCAATAAATTGTAAGGAATTCGGTTTTTTCTAGAATTGTATAATAAAAATGAAATTTACTGTTTGAAATTTTAAAATTTATTTAATGTAAGAGCATTAAATTAAAAATAATGTATGTATTTTTAAAATTTCATTTACAGAGATCATTTTGCTTTAAAATTTTATTTTATTGAATAATTTAAATAATAAAAATTTAAAATATTTTTAGTTTATTTATTTTATGAATTTATGAAGAAATAAAAAAAAATGTATGTAAGTATCTCAAATATTATGTAATATCTTTTTATTTATATAAAACAAAGTACGATGATTATAAAATGTTTAGTATTTCTAAGAAGCTATAGAAAAGTAATGGAAAATTACTTTAAAATAAATATTCTGTGAAACTATTCTCCAGAAATCGATTTCATTTGTTTTCTTTGCATTTATAATAATTTTGATTTTATTGCCTAAAGCTTATTATTAATATTTGTATTAAGTTTGGTGGTTAATAGCCGAAATGGTATAATACTGGCTTTTGAAATTAAAGATCTTGAATTTAAATTCGTCCAATTCAGCTTTAAATAATTTTTCAGTTAATTTCAACTGGATGTACGTATATAGTAGTAGTGGTATTTTGTGGTTCTGCTTTTTAATGATAATTAAATATATGTGTACATAAATCAACTACACAAATAACAGCGCTGCTCTACTAACGAATTTAGTAGTTTGCATTCCAATTATAACTGTAGATACATTATAGTGATAGAAATATAGTCTAAGAAACAATTTAACTTGAGTAGGCCCTGGATCGATATGATCTGTAGTGCCATTAAAGAAGAGCAGTGGAGTTCTTCTAAGCAAGTCATGTCGTTGACTTAACCTTGTAAAGCGTTAAGCGCACAAAGATTACGCATTTTTAATTTTTATTAATAAGTCAACAAAATTTATGTTTATTTACAGGAAGGAAAAAAAAAATTATTGTCATTTAATGTTTAGTAGAATTGATATAATAGTACTTATAAATCAAAGATTTGAAAACTGAAAAGGGATCAAAGAGATGTTTTATTACTGTTTCGTTACATTTTATAGTTATTCTTATTTTTTATTTAAAAAATTTGCGAAATTTCAATAGATAAATTTAAAATTAAAGCTTTTTAACTCTATGCATTTTAAATTTATATCTCAAACACTTTAACATTGATTACTTCTTAATCAACTCAATTCTCTTTTATATTCATCTTTTTTTTTAAATTTATTTTACTTGAATTTTATTCTTTAATCAGATTTATTCACAGTCTGATAAAGTTCAAATTTATTCAATAAAGGTGCAAGTATACTCACAATTTTTGGTATGAATAACATTTTTCTTTAATGAAAAAAGAAGAAAAAAAAAACAAACAAAAAAGAATCATTTTATAAAATATTCTAGTGTTTATCTCAAAAATCTTACGAGATATCTAGAAACTTCTTGGGAAAAAAAAAGGATAATTTAATACATGGACATTGTCATCATTAATGATATTTTCTGATATAGTCAGCTACTCAAAATAAATTTATCTGATAATGAGTACGGTTTTGTAGATAAAACAAAAAAAAAAGAAAAAAAAAACATCAATGTTTATAGAGAGTTTGTTATCGACATTTACTAAGTATCCCACATTTATAAATCATTGCAACGAGAAAAAAAAAAACACAGAAGTTAATACAACAATTTTATGATGACCATGAATGAAAAGAACAACAACAAAAACAATTTTTACAACATACAGCAATTGAAATGGGATATATGGTATGTATGTACATACATATGTATATACTTATGTATGATGATTAGGGACAATATGTGAGCTTTATATACATACATATGTATATAATATAAATATGGGGACAAAAAACACTAAAAGGATCTAAATGACCATTTTTTTTCTGTATTTTTTTTATGTTACATATATTATAAAAACTGTAAAAGAATGAGGGGAAAATGTATCACATACATATATGTATACATGTGTACATATACATACGAGTAAACATACAATTGCTTTGAGCGGACAATTGACTTTTATTGCATAGCATTTGTCTTACAAATGGATTCCACACTTTTTCATGTACTTATGTACGAATTTTTGTTCGATTTTATTTATATATTTTTTTAGATTTTAGAAATCTGATATATGTACAAACACCGCCTCTTGTATGAAATTTAATTCATCGTTTTAATTTTTGATTTTTACATCACTTGGATTCTTTTTTCAAACAATTTATAAATATGTAATAATAAAGAAAAAAAAATTAATTGAAAGTATGTACATAATTCTGAATTTTTTTCATATTGTAAGAAAATAAATTTTATTGCGGCTTTTTTTAACATTCCGATCTATGTATATTAAACTTTACATACGTCCATCAATGTAAAGGAAATTTCTGTAGACCTTTTCGTCCATTTAAAGAAGCTTGTTCCCGAAAGTTTAGGAAGTTGAAAATTTGGCCAGTATATTTCTGAATGATTCTCTTCCAAAGTTTAAACAAAAGAAATCCGTCCACTAGGGCAAAAGTTATACGGTAAAATTCACAAAAACGTTATTTTTTGAAAAATCAGCTTTTTTTCCCCTCTACTGCGACCCGCATTATTTTTAAACATATCCTGAAAAATTGATTTTCTGATCTAGTGTTTATTATTTGACTCAAATCGGTGCAACAGAGCCCGAGATATAAAAGTCCAAAGTTGATAAGTCCCAATATATAAAATGTACATATGAAAAATATTATTTTTAATTTTCTAATGTTTAAAGGGACGAAAAAGTCTAAAAGAATTTCCTTAACATTGATTGGTGTAGTTCTTTTCTTTATAGCACTGTAGTTCGCTCCCTGTTGCATGGATCTTTTTTGTTTAAAAGAGAATTTTGTATAGAACGACAAGAAAATGTAGAAATTTCAAGTTATTTGGATCACAGGATCCATAGATATTCAAATTTGAAATATGATTTTGACGAAAATGTGCTAAAATTGATCGGAGTTTCAATTATAATTTTTTATGTATTTTACAAGAATTTCATTATAATTTTTTTGTTCGAATAAAGAGTTTAATTCAGAATTTGTTTTTACTTTTTTAACTTCAAAATGAAAAATGAAAAAAAAAAAACAAAATAATAATTACCTACTTCACTATGTTAACCATTCCTGACTCCTGTGTACTTATTCAAATTATAAAAAAAAAAAATTCAAAAGATAATAAAATTATGTATACGCATATGTATGTATTTCGAAAAACAAAAAAATTCAATTGAATAATAATTTTGAAAAAGTATTCATATTTTAATAATCATAACTTTTGTTTTGACGTTCATGTGGCTTGCACTCATCAACATAAAAACGATTAAAAAATATTTTTAAAAAAATAAAATTTTTTTTTCTTTTTTCATATTTTACATAAAAATACCATCTCTCATTCTTAAAATTTCGAATTTAACTCAGGCAGTTTCAGAGCTCTTAATAAATAAAATTCTTATAATTTTCATTTAATAATTTTATTGTTTTTTTTTTTCACATACTGCTTCTTTTTGTTTTAAATAAAAGAATGCACGATATATTTAAATGAATAATGTTTTAATGAAATTTGAATGCTTTTAGCTGTTTTTTTTTTTCATGTATTTCAATCCTGTGAAAAAAAATTATTTACAAATTTTTGAATAAAATGTGAATTCAATATGATGAATTATTACGAAGGATAAAATATATTTTTTGTTTGTTTGTTTACTAAATGAATTTTCATTTATTTTTAACGATATGAGATGAAAAAAAAGTGAAGTAGAAAATTTTCAAATGTGTATGTTAAATCCTTACAATTTGAAAATGAAAAAAAAAAGTAAAATGCAAAAAAAATTAAAAAAGAAAAAATATTTTTTAGTGAAGAATTAATAAGTTGGAAAGTTAAAAGAAAGCTTTTGAGTTTATGAGATACTCGTAGTCAGATAAATATGTATAATTTTTCGAATATCCTTAAGTAACAGAAGCTAAGTTATAATTATCTGATGAACATTGAAATTTTCTACGCTCTTCTATAAAAAAATCTTATTATTGATTAAGATTACTAATTTTATTTATTTATTTTTTTTCTTTCAAATTTTAAAACTGAAAACTAAAAAGAAAAGAAAACGTATATCAAAGTTAATAGATATAAAAAGTTCTGCTCAGTAGTTTATAAAACTTCTTACAGACTGTTGAATGTTTTATAGTATCAAAAGGTCACATGGGGGTTAATATGAGATCAGTTCATTAGTATGATAAAAAAAGATAAAATTTATGCAATAGATCATCTAAATAAATATCTGGCATTTAATTGCAGGGAATATGAGAATCTATTTTTTTTTTACTAAAGTGTTGAAAATAGTAACTCAAATCGGAAATGAGTTTTATAGTCTAAATTATCATACATATATAAAGATACTCGTATTTGTCTAGCTTAATCAGCTTTTAAAGTAATTCGTGTTTTTTTCCAAACTTTATTAATTTTTCAATTTTAACTTACAATTATCTAGTTTTTATTCACTATCATCAATTGAAATAATTTAAAATTCACAATAGAAAAATTTCTTCACAAATATTCTACCCATGTTAATGTCACTTAAATTAATTATTACATTGTGTTTCTTAAACAAGACCAAAAATAAATAATGAATATTATTTTGTTTACAATAAATCATGTCCTTCAAGAAAAATTAAGAATGATTTTAATTTACCTTTAATTGTAATTTTCTACTTAAATACTAATTTTTATTCTCTAGAAAAAAAATCCTTGAATGTTGTCTGAAATTTAAATAATAATATATTTTCTTTTATGAAAATATCTTTGAAAGATGAAATAAATAAAAGAGAAATAATAAATTATGTAATTATGAAAATAAAAATATTAATGAGAAATATTTATAAAAATTTATAAATATTCCTCATACAAAATGCATTAATTTTGAATTTTGTTTTGAAAAGTTATGCTAGCTCAAAAAGAAACCAAAAAAAAAGGAAAAAATAAAACATTAATAATTATGATGTCTGCAATTGATGTTAAAAATGTTAATGATATTTTTATTGTGCGTGTATGTTATCATTGACCTTTATTTTCAAAAGAACATTAAAATTATATGACTATTATTTATAAATTAAAATTTTGTTTTTTGCTTTTTTTTTTTTGTTTTTTTTAGGATCTAATGTATATATTCGTGAAAATGCACACGTGTGTATGATATTTAATTATTCATTTTATTTCATGTGGACGAGGATCCTTAATGTACTCTTAGATTTTTCAAGATTTCATTCTGTTTTTTATTTTTTTGTTTTTTATTATTATGACGCACGATGTATGGATATCCTTTTTTACTGCAATTATGATCAGAATAACGCTTGCGCATGAAGATGGAAAAATGGATGAGGGAGTTTATGAGAAAAAAAAAATGTAGATGGATGTCCCTTTTGAGCTTCTGAAGAGTTATGGGAGACACATCAGATGGAAAAGCGTTTGACAATTTGAGAGGTTTTATTAATAAAAGATTGATCATATTTTAAGTTAAGCTTAGAAGAATGATTCAGATAAAATTCATGGATTTTGTATTCCTGGGAAATACGTATTTTGAATTTGATAGTGTCTGTAAAATAAAGCTAGAAAGGCGACATTTCTGCAATGCCGCAACGATGTTAGGCTGAATCATTTATGACATTTTCATAGTTCTGTTTTGAATGAGATCAACATAACAAGTGTTGGAAAGAATATATTATATCTAAATAATAATTATGCAAATATAGTAAATTAAAAAAAATTTGTTTAAAAAACTTGTGTTTGTCTGTGTTATTTCCTATGCACAAAAAACCGATTATTAAGTGGTATTTTTCAATTTATTATTTTCGTATTATTGTTACATTTTTTCAATAGAATTTTTAATAATCATTTTATGTTCGAAAAATTAATTAATTAATTAATAATTTATAAAACATGTAACTTATTCATGAAAAAATACCATACATGTTTGTATATTGTCTAATAATTAATATAAATTTAAAATTTTACGATAAATTACATTTTTACATAATTTATTCCTTAAATATTAATTTTACATTTTTTATGATTTTATCTACAGATTATTAATTAATACAATTATGATGTATATTTATTGAAAAATCAGTTCATTTATTATTATTTCATGTTTTTTTTTTTTTGTTTTTCAAACAAAATGAAATACATTGTAATATATGGTACATATATTCATATAGTTCCAGTTATTTTATTTGTTTTTTCTATAAAATATTTTTAAGTAGATTATAATTTTTTTTAAAACTAATTTTATGTATTCAATATAAATTTGATTTTACTAGGTCATTTTCTAGAATTTATGATTTAAATGAAAAGAAAAAAAAATGTTGTTTCAAAGTTCTCGACTGAAATAAAATATAGTTAGTTATGTAATTGTTTTTTTAATTAGTCTATAATTCCATACAATATTTGTAAAATACTTGCTTTTTACATTGAAGTGCAAGCAAAGAATTTATTATAAACATATCAGTCTTGCAAAATCATATTTGCTACAATTTTTTTTAAATTTATTTAGTTTCTTTTTTACTTAAGTTGTTGAAGAATAATTGATTTACAATCCTTTTCGATAATAAAAGAAATCTATATCTTAAAATTCAACTCAAGATATAATACGATCTATTCATAATACTGAGTGAGTTCTATTTTCATTTCACTTTCTGAAAAAGATAATCTGATTTTTGAATGTAAGAATTTTTTCTAGCAAGCTAAGACAATAGATTTCTCCTAATATTTAAGTGTATCTGCCAAAAGTGTATCAACATTTTAGATTTTTATTTAAAATAAAAGTCTAAGTTTTTTCATTAAATTTTAAAAATTTCATTATCTCCAAAAATCATCTAAATGTTTCAAATTTAATAAATATCATTAAAAGGAAGAAACACATATCAAATATTAATTTAAGTCACCTGTTGAAGTTTTGTTAACTATTTTACCTACTTTATTCACCTGACATATTAATTTTTAACAAGAAACTCCTTATATAGTAACATTCATATACATAGTATGTATATAGTACATACATACATAATAATAATCTCCTGCTGGAAATAATTAATTTTCTTTTCCGAAAATAGCTTTTCTATCTCATCACTTGACTTTTCTATGTTTTTATTTATATACACACGTTCTTGTATGTGATTTTCTTCTTATTCTTTCTTATTTTATTTTTTACTTTTTTTTTTTTCTTGTTTTATCTGCTTTTCTCACTTATACAAAAATACAAATATCACTCGTCCTTTTTTTTTTAATCTATTGGAAAAGTCTTTTAACCCTCATTCCCACAATCACATAATTTTAATCTTATCTCTTATTAACTTTAAGGTTAACACATTTCCATGATAATATTTTGTACGTTCTGGTCGTTAACACTGTGTTTGTTACTGCAACCAAAGTATATGTATAATGATTATTATCCTATGAACATATTTATATACGTATAATATATATGGAGGTACATATATACATATATATATATAACAGACCAATATTCATATTCCTATCATGTACATGGTCATCTTATAATATACAACCTTGATGGTCCGTAAATTACTTTAATGTCTGTATAATATTCGTTATTTTTTTTATTTTTTTTCTGCTGTGAGTAAATGTTCATTACATAAAATTATAAAAAAAAAAAAAAAATGAACAATAAAGGGAACAAAACGAAAACTAAATAAAAAAATCAGAAGAATATTCAACATTTTGTGTTTGTTCATTTTCTTGAGATAACAAAACATTGGGTGGTGGGTGGATAAATGAAAAAAAAAAGATTATCATTAGAAAATTTTACTAACCCGCATTATACGAAGTATAGGAAAGTAAACGTATGTACATATGTATAATCATAAATTTATGAGTGAAGCCCTTATAAGGATGAATGATGGAACAATTATGATGTACGTTTTGAAAGGCCAAAAATAATTATTTCAGTTTTCTTCATTTTTGGGCTTCGTATTAGTTTGTTTTTTTTCTTTGTTAAATTGTGTATTTTACTTGTTATGGAAATAAATAAATCTCATTTGAAGGACATATTTTTAATTAAAACTGAAATGATAAATTTAATTGTTTTTCTTTCAATGAAACAATAAATTTTGATATAAGAATAAATAAAATTTTCAAAATTTGTGATAGGTAATTTTCATTTTTTGTTTGTTTTCGGTATTCTAAAAAATTTTTATGTGTTTCTCTGAAATATTAAAAAAAATGTCAAAAACAAAAATTCATATTTTTTATTTATCTTCGAAAATACTTACATAAAAAAGAAAATCAAGTGTAAAAGAAATTAATTTTTATTTTTGATAACATTTCGAATGCCTTTTGGAAATGGACATTATCTTTATATTTCTTAAATTACACCTTATAATCCCCAATATACAATTTCTATTCACATTTTCAATGATTTTTCTTTATTTGATGCATTCTTTCATTCTCCCGAAAATTTCTATTCAAAATTAAATTTTATGTGTGTATGTGTGGTATGTGTCTGAATTAAGTGCTTTACATTTATGTTCATAACCTTGTGCGTCGACACATAGTACACAAAATACAAATAATAATTATTGTTAAACTATATTGAACAATTTTGAAAATACAAAAATAAAAAAAATAAATAAATCTAATGGAATAAAATGTTGATAGCATTTCAAAATCATTTCACAATTTACTTGCATTACATATACGAACAATTCAATGAAAGGTATATACAAGGTGAAATGTGCATTAAACATCTAATTTTATTGGATTTAAGTGAAAATACATGTAATTTTGCTTATGTATACGATTTTGTAGATTTTATTTTACAATTTTATGTGACTGAGACTTTGAGATATAAACATTGAAAATGACTTACGAAATTTAATATATATAATACAGGTAAAAATACACGTGTATGTAATAATAATGGAAATGTAAGAATTTGTTGTCATTTTAAATGCATGAATGTTTTACACACAATTGCTTGAATGACATTATTGAAAAATTTAATGGAATAGAAAAAGAAATATGACACGCATAGAATTATTTATTTAATTCTGATAATAACTGAATCAGTCTTTTGAAACATTGATTAGATTTTCAAAATATTTATTTTTATTTTAACTAAAATTATGTACATATATGACATAAGTAAAAAAAAAATCACTTAAACACATAAATTTTTGACAAAATGATCAAATCAGTTAATCATTAAGTGTGTTGAAATATTTATTTAAAATAAAAATAATTCTTAAACAGCAAATACTTTTTTTTCCAGTTCTTCTTTAGTTTAAAATTATTCTATTTCAGGAAATAAGAGCTAATAGATGTTTTATGAAAAACATATTTAAATTTTACATATAATCTTTAACAATAATTATCCTTGAGGATTTAAGGTAAAAAATTTATGTTTAAATTAATTCGGAAAAACTACCGTAGAAGGATTAATTTTTTTTTTCTTCTTCTATGCAATTAAAAGGAAAAACAAAGATAAAAAAAGAAAAAAAAAATCTCAGGTTATATAAAAATGTTCCCAAAAGTATAAAAAAGTACTTTATTAAGTCAGGTATTACCCATTATTCATTTACTACCTCATTTAAAATCCTCTATGTTGTTTGAATATACAAGAAAACACTATAAACTATAGTTAGGATTTTAAGTTTGTTGTTTTTCTTCTTATTTCTTTTATATGTTTACTTTCAAGAAAATAAACATAAAGGATTTCTTATCAACCAAAAAACTTAATTTAATATCATGAACCTCTTGGTGTTATTAAACACATCATAAATTTCATTTGATAAAGGTCCTGTAGAAAGGATTTTATCAAATATTTTAGTATATTTTAAATTTTTAAAGATATTTGACTTACTAAATATTTTCCATATTTTCTTACAGTATACCTTTTTTGTAAAATATAATATGTATGTATCTATGTAAAAAAATAGATCGTTATATTGTAGAAAAGGTAAAGAGAAATACTGTAAAATGACGAATATAATGACTTTAACTTCTATAATTATGGGTTTATGTTGTTGTTGTTTTTGTTGTAATAGTTTAAATTTAATTAACAAAAAATTATGGATGCGTAAAATTTAATTATAATACAAGTATATTTTATTTTGAATAAATTCATGGTTTTAAAATAGGTAATTCGTTAGTTTAATTTAAGAACAGAAAAATTATTATTGAATTTTTGTAAAATTAAAGAGAAAATTTACAAAACAAAAAAGAATTTTTCAAGGATAATGTCAATTGATTTTGTAGATTTTATTTATTTTCTGTTCAATTCACAAAAAAACAACTTATTATTCAAAGTTATATTCTTTCCTTTTTTTTTTTTATAGAAAATTCAAGTAGAGTTATAGATATCGTGCAATCAAATTATTTAACATAAAAAGGATATTATATCCTGTATTTTTCTTTTCTGGAAATAATTTCGTTATTATTGTCTTCTTTTTTTTTTTTTTTGTATTGTAAAAGAAACTGTACGAGGATTAATTCGACAAATTTAATTTACATAATGCGCACACAATAAATCCTTGTGAATAAATGATTCGTTGTCAGAATTGTAAAGAAATTAAAAACAAGGAAAAGAAAAATTGAGCTGCATTAACAATATTCAACAACAACAGCAACAACAACATATTATGTATTATCCGTTCTGTCAAAATTGTTGTATTATATTTTCATGCCAAATGCATGCTGCATAAATATTCACACCCACACTTATCATAGTGTACAATAAAAATAAAAAATATTGCACAAATAGTAACAGTTGAATTTTGTATCATAAATAGCAGAAAATCGCGCCCCATCAATTATTTAATCCCTGCATTTCATAATCGTCATTATGAAGCCAAAAAATTCAAATTCTGCACCCATACATAAACACATACATGAAATTGCTTTAAGAACCGTAAATATTTTCCAACCGCATGTTAACCATTTCAACTCATTACTTATCCTTTTTCCTCTTTGTTGTTTTTGTTTAAGTTTTGCTTGATAAATTTCCCGTCATGTTTAAAATTGTTTTTTTTTTTTATCTTTTTAAAAACAAAAACTAAAAAAAAAAAAAAAATGAGAAAACGGCATATGTTTTCGTTGGCTCTAAAATTTATTCCTGTAGATCAAATTCATAATATGTGTTCAACACAAAATAATATTATAGACGAGATGATGAAATTGCTACTGCAAAAGGTTTAATTTTTGGAAAAAAAAAAATAAAGGTGAAAATGAATAATAAATTGAAAGCAATAATTAAAGGTATTTGGTTGGAAATTTGTTTCTCTCCAGCTATCTAGTATTAAAATTGAAAAAAAACAGTCAAACAAAATTGAATTTATATGAAAGAGCTGATTGAGATGTTTGAACTGAAAGTATGTGAAGAATTACGAAGGCTTTTTAGTTTACAAAGACAATTTTTGGGTAATTTTTGAAATTCATATCATTTAATATGAAAATGAGACACAACCGTATTTAATAAAAATTTAACGTAGAGGTAGTTCATTAATTTGTCATTCTTTTGTTAAGAAATTTTTTTAAAATTGCTGTAGCTGCTAAAATTGAGCTATCTACATATGAAAAAGTGGAATGGAGCCAAAAATTTAGCTCATGGATTAGTATTTTCAGTGAAAACAAAATCAGAATTAATTCTGGGAGTATTTCAAGAAGAAGTGAAGCTATTCGAGTAGTTTTATCTGTTCACATTCTATCAATTTTTGGCTGTTTTTTTTTTTTTTTTTTTAATAATTAACATGTACCACCAGTGGCTCAAGCTTAAAACCGGCTACAGATGTGCAACGTCGTTGTCAACAGATTATCAATGTTTATACAGATGTTCATTCTGGTTGTCACTCGAGGAACTCTGACTGCCAAAAGTCAGAAAATTTTCATTTTACTTCAAACATTATATAAACTGAAAATTTCAACCGGTAACCTGTCTACAAGCGGTTGTTAAACACGTTGACAACATGTAATATTGAAGATATAGTTGAAAAGGCCGTTGCCTTTTGTCTCTCTGGTGGATTTAAAATAATTTCCACTGCCTAATAATGTAATTGATTCAAACGTCAATCAAGACAAATCAATTTAAGCAACTCAATCTATGAAGCTCTATAAGTTATTTATCATTAAAAAAAAAACCAGATAATCAAGATTTATATTTACCGTGTGTCACATTTTCAACTCTGTCATATTTTTTCAAATGTATATACATATATATTTCATTTTTATCTTCTTTTATGATATTGAATAGAAATTATGATTGACATTAAAAGCCAATTCGATTCAATGAAGAACACATGAAATTATTATACATGTATCATATATCATATTTTTGATTATCGGTCACTTAATATATATTTTAAAAATATCAACTTATGCTCAACATAATATGTAGTTTTCTAAATTGAAAGATATTCGTCCTGAAGCATTCAAACAAAAAACTGACAATATCGACAGTTTGATATGTCATTTTGATTGTATTTATTATTAGTAAAATTATTATATTGATATACTCACTTACTGCTTATCATTTAAGTAATGTGATAACTTAAAATAAATTGCCTTCAAGTATTTTTACGTTAAATTTTAATAAGAAAAATGTACATTCGTATGTTTGGAGATTTTTTTTTTTTAATACATATTTGTATTATGACGTCAATATATAGCCTTCATAATCATACAATAAATGTACTACATTTTACATTTTCAATATTTCATTTCAAAATTACATATATTTGATCATTTTAGTTTTCCAATTTATATTATGTACTCGTACTTCATAATAAGAAATCATTTTTAAATGACTGCAAATTACTTAAAAGCATATCCAAATAAACAGTATAACATAAAATACATACATATATTGTATCCGTTTTTATTTTGATATCCAAGTATATTGATTTCTATGGTGTTTTTATTTGTCTTCTATTTATTCGTTTGTTTATTTTTTATTTTTTATTTTATTTCATTACCTTTTAATTTATATCTTTCATGAAATATCGATTTATTTTGTTGTCAAGTTTTTTTTTTTTTTTTGTTTTTTTTTTTTGTTTTTACTGTACTTTCATACTAACAAGTACATTTAACTCACTTTATATTGTCATCAATTTTCATCTGAAATTCCTAAAATTTTTTCACTTCTTTATGCCAAAAGAGGACTCGTTTTATTTTTATTTTTTTCTTTTGTTTTTTTTATTTTTATTATTTTTATCTTTCCTTGTTTTTCAATTTACCCTCAGTATCTACATTATGTATGTACATACATATATACCAACTTTTATGAACATTAGTCAAAGTGTATTAGTTGGTACGTTGACTAAAAGTACCTAAAATTTTAATGTGTTCCCTACAAAAATGCCAATGGCATTCAAGAAGTGAATAAAATTACACAGATGGTATATTATCTACTAAAGATGAATGTTGTACACATAATTTAGAATTTATTAGGAACAAAAAAAAAAAAAAAGAAAATACAATAAAAATAAAACAGAAGAAATTTTCTTTGAAATTTAATCTCGTATAAGTATTATCAAAAGTACTTTGCTAATACAATAGCTTCAAAATAAATATGTATGTATCTGCGCTTTTCATAAAACATATCAATCACATACATATATTGAAATCTATTTGAAATTTAATCGAAATTATTTTTTTTTTTACTTTTTTTTGTAGAAAATGAAGATATATTCTAAAAAAAGAAACATTTTTTAACCCTTTGTACTTCATTGTATTCTTTTGATATACAAACGTAAAAATCTAAAAAGTTCTTTAATTATAAGATACGTGTGGGAAATTTTACAGAATAGTAGAATACTCTTACTTTTACGTTATGTCTTTTTTATCGAAACACACATAATTTTAACAACATTGTAATAATGTACTCGTACAATATGTTGCCGTAGCGGTGCCTAGCTATATGTATATTGCAAAGGGTTAAAAACCAATTTCTTTTTGAGCAATTAGAATAAATTTCAAATAAATTTGAAGAAAAATTAAATCATTTATCATGAAAAATATATAAGAAAGAAAAAATCAGACCAGATTTTACATACAACTCAAACCCTTAATTGATACCAAAAGAATTGAATTTGTTTTTTTCTGAAAAATAAAAATATGTAGGTATTTAAGGCCACAAATTTTATGCAAATATCGTTTTTTTTTTTTTTTTTTTTTTTTTTTTTTGCGTTCAAATTTTTTACTCTTAGGGCTCATTTTTATATTAAAATATGATGATCCTTCGACAGAATGAATTGTTTTTAAATTACCTCAAAAAAAATCTTAAATTACAGGAAATTTATTATTAATGTTTAACTCTGTCTCTCCTTAAATTAGTTATTTTCTGAAATATACAATATCATAAACAAATAAGATAATATGTATTTTGTACTTTTTTAAAAAGAATTTCTCCAAAAATCTTTCCATGTTCAATAATTCCGTCTCTGCTAGCCCTGTGTTTTCAAGTACAGCCAAGCTTACGAGAGTAAAAGGTTAAAAAAAAGATTTATTTTCGTCACCTTAACTTTTCCAACAATAATAAATTTTCAATTGAATTACAATAAAAAAAAAATATCTTTTAATAAAAAATTAAAAATTAATGTAATTAAAAACAACAAAAAAAACGATATGTCTGAAAACAACAGTCTGTGTAAAATAATTACAAACTATACGAGGCATGAAAAAGCTCAAGCAAAAAAATTATAATAAATACGTGTACGTTTTACACAAAATATAGTTTAAAAAAAAATCTTCATTTATTATAAATAATTTTAGCACCCAATAATATCCTCCACATACATATAAAAATTTACTAAAATCCATGAAAAAAACACGTTCGTAATGCAAAATTGTTTATCATTTTCTTTATTTTCATATTTATCGCAAATTAACACCATGAAAATTACCTTCGGTATGTGCTAAATTGTGAAAATAAGTATGGAAAAAAAACAACACTTAAATAAGGGCAAAAACAAAAAAAAAAAAAAAACGTAATACAACGAAAAATTACATTTCTATTCGTGCACATGAGATTAATTCAAAAACTGTTTCCTTTCATGCAAAGCAGTTGGTTTTATGTTTTCATTTTTGTTTATACGAGTATATGAATTTTTTGCAATAAACAATATGTGATATTTTTTCTTTTTCTCTTTTTATTTATTTTTTTTGTTCTAATTTGTATTTTAGGTCATGAAGTTGTTGTATGTGTATTTGTTGCATTTTAGTATTGTAATTTATCAGCCCAGGTAAATAATAAAAAACAAAAAAACAAAAAAATCAAAAAACCCGAAGGAAAATAATAAAGAAAATAAAAGGAAAAGTGATATTGTAGCAGAGCCTATGGAAATTTTAAAAATATGTACATATGTATATGCTCAAGGATATTTAATGAATGTGACATATTTTTGACACCAATTTTCTACGTTTTTTTCCAAAAAAAAAAGTTCTTTAATTTTATTTTATTATTGTTGTCGCTTTGTTTTGCAGTTCAAATTGTTTTCATTTTATATGAGTGAGCACTTTTTTTTTTTATTGTGTATTTTAGCAATGCAGTTGTTAAATAAAAAAATTTATGTTTTAATAATTAAAAATGGAAAAAAACAAAAAATTGAATTTTTTTTTTTTAAATATATTTAATTTTTTTATATTAAGAAGAAAAATTATGGGATTTCAAATCAATTAAATTTGAAAAATCTACCAATCGTTTAAAATATAAATTAAAATAAAGTTTTTCATGTAAAATTCAATTAAAAATAGGAAATGAGTGCGAAAAAGACATTTTAAAAAATCGCAATCGAATTAAGTAAAGGATTTTAATTAAAGAACAATTTTATATGTGTGATTTGTAATATCACTTTGGGTGTGTAAGAAGTTATAGAAGACTTTTTTAATGCAAATTTTCCTTAGTTAATTAAAAGCATAATTGTATGATACTTCATAGTAGCCACAACTTCATTCTTATTTTAATTACAAGCATTTAACGATAAATAAAGTATACATATTTGAATTTCTTTATATATATTTTACAAAATCAAATATTCTCTTTTTATTTTATGGTTCAAGAAATTTTATTTTTTAAATTTCCTTTTTGAAAATTTTCCCAATAAACCACAAATAGAATTGCAAATAGTTAAATTTCAAGAAATTCAAGTATTGAAATTAAAACGTATACAAAAATTTCTGTTCTCTATTATTAATTTTATGAAAATTCCAATTATTTAGTAATTGTGTGTGTGTGTGTGTGTGGCATAGGAGCTTTTCAATAAATTATTTGAATATATGTGCACATCCTTCTATTAGTTTTATTGTCTGCTCCTTTTTATTTCACTAATTAAAAAGGTTCTACATAAAATGATAAAAGAAATTCAAAATTTTCATTATACTAGAATAGAACTCTAGAAATATTTTGTATTGATGTTTGTAGTTTCAAAAATTGAATTTGAGCTCTTCTGAAATAAAGAAAAACAAAAACGTTTTAACAATTAAGTATTATTAAGGTTTTCCTTAATTCAAAATTCAATTGAATACTGATCAAAATGAATTCAAAAAATAATAAAAGTGATTAGTTTACGTATTTGAGAAAAACTAGAAAAGAAGAATATTCATTTGCAGTGTTTCAAGTGACTAATAATTAAATTCGTTGTAATAAGAATTTTCTATCATGCATTTCTATAAAAATTTAAAAATATGTATTGTACAAAATAATTTCGAAATTAAACAGTGGTACACTGTGTGCTACATTTTTCCTTTATTTTTGTTTTTGTTTTCTATTTAAATCGTTGAACCTAATTTTGATTTTCGAAAATACAATTTTATTGTGTCTGATGCTGTGAATGAACTTTTCTTGTAGTTTCAACATGACTTTGACTTTTTTTTTTATTTTCGAAAATTTTGAAAATCGTTTTCAATTTGAATATATTATGTTTTTAGTATGTACATTATGTTCTTTTCAACATTTTTAGTTTCAATTTTGAAATTGTTGAAAGGCATTATTGAAGTACTTCCAAAATACTCCAAAACATGAATTGATTCTTGGAAAATTATATTTTCGAAAATTTACCTCGAAATAGGAGTCGAAATACAAAAAATGAAACGAAAATAAAAAAAAAAAATTAGGAATTAGTGATTGAAATATGAAACATATTTTTTTTTTTCTCTTGCTAACGTTTTTTTTTTTAAATAAAATTACTTATTTCTCAAGAACTTAGTTTTTCAAATTAGAAAAAAAAAATAAAGAAGAAATGGAATAAATAAATTTAGATTTAATTGACTTTTCTTAAAAATGTTTTTGATGAATATTGGTCAAATTGAATCCATTTTTGCATGTATATTTAAAACAGTTCATACAAAAATCTTCATTTCTATGAACAAGATTTTTAAAGATGAAATTTTATAAATCTTAATTAAATTCTAAAGAATAAAATTAATTTGATTTTCATTTGAATTGATGTACCTATCGCTAATAATCCTTGAAAATAAATATGAGAGAGTAGTTTATTAGGAAAAAAAAAAAAACAGTATAAAGTAAAAGGTTGTATACGTTGATCCTGACACATTTTCACAATTTTTGTTACCTACTTTAAATTTTTGATTTATTTCGAAATCTATCTTTCATAAATTGTACATTCACTCATTACATGTTACTTTACTGTTGCAAACTAAAATTATATGAATTTCATGCGGTATTTTTGATTCAAAAATATTTGAATTTCAACTATCTATACGTTTTATGCTTTCTCTTAAAGAATTTCCTTCCTTTGGTGTAACAAAAAAGAAAATTGAGCATTCGGTTTTTTTTTTCCATTATGTACACAATACAATTCCTGAAAAATTCGATGTTTATTAAAGATTTTGCGCAAAACCAACATATGATATGAAAATTTTACATGAATTTTATTTTAGTTGCAGTTCAACTTTCATAGAATGTAGCTGCATATTTATTAAATTTTTTTTTTGTATCGTAAAAGTATTATCTGTCTTTAGTAAAAAAAAAAAATAAATAAAATAAATAAATTTAAAAAAAAACCATTTATATGAATAAATTTACTTAAGCTGTATTTTTTTTTTTCTTCTCTGTACATCGAAAGTTTTAATTGAAATTAAATTGATAACTAAATCAATGTAATTAAATGAATGTGCGTGTATGTTTATTTTTCCGTTACTTTTTATAAAATAGTGAACAAATTAAAAGAAAAAAAAAATTAATTAAACGAAAATTGAAAAAAAAGAGTACATATTTTTTTTTCTTTTTAGTGTTCAAATTAATTCAAGTTCAGTAAATTTTTATTCCATGATTTTGATTAAATTAAAAGATTTAATCATACATGTTAATGTGTAGTAAGTAATATAAAATTATAAGGACAAATATACATATGTATGTACATATGTAATTGAGCTTTGTCATATTTTATGTCATATATATTTCCTGTTTATGAGAAAAATTAAACACAAAAAAAGTTTGAAAATATTTTTTTGTTGTTTTCTATTCAATATATTTCTGCATGAGATAACATTGAAAAAAAAAAATTACCATCATCGTCATCATTACAGAAAATACATATAACAAAGTAAACAGGAAAAAAATAATATTTTATGTGAATATTCGAAATAACTACACAAACAATACATTAGATGCATCATTTTCATATAGAATTTTCGAATAAGCCACATACATATATGATAGAATAATATGCATTTCCTGTGAAATATATTCAAAAAAAAAAAAAAAAAAAAAAGTTACATATAACAAAAATTGCTCATTGATTTTACAGGATTTTATGGATTTCGATAAATTTTTTCTTTGTTGAAAAACACGCTCCATAAAATTTAAGTGAGAAAATTTTTTTTGTTTTAACAATTGGTTGGACTTTATTAATTTGTTTAATCTTTTGAAAATTTATTTACATAAGGACATCCGCTTAAAGTGAACATAAAAAAAAAAATTGTAAATGAACAGATGTTTCATCAAATTATTTTAGCTAATCTAACAAACAATATGGCTTAAAAGAAAAAAATAAAATATTTATTGAAAATCTATTTGAAATTAAAAAAACAAATATATCATCTAATTTGTATTTCTTAGATATATTGAAAAAAAAAAAGATACATAAAAATTCATTCAGATGCAAGAATGTAGCTTTAGCTGCACGAAAGGAAAATATCTTTTAAAATACATATACATACATATGAATATTTATTTGTGTTTTCAAAAGAATTTTAACTTAAAGTTAAGTGATGTGTTAATGAGTACTTACATATTCTCTTGAAATGAACTTGTATACATGAATTACTCATGTATGTATGTATATTCTCGGTTAATGATAAAATAATTCAAGTGTAAATGAATAAAGTGCTAAAAGGTATTTAATAATAGTACGATAAATAAAAATGGTAGCCTAATTTCTATTTTTGTTTATTTTGTGCTTTAGGTAGATAAAATTAATGTATACATTCTGTATTGTAACAGATATGTTACGTTAAATTTTTCAATTATATAAATTAGATTGTTTTTTGTTTTTGGAAAGTAAAAAATTTGAAATTTGAAATTGTGAATCCTTTTGTAATTGCATAACAAAAGAATATTAGAACAACGTTTACTATTAATTTTTTCTTATTATTTTTTTTATCATTTTCATTTTTGTTTTCCTTTTGAGAAAAAAAAAAAAAAAAAGATAAAAATGTGAATGAAATTTTTTCATTGAATTTTTTTAAAACAAGTACGTGGTTGTGTTAACAAAAAAAAATTGAAAAGAAAAAAATTGTCACATTGTAAAAAAAAAAGAAAAAAATAAAAAAATAAAAAAATAAATTCAATGATCATCACACATAATTCAACGTTTTTTGTACATCCTTACAATAAAATAATCTGAATGTAATGAAATGTTGCTAATGGAATACATTCTTTCGTTTTGTGGATTAATTACAATTGTTGGAAGTAGTAAGTATATCTTTTGTTTTAATTTAAAAAAAAAAAAAACAAAAGTTCGTTCTTTCATGTAATTTTTTTTTTTTTTAAAACACATGTATTTAACACGTTTTCATCCTTTTTTATAATTAAAATTTATTTCTATGCGAGAAATTTTGTGAAAAACATGATATTTGTTTTTTTTTTGAATTAAAAAAACAAAAAGACTAATTTTTACTCATTATTACGAGAATTTATGTTATATTATATGAGACTATTATCATATGTATAACAAATTTTGTAATAATAAACAAAGGATATTATGTACACGATCTTTCAGAAGGTACTTATTTAGAATTTTGCTGTTTTTTTTTTTTTTTTCAACCATAAAAATATCCTCCCAAAAGTCAATCAACCCCATACGTGAGCTGAAATTTAATTTTATAATAATATGTACCGGAATTCATTGATTAGAAATTTTTATATTATATGTATATATGTACGTACATATAAAATATACAATATAATGAATACATAAAAACATACGTATATTATATATATGTAGTAAAGTTGAAAAAGATATAGTCACTAGCTACCACGTAGGCATAATGAGTTTTAATTTGCTACGTACACATAATATTGCAGATACTAAAATTAGCGATAAATATTTATAGAATGCTGATGAGGATTAGAATTCCTACTTTTTTTTTTTTTTAAATATTATCTTCTTTAAAAACTAATTGTACATATACAAAGAGTAATAATAATAAGAAAGATAAATAATGAGATGCTTTAAGTAAGATAATATTTTATGAAATTTACACAATATACATGAAAATTTGAAATTTTTCCTTAAAAAGGATGTATGTACAACATCATAAAATGCTTCCAGGCCTAATAGAAAATTTAAAGAAGCTTTAAGGATATTAAGTATAGATATTATATAATGAAATTTTTTTAATTTTTCCAAGAGGACAACTTTAGCTAACTTAAATAAAGAATTTTTAAGACAATTTGCATGGCTTTGAATATTCAGATATTCAGTTTAAGAAAAATTTAGAATAAGAACTAAGTATAGTATGTAAAAAATGCTTATAGGAACCACAACAATGAAAATTGAGTAAAATTCTTATGTATTCTAATGTATTTTAACAAAAAAAAGCATTGTATTAACATTTTTAAATTTTGTAAAAGACAAAGCCTTTTTTAAAAAAAGGATTCGGGTATTTAACGAAAACATTTTATTTTTGGGGAAACTTTTCAGCACTAATGATATTTTAAAAACTTTTAGTTGTACATACTAACTTTTTTGGAAATTAAAGAGATAATTACATAGAGAATTTTCTTAGGAATATCAAAGTCTGTAATCAAGTGTGTAAGAAGGTGTTATTTTTGCAGGGCTAATTGGAAAATATAATGTTAAATTAAAAAACAAAAAAAAAAACGTTCCTAATTTCTGTACTTTTATTTTTAAGTTCTAATTTTATTCTGAAGATTTTTTTTTTAAATATCATTTGGATAATTTCAAAGAGTACCGTTGAGTTAAAAATTTTTTTTTTTTTTTTAATTATAAATTCTCCAGAAATATTTCCTTTTAATCACTTAAATGTGTTCTATGAACTTTTCACTTGCTCTTCGTTCTATTTTAAGTATTATCAAATATTTTATTTTATTAAATCTTTTTTATTGAAAGAAATTTGAATTTTTTGCAACAATATTGTAATTAGATATACAACATGTTAAATTACAAAATTTTATTTGATAAAAATATGAAAAGGAAAACAACAAGAAAAGTAAAAAATAATCAAATAAAAAGAAAAACATGAAACTCATAATCAAAAAATCATTTTATTCATATCACACGAAAAAAAAAAAAATTGTATTTTATTTTATATTTTTTTTTTTCAATTTTTTGAAATTTTATCAACAAAATATATTTCAACAACTTAAAAGCTATTAACATGTCAATGGTAGCGATGAAAAAGAAAAAAAAATAACAAAAATAAAATTATGCTTTCTCTACCAGTATATTTTTACAGAATCCTTAATAAAAAATGAAACAGGATCTTCATGTATATTTATAAAAAAATTTCGTGTCTTTTTTATTTTATTTTATTTATTATTTTTTTGTTTTTTTTTTTATTTTTATTTTGTTTTTTTACTTTTGTTTTCTAAATTTATGCTATTGTATTTATAAAACATTTTACGCATAAAGGATCATTTTTCTATTCACATAATATATGTATATAAATATAAATATATATATAGTAATATATGTGTACATATTATGTATTTACTTTATTTCAACAGTTAAACAATAATATGATATGTGTTTGTTGTAAACAAAATAATAATGAAATCTAACGGTAAATATTATATAAATCATTTCCGCACAGTAAAATATTAATGAAGACATTCACAAAGACAAAAATATCTTTCTCATTTTTTTAATATATAAATTTACATGTACATACATATATCACATACTATAGATAAGATTTTTTATATGTATGTGTATAAAAATAAAACGCGAAGTGAATTTTATTTTCTATTTTTTTTTTTTTTTTTTGTAATTTTTTTTGTTTTCTTGTTGTAAGTTAAAAAGACATTAAATATAAGTTAACACTCATAATCACATGGTGTATCACAATTCTTGACAGGAAATCTGTTTTTAATAGGATTCATAATTCATTTTTATGGCAAATATTTTTTTTTTTTATTTTTCTCCTTTTTTTTTTTTTTTTTTTTTTTTTTTGAATCTATGCCAACACTTCAGAGAAGAAAAAAATTACATCTTAAAAAATCTGAATGGAAAAAAAAATTTCAAGTTTATTTCATAAAGATGTAAAATAATGCACGAAATAAGAAAGAAAATATTAAATGATATACATACATACAAATTTACAATAAGAATATGAAATGGGGTAACATTTGTACGTTGTGATATAAGAAAATATGCTTAAAGAAAAAAAACAACATTTTTTTTACGAAAGTAACATGACTTAACGTCTAATTAAATGATAAAAACACGTGATGAAGAGTATTAAGAAAAAAAAAAAAATAGGCAAAATAGCTAGATATCCTGTCAGTTTAAAAAAAAAAAAAAGCGATAATAAGGAAAATTTCTAAAATTATATTATTTTCTTCAGTCGAAATTTGAATGAGGAATAAATTTAAATTTCAATGTTTAAATGGTTAAATAATTTAACAAATACATATTTAAGTTATGTCCAACATAATATGAGTCGTTAGGTGAAGTCTATTAAAGAAATTTTTTTTACATCTTTGAAGTGTTATTTTTTTTTTTTCAATTACGAGTAATATTTGTGAAAATGAGAATTTTATTTAAAAAAAAAAAAAAAAAATCTGAGATGTAATTTGATACAAAAATTTTTTTTCTACATAAAGAAGAATAGATATTTTATCATATATTTTGATATAAAATACAATAAAGCATACGTCAGTAACAATTTGTAAAAATATCAAGTTTTAGTATAGTAATACAAATAAAGAGTAATAAATATAGGTATATAGTGCTGTAATTGTAGTAGTACATTTTAAATAGAAGTAGTAGTCAGAATATCAGAATAATAATGATGTAAAATTCATTGTAAAAAGTTGTTATATAATTTGTGTATCAGGAGAGCTGTTAAATAAACGCAAATATAAGAAAATTTATGAGAATATTTTTTGAATAATTATTCCCTAGATTATTAGAACGTGTTATTTCAAGAATTAATGTGCTTGAAAATTTCTCTTGTTATACATATTTTGAAGTATGAAAATTTTTCTTTGTAAACAGTAAGTGGTAAATGGTTGTAAAAGAATTTGATTTTATATTTATACATAATTGTTTAACTTTTAAGATGTCTTCATTATTTTACTTTGAAATGTTTAAATTTTCTTAGATAAAATTCATAATAAATGACATAGTTTAAAAATTATTGTAGATTTTCATGAGAAAAATATCAAATTTTGTTTATTATTATTTATTCAAAAATAAAATTTAAAATTATTGTATTTTTTAAATGAATTTGAAATTCATTGTAGACAGAAAAATTTCATGCTTTACTGATCAAACAGTAGTTCATATTTCATGTAAAACTTTAAATGCAAGTCTGTCAATATGAAGAAAAATACTTGAATATAAAAAAAAAATGGTTAAAACTATAGAAGTCTTAATAAACCAAAAATTCTCAAGTAAATTTTACATTAAAAAAAATGAACATGACTTCCTCAGAAGCTTTTTTTGAAATTTTTATAACTTAAAAGACATAAATTACATTAATTTTTTTCAAATTTTTTTTTTTTTTTTTTGTGAATTACAGTAGCTTCTGAGCCACTCATACATACATATATATCTGAATCTTTCATCTTAACATTTGTTTTTCACCTGTTTCAATTTGAAAATTTATACCAAATATTTATTACTGAAAAACAAAAAAACAATAATAATAATTTTTTTCTACAATTGAAAAATCTTTGAGAAAGTTTTCAAACTCAAGTGTCAGATTGTTTTTTAATTTTATTATTTTTTTTTTATTACAAAAAAAAAAAAAAGTCTAAAAGTACATTAAAGAAAATTTTATATCGGGTATTTTATTTAAAAGTACGTACTTTGAAATAAAATTTTAAAGATACTTAATGAAAAAGTTTATCTTGAAATTGAGGTCATTTGTAAATGAAAATAAAATAATTAAAATTTAGAAATTTTATGATTCTTTTTTATTTTGTTTTTGTTTTCTGTATTTTTTATGTCTTCTCTTTGCATTTTAAATTAAATTAAAATAACAAAAGTTGTCAGTTTTACTTGTTAAATTAGTTTTTCTTTTTTTTTTTTAATTTCTGACAAAGAAAATAATAAAAAGTAGGTACTTTAAAATAATTGTGTGGCAAAGATGTAAATGATTTTAATTGAAAGTAGTAAAATGTTTGTTCTTTTTTTTTTCTAAATGAGTGTGGTTCTATAGTTAAAGAAGATATAAATTGTTTTTAAATTTTAAGATTTTTAACGTCAAATAAAAAATAATTTAACATTGCGAGAAGATGCTTTAAAGGATATGATAGCAAGTGTGCAGAAGAGATTTAAGTACTCTATAGTCTATCCAAGTACACGTTTTCACGAAATGTTTTGTAAGAGACTCCACCAAGTATTATAGTTTTATTTTTAAAATATTTTATTTTGAATTTAAAATTGGTCCTTCATGATTGTTGAAAAACTAATGTTCAAGACATTTACTTACCAAACTATTCTTCTTTATTTTGTTACTGTTATTTTCTCAACTCTTCCTTTTCTTTATGTAGCATAGCTTTCATGTTTTTTTTATTTTTTTTTTTTTATTTTGGTAAATTATGTATGCATCATTCATCAAATATCCTTTATAATTCAATTTAAAATTGTTTGAAAATTTACACTTTTCACCTCACCTTATACGTTTCTTCTTATTTTTTCAAGCCATTTAAAAATAACTTTTAAACTAAATAAACAATAAAATTAAAGCTTTTAAGCTACTTAAAAGTAATTATTATATATCTATGCATATTACTATAATCTATTCCAAGGATTAACACAAAGATAATGTTAAAGGTAAGTTATTATGATGATTTTCTTCAATAAACAATTAAAAAGCTTATTATCGTTAAAATATATGAGTAACAATATTATTACTGTGGTTTTTGCTAATTTTCAATTCTAAAGCACCCTTTGTGTATCAATTATATCTGTGCAAAATATACAAAATAAAAAATCAAAATTAATGAATTCGTTAGCTTAGTAACTGAACTGTGTATTTTTCTTGAGCTGGTATAACAAAAAAACACAAAACAAAAAGAAAAAATGTCCAAAATATCAATTATAATGACAAAAAAATCCAATTAATCTATAAAGTACAGTGAACTTGATTATTTATAAAATTTAAAGGTTATGCTTCAAGCAAAGTGTATCTGTATCTTTATGTTTTCTCGATACAATTTAATTATACATAATATCTATGGATGAAAAAAAAAAAAAAAACAACATAACGAAAATTAAAGTATAAAGTGCTTTTAACTTTCCACCTTAATGTTAAACAAATTAAATTTTAGATTACAGCAACCATCAAGACATTATATCGATCGATGTTTTTTTTTTTTTTTTTTTATTATATCAGTTTATGTTTTTCTTTTTGATGTTCTAATGACATTAAATACTTGTCTATGTTAAATACTTTGTTAAGGATTTTACTTATCTGATTTAACATTGATTATTACGTATTATATATACATTTATAATTTACTTCATTAATATCATTATCGAAATTTGTACTTTATATAAAAACAAACAAAAAAAATTTTACAAATATTTGATGTAGCTACATTATAATTTTAAGGATAACGAAGATACATAACTACTAGAAAGAAAAAAAAATTAAGATAATGGAAATTCATCTTTTAAGTTTCTAGATAACTGTAAATAATGTAAAAATGTATTTTACTAAAAATTTTTAAAATCATCATTATCATTATTATTATCAAAATTTCATCTAAAGAATGTAAATAATGAATATAATGAGTTTTATAACATTTATCTCACGTTCATATTATCGATTTTAGCATTTAATATTCGTTTTAATAATTTTTTGTAACATTACAAATTGAAAATATGTAAAAAAAAAAAATCCTCTTTTGTATAAAATTTCAAAAATCACTTACACAAAATTTTCATAGTTTACTGTTTTTTTTTTTTTTTAATTAAAAGGATGTATGAAAAGCACTTTTTTTTTTGGAAATGAGAGACTATTAAAAAGAAAAAAAGAATTATTACCTAGCTATATGTTTTTTTTTTCTTTAATTAAATTTTATCATGAATAATAAAATCAGTACCTACTTAAAATAAAGTATATTGTAAAAAGTGATCATAGAAAAATTTTCTTTATGAAAACGATTTATGGAGTGTGTTTTTTTTTTTTTTGTTTTTTTTGAAGAATCTATTTTACTTACTACTTTGAATGTAAAGAACAATTTTTATTAATTAATATTTTGATAAAAGTTTTGTTTAAAAGTTTCATAAAGAAGTTATTGAAGTTTCAAGTAAATGATAAAAGTAATTTGAGAGTATTTTCGAGTTTTCATTTCATTATTATGAGTAAAAATTTTTTTAAAAAAAAGATTTAATTGAGAAAAAAAGTTTTGATTAAAAAACCAAAAAAATGGAAAAAATTTTTTTGTTAATCACATTTGTCTATTTCTGCCAAATTATTTTAAATTTATTTTGTACATGGATGAAATAGGCAGAAAGTATTAAATTTAAATTGAACACTCATAATAGTTTGAGTGGAAATGGAATATTTAAATACCTAAATTCAAATGAAGCTGATACCAGAAGAATTAAGCTCTGACTGAGATTGTGTAAAATCGAACAAAGACAAAAACTGCATAAGATTAAATGACCTCTTAATTAAAAAAAAAAAAAAAACCAAATAGTGAAAAGCTTCTCAACGTTAGCACTCAGTTTAACGAATAAATATAAACCTGAAATAGTCCATCATGACGTTAATTTTTGGGTTGGAAAATAAATTTCAATAACTTCTTTTGAACCCTAACAAGAATTTTTAAGGGTGAATAATAGCTTTATGTTATTATTTTTATTTTTAGTTTTTTTATTAGCACTGTCAATAAAAATTTAAGGGAAAAGAATATATTAACAATGAACGAATAAGTAGCTATTGAATTTAATACTCTCATAAGTTTTCTAAAATAAAAATAAATTTATTATAATTTATTAAAAATTTTTCTCCATTTTCCAAGAACAACGTTGTTGTTGAATTGGTGAAGCGAAAAAAATGAAAAAACAAAAGACTTTGTGAAAAAATAAATAAAAATTATTCTTAGAAAATATAATTAATTCTAGAATGCAAAATTTTATATTAATTTTTTTTTTTATTTTCGTAAATTAATTTGCTTTTTAAAATACTTTATACAATTTTTGTAAAGAAATAATAAATAAGAAGACTTAAAAATTATAGAAACAAGAAAAAAAGAATTTCTTCAAGGAAAAAAAAAAAAGTTTTTTTTTCTCTTCTACTAGATTTTTATTTTTTAAATAAAACTACCTCAAGAACGAGAAAACAAGCTCTTATATTATTCTTCATATAACAAATAAAATTTTACTCATTTTTCATTTAAAAAAAAAAAAAAAAAAAAAAAAAAAAAAAAAACGTAACACAAAAAAAAAGGAAAACACATTTTTTTTTCTTTCAGCTTATTTTCTTTCTCTTGGTGAATTGCAATTAAAAATTAAGATGCCTGGCTAAGTGCAATAAGTGTATTTTTCTTTAATGCTTTTTATTCATTTAAAATTTTCACGACGAGTTATATGAGAAAATAAAAACTTAATTTTTTTTTTTTGTTTTTTTTTGTGAATAACTTCTTCATATAAAGTTTTCAAATATGGTTATTTTATTTTCAGGAGTAATTATGTCATTATTTTTTTTTTGTTTTTGTAATTTTTTTATTTTATTTTTCTTTTCCATTATTTTCCTAAAATTAATGATATACGAGTACATACATATGAATTTCGTGTATCTTCAAAAATGTATCGCTGCTTTGGTGATGCTGATGCCTTTCTGGCATTGATGCGTAATCACTACTGTGTTGCGATGACAATGCGATGTTTTAAGTTGGTGATGCGATGCTATTACATGACATGACAGCTGATGCTGATACAATACTTTTTTTAATTGTTTAAATTCTAAACTGTGCAAAATGGAAAATAAATTAGTGTGTAATAGTATATTAAATTCTTTTTTAGAGAATTCAGTTTGTGCTAAGAGTGATTTGATCAAAATTCTCCATGAAAAAGCAAAACAGAAATATAATACGAGTATAAATACATCTTTTATTGTTTTACTAACCTTTCTTCTGCCATTATTAAAATTAAACACCTTTCCAATAACAATAACAACTTAACACTGAAGAAACTGCATACTGTCAATGTCAATATAATATAAGTATCGTGAAAATTGATGATGCGATATTTGCTTGACTTTGATGTATCATATTTCACTAAACTGCATTTTTGAATATTTGATTTGATGCGATGCTTTTTTGAATATATGAGACAACGCATCATAAAAGTTGCGTTGCATTTTTGAATTTGTGACAAGCATCAGTATTGCATCAACTGTGCAGCGATGCATTTTTGAAGATACACTTCATCTCAACTATTGTAAAAACCTATAATTTATCTCTAAAATAAAATATGTTTATAAAATGATAAAAAGTATAAAAAGATTTTAAAATCCTGAAAAAAATTTTTACACAAAGAATTTTTCAAATTTTATAGTAGAAAAACAAATTACACTTTTAAAAAAGTTAAAAATAATTTATTTGTGTTAATTCCAAACCTTCAATTAAATGGAAAGAAATGTTTTGGCAAAAAAAAAAGATTTCAATTTTACAAAACAAAAATCGTTTTTTTAAGATTTCATTAGTATTAATGAAATTAAGTGAAAATTTAAATATACTAACAATTTGAATTTTTGACAACGTGTAATTGTGAATTTTTTAGTAATTTTACTGTTGTTTTTTTCTAAATTACAGCTACAGAAACATTGGTAACGACATATGATCCATCAACTGTTTGGGAAACAACTAATGCACAACCATTTTTTGAGAATACAACACAACGTGATGTTATAGCTGCAGTTGGACGTACAGCAAAACTTCATTGTAAAGTTAAAAATCTTGGAGATAGAGCAGTAAGTCATGATAGCAAAAAAATATATATTTTTCAAATTAAAATCAAAAATTTGTAGTTTATTTTTGTTTTAAACCGCTTATTCCTATTGTTCTCGTTTTTTAACCGTTTGAAATGTCATATCACTTAAAATTTCATGAATTCTACATATTTTTGACATATAACATATTCATGATAACTCTTCAATTTGAAAACAAAGGAAATACTTAATTTATTCCGGAAAATAATAAAATGTCATAAGTGAAATTTCTCATTTTTATTATTTTACTTTGTTTTTTTTTTTTTGTCGTATATCAAAATTTCATTTTGAATAGTTTTTTAAAGTTATTTCATTTTATTTATCTTTAAATTTTTCTTTTTTGGTGTTTTTTTTTTAGGTTTCCTGGATAAGAAAACGTGATCTGCACATTCTTACAATTGGTATTATGACATATACAAATGATCAACGTTTCCAAGCAATGCATCTTGATGACACTGATGAATGGATCCTAAAAATTGTTTCAGTACAACCAAGAGATTCTGGTGTATATGAATGTCAAGTTTCAACAGAACCAAAAATCAGTCAAGCATACCGTCTTACTGTTGTTGGTAAGTACCTACATATCCGTATCTATCTATTTTTCTATTTTTCCAATTTTCTTCTTATGAATCTTTAAATCTTGTATGTTTTACAACTTTTGTTTTTCTTGTGTGTATATACTTCTTATGGTTATGATATATGTTAGTACATATTATGTATGTATGTATATATGAAAAATTTCATTTTTACTATTGTAATACAATCGAATGATTTTTCTCAGAATTTTATTACATAAAAGTTTTATAGTTTCAAATAATCAATTTTTTCTTGTTTTATTTTGCATAACCAATATAACTTGATATGTATCTCACTTTACAAGAAAAAAACAAAATAACAATCGGAAAAAGAATAAAACAAAATTTAACATATGAAGAAAAAAAAAAATTTAACTGATCCAAAAATTGATATTGCATTTGTTATACATCATTAAATTTGAATTTATATTTCTTAACTGTTATGATATCTGATAGATGTTCTATCCTTACATCTGTTTTTATTTTTTGAAAAGAAAAAGAAACCAATATGTGCAGAAACAACAAATTATTTACTAAAGTAACAAACAAAAACAAAGTGTCTTGTAAAACAAAAATAAAAAATAAAATTTCAAAGGATTTGCTTGTTTTAAAAGAAATGATTTTTCCGAACTTATTTATTTCATTGAATTTTTAATATCATTTTCAATTTCAAAAGGATATTATCCTTTTTTATTCGTTTAAAAACTTTAAATTGAACCAATCATTGTCCAATTTTATTTTAAATATTTTATGAACCTGAACGATACAATGGACTAATTCTTTATAAAATATATTTTCTGTGTTTTTTGTTATAATTCTAAAAATTATATCTTGAAAATTTAAAAAAATCCCTGCTAATGTATTGAACTTTCATCGAAAAAAAAAAAACAACAATTTAACTTACATAAAATATTTAAAATTTAATTGACATTAAAAAATTTAATTTCAGCTATTTGAAGGAGAATATTTAAAAGTAACAAAAAGATTTAAATTGTAAGTTATGAGAAAACATACACAAACTAAAATTGGAAAATATCCTAAATTTTCTTGAAATTTCGACTGTTAATTAAAATGATAAAAAAAAAATCAATTAGAATATATTTCAAAAAAATTTAAATGATTTTCAAATAAAAATTTCTTCTAATGACCTTTTGTAAAAATATGATGACTAATAATCTAAAAACATCGAAAAACTTAATATAATATTTTTAAGAAAAATAATGAGAAAAGTAAAGAAAATGTTTTTAAAAGGAAAAGTATCTTAAAGTGTTAAGATACCAGGTGCATTAAAGAATAGTAATTACTGTTAGAATATAATATGTACATACATACAAGTTTAAACTTTATATTTGAAAATTTCTCAATATTTCATTATTTTTTTTCAATAACACATGTTATAAAGGAAAATCTATTTATCTTGAAAATTTCGAAAAATTCAATATAAAACTCAAATAAATAGTAAAACATTTGATGCACTTAAAAGCTTTTTGCTTTCTGATAAAGTTTAAATGTGGATTTTAAATTCAAAACAAATTTCTATTTTCAAACAAAAATTCTATACTTTTTATTCAATAATCCGCATATATGAATATAATAGAGAATAAGATATCAAGATATTCTGATCATCGTACATTCTCATATTATGTTACATCCGGTTATAACTTTTTAAATATATACAATTTGACTTAGTTTATAGTAAGTTAGTTAACTGTTTTGCCTATTGTGTACATAAAATTTTGTTTCTAATGGATTAAGCTATTTTAGTTGGATGGTTAAATTACACCAAAAATAACCACATCAAATGAATGAAATTCTGGATTGTATCCGCACTTATAAAATCTGGTTTTTGTAATAATAAAATCTTTAAAATGATTCTATAACTGTATCTCACTGTTTCCATTGAGTATATATATTTTCAAAATTCAATGTGTGTACATTTACGAAAAAAGATATTATGAAACAGGAAATTATAACAACAATTGTGTGGATTAACTTCCTTCTATTTTATTTGTATTGAATGTATATGTGGGTCTGAATAAAATGTGCCTTAAAAATGAAATGAACTGGAATAGAATTATGTTGGAAGAATTAAAGCATATGTATATTGTACATTTTCCGAATTTAAAAATGAACAGAACATAAAAATTAGATTTTTAATTTAAAATTCACATAAAAAAATATTTGCAACAAGTAAAAATATACTTTTTCGATACATTTTTCTTATAAATTCAATTTTAGAAATTATAAAAAATCCTTTGTGAATAAATTGAGTTTTGATATAAGAAAAAAACAAACAATCAGCAAGTAAATTTATACTACAAATTCAATTTAAAAATCGATTTTAAACTGTAAAATATTTTCCATTATTATTTAGTATGTTTTTGGATACTTTGTGTGTTATATCTTTATTATCCTTTCTTTGTTTCATTGTGTAGTTACACAAAAATAAAATTACATACACAATAAACACTTTATTTTTTTTCATTTTTAATTTTTGCTTTTTTTTTTTTGTCAAAACGGGGAAAAAATCTTTTTGCACGTTTTATTCTCTTGATGCTGGTGTGTTTTATAGGTACAAAGTAATACAAAATATTTTTGTGTAATAGGAAATATACTTGATAATGGTCCACAACATCGTGACCAAAATAAATAAAAAAAATTTATATGTATGTGGTATGTATTCATTAAACAAGCACCTGCAATTTTACATGATTTTTGTTTGTCTGTTTGTTTATTTGAAAAAAAAAAAACCGTGTTTTCCATGCATGACCCATATTCTAAGTATGCAAACAAAAATTCATGAATTTTACAATGTTGCATGGGTTATATCAATGTAAATATAAATGGATTTATATCATTGAAAGGATGTAATCCGTTTTCAACTCAAAAAAAAAAAAAATACATAAATAAATAAAAAGGAAATTTCTTTTTGATTTATAAATTGTAACAATTTCTAGTACAAAATTACACAAAAAAGATTTTCGAGTTTTCCAGAGAATATTGAATTAAAAATTCGAAGGAAATCAGATATTTCTTAAGAAAATAAATTCAAAATGTGATTAATTTTTTTGTTTTTGTGGTAAACCATGAAAAATTCGTCATTAAATGGTTCAGATTTTAGCCAACATTTGGAAAATTTTATCAATTTTCTTGGGTATGTTACTTACCTTGGATATTGTTGTTTCGGTAAATTTGATCTGTTCATAACACGTTTTAAGTCGACTTAAGAAACTCATTTACACTGATTTCAGTGAAACGTCTTATTTAACTCATCTGTTTGATTTTTAGATTTTAAATAAAATTGTTCTTTAATTAGTCCACCATGAACAACAAGATTGTATTGTACTTTTCTAATATCATTTCAGACATTTTATATACATATTATACTATATATGTACATATGTATGTATGTATGTGTGTGTGTATGTGTGAGTGTACAACTTTAAATTTAATTCTTTTTTTTTTAAATATAAATTTATTCAAATTTTTATTATCATTAATTTTGTTATTTTTTTTTGTGTTTATTTTTTTTTTTTCTTACAATAGTGTCGAAGGCGAAAATTTTAGCAAATCCAGAATTATTCTTTAAAAGTGGTAGTGATATTAATTTAACATGTGTTGCATTAGAAGCACCAGCACCACCATCATATATTTATTGGTATAAAGATGGTGGTTTAATTAATTATTCACAACGTGGCGGTATAAATGTTTTAACTGAAAGACAAACTAAAACAAGTAAATTAGTTATAGCTAGAGTTGTACCATCTGATTCTGGAAATTATACATGTTCACCGAGTAATTCAAGTAAGTATATTTTATATTTTTAAAATTATTCAATATTTATTTATAATTATTATTAAAAATACAATAAACATTTTAATTGAACGTATGTAAGCAGGATTCATTATATAATTAATATATTTTGAAATGTTGATCTTTTGTTGTATTTCTGAAATATTACACTAATGTAATGTATAAATCCTCTTCTGTTTTTTTTGTTTTGTTTTCTACATAAATTTAATAAAATATATCCTTTCGAATAATAATTATGATTTTAATCATTACATGGATGTAAATTATACAAATTTTCATATGTATAATATAATACATACATATAATATTTGTAATTTGATTTTGTACAAAATCCTTCTCATTTATTTATAATATGTACATGAAAATGATTATTATTGTATTTATGATCCCATTCTAGAATAAGATGCAAAATTTTTGGTAAACCAAATTCATATAGGATGTACATATGTACATATGTTAATATTATTTAGTTATTAGACATATGAAATAGAGAAAATTTTAATGTATTTGAATATATGCCAAAAAGGATATTAAATACGACAGGTGTGATATTTATGTAAATTTATATTTAACCATCAACATCATGAATTCTAGATACATTCATAGATATTTTAATGTCTTTTTATTTTTTTTTTATTTTTGATTAAAATTCCGATTAACTGGACAAATGAAATGTTCAATTATATTTTCTAGAATATTCATATGTATTTTTTATGAAAATTATTATTTTAAAATTATAAAAAAAGATATTTTGAAAATTATAAGCAATTTTAAAATTTCTATTTTAAATCTCTTTTGTATAATATGTATATTTAAATTTCTTAAATGAAGATTCCCGTATTGAGAAATAAATTACCTTGTTTATGCATAAAGATTAAAACGCGTTGAACATCGTTTTGAGATAATACATTTTGATTAGTGTTTATACGTAGTACAACGTACAACATTTCGTTCTCACTTAAAACGTTTTAAGTAATAAACTAACACTACTCTAAAAGTTCATATTGATGTTTAGTATGTTACCAACATCATTTTGAAAAGTCAAATATGACAATTCATTTAAAACGAAGAAAGTGTACATGCACATTTTAAAAACGCATTGAAATTTTAAGTTCGGATTTTATAGTATATTCACTCAAAACAAAATAAAGTTTCAATGCGTTTTAAATTTTGGTTTATGCATCCGTATTAAGTCAAAACGACGTGAGTTAATGCGAATTAAAGCTTCGCATAAACAAGGTAAATGATTTATTTCTTTTAAATTCTAATGAACTCCAAATTTTTATAATTTTTTAAATAAAAATTCTACAAAAATATTTCCTAATTTAATTTAAACTGTCTCAGTAATTCGGAAGTTTCATCTATAATTTCTCTTCTATATTATAATATTCTAATTAATTTAGAAGCTTTCTAGAAAACCTCAGGCTGCATATTTCATAATTTAAATAGAACAATTTATAAATATTCTATGAGAACAAAATGAACTTTTTCCAAATATCCATTAAAAATTATGGTTAACATTCACTTTGTATTTTATTTTTTTCTTTTCGTTTTTTTTTTTGTCATTTTCGTTTTTTTAAATGTGTTCAATGATATTATACCATCAATTTGAATAGAATTTTGCATAAATGATTTCGACAAAAATTTGTGAAAAAAAAAAAATAAAGTAAATGAAAATTAGTAAAACCCAAAAAAAAAAAATAAAAAAATAATAAAAAAATGGAAGATACTAACACAGATAAAATTCAGGTTGTATCACGATTCACGATAATTATAATGTCAGCCTGTCTCTTCTTATGTGTAAAATTACATGTTATCCCCCAGTGTTGTTAAGTCTTAACAAACGAAATTAAACATTAATAAAATGCATTTTGTGAGAAATTACATGATACTTTTTTTCGGGTCAGTTAGCTCTCTTTGGACACAATGTAATATAAAAAAAAAAATAAGTTAATTAAAGTTTTTTTTTTAGATGAATATATTGCAGGGTAATTTTTTTAAAAAGAAGGAATTTTTGGAAATTTCATGTATTAACTTGAATAATATCCAATTTTTTTTTGTCACCCTATAAAAATATTTATACTTTAGAATACTAGGTTTCACATTATAATGGATGTTTGTCCGTTTTATATAAATTTTTTTTTTCATATATTTTATATAATTTTAATTGTGTACTGGTATCGCCCACTTTAATTTTCATTTTTAACAAGATTTTTCAAATTTTTCTTGTTTTTTTTTCTTTTTATTTTGTATTCTTTGATTTTAAAAATGTGAATGTACTTTAATTTATTCTGACTACTGACTAACTAGTTTTTCCTTGTTATCCTATGCAAATGATGTTGATAATTTTTCTAAAATACAAAAAAAAAAAAAAGAAGAAGATACTTTCTAGATGACCTGGTTTCATGTTCATGTAATTCATTTTCAAAATCGATTTTCTTGTTTTTGTTTGTAAAAAAAAGCAAACTTTTAAAAATTTTTCCTTCAAAAAATTATTAAAACAAAAAAAAAAATAGAAAAAATTATAAGTAAGTAGATAATATCCTTTAAGAAAAAGGTTCAATTTATCCTTTGACAAGATATTCGGTTTTTTCTTTTCGCTTGTAATAAAACTTATCATAAAAAGGTTGTTGTAATTTTTCAAAAAAAAAAAAAAAAATAAATAAATAAAAATAAAATCCAAAATTGAAATAAAAAGTAAAACACTATAAATACTCTTGTTGGAATATAAAAGTGGTTATAAAATTAATAGAACTTTTATGCTTTATAAAATTTCGAAATTTAGAATTTTTGATAGGTACGAGTATATACTCATCCAAGTAAAAGAAAATCGAAATGATAAACGACAATATAGGTTGTATGGTATGTAAATAGATTGTTGATACCAAAATTCACCCATACTTTTTATATTTTCTACATATGTACATATGTACATGTTGAATATTTTTATGTTGACAATCGTAAATCACAATATTAGCTTACTCTTCTATTTTACTTCTAAAATTTTATCTTGCTTTTATTTTTTTTTTTAATACTTCTCCTATACATCTTCTATCTTAAAAAAGGTATTAAAAAACATAAAAGTGATATATTACCAATTATAGGTAAAGTGATACTTTATCATTTCCTCTCATATATTTCCTTATCCTTTAGGCTCATTATCATTGTCATTATTATTTCAAGTTATTACATGTATGTATGAAACCTTTTTGTTTCTGCTTTATTGTTGTTTTTTATTATTATTATTATTTTCCTCCTATTCTTTTGTATAAGGATATTTGAGAATTTAGTTGCTTTTCAATTATGATACACATATGTGTGTATGAATGTTATAATTCTTGTGTAAGAAATGTTGAAATATACGTATAAATTAAAATGAAATTGAAGTAAATTATAAAATTTGTTTATATATAAAATTCTTATTATATTATAAAATGAATAGGAAAATGTGCTTATACATGAGTAACGAACGATATAAAGGATCATAAAATATTCTTCGACAACAACAAGTCAACATGTTATACTGTGAATATCCTTTCAAAATGATATTTCCTTATATGGAATATTTATCTATACGTATTATTTATATATATTTAAGTATTATAAAAAAATTACAGACTGATAAAAGAGTATTTTTTTTTTAATTATTCGATAAAGAATTTTGCCTATTAGAGATTACCTATTTTCATTTCATTTTTAATTCACCATGTGAGGGAAGAGTAAAAAAAAACATAAAAACAAACAAAAATCAGAGGAGGAATATCAGTATGCAAATTTTCATGTACGGTTTTTGTATTATATTAATTTTGTTTTTTTTATATTATTCATTTTTAGACTACAAAAAAAAGATCAAATATGTAGGTACAAAATTGTTTGCTATATTTTCATCATTTTAAATATTCTATCAATAAATTAAGATGAAACAACTAAAATATAAATATTCTATGAAAGTTTGTGTTTTTAATTATTTTTTTTTTATTTTTTACTGAAGTATATTAGCTTTCTAAAGTTCTGAATTTTTTTATAATTTCACCCACACAGACAAAATAATATGTTTTTAACCCATCGTATACAAATCTATACACTTCCATTTTGAGCTTCATTTTATTAAAAATATGATGTTTTTAAATTACGTTTTTAAACTTCATCCCCCTCTTCCTGAAGGGTTTTCTAAAGTTTTGTCATAAAATCAGCAAAACTAAATATTTTTTCTTTTCGAAAAAGAAATTTAAATGTGACAGATTGTGAGGGTAAAATTCTAAAGGCAATAATTTAATATTTTGGTAAAAAAATTATCGGTTTTTGATTGACGTGGTGTTCAAAGTAAAAATTTGAAAATTTCCATACAAAATACAAAACGTATACGATCTATCAACACAAATTATGCGTTATTTCAAGGGTTATTATCCTAAAGATACATATTCTGTAATCTAAGACCTATTGGACTTATCCCTAATACTTCATGGGAAATATTATTATTTCTTTTAATATTTGATTAATTTTGGGATGAAATATTGAAAAAGAAAACAGAGATATGAAAAAAACAAAATCGATAGATAATAATTAGAAGTATCAATTTTCATAATATTCTTCCGTATTGACTTTCATTTAAGTTTGATAAATATTTCATAGTTAATATCGTCTAAAGTATATGCATCTTATATATTACATTTTGGCGTCTTTCTTTATTGGTATGAGAATGATAATTATTTATTTATCATTAATAATTATATATTAAAGATTTATCGATGTGGTTTATCTTGATATCATCAATTAATTTCATGAATATTATTTTTTCCTATGTTTTTAGATTAATTATTGAAAAATAAAAGCAAAATTAATTTTTATACAGCATACAAGCAACGATAAATAAATACACAAATAAACAAACAAAATATAGTATCACAAAAATCAATAAAATTATTTTTACTTAAAGATTTGGGTAATCGATTAATTATATGTATGTATAAATGTGAAATGACACACAAAAAAAAAAATTCCCTTAATAATAATAAAAAATTCTTGAATATTTACAAAACCTCAACTCTATTGGGAAAAAATGTACAGGAACTATTTTCATTATTGAATTAGAAAATGAGAAAAAAAAAAAGCATTCATTCAGGAAAGGAATTTACAAAAGGCTTAATATTGTCATCAAGGGTCTCTTTATAAATAAATTTCCGGTCAAATATTTTCTTTAACACATCCACTTTTACGTCAGTTTGTAATAAATTGTACATGAAAAATTGTAATAAGAAACTCAATCGATTAGATTTTTAAAGACACAAAAAAAAATGTATAAAAGAAAAAATATATAACATTTTTTTTTCTACTGAGAAATTATTTAGTCAATATTTACATTAGTTTTCCGTGCGTGAGGATAAATCATGATTTATATTGAATTGTTTAAGTGTAAGGGTAAACACTGGATTTTATATTAAGAGAAAAAAATATTTTCAGAAAGAAAATAGAAAACAAATACATACATATGTATGTATGTAATTAAAGTAAATAAAAGTAACTATATTTAGTCAAATAATTCAGTCTTTATACAAGGTGTTTCACGGTTCGTGTGTCAAACTGAACATTGTGGTAAGAGATATTCAATATTGAACAAAAAAATGGCGAATTTTTTTCACAATTTTTTGACTTTGAGTTACAATAACTTCTGAACCACTTGACATACAACTTTATAAAAGACATTTTTGTAAAGGACTAAAGGTTCTCTTTAGAAATAACTTTCATTTAGTTCTATACATTGCGCGAGCGCTGAAATATGTTGGAAAAAGTGGAACTGGTTACTTTTCGAAAAAAGTTGTCTTTGACCTTGAATATCTCGGTAACCATTGAGAATAGACCAATAAACACCCACCTGCCCCCTCCCATACGATTTTTTTCATTTCTCTTTACGATCTACCACCATGTTCAGTTTGGCATGCGAACCGTGAAACACTCTGTATGTACAGGACACATGTGTTATATTTCAAGGACTAATCAAATGTGATTTTTTTTAGAACTTGTTAGATCCTTTTGGATCTTATAAAAATCAAATTATAATTAATATTTCGATAGCGTAAAAAATGCAATAGGAAAAAGGTATACGGCAATAATTTATATCTGAAATTAATTCAAATAAAAAACAAGTTGATACGATTTAATTACGATAAATATTTCTCCATGAATTTTTAAATATAAAAGTTAAAGTTTCATCACAATTTATTTTAAAGGTCCAATTTTTTTTTTCTTTTAAAAATTTTTTATTTATTGAGAATTTATTAATGTGAAAATTGATAGAATTATAGTAATTGAGTCGTCACATGATGGAAAATTCATTTATTCACGATAAAAAATATGTCAAATTCAGGAAAATAATTAAATTTTTTCATTCTGAAATGTGGGCTTGTTCATCAATTTCTCTTTTTTGCACAGAAATAACTTAACATAGCAACATAACTTTATCATTTTTATTAATAGTTTAAATAAATTAAACTTTCTTTTTAGAAAGTAAGAAAATACATTTTTAAATGAAACCATTAGTATAATGTATTTTTGCGGTTATAAACTTTTTCTTTAAGTTTAATAGTGGGGGGTCTCTAGTAGAACTTCTCACTTTCCTAATTAAAAGGAGGGCTCTATCTATGGGTTGAGAGAGCATCAGCACCCAACGCATTTTTATTCTAGAGAAGGTATAGTACAAGTACAAAAATACTCTATAATTTCTGCGTAGTGCGCCTCACACGTCTTTGACAACTCTTATAAAAGCCATATAGACGGTATTCATAATATTATGATGAATATGAAGCGCTGACATTGAGATGAGTAAAAGAATAAATTTGGGGAAAGTTAAGGGGGTAAAGAAAGAAAGTGTTAATGGACTGCCCATACTTAAACTTCTGAAGATTATAAGAGGGGAATAACACATATGATGGGAGGGGAAATGGTCGTTTCACAATTTGTGATCGCTAAATTGAGAAAATTTCAGAAAAGATAAGTGATTATTGGATAACAGTTCAACTCTACAATCGCCTGACCTTTCTCCATCTGTTTGAGATCCTTACAGCACTTTCTTGTTAGAAGAAAATTTCATTTGAATGGAGAGACAAGAAATTCAATAATTGTGCTTTTCGAATTGAAAATAATGAAATAGAAAATTGATGAGTTGAGAGAAGTTCATATAATTCTTAAAAAATTAATTCGAGTAAAAAATCTGATGTTTTTTTAAGTATACACATTATCAACGTACATTTTTTTTTCTGTATTTGTATAAAACAAATCTGTTTATGTAAAATTCAAAAATAAAATTAATATGAACAAAAATTAAATAAAAGAATAAAAACAAAAGTATCTTTCGTCAAAAAAATCGTTTAAAGCCTAAAAATTTTCTTGTTTATTTTTCTTTTTGTTAAGGATACAGTGTTATATGATAATAACAAATTGTATCTTTCTTTCTTCATCTTCTTCAATAAATTTTTTTTTACAAGCGAAAATAATGAAAAATCTGAAGCACATGGCTCATTTTTAAAAACAAAAAGTATTTATTCTATTTTCCAAATAGAAAAAAAAAAAATTATCTTAATATAAAAATTTAACACATGTTTCATAATAATTACGTCCTTGGAAAAAATCTAAGGAACATAAAAAAAAAAAACAAAAACGAGACAGACAAAATCAAAATGCCTTTTATTTATTCAATTTTTTTCTGAATATATATTTATTTAACAATTTTTTTTTTTTTTTTTTTTTTTTTTGCTTAATCACGAAAATAAATAATGAATAACATACTTTATCATCATATAACAAAAAAAAGAACCAAATATCATTTTCTAGGAATGATTTAGAAACAGAATAAAAAATATTCTCCATGCTACAAATATGATAAATCATTCAACATGTTGTATAAAAACATCATTAAATTCTAGAACAACAGTGGAATACGAAAAAAATACCATAAAATATCTTAGATTTCCAGTAAATGAAAATAAACACTTTTTTTTTTTACTTATTCTATTGTGTTAAATTAAATAAAATAATAACTTAATGTGTTTTTTTTTTTGGTTTCTTTTTTAAATTATAGTTTGATTCAGACGATTTTTTTCTCAGAAATTTCTTACAGATTTTCAAATTAATGAAATTACAAAAACCGTTCTTGAATTAATTTTTTTTATCTTCTAATTTTTCAGTTGTTTTTATTTTTCTCAAGAAATTTAATACAATTTGAGAAAAAAAATGTAAAAAAAAATGACAAGTAATAAAAAAATTCTATTTGATCATTTGTGTTTTTTATTGTGCAAAAATAAGATACTTTTATGAATAAAATAAAAGTAATTAATACTTTTACAAAGAAAAATTTCATTATTTTATCATTTTTGATCAAAGAAATTTTTGTCGTTGTTAAACTTTTAATGGATTTTAATAAGTTGAACTTGGATGAATTTAATAAAATTTCCTTTGGGATTTTAATTCAACAATAATATTGACATAATTAACATGTAATTAACGTAGAAATTAAAGAAATTTGTGGCTAAAGGAAATTTTCAAGACTGTATACAGGGTGTATTATTGTTTAACAACTTTAATTCTTTTACAACGTTTTTGAAACATTGTTGAGCACCACAACATGTGGTGAATGTATTGGTTTCAGTTTGTCAGTATTGGTGTTATGTTCTAGTGTTTCGATAAATAAAAAGATAAATTGATGGTGGTATACAAAACAAAACACCAGATATTAAATAAAATTTATGGTTGTAATGTAGAGTTTATCATTTAAACTAGCGATGATAAATGTGACACTTTCGGTAAATTCACGGAGAAGTGGTGACTATTAATGTTGAGCAACATGTTGAACACCGAAACACAGACCAACTTTTCGTTATGTTCGTAATTGCGATTATTCAGGTCAAAACTTCAAAATTAAAAGTTGTATTTCTTTTTTGCAAAAGAAAAATTTTAAACAAAAACTAATAAATTTTCGATTTAAATCACAAAATTTTTTGCATAAATGGAAACAGAGAGAAAACAGTTGAAAAAACTAAAAAAAAAAAACTTAATTTTAAAATGCAATAATGAAAATGACAATTGACATGAATTTTTGCTTTTTCGTAATAAATAAAACTGTTATCCTAGCTATAGATTTATTTTCCATTTAAAATTCATCACTTTCATGAATAATTTCATATTAGTGATGATTCTAAAATACATGTCTTTCAAAACAAGGTAACATGTGAATGATTGATTTTTGTGAAAAGTCTGTCAAATTAATCTCAAATTAAATAATTCTTTTAATGACTTTTCCATAATTCTAGTAAAATGAAATTTTTATATAATATAATAAATCAAAAATATTTTCTCTTTTTTTTTTTTCAATTTATTTTTTATCATGTTCTGTTTTTATTTAAATTTTTTTTTATTTTTATTATTCACAGATTCAGATAGTGTTTATGTACATGTCATTAAAAGTGAACATCGTGCTGCAATGCAACATGAAAATGCTGTAAAATTCTTTGTTCCTGATTTATTATTACAATTTTCAATTATATTTAATATTTATCGATATTTTTATGAATTAAAACAATTTTATTTAATATTTATATATAATTTATATTATATATCAATGATGAAAATTTTTCATTTGACAAAAATGTCCTTATCAACATTATTAAAAGCTAGATAGCAAAAATAAATTAAAAAATGAAAAATTAAAATTATTTAGAAAATAAGTTTCTAAATAAAATAAAAATTAAAAACAACAAAAAAACATAAATAAATAAATAAAATAAAAAAAGTTTAAAAAAGAAAGAAATAAAATGTTGTTTATTAAAAAAAAAAATTTAATTTCGTATTTTTATTTTGAATTTTTTTTTTATTATTATTTTTAATTTTGTAATTTAAATACGCTTATTACTTTAAAAAAGAAATTTATTTTTATTTTTCTTGCCATTAAAAAAAAATGTGTACTGAAATAAAAGTATTTTGTAAAATAAAATTGAAAAAAAAAAAAAGTTAGTAAAAAACAAAACTAAAAGAGAACTCTTAATGTAAGCTAGAATTAAAAAAAAAAAAAAAAAGTTACAAAGAAAATAAGACAAAAAATCAAAAATTAAATTTACCTAAGGAAGTGATGTAAAATAAAAACAAGTGTATAACGCAATTAAAATGAAATTTAAGTAAATAAAATGATACTTCAAAAATATATAATATGTATACATACATACCTATATGTACATACATATATATTTTATGTTGAAAAATTATTAAAAATAAAATGAAAAAAAAAAAATCAATAAAGAAATTAAATTTAACAAAAAAAAAACCATAAAAAAATTAAAATAAATAAAAGTTATAATAAAAACAAAAAAAAAAAATAAATAAAAAATCAAAAAAATAAAAAAAACGTCATAAAATAGTTTAAGATAAGACAAGAATATTTTATAGAATAAGCATTGTAGATAAAAAATTATACTAAGAGAATGAAAAAAAAAAATAATAAAATAAAATAGAAAAAAATATAAATTTGAGATTAAAATAACGAACTTTTTAAAAAAATTGGAAAAATAAATTTGAAAAAAAAAAAAATATTTATTAAAACTAAAAAAAAAAAAACATAGCATCTCTGTCATACATTTAAAATATATTCATAATAGGATGGCTCAAAAAAAATTTTCAAACTTGCAAAAATTTTGATAAAATTTTTCCAAAAACAATATTGATATGGACGAAAAACAATTTTCATAATAAAGATGTTTAAATAAATTATCCGTTTATTTTTTAAGTTTTAAAAGTGACAAATATCAATTATTTGTAATATCAAAGTCCGAATTTTATGTTACTATTTCTATGAAATTTTTGTTACCAGTTGGAAATAAAATAGATGAATAAAAAATCTATAAAAAATAATTGATAACTTAGAATGCATAAAAAAGACACTATGCCATTTCCATATAGGCAACTCATTCATTTGAGCAAAATCATATATGTATGCATTTTTTTTTAGATATTTTTAAACAAAAATTTATCATTTACATTCTAGAAATTTTATCACTTCATTTTTTCTATGTTCAATTCAAGTAATGCTTGTTTAATTGATTTTTTTCATCATTTTTTTTTAATACATAACCTACACTGTAATTTCAACCTGAAGCAAAAAAATCTTGAAAGGAGTATTTAAAATTCGTCTTATTATTTGTAAGAGAAATATTTTAAAATTGAAAAAAAAAAATCAATCAAAAGAAAACCCATTAAAAAACAGTCCGATGACTGTTTTGATAAGTTTTTCGAATAAACTTAAAAGGATATTTCACCTTTCACAAATTTAAGAGGATTATTTCAAAACTCTTAAAAATTTGTTTTAATTGATATGTCACGAGAAATAGCTTATAATTTCTTTTATCTTCAATAGAAAAAAACGAATTTTTTTTTTTTGAAAAATTTTTTGAACCATCCTACACACATAACTAAATACATATAACGCAGGTCAAAATAATTTATTACTATATACATAATAAAAAAAATAAATACATATTAGAATATAGAAAGCAAAGCATACTAGGTACTACATAATAATTGATTGTGAGATAGGAAAACAAAATCAGAAAAAAAAAACTTATTTTAAAATTTGTGTCTTCATTATTTGAAGAGAAAAAAAAAATAAAGGAAAAAAGGACATTAAATACAAGATAAAAGGAAGTTTTGGAATGAATTGATATAAAAACAAAATGTAAACGTGATTGATCATTTTGTATGAAAAACAAATTTAATTAATGAATGGTAATATAAAACAAAATTTAAAAAAAAAAAAAAAATGTAACTCACAAAAATGAAAAATAAAGAAAATATTAAAAATAATAAATGTTTATTTCATACAAAAAAAAAAAATGTCAAAAAAAAAAACAAACTTATTTCCTTTTTTGTTGTCATTAAAACGGAAAATAAAAGTAATAATAAAACTGTATAATTTTCAAAGAAAAAAAAAAACGTTATTTGATATTTTGTTTGAAAAATCAAAAATTATAATCATTTTCTTAGGAAATAAAAATTATTTTTTCATGAATGAATACCAACAACATCATTAAAAGAGGGTTGTACATACACACTGAAATTGCTGTTTATAGTGGTAAAATTTTTAACAACACAAAAAAAAACAATATCAGAGTTAAAAGAAAATAAAATTTCTTCAATTGATATCGTGCTACAAAAAAAAATATACGAGAGAAAAAGGTAAAAAATAGTATTTTGAAATAAATTCACAAAAAGCATTTCAATATTTATTGTGAAATTTCAAACTAATCACATATTCTTTTACCCTTCTCAAAACAGATGTCGAACCTTTTAAAATGACACCTTTTTAACCATTTTCAATTTTTCTTTTTTCTATTGTTTTTAACAAGGAAACAGGACCAATACATTTCAATCTATTTTTTTTTTTCAAAAGGCGATAATTACATCAAACTTATCTTCTTAAAAACAAAAATGATTCTTTTATTTTTTCAGTTTCATTGAATCGTACATCAAATATGTACATAGATATTAGGTGTGCAAGTAGAAACTCGGCTCTGAATTTGGTTACATTGAAAAGCATACTTAAAAGCATCCAATACGCCGCCATTTTGTTGAATATATATAGAGCATAGTCATTGCTGTTTCTGTGACATAAGTTTCAGTCATTTACGAGCTGTGATTCCGTGTGTTTCGTGTTTATCAATTTTATAAGAGATGGATTTTTAATGGATGAAAACAAAAACCGAAGAGTTGACATCTACATGAATTTGCTTTCTCGGTACAAAAGAAAGAATTTTTTGCACAAGATCGTTACGGAGGATGAAAAGTGAATTTTATACGACAATCCTAAACGTAGAAAAGCATGGGTTGATCCAGGCCAGCCATCAACATCAGTTCCAAAGCCAAATATTCATGCCAAAAAAGTGTTACTGTGTGTCTGGTGGGATTAGAAAGGAGTCATATACTACGAGCTTCTGGAACCTGGTCAAACTGTTACAGCTGAACGCTACCAAGCCCAATTGATCAAATTAAGGGATACTCTAGAGGAGAAAAGACCATTTACAGGCCAAGGAAGGCGTAAAGTGATGTTGCTGCATGACAACGCTCGTCCACATACAGCAAAACCAACCCAGGAACTCATCTTCTCCTTAGGCTGGGAAGTTATCCAGCATGCGGCGTATTCTCCAGACTTGGCTCCTTCTGATTATCACCTATTCAGATCGATGTCATCACATTTGAAAGATCAGCGGTTCACCAATATTGAAAATGTGCGAAAATGTCTCGATGAATACTTTGCTTCAAAACCACCAAGCTTCTACCGCGAAGGCATTCATCAGCTACCAAATAAATGGCAAAAGACCATAGAAAGTAACGGTGAATATTTCGATTATTAGTATTTGTAAAAAGTATTTTTTCAATAAAGTTGAACTTAACCAAAAAAGCCGAGTTTCAACTTCAACAACTAATATTTTCAAAGCCTTCGAAATACATATTCGAAAAAAAAAATCTAATTTTCACACTTTTCACCTTACAAAGAAAATCACAAAAGAAAATATGTAAAAGGTACATAGAAGGAGAGAAAAAACAAAAGCCGCCAAATCAGTTTTCAAATCTCCAAAGAATACATACAAACATATATTTTAAATAAGTTGATTCTTAGATATTTTCTTTGAAAGTATAACTTTATACACGAATATTGACCAAAATTGAAGAGAAAAAAAAAGAATAGATACAATATCTTCCAGGTACATTGAAGAAGAAATCAATATCCTTGAACGTACATAGAAGATAACAGAGAAGATAAACATGAAAAGCAAGGGAACAAAAAACAGTAAAATAAAAAATTTTGAATTCTAAAAAGCACAAAAAAGGATAAAAAAATCAACAATTCGATTTTTTTTATAGGTTTGACATTGACCGGAAATGAAAATGGAATACATTTAACGTGTATACATGTAAAAGTTGGGGATGATGTGAAAAGCTGCTGCTTGTATAGAAGAAAAAAAAAAGGATCACTATCTGCCTAAGATATAATTTCAAAGAATATATATAACAATGTGTTTTTCTAGGAAATTTAATATGGATTTTTTTTTCTTTTTATCTAAATTTTATGTCCTACATTTCGATAAAAAAAATTTCTCTAGATCATTTTTTATATAAAAATCTGGTATATAGTTGTGTATGTATGTATGTAAATATATACATATATAAGTTTTTTTTTGCCCCAGAATTGTAAATATCATTATACACAAAATATGTATAAGGAATAAAAATCAAAATGTAAAACATTTGTCGCGTCTTCCTGTCTCCTTAAACATTCGGATGTTGTTCTGTGTATTAAATAGAACAATTTAAGGAAGCAAAAAATCATGAGCTTATGATACTATGAAAAAAAAGGAAAGAAACCAAAAGAAAAAAAAAATGTTTTATTCGTTTGTTTATGTTTTGATTTTTAAAATGCGTGAATTTATGCGAAAACGGAATTATACTTTATACTTTAGGAAAATTCTATTTGAAGAAGAAAAAAAACTAGAGGAAAAGAAATCTGTTTACATAATAGTTTCCTCTACTAACATATTTTTAGTTTTGTAAATTTTAGTTTTTTTTTTCCTTTCAACTTCCTAATGGGGTTAAACATCAGTTATGACTTATGACTACAAAAAATTGTTTATTATTAAAGTGAAACATATTTTGTTTATGTAACAAAAGAAATTTTAAAAATTGTATTTTCTTTAATTTTGATGTAACGTTAAAAAAGGAACATAACCGGTTGAAAATTTTTTGTGAGAATTTAATATTTTGTTATTAAAATATAAAGCTTTTGTAAGGACATTATAATAAGTAATTTTCTGGATTTTTTTGAAAAAAATCTTCACGTCAATTAAGTATAAGTAATTCTTACTTGGCGTCACATGCATTAATAAAACCAGATATGGAATAGCTGGAGCAACAAAAATTGCATTTTCATTTTTTGAGAAAGCAATATTAATGCCTTTTTTTTGTTAAGTGGAATTTTTTGTCAATGTTTCGTTAGTAATAACATCGCAAAAACTGATTTCGAAAAAGCTTTAAAGTATTAATTTGTTAGACAAGTAAGATTATATTTCACTTTTTTTATGTTTACTTACCTGTTGATTTTTTACCTTTGTGCCGGTATTACAAACTAAATGGAAAAATATAAATGCAAATTACAAAAACCACAAAAATTGTATTTTATTTTTATTTTAACCTTTCTTAAAGACCAATCAAAATTGAAAATTTCAATCTTCTTCCCACTAACTATTAATTTCATTTCACATATTCATTATCCAAAAATCCAATTATCCTTTTATTCACAAGAATATCAAATCTATTAAATAAATAAAAATCCGTTCTATTATTTCCGGCATTTTTTTGATATGTTCATTTATTTGTATTTTTTCTTATTTTAACATATGTCTTTTCTAAGCTTACATTTAAATGTTTTATGTTGTTTACATACATATTACATACATACCTATATACATTTTTTATTTCATTATTTTTGTATGAATGTGTGTGTACATATATTTATTTCTTAAATGGTCTGGTAAAACTTTACTGAACAGAAAATTGTCTTGTTAGAACAACAACAAAAAAAAAAAAAACAAAAAAAAAACGAAAAGATAAACATTTTTTATACACGAATACATACATATATATTATGTAGTTCTTATTTTATTAAAGAATTAAACATACAAAAAAATAAATCAAAAAATTAAACAGAAAGATGAAAAGAAAAACATTTCATAGAAATTCGAATTCATAAAACAGTCACAAATAGAACATGGTTAAATTTACAATAATTAAATGACAAACATTTAACAAGATTATATTGAAATAGTTTATGTATGTAATTGTCAATGTGATGATTAATTCATCCTGTCATGAATATATAACCTTGATTTGTAGATTATATAAATAAAAAATTTTAGTCTACACAAAAATACAAACACACACACACCCAAAATAATATATTAAAAGGCATCGATTTCAAAACAAAAAAACTTCCGATAAAAATCTTTAATATCCTTCCTTCCAGGAAGTTACACAATTTTTTTTCTTCTTATTTTTTTTTTTCTCGATTTCGCCCTTGAAAACGAACTATAAATTAGATAATATAATTTGGGAATATCCTAAAGGAACAAAGGGTGTTAAATAGGTTTTTCAGAATAATGATAAAATGTTTTTAAAATACATATAATTGTGTTATGAAGTTTCTTGATTTGATTTGATTTGATCCTGTCTATGATTTAATTTCAGATTAAGGAAATACCCTGTAATTTCGTAAAAATTTCAAAAAACTTATTTCTTATAATAAAAACGTAAAATCCTCTCATTTATTTCCACAATGTATAGAACTTCAGGAAACAAGAATTTTTCCAGCAAAAAAGGATGATAATCTTTGTTAAATGTTTGGCTTTTAAACGCAAAGAAAGATTTGTTTTATTTTAATTACCGTTACAGAATTAAATTTATATAAAGAAGATAATTAAATTGATTTATATACAAAAAAGATAGATAAAAAAACAGGAAATTATTTCACGAAATTCTATCTGCGCGTTTACGTGTTTGTTTCTTTATTTAATATAAAATTAAAATTTGTATGAAAGAATTGAAATTATCTTTGTTGTATTAATCCTTAGAAATTAAGTTTTTTTTACTTTATAAAAAATTTAATTTCTTTGAGCAGACTAAAACAAAACTTTTCTTTAATCAGTTAATCGGTTGACTTTTGATGTATATAGGTACTTATTGAAATTCACGTAAAAATTATATTCCTTTGAAATTTAGAATCTTACTAAAATGCAATTTTTGTTTGGTCCTTTAACAATACAGAAATGAGAAATTCAATGAATTATTTTATGAAATCTATTTATTTAGAATCTCTTTTTATATGTACGTTTTTGAATTTTCTTTAAAAATCTTCTGTGAAATTTTTTAATGTATTTTAAAAATAATAAATCCTTTTTTTTTTCTTTGTTTCAATATATTAGGACATTTCTTTTGAATACTTATGTACTTATTTTGAAGATTGAAGATAAAATTAAGAATTTTTCAATTTTCTTTTAAATAATTGAAATTTATAAAATTAAGTAAAAGACAAAAGAAGAAATTTTCATGAAAATAATGAATTCCATGCAGCTTAGGTTACATCGACTAATCAAGACCATAGAAGAATTATTTTAACGGAATCAAAACAAAAAAATAGATTGAAAAAAAAAACTAATTTTTTAGTTTTCATTAAATTTAAAGATTAAATATCACTTCGATTTTTTCTATCAAAATTTAATTAAATTTTTAAGATGGAGACAAAAACTTCACATTAAAAGTTGAGAAAGTTAATACAAATAGCTCAGTAAAAAGAATATTATTTCTGTTGAAAATACTTTATTTATTTATATTTTTTTATTTCTTTGTTTAAAAAACTGAAAAATCTATTGGTTTGAAAAAAAAAATACGCACAATATGGGTGGAAGTAGAGGAAACTATTTAAGTATGAAAAAAGAAACAGAAAGAAGTTATTGAAATTTGAAGAGAAAAAATTCAATAAATAAAGAAATATGTAGGTATGCCAATTAAATATCACAATAAAAATAATCTGTGATAATCCTTGACATTTCATTTTTTAATAATAATATTGCTAATTGATGTGATATGTCAAATGCAAAAATTATTTAAAATCCTTCTTTTCCTTATTTTCTATTCCTTCCCCTTATTTTTTTATTTTTTATACACTTTTCTATTATTCTTATGAGACATCTCAATTAAATTTCAACGTACATTTTCATACACATTCTTTAATGCAATGGAATTCAATTTCTTTTTTTCTAACTATGTATGTATATGTATGTATGTATGTATAATACTTATATTCTGAAAATATTTCATAAAATTTATCTTTTCATACGAAAAAGCAAAAAAGTTAAGTCATATCGAAATTGACGTTTCACAAAGATGTTGAATTTTTCATATTTAAGTAAAATTTTCTAAATAAAAATACATATAGCAAGTATATGTATGTGCGAGAATATCGTATTGATAATAATTTTTCTAAGAAACAGAAAATTTCCATATATGATATGTGAAATGTAGGAAAATTTATTTCTTACTTCTAAGTGGCTTGTACTCGTATAAGTAAGTCCAGTAGAAAAATAAAGGAAAAGGAATGAAAATGAAAAGAAAAAAAATATATGAATACATATGTACATATATGTAAAATTTTAAGAAGATTTAAAATGCAATGTACCAGTTGAAATCTGTAATATCGAATAAAATAAAATAGTACGTACAAATTTCATGCACCGATCGAAAACTTGAAAAATAAAAACTAAAAAAAAAAAATAAGTGAAAAAATTCCATTTTTTTTTCTCTCACCTGTCAATTTGTATATTTTCTTATGAAAAATTGAAATCTATTAGGTAAATTGCCTTCAAATACAGAGATGTTTGTATGTAGTTTTAATCTTATTATTTTTTTTTTTTTTTTGTGTACATGCATCATTATAATATCCTTAGAAAATAATATTAAATATTGCACGAGAAAAAAAAAATCTATGATGAAAAAATAAATTTCAAGTAAATTATCTTTAAGAAGAAAAAAAAAAATTTTATAGAAGAAAATAATGACGAGAAAATAATAAATTTTCTCTAGAGTTAGAATTTTTCATACTTTAAAAAATAAAAACTACAAAAAAAAAAAAATAAAAGAAAATTGAAACAATAAAGTTTTTTTTTTTTTTCGTTATAAAAACGTATTACATGAATCTCTAGTTTGAAGATTTATTAATAATGTTTTTTTTTTTTTCAATATCATGCTACCAACCACAAAATTATTATTTTTTCAATAAAAAAAATGAAAAGTAGTTGTATTAAACAAGAAAATTGAAAATTATCACGAAAATATAAAGCACACGATTTATTGATGAAATTTTGAAAATATGAAAAAAAAAAAATAAATGAATAAAATTATGATTAATAGTTTCATGCAATAATCAAAATCAATTTATAAATTGGATAGTTGTTTTTTCTTCGTTTTTCACAGGTGAGATTTAAAAAAAGTTTAATTATGAAAAAAAATCGGATAATTGAAAATATTTAATTTTCAAATAGTTTTGAAAGAATAGAAAGAAGAAGAAAAACTGGAAAAAAAATTTAATGTTTAAAATTAAAATTAATTAGAAAAAAAATTAACGTTTTTTTTTTCACATTCTTTTCATAGGCACCAGGTACGGGTCTGAAGAAATTTATCGCCTGCGATTCATCGCCAGCAATATGCCGCCTGAACAATTTATCGTCATATTATGAAACATTTTAAGAAAACATTAGTTGTGTTGATTGTGTATATGTGTATGAGTGTATTATAATACAAACTCTTTGTTTTATTATTTTGTATTCCTTACAAGAAATTACCTTTTTAAAAATTACCATAATGATTTGCCTGTTATTTTCTATAATTGGGATTATTATAGGTATATACTTTCTATATTCATATTTATTGGTCATTTTAAATTTAAACAAGATTTTTCCGTAGATGCTAGATGCTAGGTACACATTTCCTAAAAATACATACAATTGCAGATACTTAATCCTTTTAACTTAATCTTTATTATTTGGTATTGTTGAACATTTATACATTATATATTTTTTCAACTGTACTGTTTATAAGATATAGGGAGGTTAGGAATGGTTTTAGGTATTATGTAAGTACTTACATATACGTTTATAATCTCCTGAAATTATATTTTCTTATTTTGAATTTATTTTTCATCATGAATTTATAAATTGAAACGCATTAGCAAAACTAAAATTGCTCTTTAGTAAAAACTTTCGAAAAACCAAATGTACCGTTCGAAATTTTTATGGTGCAGTTCTACCAATGTATCGTAGAGACATAATTTTTACAGAAGATTATAAAACATCGTGAAATGAAGAATTGTTTTTACAATTTGATTCTGGACTGGTATGCCGATGCAATTTTCAAAACTGTTCCTTTACTTTTTTATCAAATAAATAAATAAACCATTAGTTTATGCATTCATTATTGTCTAATAAGTCAGAGGAAACGTACCTCTAAAACAGCAGCTGAACGTATTGGAACCCGCTATATCTGCGCAATCTATAACTATTGATGAAACGGCGATGATGAATGCTTGCAGAAGAGTTTTTTTTGACGTTCCGCAAAAGGGATGTTTTTTTCACTTTTCATAATGTACCTAATTGTATGTATGCAATTTTTCGTTTTCAAAATAATGGATTCACAAAACGTTATAAAACTAATTCTAATTTTGCTTTAAACATGCGAATTTTGGGAGCAATTGCATTTGTACCCACTTCCTTTATGTTTTTCCTTCAAAAACACAAGAACTTGTTGATTATTTTGAGTATACATAGACTGGACGCCCAACCAGACGACATATTCGTAGACCACCAAAGCATTCACATGGAATGTGGAACGTACATCATTTTGTTCTTGAAGGATCACCAAGAACAGCGTAATAACGAGATGTGTATTGAACAATATATTTAAGTGGAAGTGATTTGGACTGAACGAGGTGATATTGTTGATTATCTGAAAGGTATAGCGCACAATATTTCATACTAAGGATGGCTCATATTAAAACAGAAATAACAATCAATAAATAAATAAGCTCTTTTCAGGGCTACAAAATACATAAACAAATAGTTTATATTACATATATACACTTTATACACAATCAATACAATTAATTTTTTCTTAAAACTTTTCATAATATTAACTTTTAAAGCATGGAATATTAGAATGTGATTATAATAAAACCGTGTTTTAAAAATTATACCTATGTATGTAACAAAGTACAGATAACTTTCTGATTGTAGGCTATAAATTGCTTAGACGATAAATTGTTCAGGCGGTAAATTGCTGGCTGTAAATTGCTGGCGATGAATTGCAGACGATAAATTTTCCGGATCTGAGACCAGGTACACCTACATATGAAAATATAATTTCACATATGTACATGTTATCGAAATTTACATAAATTTTATTTGTATTTAAAAAAATTCTTATTTTTTTATTTTTATAAAATTCCATTACTGGATTTATTTGGTAACAAATCCTTTTCTATTTTTATTTTAATATTAATTTTTTTATATTTCAAATGTAGAAATTCTCATAAATCACATGAAATGTAATCATTTTTACGGGAAAGTAATTTTGAATCAGAAAAAAATTATTTAAAGTGAAATGTAATTTCTCAAATAATACTTACGCATTTTACGTGTATAAAATTTGTAGAAAAAAAAATATTTAATTTTTTTTTCCATTTTTACCTTAAAACTGTGAAACTCACTTATGTAGGTACTCTTGGTCTGCAATTTTTTTTTTCCACTTTTTGTTTTCTAATTCAGATCATTCTCCCTTTTTTTTTTGCAAAACATTACCAACACTTTTTTCTGTGGCCATGGAAAAGCACGTGATTTGCTAACCTTTCATCAATCATTTCTCTCACCTTACACATAAAAAGGAAGAAAACATGATAAAGTGATGGTGAAAATGCCTTTTAGTAAAAGGCTTTCTTTGAACTTAAAAAAAGTGTTGTTTTTTTTTTTCAAGTTTATAATACTGTTGAATAAAAAATGTTTTTTGTGGTAATCATTACCTAATGACTGTCATGGGGGAGTCGAGTTGGAGTATATTTTCTTTTATTGTGAGAACATATTTTTATTGCTTGTGGTTTTCTCACCTGTAAAAATATCTTAATGTACATTTATATGTAAAGAAAAAAATTACCCTAAATACGGAATACCTTTATATACAATTTTTTTGTTGAAAATAAGATTGAATTCTTTTTTTTTTTTTTGCTGACATTATTATTACACTTGTGTTAACCGCCATTGTGTGCAAACACAATAACGGCAAATTTATTCATTTTATTTTTATAAATTTTTTTTTTTATGCTTTAAACTGGTTGTGGTTGTTCACAGAAAAAAAAAAACCTTTTTTTTTTTGAGTTCATTGATGTTTTAGGCTCAATTTTTCTCATAGATTTTTTTTAGAAAAAGGATATATAACAAAAATGGTTAAATAATTTTTATTTTTTCTTTCAGTCAGTGATGTAAAAGAAATTTTGATATAAAAAGAATTTACGATTCATTGTAAGCTTTAACTAAACCCCAAAGGGGTATTTTTAAATTTTTGAAAATAAACAACAAATTATAAAAAATAAATTACATTTTTCAATAATTTGAACTTTAAATTCTTTAGATAAATCAGAGGTAGAATATTAATGAAATAAACGAATAAAATTCACTTCAACGAGGTGTTAAGTCTTTTTTAAACACTTATATTAGGAAAATATATAAATATGAACAAAATAAATAATTTCTAACTTTCAGGTTATTATTATTACAAGTTAATAATATTCCCTTTAGGGTTTTATCCTTTTCTAGTATACACCTAAGACAAAAACACACACGTATAACACGTTGTAATAAATTTTTCACTTTAAGAATACGAGTATCTAATTAAATTTGCCTTAATTTAAAAAAATTACATAGAAAATGAGAGCCAAGGGCATCATCAAAAACTAACAAACCTTATTTAAATGAAGAGAACTATATATGTATGTATGTAGTAAACCGAGTTACATTTTCGGAAAGAACTTTTACAGGATATTTAAAGAAAATTCTATTCAATTCATTTTCCAACATTCTTTATAGGGTAAAAAAGTATTGAAATCTGGATAAATTAATTCTTAATGAGTATAAATATAAAAATAACTACAAATTCTTATTCATAATTCAAATCAAACTTTATAGACCTTTTTTTCTCAAAAAAAAAAAAAAAAAAAAATTCATAATTAATAATTAATAATCTTTTTTAATTTATTTAGTTAGAATTTTTCTGTTTAATATCATGAAACCTAATACTAATTGTAAATAAATTTAGAAAGTAAACCATTGAGTCCTGAATTATAGATATCGTATTCAAGCACTCACAATTTTTAAAGAAAAAAAAAAAAAAGACTGAGTTGTCTGAGAATTTATGTAAATTTTTCGTGGCTAATAAACAATAACAAAAACTTATTGTTATATTCCGCCCTTTTTGTTTTTTTTTTGTTTAGATTTCCTTCAATTTCATTTACTTGATGTTTTTCCCTTTTAACGTTAAGCTCAAATAGCTAAAAGCAATTTTTATCGTTCAAATGCTCCTCGACATTTAAACCTTGAGAATAAGGAATTATCGTACCCTTCACTCGGTTCAATTCTGGCGCACAATTTTGTCAAAAGCAGTTTTCAAATTTGAATATTTCTGGACTCTGTAATCCGATTAATTTGAAATTTCTGCACATCACTCTTCTGAATATTCTCTACAAAATTCTTTATAAAATAAAAAAGATCTCTGTAACAAGAAGCGAGTTACGAAAACAAAAATACGCGCATCAATGCAATGTAGAGAAATTTTTGTAGACCTTTTCGTCTCTTTAAAAAAGGATGTCCCAGAGGAGTAGGAAGTTGAATTTGGCATAGGATTTTTCTTGAAGGGTTATCTGCTAAACAAATTTTGAATGGTAGAGAACCATCAACTAGGACAAAAATTATAGGGTTGTATATATATTTTAACTTCCTACTCCTCCAGGAATATACCTACGTTATTAAAGGGATTTCCCCAACATTGATGCGCATATATAAAATTCAAATATGAACGGAGTGTTAAATTTTCACACAAGTCAGATTTTTATTGTTTATTTTGCATCCTTAAAAAGGAAAACGTTTTGTTTATAAGCTTCTATTTTTATTTGTTCTTTGCTTTTTCGGTTTCACATCTATAAAATTTTACTTAAAACATTAATTTAATGATATTAATAAGTAATGAGTATAAATATACCACACACACAATAGAAAATATGTAAGGCAAGTTAAATACTGCAAAACGTTTCAAAAAAGCTTTAGACATAATGTGAATAAAAACAGGATAAAAACAAAAAGGATAAGCCTCTTTTCAATATTATTTAAGGAAAAAAAATAAGGTACAAATTTTACAGTGATATTTTTAATGATGCTCTAAAAATTGTGAACCCGATGAACCGCATCATTTAATTCAGGATAAATTTCCTTGTTGTTGTTGTTTTTTCTTCTCTACATTTTAATCTTTTATTTTTTGTGGGATAGAAGTTGTGAAATGAAGAAAAAACTTTTATTTTATCTTTTATCATGTATCTATTTTGTTTTTTTTTCTGTATTTTTATCACAAAAGCTATTTGTATAACACATACACACTTTTTTATATCTTTTGTTTTTGATGCTGCTGCTGTTCTTCATATTTTCTTTTCTTTTCCTATGATGATGAGCTCTATTCAACAAATTTTATATGTCCGCTATTAAATTTCTGTACAAAAGTCCTTAAATATATAAATTATTCGTCATCGTTTTTGTATATGTGATGGTTGTCGTCATCGTGTATTTTACGCTATCATAACATCGCGTCAACCTTTTTTTTTTTTTGAAAATGTTTTGTTTTTTATTTCTTTTAAATAAACGTTTTTTTTTTCTTCTCTATTTACGTAACCATTAGATATGTATGTATGTTTTTCAAATTGTTGGTGAGAACATGACTTTTTCACAGCATTTTCTATGTGTATGATTTTTTTCAAAGTTTTTATCAAATAATTTGTGTGATGGTTTTGGGTATTTCTCTTATTTTTGTAAAATGAAAAAGATAAAGACAAAAAAAAAATAACTAGGTATATTGTTTTTAATGGGATGATTGAAATTGGAAAAAATTTATTTTTTCCACAGAATATGTAGAGGATCAAAAAAAGCACATATGATTTGAAATGAAGCAATTGAAATGAATATTCATGCATTAGCCAAAAAAAGTTTGTTTGAGAAATAAAAGACTCCAATTTCAATTGAAATTTCAATAAAAGAAAATTTTAATTTTTATACGGAAAATATTTTCAATTTTTAGTTTTGAATATTTGATCACATTCATAAAGTGAAATTGTAAACAACAAACATGATTTTGATTTTACAGGTAATATAAAAGTAAAAAAAAAAAAACTTTTGTTTCTCATACTGACAAGAACATCCTTTTTATATCCCGATAAATGAATAATTCTTTTTGTCTTCTAAAAAAAAAATATTGTGAAACTCACTGTAATATGTTATTACAACGAAAAAAGTTTCAAAACAGTCTGAACATTGTTTTTAGATTTTCAAGATATTTTTTATTTGAAATCATCTACCACTGTGATCAGTGTGTATATGTTTTTGATACACTTTGAAGTATGGTTTTATTTACAAAAAAGGACTTTAAAAAAAGTGTTTTTCTTTGTTTAAGAAAAACGAGAATTAAAAAAAGAAAAATTCGATAGATTTTGTAAAAAAAATTTATTGTTTTTAAGTTTCCTTTAATTGAGTGCACTACGTTCTCTTTAGTCATAAAATCATAAGTTAACTTGAGGAGGCTAGAGTACATTTTGAACTGTAGAGCCATGAATGATGATATTCGCTTTGAATTTTGTTTTTAAATTTTTTTTTAACTAAAAATATACTTAGATAGAGATAGGTTTCACCTACTTTCTGATAGTAGATATAAAGTTGATATTTTTTTTTACATCTTTCTTATGTAATTGTTATTATAATAATTAACAAATTACCACTGTGAAGAAATAAGGAAACAAAGCCATAAATCAATTTTTTTAATTTATTATTTAAATGCTCGTGTAACTTTCATTGCATCCTTTTTTTTCAAGTACACTTTCTTAGCATTACAATAAACAATTACGAGTATACATATATGTATATACATTGCGCACTTACATATTTGATTTTTTTTTTGTACGTGATAAAAATAATTATGCATAATTTATATCCATAAATAAAATATGTATCTCATCTCTTTTTTAAAGATTTTACCTTGACGTCTATCTATAAGATGACAAAAAAAGTACCATGACAATAACAACAATAAAAACAAGAACTTACTATGAAACAAAGCTGTCATATAGAAGTAACCTCAAAATGTTACATATATACAGACTTGATTTCTATCTTTCTTTTTTTTTTTCTGGCGGCAACCTGACGGCGCGACCTTTCTTTCTGTTTTCTTCATTTTTGTTTTTGTATTTTCAAACGTGTAATATGACCTTCTTTTTCTATTAGCAAAAAAAAAAAAATCTTTTGTCTATTTAGGGTTGTTGTGTAATCATTTTGTTAAAAAGTTTGTGTTTTTCTCATTTTTTCCTTTTTTATTTCAAATGAAAACATGTCTTTGTTAAAATGTCATATATATAGAACTTTTTCAAAAGTTTTACACACGTGTAAGCTTTGAAATTGTGTCGTTTTCAATTGAAATTAAGATAAAAAAAAGTGCTAGCAAAATGTAGATAACTGAAAAATATGTACTATAGTAATTGATTTATTGCTCTTTAAGGCATTTTATATTACTCAGCATAAGTGAAAGATTTTTTGATATTGTAGTATAGTTTATTCTGATTAATTTATGAATTTAAAAAAAAATAGCACATGTTTTGCTGGAAAATATTTTTATATTTTCAGTTTGATACAAATTTGGACATACATATTACATAGAGATTTTAATTTAATTTGAAGCAAATTTGTAAAAAAAAAAAAACAGTAAAAATTTTTAATAGTTTTAAAAAAATTATTAACATTTTTGTGTATTCTAAAAAGTAAGGGTTATATAAAGAACCATTTTTTGGTTTAAATTTAGAATGTCGAGGAGAAAATTTCGTATTCTATTTCCTAGGCTAAAAAAATTAAAGCATCTAATGTCATTATCATATGATAATTAGATACTTATATTTGTACATATATTATTTCTACTACTTTCAAGAGAAAGGACACTTAAACTTCCTAGGTATTTATTCAATTAAGATATAGGTATGTACTTGTATACTAAATATATCACATATAAAATCATTTAAGCAATAAGGCACATTTTCTTAAAGGATGTATAATATTCTTTATAATATAATACAATATTGTACTTTATATATTCTTGTCCTTGTACTCATGTATGATACATTCATCAGATCATTATGTGTGTGATGATTATGATTATGATGACCCATTTTCTTAAAATGTTATATACAAATATGTACATACATATATACATTTTTTTCATTAAAGATTATATTTTTGCGTTTCAATCACGTATTTATTCTTGTATACAATATATACGATGATAAATATACGCGTACTTATTTGAATAGAATCCTTCTAAAATTAAAATAAAAATAGAATATACAAATACATACATATGTACGTATGTAACTATATGTATGTATATTCATATGTAATGTATATTTCTTAAAGAATAAATTATGTAGGTATATGTTACAGAATAATGAAAAAAAAAACGAAAACATACATGAAAATGTCCTTAAAATTGAATGCTGACAACTAATATGTGATAATAGAATCTATATTAGAAAATTTGTCGAGGAAAAATACCCGTACACACACAAACCAAAATAAAAATATTTGTAATAAAAAAAGAGATTTTTTTTTTTTTTTAAGTGCGAGTCTGAAAAATAAAGATAAAAAAATCTGGCTTAATTAATATTGGCAATGGAATGAATGAATATTCCTAGAGGTTAGATAATATTGATTTATTACTTTCGTATGGGTGATATGTATATATATGTTTAATATATATGTATAATATATATTCATATGTATATTACATATGTATTATATAATACATATAAATATAATATTAAGTACATGTACATATATATTCATACGTACGCATGTGGGTGGTATTCCCTGTTTATGACAAAGCAAGATATTCATATAGATTACATTTTTTTCTTAAAATATATAATTAGAAAATTCTATTATTTCTCTTCAGGTTTTTTGAGGTCAAGGATAAAAAGTAAATGATGTAAAATTTGAATCTTATTTAGAAGGAAAAAGTGATTTATTATTCTGTGTGTAGATAATTAAAAATTAAATTAAATACAATAAATTAAATTATTATTTGAATCTGTTTTAAATCATTTTTGATTAAATTTTCAATTTTCTTCAAAAACAAAACAAAAATTTAAAAAATATAAAAATTGGATAAATTGTCGTCTTTCTGTGAAAACTCACTAAAAGTCCATTTTTGGCAAAATAAGGTTGAGCTAAGTTCAAGATATGTAGACAGCTACAAGGTATGTTATTCGCTCTTTTCTCTCGGCCTAAAAATTTAAATTGATTCAACAAATTATTTTTAAAATTAATTTTACTTGAATTTAAGATTAAAATTTTCTTCAATTATCATAAAATAACGCTAAAATACCAGAACACAACAAAATTTCAACCAAACTACCACACAAATCCGCTGAAAAGAAAGAGAAATTTATTTTGATATATACAATATACGCTTGATTATAAATAACTAGTAGTTATCTATATACCCGAGTCGAAATTTAACTGCTACTCTACCTACTGTTCAAAAATGGTTTAAATTTACATTTTCTCCAAATGTATCAGTAAAATAGTATAAAAGTAGTGCTTAAAGAGATTAAAATAGGTTATGTTTTTTTAGTAGCAGGTACATTCTATTGAATGATAGGAGGTAGAAGCTTCAAAGTAGAAAGTAAATTTCGACTCGGGTACTTTGAGCTAAGTTTACAATTCAAAGTGACAAATTTTATATGCGTGTAATTCAGCGTTTAGTCAATTCGAATTTTTAAGCTTTAAAATTTATCAAGTATCAACATTTAACAAAATCGTCTTTTGAAACTTCGAAATGTAGTAGACTAAAAACATGAAAACAACATTCGATTCGACGAGGATTCGAACTCAAAACCTTTGCTTTGCCGGGGCACTGTTTTACCAATTAAACTATCGTATGCCATGTCGCTTGCTGTTCTTAGTTACTACGTAATCATTGATAAAGAATACTTGAATCTCCTACAGAAATTAGAAATTTCTATATATTTATACAAATATTAAAAGCAAGGTTGTTTTTTGAGATGAGAAAGCAACATGTAATTTACTGTAAACTCTACGTTTAATCTGGAATGTAAACGATTAAATTTGTTTTTATGAAAAGCCAGCTAGTTGAAATGATTTGTTATTTTAAAAACTTTTCGTTTCAAAATAAATTAAAATAATGATTTTTTATTTGAAGCTGAAACTTAAAAGCTCATTATCTCAATTTTACACAAATTTCCACAGAACGACAACGAAAAAAAAAATTTTTTAATAGACAAAATCTCTACTGAAAAAAATATAAAGGATCATTAGAATTAAAATCTTTTCAATTTTATTTCCAGTAAACATTACGATAAAACTCTTCAAGAGAATTCTAATTCTATATAATTCCATTATGATGAATAACACACATGTTTATGCTCTAATTAACATTATGATTTGCAAATGATTTTTCAACACCTAATATTCTAATTTTGGATTATATGGAATGTAATAATGGTCGAAATACACTATGATCTGTGAATTTATGTGGTATATTACACATAATCACAAAATTTTACAAATATTTATGTCTTTACAATAATTTATTTTAGTTTCAAAATCAAAAACAACATTAAAATAATAATGTTCGATTTATTTTTGTCCAACATATATACTATATAATACATACATAGAATTTTTGATATTTAAAAAGAAAAATATTGGCATAATAATTTAAAAAATTTTGAAATAAGAGTTACGCAAAGTGGTGAATAATTAATTATAAAATGATGATTGTTCTCTTTTTTAAAAAAAATTTAACCTTTATTAAATTCAAAAATTGATCTCTATTGTATCAATCATATCTCTAACATTTTCGATATTCAAAAATTATTTATTTATTTTTTACTTCAAGAGCTTTTATCATCGTCATCATTATCAATCGTATATCAAGTAATTTCAAGTTTATATTAGATGTAAGGGAAAGTTCTGTCGTTTTTTTCTATAGAAAACGAATTTATATTTTTTTTTCACTTTTTATTTAAAATTGAATCCAAAATATAATTTCTTTCGTTAGTTAAAACTGTTTGCCAGCTTTCTGACAGCTTATCTAATCCCCTGGAAAAGAAGTCCTCTCTTTTGGATGCAAAATAGTCTTCCACTGCTATTTAGACACTCTCACAATTTGTCTTCTCATTTCCATCAAAAAAGTTTTCCAGCGACGTGAAAAAGTGGTAGTCCGATGGTGCAATGTCAGGAAAATATGGAGTTTGAGGTAAATTTTCCAACCAAACTCTACAAACTTTTTGTGCGAATTTCCTTGCTGGATGCAGTTTAACGTTGTCGTAATGTAGAATTACATCCTTTCTATTGGCCAAAGATGGACGTTTAAGCTGAATTTATGTATTCAAAACGTCAAATTGCGAACAATAACGATCAGCATCAACCTATAACGACGCTTTGGGAGTTAGCACGGGTTAGCTCGCCGTTCCAGGATCAGGTTTCGTCGTTAATGAAGAAAATAAAAGTTCTGCTTTTCTAAACAACTTATCCTATAAAATTTATTTTCATTATTTCAAAATAAAACCTAATCTTTACAATAATATTCCCTGAAATACTTAATTCTATTATTCAAAAATACTTTTTAATTTTAAAACTTAGATTCCTTTAAACTTTGATTTTAAACAATTCCAAAATATTTTTATCTTTAAAACTCAGGAAACTTAGTTCCTTTAAACTTTGATTTTAAACAATTCCAAAAATACTCTGTAGCCTTAAAACTCAGGTTCCTTTAAACTTTCAATACTTTTAACCTTAAACTCAGGTTCCTTTAAACTTTGATTTTAATCAATTCCAAAATACTTTTAACCTTAAAACTCAGGTTTCTTTAAACTTTGATTATAATCAATTCCAAAATACTTTTAACCTTAAAACTCAGGTTCCTTTAAACTTTGATTATAATCAATGAAGCCCAGTAGAATACTTTTGGGATTTCTCAACTTATCTAGACTACTTTCTGAGACGAAAGGATTAACCTTAACTTCAAAAAGTGATTCCAGATGGACGAGAATCTCCGTAGCTCCACTAGTCTTCGACTTTTAACTTTTAGAGTTTCAACTTATCTAGACTACTTTCTGAGACGAGAGGATTAACCTCAACTTCAAAAAGTGATTTCAAATAGACGATAATCTCTATAGTTACGTCAGTCTTTGACCTTTTGCTTTGTACAAAATAACTTATGTACTATATTGAAGATTTAGCAAAATGTTTGAGATCTTCAACTTATCTAAACTACTTTCTGAGACGAGAGTATTAACCTCAACTTCAAAAAGTGATTTTAGATAGACTAGAATATCTTTATTCCTTGCTAACTTTCAATTAATACTTTTGCTATTTTTACAAGCTTACCTGATTTTCACTTTAAACACTTACTCGTATTTATTAATACTTTTACTTTGGAAACTGACAAACAACTGATCAACAACTGATGTTTAATATGCAAATTGTGTCTCTATTTATACATTTTTGGAATTGCGTATTTACAATTTTTAACCTTTTAATTTTTAAATTCTTCTAGAATTTTCTCTCAACGGTTTTTTTTCAAATTCAAAATTTATGTTTGTTTTATTAACCAATAGATGGTAGTAATGTCTTCAAAAATAGTCAAACTTTACATGCGTATTATTATTATTTTGAAGTCCTTGCTTTACTTAAATTTTATTTTCTTTCTTCCTTTTTCTAAAAAATATTTATTTTAAAAAAATAAGTAACAGATGATTGAGACAAGAATGTAACTTCGTTACAAACCTTTTCATTTTCTTTCAGCCACTCAAAGTACACTACACCTTTGCAGTCCCACCAGCAACATAGCATAACCTTCTTCTGATGAACATCACCTTTTGGCGTAGACGGCGGAGTTTCCCTACTGTAAAAAGATGCTATTTTTCTAACCACGTTCTTATACACTATCCACTTTTCATCTCCAAATAAAAAGCGGTCCAAAAACGGATTTCTTTTGTGACGACCAAGGTTTGAAAAACATATCGTAATTTCGTCCATTAAATTTTTCTCGCTTAATTCGTGTGGCACCGAAGCAGAGAGTTTTGACACAAAACCAAGCCTTTTAATGTGATTCAATGCAGTTGTCAGATGTATTTCAAGTTTGAAAGCCACATCTATGGAAGTTGGGAGTGGGATCTGTTCTGATCACACTGTGTATTTCTTCGTCATTAACATCTAATGGCCTTTTTGATCTGGGTTCATCTTTCAAAAAAAGTCACCCGCACGAAATTTCGTAAACCATCTTTGGCATGTTTGAACTGTTACTGCCGCTCTCCAAACATTTCACACTAGTTTTTTATTACTTGCGCTTCTTTCTTTTTGGAACTCATACAGCATCTAATGTTTTAATTGCACTTTTTTTTCAGCCATGTTGATTGTCGACAGTTCTAAATGTTCAAAGAAACTGACTAACATACAGAAAAATTTCCAAAACTCATCTACTATATGCCAACCTACCTGCTCAAACTGGTTTCAGTTTGGTCAGAATTTTTACTAAGAATCGATATTCATACTGCCTGTACACATTAGGTGGTTAAACCGGTTATTTTGCGCTGGAAGTAACAATAATGGTATAATTTTTTTCAACTTGGTATAATAAGAAATCATCTAAAATAATTTTAGCTTCACGGGTGTAATACACTCACACTCTCGTTACAACTGGTCGTGCCACCTTCAGATGTAATTCGAACAGTTATAAAAACAGATTTCAAAAGCGGTTTGCGTCCGTAGTTATAACCACCTAATGTGTTCAAGCCCATAGAAGTGTACATGTTTAAAAACGACAGAACTTTCCCTCTACACCTAATAATTACAAATTAAGCAATATTTAATAGAAGATGTTAATTTTACAGTTTGAAAGAAATATTTTAACAAATTAAATTTGTTTATATTGACATTGTAATTCCTAGTAAATAGCCTTTTTAATGAAATTGTTGCAATGAAACATCATTTGAACTTTGTAGAAGTTTATTTTATTTATCAAAAACAAAACAACAACAAAAAAACGAAATAAAAAAATATTTTTTCTGAATTTAATTATGAACTAAAAGAAAGTGGCCGTTAAAACTACTTAAAACTTATAAATTGTGTTACACTCAAATTTTAAATATATTGAGTTCTTCAAAAAAGAACTTTGCATAAAGTTTGTGTTTGTTATTTTGTCTATTTCTCCACTCTTTTTTCAATTAAAAAAAAAATTAAAAAAAAAAGAAAATTTTCTTTTAATTAAAAAATCTTCAAATGTTTTAATATTTATTATTTTGAAATTTTTAAACGACGTGCTAATTGCCTTGCAGACATAAGTAATTAGTAAATAATTCGCTTTACCCAACATTTTTAGAAAAACATGAAGCAAAACAAAAAAATATTTTTTTTTTAAAAATGTTTTTTTTTCACTATGTTTTAAGCTACTAAATTTTAAAAAAGAAAACGTTTTTTTTTCTATTTAAACGTTTTTTGTATTTAAATTTCTTTTTAAAAATTTGTTTTTTTTTTCTCTCTCTAATTTTCTTTCACCAATAATTATACCTATAATTTTTAGTGGTAAAACAGAAAAAAAACTACATGAATTCAAGGTAAAGACAAAAATGTAGTACATAATTAAAAAATGTTGCAAAAAATTAGTTGTTTTCTTATTTTTGAAGAAACAAAAAGAAGGATTTTTTTTGTTTTTTTAAATTTTCTTTGAGTGTTATTTTTCTATACGACTTTTTTTTCTTTGAAAAAAAAAAAAAATATGTATATTTTTCATAATTTCACTGAAAATATAGGTCATGGAGAAAAGATGACGAAATGCTACGTTGCAGGTGCGATATAAACAAAATTCATCTATTATGAAAATTTTTCAATGATTTGTTTATCGTGAAAGATACTTGCTTTATACATTTTTTTTTTTATTATTATTATTGTTCTTGTTGATGCAATCTGATGAATATGAATATTATGTTATGAATAATAATTTATTTTTTATTTATTTATTTATTTTATTTTTGTTTTGGTTTTATTTTGCACTTAGAAGAGATACTTATTAATGCAAAAATATACACAAAATAAAAAACATTATTATCTTTTATGAGTATATCAAGAGAGTTAGTATAAAGTTGTTAAGAATAAAATAAATTTATATGCAATCTTAATATAGATTTATAATGATAATACATAATTTATTTCGTTAGTAGAAAGTGTTTTATAACAAGAAAAACAAACAAACAAAAAAAAAAGGTAGAGAAAGTGTTCTAGTTTTTATTCTTTTCAAGTTTCTTTTAAAAATTCTAATTAATATAAATTTATTAATTTTTGTTGATTGTTTGGATTTGGTTTGTTTATTATTCAAGGTAAAGTTTTATAGAATAGAATTTTAAAAAAATTTTAGAAATTCAAAACATAACAATAAACATTATAGGTGTTTTGTGGGATAATTTAAAAAAAAAAATTAAAAACATAATAAAATTGGAAGTCTTTTGTTTTAATTTCTAGAAATTAAAAGTGAAAATTTCTGAAATTTTATTGAAATTGAATAATACACTCTTAATTAGTAATCAATAATTAGGTTAGGTTAGCGTGCGGTGGCATGAAGAAATTCTGACTAACATACGTAATGCTAGTGAGGGTAGTAACTAGCTAGCATTACCCACTTTTTGTTAAATGTATATTAAAAATTTTCAAAAAACCGATGCACTGTGAAATTTAAAAAAATATGTATCATACATAAGTATATGTACATCTATATTTGAGTTTGACTTAGTTTATTGCTTTGAACTATTATATAAAGCTTTTAAATTTTTAGTTTTTTTTTTTTTTTTTTTTTCGAATTATAATTCACATTAACGAGCATATTTTTATCAAATGAAAATCACTACAATATATGTGTTTAGCTATATCTACATACATATGTATGTATACTTGAATAATATGGCAAATTTTCATATTGGATTTTACGCCAACCAACCGCATATACTCATGTGTATGTACTATGTACCTTTTTCAATTGAAATTTAAGCGTGTTAAGTACCTGCAATCTAATTTTGAAATTACTAACAATTTATAGTATGACATTAATTATTCATTTTTCGATGTGTAGTCTAGCAAAAGGATTTGCATTAAATTTATGGAGCACTTTAATAGGATATTTTGAACATAATCATAGAAAAATACATGGAAATACGTGATGATGCTTCAATATTTTATTAATGAGAGAATATTATATTTGTATAATATTAAAGGACATCTTTTTTTCTCTATGATTTTTTTGTTTTCAAGTATGAATCTATAAAGTATATATTTTTTAAATTAAAAATTTTAAATTATTTCTTTTTTATGATTTCTGAATGAATCATCATCATCATAAATCAAAATGTTTTTTTTTCTTCCTTCGAAAAATTTTTCACATTCAACTTTCCTTTTAATTCTAATTTTAAAAATAAATATTTTCTTTTCATAAATTTTCAATTTGCATCAAAAGGATAAGTAACATTTAATATAACAATAATTTAATAAAAAAAAAAAATTAAAAAAACCATGTAGGTACCCAAAATTCTTGAGTATCTTTTTTTCAATTTAATAAAACATATTCTTAAATGAATCCTTTTTTTAAAACCTTTTCGAAATACCGACAACATTTCAATTTTCTTACAAGTACTTTTGAGTTGAACATTTCAAAACTTATTCAACATTTAAGTATATACCTACAATTTAACTAAAACCTACACCCACTAAAATCTATACACCCACTTAACAATATAAATAATAATGTTACTTTTTATTGAATTATATTCTTATAAAAAAAATTCACATAAAAAACTTTCTTTTAAAATTCATTCATCTTTTTCGCTAAAATATATCATATTTGAATGACGGTCATTTATGTATGTAAGTCTTTGTATCATGTAAACATTTTTATATTATAAATGATTCCTTATAGAATACAACGAATTATTCACATATTTTTGTGACATGTTATACTTCAGCGTTATGTATTTTATGTATGAACATACTTTAGAAAATGTTTTCATCAGAATACGAGCATTTTGTATGAAAAACTTTATTATTATCAAATAGTTTTATTTATTTATTTTTTTTAAAAGAAAAACTTTAAGTACGGACAAGAAAAAAAAGGATGCAATGTATGAAAAATTTAACAAGAAAAATAATAACTTTTTGCACTTTGTTTTAAACTTTTTTTATCATATTTTAAGTTGAGAACTTTGAAAAAATTGAATTGTAAAAAAAAAAAAGAATGTAAAACATGTTTTTTTTTTTTTTGTTGTTTTATTCTATTTTTATTTTTAGAAATGTTAACAAATACATTGATGTAAATAAATGTAATGTGTAGTAGATGTTGTGTTATTTGTTTTCTTAAAACAAAACAGAACCCAAAAACAAAATCCCTGAAGAACAGAAACCTTATGGTGTTTGAGGTGGCTTGTAAATAAAGCATAATCCTTATCTAACGAAAGAATGTATGTATGTGTATATTTTCTTTATTTTTGGATAAAGAAAAATAAACAAACATATTCTATAATAAATATACATACATATGTATATGTATGTATGTATATATTTTTCTACACATGTAGAACATATGATTAGAACTGTGAATTCCACATACTTGTTTATCCTTTCCCACATTAAAAAATTTTTAATATAAGTACCTATATACATATGTATGTATGTATGTACATATTTATAGCCATATATGTACGTATGAAAATGGGTGATATAAATAAAAGGAGGGCAGAGGAAAAATGAAAAAACTTGTTGCATTTTTCATATACAGATAGACACAGGAGAAGAATTAACTAATTTTGTTTTTATTTTCCTTTTATTTTTTCAAATAAATTTATAAGCCTCATAACAGATCGTTTAATGTTGTTTTCTCACCAATAAGACTTCTGAAAATTTTATTTTTTATGCAAAGCTTTAATAAGTTTATAAATGAAATGAAATATGTAAACATTAAATTGTCGAAAAATCACACATAAAACTATTTAAAATTTTTACGAACAAAAACCATAAAAAATTTTACAATCAGGCGATTTCTAAAAGTAAACGTATGTTTTCGAAAACTATAGTATTTGAATAAAATTTTACGAATTATTTCAAATAAGATTACCAATCCTTCATATTACCTTTTTTTAATATATCATACATACATTTTCATAAGGAGACACTCATTTCAAAAACCAAACCTAACTTTTGTTTTAATAAATAAATTATGTGTTTTCAATTAATAAATTTAAAAATTTAATCTAATTTTTCTTTTTGATATCGAATTCGAGAAAGCAATAGCTTCTTTTCAACATCTCTATACTCTAATTTTCTTTAATTCACAACTTTTCTGGAGAAAAAAAAAACATACAGCTTTTTTAAAATCTCATATCTAAAAGGAATGAAATTTTTTATTTTTGCTTTTATTATTGCTAAAAATATTTGGTCAATAAAGTTTTCCAAACTCGATACAATTTTTCTTTCTTTCTTGTTTTTTTTTTTTTTTTTTTTTTTTCAAATTCATTATTTTCTGACAGTATTATCCTTATGTGTATATACCCACTTAACTTCATTATACGGACGACGCCTTAATTTTATTGTACATAATATATTTTTTTTTAGTATATGGCATTATATTTTTGCACTTAAATGTGCTTTTACTTTCACCAGAAAAGAAAAGTAAAACAGGATAAGAAAAAAAACAAAGAAGGAAAAAAAAACGAATAAGTGAAATTGAGTACCAATAAGGCACTATTAGTTACGTTGAAAAGAATACTTATTTTTCTTTCTTTAGTTTTTTGTTTTTTTTTTTGTTTACGAGGAAATATCATCAAAGAAATTGTAATATAAAGTCAACAACATTAATCGAAATAAAAATCCAAACCAAGTGATAACAACCCACCAAAAACACAAAACAACAGACACTATCCCGCATTTAAAAAGAAAAAAATATAAAATAAAACAAAAAACAAAAAATGATATCCATTACACTTGAAATATCATAAAAATAGAAAACACCAAAATGTAAAAAAAAAAAACAAAAAACCAAAAAACAAAACTTTTTATTTTGCTTTTCGCTATCCTTTCATTGCCTTCTCATCCTTGTTGAAGAGGATGTCATTGTTTTTTACAGCATTCATACATTTGATACATTTACTATGAAAGCATAAAATGAACAATATATGTATGTATGTATGTAAAACATAGCTAGCATATAATATAATAAAGAAGTTATCCTATATTTTTTTACAGAATCTGACAGAAATGTACGATAGTACATAAACTGGACTCTGGATTTTATAGTATTTCCATTTAATAGTTAGGCTATAATATTGGCTGTATGATATTCAGATTGATAACGAAAATAATTACGAAAAAAAAAAGAAGTTTTTAATCAAATAAATTTATTTTGCCTAAAATAACTGAAATAAACTTTAACATTTCGTGAAAATTTGATTTTAAAAAATAATATTAAAAACTAAAACTTAAATAATTTAATTTCACACATTGGGAATATCCTGATTCTTCAAGAGCTAACCATAATAAAAAAAAAAACAGAAACAAAAACAAAAAAGCTACAAATATACAGTTCATCCTTTATGAAAGCTTTCTTGAAACTGAAAAATAATACAAAAACTTATAACCACCGTGCTGTAAAGATTCAACCTAATTTTAACAAACTGCACGAAAATATAGGTACACTTTTTTTCGAAATACATATACCAAACAAAAGAAAAAAACGTATACGTTATAAAAGAGAAATTTCCTGTTGAAAGAGGAAAAATTGAATGTGAATTGTGAGAAAAATTGAATCAACAAAAATATGAATCCTTTACTATAACAACAAAAAATAAATGTGCAAAAAAATATCCCGGTTTTTTTATATTTCCCTTTTGCCTTTTACATTAAAAATAACAAATCACCGATATGATAAAAAACATAAAAAAGCTACAAATACACGAATACTAAATAAACATATGAAAAATACAAAAATAGATTTCGATCCGACTTCCTGACTACATGAATTTTTTTTTTATGCTACTAAGTAATTTGTGTCGTCATCAATTTTTAACTAAATGAAAAAGGAAAAAAAAAATTAAATAGGAGATAAAAGTTTGTTTTGGAAGTAAAACTGTTGCAGATCTTTGTTTTTCATGTTAAATGTTTTTATTTTAACTCAGATAGTGGATATGTTCTTTTTATTTTTGTTTTTAACACATAATGTTAATTTTAGGTGAGATAATAAAATAAAAAATTGATTTTTTAAAGTTATTGAAAAAAAAAGTTTGTAATTGATTTTTGTTGTGTATTTAGATGCGTTTTGAATGTGATAGGACAAATAAGTCGAATTGATTGTGAAAAAAAACTATTCAGTAATGAATAGTTAAATATCTGATGTCCAAAAAATCTATTGTATGTATGTATATCAATTAGAAAATGTGTAATTCAGAAGAAAAATAAATCATTCATTATTAAGTAATTTTGTTCCTATACGATTTTAGAAAATTTCGAAAATAGTTATTTTTAAATAATAATGAAAATAGACATTTTAATCTTTTAAGTACATGTCCTTTTTGAATTTACTTTTAGTTCATAAGTCTTATCATACCCTTTTTTTAATACTACATGATATTTTCATTTTAAAAAAGAAAATTCATTCACCTTTTTCATCATTTTCATTATCATCATCATCATAATCATCATCACAATGGAAAATATGATCATTTTATAAATCCATTAAACATTCATTATTCATTTGTCATAAAATATATTTTTTTTAAAATAATTTCCTAATGATAAATGATTATAATCTTTATGTTGTCACATTGTAAAAGAATCATAATTATAAATAAAAATGACTATATTTTAAACATAAAATATTTAAATGAATCTTAATAAATTCCCCGTTTTAAAATCTTATGTATTGTAAAATATACTTAATAATATATGATACAAAGTTTGTATACAACAAAATAAGTATTATATATACGAGTACATAAGTATGAATTGTTATATAGAAATTCTATAAACTTCTGTTTTGTTTAAGAATGTCTTTTGTCAGAAACAAATATGACATTAATATAATACGATATACTTGTACATACATACTTCAATTGTCCTTTTAAACTTACAACATTTATAAAACAAAATCTTTTAAGTATATGTATAAACATATACGAACACATACATACGAATACATTACATATATTTTCCATTCAAATTATACTACATTAGTAATTGTAAAATAAATCATCATTCCAGAAATAATTCTTAAACAACATAAATTCACATTTTAACATGCATCTTTTTCATCTTTCTGTTGCAAACAGGCTATATTATCTGCCATTCAACTCATTATTATTTACATTCAAACATAAAAATTATAAATATTCTTTTGTACCTATTCACACATAAATAAACTATTACAATGAAAACCATTTAAATGATTTCTGAATAACTAAAATATTATACTTCTATATAAACTACATTATTACATGCATAATACATATAAATTTCGTCTGGTGACTTGTAAAAGAGATAAATTCCATGACCTAATGATTTTATTTTAATTTAACAAATTACTAAGGTTTTTATATATGTAACTTATTTTTACAGGATATTAAAATTTCAAATGTTGTAAGTATTTTTATTTCAATTAAATTGAAGTCAAAAAAAAAACTATTAAAAGTGATAATAACCTAATTTAAAATTTTTTTTCTAAATTTTAAGCGGTTCTGTTCGCTCAAAATTTACACAGAAAATTTTAATAAAAATAAGAAAAAATTTTAAGAAAAATATGAAAACATAAAAATTAAAATAGCTCATATTACAGTACACCCTTCTGACCTTTCGAAGCATAAATTGATGTTGATGTCAATAGTAATGGTTCTTCTACCACACATTTTTTTTAATTTATGATTACCATAATGAATCCACTTTTCATCATCAGTAAGATCTCTATATATTTCAACTGAAAAAAAAAAAAATAATAAAAATGCTTTCCGATAATTTAGTTTTCGACTAGGCATTTTCGATGAGTTAAAAACTAAAAAATATTGAAAATTAAAAATGTTATACCAATAACAAAAGCACTGGTACTTTAACATGAAACTAAGATCAGATATGTAAAAACCAAAACTGTGTTACTTATACCGTCTCTTAACAAACGATGAAAATTATTCCAAGTACCCAAGTACCCAAGTTTCTTTACATGTATAGATATTTATACACCAATAAAAATTTAGTTTCAACATTACAAGTTGAAAATTTAAAAATTCGAAATACTGTAATGTACATAATTTAAAAATTTTAACCCAACAGAATTAAAATTTAATCTCTAGGAATTAAAATGTAATATTTAGAGTATTAAAATTTAATTTCTATATACGAGTAGTATGGTATACCATATATGTATGTATTTTACCCATTAGTAATTAAATATTTTTGTATTGAATTGAAGATCATTAATAATAACACCTCAAAAACAAATTGTAACATTATTCCCAAATATCTATGTAATATTAAATTCGAAAGAAAAGTTTAAACAAAGGGGAATTTCCTATATAGCAATTTTTTCCTCTCTAATTTTCAATTTAATCAAATCAATTTCCACAACAATTATTATGAAATATATGTGTCTTTAATATTATTACTCATGAACATGCAAAATAAAATTATGATAAATGATGTGGTTTCATTATGTGTCAATATACTGAATATATTATATTTTTAGGTTTTTTTTTTTCGTTCACTTTTAATGTTACAATATATAGTACATTGGAGTTTATATTTTGTACAAGTATAATTCTGTGACATGATGATGAGACTTAAATTTTTCATTTTGATTGCGTTGAAAATTTCTACATATGGATGATTTTTTTTTTTTTATTATTCTTTTTTTTTTTTTTTTTTTTTTTTTTTCAAACATTTACTATGGTTTCAATTAACCATATTCAATATGAAATAATTGAATAATATAACACAATAAAATTATGTTGAAAATTGTAATTCATACAATGATATGTAGTTTTTATTTTTCAAATAGCTTTAGTAACATAAAAATGATTTTGTGCAGTGGATCATAATTTTTTTGATATAGTATCTCAAAACAAAATATGTATAAAGAATGGAAGGTTTACTTTTATGTGTTATACATACGAGTATATTTAATTTTTACTAATTTTTTATTGAAATCATATTTACCATAGATAGAAAGATGAATTTCTAGCGTAAATTCCATTATTATTTTATGAGACCACTTTTAAAATTTAAATCAGAAGATCCAACATAATCTTTTTCCAATGAATTCACAAAAATTTTTTTTTCACTTCCACAAAAAAAAGTGAAGGAGTTTATTGCTATCTTTGGGCTATCTACAACGGTTTTTACATTTTTCAAACTATTATTTTGAAAGCTTAAATCTGATTAAATTGTTATCTATTATTATTTTATTATTATAAAAGTTCTGTGTGACCTTTCAACACTATTGTAGGTTATTTAAGACCTTTTTTTTACAATATTATCTTAGCTTAATCGTTTTGAAATTTCTAGTAATTCTTTTTAAAAAGCAGTTCAGTTTCCCATTATTGCTACGGACAGAATTAACCCTAAACTAACCTTAACAAGTGATCAAAATGACCCATTTTTGTGTAGAATATATTTAATCATACAAAAACATATATTTAATTATTAGTCTAAAATTTAACTTGGATAAAAATTATTATTTAGATTTACTTTTATTTTAATTAAACTCAATCATAAAAATTGTAACTTGCATAAATCTTGCTTACTTAAACTTAAATTGCATACATAAGGTAAAAGTTACCACACATAATTTGATACTTTGTTTTTAAATTAAAATATTGTTATTTTGTGAATTATTGGCTATATTAAAAATTGTAATAATTTTGATTGATATGGTTTTATATTATTTGTTAAAGTGAAATTTTGTATACATACATATATGTATATCTATTTTTTTTTGGTCACCCATTAATAAGGTTTGTCAACCGCGGTGTGTTCTATTGTCCATATGAAATTTCTATATCGAATTTAATTCATAAAACAGCTCGCCGTTATTATGTAGGCTATTTTTTTGTTAAGTAATCAACTCAAAAAGTCTTTTTTAAATTCTTACTTTTAAGAAAAAAATGCTTTCTCTTTTCTGAAATTATTTAATTTTCAAATAGAAATTGTATGACATCTTTGAAAATACTTATGTTTTTCACTACAAAAATTCATAAAATAAAATTTATAATAAAGTTGTAATCAAATAAAAAATTTGATGATGCAATCATAAATTAAAATTAATAATTTGATAAAATTCAATATTGCAATTATTATTAGATTAGATTAGATATTTAGGGGCTATAGTTGCACTTCGACCTTTATAGATCTTTTGTACAGCCCGTGCTTCTCATAGGTTAAGGCGATTAATTATTATTATTATATTAATTATTATTAACTATATTTAATTCAGAAATATTGAGAAGTAAATCATTATAAACTATTTTCAATTTAATATCATGAGCATATATAGTAACAAAAATCATTTCTATCTAAATATCTTTTTATGATAATTAATTCTCATGAAAGATAAATTTATCATTTTACAAGTTTGTACAACAAATACAAGTTGACTGACATAATTTTTTTTCTGTATTGATCAGACAAATCATTTCCTAATTACATTTAACTAGAAAAATTCTAAAAATATCATGCATATTATTAAAAATATTTTAGAAAGAAAAACATTTATTTTTTTCCAATTTTCAAAGAAGATTCAATTTACTTCTTATTTTTTATCCTAAAAAAAAAAGTAAAAAACAAAAATACGGCATATTGAAAGAATTTTTTGGTATTTATTTTTTTTTTTCTAGAAAATACTCATAATATAATTTATTATTTACGAATAAAGTATACATTTGTGTATTAAAAAGAGAATGAGAAATGACAAAACATTTTTCATCTTTATTGATTTTTAATGTCATTTGCATCTGCGTTTCTATAACAATAACAATTGCTAAATTGCTTCACAACTGAATGATGTGTACAGTTTATAAAAACATGTCGTAACGTTTAAACTTGAATTAAACACACAATGTTTTTTATATTCTCTTAAGGACATTAACTGTACAACATAGCTAAGAAATAAATTCAATTTGATCATTAGAAGACTTTATTTTGAAATGAAAAATCAAAAAAAAAAAGGAAAGAAATTTGTTGAGATTTATTGATTGTAAATATATATTTTTTCTTTAATAATTTCACAAAGAATTTATGTAGCTTTTTAAATAGAAAGTAAATCGTTGATAGGAAATTAATTTAATTTTTAGATGTAAGCTTTTAATAAATAAACATCTGCAATTTACGTGAAATGCTGTAATGCTACGTACACACGGTCCAACTTAATTGTACAATATGGTCGAGTTAGATTAAAGTTGTATAATGTGTAGGCTGGTTGGCAGACCAATTTTCAAGTTTGTTGAAAAATTTTTGATTTTTTTGGTATGTGCTAAAGGTTTTACAACCAAATTGGACCGTATGTAGGTATTATAAACATATATAAGAATAAAGATTGATTGAAAAAATTACAGTTCTTCTTATCTTTCATTATTCATAAAAACAAAAGTGGCTTTTAAAAACTTTTCAAATAATATTCAATTTACCACTTGAAAAATTATCCTTTATCGGCAATATTTTTGTTTTCGAAACCACTCATTGTATTATTTTGGGGTTTTTTTTGTTGTTTTTACTATTACAACTTCTACCACTTTTAGAATATTGCTTTTTTAAATTTATATGTAAAATAAAATTGTTAACGAAGTAAATTCTTGTAAAGTTGTATCTAAAATTGTACACATTCTTATAAATAGTTAAAGTCAAACTGCATTGTAAATTTATTGAAGTTCATAATACAGTTATACATACATATTTTCTTTTTTGTTTTTTATTTAAAAAAATAAAATACAAAAAGCACACAATTTTTTCTCTTCTATATCCAAAGTAAAAGTTAAACATGAATTTCTTTTCTTTATATACAAAATTATGTGACCGACCATTATTTAGTATTGCTTAAAGGAGAAAATGTTCTAAAATTTTTTGTCTTTGTCTTTTTCTTCGTTTTTGAATGGTTTTTTTTATTCAATTTGCTGAAAAGAAACAAAAATTAACTTTCTGTTTTTAAAAAAATTGCTATTGCCAAATGAACTACTTTAAGTTTCTACTAAATGAAAAAAAAATAATGTCCTGCATTTTGTTACAATACAAAACAAGAAAAATGAAAATAAAAAGAAAAAGTTCATAGATGGAACATACCTACATATAATGAATGATAGTAATTTTATGACAACAGAAAAAATAAAAAACAAAACAAAAGTTTTTATCTAATCTAGCGGAAAAAAATTCCAATTAGCCATACAATCAAACTGAAAAATGTTTTAAAGAATTTACTTTGAAAAAAATGTAACACGGACTGACACTTTGAAAAAGAAGTCAATTTTTGCTTTGGTTTGAGTCAAAAACCAAATAGAAAATTCAATAAACCTTTTGTTACTACACTTTATTACTATTTAGGTATGTACTATTTTTTTCCACATATCATATTTTCATTGATTTTGTAACGACTTACGTATGTTTAAAATGATGGTAGAAAAATCGAAATCTAAATGTTTTGATTTTTGAGTCTGAGGTATCAGAAATGGCAACTTTATAGTTGAAAATATGATGTTTGACACTTGTCATATTTTCCGTTTTTTGTATTTTTTTTTTTAAATTTTAAAAACGAAAACAAATTTGTAACATTTGTGTTTTTTCTTATTATTATAGAATTTTTGGGAAAATAAATAACAAGTAGAAAAGTAATAAATAATAAAATAAAATAAGGTAAATAGAAAAATAATAAAAAAATTTGTGAAATTTGTGTTTTACCTACTAGAGTTTATGAGTTAAAAAAGATAAAAATAAAAAATATAATTTTCTAGAAAATAAATAAGATAAATAGACTGCAGTTAAAAATAAAAAAAAAAGAAAACTATAAAGTGGAAGAAAAATTAATAACTAACATATTAGATATTAGTTAATTTATTTTAACTACTTAAGTACATATGTGTGTAAATATTTCAAATTATTTAATTTAATGACCAAAAAATGCTTCCACTTTTCAAATTTAAAGAAGAAATGATTTCAGTTAGATTTAAAAAATTTAAATTCAAAATTTCATTTGTTTTTTAAATGCTGGTAGCATTGTGAGGTTGAAACTGTTATTTAGATATCGACCATTCCAAGCATGACGGACGGGACATTGAAGGAAACTTTTTTTAATCATTTTGCTTTTACGTTCATATAGTTCAAATATATTCTTGTTAAATGTAGAAAACTAATGATCCACCGAACAACCTACTAAACTGAAAAAGAAAAGGTTTCCCAAGAACTCTTGTTTTAATTTTATAAGGCGATAAGTGACTATGACGGACGGGACATGAAATGACACTGGTATTTCGAGTCATAAATTCAACATTATTTTTCTTCGAAGTATATTACTTCACACCTCCAACAACTATGTTTACCAGGTGCGTATGACGGACGGGACAATTGAAAAATACCAAATTGATTTTATAAAATGAGAAGAAAATAATAAAATTAAAAACTGAAATTATTATTTTTTAAATAGTTTATTAGTATTTCTTTTTGATAATACACGTTATAAAAATAAAACAACGCTGTACTATTTGTCATGCATTTGGTAACTATTGATTTTAACTCAAAAATACTGCATCTAAACACATTAAGGGTATGTGTGATGTGTGTGTTATGTTTATGTACCTGATTTTTTTTAAAAAACAAGTCTTCGTAATAAAAGAATATAATAGTAGTGAAGTAAACTACCTGGAAAACTATTTACCCTATTTATTCTAAATTTATCGAAAAAAAATTTTTAGTTTTGATGTTACAGTCCGCGTGGAATGGTCGATATGGAAGATTTTGAGTCTAGAAGTCGACTTCAAGAGCTTTTGCGTCTTGAAGCCTGAGTCTCCAATTTGGAATTGGCCTTAATGCTCAAATCAACTTTGAAGACTCAGGATTCAGACGCAAAAGCTCATGAAGCCACTTCAAGACTCATGAGTCTTAAGCATTAAAAAAAATATGATTTTTTAAATTTTACTGAAATTAGTAAATAAAAAACAAATTTAACAAATTTATTTAGAAATAGAAAAGTTTGTATATATTTTATTTTATTTTATTATTATTTATTTTTTTACAAAATTTTATATTTTTTTAATAAAAAAATGCAATCAACAAACGCTATAAAATTGGCATTACTAATACCTCAGACGCAAAATTCAAAACACATTTGGTTAACTTCAATTTATTCCCATATACTAGAATTAATTTTGACATTTGAGCTTTTGCGTCTGAGTCCTGGTCTTTCAAATGGATTTATTTTTAAATCTCACCTCACACCCCAATTAAAATAAAGAGCTTAAAACTACCATAAGATATTGATAAGACCAGCTACATATGTATGACAGTGAGTGTTGGACTTTTAAAAGATGCTGATGCAAACAAAGTGGGTCGCTATGAAAGGAAAGTTTTGAGAAAAATATTTGGAACAACCAAACTGAGCTACAATACAACGAATATGTCAGAAAATCAAAAAATGTGTTGTATAAGCTCTACACTAAGTCAGAATTATTGAAATGTTTAGGTATGTGAAAAATCTTTATTTGAATAAAACTAATAGAAAATTTTTATCATAAAATACCAAAATACATAATTCACATTATTAAAATATATAAATTTCACATTTCAATTATTTTTTCAAAATTAGTGTTTAAATGAAATTCAATTAATGAAATATTTTGAAAAAATGTTTGCACTTCTTATACAAATGAAATTGAATGCATATAGGTAATTTGTTTTACAAAAGAACATAAGTACTTGTACAATCTAAACTTCATAATTAAAATGAAAAATTTAATTTAATTTAGCATTTAAATTTTCATAATTTACTTGAATAGAAAATATTTTCTTATGATAAAAATTTGATGATTTCAGGCAATAAGTATGTATCTACTTAAATTTTTAAATTTACAGTGAATATGTTTTTTTTTTTTTCGAGAATAAGAAAAAGTTATAAGCTATTTAAGTAATTAACTTCTACATTTTGTATAAATACATACCTATGTATTTCTATTTTTCCATGTAGTACTTGAATGCAAAAACAACAGATACAGCCTGTGAGCTCAGAAGAAAATAGATAAAAAAAACTGCAAAATTTTAAAGTAAAACAAATACTAATAAAATTATTTTAAATTATTATTTATTTATAATATTAAAAATAAATAAACAGAAAAATAACTCCTTTTTTTCTGTGCTTACCTGAATTATAAAAATTTAAATAATCCTTATATCTTTTTATTTTCAAATTTTTTAATATTTTTTAGTTTTCATATGCATATTTTTTCCTTTTAAATATTTTCGACTTAAGCTTAAATTTTTTTTTTTAAAACTATACAAATATACAAAAGTCATATATTAACAAAACAAAAAGAAAATGATTACATAAAAAATTTATAAAACCAGCTAAACTAATGAAAATAATTGCTAAGGAAAAACAAAACATACCATAATTTACAATATACATACATATATGTACATACGAATACACATTTCTTTTTTTTTTTAAAACTATTCAACCAATTTCCTGGATCTAAAACAGGATTTATAATATCATGTACCAAATCATTATATGAAAAAAAAAAAAACACAGTATGCACTGTGAAACTGTGTTACTTTACGATGGCATCATCATCGTATGCGTTTTTCCCCATCAGGCAACAAATTCAATATTTATGATTGTTTATCTCAAAAATACACCACCACCAGCAACGTTATTATAACATATACAACATCACACAAGCTAATTTTAAATCAACTTAATATCTTGTATGGTTGTTTTTTTCTATATTTTTTTTTATTTTTCCTATATTTTTTTTCTATATTTCCCACATAAAAGCAAAAACAGAAGTAAACTATATAATAAATTATGCATATTTTGTATTTTTTTACTTTATAGTCGTTATGCATAATAAATTTTAACATGAATTTCAAAATATGTATTTTTTTTTTTTAAGTAGAATATTGTTTATAGCTTTGTGAAACCAATTGTATCTAAAAAAAAAAAACAACAAAAACATTTTCCATACAAGGTAAACACAAAACAACATTGGTTTTTTTTTCTCTCAAAGGGATTTTTATTTAAAAAAACAAACGGTAAAAACAACTTTCTGACATTTGAATTTGTAAATACAAAAATGAACCAACAGAAAAAGCAAATGTTTTTCCTTTATCAAACTCATGAATTTCAAATCCTTTTTTAATTTACATTTACAATTTCAAACTAAATTCACATATATGTAACTGCATTTTTAGATAAAACATAAAAGCAACAACGAAGTTTCACATAAAACACCTAAAGCAAAAAAATTTTAATTTCAACAAAAATATATTTTCAAATATATTTTTGATAATTACTTTCAAAAAAATAATTTAAAAATATACTTATTTCTAAGGATTATAACTTACAAAATTTTTATTAAGTATTTTTTCAAATAAAAATTTTTTCATTATGAAAATTTATTTAAAATAAAAAAAAACAATTCTCATAATTAAAAATGTATTTTTCTTTTACAGTTTGGTTCTCCTATTGAAAAGTAAAACTAATTTTGTACATTTTAATCTTCCTCTAGTTTTTATCTTTATTTTCCAACAATATAAAAAATACACAAGAACAAGAGGCTTATACATTTTTCACAATTTGAAGCTTTTTATTTATTTTTGAAATTGAAAACCTTAAATTTTCGTTGAAGAAATCGTATCAAATTAAAATAATATATCTAAACAATATAAATACATATACATACGTATATATGTAAATATTTTTACGTATCCAAGTTCCATCGTACACTATACCACCTACAAAACTATCTAAAATCGGTCAACTGTATTCATATGACAAGATTTCCTGTTAAATTCGCCAATATACGAGTGAATACACAGATGAATTTCAAAGAACTTTTATCACAATCCAAGAAATCAGAAAACAAAAACAAAACAAAAATATTTCCGTTTTACAAATTTTTCTTAATTTTTTTCCCACGTATATTTTACGCGTATAATATAAGCTATATAGGATTTTGTTTAATCTTCTTTTGTACTCATTCAAGATTTAGATTTTTAAAAAATGTTCTGAAAAAATTTTTTTTCACCATACTTCCTTGTGAAAACAGAGTACAAAATATTTTGTACATTTAAAAATAAATATAAAAAAAAATGTGCTTGAACAAATTTAATAGACAAAAAAGAAATGAAACTTTATTAAAATAAATCCGATTTTCCACGTTTTGTAATCTAAAACATAAATCCTATAATTTTATCTGCTATGAAAAATATAGTACGTTGTATGAATAGTGTAAAGTGTACTACCTATTTTTTTTTTTTTTTTCGACATTTTGAAAAAAAAAAAAAAAGAATATAAAAAACTTTAATCACTCGAAATTAGATCATTTGTGTGTGCATGAAATAACACCTGTTTTAAAATAAGTTGGAATTTTTTACAATCCATTTTTTTAAAGGACTAAGTTTCCTGCTCTTCCGCCTCTTTTTCAACTGCTTGAATGTTTTTTTTTTTTTGGTTTTTTGTAGAGTTTTCCAATTTTAACTTTTTTATTTTTGTTTTTAGGAAAATCAAGGCTAAAAGAATGAAAAGAAAGGTTTTGGAGAAAAACATGTTCTTTGATCCTATTTTATTCTATTCCTTGTAAAGCCAGATCTTTGGAACTTCACCACACTTCTTTAACTTCTTTAACGTTTTCACACAATTACTTTTTTCTAAGATCATAGCTCCAGTGGAAACAGAATCAAAATTTGACATACTGATTAAAATTCAAAAAGGATATTTTTCATACGCCTATGTTACTAAGACTTAAGCTAACTTCAGACTACATGATTTAGCATATGCTTTTTCATATGCTTGGCAACTCATACGGTGTGAACTCATACATAGCTGTCATATGTCAGTCATATGCCAAAATCATATGCTTTTTTGAAAATAGAACATGTTCTAATTTTCTATGACTAGTCATATGCTTTTTTATTGTGATTTAAAAATGAGTGCAAAAAAAGAATTCAAAAATTGACCATATTGATCTGAAAATAAAAAAAATTGTTCTTCACCTTCCATTTTTATGACAATTGACAACACAAACTCGAATCACACAGAAATGTCAAATAGGTGTAAACAAAGAAATATTAAACGTCATGATTTTTTAAATCATATAACAAAACATATACAAGTTATATGACTAAAGCATATGATAAATCATATAGTGTAAAGTAGTCTTTATACATACATTGCAGAGATCACAATTTTTTATATCAATAAGCCACATAGGGGTATCTTTACTGCGCTTTCAATATATGTATAAAGTGGATGAGGATATTGAAGGAGAAAAAGAAAGTAATTACTAACGTATGCCACATATAAACTTCTAAAGACACGCGTGACTCACACTATATTTGACAATAGTTTACTTTGAAAACTACATATTTCGAATAGAAAAAGATAAATGAGAACCACATGTTTTTACATAATTAAAGCAAAAGAATGTTAGAATTTGAAAAAATATATATTTTAAATGAAATTGAAGGAATATGGAAATTTCACTTATTTTGTTACTAATGTGACGCACACTACCTGAAAGGAAATCATTTTATGGTCTCTTTTTCAAATCACATTTTCTTTTAGTTATTAAGCTTTGTGAAACAAAGTAAAAATATGTATGGAAAGGATTCTTCTAAAATATTAAAACATAAAATTAAAAAATTTTGGATTTTTCCACTTTTGAAAATTGAGCAGCAGGTATACATTTCCATGGAATTAGCCTATAACAAAAGAAATTTGTATCTTCTTTACACACTCAAAGTGTATTTTGTCAAAAAAAAAATTCAAATACATATTACTAAAAACGATTTGGAATTATTTTAGAATATATATTTTCCTACGTGGTCTTACTTCCAACAAAAATTACAAAAGCAGGTTTTTGGTAAAATCAGATTTAATTAACAAAACAAAAACATAAATTTTGTATTCAGTTTTATTATTTCATTATATTTTCGCTTGTATTACATGAATACAATAAACGTATTTATTGATTTATTATTTATTAATTTACATGTCGACTAATTTGAGTTGATCAATATTAACACTACAATATTAAATATTAACAATAACAGTTATTTATCATATACACACATACTTATTTTCTCAGAAATTTCATTTGTACTAAAGACAATGAAAATATATTAAATAATTGTACATGCTTAAATTGTGTAACAGATATTTTATATTCCATAAAATTACTATTTTGAAAATTAAATCAAATCCATCTATGAATTGTAGAACTAATTTAAAATTCATTTTACATGTCAAAACCATATACCATAGAATATTGACAAATAATAGAACATAACATAGTATAGGAAACCACAAATATTATTGAAATATTTTACAAAAATAATAATAGAAGTGGTATGTACTTGTATGTGTTTATTATCTTGATGACAATCAGGTATACAAAAATCATTATTATTGTTATTTTATAAAATGAAATAACATTTTGTTTTGATAAATTTCACATTTATTATTTTTTTAAATTTATGTAAATATATGGAAATAATACCACTGCGAAGCCTTTGATATGAAAACTGCAGCTTTAAATAAAATACATACTGAAAAATTTTACCTGTTTAAAATTCAGCTTTATTAAGTTCGAATTTCGGGTGTTTCGGGTCATTTAGTCATTTTTAAAATAATTTATTTCTTAAATTCACTTCTAATTATAATTACATTAATTATGCATTCTAAACTATTACTTAATTAAAAAATTAAAAATAATATAGCTAATCATACCTAAACTTAAATGTAGTTTTCTTTAATACTTTTTCTAATAACATTGCTTTTGCTGGTTCTAAATTTATGAGAGTTTCTCTAATGAACTAAACAACATTATCATATGGACGATGAGAAGAATGGGAAGGAGCACTATCGGTACAAGTGTTTGGGGCTGAAAAATCTTTTAGAAGTGAATTAAATTATCCGTTGTTTCTGTGAAAGTTGAAGGATTCGGCGAAAGTGGTATACATAGGTGATTGCGGCAAAGGTAATAGTGGCACAGGCGATGGTATCGGTGATGGTAACGATGGTGACAACTGGCATTGGCATTGATGATGATAGTGCAGAAGATAGCATAACGAACCTTTATGGATTTCTTTCTTCTATTTGTCAGAGTAAATACCGCTTTCGCATTCATACCTCGAAGTGAGATTTCAGAGTCATTGTCAGATTAGGATCTATTTCTACTTTTCAATCTGGATGTTCGAAAATTTAGTTCCTACTAGTTAAAAAAACTTTCGTTCCACTTTAACGTCAGTTTTTTAATAAAAGTTCTATGGAAAAAATGTAACGACAGATTTGAAAACAGATGTTTTTTTCAAAGTTTATTTTAATTTAAATTTAAAGTTTCGGTATTCAAAAACTGTTATTGTTGACGGTTATTGTTATTACAAAAAGGGGGAATTACATTTTTATTCCGTGAAAATTTAACAAAAACAGAAAAAGATAAATTATGAATTTTAAACAGGTAAAATTTTCCATATATCATTCAATTTTTTGAATTAAAAAATATCAACATTATTAAAAGCTTTTCGAAAGCTCTAATTTTCTATATCATGTTTAAAAGCTTAAGGTTGAATTTCTCATATTTTTAAGTACTGTAAACTGGACTGACTTTTCATATGGATTGGGTGGGGTGGTCTTGGGATGGCTTTTTTTAATGAAGCTTTTGTCAAAAACTTTGAAGAAGTTTTTTGCCGATAATTTCGAAAATATTTTTATCGAAATTTGAAAAAACTTTCTCTGATAATTTCGAAAAAAAAAAACACATTCAAAAATATCTAACAAAATTTTCGAATAAAAAAATCGAAACAATTTTTTTGTTAATTTAAAAAAAAAACTCCTATGTACTAGTTTCGAAAAATTCTTCATTCGTTTTTTTTTTTTCACTTTAAAACAAATGATTTATTATTTCGCACTACATATTGAAAATTTTAAGGAAAATTTAGTATATAATTAAAATAATTAATCTCATTACTCGCTGTAGAAGTTTTTTACACTCGATAGTCAAATTTTCAATACAAACAAATATATCAAATTTCAAATTACATAAATCTTTTCTTTACTTCTAAAACAATTTTAAATAATTTCAATACAAAATCAACAAAAATCGAAATTCATCTTTAAAAATAAATCAAAGAGGATTAATTTTCAGCATAAATTTGCGAATTTTATTATTTAAAATTCAAAAGAAAAAAAAAATTATTCAAATATGTAAGTATGTATAAAGAAGAATAAAAAGAAATTGAGATAAAGTGTATAACTTTTATACACAGCTACATGTATAAATATACATATACCTACCTACATATATACATACATATATGTATGTATATAACTTCCCATTATATTCATTTAATTCAAATGTTTGCACAAATATGGTTCAATTGGCTTTATTCAAATCCTTTGTACAATTTACAATATTGTAATGTAAAATCCAAATGATCGATCAATTAAGGGATTTCCATTTTATCGATAGCAATTCACATGTCAAGAAGTTAGTAAAATTATACTTTATTTTTTCTTTTGACTTCTTCTAATTATTTTTAAAGAGAATCTTCTAATAAAATTTTCAAAGAATTTAAAATTTAAATTAAAGCATTTTAGAAATTTAATTTTATTCATAAGTATATTTAATTTTATACAATATTATTACTCGTGTTTTATTTAATATTGTTTGTTTGTTTTTTTTTCAATTAAACGTGTTAAAAGTAAATAAAATAAAATAACTCACATTTAATTGGTTATTTAATCGAAATGTTTACAAATTATAATAAAACTATTTAATTTTAATGTATTTTAAGTGGATCTAAAAAAAATTCATTAAAATTTACACATTGAATTTGTAAATTACACGTAGTATTAATTACTGTGTAAATTTAATTTAATTAAATTATTGTAGAACGTAGTTTTTTTCAAAAAAAAAAAAAAAAAAAAAAAAAAAAAAAAAAAAAAAAAAAAAAAAAAAAAAAAAAAAAAAAAAAAAACAGGAAAATATTTTTAATTATTTAAGAATTTCAAATCTCATGAATTAAATTTGATAAAGCAAGTAGTATATGAAATTCAATATGATGTTTATATTTCACTTAAAAATATCTAAATTTTAAAAATTAAACAAAAACGTTTTTAAATTTCTTCAACTGGATCAATGTGTTTAGTCAGAACAAAACAAACTTTTTATACTATACATAAAATCTAAAAATTTTGATTCTCTCTGAATTATGTAAATCTAAATTAGAGTTTTAGCTAAATTTAAATTCAAATAAATTTATTACACATATCAATCTTTCAAGACATACATAATATGTTATTGTATAATTCGAAAGATTCTGTATTAAGCTTAAATTATAAAAAAAAAAAAATTCTAACACTGTAAAAGAGAAAATTTATGCCTTGAATTTTATAATTCAAAAACTTAATTATAATTATTTAAAATTTAAATTTTCAATTTTTGCAAAACATAAATTGCATTTACCTCTCAGCCACTATTCATTCATAATTTTGTTCAAAGGAGTATAAAATATACCCAATTTTAATTAAAAAATTAAAAATTTAAAATCTTTAAGAAAATTTACATCAACCAAAATATACACAAAAATCTCAATTACATTTAATTTATTAAAGGGTTTGATGTTTTTTTTTTTTTTTCTTGTGCAAGGAGTGAAAATTACTAATTAAACATTTTTTAATTTAACTTTTATTGGTTTTACTCATTTACTCTTCTTTGTTTTCATTTCTTTTTCTTCTCCTTTTGTTATTTTTTTTTTCTACCTTCAAATAAATAAATTGAAAGAAAACCACTTTTTTCTTAAGTTATTTTTTTATATCTTATATACTTACAATTCACTTTGTGTAATATGTAAATTGTTTTTTTTTTCTTAACATCCAGACAGAACTAAGTGTATTTTTATAGAATAAATTCTTCTTTAGCACATAATCATTTTCTAAAGAGAATATATTTTCTTCTTGTTCACTTTCTTATACACACCCTAGGATTTATTTTTACATACATTATATCTATACATCCTTTTATATATATGTACTACATATTTATACATGTATATGAATATAATATATACTTCATATACTAGTATGCAAGTAAAACAGCATAGATACATACATACACATGCAATATATTATATTTAAAATTGCATATTAAAATTGAAGATTAAGTTAATTCCCATGTTTTATATCCCTGTGAAGTTATTCACTTGCACTTCCGGATTTCATAAAATGAATGAAATTAATTTTTCATCTTCTTGATATTTAAACGCACGTATTCATTATACATATAAATATATGTACAACAATGTATATTGTATGTACATTCATATGTATAATATGTAATTGAGTATTTTGTATCTTTTCTATAACAATGTTAAAAAACCGTTTAAAATCCACAAAGATGCAAATTATACTATGTTAAATGTATGTTATTCCTTAAAAACATAAAATTCTAACCACACTATATACTATTATGTTACATACAACACATTATACGTATGCATATGTGCACATATTATACTGGATAGGTATATAGAGAAAGTACCTATTAATTGAATCTGTAACACGTTTTAATTTAAAACAAAAGCAGATTTTAACAATTTAATGAATCATGTGCATGTTATGAAAAACGGAAGTAAGCTAAAATCACGGATGATAGGTAATACGTAATATTTATAGTTAAAGAATACAAACATACATGTATTATGTACACTTCATACATTTTATTATGCAGCATGTTTATACATACATATATTGAAATTGCATAGTGCATTAAAATAAAATTTACAGACATTCACAGAAATTTGTTAACAATTACAGTACGTGAATAAATAATTTTTAATAATGTAATGTTTACGTTTAAATACTTTTTTTTTTACTTTTTACAGTTATTAAATGGTTTCCTTTGAGGGAATTATCATTAAAACAATAGGATACAGGTTGAAAAACTTTTTCTTCTTTCGAAAACATTTCTAATTTGTAATCTTTCACATTAAATGTAAAATTTTTCAGCTTGCACGTTCACGTCTATTTATTTGAAAAAAAATTTTATTAATTACATTGTAAAGAATGTTGAAATAATTTTCAATCCAAGTCTTTAGATACAACAGGTTTTTTTTTGTCTTTTTTCTTTTCTTTTTCTGATTTCAAGGATGTTAACTCATCAAAACAGATTTTAATCACAGTTTGTTTTTTCCAAAAGAAAAGCGCATTAAAAATTTTTCATTGTATAATATTACGACCAGTTTTTTAATCAATTTATGTAGTCAAAAAAAGCTAACCCTCCTGTGTCATTCAGGTCTCCCTCCACCCAAAGATTTGAGTAATTTGTCCCATTTCTACACAAAAAAAGATAGTAATTGAATTCATACGAATAATACCCGTAACAGAAGAAAAACATTTTACTTTCCAAACAATATCACTGAAAACATTTTCGAAGCGAACAACGTAAGAGGGTTAAGTAAATTGAGAGGTTTGAAAATAGTTACATATGTTCTTTTCGCTTATCAACGGTTAAGGAACTTACATTGCAAAAGAGATCTATGTTTGTTTTTCAATATTTTTTTCGGGATATAATGAGAGAAAATCATTTGCACATTGAAACTTTTCGTACAGATATTCAAATTAAGCTGTTAAGCTCCGATTCTGTGCAGATCATTATCTTTTCTTTTTGAACAAACACTCATATAATACTAAACACATATTTTCTTTTTATTCCTTGCGTCAAGACATAAGGATTAAGGTTACTGCACATTGTTTAAATGCACAGCAATCAAGCATATACGAGTAGAAGAAAACAAAAGAGTGACGAAAATATTGACAAAAATACGTGTTGATGATTTATGCTGTTTAAATTTCCATAGAGAGTGATCCAAAATATAAACACACTGTTCTCAATTCAAAACGAAAATATTACAACTGAATCTCTTATTTGAAAAATTAATTTTAATTATTAATCAATAGTCGCTACATTTCTATTATATTTCAAATTTTTAATTCTCAAGTCCTCAATTTTTAATACTAAAAAAGATTAAAATGAAAATGTAAGTAATTTCTATTGAAATTTCAATTCAATTTTTGGTTTAGAATTACGTTTAATTTTTTTTTTTGTATAATTAAAAAAGAAAACAGAGATCTAAACAGTTATAAGAACTTAAATTTTTTTGGAGAAAAAATAACTCTTTAATGGAAAAAAAAAAACAAAAATCTTTTGGCAATTTCCATAAAATTTATTTTTCTCTTCTCTAGAAACAAGAATTATTTATATGGTTTATGAATTTCACTTTTTTTTTATGTTAAAAGCAAAAAAATAAAATTTTAAAAAAGTTAATTTTTAATATTAAAACTGCCATAACACAAATATTTTTTTTTTCTTTTCTAATATAAGTTCAAAAGTTTAATATGATATAACTATACAAAGAAATTTTTTTCCACGAAATAAAAAAGCGAAGTAACAAAGTTGGAAATATATAAAAAAAAAAAGTAGCAATAAAACATTCTTAACTCAATGACCTAAATTAAGCATGCAAAACATATACTTTCAACATTATACTTTCACCCTATTCACTACGCTACTTCACTACTTTTTGTTTTAAATTATTTTTTTATTTATTTTATTTTTATTTTTATTTTTAAACAAAGAACTTTCTTTTACAATGCAATACTTTTTTCTGTATTGTTTTTCAAATTGTTATCAACAAATAAACTTTACCATTGCAATTACAGAAACAAAAAAAAAACAGTACCTACGTATCCTTTTTCTTAAAAACTTTTTCAAAAAAACATGCTTTTAAAAGCCACAAGTATAATTCTCAGTATATAGATATACTCGTAAAATTTATGTAGGTACTCTAAGCATATGTTATTAATAAGCGTCAAAAGAATAAAATGAATAAATTATGAAACAATTAGTTTAACATATTTTTATATTTTCATGTAGAATAATTTATAAAATTTTTTTAAATAAACGAAATTACATTATTTCATTTAACATTACAATTTTTTTGTTATTTCTATTAAAAATTTCACAGTTTTTAAACTTTTACTTTTTTTACATTTTACATAATTAATTTAATAATATCTAAATATCTCACGACATCTAGACGTACATATAAAATTTATTTTAATTTCTACTTTTTTGATACTTTACTTTAATTTCCATTCATCATTTCTGAATGCCTTTTTTTTAAGTAGATAAAATAAATATTTCATCCGAAATTTCTCATTTACAATATTTATTTTGAAAGTAATTTCAAATGCAATATGGTTTGTTTCAAATTAAAATTCCTTACCATTTTAATATCACAACCTACAATGTGTTTTTTTTGTTCTTATCCTTTTCAATTGTATTAATATCGTTTTACTTTTATTAAATATTCATTTTTGTTGTCCTTGAAGATATACCAAATGAGTCATCAAAATAAATCAGGTTTAAGAAAAAAAAAATTGAAGACAATTTGCATTTTTAATTACATTTTGTCTCGAACAAAAGCAATATTTAATTTGAAAATCCATTTTGAGACTAAAATATTGAGACAAAAAAAAAAAGAATACCTATGTACAACTAGGTAAATAGTAGAAGGCGTTTGAAATTTTTTATATTTTTTCAATGAAATCGAAATTAATATTTTGGCAAAAACAGCAATTGTTATCCTTTTGAATTCAATCGTCGTCTGCAAATATACTATAACAATATGATTTTATTCTAAAAATACAATAATAAATGAAATCCTTTACTTATTTTTTTCTTTTTTCTTCCACTTCTTTTTTTTTTACTTATATATACTAGTACATATATTGTTTCTTTATACTTATTCTCTGTGGGAATACGAGAACAAATTTCTTATATTAAATTTCATAGATAAATATTATGAAGCTTTTTCATTTCTACTTTTAAATATTAATACAATAGAGACTGAAATAACAATAAAAATATAAAAATGATGATTTTATGAGAAAGATATTATTATAACAACAACAAAATTTATTTTTTATTCTTATAATATTTAAATCACAATGATTACCTTAAAAAGATACTCGTATTAGATAGAAGTAAAAATGGAAATTATGTATATTGTAAATATGATATAAAGACAATTTTAGTTTAAATTTGATTTTATTGTTTTTTTTTTTTTTTTTTGTTTGTTGATATATTGAAAATGGTAATGTATTTTTATTTTATTTTTGTTTCTTAGATTATTTTACACGCATGAATAGTTTTTATTTTATTATAAATTATAAAATATAGTATGATAATAATTTTAATGGTGAGAATTGTTTTATATAAGTATTTTTCGCAGTTAAATGGAAATTTAACAATCATATTACATGAAAACACAAAAGATACATTTTATGTGACTAATAAAATTTTAAAAGTTTCACATAAAATTATGAATTTTATCACGATACAAAAAAAAACACACACACACTTTCAAACCTTTTGGGAAATTTTGGATACGAGTATTCTATTGACTAATTTTAAATAGGGATTCTTATACATTATCATAAATTTGTTGTATCAAATAGATTAGATTAATGAATACATATTTAGAATCATTTAAATGATTTTAACACGATCATAGAAAAAGATCTTGTATAATAAGCTAGTAATCAGGCTCTGAAAGAAAATTGGTCTAAAAACCTCAACTCAAGTTAACTCTGTGTACGACCTGGCTCACATTGAGCTGTTGTGCCCACAGATAATAATAATTAGGCTGTTGATTCAAAGAAAAATATCGAAAGAAAGGCCGTCAGTGTTCATGATTTATCACACAAAAATTGTTAGAGATTAGCTGGAATCTAGCAACTAATTTAAATTATTCAGCCGACATTCTTCCTTCTTGTCTCAACGGAGAATATATATTAAAGAGATTTTTGTCCAGAAATCTTGCAAGTCCTGGAAGTATAGAATCTTTTAATATTTTTATTTATTTAAAAATTAGGCTAATTATAACAAACTTTCTGTTTGTTTTTTAACAACGGATATTCAGTGACTAGTGACCAAAGCGACAAATGGTCTAGAAAGCTCAAGGTCCGAATTGAACCGTAAAGAATATGTATTTATTATTTATGTAAATGCTTTTGATCCATCGAAGAAGATTAATATAGCTATATGAAAACAATAGTTATCTATTGTACTTTAAATGTAAAGTTTTCTCTATTATTTTCAAAAACAAAAAATCTCTAAATTAATCCCATTGAATATGAATCCATATTTTTTGAAAAATCATTTACTTATATGTCGTGGCTCATTCATTAAAAAAAAAAAAGCATTTTCTTATATAAAAATAATCAAAAATCTATCAATTTGTCTGGAATTTGATATTTTAAAAATAATAAAAAATATAATAAAATGAAAATGAAGAATACAATAAAGTAGAACAATTATTATGTTGTATAACAATATTGAAAGAAAAAAAAAAAGATTCTGTAGAAAAATTTTATCTATTTCAGCAAGAATTTTCAAAAAATAAAATTGTATTGAAAAGAGCAGATGATGATGATGACAATGGTTTTTATATTTTATACTCAAAAGACAAAGAAAAGTGACAAACAAGGAAATTATTATTATTTTATTTTTTTTTATTTTCAAAAAAAATTTCTTAAGAATATATATTGAATTTTATGCACCGCACACATATGAACATTGAAATACGTTCTTTTATCAAAAAAAAAAAAAAAAAAATTTCCTCCATTGTCAATTCAATGAAAGATTATTATTTTTATTATTTTTTTTTTTTTCATTCGATACATATGTATGAATTCGAAATATGTATGTATGTATGTATCTAGAAAAGAGAATATTATTAAATTTGATTTAAAATCAAAAAAAAAAAACTTGTCTTTGTGGCATATAGAAAAAAATTGTATTTTTTCTGCCTTTTGTATGAAATATATATAATAAAATAAATAGAAGAAGAGAAGATATTTTTTTCAACGTTTCTTTTTTTATATTTTATTTTGTAATATTTTGAAAAATTTATTAATTTAAAAGTTCTTTTCAATAAAAAACACAATGAGTTTCTTTTGAAGACTGTTCTTATTTTTGTTTTGAAAAGTGGCAAGAAACTATTTTGCAAAAAAAAAATAAGAAAATAAAAATGAGAAGATTTGAAATTTAAGCCTTCTTTTTGCATTGCAACATTCTCTGAATGAATTACTTCGCTGTGTTCTTTATAAAAATTTTTTCGTATTGCGAAAGAATTCTTATGTTTTCTTTGCTATTGTAAAAAATTGTTTTCTGTTCTATATAGAACAATCTAATAAATAATGAATAATTGAAAACAAAATTTGCTTTTATTATGTTTTCCATTTTGCAATTAACATTTTATAATTCCTATAAACGTACTAATTAGAATGTGTTAACATCTGTTATATGTATATAAATTTTAAAGAAATATACATATGTATATACAAGCAAATTCCAATAAAATTATACACACATTAAAATTTGAAACCTAATTCATAAAACTACATACATATGTATATTTTTTTCCCTATCAGAGAACTTGTGGTTACATATTAGCATTTTCTAACTTGCTACTTCATAATTTTTTCCAATGAGTAAATCCTATAAATGACGTCTTCGTTTCCTGGCTTTTTTCGTCATTCTGGCTTCGTTTGAAAAGTTCAATTTGCAGAATCATCATCACCCAAAATGTACAACGTGGATAGTCCATCTGTCAAATTTAGGTTAGTATAATAAATATACCATAGTTAATTCTATATTTTACAGTGTCAAATATATTTCTGCATTAATTTTTTATCTACATATCTAATTATGTAAATCTGAAATATTTGCACAAAAAAATTTTTTTTTACAGTGAAAAAAAAAAAAATTTGATTACAACTATGCATAGATTTTCTAAAACATTATTATTGGTCATTTTACAAATTTAAATATATCTAGTCATGTGTTAATAATATTTAAAAATTATATCATGCAGAAAATTTTATTATTAGTTTACAATAAAATGTTTAGATAATATCATAAATGTTGTATTATATTCGAATATACATATACATATTATATATGTATTATATCCTCTAAATGAACTTTTATGATATAATAATAATAATTTCAATTTAAAATTCATTCTCATCATAAACATATTAAATTTTTATGGTTCAATACTTTATTTCAAATTTATTAAATTATAAATAAACTTTAACAAAATTACTAATATTTATAATTAAAATTATAATTTTAATTTTTTTTTTCTCTCTCTCCTAAAGATATTTTCATATTTATAATACACATACATAATAAATATTTGTTTTTTACTTTATTCATTACACGGATAAACGAAAATTTAATTTACCAAATTTTATACAAAATTTATTTAGATAAAATCAATAATAATAAAGTGAGTTTGAGTTTTATTGTGTTAAATTTCAAAGAAGTGATGCTAACCAAAATCCTATTTATATACATACATACATACATATAAACAATTTTGATTTATATTCAAACACAAAAGATAAATATCATTTCAATAATAATACTGAAAAAACTGAAACTTTTTTCACTAAATGTAACGAAAATTCAATATAGCTATATGTAAATAGATTTTTTTCACCAAATAACTTATACATTTTATATAACTACACAGTATATTAAAAAATATCAATCTAAAACTTCATTTCAAACAAAACACAAAGCAAAAATTATGAATTTCACTTTAATAGTTTCGAAAAGTAGATTTTTGTGTACAAAACATATATGCATGTTACTATAGATACAGAGATACATATTTTAAAAATTTAAGTAGAATTTAAAAGACAATGAACTTTTAACATTCTAAAAACATTTTCAGGGTATATATTTTTTTTTTTTTTTTTGTAGAAAATCAATAGAGAACGATATTTTATCAATGTGGCATAAAATTTTTTTTGCAGTATTTTAAAGTAAACTGAAGAGAATTTAATGAAAATACTGAAAAATGGTATTTTTATTCAATATATATTTTTTTTAAATTTTATCATAAAAATTCAGACTTTCAGATCAATTTTTTCAAATAATTAAACCTCATAATATATAGTTTATATGTTTTTATGTTCTTTTTCAATGTAATGTTAGCGTCTGTTCCCAATTCTAAAAGCATTGATGGTCACAATAGTGAGGCGGTAATTTCAATCTGAAAACGTTTCCGTTCAAAGATACTCAAGTCACGCAATTATTTTTAAAAGTTATTATGAGTTTTGTAGAAGTCGTTCCAAAATGTACGTCACGTTCTAATGGATTTAGAAATATGTCACACATTTCTTTTCAAATGGCTTCCGAAACAGTACTTAAAATATGTACAAACTATGTTGATTACAAATTTACAGAAATTTTTTAATCATCAAAAAACTGTTTGTTTTCTATTATTTTACTAAATAATTCTATCAATCTTCTTGGCACTACAGCCCTTTGAGACTTGACCACCTCATACTAAATAATTACTTATTCAATATTTTAAGGAAATATCTTTGTTCATATTTTCATACAATCCTTTTTCCTGTCCACATTCTATAATGCTCTAGTTATTTTAATTGAATTATTTTGTTCTCTTGAATAATTAAAATCCATAAATTATTCATAGCACAATTAACAAAGTTTAATACAAGTCAAACAATATATTCAGTATTATTTTTTCATTAAACATTTATGCATAATATATACATACATAAGACAAAAATAATATCTACTTTATTGTTAAAAAATTTACTTTTTAAACATATCGTGTATAAATCAATTATTGAACTTAATTTCAAAAGCATCCCACTCTATTGAAAAATTTTCCATTCACTTATTTTTTTTTTATATTTAGTTATTCTTTATTGTTATCCAAATTAATTTGAAATTCTTAAATTTTGAAATTATTTTTTTTTTTTTATAAAAAACACATTTTATAAAGTACTTAAAAAAACTTCCATTGAAATTTGTATAAGGTGAAATTTTTGCCCATAAAGTATTAACTTATAAGTCTTTAATCTTATTAAATTTTAACTTTTGCACATTATTTATTTTTATTAGACTTTTACCAAAAACAAATTTTTTTTTTTAAATTCTTAAATATTTATTTTCTAATTATTTATTAATAACTACAGATTTACTTATTTATAATTTTTAAAAAAAATAAATATTATATTTTTGGAATAAAAAACTTTTTAAATTATAAAGTCTAATAAAAAAAAAACATATTTTTATTTTTAGTTACTTACATAGAAACACCAGACAAAAAAAGGAAGGAAAATAAAAAACTAAAAACAAAAACAAAAAAAGAAACTGAAAAAAAAATGCAAATTAGTTCAATTTACTTCTAATAAAATAAATTTTTATTTGGCAAAGATACTTTTGGCCGCTTCTCTGAGTATTCAGGTCACGTTTACATAGTTACAAGAAAGAAAAAAGTACACCAGCAAAACAAAAACAAAAAATAGCAACAAAAGAATGTTTTTTTATTTATTTATTTTATTTTGAGAATCTTTTTAGAGATCATATACCTACTACACCCTTTTCATAGTATCTTTGCACAGCAAATACATAAAAATGTCCGAAATATAATTTTTTTTTTTAAATTGATTACATATTCTTGAAACAACTTACTGTTAAAAAAAAGGAAAAATAGAAGTAAAGTAAACCAAAAAAAAAAAACAGATTAAATTGTCTAGAAAAATTCATAAAATGCCAATATAATAAAAATAAAAATCATATTTGAGCCGTAAAATTAACTTTATAATCGATTGAAGATTATTCAATTTCTCGTTTTGAATTTGTATTACATACAAAATAAAATTGGTATCTAATTTGTTTTATTATTATTATTATTATTTGCTATGGTCTTTTCAGAAAAATTGAGAAAATAATGCACATAGATTGAATGAATGAATAAAAAATTTTGTTTCTTGTGGTAGAAATTGTTAATTTTCTCAATTCAAAATGTCTATTGAATTTCACCAATTATTTTTGGTTTTTCTTTTGTGTTTTACTTGTCAAGATAAAAAAAAAAAAGAAATAAGATTTAAAACTTTTAATGATGTTCAAAATTTCAATTCTAAAATGAAAAGAAAATAAACTTAAACTTTATTAAAAATATATACATACATATATATGTATGTATATACTCGTATGTACATACGAAAATAGATGTTATTCATATGCTGTATAATCTATATTCATATACGAGTATGATGGTATACACAAACATGCATCAAACATATTATGTCAATAACTATATTTTATTCTTAAACAAAACACTCTTTATCAAATGATTTTTCAAGTGTATGGTCTTGGGGAATTCAACATTGTAACTTTAGTGACCAGTGGCGTATAAATAGAGAAGGATCTGAAAATGAAAGTTTTCCTATAGGGCAATATGATACAAGTATTAATAATTAAATTTTTAATTAAAACCTAAAAAATCTTAATTAGGCAACTAAATTAAAGCCCCAGTATCCTCTATCAACCGATAACACAAAGAAAAAATGATTTTAAAAAAGAAATCTAGTTTATTTTATCAGCGCTCAAGTAGAGTAACTCTTAATTACGATTGCTACTTGTCAATTTGATTTAATTCTCCTTCAAAATTATTCTATGTGACAAATACATTTGCAAAATTTGAATCTTATAACAATTGTGCCAGCAATTTAATTTTTCAAACCTTAAAAACAAACATTGCATTTGCACTTTATTTCTTAAAGCAAACGATTGTAAGAATACAAATAATCTTCAAAAGAGTGAAAACAAAATTATAATTGCTTATGCTAATTTATTCAAAAAATGAAAATTCTAATTGAATTAAACAAATTATAATTACTATGATAATTTCCAAAAAAAAAAAAAAAAAAAAAAAAAAAAAATTCTACTTAATAAAAATTTATCCTACTTACTAAAAGTTTTTTGTTGAACGTCTATGATATAAATAAAAGATTTCCTCTATCCTCGTATATGCATGTATATGTATGTACATATATATAGTATACTTACACATACTAAAAATTAATGAAATTTCATGTGTAATTTTTGTTTTCAAAAGACTGTATAGAAGGAACTAATTTAAAGTTTTTAACTTTTGCATTATTAATGCATACACGCATCAAGTGTATTTTAGATTTACATACATACATATATAACAAAATTTAATTAATGAACTTTCTAATTATTTTAAAAGAAAAATTTTCAAGAATAATCTATAACATGTACATAGCTATGTGCATATGTACGAGTATTTATGTTTATGGTACATACAAATGTACGAGTATACCAATTTTTTATACATACATACATATTTTACAAAAAAAAAAAAAAAAAAATAGAATAGAATAAAAAGAAATAGAATTCATCAATTTAAGGGGAAATAAAAATATAAAATTTTTAAAAAAACAATTAATTTTCATTTTTGATCTTGAAAAATAATTTCAAAAATTCAAAAATTCAATTTTCTTTTTCATTCAATTGGTTGTTCAATTTTTATGGCAAAATGCAATTTCTTGAAAAATATCATCATTTGAATTAAATAAAACTTTATTCTTCTAAAGTTTTATAAATAAGTATTGAAATAATATAAAATATGTATAAAAATAGCTTTTTTGTGCTTACCTTCCTCCCCCCGCCTACTATTTTTGGTGTATTTCAATTTTCTTTTTTATTTTCTGTGAAAATTATCTTTGGTAGTACACACATAAACGTGACTTGGCAGCAATTTTAAATTTTTAATAAATTTTTTTTTAAAATAAATTCTTGCATTGTATGACAGAAAAATACAATATTATTTTGGTTTTATTTTTATTTCCTTTTTCTTATAAATGTTGGTTAAAAATGATAGATTTTATGCAGTTGTTATATAAAAAATATGTTTTTTTCTTTTTGTTTCACCACATAGAAAATACTTTATTTTCGAATATTTTTTTTTTCTTTTTGTTTTAAATTTTATTTTATTTTTATTTTAAAATTCAATTCTATATTATTGGGAATTACTATAATAAAAAAATAATAAAGTATATTCGCTAGAATACGTTATGTAATAAAAATTGAATTAATTACAATTTTTACATTTTTTTTTGCCAAAAATTTTTTTCTCATTGTATAGCAAAAAAAATAATAATAATATTAAAAAAAATATTATCATAGTGTACTACCACTTTTAATCCTTTAAATTTTAAAATATTTCATGTGAAATAATACTTAGATATTTTTTAATTAACTAATAAATGCATGATCACATAAACCTACAGTTAAGTGGATTAAAAATTCAATTTTTTATGCATTCTCATATAATGAAAGTCAATTATGATGAAAAATAAATGTATTTTAATCCATTTTTGTTATGTGCAAGAAATATTATGTTACAAAATACCAAATTAAAGGCTTTTTTGATGAATTAATTATGCATTACGAAAAAATACTAATTAAAAAATAACGACGATATTATACTCAACATATCCCACAAAATCCTTAAATTTTTAATTAAAATGCATTTTACTGTAGATATTCAGTTTTTTTAAAAGTATATGAAACAAAAAAAGATTGACAACAGATACACTTTTTCACTTTAATATTTTCAAAGAAGTAAAAAAAAAAAAGTAATAAAATAAAATAAAGAAAATTTTAAAAATTCATAATCAGTTAAGTTATTCTATGGCCCATATAATTTATAAGAAATAAAATAAATTTCAAAAACAAACATAAATAAATTAAAATTTTCTCGATTGATTTAATTTTTTTAACGATTATCAAAAAATTTAGACTAAAAATATCCATAAATATTTATTAATTTTTTTTTTATTTGCAAGAAAAGAAATAAAAATTATAGTAAAAAAAATAACAAAGACAAATTGGTAGATTTATATTATTTTTTTTTTATTATTGTTTTCTTGATGAATCATTGTGAAATAAATTCTACTAATCCATTATGAACTTTAAGCCAAAAACTTCAAATAAAAAAATTCCTAACAATTGATTATTTTTTCAGCTCCAAGAAACAAATTCTTCTATTAGTCTCGGAAAAATTTTTTTTTCAAAAATTTCAGATTTTATTTTTCAAAAAGTTTTGAAAATTGCTTTTCTTGTGAAAAACTTTGAAGAAAATTCTCTTCAAAAACTTCAAATGCAAAAAAAAATTATTTTATAATTTTATACACAGGTTACCATTTTCCTGTCGTAATTGTAATCAAAATTCTAAGAAAAATTTAGCTATTTGCTGTAGAAGGCTGTTTTTGCTGAATAATCAAGCTTCTAATTCGGTTTTTTTTTCTGAAAACAAAATTAACAAGAAGAGGAACATTCTTAGTATTATTTTTTTCAAATTTAAATAAAAAAAATATAGAACAAAAACACTAATTTCTTATCCTTGAAATTTTTTGTCATGTAAATGAGAAGTATGGAATATTTCATTTATATTTATTTTTATTTAATGTGTCCATTTTAGTGCACATGTGTCCACTATTCAATATAAAATAAAAATTAAAAATAAATACCTTTCATTTAGTTTTTCATTTATTGTAGAACATTTTTGTTTAATTTAAATTTTCAGTTAATAAAATTTAAATAACGACAGCTGAAATGAAATATTATTTTAGGCTGCCTTAATTTTATGTCTATGTCGTAACTTAAATCGTGATTTATTTTTTTTTATATGAAATTGGCTCGAAGAAAAAATCAGCAGACATAAATGTCTGATTCAAATCTGGACATAAATGTCTAGATAAAAATCAGAGTGGGTGAAAATCAAATATGGCGGAAAATTAATTTTTATGTACCTTATTGTGTGTGATAATGGATATAGAGCTAATAGATTGAAAATATTTAAGTGAAAATTATTTTAAAACAGAGATAATACAATAGTGAATTTTAAAAAATTTTAATAAAATATTAAAAAAAATCAGTAAAGTGTAATAATCCTCTAAAAATTCACACAACAATGAAATGTCAGAAAGACATGAAATTCTCACCATTAACACACTCGACATAAAAATCACGAGTTACGACATAAACATAAAATTGAGTCTGATGTAGAGGCAGCCTTATAAATTTTTTTGTTATTTAAATAGAAATGTCTGCATGAGTTTACAAAATACTTGAAAAAAAAAGTAATAAACAATATAAATTGCTTTAAAAAAACAAAAAAAAAAAAAAACACATTAGAATTTATGAAAAATTTTGTACAAAATTTTTTTTTTATGAATTTTTAACTACAAAATAAATTTACAATATTATGTATAGGGAAATTTATTCGATAGTTTAAATTGTTTCTAATAAATATAGAAAATGATACTTGAAGTAACAATTGCCTGAAAAAAAATTTATATTTTTTTTTTTTTATTTTTCTTTAACGAAAAATAATCACACGACAGCACTTTATTTTATGATCCGATAAAGAGCAAAAGAAAAGGCAAAAAAAATCGTTTTTTTTATCGGAATATCATAGTTTTCTTTGAAAGTAATAGTTGGATTTTATGAATCACATAAAAAAGGAACAAAAACAAAATTGAGAAAGCAATTTATTTCTTAAGAAAATTTCTTTTCTTGCCTTTTTAAATTGATATCCTACAATATATAAGCCTAAAGTTATGTAATTTTATATATACAGATAGATCGTACATATGTATGAATAAAATATATTATGTAATAAAATCGCTAAATTTTATTACGGTCGTTTTTCTAACATGTGGATCGTTTTTTTTTGTTTTTTTTTTTTTTGTTTTTGTAACCACAATGTAAAAAAGGAACACACTAATTTTTATCCGCTTTTATTTATTTTGCGTTATTTTGTGTTTTATAAAAATTATTCTAGAATATCTTTTGAATTTTGTTTTCATGAAAATTTGAAATCAATTTTTTTCAACTTTCTTTTTTTGTTTTTTTTTTTTCTTATTCAAAAAAAAAAAAAAATATTTAAACTTAAATTGGTTTCCTTTTTGAAATTTTACAACGCTCTTGTCAGACATTTAATTATGTATTTATTTATTTATTTTTTAAAGATGATTCTGAAGAATTAATTTTTTTGCATCATAAAGTCATCCAATTTGCACATTTTCAATAGTTTTAGTTTTTTTTATCTTCATTCAATTTAAAATTCCTTAAGGATTTATTATGAAAGAAAATCTTATCAAGAATTCTTATTCAGATTAAAATTCAAATGGAATACAAATTTTAATTTTGATTAATTTAATTTTGTATTTCCGTATTTTATAATTTCAAATCCTTATTATTATTCAAGTTTTTACTGTTCCTAACGTATATACGTTTTTGTATATAGTTTATAATATATATTTTTATCTATATATACTTTGTTAATTTATTTTCATTTCTGCTTTCTTGTTTTGTAATTAGCATTTTTAATTACACATTTTATCTGTATTCTCAATGAAATATAGCAAACAAATACAAAAACATAAGTTTTAAGTAAAAAAAAGTACGTGTACATTTGTTTTCTCTTCATCCTATATCTTTTGAATTTTAAAGAATTTTTTCACATCAGTACGAGAAAAAACAAATATAAACCAAGAGAGAAGTTCAATTTAAAAGTAAAATTTAATTTTTTTTTCTGCTAAATGAAGCTTTTCTGTATTCGTATTTTCATAACTATTTTTTATTCCTTTTCTTTTATCTATTGATTTCTTTTCGAAGACTTAGATTGATAAGTCAATTTTTTTTTATGAATAATTATTGTTGAAAACTTTAAAAAAATAATAATCAAAAAAAAGTACAGATTTTTCAAAGAAAATAGAAGTTTCGACAGAAAAATGTTCAAAATAATTTTAAAAAAAATTTATTTAATATTTTTTCACAAATAAGCTGTCATAAGCTGTATGACAGAAGGGCTTACAACCCTCTAACTCGAAAACTACGCGATGTAATATAAAAACGCCACATCAACCAACCAACCAACCAAGCTGTCATTTTACAATTTTTCCCTGGAAAATTAGAAAAATTTCACAAACAGAAAAATTTACACATACATATTTCTGTTGAAAACATGTAACAAAAATAACATACAAGGGCATAATAGGAATTCAAAGTCCTTGCCACATATCGTGAATATTGTTTTGCTTTCATTGAAGCCAGAAAGATCTCCTTGAAATGACAACTTGCCATTTTCATAAAAGAAAATATATTAAAATTTATGAAAATTTGCTTTTAAAATATTAAAAACTTAATTTAAAAGTAAAATTTAAAAAAAAAGAGTAAAGATACTCACAAGTCACAACTATAAAACTGCATTTAAAAAATAAAACATAAATAATTATACTGCGTTCAATATACTCTTATGCGCTCTGTGTAATTTTCTTTCTTTACAAAAAGTCTTTTGAAATAATGATTTTATCTTTTCTTCTTATTATATTCAGCTATCAATATTGAATAGATACTTTATCTTAAAATTCCTACAGTAGTCATAAAACGTTAAAAAAAACGACACATTTACTTGTATCCCACATATTCTTATCTCTTGAGACTTGTATTCTTTATTTTATTTTATATATGACAATGATGTGTTCTTTTCAAGTATAACATAAAATTTTATAGCACGCAAGGACATAATTTAAAAAAAAAAAAAAAGATATTTCTTTTTTTACATCTTCCTTTCTTTTACAAAAATACTGTGTGCGTGGGGAGTAAGCTTTTTTTTTATTATTTTGCTTTGTTGTCGACAAAAGGACAAGTACTTTAAAATTCAAAGAAAAAAAAAAAGAAATTAAACAAAATGTTTTAAGAAAATGAAAAAACTTCCTGTGGTCCTTTGTGAATTCAATTCAAAATATTTTTTATAAAAACTTTCATATTATTAAAATTTACTTTAAAATTACAAAGAAAAAAAAGTTTATGAAATGTTTTTGACCTTTTCTTTTAAATTTTTTTTTTAAATATTTTATTTCTTCCTTATTCCTTTGTGTATGCATTCTTTAATAGGATAATAATAAAATAAAGTATCATCTTCTCATAATAATTTTATAATAAACAACTTTTTTTATGACTTTTTCTTTTTTTTTATCCTGTGTGTACCATTTTCAAGTAAGGATTTTTTTTTTTAAACACATTTCAAAAACAGATTTTTGTTATGTACTATTAAATCCTAAATAATTTATGTATTTTAATAGCTTGTTTATTCAATTATTTATAATAGAATAATTTTGAATAGATATTTTTAAGATCTTTACTAAGTAGTTCGATTCAAAAAATGTTGAATAACAAAAACGATAATTTTTTGTTTAAAAAAAATATTAGATAGCTATGATTTTGTTTTTTGTTTAATTCAAACTAATTTTACATTTTTGTAAATGTTTGTTGTGTTAACAATATAATTTGAAGTATTATAAAAATAAAACAACAATAACATAATAACAAGATATAAAAATATATCGCCTTTAAAATACACAAAACGCTTGGTGTCTTATTTGAATTGTTATGCTAATACAACAAACAGAATCATTAACTAGGTTAATTTGCCACTAATGAAGTAGAAAAATGAAAATAAAAAAAAAATATAAAATGCATAGAACATAATAGCACGATAAAAGAAAGTTAAATACAAAATAAACGTGTAGAGAAAATAGCTTTTATCACTTTTTTTTTTTTTTTTTTTTTTTTTGCAACACTTTTTTTTTTCAAGCGAACAAAACATTTCTATGAAATGCAGAAAATTAATTATAGGATTTATAATTTCTAGAAAAATAGATAACAGCATATATAGATGTATGTATTAGTAATAAAGGATTTCATATTTAATTTTTTTTTTTTTTTATATACAAGCAAACATACAAACAACCATTGTATAGGTTTCATATGTTTTTAAATATAATTGTTGATTGTTAGAAATTCTTCATTATACTTATTTGTGAAATACATGAAAATATTTTTCTATATATTAATGAATTCTTTATTGTTTTCCTTTATACAATTATAAAATATGATTGTATTTTGAAGATTTTCTGACTGAACAAAAAAAAAATGTAGTAAATCTTTATGCCTTTTACATTTGCTTAACACATATAAAATATTTTCTTCTTATATAAAGAATACTTTGAATATGTGAAATACATAGAAATAAAATAAAAAGAATGTTATTTCTGTAAATTTTGCTTGATAATAATTTCAAGAATAAAAAAGAAACAGCAAATAAAATTTCTTAGAAAAGAATTTATTAAAGGAATTTTCTAAATTATATTGTGTACTATGAATTAGGTCATGGAAAGTTGTAGATAAGTATTATAAAATATTTTAAATGCATACACTTAATGGATTTTACCTTCTATGATATGAAAAACTCTTTTAATTTTTTACATACATATATGTATGTGTGTATATCAGAGTAGATAGGAAGGAACATATAAAATTATTCAAGATCAAGGTAGATTTTATTTCATAAAATATAAATTATTGTTAAACTTAAGTGCTTTATTATAGTAGTTATATAAAATGTGACAACTATAGAGAAAAAAATTTTTAAAAAATATTGTAAAATAGTTAGTCAAAATATTATGAAAAAATTATTTTTCTGGTTTTAATATTTTTTTTTAAATTAAATTCGTACAATTTGTATCTTGAAAAACAGAGAATACTTTTCAAAGTACCTACATATTAGGTGAAAGGGAAAATCTGTCGCTTTTTTTTCTTAAGAAAATATTTTATCTCCTAATTGAAATGCTTAACACTTCATCATTTACCTTGTTTATGCGAAGCTTTAATTCGCATTAACTCACGTCGTTTTGACTTAATACGGATGCATAAACCAAAATTTAAAACGCATTGAAACTTTATTTTGTTTTGAGTGAATATACTATAAAATCCGAACTTAAAATTTCAATGCGTTTTTAAAATATGCATATACACTTTCTTCGTTTTAAGTGAATTGTCATATTTGACCTTTCAAAATGATGTTGGTAACATACTAAACTATGAACTTTTAGGGTAGTGTTAGTTTATTACTCAAAACGTTTTAAGTGAGAACGAAATGTTGTACTACGCATAAACACCAATCAAAATGTATTATCTCAAAACGATGTTAAAAACGTTTTATCGTTAATACGTTTTAATCTTTGTGCATAAACAAGGTAATTGATATTTGGTGGTCTTCCACGAAGAAGAAAACGATCATCGGGTTCTTCTTTCAAATGCAAATAACGCGAACAAAATTTTGTAAATTATCTTGCAAGCATATTCATTATTTAGGCTGTTACTGAAACCTCTTTAAACAGTTTACACAAGCCTTTTACTGTTTGCAGCGTGCTACTTTTTTTTTAGAACTTATAGAGTATAGTCAGTTCCAATTGACGGTTTCAAGGGTTTGGAAAAACGACTAATACACGAAAAATTTTTCAAAAATCCTTTAGCATATGCTAATCTACCTACTCAAATCGGTTTCAATAGAGTTATATAGAATTCGATACGTGTTAAAAAAAATAAAAACACAGAACATTCCCTTGCACTTAGTGTTACGATAAAATTTCAATTTTCAAGGTTACAATAAATTCATGCTTACCTAAAAAGATCTTCTTAATCGTTTATATAAGTACCCATTTTGGCCTGAAAAACAAATGTCCTAAAACTTATATTTCTGAATCAGTTACACAAAATTATCCAATAATAAAAGAACTTTAATATATTTATTATAAAAGTAAAAAAAAAGAAAAAAAAATTACCCGAAAAGTAGCTGTAATCATACTGTTCTTTTTCAATAAGATATTCTTTTAATTTAATTATTATTAAAATGATTTTGTACATATATTAATTACATCACTCAATTAATTGCAAAATTATATTACAAAAAACAAAAAAGGCAACTATAAATCCATAGAACTCGTTTAAAATTCAAAACTAAATTTTAATTAGAACACATTGGATTTCAGTTCATTATTATTATTATTCATCAATTTTTTTTTTTTTATTTCAAACAAAAAACACATTAAAACTTACACATGAATACATAATTAAAAATTTATTGCACTAATTTCCTACACATATGTGTACAAATTGCTTTTTTTTTCGTTTTTATTATTCATATAATTTTTTTGTTTTTTTTTTTTTTTTGTTTTACCTTCACTCGTATATGCAGCATCGTATAACTAGTTACCTACTATAATTTATTTTTTTTTTAATTTCTTTTCCAATTGCATTGCATGCTCCTTTTATACACATATGGCACAAGTGATATATTTTTCATATATATTTGGAAAATGAATGAAAATTGTGCATATTATATAGTAACCCTAAATCAGTTCATATCATAACACTCATAGTAATAAAATGCAAATGTATGTTATTTTTTATTTTTATTTTTTAAATAAACTATTATGTTTCTGTTTGCATATATGTACATACAACATACACATATGTGTGTATATGTATATGTATGTATGTACATAAATTTTTAATATGTACTTGTTATTGTATATGCATCTTAAAACATATGTACACCGATAAAAAATACTTTTAATTAATCGATATTCTAAAATAATACATGAATATATAATATTACTCGTACATACTTATTTTATGTAGCAAATTATATACACATGTATGTATGTATATAATGTATTTAAATTGAAATAAAATTAAAACAATAACAAAAATAAAATGAATTAAATGAAAACTTTTAATTACTTTTCAAATTGTAATTTAAAAATTTTATTGTTGTTTTTATTTTTGTATGAAATGTTAGCTAGCAATAAAGGTACTTGAATTTTAGAATTAGAAACGATACACATTTTATTGTAATTTAGATATTTTGTATAATAACACACAGGTAAAAAAAACTTTTCAATATTAAGTGTACGATAAATGAAAAGAAATTTGAAAAAGGTAATTGATCTTTTATGTAATTTATTTTATTTTGAAATTTTATTAAAGTAGGTATATGGAATTCATAAATCTGATTTGTTACAAAAAGTAAAAAAATTTAAAGCTCACATTCACAGATGTTAAATTGTTAACAAATTACGTACACTGATACTCAGTCAGTTTAGTAGCTTTTATATAGGATTGAGGATTTACAAGCGCACTCAGACAACAGATTCTATTGTACTCATTTAGAATATTTAAATCTTAGCATAGTATTAAATATTTTTTACTTTAATTCCTTCCACTTAATATTTCTGAACACCTTATCTTAATTTTTATACATGTTTTATTATAAGCCATAAGACGCCTTTTAGTTCATACAACCATGATCAATTCAATTTTTATATAAAAATATCCAAGTTTGAAGTATAAATAAAAAAGTCTAATACCAGAAGTATTCTAAAAACATTTAAGAATAATATAGTTTCTTTTAAACTTTATATCTACTTTTTTAAAATTAATAAATTTGAAACTACAATTATCATAAATTTTTCAAGCTTTCTAAAACTTAAAATTACCTACCTATACGTATTATATTTTTTTGAAATCATAATTCACAAGCTTTAATCAATATCACATATCACAAGAAGACATTTTTCGTAATTATATACGATATATTCAAAATATTTTCATACATTAAATTTCAAATATCTTCACACATAAAATAACATAAATTTATCTAATACAAACCTAAATCCTAAAAGATACTTTTTTAAAGTAGAAACTTTTCCTCAGTTCTTAAAAAAACTTAAAAGTAAAATTCTGTATTATAAAACACCACATTGTGTATTTTTAAATAAAGCCTCAATTGTACTAAATTCAAGTGTTAAAAAAAACTTTCAAAGAATTATGAAGTAAAAAAAAAAATAAAATTCTTTTTTCTAATATCAAGAGTTAAACCTCATAAAAAATCTTAAAATCTTCGCGCATCACAAAGATTTTTTTTTCTTCTCTTATTTCGACATTTACCTTTTTTCATTGGAATTATATTATGTAAAAAGTTTTTTTTTTCCTAGAAAAGAAAAAAAAATTCAAATATCTTTGAATGGTTTTTCCATTTTCTTCTTTTTCTTTTTTCTTCAATTATAAAAACGCTAAGTAAAGTGTACTTTATGCCAATACTGTTCAAAAAAAAAAGATACTTTAATAGATATAATAGAGAAAGATCATCAGCAAAAAAAAAAAATAAAAAAAATAAAAATAAAAAAAAAAAATAAAAAAAAACAGAAAGTCAAAAGAAGAAAACAGTATTCATCGTTTTGTGAATCTCGTTTCTAAAAAATGAGAAAAAAACAAATCTCACCTTTAAATTTGACACTTAAGTAAGGTAATAAAAGGATTGATAAAAAAGAATGTACGTATATATAAAAATCTGTTAGTACTTACTAGATGTTACGGTATTATCTAAGTTGAAATATTTACTTGGAAAAGTTGATTTAAGAAATAAGATAAAACTAGAAATGATGTTGAAAAGTTATTCGTTTTAAAGAGTTTTTCAATGGAACAAAAAAAAAATTAAAGTACAATCTGATAGATAATACAAACTCATATAGATACATATATGTGAAAATTAAAATGAGTTTTTAAAGAATTTAAATAGCATGTGAAAAATGTTGTTTAATAATGGAGAAACAATAAAAAATAGAAAATATAAATTTCTCGGGTACATAAATAATTTCTCTCTTTCAAATTTTAAAAACAAGCAGGAAACAAGAAAAAACATATTTCTGAACGTAATTCAATAAAAATTTCGAAAACAAAAAAACATTTTTGTGTTTAATCATAAGATAAATTACTAAATTGAAAAAGACACAAAAAAGTAAAATTTTTAAATATTTTCACTTGAATATTTTCATTCATTTTCGGCAACAAAAATTTAGCATAAAATTAAAAATATTTATATTATATATTATAAAATATTTATGTACATATTTTTCATTTGTTCCTGTTTCTTGTATTTTCTTAGCAATTTCATTTTTACATTCTTTTTATAATGATGTTTATTTAATTAGATCTTCAAAATGCCATTATGATCCTTTTTTCATTTAAAAAGGAAACTTAATTTAATTTTTAAGTCCGATTTGATAAATCGATATTCTTTTTACTATTACTGGAAAAACATGACAAAAAAGAAAAAAAATTAAAATAGAAAAAAAAAAAAAAGAAAACAACAATAGAAACTTAAAGTACAAATATTCCGAAATCATTAAGTGACTTTTACGTGACCAGACCCAATTTCCATTAGTAAATAAACAAACATATAGTATATAATATATAAATACACTATACTATTATTATATATATGTACATATGTATATATTGTATATACATATGTCTATATACTCGTCTATAAATAAAATCATATAAAAAAAACCAATACAAAATGTTGATGAATATTCTAAAATTGGAAATTTTACTTTATATATTAACATAAATACTTTAATGTTATTATGTGCTCTATATTCACAAAATGACAACAATTTCAATATATTTTAATCATTATGTTGAGTTAAGAGAAACAAAGTAAAGAAAATTATAAAACAAAAAACAAAAACATTCAAACAAACAAAAAAAAAAGATTTTAGTATATTTGTTAACAAATACATTTAAAAAGGACAACAACAAAATACACTAAATAATCGCTTTTTAGTCTATTTAAAATGAAAATAATGTTTGAATATCCTGACTTAATTTACTAAATACCAAAATTGTTAACTGTTGTCTATTTTATAAAATAAGGAAACAAAAGAGAAATTTAAAAAAAAAAAACCAAAAAAAAGGAAAATTAGGACATTTGTATCCCAAAATACTTGAAATTTTCTCACTTTAATTTTCTTATTTTCAAGTAATTATGTTCAAAAGACAAAAAGTAATGCTATAAAAATTATGGCAATAAAGTTTTTTTGGTTTCTTGATAATTTCAATGTTTTTTGTCCTTTTTCTTGAAAATCATGTTATTTTTATTCATTTTTCAAATTTAATTGTAAAATACTTAATTTTTTTTTGTAAGAAAATTTTTTTTTTTTTATTTATTAAATTATTACGATCACTAAAAGCACACAAAATATGTGAAACTAGTTATTCATTTAATTTTCTTTAGAACTTATTAAAAACTATTATTAATAAGCTAATTTTTTCTTTTTCATGATGATCGAATATTTCAATTTTTTTGCCCAATTATCAAAAAAAAAAAAAAAAAAAAAAAAAAAAAAAAAAAAAAAAAAAAAAAAAAACCCATCCTTTTAAAATTTATATGAAACTAAGAATTTTACATAAATTATTTATCGAAATACAAAATTTAATAATTTAACTTTTCAGATTTTTTTTTTTTTGAAAAATAATATTTTGAAACATGTTTATGCAATTTAAAAATAATGAACATTTTTAATTTCTTTGATATAATAATTCAATTGAATGAATTTTTCATAAAATTAAAAGCAATTTTACTAAATGGAAATTTCAAATAATTTGATCAAAGAAAAAAAAATTTTAATAAATTCCGGTAATAGTAGAAAGTTTAAGTTTGGAAAAAGTTAAAGAATAATTTGAAACTTTTCAAGCATTTTTTAAAATAATACTACATACACACACATACACACAAAATTTCTTTAATACACAAAGTAAAAAACAAACAAACTTTGTGTTCACTTGTTCCAACTTTTAGTTATTACATACATTAAATGAAGCTTTTTTTTTTTTGTAAAAACAAAGTGTTTTTTTGTTTTTCTTTTTCTGTGGAAAGCACAAAAAGTAATTCTTTTCATGCCTTTTGCTTGTTCAAAATAATAATAATAATAATAATAATAATAATAATAATAATAATAATAATAATAATAATAATAATAATAATAATAATAATGATAATAATAATAAGTAAAATAAAATAGAAGTTTTAAGAATATTTCCAAAACCTTAATTGTCACGATAAATGTACAAAAAACATGACTAAAAATACTACTGACTTTCTTGCTTTATTATTTATGTTAGAGTACTAAAGTACTAAAAAAAAACAACATAATAAATAAGTTACACGTAAAAAAAATCAAATAAAATAAAATGACAAAATAAAAACATCAAAAAAATATTATTAGAAATCTTATCAAAAAATTTCAGGTCAATGAGTTAAATTTTTATAAAATTTTATAGAAATAAAAAAACGATACAATAAACTAAAATAAGATACAAAAATACTGAATAATTCAACATGTTATTTCTATTAATAACATTTTATAAGTAAAAACGAAAAATTTCAAAAAATATTATTTAAAAACAAATACATACACATTAACCTGTATACTCTAGTATTTTTTGCTCATTAAATAAAGAACGCTTTTTTTAGAAAATAAAAAATATGTTCATTCCAAAAAAAATATATTAAAATTAAAGTAATTTCCATTTACGTAATTTAATACAAAACTTTATCTTCATAATATACGGTGAATTTAAACTTAAAAAAAAAATAAGATAAAAAGTATATGAGACCACAAAAAGTTTAAGAAAAAAAAAATTATTACAATAAAAGAAAATAAAAGGTGTATAATAATAATAAACAAACACATTTCAATTAACGTAATTTATTATCTATACTTATAGTATTATTTTGCATGTGTGCCAAGACAAAATGAAAAAAAAAAAAAAATTTAATTCTGTAATTATATATTATTATACCTCTTCATCTATCTTAAACATACGAGTAGTATGTGGTATTAACTTCTTTATTCAAATATTAATTTTATCTTTAGAATAATTTACAAACAGAATTAATTAAAAAATTTGTTGGATAAGCATATATACCCTACATACTCGTACTTACATCGTAGGAATACACAAAAAAAAAAAAAAATAGAAGAAAAAACAAACTGTCACATTTTATATACCAAGGATAAATGACACGTGGTACAAATTATATGTAATTATGTACGAGTATAATCCTTGAAGAAAAACAAGTATGTGAACACAAAAATATAGAAAAAATAATAAAAAACAGAAAATTAGAAATTCTATTTCTTTTTCATTATCTTATTTTATCTTTAAAATCTAATTTTTTTTTTTCATGTTTTAGATTACACACGCACACACACACCTACACACATAATGTGTATTCAACAAAAACAACGAAATAAAGAAAAGAAAAAAAAAAAAACAATTTACTATACTTAAAATTTAATCATAAAATACTTAAGTAATAATTCATTTAAAGTGAAAATTTGTTGACTAAATAACAACATGAATTTGTATTAAAATTATGTTTACATGCGTGTTAATTATATGTTCTGATGTGGTTAACACAAAATTTTAACTAATGAAATATAAATATAATAACTTTTATATAATTTACTATGTACTATCATCATTTTACATTATCCTTATCAAAAAATACAACAACAAAACCAAGTTTAGTCGAAATCTAATATTTAATGTGAAATATTTAACTTTTTTTGTTATTTCAATATTATTTTAGTTAAATAGCAAAAAGAAAAAACCACATGTTGTCTACACAAGAGAATTATTAAAGTACAAGAAAATGAAAATAAAATTAAGCGCCTCTTCTTTGAAAATAAACGAATGTTAAAATTTTGTCTCGCAGGTATTGCATATGAATTTTCTTTACATATGATTATCTGCTTTTTGAGTATATAATTATTTTGTTAAAGTATTTTAATTGTGAGATTATTAGTTTAAATAAAATTAATATGATTGTATTTACTACATTTATGTAAAATGGATAAAGCTTTGAAGGCCATGTTATGTGTTTGGGTGGCGATGATCCTGCAAAACAAATCTTACAGATGAAGCCAGAGGGACAAAAAACAAAACGATGCTGTTTCAATTGGATACACCAACTGTGGCGAAGCAAGATAAAGAAGGTGAAAAAACTGAAAAAGACAAATATTTGAAATTCATGGTTTCAATATGCTTTTATTACAGTATAAATTAAAAATAGGTAGTAGAAATGCTAATTTTCAGTTTTTACAAGTGCAAATATCTCGAAAACTATGCATTTTTAGTAAAAAAAAATATATAACAAATCGATGCAAAATCAATTGAACTTTCATCTTCTGCAATAAAAAATTAGGGTTAATATCAAGCACTTTTCGAGAAAAATAGGGTTAAATTTAACAAATGGGTAAAAAAATGACAAAAAATTTTGGATTTGAGGCCTTATAACTTGTGAACGGTAAGAGGTTCAGAGGCATGTAAGATGTTGGAAAGAAACATGGGTCCTTTACAATTTTTCAAAAAAAAGTATGACCCTAGCGTGCCCCTGTAAAAAGTTATAGGGTAAAACAAGGAAAAAGTACCAAAAATCTTTCCCCCTCTAACTCCGTAACGATTGAGATTGAGCAAAACACCCCGCCCCCTCCCACACAATTTTTGGTTTGTCTCGCCGAGACCTATCCGTAGTTTCCGGGTCGGACACCTAAACTGAATCACCCTGTATATATGATATAATCCAAAAGTGTTAATTATTAAATTTAAAAAAATAATAATAATAAAATTACATAGATGTATGTACTATATGTACATAGTATGTACATACATTGTACAATACATAGATACCTATTTTTTCACAAACTTAACACTATGGCTTCTTCAGAATGAATTTACCGAAAATAAAAATATCATACTAACCATAGATAAATTTCTTCAACTTAGCTAAATACATACATATACATATATATATGTACATACGTGCATTATTTTGCGTGACAATCTTCCATTAAGAAAAACAATAATAGTACGAATGTTTTACATTTAAAAATAATAGTCTTTAGAACATGATTATAATGTTTCACATTTAACTGTAATATTTACCGTATAATATAATTTAATTAATTGCTAAAATCACACCCGAAATTTTATCTAGATTGATCCTTAAAAGCTACATACATATATCATTTGTAAAAGTTATAACAAGACTTTTATTGTTATTTATTTTTTTCCTTAAGGAGGGCATATTTTTTTTTTATATCTAATACATATCCAAAAAAATTCATTAAAAATCATTTTTATGCTTAAATTAAGTGAAAATATTCATTTTTTTGTTTTTTATGTCATAATTTTATTATTATACTCTTCAATACATATAAACATAAATATCACCTCTAAACAAATATTCATTATTAGCTAACACATAAAATTTGCAAAAACAAACAAAAAAAAAACAATAATAAAACAAAAAAGATCTTATTAATGGTCAATTTGCTCCTACAACACAGACACAAGTATAACCATATTGATATATGACTCTTGTTATTTGGGAGTGTCATTAGACATCTGGATGTTAAAAATGTAAAACAAATGATATTGTAATAAAATTTAACAACTTATTTCAAATAATACTTAAACGCCTTTACAACGTAATGATTTTTATCCTTATTTTTAGTATAGCCATGAAAAAAAGGATACAATTTTAATGACGATCTAAATTATCTATTTCTGTCACTATAAAAGGAAATCACTTGACTTTTTTATAATATATTATAAAAATTATAGACAATTGGTTTTTTTTTATTTTGTAAACACCGCCCACATTTGGTACTAAATAGCATCTTCAAGACATTCTGTATGAATTAAGCAGACAGTGGAGACTGGAGATTTTAAGAAATTCTTTGACATTGAAATTTATTTCACTTTTTCTCAACTTGAATTTCTTTCTTTTTTATAATATTCAAAACTCCAAATTTCTTTCTTTTCTTCTTTAACTTCCCTTATCTATTTTTCATCTTCTAGTACCAACACTGTGCATATTAAGTGCGTTAAAGGGATATCCTTCAATGATAAAAACAAAAAGAGCTTGACTTTGACGGTATTATTCAGGTGATCAAACTATCTTAATTTTCATAATTAACTTATAATACTCTAAAGAAATGGACACTAAGTATAATCTAATATAACTTCTTAAAATATTTTAGAAAATTATTTAGCAGTTTTAAAAAAGAACGAGAAAAAAATCTAAAATCAAAAATGATCACAATTGTACAGTTTAAATTCTTTGATTTTTTCTAGTGTACACTTTATACGAATACTTGCATTTAATTGATAAAAAATTAAAAAGAACATGCTATTTTCCAAAAACAGAATTTAATCTAAACGAAACTTCTAACTTTCAAACACTCCATAGAGAATTTATTAAAAAAGAAATTGTTTTTTGGAAATAAAAAAGTTCAATTTTAAATGAGAATAACCTCTAACTAATAAAATCAAATTGTTTTTTTTTTTTTTTGTGTAATTCCCAAAAGTGAATAAAACACACCACGAAAAAGAACTCATTGCTTATTTGCTTATCTAGCAAAACATACAATTTTGTCCTTTATTTATATCCTTTTTTTTTTTTCTAGATTTTCATTTCAAAACAACGAAAAATATTTATATACATATTTTGTATATGTTATGTGTCATAGACAAAAATACATAATTTACCTGTAATGACTGTTTCAAAAGCTATAATCATCTTTTTACCTTTATATATGTATGAAAACTCATTTTTTTTTTTAGCTTTTAGCATGGAAAATATGGAAAATAGGATAAAAATAACAACAACAAAAAGTAGTAAGTACAACTAAATTGAGAGAAAAAAATAAAAAACAACATAAAATAAATTTTTATTGATATTTAAATACGTTAGCAACAATACCACAGTGATATAAAAGAATTTTAAGAATTTCACGGATATGGAAACTACTGTGAAAATATATCATACATATCTTATACAAAAATCTGTATTTATGTGTGTGTTTCTACATATATATTTTTTTTTTCATTTTGTACTTTTTTTCTCTTCTCATTTAAACTTGTCAGTATTTTATAGTACCTACATACATATGTATTGTACTTATATAAAAGAAGAAAAAAATGATTTATTCTATCACTTTATTTTACCTGCACATATATGTATGTATATTACATACAAGTATACATACATATACATATATGTAAAATATATAATAAAATAAGTATAATATATATAGCTACATATATTTACTTACATACAAAATAATTCCTTGGTATATATACATTACAGTATCTATTTGAGCTCTTTTTCAAAAGAGTTGAAACTTTTTTAGCCATTATGTATACATGTACAATACATGGATTATACGAATAACACCGCGTTTACATACACAAGATTTATTTTGGCTTTAGGCCAAAAACATGTTCTAAAAAGGAAAAAATAAAAATAAAACTTGTATTATATTTTATATATAAAATTCAACCCTTTTTTTTCAAAGATGTTTCTTCTTTAAAAAAAAAAAAAACATCAGCACAAAAAAAAAAATTTTAAAAAATACAAATCAAAACAATTCAATTTTATTGGAAAATGAAAAATTTCACGGAAGAATAGTTGAACACTCGAAACTTTAACTCTTCAAACGTGTGAAACAAAAAAAAAAGTGAAACAAACACATTTTGACAAACGATCACCTTTAAAACAAAAACAAATTACGAATGAGATAAAAACGTGAAATATGTACCTAGATTTCAATTTTTTTTTTGTGTGTGTGTGAAAAATGATTCAAAAGAAAAAATAAAAATTTAACATATGTAACAAAAATATTTTCTACAACAGGACTTTTATATAACATATAGTAACATACGATACATATACGAATATGTAATTCATATTTCATACGAATGCACTTCTATGTGTATCCTGGGAAAAAACTAAAATTTCATTTTTTTTTTCATCAAAAATATTTTTTTAAATATTAAAATAACAAACCGACATTCTGCAATATATACATACCTATAATTAAATATACATTTTTTTACGTGTAGTTTAACCATTTCCGATCGTAGTGCTTTTAGGAAATTATAGTCAATTGTATGATACTAAAAAATTGTATGAAAAATGAGCGTTTTTTGCACTTTATCTCATTTATTTTTCTAACTATAAGGTTTACATGGATAAGAAATCTTTTATATGATCTCAAAAAACACATATGTACATATTATTATCTTCTCCATTTTCGGGTATATACCGTTTGTCAAATAATCTTGAAAAACACAAAATTTTGAGTCTCTATATTGTACGAATCATTAACCCGAAAAAGAAAAATGAAGTGTGTTCAAGAGAAGAAAAAGTTATCTTTAGAAGTCACTATTAACTTTTATTCTACAAGATACTGGAACAAAGAAATAATGATTTTTGTAAACATATCTATTTTTTCTATAAAACTTTTTATAATACTTTTTAATCATTAAAAGAAATTTGGGCCAATAAGAATATATATATTATGACAATTTGAAGAGGGCATTTCAGCGTTTTCAAATTTAAAGATTTCGTTTCGAAATCTAACGCTCCTATATTGGAAATTTAACTGATGTGTGAACTGTGAACCATAAAATAACCAGACACTTGGGCTAGGAGATTGCTAAACTACGACCCGAAAAATTATTTCCCGTACACAAATGTATTATCCTAAATCAATGAGATTTTGTAAATAACATTTTCATTACATCTTACTACAAAAAAGTATACTATAACAAAAACAAATATTTGCTCCACTGAGAAAATTTTAATTCTTAGAAAAAATAAGAAAACAAAATTAAATAACTTATGTAAATATACATACTACAGAACTAGAGTTTAAGAAAATTTAATAACTTGAAGTAATTTGGTTTTCTCACCTGAATCCATCTGGGCTCCACCACAATTTTCTTAAAAATGACGACGACAACGACGGCATTTTATGTACATATGTACCTATCTAGTTGTTTATTCTTCTTAACTTTTCTTTACAAGTTCAATATGGGAAAGGAAAAATGAATTAAATAAGTAAAAAAATAAACGAGAGAAAGAAAGTATTCTATTATAAAATACTTTGGGAATTTTATTTTACTTATTTCTTCCATACACGTGAAATATATTTGAATTTAAATAAAATACAACTAGATTTTCTTGTATGCGAAATAAATAAATATTTGCATAATAAATTTACACATATTATTTCTTCGTATGCTTAAATGCAATTTTTAAATGCATACAAGTGAAAAATTGATGATTACATTATTTTATTCCTTAGAATTATATTTAAGAATTTTATATTTGAATTCACGAACTACATACACATATGCATTCATATTATTTATATACATATTGTACAAACACTGTTGAATACAGGTATAGTGTGTAATTCATTAAAAATATTTCTTATGAATGTAATTAAGTAAAATTAAAATAAAAGAAAACAATTTTTTTAATAAGAAATATGTATAAAATTCATGTAAAGTTAAAACGAAAATTTTCAAATTTTTTATTTAAATATTTTACATACATACATATGAATCATATGAAATATATGTAAATGTTGTATACACGAACTCATGCAGTTTGTTTATTTGAAAAATTTGAAATTTGCAATGTAATTTATTAACTTAAGCTGGTATGCAATTAAAATGTTTTAAAGAAAAATTCTGTTTTTTAAATATTTCATACAAGATATGAAATATTTTTATATCACATTTTGAATAAATATAAGTGCATATGCTCTAGAGTCTAGGGTATAAAAATATATAATTTATAATCGATTTGATCCTTTTTACGTTTCTTTCGATGAAATTTTCTTGTGAAAAAATTTGTTATGAAATAAAATGAAAACCTTTGTATCGAAATTTTAAAGTAAAATATTGTTAATAAATTACATTAACTTATTGGAGAAAGAATTAACTCATACATACATATATTGCGACTAGCATCCTCAATTGCAATCGCAAGTTAGATACCAATTTTGCGATCGCTATTTGACGGTTAATTTGCTTACTTGCGAGAAAAAAAAACATTCGAGGATACCATTTCTATCATTTCAGCTAGCAAGCCTTGCTTGCTTTCATGCTACACGACCGAAGATATGGGCCTATGTCGTGCGTTTTACTTGAATTCGAACAATGGCTTCAAAATCATTTATTTGAACCCTTGGTTCAATAAATACAAATTCAGTTGTAGTCAAAAACTTTCAAACTTTCATGTGCGAAAATAAATCAAGACGAGTTATGGAAATAAATTAGCATCTCAGGATCTGTAAAAACTTTTACATTGAAAATTTGCATGATAAAAATGACAAATATTTCGAGAAATTTCAGTATAAAAGTTACTGAGTCATAAATTTTCCTTTGAAACTCTTTTTTTTAGTGAACATATAAAAATATTTTTTAATTGCATTTCCAGCTTTCAAAGAAAAAGTGAAGAAAAACAAGATTAAGGATAAAATCTTCTAAAAAAGATGTTTATAAATTTAAAGAATTCGTAATAAAACTTCAATTTAAGCTTGATGTGACTACGTTTGCAATCATCTGTTAGCCTAAGGGTTACATTTGAAAAATATACGTACAAGTATGTGTATATAATTTTAACAAACTGCACGCAATAATATTTTCTAACGTTAAAACAACTGAAAAAACAAACATACACCTAAAACTAAATTATTAGAATATTATTATACCACATATGATTATATAATTTATGAATTCCATAGAATAGCATATATTTAACACGCATCATCTAATTTCATATACTCTATCAATGTCGTTTCATTACATTCATATGAGATTTCGTTCGATTTAATTACCTTTTTAGTATACATGTACAACAATTATAGTTATTATTTATATTGTTATTACAGGTTATCATAACTATTATTAATAATTTCATGTAAACAATATGTACTTAACATATGTATGTTAATAATTTTAAAACGGCTAATACCCTTCACCTCATCAGAATCGTCATCCCCTCTACTTTTCCAAACTTTCAAACATATTTATAATTTTAGATAAAACATTGTAATTATACAACAACAATTTATTTATTTTTTCTATGAAGTTAACTGGTTTTGTTTAATAAAATACACAAAACAAACAACCAAACAACAACAAAAACCCGTACTAAGTAAAAATCTACAGGTAAAAATTAACTTAGCTCATTAATTTTATTGTTAAATTCAGTTGTTGTGTAAACGTTAAACAATAATTATATTACAATAGTTTTATAAATTTGAAACTCTTTAAAAGTTTAAAATTTAAATTCAGTTGCTATAATTTTTTTGAGTTTTTTATTTGTTTGGAAAAAAAAAATTGAAAAAAAAAAATGGAAATCGTTAATGTTGAAAATGAATACAAAAAATTTAAAGATATGGATCGTGAGGAAGTATTAAAAATTTTAGAATGGATGAAACAGCAACCGCATCTTCCTAAAATTACTGAACGTGAAGTTATTACATTTTATCATTCATGCTATTATAGTGTTGAAATGACAAAAACAACAATTGATCATTATTATACATTTCGTACACATTGTCCAGATTTTTTTGCAAATATGGATATAACAAGTCCTGAATTGAAACAAACTATGGATACAGTGTAAGTAAAAGAATTCAAACAACAACAAAAAAATGCCAATGATTTTAAAAGCTTGAAAGAAAAATACTGAAAATATAATCCTGAATACAAAAGTATCTTTCTTTTGAAAAATTAATTTTCTTCTGGTCGTCATATCACTCTTGTTCAATATAAATAATTTTTGTATGATATATCTTCTATAACATATCCTATTTTAAAATTCTAGTTTCTAAGGAAATATAATAGAATTTCGTTTTCCTGGAAATAGTATGTATGTATGTACATATGTACCTATAAAATGTAAAAAGATACATTTTATGTAAGAATTTTAATAAATCAGCATTACATAGAACAAAACTTAATTGAAATCAAACCGATATACTCTTTACATGTCTGTCTGTCTTCTATTGAATAGGATTTTCCACAAATTTTCAAATTAAATATAAAAGGAATCGATTCAAAAGTTCGAGCTTTCATATTTTTACTTTTGAAAGTAGTTATAAATAAGGAAAAGAAAGCATTTTATCTGTAGATGTTCTTTTTATTACTATTTCAAATTAAGTTAAAATTTTTGGAAAGACAAAAGGATTCTATCATAAAAGCTTATATTCTTAATTCAGTAAAATTTCATGAATCATATATACATTGTACATGTATGTATAACAACTTTGCTAAAACTAACTGTGTTGTCTTTTATATTATGTATTTTTAGTCGTAGACAGTCTTAGCAATGACAATATAAATTCTTATAATAGATATCTGCTCTGTGGTCTTAGATAGTTCATTTTGAACAAGAGTTAATTTTGTAGGGCTGAATTCAAAGAAAAATTGAATATTTTCCCCCTTTTTTTCAAGAGAAAAAAATACCTAATGCTTTTAAGACACGTTGAGATACATACATACATATTAAGTTTTTTTTTCTATAATGAAGGCGAACATTAAAATTATCTCTTAAGTTGTATTTTATCATGTAAAACTTTTCCAATTAATTTCAAATAAATCTTCTAGACAAGACATTATAAAAAAATATTTATTCATCACAAAAAAGTAATTTTGGACAAAAAAATGTATTGCAATGCAATTTTATGTGCAACCTTGAAATTTGTAGAACATAAATTTTTTTCTTCGCCTGCAGATACAAAAATAAAAACAAAAACATTCTATTTGAATAATTATATAATTATAATGGCATTTAAAAAAGTAATAATGAGCAAAAACCTAAAAATAATTGTTTTAAAAATAAATAAATAAATAAAAAATACGATATTTTGCGTCACATTTTTTCTGTACAGTTATTTAATTCCATAAAATTATGTAAAAATTTTGATTGATTTTTAATGATTATACTTTAATTTTTACGTGTTCTAAAAAATAACGCTAAATAACGTGATAAAACAGATTTTCAACAAAAACATAAAAATCATTTTTTTTTAAATTGCTCGCACACTTCTGTTTGTTAGTATTTTTTTTTTTTTAATTTTCTTATTTTAAAATAACTACATACATATATAATACATATTTGCTTTTAGCACAATAATAACACTTAAAGAAAAATCTACACCAGAGGGTTGTAAAGTGATAATTGGACGTTTAAATAATTTTGATGCTAGCAATTTTGTATTTTCAGATAGTATCAAACTGTAAGTGTATTTGTAATTATTTTTAAATTGTAATTGCGCTTTTAAAAAAATAAAAAACTTTTTCTTTTTAAAGAAATTTTCACATTTTATAATAAATTAAAAATTGTGTTTTTATTTTTGTCTCAACAGTTATAGCATGGTTTTTGAACTTTCATTATTACAAGATGGTGTACATGCTGGATGGCATTTAGTAGTCGATATGAAAGGATGTACACTTGGACATGTCGCTAGACTTGGACCATTAACAATGAAAAAATTCTTAACATATTTACAAGTAATTAAACATACTTTATGACATTAAAAGAAAACAAATAACATGAACCATGTTTTAAAATTTTTGAGAAAAGTAACTGAAAAAATTCTTAGGTTGAAATTTTTGTGATAAATGTGAGTCATAAAGGAGATATAAAATTACATTAAACAAAATATTTTACCTTGTCGATGGATTCTATTTTATGAAACATATTTATCATATTTATACATTTTAATTCTTGAATTTGGGACTTATGTTTTTAAGTTCAAAGTTTCATGATTTCTAAAATTTAGTTTTTATTTTTATAATTTTCACACAGGAAGCAGTACCAGTTCGCCTAAAAGGATTTCATTTCATTAACATTGTTCCATTTATGGATAAAATTTTAGCTTTAATGAGACCATTCATGAAAAAAGAACTAATGGATATTTTGTATATGCATGCAAATATTGAAGATTTTTATAAATTTGTTCCAAAAGATATACTACCAGAAGAATATGGCGGTACAAATGGTACATTAGCCAAATTTAGAAGTATGTATGAAATTTTCATATATGCATATGGTATATGTATATATTTTTTTAACTATTTTAACAAATAATTTATTTTTCATAATTTCAATTTCAGAAGATTCATATGATAATTTATTAGAAAATCGAGAATATTTTTTGGAAGAAGAACAAACACGTCGTGTCAATGAGAAACGTCGACCTGGTAAACCGAAAAATGCCTCAGATTTATTCGGTGCAGAAGGAAATTTCAAGAAATTAGATATTGATTAATTTTTACTTATTTGTTTTTCTTTTTTTTTTTTATTATTTTTTTTTTTTTGTTCACTCTTCATAAATTTTTTTTAGAAAAACAAAATGATTCTGTGTATGTTTCTTTGTTATTGTGATGGTATTTTAAAAAAAAAATAAAGAATCTTATATGCTTAACTTTGATTGATTTAGCCACAATATTTAAACAATTTTTTTTTCTTTTTATTGTAACTGCTTTTTTCTTGCATTTGCAAAAACTGTTAAAACTTCATAAATATTTCCCTTTTATAACTGTAAATGATAGTTAAATGAAAACTTTCTCTTTAATATTTATCATAAATATTACTTCTTAAGTAATTCAATGTAGTATCTAAACATCATACTATAATCGATAAACGTTATTTTGCTATAAACTAAATGATGGTCATTACCATAAAATATATATAGATGTATGTATATATGTATGTATATAATACATATGTATTTCTGTGTGTACAATTTATAAGTACACAAAAGAAAAAATTTGTAAGTTTTATAACATTTCACAAAACTAAAAATGAACAATTTTTGATATCTTTGGTATCTTTCATATAATAAAGCAATCTTATAACTGTCAGATACATTCAAAATATTTGAATTCTTTAGACTTTACTTAGATATTATATTGTATAAATATGTGTTTTTACTTTATTGTGCACTTAAAAACTTATAATATTTTCTCTTAGATAGTTTTATGAGTTAAATTTTTGATGTGAAAAGTAATTTGAAAACTTTTCATTATGGTCAATTGATATAGCATGAAAATTTTCCTTCCTTTCTTGTAACTTTTATAGAAAACATTCATTATCATATCCTTTAGCTTTTTTTTTTTTTTTTTTTTTGTATTTGTTCTTATGCTTACAAATCAATCGTTAAATTATTGTGAATGAAAATAATATATAAAAATGATCTTATTGATTTTTTTATTAGTTTTTATGAAATATTTTTATAGATACTTTCGTAAATTTTATTATCATTGAATTGTACCAAAATTAAATAAACATGTTTCTTAAAGATCCTAAAAAATAACATTATTTTTTCTTTGAAAAATCATTTTAAAAAATTTTCCATCATTTTTATATAACACATTAAAAGAAAACACAAAAACCGCATAAAAATAATATTTATCAATAAATACAACACAAACGAATTAATCAAATGATATGAATGATGAATAGCATAAACGTCAGATAAATATGCCATATCCTTTAGATATGCATTATTTGAATTTTCGAACTTTTGATGTGATGTGATGACAATCGTACCATTTATAAAGATAAACAGAAAAAAAATAATCATAAAATACAATCACTTGAAATATTTTGTTTTACCACATAGCTGAAATATATTATTTATGAGTTCTATAAATATTCATTCTAATCATTTTGATTTTACTAAATCATTCATAAAGTCACTGATGCAAAAATATAATTTTAATATTTAAAAAGTTTTCAAATGTAAATACAAAATTAATTTATCCTAAATTATATAAAAATAAAAATTACATAAAATTGTTGAAACTGTATTTTTTGTCATGCAAAATCACAATTACATAAATTTCCAATAGTACATTTATCGAAGAGTATTCAGAAGGGATTTTTAGGTCTCCGACTGGATTTGCTTCCCATTACCGAACAGCCCGAGCAACCAAACCACATATTCAAATTTCATGAAAAATGAAACATCTTTTTTTTTTTTGTAAAAAAAAAAAATGTTACAGACATTTTTGATTCATGCTGTATTTTTTTTTTTTAAATTCTTTTCTAATATTCTTGTTAGACGAATATTCATTTTTATTTTTGTACAAATAAATTTATGTCTAAAAAAGAATACTACAAAACATCCTTATAAACTGTATTTGTCGTTTATTTTTTTTGCTTTTGAACACAAAAAGGATCACACAATAATTTAAATTGAAACCATAGTTCATTTAAGCTTGTTGAAGTTTTCAATTTGGAAAAAAAAATGTTTAAAATTTTTGTTTTTTTTTTGCCTAATTCTCTTTACTTGAAGTAAACAATATTTACATTAAATATTAATTTAAAGATCGTTAACCTTTTCAAAATGTTTCTCCAAAAAATATTTCACACATAAAATTGTCATAGCAACAAAAAATTTAAATTTCCTGCAAAATTCTATCTACAAACAACTAAAAAATACTATATATTCAACTTTATGGTATTTTACCAGTTTTTAAACAATTTTTGTTTTCTTTTTCAAAATTTTCAATTTAAACAATTTCAATTTTTGAAATATTCATAAAATTATATATGTGATTTTACCAGGAATTAAATCAAAAAAGAAAAACAAAATACCTGTAATACATAAATTTTAATTTATTTTACAATGCAAAATTTTACATAAAATATCATTCTACTTCATTTTATGTATACTACTAGAAAAATCCTACTTAAAAAAAACACTCCTATTATTTATCTACAAAACATATTGATTGCAACCTAAATTTACTAAAAATTCACTACATACATACATATGTATGTATGTATATGTATATGTACATACTTGTATTGTACATGAATATTAAAAATTAAATACCTTTTGATTTAAGTCATATGTTTTTTGTTGATATTTACTATATTTTCCGTAATAAGTGACACCATAAATGTTCAAAAATAATATTTTATTTGAAAATTCCCATTGAAAATGATTTCATTTTAACATGAATACAAGTATAATATAACGTATATAAAACATAAAAATGTCCTTTTAGCTGTGAATAGCTAATAAATTTTTTTGTCATAGTTAAAAAGAAATATGAAATTTGTTTTTGTAGAAGTTTTATTAGAAATATACAGTTACAAAATAATGAATGACTGTAGAAATAAGCTTTATGATAATTTATGTATAATTTATGGTACTAAAAAGGATTTAAAAAGATACATATACATACATATGTATATAATAGGTATGCGACTGTATTTTGTGAAATTTTAGTTGAAATTAATTTAATTATAGTTGCTTTCTATGGAAAGCTTAATTCAAGAAATTTAATATTAAAATATGAGTAAAATGTGCTTTGAAAAATTGTTTTTCCACACTTTAAGAGAAATCAATAGAAAATATTTACAGAAAGGACTTAGATAGATGGATAAATTACATATAGTTTTAGCTTTTTGATTAATCCTAAAGTACATACTATTTCGTAAGGCTTGAAAAAAAAAACTGATGCATGTAACGCACTCTTTTAAAGGTAAGTGTTTCACATTCACGCAGAATGTGTTTTAAAGTTTTTCTGACTTTTTGCAGAATCTGCATTTGTCATCCTCTTGTAACTTAATTCTACTTATCGATTATCCTGTTGAGGTTGAGTAGTTTTCTGAAAATGATGTCCGAAGGCGTAATGATTTCTTTTGCTTGTAGGTTTCCGGGAGTTTCTTACCAGTGTGAGATACATTTTTCCATTTTTAATTCTTTAATGCTATTTTCTGTGTGACTTCTAGGGTTCTAATTCAAGAAAAGTGGAGTTGGCATCTTTTCTGACTAGAGAATCTGCCAATTCGTTACCATTGATCCCCTCATATCCCGGGACTCGTATTAGGTAAAGGACTTAGTTTGTTTAAATATTAAAATTTTCAACATTAAAATTTTCTAACTTATGTCACTTATTTATTTTACATTTAATTGTTCTAAGAAAATTTATTATATTTTTAAATTTGAGAAAGTTCAAAACAAATATTAGTTAAATATAATTAGCTTTAGACAATGTAAACGAAATTATTCTTGAACAAATCCTCTTCCTTTTTCTTAATTTATTTTGAATTTAGAAAATTTAGAAAAAATATAGTATTATTTTTACAATTTTATTTCTAGTATTTTAAACGTTCGTACAATTATAGAATGAAAAAGGAAAAAAGACAAAAGAGTTTCGGTATTATTGAAAAGTTAAAATTTTTCCCTGGAAAATTGTTTTTTTACCCTAATATTCAAATAAAATAGAAAATAAGCGAAGAAAAATATTCAAAATTAATTAATTTCTATAAATTTTATGAATTTATAATTTAAAAATGAAAATTTTCATTGTTTCACTTTCTAATAATATCATTAAAACGGTAAATAATCATTACATAAGCAAACAAAAAAAAAAATACTTAATTTATTATTGTAAACGAAAGAAGATACAAAAATAATATTCCAAGGATAATGATAATAAGATTATTATCTTCAAAGCTATATCTATTTTGTCTGATATTATAAACAGTATAGAATATATAGAAAATATATACTCTGTTAGCATGATATCAAGTATGTACATGACCTAATAAATATCATAATTCTTAGAGACATCCTTTTAATTAAAATATTTATAATACTTTTTATAGAAAAAAAAAAAAGTTACAAAAACAAGAAAAATTCTTCTTTAGAAAAAAAATTTAATAAATACAAATTTCATAATGATCTCTTAACCTCAGAAATCTATCATCGGAAAGAAAAATTAATAAATCCTTCAATTAAAAAAAGAAAAAATCCTTTTTAAATCGATTGAATTTTTTAATCATATCGTGATACAAAAAAAAAAAATTTCTCACCCTAAAGCTAATGCATATACATACCATACCTATAATCAATAACTATACATAATTATTCGTGAAAAAAAAACTAATAAAAAAGGACATTTATAAATTCAAATTTAATTTTCATTACCATCATCAATCATTAGAAAATTGAATGATTTCAAATATTAAGAAAAATCACAAAAAAAAAAAAAAAAAAAAAAAAAAAAAAAAAAAAAAAGTTTTTTTGTTGGGTTTAGAAAATCTTGCGTGACAGAAATTGTTTTTTATTTTCTCAATAATTTCGAAATTTTTAAAATTTCACTTCGTTTTGAAAGCTAATACTATAAGAAAAACTAAATAATTGAAAGTGCAATTATAAGAAATATTCGTGAAAAAGAATGAAAAAAAATCTTTTTAGTTAAGTAAAGTTTGTTAATGGAAATGAACTGTACGTAAGAAATTTTTTTTTTTTTTGTATGCATTTTTAACTCATTTATTTTAATTATATTTAATTATTCTTAATTTTTACATTTTTCTAGAATAATATTTTAAAATAACTTTAAATTAAAAATAATACATTAAAAGGATTTAAAAATTAAAAAAGTAATAAGAAATAATAATTACGACTAACTGAAGAATTTCGAACTTTTAACCCATGAACTGAATTTTTTTATTAAGTTTATTATGTACATAAATGGGTATAACATATTACATTTTCTTGGTATATCCTATAATGCAAAAGTTAATACGCAAAATATGAAAAATATGTATTACGTGTAATTTAAAAAATGATAACGAATTCAAAAAAAAAAAAAAAAAAACCATCGCTCACAGTAAAATATAGAAAATTTTGAAGAAAAAAAATATAAGCAGAAGATTTCAAAGAAATACAATAATTTATTTATTTTTTTTTTTTTCAAACAAGTTTTATTTTATTTATTTTTTTTTTTTTTTTGCTTAAGGTAAATTAATTTTATTTATTCTTGGAAAAAAATAATCATTTATTACAAAAATATTTAACCATGAAATAAATAACTAGATTGTAAATCTGTAAAAATTTAATAAAATTCATAAATGTTGTGTTACGTAATATAACGTCGTTCATTATTTAAGGAAACAAAAAAGGAATCTCGTTATTCGTTTATATTTTTTTTTTTTTTTTTTTTTTTTTTTTTTTTTTTTTTTTTTTTTTGAACTTATAAAGACGTAAAGCAATTTTAATTCTCAGAAATAACCCGAAATTTTTTGATTAAAAGATTGTTATGAGCTTCTCGTCGTTTCCTTTTTTTCTTCTTTTTCTTCTCTCTTATGTACAATAGAAGTTTGAAAAAATACCGTTTTTGTTACAAAAAAAAAGTGAAACACAGTTCCTTAACTTTATTCAGGTTTTTCGAAAAATACCGAAAAGCTTCTTCTTTCAGGGAATCCGTTTTCCAAATTTAACTCAGATTGCTCAATATATAACGGAGATATTACGAGTGAACAATTTTTCTAAATTTCTATAAATTTTCTATATAAAAAAAGCATTTATGTACATTCTGATACTTTTAGTTTCTTAATATGCCTTCTAGTAAAAGCAAACGACGGTTACGATAAAACAGAAAACTTCAAATATCCTTAATCAAAATCGTCATTTTAGTAGCGTAGCGGGTGTGACGCTGACAATTTGGAATTTCATGGATTTTCGTATATTTCATCGAATACAAAAACAATGCCAAAAATTATTTTTAATTATATGCTGTAGTCACTTGAAAGAATCTTTTGGAAAAATTTGAGGAGGAACAATGCAATGCTTTTTTCATACTAATAAGTAGCAAAAAAAATTTTTTTAATACTGTTTTTCATCGTAATATCGTAAATAATTTAACACTAGATATACCAGCTTCATTCATATTAAGATCAAAATTGGTCGGTTTAAGATGGAATTGCCCATTTACAAAGTATTCATACAATACATTTTGTCACATGAATATTTTATATAATAAAAAAAAAATAATCATCTAAAAACATTTCTTACTAAAGAGTTCAATTTATACAATATAATGACATTTAAATACAAAAACATATTACAATACAAGTCAACTAATATGTATTTAATGCGAATACTTTTTTTTAAAATTTTGTTATAACTTTATTTCTTATTATGATTATTATTATTCAATTATCCACACATACATTATGTTATAGGTACTTGGCAAAAAAAGAAAAAATAATACCCTTAATGCTTATATAAATATAATTGTCAAAGTTATATTTTAAAATCCTTCAAAGAAGGAAAAAAAAATCTAAAAATCGATCAATAAGAAAAATCTTATGAAAAATGAAATTGAATTTAGAAAAATCTTAATTTTCTTTCATAATTTCTCTTGTTTTTTCTAATCCTTTGAGTTGATTTAATTCAAATTAAATGATTTTATTTTCAAGGAAGAAAATCAAAAAACATATGCGAAAAAATAGAATTAAATTTTTGTTTGTAAAATTTATAATCTGTGAATTAAGAAAAAAGATGAGTAATTGAAGAAAAAAACTCCTAATTGGCTTTTAATAATAATTCAATTTTTTTTTATAAAATTTCAAATATACGAGTACATCACAATAAAGTTACCATGGAAATGTGAAAAATTATAGACTCATATTAAAATGTAATCAGAACATTTAAAAAAATATACATATGTATGTACCTATAAAAAAAGCTTTTTCTATCTTCTCTGTCTCTTGAAATGTTATAAATAATAATCAGATGCTTAAAATTTATTACTCTAACAGAAAAAAGTTTGATTTTATTCAATACAACACGATATATATAATGAACATGAAATAGCCACTTTATAAAAATAAGTACCTTAATTGTCTTACTGTGGCTTGAAAATACTTTTTCTACTTTTCCAAAAAAATTCATCCTTGTACTTTTTGTTTTGCTGTAATTTAATTCTGTCAAACATCATATCTCTTATTTTATTTTTTTATTTGCAAATTGCACAAATTACAATTTTTATGAAACTACATTCATATACCTGAGTATATAGATGTATAATGTAGGTACAAAGAAATTAAAATATGTAGCTTCATATTTTA